>CM060197.1:32020202-33293153 GCA_030549335.1 Pontederia crassipes
GAACTTAATGACAGTTTCCATGCTTTCCGACACAAATGTTTAAGATGATTTATATTTTATTGCCTTGGTGGTGCTGATAGTGCATATACATCTTGCAAGAGGCAGTAAAGTGACTGTTGATAGTTCATGAAAAGAAGTAAGATGTTTAACATGTTTAAGATAATTGTTGTAACGTCCGGCCCAGATAAATAAAATAAAATATAAAGATAAAAATCAGATTTAGATTTATGTTGGGATATTAAATCAAAGGAGTCCCAATGAAAAGTTATAACCAACTTTATTTTTTCACCCCTACCTATATAAATTTTGCTTTCAACCAAAAGCTCTTTTAACTTTAGCCGTTATGCCTTTCATTTTTTTTTCATCCTGCACGAATTTCTAGCCCGAGCACGTTGTTGATCATCGGAAATACATTGAAACACTAGGATAAATTACATCAATCGTCCTCAAACTTTGGATCTTATAATTACTCGGTCATTAACCTTCAAGTTGTAAGTAGTTTGTCCTTCAATTTTAATTTTTTTTGCATGCTTCGTCTACTTGACGAGTAATAGTCGGTTTTTCGATTAGGTTGCTGACGTGACACATTAAAAAACAAAATATTATAAAATTAATAAAAAATCTTACGAAAATTAATAAAAACTAATAGAATGACGGTTGGCACTTGCAAGCTCGCCGGCATGCGAGTTCGCGCTCTGCTGAGCTCATGAGGGGGCTATCGGTGCCCCCTGTGCAAGATCACCGGTGTGCGAACCCGCGCGCCGACACTCCTTTTCTTCCTCATCGCCACTTAGCTCGCATAGGGGGGCGCAGTCCCCCTTACAAGCTCACCGGCGAGGGTCTACCCTCGCAAGCACGCCGGCGAGCTCGCGAGGGGTGCCAACACCCCTTGTGCGAGCTCGCACACGGGACACGAGCTCACATAGAGGGCGAGCTCGCACAAGGGGCGCCGACACCTTTTTTTTCTCATCGTTGGCATGCGAGCTCGCGCGACGATGAGGGCCCCCCTCGCAAGCTCGCGAGGGGGGCCAACGCCCCCTGTGCGAGCTCGCACACGGGACACGAGCTCACACAGAGGGCGAGCTCGCACAAGGGGCGCCGACACCTTTTTTCCTCATCGTTGACATGCGAGCTCGCGCGCCGACGAGGGCCCCCCTCGCAAGCTCGCTGGCGAGCTCGCGAGGGGGGCTGACACCCCCTGTGCGAGCTCATCAGCATGAAGAAAAAGCGGGGCGCTGTGTCACGCCCTTACGCTTCCCATAAGAAACTTCAGATGTGCAGCTCAGCCAAATCCTACTCGATCGCCAATCAACCTCCTCTTGGACTTGCCTTTGACACGGTCGTACACACCTGGGATGCACAATGGAACACCCACCTAGGAAGAAGAGAGAGCTCTGATTTAAGAAGAAAACTAGAGAATATTATTGAGCAATCTCAGATGTGTTTACAAGCCTGACTTACATGTCCTTTTATAGGGTCAAGGAGCATCAACTCCTACTCTAACTTATGGACCTAATCTTACAAGCATGCAAGCCCTTCTTTAGAAAAATCTTTTGGGAATAGGAGTAGAAATCTGACCCTTCTTGAAGCATTAATGTGGCATATCAAAATGATGGTGTTGCTTCTTCATATGGAGAAATCTTATATCTATGCCAAAAGTGCAAATGTTATCAGTGGAAAATAAGATTTGAAGTGCAGAAGGATTTATATTACAATGATTTCTTACGGACATACACAAATTAGTTCTTTCATGGTGAAGAAAGATAGGCTAAAGAGACAACTAATGTATATACCAATGTAGGCGACTCGAGCAATCTGTATAGGGACATGATACGAGATGCAATGTTAAAAGAAGATGTTGGTGAAACATTGATTGAAGAAGACCCGAATCCTTCGGCTTCTAAATTTTATAATCGTCTCGAAGAAGCAGATGAACCTTTATGGTATGGATGCGTGAAGCAAATTACACTTTCTGCAGTGGCACAACTAATGAGCTTGAAATCAGAATTTAATATGATCGAAAGTTGTTTTGACTGCATGCTTGCCATTATTAAGAGTATGCTTTCATCTTTAGAAAAATTATCGGGACATTTTTATAAGTGCAAAAGATTGATGAGAGATTTAGGGTTGGAATATCAGAAGATTGATGCATGTCGCAATCATTGCATGTGTATTACAAGGAAAACAACTCACTTATGAGTTGTTTTATTTGTGACGAGCCCATATACAGGCCGAGAAAGAATTTCCAAAGTTCAAAAAAATGTGACAAATGCAATTTTCAGATACTTTCCCATTGTTCCAAGATTACAACGACTATTTCTTTCTAAAAAAATTGCATCATTTATGAGGTGGCATAGAGAAAGGGCACGTGATGATCAAAATTCCATTACACATCCTTCGGATGCTTAGGCATGGAAATAATTTGATGCACTTCATCTGGATTTTTTTGCAGAATCACGCAATGTTAGATTAGGACTTTGCACCGATGGCTTCAACCCATTTGGCTCATCAAGTACTGCTTATTCATGTTGGCCGGTTTTTGTGACACCTTATAATTTGCCTCCAAGCATGTGCAGACGAGAGAACATGTTGCTTACCTATATGATCATCGATCCTCGATCTCCTGGTAAAAGTTTAGATGTTTACTTGAGACCTTTGATTGATGAACTTAAGATGTTGTGGAAGGATGGCATGGTTACCTATGACAAATCTAAAAAGCAAAATTTCATTATGAGAGCTGTATTAATGTGGACCATAAGTGATTTTTCGGCATATGGAATGTTGAATGTTTGGAACACAAAAGGTAAACTTTCTTGTCCCATATGTGGAAAGAATACAAAATCATTTTATTTGAAAAATTGTAGGAAAGTTTGTTGGTTTGATAGGACGTTCTTGCTATTGGAGAATTCGATGCGTCGCGATCGAAACTCATTTAAAAAGAATACAACCGAGAACACTTTGTCTCCAACTCGTTTGACGGGACAAGAATTTCTAGAGCAAGTAAACAGGCTTAGTGAAGTCTCATTCGGATTGAAGGTCGATAGTTATAAGTAAATTGGGTTTGAAAGTGAACATCATTGGGAGAAAAGAAGTATTTTTTGGGAGTTGCCTTATTGGTCTTCAAACTTAGTACGTCATGCATGTGGAGAAGAACGTATTTGAAAACATCTTCAACACTCTTATGGATGTTAAAGGAAGAACAAAAGATAACATACAGGTGCGCGAAGTCATGAAATTAATATGCAAAAGACCAGAGCTAGATATCATTCATCTTCAAAATGGTAAATGCAAAAAACCAAAAGCTACTTATGTCTTGAGTAATGATCAAAGAAAAGTGGTTTTCGAATGGGTCAAGCAATTGAAATTCCCCGACGGATATGTATCAAACATATCTCGTTGTTTTAACCTAGACAATGCATGAGAGGATACATGGGATGAAGAGTCATGATTGTTATATTTTTATGCAAAGGCTGCTTCCAATTGCCATTAAAAAACTTTTTCCAAAGGCCATTTGGGAAGTTTTAACAGAGTTATTTATGTTCTTTAAAGAGCTTTCTGCATCCATCATTCGGAAAGAAGACATCCCTTGGTTAGAGGCTTCTATTGTGATTACGTGTGCAAGGTTGAGAAGATATTTCCACCTTCTTTCTTTGAAGTGATGGAGCACTTGATTGTACATCTTTCATATGAAACAAAAGTTGCATGTCCGATTCAGTATCGATGGATGTATCCTTTCGAAATGTGTATGTTATATTTGAAAAGGAAGGCAAAGAATAAGGCGAAAATTGAAGGCTCCATATGTGAAGCATATTTCATTCAGGAGGTGTCAAACTTCATTTTAAAGTACTTTGAGCCACACATACAATCACGACACGCCCAAGTTCCAAGAAACGATGATGGTGGTGAAAGAGAAGTTAACATGAATATTCTATCCAACTTCAAGTACCCATGTCGGCTTCTTAGTATAGGACGCAAAGTTGTCTTGAATGACAGAGATCTCACCGCCGTTGAATTATGCCCTTGCAAATTGTAGCTAAGTGACGACATATCTCGAGTAAGATAATTTATTTTAATATGTTATATAATTTAAAGTTAATTGTTTCTATATAATTTCATTAATTGACAACTATAAATTCAGGAAATTCGAAGAATTACAGTGAGAAATTAATCCGTTAGTTTCAAACAATGAGTTATTGAAACTACGAGACGATCATTTTGCCGATTGATTGAGATGTGAAGTGAGAATTCTTTCGGATTACTCGTAATTATTACTTAAGTTTAACTTTTAATAAAGTTTTAATTTTTTTCTTGTAGGTTATTAATGGCTCAGTCACATATTTAAAAATACGAGATCTGGGACATGGCCCAAAGAAACAAGTTCTTAGCTACTACGACGTCATAGTCAATGGATATCGGTTCCATATAAAAGAATATAGCTGACAACGTTTAATTGTTAACAGCGGCATATGTGTTCTAGGAAGCATGTACGGAGACAATGACTTTGATTACTACGGTGTTATAGAAGATATCATAGAATTGTCTATTTTGGAAAAATCGAACAAAGTCATGGTGCTAAAATGCCGTTGGTTCGATACAGAGAAAGGAGTTCGGATCGATCAAAAGTTTAAATTGGTGTATATTAACCCTCGATCAAGATTTCAGTCGTACGATCCATTCGCATTGACGAAATAAGCGCAACAAGTGTACTATACTAAGTATCCATCGAAAAGAACCAAGGATGAACGGTGGGCATCATGCAAGGTGACAAGTAGACTATTCTTAGTAGAAACAATGGTAGATGATAATGAAACGTCATCCGTATACAACGATGTGTCCATGGATAATTACTATCAAGAAGATAGAGTAAATGAGACGATTGATGTAGCCGATGGAGTTGAGAATATTCAATTGGTCGATGACGCTGAGCCAATGGAAGCGTTCAATTCAAATGACCTCTTGAAAGAGAACTTTGACAATTTCATTGACGATGACTCGAACCAAGATTATAGTGACGATGACGAAGATCATGACAAAGAATCAGAATACGAATCAAGCGAATGAATCTCGTAGTTCTTCTAATGACACAATCTTCTTACTTTTTTTTAGTTATATATGGTTACCGATAGTGACACAAGCTTCTTACTTTTTTTTTTCAGTCATGATTACTAGAGGTTGAGCATCTAGGTCATCTCTCTCTTTTAGGCATTCACTCTAGATGAGTCAGCCATCACAATCACCGGGTATTATATTTATTGTCGGTTGCTTATTTATAGTTGATTATAATACTTAAATTCATTTTTAATAATATCAGTTGCCGGTCGTACAACATAGTAGGCGATCCATTGGTGGATCCGCTCCACGTATCACTCTAGGTACGTGACACATAGGGGCTGTTTGGTATGAGAACAACCTAAGAATAACACAGGAACAAAGCCTTATTCCAGTAGTTGCATCCAAACACTCTTAGAATTAGAATATCTCAGTCAACTATCATCATTAAGTTTTTTTTCTTTGTTGACACATTCATTAATGCAGAATGAGAACATTTCAGTTCTTGCTAATAGCAAGAACATCATGAGAACAAAATTGTTCTGTACATTTTGTTCTCACGGTGAGAACATTTTAGTTCTTTAACCAAACAACCCCATAGTAGGCGATACATGCTAGGAGATAAAGTTTTCTAAATATTTTGCTTTTGTGACAGTTGGTCCACTATCGATGGGGCACACAGTCGAGATGTCTCGATCGCATGACAACGATCGACATGTCACACCAGGTTATTTTCTATATATTCCATAATTTCAAATAGGAGGCAAATTTTATATATTTTCTTATGATGACAGTTGCTACGCCACCGCCACCGTCGAGATTACTAGACGCTTCACTACATTCTAGTGTTGGCGAGCGACATCTTACCCCAGGTGATATATTTATTATTATTGACATTATATTTCTCAATTAATTACATTAATCACTTTTTAATAATGTTAGTTGCTACGCCGTCGATAGCACAAGCACCTAGCTCGTCACATTCTGATGAGCGATCTGCCACGGATCATGCAGCGGTAGACATCACTCGAGGTGAGAATATTGCTGTACATATATCAATTATCACTACTTTAATTTGGTATGACACTAATAATTTATTTTGTATTAGGGCCCGTAGATGATGTCGGACCTCCTCAGTCTACCCCAGCTGTACTGGATGATGATTCCTCTTCGAGTGATGAAGAGGGATTACACGATAATGGGGTGGTCACCGTGAATAATATTGCTCGACCGTAAGTTAAATAAGTTGTACAAATTTTGTTATAGTTTTGGTTATCATTAAAAATTAATTCTTCTTTATAATTGGCAGGACCACTTTCATACCAGCTAGTACTATGTGGGATGTCATCTCGTTCTTTCCCACTTACCGGAAGGTGCAGGATCCTGGAAAGATGTCACAATTCAAGTGCGGGATGACATATTTCGAACCTTTACGGTACGATATTCTATTTGGGTTACATAATTTATTTTATATTATTTTAAAATTACTAAGTTTTAACGTATTGTGTAGGAGGCAAATTAGTTTCATCCGAATATTAGTTTAGGGACGATCCGGAGAACTTTTGAGGAGGTCGCTACGAAATGCCTCCGAAATCAATTGTACAAGTTTCGCAAGATCGTCACATCCGCCGGCTTCGCTTTGGAGCAGGGCATACAAAGATGCCCAAAGCATATTAGATGCTCGGTTTGAGAGTTCTTATGTAGGAAATGATAAGTATGTTTACTTTTAAATTATTTTTATTAAATTTATAGTTTTTGAAAGTCTAAGTATTTGATGTTCATAAAGGACGGATGAATGATGGCAAAGGAAGTCGAAAAAAGCAAGAGTTAATTGACTTTCGAAGCCCGAGGCCCACGTCCACATAGGGGGGTCGATGCGATTTGATGAGCATCGACAATGCATGCTAATTTACATACAAATTCAATTAATCAAATTTTTAGCTTATATTTATTTTATAAAATTTGAAACTTTATCATAGGAGGAGAAAGAAGATGGTCCCGTCGACTTTCGTGTGGTCTACAAGGCCACACATATGAGTCGGAAGACCAATGACTTGGTCACGCCCACTGCTCGTAGGTTTCTGGTAAGTCTCATCACATGTTCATTTGGTTATTGATGTTAGTACATTATTTTTGAAACGCGCATTGTTTAAATTTTTTAGGATGAGTATAATGCGAGAATGGCTTAAATGTACGGAGATGATCGGAGTACTTAGCCATCAGGTAATGTTTCTTTGAAGGGATTCATTTTTTTAATTTATGTGATTTTTGATATATGATTTGTATATTATATGATTGTATAATTTTTCTATTTTGTAGAGGACCCTGCTGTTTGGGAGGAGGTGGCCGGCACGACACCAGGAGGATACTTGCGTGGCCTCGGCACAACCGCTCAGGTTCCTAGGAGGAGCGGAGCATCTGATATGACGCAACTATCGCAGCAATTATCGCAATAACTATCAGAGCAAATATCACAACAGGTGTCTCAGCAGCTGTCGCAGCAGTTGGCTCTGCTATTGCAGGCGATTTAGGGATTGATCCCGACGTAGAATCAATCTCCGCGAGGCCATGGACCGAGCACGTTGGGATCGAACATCCGGAACGATAACAATAACTCCCAAACCTAGGATAGAAACAAACCATGGATAGAAACTATACTATTGTTACTTATAGATTTATTATTTGATATATGTATAGTTTGTTAGTTTAGTTTATTACTTTTCATATTGTTATCTTAAATGTTGTGCCTGTGATACTTTCATATTAAGCCTGTGATGAATATCAATGCATCAATGCATTTATATGCATTATATAATTGTATGGTGTGGAAAGGGAAAAAATGTGGTTGTAATGGGTAAAACAAACTGCAATTAGCGCCTCCATAGCGTCACATTAGGGTTGCAAACATAGTCGACTCTATATTAAATATATCTACCTTAGCGTCACGTTAGTGTCTCACTGGCGATGCAACAAACATGATGTTAGCCTTGCAGAAGCGTCGAAATAGCGTCAACTAGCGCATAAAGTTAGCTTCTCTTGAGCGCCGGCATAACGCCTCACATGTAGGGCCACTTTAGCGTCTCCTTAGCGGCGTCTGTCTACTGCTCCCAGTCAGACACCACGCGTCTTAGTAACGTCGATATAGCATCAACCGTTGACACTAGTAGCATCTCCTTTGTTGTTGCTCAATTGCGACGTCATTAGCCACCGACTACCAACGTCGCATTTTAGCGGCGCTATTTGGACGCTATATCTTCCAGAGGCTCAATAGCACCGTAGTAGCGTCTCGTTACTTGAGTCACTATTCTTTCGATTTTCTTGTAGTGTTTGTTGTAATTCTTTGGAAAGATTCACCTTATAGGCCACCTTGCCTACTTGTTTGGTGATGACGAAGGGACCCTCGTACCTTCACAACAATCCTTGATGTAGGTTCCTAAGTGCTTTGAACTGACGAGTTCGTAACTTCACAATAACCCTATCTCCCACCTAAAACTCGACATGCCTCCGCTTTTGATCAACGAATTTCTTCATCTTGCGCACTAACTTCCCCAAGATAGCCCTCGATGTCTCAAGGTTGTCTTGCTATCCTCGAGCCACATGGTACGCCGTTGGGCACTTCCTCACGTACCTGGCCGCAAGTCCAACAGGGGTCATAGGCTGCCTCCCAGTGATGATTTGGAACATGCTTCGTTGCGTACCTCATTCTTCTGCATGTTGTACGAGAACTGTGAAACGTCCAAGAGCTTGGCCCAATCCTCCTGATTGGCCATGACAAAGTGCCTTAGGTAGATTTCCAAAAGATGATTGACCCTCTCCATTTTTCCATCTGTCTGGGGTGAAAAGTTTTTGAGAAGCGCAACTCCCCAAGAGCCTGAAAAGCTCCCTCTAGAAGTGTCCCGTGAACCTCGGCCTACCACCTCCATGCTGCCATCCTCAGACAAATCAGTCTGAAGTGGAGTAAGTCCAAGACCAATTGGGCCCGGCATGGCGATCGTAATACAAAGTTTTTTCATCTCTCCACCATTATAAGACAAAGGCAAAATGCAATTCGTGAGCTCCAAGATCCGCATGGCAATCTAATCACAAATAATATGGCCATTCAAAACCTTTTTGCGAATCACTACAATGACCTCTGGAAACCATCAAACCCTCATACCATTGATCTGGATACTTGGCCCTTGCTCCCAACTCTTGACCCACTCTCTACAGCCTTACTGATCTCGCATGTTACTGCGATGAAATTAAGCAGGTCAGCTGGAGTATGCCTTCTGGAAAAGCGCCCGACCCGAATGGCTTCACCATCAACTTTTACCATCATTTTTGGGACATTGTGGGGCCTAAGATTAAAAACATCTTTATTGTTTTCTTCCACAATAGTTCCCTTCCCTCCACCTGGGCGGACACGTCA
This sequence comes from Pontederia crassipes, assembly GCA_030549335.1. Classification (NCBI taxonomy): domain Eukaryota; kingdom Viridiplantae; phylum Streptophyta; class Magnoliopsida; order Commelinales; family Pontederiaceae; genus Pontederia; species Pontederia crassipes. The sequence goes on from CM060197.1 coordinate 32,029,660, forward strand.
CTTATGTTCATTCCTAAAATTAAGAATCCTAAGAAGGTCACCGATTTTAGGCCCATTGCTCTTTGTAATGTTCTATACCAGGCCCTTTCAAAAGTAATCGCTAACCGCTTAAGGCCAGTTATTAGTGACCTTATTGATCATTCACAAGCTGCTTTCATCTCGGGCAGAAGCATACAGGAGAACATCCTAATCGTCCATGAATTAGTTCATTCTCTTAACTCGGGTAGGTAGAAGTTCATGATCATTAAGACTGATATGGAGAAGGCCTTTGATTGGTCTCCTGGGAGTCTGTTAATACCATTCTAGAACACATGAATTTTTCACCCCTATTCATATCCTAGATTATGGCTTGCATCCGTTCCCCCAAATTCTCTTGTGTCATTAACGGAACCCCCTCCCCGACCTTTCGGCCCTACCGGGGCATCCGGCAAGGCGACCCTTTGTCTCCTTATATATTCATTCTGGTATCACATGTTTTCTCCTCAATCATGAATGCCCAGATGACCTCTGGAAACATCCACCCATACCATATCAGAACCTTCTCCCTTAGCCATCTCCTCTTCGCGGATGACCTCCTAATCTGTTTACGGGCCACCAAGCATAACTATCATAATCTAAAGAAGATCCTAAATGTATACAACTACCTCACTGACCAGAAACTCAAACCTCATAAGTCTGAACTCTATTTATGTGATAAGATCTGCCCCAGACAAAAATAACTCATAAAGAGCTCACTCAATATAAATATTGGTAGCTATCCATTTACATACTTAGGGGCTCTCATCTTGCCTAAACGTATACCTATGCACAATCAACAATACATTATTGACAAGGTGTCCTCGCGCCTTACTAGTTGGCGCAAGAGCACCCTTAATCAGGCCGGCTGTCTCACACTAATCAAATCGGTTCTATTTTCCATGTCCATTTATGCTCTTGGTGTTTCCCATCTTGTGACTGGTGCATTACTTTCCTTGGAGAAACTATCTCGTAGTTTCCTTTGGGATAATGGCTCGGGTCGCCCTTTCGCGCACATGATTAGTTGGCATGTTGCGTAGCTCCCTCCTTCTCTTGGTGGTTTGGGTATCCACAACCTCCAGGCTATGATAAGCACCTTACTCGGACACCGCATTCTTGACCTACTGAATAATACCAATTCCCCTTGGACGTACCTCATTTCCAGAAATTATGGTAATATCAATCTCTGGAACCTAAATCCTATCACAAAAAACTTCTCCCACTCTTGGCATGTAATCCTGGACTCTCTGTCTAACCTCCGGCTTGGTTTCTCCCGTACCATCGGCTCTGGTAGTACCACCTCCCTACTAAATGACCCTTGGATTTTTTATGCTCCCCTCATCTGGAAGCCAACCTTCTATAACATGCAATACCCCTTGGAGAATCTCATTGTTTCACACCTCATCGTGAATAGTAGCAGGAACCACGCTATCCTTCAATCCATCTTTCCAAACAATATTTGTGCTTTAATTAGTCAAATTTAGATTCCGGTTAATGCCTATGATGACGCGTGGGTTTGAGTGAGTGATAGCCATGGATGAGCCAATACCAACTCGGTTTATAGTTTTGTTTACCGACACTCTTTACCGCTGCGTCCTCCTGGCGAGCTTCCTTGGAGAGTGTTATGGCAGATTCCTGTACCCCCCAAAATACACATTTTTCTTTGAAAAAATTTTCACCTCTGCTTACCAACACTTGACTCAATTTTACTTTTTGACAGCAACATTAACCCAAACTGCCCCCTCTATGGCCTTGCATTAGAAACAAATATTCACCTCTTTTTTTAGTGCCCCACTACTATGCAGCTATGGTCAATTATGTAGAATAAGCTTGCCATCACCTTTCGGCACTCCTTTTCTTGGCACCTCCTGGGCCAACGAGGGTGAGCACCTTGATACCTTCTCTAAGAAACTTTTCCTCTCAGTTTTTTCCCTTACCCTTTGGTAGATCTAGAGTCTGCGCAATAAGATTTACTTTTGTAAGAGGCATGTTACCGTGGATGTGGCTTGGCAGAGGGTTTTGGTCGGTCTTCATGACTATTCTGAGGCACTGTTTTGTCATGCACCTCACCACCATGACCCCCGTTGGGTTGAGTGGGAGACCCCTCCCTGTTATTGGGCTAGCCTCAGTACTGATGGTTCCTACGTGGAGGCATCCAGGGTAGGTGGTACGGGTTACCTCCTTAGCACTAATAGTGGCATGTTTATCTTTGCAAGATCCTCTTGGCATTACTCTAACTCAGCATTGGAATCGGAAGCTCGGAGTTTGCTCAGTGGGCTGCGTCGTTGTGCGTTCCATGGCATCCAGGGCATCAACATCCATTCGAACTCTGTGATGCTTACGGGCATCATTAATAGACACCACCATTGTCCATGTCTTCTTAAAGGCATCATAATGGCCATATTACCTAGCCTTGCGCCTACCTCTATTTCGCATTGCCCACACTCACAGAACCAACCAGCAGATTATCTTGCATCTTGATCATTTTTGGGAGGGACACCCACCTCCGAGTCTCGCCCCATTTTTGTATGACAACTTTGATTACTTAATGAATACTTTTAAAAAAAATTCCATGTCAAAATCTACATCCCTGATGAGCCCTCCTAACTCTCTAATTTCACTCCCTCTTTGGTTCAAGTTCCTGAAATTTCTCCTCACTAGCATAGGTTGACAAAATAGCACTCGGTGAGGGTATTAGTAGGAGGTCAAAGTAACAAAAGTAAAAAAGAGAAAACAACAAAAAAAGAAAAGAATATTAACAAGTGAAATAAACCAAAATAACGAAACGAAAATGATGCTTGTGGATAGTGAAATGTATGAAAGAATAAGATCAGATATAGATCAATCGAGTTGACGTTGAAAAACAAATTAAAAGACCATCTTCGATAATGGTGTAAAAAATTTGATGATGATTGCCAATGAAACCATATTAGAAGAGTTGCCAAGTCTAAAATATAGTCTCAATTCGGTGATGAAAGTTTTATCTATTATTAACCCTTGATTTTGATTTTGATATTGTATGTTCTTCTTCTATTCATCATGATTACAACTGAATTAATGATTGGATTATATTGAGATCCATTTCCATTTCATGATATGAATTCATTTTTCGATTCACCCTTCTTTTTGATTCAATCATCCCCATAGTATAAAGAATCGAAAACTGCAAGATTGTAAAGTGATTAACAAATAAAGGTGAAAGATAAATGATGTGTTGCCAGCCCAAGTCAAGTGCCTCAAGACAAAGGTCGCTCCCTTGGTCATGGCTTGATCACCCATCGACCTACACAAGGCTGTATTGTTTTGCTCGGTGTAAATCCCAAGAATGTAAAGTCACCCAAAGTCACCTAATGGCTAAGTATGGTTTAAGATTAAAGAAGCATGGTCAAGTAAAGTAAGTTTGTTATCAAGTTAAGTGTCGTTATAATTGCTGTCATGGTTAATGAGACTATTATTGATTCCAAGTTTACTAAGTACCATCATAATTTTACCATTCATCGCCATCTATTGATTCTTATCATTTTTTATGAATCCATTCTTACTTTTTGGCCAAGATAATTATGTCATCAATTCTGATTTACAATATTGAAAGGATATGCATTGTATACTCTTATCAATTCCCTACTAGGCTGTAAAGCTTACGAGAGGACCCCTCACTACAAGAAAATTGCCATTTTTCGATGGGCAATTTCCGACGGCAATCGCAATTTGCGACGGATTTTGTGACGGAAAAGTTTTCGTCAGAATTTTCGACGGTTACAATCGTCAGAAATGAAAATAATAAATTCTGTAATTTATTATATTATTATTTTATTTTTCAATGATTAGAAACTTCGATATTTCTGACGGATATCCATCCGTCGCAATTTCCGACGGTCACAACCGTCGGAAATTAAAATAATATAAATTATGTAATTTGTTATATCATTATTTTATTTTTCAATGATTAGGAACGTTGATATTTCCGACGGATATCCATCCGTCGCAATTTCCAACAAAATTTTCGACGGTTACAACCGTCGAAAATGAAAATAATAAATTATGTAATTTGTTATATTATTATTTTATATTTCGACGATTATGAACGTCGATATTTTCGACGGATATTTATCCGCCGCAATTTTCGACGGTCATGACCGTCGGTGAATGTATAATAATATAATACGAGGATTATTTTAAACGTTCATACAACAATGCTTGTGCTCATGCTGAAAAGAAACTAACAAACTTATTCACTTTCAAGATTCATTATATTTATATGAAATAGCTTTTCAATTGGATGATGGGATAAAATAGAACATCAGCACAGGTGGTTCCACTCAATAGTCCCTAGCTTTTCTTCCTGGAATACTAGACATATGGTGCTAGTAGTGCCCTGGGGGCATACTCTTGTCTTCCCCCAAACAAGGTAGACAGCGGAGTAGTTATTGGTGCTTTATTTATTTAGAAACCTTTTTCTTTTTGAAAATGGTCCCACGACATTCCTCACCGATTCTTCCTAAATACTAAGATGGGACACTTGGACTTTTATTGAAAAGAACAGAAAAATTCTCATTATGCAAAGGAAGAGTTATGCAGATCATTACACATTTTAAAATTTCAAGATGCTAGTTAGTGGGATTCAAGCAAGTGACAACTCATTGAATGCATGAACGAGCCTATGCAATAGCATGTAGAGTACTATCCAGTATCTAATGTTGGGCTTTGATGTAATGTCAGGGTAGCTAATTTCAAGTTTGTAGAATCTTTTAAATATCGGCATTCAAATAGGTCAGATATATAGAATGGGGGGTAAACAATGAAGTCCATAATGTTTGTTAGCTAAAGATCGGAGGGCAATGCAAAAATTTTCAGCAGGGGTTCAAATGAGGCACATCGACCTATCATTGAAATTTTTATCAATAAAACATTTAGAACTAGGCCATATAAAGGAACATAATCAATAATCTAACTACAATCGTATGCTAAGAAGATTTGGAGATATGGACAGAAAACATACCATTCTAACCGCCCCCCACCACCCAACTTAAACACAACACTATCCTCAATGTGTTCAAGCGGGGACAGGAGCGCCATTTAAGAGGAAGACGAGTACGTGGGGGAGCCCACAGGTTCCCCCATACTTGCTTCGATCCGTAGGAGGGTAGCCGTCTAGTTTTGGAGTAGGCGTTTGATGCGGATGTTACTACGTCAGAGCTTGTGTACCTGTGAGGAAAGGTCAGAAATAGTTAGCCGGAGGTCGAAGAGTGTTGGTTCGGAGGCATCTTCTGTCGGGGGTCTTGGCCTTGGGGATTTTCCTTTTTTGGAGGCAGCGGGCGATGCAGCGCCGGAGGATTGATCTTGGTCTTGTTTTGGCATAGATCTAGTAGGCTGGTCGCTTCTCTACTCTAAGTGCTCGGGGGTGATTTTTTTGATCTGATAGAGACATACGCGGTGTTGGGGAGGCATAACTTTTGGTTAGTGATAGTGATATTTGGGTTTTCTAGTGATAACTTGCTGAAATTGAGTAAAAGGGTCAATTTTTCATTTTTTTGTTCTCCCAACTCACTAGCTACAAGTGCACAGGTAAGTTGTAGTAGACTCAGGTTGTCGTATCCACAAGAATTTGAAGTCTAAGACACCCTAAAACAATCTAAATTAGTTCTACTTTAATGGCTAAAAATAGATTTTCAAAGGGAAGTGAAAACAGATTTTTAATGGAAAGTGAAATGATAACTGAATTTTGGGTTTTGGAAACTTATCAAAACTGAGATATAAATGCTAGATTAAAGTATAGAAGGGTTTAACTATCAATGAGGAAGGTTCTTCTAGGAATTGGGGTTCATCTAAATTAATTAAGGATGGATAAGATCAAGTTATCATTAAATATCCAATTTAGATTCAACTTGAAATGTGGCTGCTCTCACAGCTCAATTAGCCTTTAACTAAGCAATATATGATCATATAGTTGATAGTTAGGTTGAATCAAAAGAGGATCCTCACTGAAAATCAAGTTATCATTGAATGCAATTGAAGGTTCAATGCTGATTTTTTTTCAATTCAAAGAAACTTTGGAATGATAACTTGTAATTGCAATCATAAAAAGATGGCATTATTCCAATCAATCAAACCAGGATGAAATCTACCCAAATATGGTGCTTGTGCTCCTTGATTCATCTCTGAAATTCAGGGAAATTTTAATTCAACTTCACGGTTGCAAAATAGAATGAAATCCACACAAAACTCCAATTAAAGGGGTTAAGAAACATCCTATCAAAAAAAGGGGGGGGGGGGGGGGAGGAATTCAGTGATTGTCCAATGCTCCTTGGGTCATCTCTGACTCTCAAGAATGGCCTTAAGACTACCTCTCAGTAGTGAATTAAAATGAGGCTTAACAATGGAAATCAGAATTCAATTGGAAATCAGAAACTAGAAATCAGCAAATAGAATTCTGCAATTCAGGAAATCAGAATCATATATCAATGGAACTAGGTTTATCAATTGCTTCTTGATCCATCTCTGGACTGCAAGAGATTCCTAAGGTTCATTTCTCAATGATTGAATAAAATCAGGGGATTCAATTGATAAAATAGTTTCTAGCAGGAAATCAGAAAATAGAATTCAGATATTAAGTTCAGGAATCAAAGGAGCAATCTGATTTGAGCCAAAATTATACCTAACTTCTTGGTTCATCTCTGAACAAGAAGGTGGCATTAGCAATATCTTAGTGGCTCAATTAATCAGATTGAGAATGACAAACAGGTCCAGACAGCCACAAAAATCAAATTCAGGAATTCAGAAAACTAGGAAATCAGAAAACTGGAAATCAGAAATCAGATTTTAAAATCAGATTAGAAACAATAACAGATTTGAATCATGAAGAATGTCTTGATTCATTTTTGAACAAGATTGGGGACAATATCAACTTCTCAGCTGCTCTATTAACCAGGTCCATAATGACAAACAGATTCAATTTGTTCAGGAAATCAGATTCAGAAATTCAGAAATTCAGAAATTCAAGAATCAGAATTTTAGAAATAAGAACTTTCAATTAAATTGGAATTCAGAACTTGACATTGATTTCTAATCCATTTCTGAACTAGGGATAGATCAAATGATAACTTCTCAGTTATAAAGTACAATGGGATCTAACAATGGCAAAAACTAATTCTAAACAATTCTGAAATCTGAAAATCAGTAATGATTCAGTGCAGGAATTAATTTAATCCATTTTTATCCAAAACTAATCTAAACTACTACCCTATCCTAGAAGAAATGGAGTTTAGCTCCTCATAATTACAAAGCTTGACATCAAATGGAATGAGAAACAGATACAAATCATTGTTCTTTGAAGCTTCAAGTCCAGCAGCTCCTCCACAACAGCCTCCTTTCTTCCTCCAAAACCCTTCAATGTCCAGCCCCCCTCTTGCTTCTCCAGAAAATCCAACTTTTATATGACTCCTCTCCACCTTAAGATCAGCATCAGAATGTTCTTTATTTGATTGCAGCCATGTGTCCTGGTCCTGGAAGAATCTGCAGTGACAGCTTTTTGGACAGCCAAAAAGCAAGTGGTCCCCTCCTCCTTTTTCTACTTTTTGGCCACCTTTCTCCCTGCTACAAATCCCCAAACAGCAAGCATCAAAGCTCTTGAATGGTGTTTTGATGAATAAAGATTAGGATGATGATAGTTGCTAGCTCAGATATCAAAAGAGATTAAGTGTTGTGCAGGAGTGATAACTTGTATCAAAATTAATGAATTAAGGGGCACGGAATGATAACTTTGAGTAAATCCTCGAAAATGTCCAAATATGGGTGGTTCAAAGCATTTTAGGCATCAAATGGACTAGAGTGACAAGTGGGTGAGATCAGAAATCAAATATGTATGAGATTTCTAAGGAGTGATAACTTGTGTGCCCAAAAACGATAACTTATATGACTTAAAAATGATAACTTGTGATAACTTGAGTTGTGGTTATCCAAATGTGATGAAATTTGACCAGCAATGAGTTAGAACAATAACAAGATGATTGCTTAAGGTCCCTGTGCAGAATTAATGGTTTTGCATGTCGAAATGACAAAATTGCCCTTTAACGATAACTTGGCACTTGAAAAATGATAACTTGTTCAAATGGACTTAAAACTTTGCACAAGTTGAGATGTGACTATCCAAATATGATTTATACATGATAATGATGGATTTAGGGCAAGAAAACCATTGAAAATCAGTTCATTCAAAATAATGATAACTTGACATATGAGAATGATAACTTGTCCTCAAAATGATAACTTGGCATAGAATTTAAATATTAATGGATTTTGGCATTTCAGAACCTCTGTGCACATGGAAATAAGTATGAAATGAGGAATATCAACTAGTTATCACAATGTATGCATTCCAAGTATAATTGGCCCAAAAATAGGTAAAAGTAGGACTCGATATGTATGAATTGCATCTAAAATGGGTTAGAAACATATTGGGTTACCTCCCAAGAAGCGCCTCTATTTAACGTCGTTGGCCCGATGCATTGAAGGATCATCCAGGTGATGGATCAGGTGGTTTCCTCCTTTCAAATTCATCAACCAATAAGTGCGACTTCAGTTTTTTGCCTGTCTTTAATAATCTCATTGTGTGATTAGGGTGATCTCCTAATGTGGCATTTAATTCATGCAATTCTTTACATCCAGCATCAATTGAGTTCAGCAATGGGCGTTCGAATGTGTTCTTCTGCGGCATGTCTTGCAACACTTTTTGCTCATTGATGATTAAAAACTTGTGGTGCCCCCGTACTTCAATAAGATTCCACTTGCGGAGTGTCTTCAGATCAATTGTCATAGGCCCCTTGAGCCATCTCCAATGAGCCAAGGTAGAGATCGCCATGAATGGCGATCGTAGAGATAACTCGACCGAATGCTACGTCGTTTGACTTCATCCGGATGCACCTATTCCAGTTTGATAGGAGGTACCCCATTAGGTTGACTCATTTTCCATAGAGGAAGGCATCAATGATGAATAGATCAGAGTCAATGATATGCGATTCTTGATGCAAATTTTTTGTGTAGCGCAAATACTAGCAAGAGCACTAGGTCGAATCAAGTAATAAAGAGTGAGAAGAGTGTCGAACCCATGAGGACTAGTCTATTTTTATCTTTTATCTTAACTTAATTAGATGAGGAAAAGAGATAATATTTGATTCAAAATAAATAAAACAAAGAAGATTAAAATTGATCCAGCCTAAAGTTTCAAAATAAATAGATCAGAAATGTTCAGACAAGATGAGAGTAACAATATTTTTCAATAAAAGATCTAACACAAATTCGAATTTTCTGATGGAAAGGATGCCAAAAAGTAAAGGTCTCAAATCAGATGACCAAACTATCTCATCACGATATTAAAGAGAGAAAGTTCAACCGAATCATTCTCTAACTAACTTGTAATAAGATGCTTTAGCGATGCAATCCTATTTCAAAAACACCTCAACCGAGTGAGTTAATGATCAATAAATCTCCAAATCTCAAACAAGAAAATAGAGATAGAATATGAAATGCTCATCAAAAGATCAAAAGAAAGTATTAAAATCAACATATGTATTCAAAAAATTCAGAATAATAAAACTTATTCAACGATCTAACAAAGTCCAACATAAATGGATCCAAATCAAAACTCTATTACATAGATAGAGAAATTATCAAGATTGCAGTAGAGAGAAACAAGAGATTAAAAGATAGAAAAAAGGAGAAATAATCTCTTCGAAATTATCTAAACACCTCTGGAAGAATCTCCACCGAGTAGACGACCAGAGGCTCTCTCTTCTTGCCTTTGCAATGGATTTTGAATTCTAGACTTGGATGATTAAGTGAGGTGATATGTACCCCTTTTTATAGTCAAAATTGCATCTGCCCTTTGAGAATCAACACAGATTGTGTCATTAATGATATCTGCCACATTAATGAAAATATAATTATTTGGCTGAGGAAATCTAGAGAAATTAATAAAACGGATCGTGTTATTAATACACGGGTATATTGTTAGAATGATTTCCGCCCAATATTTCAGATTTTGAAGATATGGTGATTGCTGCCTAACATGGACCATGTTGCAAGGAACATGGGCTGTGTTACTGGAAAACATGGACCATGTTGAATCAAACACGGGCCGTGTTGCTCAACGTGGACTATGTTCGAATAATGCGGACCTTGTTGGCTGCTGCAGAAATAAAAATAAGAAATTAGGCACCAACTGATTATTTAAACATTTTAATTAAAAATGAGATTAAGTTTATATATGATAGAATAAAATTATGTAAAATAGATCGAATGATATAAAATAAATATGTAAAAAATATCATGCATCAAATTCTCCCAAGCTTGAACTATTGCTTGTCCTCAAGCAAGTTTCAAAGTAAGAACTAAGTGAAAATGGTTCCAACATAAACTTCACCTCAGGACTAATACTTTTCTATTACTGCTATTTCGCACATTCATTGCTGAAGCATCTCTCCTATTGCCATTTGTCCCTGCCTCATAGAATTTCTGAGACTTAAACATATTTAGACATTTCTAGATTCGGCTTGATAAAAAAGTATAGATTATCATATAATAGTATTAATATTGAAAATATAAGTACAAGTTGAGCTTAGTTTTTTTTATTATAGCAATTCAAACATTAATGTGCTTCTTTATATTGCGCAAGGTGGTCTATGTAGCGGGTTTTCGATCGATGGTTTCCAGACCAATTGGCCTTAGATTATCAGGCAATAATCCCCTATGGATCTAATTGCCCAAACACACCAAGGTGCCAGAGAAACATTCATGACTTATTCATTGCTGTTTTTCACACTTTTTTTTTCGCGTGTTTCTCCATCTTGCTCAAAGTGGTTCGTGTAATAGGTTTCGATCGACGGATGCCAAACCAGTTGGCCTTAGGTCATCAGGCAAGAATCCCCTACGGATCTAATGGCCTGAACACACCAAGGTGCCAGAGATAACACATTTCATTTTATTCAACTTCTTTGGATGGTTTTTTTTCAAAAGCTCAACAAGTACTTAAAGCATTCAATAGAAGACTACTCCAATCCAATCTAATTAAAATAAATGCAAGCTGAATAAAGAATTGTAGTCCAGATATCATATTTCTATTTGGCATCATTCTACTTTTCCAATAACCCAATACTATGGCAATGAGACGATAGAAACTTCAGCGTAGAATTTCATAAGTCAATAAGATGTCTTTTAAAATGGATGACAATTTTTTAAAAAAAATTAGTTTTTTTTGTGCATTTTAGATGATATGCATATAAAGAAAAAATGCAACTACTAAATAATAAAACATGTGAATGCGGTAAACATGAGAAATGCATTAATACAACTCTCCCAAGCTTAAACTAAGCACTGTCCTCAGTGCTAGCCTAGTCGGGTAGAGTTGTGTCACTGAACAATGACTTGAGAAATATAAAAAGAAGAAACAGAGACACAACCTATTATTTTTAAAATGACGACGACAAAGCGTAGATCAATGGTGGAGCACAAATGTCGATGGTTCTGGAGTCACTGGAAAAGGTCGTCAGCTGTAATACGATGAATTATAATGACTGCCCGAGCTGTGACATAAAAGTGGTATGTGGTTGTTGGCGCAATTTTAGATTTTTTTTAATGAATCACGAAGCACATGGATCATGCTGAAAAAGAACTTTCTGCAAAAATAGGCTAAGTGATTAGTCCATGTTGAAAACACAAGCCATATCAAAATGCACCTGGGTTATTTTTTTTCAAAGTTCTCTATCTATGAAATGGGTGCCTAAATCTAACAACTAAGTTTATTTTAAGAAAAACTAAATTGACTTGAAAAAAAGTTCCCTAATAAAAGGATTAGCATTATGATCATGAACGAATTTTGCAATTAAGAACAATCTCACCCGAATTATGTGTTCATGATGCGTTTATCATGGTGAGAATCAATGAATGTAGGTGAACACACATCCAACTGTCGCCAAATTTTGGCAAGCCATCTCTGTAATTTTTACCTTACCATTGATTTGAGATTTTGCAATTTCTACTATTGAGCTCTTTGCTCGCCATTCTTTGTATGACATTGGTGCTCGTGATGTTGTTCTTGCTGATGATGATGCCGGTATTGCTATAATCTCCTTTTGTGGTGGTGGATTTGAAGATGCAGTGATGGTGGTAGATGGTACTTCTAAAGTTGAGCTCCTATTTTGGACTTGTCCATTTTCGATTATGTACGGACTTGTCTCCGTAATCCTCCACTCTGTAGTCCATGTCTTTTGTTGATAATATCTTTGTGGTTTCCATCGTCTCTGATATGGTTCTCGATGATGACAAGGACACATGAAAATTGGCGGCCTACCTAAAATGCTTGCCTTTTGAGATTGGGCCAAATAAGAAGTTAAAATTGCTACTTCCTTCTTCAGTAGTTGAAATTTGGCCTGCATATCATCAAACCTTTGTTGAATCTCAGGTGGATGCAATGAAGGTGAACTCTCATCATGAATCTTGGCTTGATCTTTCAACTGCGTCAAGTGAATCTCCATATTTTGGATGAGTTGGTCCTGCAAAGAAAATCTCTTATCAATTGCATATATGAATTGCTTAAACATGTCCTCTAATTTGGTTCTTGACTTAATTGATGAATTGATGGCAATATCTATCTTTGTGTTGTGTTGTGTCAGTTGAGTAATTTGATTCTCCATATTATGAATGTACTCTTCCTGCATAGAAAATTTGTTCATCAACATGCTTGTCATATGTGTAAGCATGGATAATGGGTCAGTTGAAATATCATCTGATGAAAATTGTTGAGCCTCCTTGTTGTAACTTGTGTTAGGCAGATTAACACCAACTTGGATAATTTCTGATATTGAAGGGTCTCCAAGTTGTGTTTCTTCCTCGATAATTATTTTGTTGATAATTCTAGATGACATGGGTTGTTTATTAGATTTGTTCTTTTTCGTCATTGAAAATTAAATTTCTTTTCTATATCAAGATCGAAGAGAAGTGGTTCCTTAAAAAAAAGTGTTGCTCAAAGGTTCAAGAGAGCAACTTGAACAATAGAGAGCCAAAAAAATGAATAGGGAAAAGAGAACGAGGACCGTTTTGAACAAACACAAAGTGTTTTAGAAAAGTCGACACAAGTCGTTTCCCAAATCTCCGTCTGTGTGAGGAGGTTGAAATGAGAAGGTGGAACATGAGCCATGTAATAATGAACGTAGACTATTTTTAACCAACGCGGAGCGTCTTATTTTTTTAGGAAAGTCAACACTTGTCTCTCCCCAAAAAATCGCAGACAGAAGGTAAACGCGGGCCGTGTATATGGACCGTGTCCAAAAAAGCACGGGATAACTACACGGGCCGTGTATTGTAAACGCAGACCGTATTAATTTTAGCGCAGGGCAAAAGCACTAGAGGAGAGGAAAAATGCGGACCGTGTATGGACCACGTGGATGGTTTCAGATGTGTCGACACGGGTCATCTTCCGAAAATAGTCTATTTTAGAGGTGAAATAGAAATGATAAAAGAAGCACGGATCGTGTCAAAATGACGCGGCCCATTTCAGATGCAGAATGCAATGAGGCGTACGAAAAAGATAGAAAGATTATAATATTTAAAAACCAATGAAATAAGAAAAAGATAAAAAAAATCCCTGGCAACGACGCCAAAAACTTGATGCGAAATTTTTGTATAGCGCAAATACTAGCAAGAGAACTAGGTCGAATCAAGTAATAAAGAGTGAGAAGAGTGTCGAACCCACGAGGACAAGTCTATCTTTATCTTTTATCTTAACTTAATTAGATGAGGAAAAGAGAAAATATTTGGTTCAAAATAAATAAAACAAAGAAGATTAAAATTGATCCAGCCTAAAGTCTCAAAATAAATAGATCAGAAATGTTCAGACAAGATGAGAGTACCAATATCTTTCAATAAAAGATCTAAAATAAATTCGAATTTTCTGATGGAAAGGATGCCAAAAAGTAGTCTCAAACCAGATGACCTAACTATCTCATCATGATATTAGAGAGAGAAAGTTCAACCGAATCATTCTCTAACTAACTTGTAATAAGATGCTTTAGTGATGCAATCCTATTTCAAAAACATCTCAACCGAGTGAGTTAATGATCCATAAATCTCCAAATCTCAACCAAGTAAATAGAGATAGAATATGAAATGCTTATCAAAAGATCGCTGAGAAAGGTCAAAAGAACAAATCTCGATAATACTAACCGGTTAAAATTGAGTGCTCAAAAGAAAGTATTAAAATCAACATAAATATTCAAAAAATTCAGAATAATAAATCTTATACAACGATCTAACAAAGTCCAACATAAATGGATCCAAACTAAAACTTTATTACATAGATAGAGAAATTATCAGGATTGCAGTAGAGAGATAAACAAGAGATTAAAAGATAGAAAAAAAGAGAAATAATCTCTTCAAAATTATCTAAACTCCTCTGGAAGAATCTCTACCGAGTAGACGGTCAGAGGCTCTCTCTTCTTGCCATTGCAATGGATTTTGAATTCTAGACTTGGATGATTAAGTGAGGTGATATGGACCCCTTTTTATAGTCAAAATTGCATATGCCCTCTGAGAATCAACGCGGATTGTGTCATTAATGATATATGCCGCATTAATGAAAATATAATTATTTGGATGAGGAAATATGGCAAAATTAATAAAATGGATCGTGTTATTAATAACATGGATCGTGTTATTAATACACGAGTATATTGTTAGAATGATTTCCGCCCAATATTTCAGATTTTGAAGATATAATGATTGTTGGCTAACAAGGACCATGTTGCAAGGAACATGGGCTGTGTTGCTGGAAAACATGGATCACGTTGAATCAATGCAGGCCGTGTTGCTCAACGCGGACTGTGTTGGAATAATGCGGACCGTGTTGGCTGCTGCAGAAATAAAAATAAGAAATTAGGCACCAACTGATTCTTTGAAAGTTTTAATTGAAAATGAGATTTAGTTTTTATATGATAGAATAAAATTATGAAATATAGACCGAATGATATGAAATAAATATGTAAAAAATATCATGCATCAATTCTATGTTGGCACGTCCCAGGATGGTGGATGACACGAGCCGATGGAAGTACCGAATGATCGGGTTGGAGATGGTTGATGCTCTTGCTCTCGTCCTCTTGGTTTGATGGTCCGTAATCTTCTTCAGGGCTCCTTGGGTGTTAAAACGTGGGGGCATGAGGCGTCCATGGATATAGGTCAGAGCATGGACTTGACTAAGTTTTTCATAGGACCATTCAAAGTTCTTGTTGAATGGTCGTAAAAAGATCTTCTCCCGTCACCTGTCATCATCGAATGAGCTCAGGAACTCCATGACTAGACGTGGGTATGTGGGGTAGACAAACATGAAAAGGTCTTGAGTGCCCATCTTCTAAGTGGCGTGCTCCATGTCGGTGAGGAAGCCAAAAGAGGACAAGACATCATGATCAGCAAATTTAGTCAAAAGGACAACACGCGTCAGAGGAGATTGGTATTGGCGGCGCTGATGGAAGGAGGAGAAAATAACTTCATCATGGGGATAAACGAGGTTAGGGTCTTTTTCTTCAGAGGGAATAGATGTGTTGGGGGAAGACGGCTGAGTTGAACGGGGTTCCGAGTGTGTCCCCTATGTCAGATGAAGGGGAAGATAACTAAGTGGCAGGTTTTGAAGAAGGGGAAGGAGAACATTAACTATGCATCCAATGAAATGAAGAGCTTGGAGAAGCAGGACTAGGGGAAAGTTCAGCAGGATGGGATGAGTGTTTTGATGAAGAATGGGGGTCAGGGACGGGCGTAGGTGACTTCGGTGATGAGGGTGGTTTGGGTGGCGTAGGCGAACGAGTAATGTTATGGTCAGGTGGTGAACGATGAGTATTCGTCTTGGTGAAGGGGGAGCAAGAAGATGAGGGACAAGCGGATGTGGGTGGCAAAGGAACTGACCATGCTTCTTCCACAATGGACAGTTGTGGTGTAGGCTTTTGCCATTGTGGATCAGCCTTCATCTCGCTCCGTCTTTCTTGGATGGAGTGCGGGGGTGAACCAGACCGCATTCTAGGTTGTGGCGCGGGTGGTGGTGCATCGGTAGCTGGTGCTTAGGGTATTTGGTCCGCCGCTGGTTGCTCCTTGGCATTCTTTCTTTGAGCTTCCTTATTGCTGGAGGTATCTTCTTGTATTACGCTCATCGGCCACGTCCGCGGTGGTTTCCTCGCTACTGACCTGACCCTCTTACTGATAGTTGAGCAACATTTTATCTGTCGCCCGAATTCTTTCTTTTGCGGGCCGTCTGCTTCCTGAAGTCAACGGGGGCTGTGTGAGCTTCTCCATCTCCGAGGGTTTTGCTATTTGGGCACTAGAGGAACTCGCCTATTTTCTGCGATTGCGTCAGGCGAGGACTTGCTCAAGCGGTCGTGAAACATGGGCCGTAGGTGTGGTGCAGGCGCTCGTATTGGGATTGTTGTACGTATAGGCAGCTCCTAAGGACCTTCTCCCTCGCTAGACTTGTAGTCTTCGTCGCTTAGGTTGATCTGTTGGCGACCTGAATGCCTGGGCATCCATCGCACACCCCTTGAACAATTTTAGTGAGCACCATGGTGGCCGGCGAGAGATGGAAAGGGTTTTCGGAGAAGGGTTTTTGTAGAGAGGAAGGGATTGGCATTGGAGAAGATGAAGGGGATTTTGCTTGTAGGGAGGGGTTTTTGAATAGGAGAGTGATGACTTGTCCGAAAAGTTACTATGCCTCGTACGTCGTGCGGTAACTTTATGTGGCGGTTTGGAAGACAGAAGGTGGAAAGAAAGGTGATGGGGTGAGGCCACGTGGGTAGAAATCATTTGGGAGTTTGTTGGTCGTGATGGTAGGCCTTAGAGATGATGTGTGGGTCGAACGTTTGCAAGGTGGGTACTCTACACGACAAAGTTCTTTTCCCTTGGCGTCCAACGGTGTCCTCCAGTATTCTTGCAAAATAGCCCGCACATTTTGGATTGATGATCCATCTTCCTTCCCGTACGTTTGTTGTTCCTCTAACACATCCATCCTGTGGAATGCCTTTTTATTTCTGCAAAAGGGAAATACTAAGAAAGGTTGTTAGAGCTTGGGTTGCCTCCCAAGAAGCACCTTTGTTTTATGTCGTTGGCTCGACATTGCTGGGGTGATTGTCAATCAGTTGGAGGGGTTGCAACAGAAGGGTTTCTTCAGTAATCCTTGAGTCTGTTTCATGATATAGCTTCACTCTATGCCGTTCACTTTGAATGTGCCCCCTCCATTCTGTTCGAGTTCCACTACCCCGGACGGATATACTTTCACAAGCTTCAAGGGGCCGGTCCATAGAGACCTTAGTTTCTGTATGTTCGAGTTCCACTACCAAGAGATGGCACGCTTTTCCATATACCGATTTGTAGGGAGTTGTTCCTAAGTAAGTCTTGATCGAGGTTTTGTATGCCCAGAGTGCGTCGTCAAGCTTTGAGCTCCAGTCCCTTCTAGAACTTGCCACTATCTTTTGCAGTATAGCCTTGATCTATCTATTAGAAGTTTCCACTTGCCCTGACATTCGTGGGTGATAAGGAGTAGTTACTCTGTGCGTGATTCCATACTTGGATATCAAGGTGTTAAACTGTCTCTCTAGGAAATACGTTCCCTCATCGCTAATAACAAGCCTCGGCATGCCAAAAAATAACTTTGGGGAACAACTTGGTGACGTCATGGGAATCGCAATGGGTGGTGGGGATATCTTCCACCCATTTGGAGAAGTAATCTACTGCCACCAAAACATACTTGTATTTCCCCGAACTTGGAAAAGGTCCCATATAGTCAATCCCCCAAACATCAAAAAGTTTCACTGTCTAAATTCTAGTCTGTGGCATTTCATGTCTTCGTGAGATGTTTCCAATTTGTTGACGTCTGTCATAAGAGCTGACAAACTTGTGGACATCCTTGAATAATGTAGGCCAAGTGAAATGTGCTTGGAGGATTTTCGTTGCAGTTCATTGTACACCTCCGTGTCTCCCATAGACAGGCGTATAGCATGCATAGATGATTTCATCCGAACATTCTTTAAAAGGATAAGGATCATACCAAATGTATTTCTTTGCTTCTGCCATGAATCTTTTCCTTCTTCGATCGTCTAGGTTGTTGGACAGAATTCCCCAGCCTTGAAATTTGCTATGTCTGCAAACCATGGGTAGATGCTAACTGAGATGGAGAATAAGGTGTCATCAAGAAAATCAGCTTTGATCGGTGACCCGACTTCTGCTTCATCTTTCTTGTACTCAATTCTTGACAAGTGATCGGCCACTTGATTCTCTAATCTGCTTCTGTCTTTAATTTCTAAGTTGAATTCCTGAAGTGATAGTATCCACCTGATCAGCCGTGGTTTGGAGTCCTTCTTGGAGAAGACTTTAGGGCAGACTGATAAGTGTGGACAGTGACCTTCGATCCTACTAGATACGGCTTGAACTTCTCCATTAAAAAAACTACCGCGAGCAGCTCCTTTTTAGTTGTTGTGTAATTTTGTTGAGATGGATCTAAGATTTTGCTGGCATATTATATAACATGTATACCTTATCTTTTTTTTGTCCCAGAGCTGCTCCTACTGCGAAGTCATTGGCATCGCACATCACCTTGAAAGACAGAGACAAGTCGGGGGATTGCATAATTGGTGCCGAGATGAGAGCTCTTTTGATCTTATTGAAGGATTGGATGCAATCTGGGCTCATGATCAATTCTGCATCCTTGTGTAGCAAGTCCGTGAGAGGTTTAGCTATCTGTGAGAAATTACTAATGAACATCCTGTAGAAGCCTGCATGGCCCAGAAAACTTTAGACTCCCCTTACATTGACAAGGGGCGGCGACTTCTCGATGACTTCTATCTTCGCCAGATCTACTTCAATACCACTCTGCGAAATAATGTGCCCCATAACAACTCCCTATTGTACCATAAAATGACATTTCTCCCAGTTTAAAGTCAAGTTGATTTCTTCGCACCTCTGCAACACCTTAGATAAATTCATTAGACAACAATCGAAGGAGGACTCATGGAGAGAGAAGTCATCCATGAATACCTCCATGATATTTTTCATGAAATCAGAATATAGATATCATGCATCGTTGTAAGGTTGCAAAGGCATTACAAAGGCTAAATGGCATACGCCTCAGCAAAGGTACCGTATGGGCAAGTAAACATGATCTTTTCCTGGTCATCAGGATGTAAGGAAATTTGAAGGAAGCTAGAAAACCCATATAAGTAACAAAAGTAGGAATGCTTTGCCAGGCTTTCAAGCATCTGGTCTATGAAGGGGAGGGGGAAATGGTCTTTCCTAGTAGCTTTGTTGAGTTTCCTAAAGTCCACATACATACCCTGTGGTGGTGCGTTTAGCTACGTTTTCTCCCTTTTCATTTTCGACTATTGTCATCCTTCCCTTTTTGGAACAACTTGAATGGGGCTCACCCATTTACTGTCAGAGATGGTGTAAATTAACCCTACATCTAATAGTTTCATAACCTCCTTTTTCACTACGTCTTGAAGGATAGAGTTCAA
Organism: Pontederia crassipes; assembly: GCA_030549335.1. Taxonomy (NCBI): domain Eukaryota; kingdom Viridiplantae; phylum Streptophyta; class Magnoliopsida; order Commelinales; family Pontederiaceae; genus Pontederia; species Pontederia crassipes. The sequence continues at coordinate 32,049,210 of CM060197.1, forward strand.
TCTTCTTTGGAATTCTCTAGTGGGTCTAACATCATCTTCTAAAGGGATCCTATGCATGCATAAAGTAGGAATAAGGCCTTTTATGTCTTCCATGGTGTAGCCTATGGACTTTCTATGCTTTTGCATGATGTTCAATAAAGACTCAGTCTGATCCTTAGTGAGAGTGGAACTAACAATAACATGATAAGTAGAGTTCGGTCCAAGAAATTCATACTTGAGGGTAGAGGGAAGTGGTTTCATCTCTACCTACGGTATCTTCGACGGGTGTAGCACGGGTATGTCTGTTAAAGTTCGATCCTTGTATCTGCTATTCGGGGAAGTCAGGCATGTGTCATCATCATTGAGTTCGGGCTTGTTGCTTTCTTCAACGCTTGCTTTTTCCTCAAGTATTGTCAGCAACTCTCTGCATTCTTTGGAAGTAGCGATGGCTAACTCTTTCTCATTAGTCAAACAATTCCTTAGTGGGTCATCGATCAACATGAGATTGAACACTTCTTTTATAGTCGAATCCACTACATCTTCAACTTCATTTATGTCCGCCAAGCTTGGGAGTTCAATTGCTCGGGTTAGATTGAATTCTATGGTCTCCTCACCGAGCTGGAAAGATAAGTTCCCATTCCTTATATCAATTATAGCTCCGGATGTAGCTAGGAATGGCCTTCCTAAGATGAGTGGGGTGTTCAGATCTTTCTCCATGTCTAGTACCACAAAGTCAGCAGGGTTCAATAATTCTCTATGGGTGCTTGATTGATCGGTCAACGAGTTGGAGGATCATATTGGATGGCTTCATTTCTGCGGTCCCCAATTGCTAACACATTAACAGAGGTATCAAGCTCACACTAACTCCTAGATCACATAGAGCACGGTTGACCTTCATGTTTTCTATCTCACTTGGAATTGAGAAGCTCCCAGGGTCCCTCAATTTTGGCAGCAGTTTGTTTAGAATAACTGCACTAACTTCTGCCATGAGGGCAAATGTCTCTTGGGAATCAATTTTTCTCTTTCTGGATAAGATCTCCTTTAGAAATTAGGATATGTCGGCAGCGTCAACTATTGAGGAGGAGGGGGTAGTTGTACTGTCGGGTTTGACTGCTTGTTCAGGAATTGATATGGTTGCAGACCCTGTCCAAGTTGCGCTTGGTTTTTTGGTGGACAAGCGTAGTTGTTCCCTCCATATGAGAAACTCGGATGATTTTGAGTTCTCATCCAAGGTTGCCTCAAGTTGACTTGGCTTTGGTTGGCTCCTACTGCACTAGGAAACTAAGGAGCCACTGCATTGGCTTGATCTTGCATCAAGACATTTATAGCTTCTCTAGTTAACCGCGGGCAATCAAAGAACATGTGATCGGATGATTGGCACCTTGTGCATGTTGTTCCAGGCATCAAATAAGGATTAGGAACTCCTGATTCTAAGGCAAAGACGTCAGTCGACGGGTTCACTTTCTGCATGGCCTTCTTCACAATTTCTTCAACTCACAGCGTGATGATGTCCCAATTGTCAGTTGTTGATGTCATCAATTCCTCACGCTTTGTCATGTTTAGCCTTTGCTGTTGAAACCGGTTTCTGAAATTTTGTGCAACTTTCTATATCAACTCATATCCTTCATTTGCATTATTCGCCATGAATGTTCCTCCTGCTGTGGAATCTAGTCAAGCCTTGGAATAGTGATTTGTACTATGGTCGACTTTTGAAAACCATGATGCGGACAGGACCTTATCATGTTGGTGTAACGTTCCTAGGCTTCATGTAGAGATTTCTTGTCATACTGATAGAAGGAAGTAATCATGTTCCTCATTTCGACAATCTTTCATAGTGGGAAGAACCTAGTGAAAAAAGCTGATACTAGGTGATCCCATGTCCTGATCGTGTCGGGTTCTACTGACCGTATCCACACTTTGTCTTTGTCTCTCAGTGAGAATGGGAACAGTCAAAGTCCCACAGCATCTACATCTAAAGGTATCATAGAGTTCCAAGAAAGTGATCAAGTGTTGACTGGGGTCTTCATTCTCCATCCCATTAAAGGCATTCTGTCCTAGCATTGAGATAATGGTTGGATTGATCTGATAATGATTCACAGCGATCTCTAACTTTCTAATGCAAGTCGCAATTCCCACAGCTGATGGTGTATAGAACTCTAGAGGGTGGAGTGCATTTGGGTCTTCAGCTTCCATATTCTTATTCAGATTTTTTCCTCCTTGATGAGCAGCACGTCTCCTAGCTCTACATCTTCTCTGCTGATTCCTAAGGTTCTCAGGGATGAAGTTTGGTCCTAAGCTTAGTTGAGAGATTTTTTTCACTAAAAGTTTCTACAGAGTGTCGTTCAGCTTGAAATAAAAATCGGGTTAGTATGTTAGTAAAACAAAAGTTTAAAAACAAGTCTCTAAAATAAAAGAAAAATCATGAAGAAAATGATGGCTACATAAAATTAAGAAAAATGTAAAGCAAAGTACAAAAGGTGTAAGAACATTTTAAACATACAAAACAAGGTTTTCAGTATGTATAGTCCCGAGTGTACGCAAAGAACTATCGAAAATAATGGAGCAAGAACACTACGGCTTCCCAGCAACGTCGTTAAAAACTTTGATTCGCATAAAGTGTGTATATAGTATGTTGGTAGTCCAAAGACCATATTCTGAGTATTTTGATGATAACAAATAAGGAAAATGATGTGAGTGTTAAAAGAAAGATCAAGTCACTTTCAGTCGACCGATATGAGTGTTAAAAGAAAGATCAAGTACAAAATGGACGATCGAAGTAGCCGCATGAACGTGTCGCTAACTACAGAGAGTTCGGACTTTTCTAATCGGACGATCGAAACTCTTTCGATCGTGACAAAGAAGAAAAATATGGAAATCGGACGACCAAAGTCATTGCATGAACGACCACTAATTGCAGAGAGCCGCAAACATTTTTAAATCGGACGACCGAAATTATTTCGATCGATCATTCTGGGTAAAAAAAGAATGAACGTGTTCAAAATGGACGATCAAAGTTGCTGTCGAAATGATCACTAATTACAGAGAGCACAGACATTTGTAAATGGGATGACCGAATCACTTTCGGTCGACCTTTATGGGAGAAAAGACTATGACAACGGCTAAATCCTTCTACGAACTGCTATCAACTGACAACTGCGCATAAAAGACAAACACAACAGCTACTATTATATACATAACGGATGCTCGATATTATAATGGGCGACTATTGAGCATACGACAAAAAGAAATAATGGGTAGTTTCTGTGCAAAACGGACGCCCAAAACTAAAATGGGCGGCCGTTTTAGAAGAGATTGCATAACTCTTTCAAATTGATTTACAACAGCCATATTGTCAAGAGGAGCTTATTAAAAGGATGCAAAAGACTGAAGGAAGGTTAACTAAATAAGGCAAATCACTCTAAAGCTTCCTTCATGTCCAAAGCATTTTTTCTTGAGCTTAATCTCGCAAATCATCCATTCCCTCTTCTAGTTTCTAAGTGTAAACATTGTTTGTAAGAAGAGAGAATTGGAGGAAATTCTTGCGTTCTTGTTTAGAGATTTTGAGAGCTCCTTGTAAGAAGTGGTGTGCCCTACCTCTTGAGCACAGAAGAAGGTATTGTGGTGTAGAAAGTGTTATTCTCTCCCTACAAGAAAAGAGAAAGTTAGTGAATCTTCGATGATTTCGAGGTCAGAAAGTCGGAGCGGGAACGTAGGCTAAGGAATTGGACCGAACCTCCTCAACATATTGTGCCTTCCTGAGTTTTGATCTTATTTTCTAAAAATCGATTGTTACGACTTTTTGGTTATAATTTTTATACACCAATTCACCCCCCTCTTGGTGCTTTCGAACCTACAATTGGTAATAGAGCCAAGTTGCTCTTGTTTTAAAGATCTAAACATCTTTTGGGCTATGGCATCAAACGATTTTACTTTGGGTGAAGGCCAATCCACAAATCATCCTCCATTTTTTAATGCTTCAAATTTTTCCTATTGGAAAATTAGAATGAAAGCTTATGTACACTCTATTATTATTGATATTTGCGATATAATTGAAAATGAATTTGATTTGCATGAAATGTCAGGTTTGGAATACACCGAATGTGATAGATTACTTGTGAAGTTAGATTGGAAAGAAAAATCATTTTTTTTTGTACTTTAGATGCAACAAAATTTAATCATGTTTCTAGTTGTCAAAATGTTTATGAAATATGGAGAAAGCTTATCATTACACATGAAGGTGCCGATAAGGTTAGGAATCTAGACTAAACATTTTGAATCATCAATATGACTATTTTAAGATGCATGAAAATGAATCTATAAATAAAATGGTTGTACATTTTAATGCTATTGTGAATGGCTTAGCGTCCTTGGACGAGCTACGAATTAACCCTCAAAAAGTGAAGAAGTTTCTCAGGTCCCTTTCCTCCAAGTGGCACACGAAGAGAACTGTGATTGAAGAGGACTTAATCAAGTTAGACTTTGATGATCTCATAGGATCTCTCTTGACCTATAAGATTGGAATCAAGGAAGATGAAGAAACAAGTATCTCCAAAAAGAAGATCTTAGCTTTGAAAGCAAGGATGGATGAAAGCGAAACAAGTGAAGAAGATGAAGATCTAGATTAAAAGAAGCTAGCCTTGTATGCCGAGAAGCTTGACAAATATCTTAAGTTTGTTAAGAAAAAGAAGAAGAACGACTTCTCCATAAGAAGATCATCAACAAGCGAAAATTAAGTAACTTGCTTTGAATACAAAAAGGTTGGATACTATAAAAATGAGTGTCCAAATCTAGCTAAGAAGAAAAAGAAAGTTCGTCAAGCCACTTGGGATGGAAGTAAGAAAGAAAATAATGACTCCAAAACCTCCTCAACTGATGATGAAGAAACTTACAAATGTCGGATGGCAAATAGCCATGAGGTATCATCTAACTCATTTGAATCTAGTGATAGTGAATCTTTTGATGTGCATGATGACTTTAGAATTCCTATAGATAAATATAGATGCCTTAAAAAGAAACATGATGATTTGAAAGTAGAATTTTAAAACTTGAAAATTGAACATGATTCCAAAATATGTGAAAATTGCAACTTACTAGAAGATGAGAACTCTAGTTTAGAATTTATGATTAAAGACTTGAAAATGGAAAAAAATACTTTGAAATTATCTTGTGAAAAATAAACTTGTAGTGTTGAATCTTTGAAAAATGAGAATCATGTGTTAAAAGATAAACTTGAAAAGTTTGCAAATGGTGGAAAAATGCCAGATACAATGCTATCAACATAAAGAAGACCTTTTAATAAAAATGGACTTGGGTTTAGCTCATTTGATTCTAAGAAGTATGAAAGAATTTTATTTGTTAAAGCATCACAAAATCTTCATGCAAAATCACCTATCACTTGTTTTCATTGTGGTTATGAAGGACATTATTCTTATGAATGTAAAATTAAAAAAGGAATAAATAGTGGTATGAAGAAGATTTGAGTTCCTAAAAGAACCATCTCTAACCAAATTGAACCCAAACACTTTGTGTACCAAAAAAATGAGAATCTTAATGTCTTTCTTGTAGAGAGCTCCAAAAGACAATGAAGATAAATGGTATTTGGATAGTGAATGCTCAAGACATATGACCAGTGATCCATCAAACTTCATCACATTAGAAAAGAAAAATGGAGGAAAAGTCACCTTTGGAGATAATAGTAAACACTACAAGAAAACACATCATTAGAGAAGAAAAATACGGTCGTTAATATTCATATTTTGGTCATTATTAATCATTAGTCATCAGCATTTCCCATCGTCACTAGTCGTTCCGTCGTTAAAAATTCAATAACGACGACTTAAAGGTGTCAGCCGTTATCAACGACCAGAAATAAATCCATCCGTTAATTTCATATAAGGATCATTTAGTTGGTTGTTAAACACATTAATGGCCAGCAATATCTTTGTCGTTGATAATCTTCGGTTGTCGTTGATGAATTTTAAGGACCATAAATAATTCGATCGTTAAATCTATAAAATGACCAATGTGTTGGTCATTAAACGCATTAATGACCATATATATATTTGTCATTAATAATCTTCAAGGACTAAAATTCCAATTGTTAAAAATCATCAACATCCATAAATAATTCAGTCGACCATTTATATAATGACCATTTAGTTGATCGTTAAATGCTTTAGTGGCCATCAATATCTTTGTTATCCGATCGCTAAAAGCCATCAGCGTCTTGCTAAATTCATATAATGACCATTTAACAAAAGTGTAACTAATCACAACATAGGTTAACAAAAGTTTAACTAGTTAAGTAGTTTACAACATCGATTAAACAACAAAAATTTATAGGGCGAAGGATAACAACATGATTCACAACAAGATCGGCGGCGGCGGCGGGGCGGGCAAGCTTGGCGGTGGGCGGTGCACGAGCTCGGCAGCGGAGGTGCATGAGCTCAACAGCAGCAAGGCGGGTGAGCTCGGCGGCGATGGGGCAACACACGGAAATCAGCGGGGGGCGCGGAGGCGGTGGGCGAGCTTGGCAGTGACAGGGTGACACACGGAGATCGGCGGTGCGTGAGTTCGGCAGCGGGGGTGCGGCGGCGGTGCACGAGCTCCGTGGTGGCGGGGCAACACATGGAGATTGGCAGTGTGAGCTCGACAACGGCGGGGCGACATGATAGTGATATTTGGGTTTTCTAGTGATAACTTGCTGAAATTAAGTAAAAGGGTCAATTTTTCATTTTTTTGGTCTCCCAACTCACTAGCTGCAAGTGCACAGGTAAGTTGTAGTAGACTCAGGTTGTCATATCCACAAGAATTTGAAGTCTTAGGCACCCTAAAACAATCTAAATTAGTTCTACTTTAATGGCTAAAAACAAACTTTCAAAGGGAAGTGAAAACAGATTTTTAATGGAAAGTGAAATGATAATTGAATTTTGGGTTTTGGAAACTTATCAAAACTGAGATATAAATGCTAGATTAAAGTCTAGAAAGGTTTAATTATCAATGAGAAAGGTTCTTCTAGGAATTGGGGTTCATCTAAATTAATTAAAGATGGATAGGATCAAGTTATCATTAAATATCCAATTTAGATTCAACTTGAAATGTGGCTGCTCTCACAGCTCAATTAGCCTTTAACTAAGCAATATATGATCATATAGTTGATAGTTAGGTTGAATCAAAAGAGGATCCTCACTGAAAATCAAGTTATCATTGAATGCAATTGAAGGTTCAATGCTGATTTTTACAATTCAAAGAAACTTTGGAATGATAACTTGTAATTGCAATCATAAAAAGATGGAATCATTCCAATCAATCAAACCAGGATGAAATCTACCCAAATATGGTGCTTGTGCTCCTTGATTCATCCTCTCGGTTGCAAAATAGAATGAAATCCACATAAAACTCCAATTAAAGGGGTTAAGAAACATCCTATCAAAAGGGGGGGGGGGGATTCAGTGATTGTCCAATGCTCCTTGGGTCATCTCTAACTCTCAAGAATGGCCTTAAGGCTACCTCTCTATAGTGGATTAAAATGAGGCTTAACAATGGAAATCAGAAACTAGAAATCAGCAAATAGAATTATGCAATTCAGGAAATCAGAATCACATATCAATGGAACTAGGTTTATCAATTACTTCTTGACCCATCTCTGGACTACAAGACATCCCTAAAGTTCACTTATCAGTGATTGGAAGAATTCAGGGGACTCAATTGGTAAAATAGATTCCAATAAGAAATCAGAAAAATCAGAATTCAAGTTTTCATTTCAAAAATCAGTGGAACAATCTTATTTGAGTCAAATGATTGTCCAAACATCTTGATTCATTCCTGAACAAGATAGGAACAATAGCAACTTCCCAATGACTCAATTAATCAGATTGTGAGTGAAGAACAGGTTCAAACAGCCATAAAAATCAGAATCAGATTCAGAAATTCAGGAAACCAGGAAATCAGAATTCAGAAATCAAGTTTGCAATAAAATTAATCCTAGAAATCTGATATTATCTCTTAATTCATTCCTGAAAGATGTTTAGATCAAATAAGACTTCTCAGTCATAAATTACACATGGATCTAATGACAACATAGCATAAATCAATGTAGAACATTTCTGAAATATGAAATCAGGATTAATTTCAGTGCAGGATTATAAACCATTCCATATCCATCCAAAACTAATCTAAACTACTACCCTATCCTAGAAGAAATGGAGTTTATCTCCTCATAATTACAAAACTTGACATCAAATGGAATGAGAAACAGATACAAATCATTATTCTTTGAAGCTCTCGGCCAGCAGCTTCAAGTCCAGCAGCTCCTCCACAGCAGCCTCCTTTCTTGCTCCAAACCCTTGCTCAAACCCTCAATGTCCAGCCCCCTTTCTCTCCTCCAGAAATTCCCCTTTTATATGACTCCTATCCACCCTTGAATCAGCATCAGAATGTTCCTTATCCTTTGATTGCAGCCACCTGTCCACCGCTCTGAAATTCCAGCCGCAGATTCCTTTTTGTGCAGGAAAAAGTAGATGGTTCCCTCTGCTTTTTCCACTTTTTGGCCACCTTTCTCCCTGCTACAAATCCCCAAACAGCAAGCATCAAAGCCCTTGAATGGTGTTTTGACAAATAAAGATTAAGATGATGATAGTTGCTAGCTCAGATATTAAATGGTATTAGGTGTTGTGCAGGAATGAAAACTTGTATCAAAATTAATGAATTAAGGGGCCCGAAATGATAACTTGTCACAAATCATGGAAATTATTCAAATGCAAGTGATTCAAAGCATTCAAAGCATCAAATGGACTAGAGTAACAAGTGAGTGCATTCAGAAATCAAATATGAATGAGATTTCTAAGAAGTGATAACTTGGGTGCCCAAAAATGATAACTTATATGACTTAAAAATGATAACTTGAGTTGTGATTATCCAAATGTGATGAAATTTGACCAGCAATGAGTTAGAACAATAATAAGATGATTGCTTAAGGTCCCTATGCAGAATTAATGGTTTTGCATGTCGAAATGATAGAATTGCCCTTTAACGATAACTTGACACTTGAAAAATGATAACTTGTTCAAATGGATTTAAAACTTTGCACAAGTTGAGATGTGACTATCCAAATATGATTTATACATGATAATGATGGATTTAGGGCAGAATAATCACTAGAATTTAGCTCACTCAAAATAATGATAACTTGACATATAATAATGATAACTTGTCCTCAAAATGATAACTTGGCATAGAAATTAAATATTAATGGATTTTGGCATTTCAGAACCTCTATGCACATGGAATTAAGTATGAAATGAGTAATATCAACTATTTATCACAATGTATGCATTCCAAGTATAATTGGCCCAAAAATAGGCAAAAATGGGACTCGATATGTATGAATTGCATCTAAGATGGCTTAGAAACTTATAGTGATCAGCAAGTGATCACGACACACGGAGATCGGCGGGGGGACATGACTGCGGTGTGACACATAGAGATTGGCAGTGCGCGAGCTCGGCAGCGGGGGGCACGTTGGCGGTACGTGTGCTCGGAGGTGGCGGGGTGACCCACGAAGATCGGTAGTGCGCGAGCTTGGCGGCGAGAGGGCGACACACGAAGATCGACAATGCGTGAGCTCGGCGGCGACGAGGCACACGAGATCGATTGTGCGTGAGGTCGGTGGCAGCGGGGCGGCACACGGAGATTGGTGGTGCGCAAGCTCGGCGGCGGCAGGGTGACACACAGATATTTGAGGGACGAGATTGGGCATCGACATCAGGGAGGCAGGCTCATTGGTGACAGGGGGTCGTGGGGGTCGGCGGCGGGCAAATCTGCGGCGGACAGGCTTGGAGGAGCTCGGTGCGAGGCCGACGAGGTCATAGATCTGGCGGGGCTCGTGGAAGGCGGACGGGCATGGAGGAGGTTGCCGCAGGTCAGCGCGGTCGCGCAAGGTCGGCAGGGTCACAGATCTGGCCGTGGGTCATGGGGTCGGCGGCGGGCAGTTCTGCTGCGGGTTGGCACGAGATCACGGAGTCGCAGATCTGTCCGGGGGTCGACGGGGTCGGCGGCGTGCAAATCTATGACGGACGGACTCAGAGGTGGTCGCCATGGGTCGGCGAGGTCGATGGGATCGTCGCGGAGTCGGCAGTTGCTCGTCACCATCGGACAGCGGAGAGGATAAACGAAGAGGAAAATGACGTCGGACAGAGGACAGGAGAAACAAAGAGGAAAGTGTGTCGGACAGCGAACATGAAAGAAATAGGAGAGGAAAAATAGAGTTTCACATCCGAGGGTTTCAATTTTATCCCGCCTAAGCCTATAGTTAATGACCACAAATTTGAATGATCATTAATAATTATTTTTAATGACTAGAAAATATTTTTTTGAGGTGAGCATTTTTACCTTTCGTTAATGACATATTTAATAATGTCCATATTTATTTCTGGACATTATTGGCTATTTATAATGGCCATTTTTTGCCTCGACACTAATAATTGGTCGTTAAAGACTCTTTTTCTTGTAGTGAAAGGAAGGGTAATTAGTATAGGTAATGTTGGTAAGAATGATAAAGTATCTTTGGAAAATGTTTGGCTAGTTGAAAACTTAAGACATAACTTAATTAGCAGAAGTCAATTATGTGATAAAAACTATGTATATATAAGATTGATTTTGAAAATTTGAAAAGTGAAAAGTGTCTTAGGATATGTAAATTTTAAGTTGTTAAACAAACTTTCAAGTCATGAATTAGTTAGAGGTTTACCCAAAATTAGATTTGAAAAAAATAATGTTTGTGATTCATGTCTTAAAGGCAAACAAACCAAAAGCTCTTTCAAATTAAAAAGTTGTTATTAGTACACATAGGTCTTTAGAACTTTTACATCTTGACTTATTTGGACCTATTGATGTAGTAAGTTTATGTGGAAAGAAATATGTATTTGTGATTGTTGATGATTTCTCTCGTTTTACTTGGACTATATTTCCTATAAGTGGTTAGTTCTCACTTTTACTTATTCAACTCTTCACTAAAAATGATAAAAACATTTAAATATGCTCTACTTTTATGTAATTACACGGACTTAGTAACAATGAATATAAGTACATAAAAAAGGTGATAAAATTCCCCCAAGCTTAGCTTTTTGCTTGTCCTCAAGCAATGTTCAATATAGAGGTAATCGTCATCTTGCTTTCCCGCCAACCTTTTAATATCCCAACCCAATATTCTTTGCCTAAGTACCTTCTCTGTTCCTTCATTCCCTGACTTTAATGAAGATATTAACAACAAGACATTTTAACTTCCTCCTTTTTAGCTCAAGCTAGAGAATTCAAATAAGAAAAATAGATAATAAGAATGTTAATGCCTAATCCACTAGTGTAGCATAGACTTCCTTTAATTCTTTTTTTTTTCTTTTCATTTGTCCGGCACTATGTGATTATCCATAATGCTCAGGAGAATCCATGTAGCAGATTTTTTATCGGCACAGCCCAGGACAGTTGCCCTTAGAGTACCAGGCATGAACCCCTTCGGATGTACTTACCCTGGCTCAGGAATGCACCCTTTTTGTACCTTCTGGGGCTTTCTTGGCCCTCTTTTCTTTTTGTTGCTTATTACTTTTTCTTTTCTTCTTTTTCATTTGGTTTTATACTGCACTGGAAAGTATTAACAATCTTATTAACAGTTATTTGAATTGAGGGGCGAGCTTAAATAAGATTGGTCGTCAAGCTCTTAATATATCCAAATAGTCACTTTCTACTAGCCTTTGCCCTTTCACTTAAAGCATTGAATTTGGTTCCAAAAAAATGTTAGGGGATTAGCAAGATGTTCTTGAACAGAGCTTCAGGAGGTTGCAAAAGGGGCTATAACTACGAGATGAGTTTGAAATCTCTTTATGTACTACATGGGGTCAACATGGTGCAATGTCAATTTGCAATATGAAAAATTGAATGTAAGATTTTGAGAGATTGTAAATTATATCAAAATCGGGAAGAGAGTAGAAATGTACCATGTTGCCCTCTTCCCCAAGCTTAGTATCGACTCTGTCCTCAGTGTCGATCATGCCAGGAAGAGGGACCTGGAGTTGGTTGAAGCTCAAGTATGCGGTCAGTGACTTGCTGAATGTCACTAAGGGTTGTTAGGATAGAATTATGGACATCTTCTACTCCTTGTACTCACTGTTGGTGCACCAGGTTCTGTTGTTCCAAGTTATGCAGTTGATCTTTAAGTGCTTGGAGATCCTGATAATTGTGGGCTATTACTTCAGCAAGTTTTGTCACTTGGTCCAAGATGAGGTCCAGTTTGTTGGATGTGGTGAGTGGTAAGGATTGAGAGGCATCTGGGATTGATGAGGAGGAGGAAGAGACAATGCACTTTCTAGGAGTTCTGGGACGAGAAGGCATTTGCGAAGTGGTTTTGTAGTCCAAAAGTAGTGGGGGTAGTGTTGATATAGGCCTCGTGACCTAAATGAAATCGTTCATCCACCAATTCCGGCCTTCCAGTATTGAAGTCCGTCGAGGATTAGGTAGCTGAAAGAGGGCAGATGGATTAGATTGTCGCCAAAAATGTTGGTCGTTTATTTGAGAAGAACCCCTTCCTTGGTTAGAAAATCCAAGTCGATCAATGTTGCAGATGTTGGGGTGGTGTCTGCCAAGAACATGTAGTGCTCGGCTAAGGGTCTAATTAAGTTGCTGAAGAGGATTGGATTAACTTCATGTTGACTCCGTAATCAAACTTTGTAGGAAGAACGAGGCGAGGTTAATCTCTGTGTTGGACAGAGACACCAGAGGATAAAAAGTTCATCAGTAGAAACAAGATCCCGCTCGTATTCATTTGGGGCGGATTAGGACAGTATTAGTGAGAAGGATATGGAGATATCGAAGAACAAGCTTCTTCAGGTGTTGGCCGACTAGGTGTATCATGTTATCTGTTCTTTGGCCAGTAAGTTGATACCAAACTTCGAATGCAGGGAAGGAGGGTGGAGGAGTTCTATTGCCAATAGTAGGCAGATTCATGAAACGGGCTAGAGTGTCAAGACCCATGGCGAGTTCGTGATTGCACAACCGAAACTCGATATGATCTGGGACACCATCTTCATCAAATCTGGTGGGATACAAAGTTCCTAAGAACTCGACTGATACCTCTGTGTAGAGGTCACACCGCTTCATAAAGAAAGGGAGGAGACGGGATCGATGAATTATGGTCATGATATCATCGAATAGACCGAGAGATTCGAGAGTGGAATAATCTAGGAATCGAGTAGAAGTAAAATTTCTGAGCCTGGTGTTAAGGAGGCGTTGAGCTTCGTTGCTATCCTCCGACTGTCGTAGGTTGGTCGTTGGTTGTAGGAGACCATCCGGTCGAAGGTGTCGCCTGATGGATTCAGAAGAACTGTTGGTTTCGGATTCAAACGATGTACGGGTCCTTTTCATGTTGCCGGTTGGTAGGTTGAAAATGTCGGTGATCGTAGGGGTGGAGAACGCCTGAGGTTTCTCGGAGGATGGTGGAGCGCTGTTAGGGATTTTGAAAGGTGGCTGAGGTACGATGGGTGTTGGAGAAGGATTTAGTCGATTGGGTGTAAAATGAAGCGATGTGAGGGAGTTCGTGTGGGACTTGAAAAAGTGGATGTTTGGGGAGATATGGTGTTAGATTCTGTTGAGATTCTCAACGAAATCTACAAAGTGTACTGTTAGGTGGTTTTTCTGATACTTCTGACCTTGTGGGTGTTGACGTGGCTACTGACCATTTATTAGGTTGGGTTGCCTCCCTATATCGCCTTTTTTTTAACGTCGCTGGCTCGACCTTATTTCTTCTAGTGGTTCGATTGCAGGTGTAAAACTTCTTCAAACCTTGCTGCGCCTGGGTTATAAAGTTTCAATCTCTACTCATTGACCTTGAAAGTCTCGAAATTGCTATTTTTGATATCCACTGCGCCATGGGGGTATATTTTTTTGATGATAAACGGTCCAGACCATCGCGTTCTTAACTTCTCGGGAAAAGTCGTAGTCGGGAGTTAAATAACAGAACCTGATCACCCTCCTTAAAACTCCTTCTTAATATGTGCATATCATGTCATTTCTTTGTTCTTTGTTTATAGATGTGGGAATTGTTATAGGTATATAATCTCAATTCATCTAACTCATTGAGCTGCAATAATCGATTTCCAGAGGCTGCTTGAAAATCATAGTTCAGTGTTTTAATTGCCCAAAAAGCCTTATGTTCTAATCCGACCGGTAGATGACAGTGTTTGTCATAGATCAGCCTAAATGGTGTTGTTCCAATTGGTGTTTTATATGCAGTCCGATATGCCCACAATGCTTCATTAAGTTTCAGGCTCCAATCCTTCCTAGTTATTGACATGGTTTTCTCGAAAATTATTTTAATCTCTCTATTTGAGACTTCTGCTTGTCCGTTGGTTTGAGGGTGATAAGCGGTAGAAATCCGATGTTTGACTCCATAATTGAGTAGCAATTTTTCAAAACTCCGTTCGATGAAGTGTGATCCTCCATCACTAATAACCAATCTTGGCATCCCGAACCTTGGAAATATTATATCTTTGAAGAGTTTAACAACCGACTTTGAGTCTGCTAAGATTGTAGGGATAGCCTCAATCCATTTTGAGACATAATCAACAGCTAGAACTATGAATTTGTACCCGCACGAGGGAGGAAAATGTCCCATGTAGTCCACTCCCCATACATCAAATATTTCTACCTCTAGTATAGGTTGCTGAGGTGTTTCATTTCTTTTGCCTATATTTTCAGTTCTTTGACAGACGTCACAGGATTTAACAACACTTATTGCATCTTTGAATAGGGTTGACCAATAAAAACCTGTTTGGAGAACTTTAGAAGTTATTTTCTAGTATCCTCCATGACCACCATCAGGAGATGAGTGGCATTCCTATAATATAGCAGATTGTTCTTCGTCTGGTACACACCTACGATATATTCCATCCGCACATTTTTTGAAGAGAAATGGTTCATTCCAAAAGTAGTATTTAATATCTGAGAAAAATTTCTTCTTTTGTTGATAGGACAGATCAGGTCGTAGAACTCCGGAGGCTAAGTAGTTAGCCTAATCAGCAAACCAAGGAAGTTGTGTTTTCTGAATAGAGAATAATTGATCATCTGGAAAAGAGTCATTAATAGCCCTGTGGGTGTTAGGATTAACGTCTCTTTCTGATAATTGAAGTCGAGAGAGATGATCAGCTACTAAGTTTTCTGTCCCCCTTCGATCTTTGATTTCTAAATCGAATTCCTATAACAAAAGGATCCACCTGATGAGCCTAGGTTTGGCATCTTTTTTAGCAATTAAATATCGCACAACTTCATGGTTAGTATACACAATGAATTTGGAGCCAACTAGGTAGGATCTGAATTTGTCCATTGAGAAAACAACTGCTAGGAATTCTTTTTCAGTTGTGGCATAATTGATTTGTGCTTCATCCAAGGTTTTGCTAGCATAATAGATTGCATGTTGCTTTTTATCTTTCCTTTGTCCCAATACTGCTCCCACCGCTTGATCACTAGCATCAAACATGATTTCAAATGGCAAAGACCAATCGGGTGGTTGGATGATTGGAGCTGTTGTAAGAGCTCTTTTCAAGGTTTCAAAGGCCTGTAAACAGTGTTCATCAAATATAAACTCTACTTTCTTAGATAGGAGTTTTGTCAGAGGCCTTGCAATTAGAGAAAAGTTCTTGATGAAACGTCGATAGAATCTAGCATGTCCTAGAAAACTTCTGATTCCCTTGATATTAGTAGGTGGAGGTAATTTTTCAATTACTTCTATCTTGGCTTTGTCAACTTTAATGCCTCGGCTTGAAACAATATGCCCCAGGACTACACCTTCTTGTACCATAAAATGATATTTCTCCCAATTCAACACGAGATTAGATTTGGCACACCTTTGTAATACCTTTCCTAAATTCTGCAGACAAATTTCAAAGAAAGTATCATACACTGAAAAGTTATCCATGAACACCTCCATTATTTCTTCAATGTAATCAGAAAAGATTGACATCATGCACCTCTGAAAGCTTGCTAGGGCATTACATAATCCAAAGGGCATTCTTCTGTATGCAAAGGTTCTATAAGGACAAGTGAAGGTGATTTTTTCCTGATCTTCAGAGGTGACTTTCATGGTGACAATTCAATAACTTAAGCATGGTTATTTTTAATTCAAACATTTACATAAAATGGGAAAAAATAAAGTCACACGCTTATAAGACATATATGTATAACACAAGTCATTTAAATAATTAAAATATCAATTTTCATACAAATTAAAAATTATTTGTCACACATGCCTTAGTTACATATATGTAGTGAAAATATTCATACAACAAAAATAATGTTGTCATATCATACATATATTATTAATTGCATAATTTTAACAAAAAAATGCAATATCATGTGAAAATACATTTGTTACATCAAAAAAAAATTTTGGTAACAAAAAAATATATGCACTTCAAAAATTTTCTTACAAAAAAGAAAAAATATTTTTTATAAGTTTCATATCATAAAATGAACCTTTAAAAAATAACATTGTGCACGAAATATTTTATTTTCACATATAACATAATGTAATATAATTATGTTCATAACATAATTTCAAAACATATTACAATATATACATGACACATTCAAATTTTGTATGCATGACATACCAAGAAATGTACACAATTATGTCACATAGATTTCAAGAAAATTTCTGTAAATTTTCAAATTATCATAACATAATTACATGCAAGACATTTCATATAAACAAATATGTCATATTATGTTACAAAATTTCTAATATGCATAATAATTACGAAAATTAACTAAAAATGCATATTATATGTCATGAATCATCAATACAATTTCAGAGAATTTTCCAGAATTTTCTGGATCATAAAACAAGCAATTTTCAATTTTAATATAATTTTTCCGAAAGTTTTCCTAATACACTATAATTTTTTTAAAAAAATTGTTCTAGTCCCTGTGGGGCAGGCGCAGTGGGCTTGTGGCCCGCACTTGGCCTGCCCACCGAGTGCTGCGCTGCAGGCCTCAGGCCCGCGCGCAGTGCGTGAGCACTGCAACGCGCTGAAGCCCACGGCGCAGCGCAGCGCGGCACTGTTCACGCTACAGTGCCATGCTGCACTGTTCACATAGAACTCTTTTTTTTTTAACAAATTACGGGAAAAAATATATTAAAATATGTACTAAATTTTTTGTTGAAATTAGTACATAATGGATAACAAAAAAGTTTGATTTTTTGTTCTTTGGTTATGGTCATATAACCAAAGGTGCAAAAAACATAATTTTTGCACAATCCCGTAAACAAAAAAAATTTAACGAAAAGAACCAATTTTGGCTCTGATACCAATTGAAGATTTTGATATAGAAAACCAACCTAATTGTAGCGGAATTAAGAAAATTCTTTTACGTTGTCCTTGTATCGCAGTCGGAATGATGATCACGAATGGAACATCACTTCAACATCACAATCTAGTGTACCTACATATTACTACAGAAATAAGACAAAAGAAGAAGTATCGGACAGCTTGCATCAAAGTAATAAAGCCATCATCCTCATCCGCATGTGGATCAACTTCTATATTTATATATAGAAGTATACGTGGTTAAGGTAACTACCCTCACACTTAATTACCATCACTTCTTCCATCTGCTCACGAGGCCCATTCATGGGCGGTTTTGCTTGCACGTCCAACAGTAATAAAATAACAATGTACAAATTTGAAACAATTGATAAAAGTTACTATCTTGGCACCCGCAGATTTGTTTAGGTCCATGTACTTGTATCTTAGTGAAATAGGCTTTATTTGAGATTATACTTTCCAACTGAAAATGCTTCACTATGCTTTACTTCACAACAACCCATTTTCAAATGATTGATTATATGATAATATAGGTATACATTGTATGATTTCTTAAAAGAATGAGTCAAATCCATCAATTTTCAATCACACTAATAATAATCTTGGATGAATTACGAACAATTCTCTGGGTAGAGCTTAGAAATTTATATGATTATCAGAAACTAGTCCATATCAGAATTATATATAATTGATTTTTATATATTTATAGTTATGAAACATTAGAAAAAATATCCTAAAAAATTTATTGAGTTTTATTAGGTTTAAATTCTTTTGCTATATGATATATTTAATATAGGTTTAAAAGATTACTATTTTATTTTATAAATTAGAAAAAAATTATAACAAAAAAACAACCTGTCTTTTAGTACCAATTAAGTTTTATGGGAGCTTTCAAGTAAAATAAACCATCTACAAATTTGAGGAGCCATTTAATTCTCAACCTCGTCGATCCTCCTCTTGCAGGTGCTACATAATCATATAAGTTTTTAATTTAAATCTGAAATAAAATTTATTTGATCCAAAATAAATTAAAATATTTTTTAAAAAAGATTGGAAAACAATTTTCATTTAAGAAATTTCAAATTTTAGATTTCTGTAATTTCCAAAATAAGATAGGTATAATAATTTAAAATTTTGAGTCCGAAATGCTTCCTCTATGTACATTAAAATTATTGAGTTTTATGATCTTGACAAAGATTGTGAATAATAAATTATTCTGAAAAATGATTGTAAAACTGCTTATATTCAAAGTAACATAAAAGGTTTGTTTTTTCACAAAAATAAATAAACAATGTACAATTTCGGCCACAAAGAATAATAATCCAAGAACAATTGCAAGAATAATAAATAAAAAATTTAGTGACAGATTCAAGAATCAAAATGACAAGGTTTGATTTGTTCCAGGGTTTTGAGTTTGTGAAACCAGCAAAGTAAACCGATTTGCAGAATAAATCAACGATGAAGATTAATCACTAAACATATCTGAGGTTAAAAGAATATTATAATATACTATATATATATATATATATTCAATAATTGTGCTACATTTTTAAGAGGCCACACATTTATTAATACATAGCTACATTTTTAAGAGGCCACACATTTATTAATAGATACATACATACATACATACATACATATATATATATATATATATATATGGTTTAATGAATGTGTAACACCCATTTGGTGAAGCATTGTGTAACACCTTTAATCTAGACCCTTGGATGCGCTCAACGGTTCAGATCAAATATTTGCCAAATGCACTCCTCCTCCCCTTCTCCCCACCTAGCGCCGGCGCCGCCCCCAAGTTTGCCGCCACTGCCCCCGAGTTCGCCACCGCCACTCCCCAGCTTCGCCGCCATCGCCCCCAAGTTCGCCGCCACCACTCCCAGGTTCACCGCCACTGCCCCCGAGTTCGCCGCCGCCATTCCCCAGCTTCGTCGCCGTTGTCGCACCCCACCATCCTCGACCAAATCGAGCGCTGGCCGGCAATCCCCGACCTTGCATGAGAGCGCCGGCACCCCTGCTTGCGGCCGCCACCCTTACGAACTCGATCGTCGCCTCGACGAATCAGATCAACGAGCAGTACCCCCTGCTTACCGCCGGTGCTACCGATTGCTCGCCTGATGCCTCCACCGCTGTCGATCTCTCACCGGTTGCCGCCGATCGCCTCATCGATCTCTCGCAGTTGCCGCCGATCGCCTCGTCCTCCTCTCCGATCGCCGTCGTCGCGCCCTTGCCCGCCCCCACGCGTCCTCCCATCCATCATCCCCTCTTTCTCCTCCTCTCCGCTCGAGAGTCATCTCTGTCCCTGCAAATTTGTTGAGAGCCATCCGTCGTCGTCCTGCCGTCGTTCGTCGTCGTCCCCCTGCCGCCCGCCACCGGCCGCCGCCATCCCGCCATCATCGACCGCCGCTCCCGACTGGGCGCAGAGAGATCGAAGAGAGTGAGAGTAGAGAGAGGGGAGAAACAATCTGAACCATTGGATCATACTCATGCGATTTCATCTCAGCCATTGGATCAGGTGTTACACAATGCTTCACCAAATGGGTGTTACACAATCATTAAATCCATATATATATATATATACAAAGAGATTTTCAGAAATGGTTTATTTTCTTTTAAATAATCCTTGTCTATCAATTCTCGGATAAATTATTCTTAAAAAAAATTAAATTTCATAGGTCAACAAAATCAATTAAAATGATAAAAGAATTTGGGTTATTTCCATAAATTTCCCCTAAACTATCACGATTTTTCACGTCAAATAACAAACTACGAACTTATTTTTTTTAATCCTTAAACTATCGTGACTTTTCCACTTTAGTCCTCTCGTCACTTCTGTTACGTATTTCGTTAGTTTTACTTTTTTTCATTTATGAAAAAACTAAATCACTACTCCCCATTCAAAAAAACATGAAATAAGAAATATAAAAAATAAAAAAATTGTTGGAAGGATAAAAGTGGTAAACAAAAAAATTGTCATTTATGAAAATGACTAAATTATCTTCCCCTGATTTTTTTTCATTTTTTCATTTTTATATTTATTATTCGATATGTTATGAAGGGAGGGGTAATTTAGTCTTTTCATAAATGAAAACAATCAAAAGTAACGGAAAACGTAACAGAAGTAAACGAAAGGACTAAAGTGAAAAAATTGTGATAGTTTAGGGATATAATAAAATAAGTTCGTAGTTTGAGGTTAGATACGGAAAATCATGATAGTTTAGGAAAATAACCCAAAGAATTCGATTGAAAATATGGGTTTAGGTAAGCTTTGAAAGGACTAAATAAAAGGTAAAATTTACAACGACATAAAATTTCCATAAATCTCCCTTAAACTATTACGATTTTTCATAACTAATCCCAAATTATGAACTAATTTTTTGGATCTCTAAACTATCGAGAATTTTTCATTTTAGTCTTTATGTCTACTTCTGTCATATTTTCCATTACTTCTGATTTTTCCCATTTATGAAAAGATTAAATTACCCCTTCCTCCATAATACATCAAATAATAAACATAAAAATGAAAAAAAATGAAAAAATCAGGAGAGAGGGTTATTTCCTCCCGTTAACTTATATTACATGTTTCATTACATTTAATTTTTTTTCCATTTATGTAAAGACTAAATTACCCCTCCCTCCAGAAAAATATGAAATATCAAATATAGAAAATTACAAAATCATTGGAAGGACTAAAGTGGTAAATAAAAAAAATTATCATTTATGAAAAGGGTTATTTCCTCTAACCACACCTAAAGTATCTTGACGACGACGACGCAGCCCCCCCCCTTTCTCTTTCCCGGCGCAGGGAAAGAGGGGCGGGGGCGGTGATCCCTCCCCCACCCCACATGGTGTTATTTTTCTTTTTTTAATTATTTTTATATTCATTATTGTATATTATGTAAAAATAGAATTAAATTCAAAATAGGGGTATAATGAATTTTCACAAATGCGAAAAATAAAAAATAACGAAGAAGTCGACGGAATTGGACGAAATGATCAAATTGAAAAAATCGCGATAGTTTAGGTACCCAAAAAATTAAGTTCATAGTTTGATGTTAGATGTGATAAATCGCGATATTTTACGAGTGGTTAGAAGAAATAACCCTTTTCATAAATGACAAATTTTTTTATTTACCACTTTAGTCCTTCCAATGATTTTGTTATTTTATATCGTTAATATTTCATACTTTTTTGGGGGTAATTTAGTCTTTACATAAATAAAAAAATTAAAAGTAACGAAAATATAATAGAAGTTAACGAGAGGATTAAAGTAGAAAAATTGCGATAGTTTAGGGATCCAAAAAAATAAGTTCGTGCTTTATGCTTAGATGTGAAAAATCATGATAGTTTAGGGGAGATTTATTGAAATAACCCTAAAATTAATGACAAATTGGATTTGATATTAAAACAATAAATCTAAGGCAAATATTAAAATGGAACTACATCGGTACCACAATAGATTTACTATTCCGGTTCAACCATGATGTCAAACTAAGGTCCAGATTAATGTAAGAATACGATTTCCCTCTAATCAATTAATAAATTAAATCAATATGGCGCTTTAAAATAACTTAGGGTTTGCATGAAACATAGGCAGAGAGAATTTTGGGAATGTCGTTTTGAGAAGTCACATAAGTTACTAAAATTTTTCGCCCTCCATTCATAAAAGAAAAAAAAAATCTATATTACGTATAAGAACATAAAAAATAAAATGTACATCACCTTTTCAACCATTGTGCCGTTATTTTGCTATAGCAATATCATTCGTCCAAGCCCTTTTTGTTTTTACCAACTTAATACTTTTTATTATTTTTTACTCATCCAATAAATTCATATATCCTTCAATGGAGCACAACTCAGGAGAGCGTCTTGATATATGTAATTTTCTTAGGTGGTAACTCATCCTTTTGACATCAAACTCCAAATTCATATTTTCTTCTTTTCATGCTCTATTCTTCTCTCTCCTGAATCGCTTAGCAGCTTGCCAAAACTATATTGACCCTCTAATATTCTTAAAAATGAAATAAAAGAAAAATAAATAAATAAAAGAAACCAATAATCATTTAAAATCCACTTATAAAGTTCATTAACCTTGTTAAACTCATAAGCCTAAAATATAAATTGGCTTAGATGCTCTAAACTCACCCAACCTCTCTTTTTTCTTTCTCCACACCCCACAGCCAACTTTCTCTTCCATTCTCCCTCACTCTCTCCCTAAGTCTCTCTTTTTTCTCTTCTCACAGCAGCACCAAGAAGACCACCCCACTCTCTCTAGCTCTGCCTCTCTCCCACTTGCTTCCACTCAGCCAGCACCAAAAGGGGGCAACCAAGCCAAGCCACTCACCCTCTCTCCTACACACTCTCTCCCTCACATCACAGGACAGCAGCAAGAGAAGAAGGAGAAAGACAATAGGACTGCGAATCAATTTAAGAAGAAGGAAAAAGGAAGAAGGAAAAAGCAAGAAGAAGAGAGAAAGAAATTAAGAAAGGGAGATTAGGATTAATAGGGTTCTATTGTAAATTCTTAAGATATGTATGAGAGGATCCAACCTTAATCTCTCTCTCAATGTATTTATTATTATTTGAATTGGAATTTAGGGATAAGCCTTGATTCCTACATGATGAGATTTGGGACATTAGAAGTAGAATGCATGATGCCTAGTAGGTGTTTGTGATAATGTTACATGCAAACTCAATGTAGAATAATGTTGCTTCTATAGTAGGTATGAGATCCATAATCTCATTAAGATTGTCATGAGAGTTATAAATGCAAATGGATATGTTAATTTAGGTATGTTGAGGAGATCCAAATCCATAACCTCCTTCCTAACGATGATTGTGCACTTGGATTAGGGCATGAAAGAATAAAATGTTGTTCTTAATAATGGAAGAGTAGGGAATGCACATTAGGGTATAACTTTATGCCATCTTTCTTTATGATTACTGTTCCATTGATAATATTGCTTAGTTCATGATGCATTATGATTATGTTTATCTCATAATGAAATTGCTTAATGTTCATATATATATATATATACGAATGTGATTAGCATGTTGGATGTCCTTATGCAAAACCGCACTTTTTTTCCACGATTATTGTGCAAAGAATGCATAGGAATGAATCATATGATGAATAGAGAAAAATGTGTGCTCAATGTATCAATGTATGAATGATTGAAAAGAAGATGATTGTAGGAAAGATGTTGTTCATCGTTCCAGAATGGATGATCAAAATATTTTCGGTCAACCGTTCTGGTGTCGAATCTATTAGATTGTTTGACACAACCCATCGGTCATCCGAAATCCATTCGATTGTCCAATTTAGAAAGGTCGATATTCTCTGTAACTAGCGATCGATCAGGTGACCAGTTCGGTCGTTCATAAGCCCTTAACAGTCATTTGAAAACCTTTCGGTAGTCCCATTTTGAAATATCACTCTTCTCTGTAACTAGCGATCGAGTAGACGACCAGTTTGATTGTTCGAAAACCATGAAGCGGTCGCCCGAAACCCATTCGATCGTCCGATTTAAAAAGACCATTCTTCTCTTTATAACTAGCGGTCGAACAGACAACCAGTCCAGTCATTCGTAAAAACTGACTCAGCGGTCGTTCGAAAGTGGACTGGTCGTCCATTCTAGGTCTAACGCTTATGTGATGCCGATTGTCTACACTTAGAATGATTTGAAGTATGTATGGCCTTAAATAGAATTAAAATATGCAATATTTATGGAATGATTGTATGTATTGATGAATGTAATTAAAAGCGGATTTGTATGAAGGTGCCTTGTTGTAATCATGGAGGGGAACATGTCGTCACTAACAAGCTTAAGTGGCTCGTTCCTAGGAAAACTATTACACTTATAAGGTGGAGCTTCCAAGTGGAACTAAAATGATCTCGGCCTAGTTAGACAAGAACCGGCGAACTAACATGGTCTTTCCAATCACTGAGATAAGAAGCTATCTAAATAAAGATAGAAAATGAAAAGATGCAAATCACTCAAAGTGACTAAGATGAATGACTTGGGAGATAAAGATGAAGAAGATGATAATGAAAGTGCCTAAAAGGATGCTAATGTATGTCCCACTGTCATATGATGTTATGAATGAAGATGATAAAATAAAGCAAAATAAGTTATGATATGCTTTAGCATAATGATAAGTTATGATATGCCTTGGCATAATGTTAATAATATTATATGCTTATCTTATCTTATCACGATGATATGTTCACATGCCATGTAGAGTGCATATGTAGCTCATAGCATGCATATGTCCTATGTTTTCATTATGATGAAACGTACATGCCATGACATGTAGAGACCATGTTATAAGATCATAGCATATGCATGAGCCTCAACATACTATAATAGGAGAAATCCCTTGCATCCCAAGAATCCATGCAGGTATGAACGAGGCTTAGGCTCGATGGTGGAGACCTCATAACGATTAGATTGCACATGTGATGGTCGGGCCACGACCAAAGTAATGTTATCCTATGTTATGTTACTATGATGAACTCCTTTGAGAGTCAAATATTATGGCTTGTGGGCCTCCGAGTCATGTATTATTATGTGAACTATGTATTATGAACCCTATATTAAGTCTTATGTTAGAGCCTATGAGGACTCATGGACTAGTATGTTATCTTGGGATTATATATTTAGAAGTCTTTTGTTGTTTAATGTTATTATCATTTTATGTTATATTATCATGTTTCCGCTGCAATGTATTATCAAATTAGGTTATGAAGAATTGGGTAAAAGTAACACCTCCTAGGGTTTGACAATTAAATTAGCTAGGGCTGAATTTTGGGTACATTATAGGCCCTGCTCCACCAATGCTACTCATAGCTTTACTCCACTTTATTAGCCCGACAAACAACGCAAGGCGCCTTTTGCAACTTGGTTTGGCCATTGATTTACCTAAAATCATTATGCCTTCATAAAAATTTCTAATACAATTAAGTGGATTGAAATGTATGTAACAAAACAAAGTTATTGAGAACTACAAAAGTCACTATCAAAACATCTGATTATAATTATTACGTCCTATTATAGGTGCTAACTGCACTTATATTGTAACATCCCACATTTTTCATAAATTCAAAATTTTTTTTATTGTAGACATCGGCTATCGGTTGACCGTTCCACACCGCAACCATGAGCACACACAAAGAAGTCAAATTATTTTTTACTCCTCTTTTTCTACCCCAACTCTTGAAATCTGGTGATGCCCTTCCATCTTCGTGAAATTTGGAATTATTGGACATAGAAACCTATTTGTGTTCCTTTTTAAACTTATAAACCCTTTCTCTTCATCTTCTCATTCACTCTTTTCCATCATTTGTGTGCTTGTGTCTTGCTTCATTGATGGCTCGGCTAGGGAAGTCTCGAGGTAACCTAGCAGGTGTTGGAATAGTGGAGAACCAAGGAGGAAGAAGTAAAGCTTGAGGAACTCGAAGCAACAATAAAAAACTCGACTAAAAGATGTGATTTCGAGATCTAAGTCATGAAGTTTGTTTTCTTGAGGATTTTCATGTTTCAAGAACCATTTTAGACTTAGTTTTCATGCTGAAATTGGATGGTACAAATGGATAACCTTACGAGCAAAGAGGCAGAACAACTAATCGGTATGCACTTGTGATAAAAATGAAGTAATGGATATTCAATTTATTCCTTTTAACATAATATATGAGCACTATCTTTTCCTTACTAGTTTTTATTGTGATTCTTTAATTAATGTGCAGGCATGAAAGGGGTGGTTTTAGTCATCTCGTATAGCATATACTTTATTGAAATATGAAATTGTAGTTGGAAATCCTATAATGTAATTCTTCGTGACAATAATTTCATACCACCTAAAGTACATGGTGTTGAATAACGTACTATTCCCATATTTTGATGATAACAAACACAATTGGTCGACAAATGTTACTAATGAGTTTGTCAAGTGATCTACATACAAGAATAAGTTTAACAGAAAAAGAATTACAGAAGAAATGATGAAGAAAGCAAGACCGGTCGAATGAACGGTCGACCGAACGAACGACTGAAGTCAATAGAAGTATGAAAAATATTGAAGTCATAAAACCTATCGAATGTTCGACCGAAGAAAACAGAAGCCTTGAAGTCATTCAGGTCATAAGACCAGCTGAAGGATTGATCGACCGAATGCAAGATCGAAATAAACAAAAGTGTTGAAGACATTCAAGTACTAAGACCGGCCGAAGGATCGATCGACCGGATGCATGCCCGAAGGTTGGAATAAGTGAAAATGATGAACCGGTCACGAGATCGGTTGATCGGATCGTGCGACTGAAATAAATAGAAAGTGAAGACGCTATGAAAAAACTCCGACCGATCGACCGACTCTCGTGATCTGATGAAATAAAGAGCATATTTAGAATCAAATCTGCCGATTACTTTTGAGATATAGAAGATCTCATTAAGAATATTATAAAAGAAGACAAAACATATGAGAATAAATTAGAAGAATCAAGCACAAGCAATCGAGAATCCACGAAGAAATTTTTTTAAAAGCCCTAGAATCATTCCTTCTCAACTCTCTTCATTTTGTAGTCTCCTTGGTGATCATCTGTGAAAAAAGGAGAGAGATTGAGAGATATGTAAAAAACACACTCGTGAAAGCTCCTGTGATAAAAGAGGATTGCCTTTCCTTTTGAGCGGAGAAGAAGGTGGTGTACGTGAAAAGGGTTTCCTTCTCCCTTTTTAAAAGGAGGATGATAGAGAAGGTTGAGAAGTCAAAGCAGGGATGTAGGCCAAGGAGTTGGGCCGAACCTCGTCAATAATTTCAGCATTTGTTCTCTAACTTTTTCTATTCTCTTTTTCACAGCATTGAATTTAGAATTTTCATGAAAAACTTTTAAAAAGAAAAATGATTGAAATTTCAAGTTGAAAAAGAATATACACCAATTCACCCCTCACCCCTCCTGGCGCTCTACGATCCTACAATCAGTGAAGGTCAATCAACCAACCGTCCTCCACTTTTTAATGCATCTAACTTTGCGTAATAGAAAATAAGAATGTAGGCATATGTATGTTCCATTGATATTTGGGATATAATTTAAAATGGTTTCAATTTGCGTGGAAAATTACCAAAATACACCGATGGAGAAAGACTTCTAGTAAATCTAGATTGGAAGACAAAAAAATATTCTTTATTGTACATTAGATACTACTGAATTTAATTGCATCTCTACCTGTCTAAATGCCAATGAAATTTGGAGAAAACTTATTATTACTCATTAAGGAACTGATAAAGTTAGGGAGTCTAGGTTAAATCTTTTAAATCATCAATATGATTATTTTAAAATGCTTGAAAATGAAACTATAAGTAGCATGGTTGTACATTTTAATGATGTTGTGAATGGCTTAGTCTCTTTGGACGAGCCAATAACTAATGCTCAAAAAGTGAAAAAGTTTCTCAGGCCACTCTTTTCGAAATGGCACAACAAAAGAACTATAATTCAGGAAAAAGATCTCAACAAGCTGGACTTTGATGATCTCATAGGATCATGAGATAGGAATGAAATAAGATGAGGATGCAAATGTCACAAAGAAAAAGGCTCTAGTTCTAAAGGAAAAAAATTGATGAAGAGGAAACAAGTGAAGATGAAGATGATGTTGATGAAAGGAAACTGGCACTCTATTGAAAGAAACTGGACAAATATTGGAAGTTTGCCAAACAAAGAACGAAAGGTGAATATTTAAAAAAAAGGTCAACAAGCAAGAATCAGATTACTTGCTTGGAATGCAAAAAGACAGGACATTACAAGAATGAATGTCCAACTCTTGTAAGAAAGGACAAAGACATTGAAACTTCAAAGAAAAAGAAGAAGGTGCTTAGATTGGAGTAGTCTTTTATTGAATGCTTTAAGTACTTGTTGAGATTTTGAAAAAGTCATGAATGTTTCTTTGTCACCTTGGTGTGTTTGGGCAATTAGATCTATAGGGAATTCTTGCATGATGATCTAAGGCCAACTGATCTGGAAACCATCGATAAAAAATTGGCTACATAGACCTCCTTGCACAATATAGAGAAGCACGTGCATGTTTAAATTGTTATAATAACAAGAAAACTAAGCTCAACTTGTACTTTTTTTTAATATTAAGAATATTATATGCAATGTACTTTTTTATAAATCTAGAAATGTTTAAATATGTTTAAGTGTAAATGACAAGAGGAGAGATGCTTTGGCGATGAACGTGCGAAATAGCAGAATTAGAAAAGTATTAGTCATTAGGTGAAGTTTATGATGGAACTATTTTCACTTAGTTCTTACTTTGAAACTTGCTTGAGGACAAGCAATAGTTCAAGCTTGGGAGAATTTGATGCATGACATTGTATGCATATTTATTCCATATCATTCAGTCTATTTTTCATAATTTTATTCTAACATATATAAACGTTTCCTCATTTTTAATTAAATCTTTCAAGGAATCAGTTGGTACCTAATTTTTTATTTTTTATTTCTGCAACAAGAAACAACTGTCTGTGTTGTTCCAACATCGTCCGCATTATTTTAGCACAGCCCGCATCGTTTCAACATAGTCCACATTGTCCATCTAACATGACCCCCATTGTTTGAACATGGTCCGCGTTTGCCAGCAACATTGTCCACGTTTCTTTCAACATGATCCATGTAAGCCAACAATCACCATATCTTCAAAATCTAATAGATTGGGCGGAAATCACTCTAACAATATATAAAACAGACCGACTTATTAATAATGTGATCCGTATTATTAATTTCGCCATATTTCCTCAGCCAAATAATTTTATTTTGATTAATGCGACATTGATGACACGATTCGCGATAATTCTCAAAGGGCAGATGCATTTTTTACTATAAAGAGTCCATATCACCTCACTTAATCATCAAAGTCTAGAATTCAAAATTCATCAAAGGCAAGAAGAGAGAGCCTCTGGTTGTCTACTCGGTGGGGTTTCTTCTAGAGGTGTTTAGAAAAATTTGAAGAGATTATTTCTCCTTTTTTAGAGCGTCGTATGATCCATATAGCCGACCCCACCTAGTGGGACAAGGCTTTGTTGTTGTTGTTATTGTTGTTGTTGTTTTCTATCTTTTAGTCTCTGATTTATCTCTCTATTGCAATACTGATCATTTCTCTATCTATGTAATAGAGTTCTAATTAGGATCAATTTATGTTGAACTTTATTAGATCGTTGAATAAGATTTACTATTCTGAATTTTCTGAATATATATGTTGACTTTAATGCTTTCTTCTGAACATTCGATTTTAACTTGTTGGTATTATCGAGATTTGTTCTTTTGATCTCTCTCGATTGATTGATCTTTCGATAAGCATTTCATATCCCTTCTCTATTTACTCGATTGAGATTTAAAGATTTGTGATATTCACTTGGTTGAGGTGTTTTTGAAATAGGATTTCATCTCTAAAGCATCTTATCAAAATTAGTTAGAGATTGATTCGATTGAACTGTCTCACTCTAATATTGAGATAAGATAGTTAAGTCATCTGGTTTAAGTCCTTTACTTTTTAGCATCCTTTCCACCAGATAATTCTGATTTGCTTTATTTCTTACATTCAAGGATATTATTACTCTCATCTTATTTGAACATATCTAAAGTATAAATTTTGGGACTTTAGGCTGGATCAATTTTAATCTTCTTTGTTTTGTTTCTTTTGAACCAAATATTATATGTTTTGCTCATCTAACTAAATTAAGATAAAAGATAAAGATAGACTAGTCATCATGGGTTCTACACTCTTCTCACTCTTTATTACTTGATTTGACCTAGTGCTCTTGCTAGTATTTACGCTATACAAAATTTCCCATCAACCATACATTCAATAACAAAAAACATTTTATAAGACATTAAAGAAAGCCATAATAAATAAAAACTTTTCAATAATCATATACCATCCATTTAACAAATGTTGTATAAGACATCAATGTCTAAAGATTTCAGTACATCATTTGCATCA
This sequence comes from Pontederia crassipes, assembly GCA_030549335.1. Classification (NCBI taxonomy): domain Eukaryota; kingdom Viridiplantae; phylum Streptophyta; class Magnoliopsida; order Commelinales; family Pontederiaceae; genus Pontederia; species Pontederia crassipes. The sequence goes on from CM060197.1 coordinate 32,079,556, forward strand.
ATATTCATTAGTCTTAAAAGACTTATTTGGTTCTAATCATGTGCAACACGTTTGTTATGAGCTTGAGCCACCATCCTTTATTCTTGATTACTTGCACAGATCAAGAGTGTAGAGTTTTCTAGTTAAAGCATGTAAAGTTATATATGACATGATAACCTATCTCATGATACTACATGCAATATCATTCTTGGCGTAGCATACCTTGAAAAATAAATAACTTGACATACCTTCTTAACTTTAGAACCATTATATTCTGCAAGTATCGTATAATAACGACATATATTCATCAATATATATGGCATATAACCTACCATTTGTTACTTGCTTGCCCTTCGCGGGATGTTATTACTTGTTACTTAACATGTTTCATTCTTACATTTCCTCAGGGTTGTTTTATAATCCTTTGGACCTTCTTTCATTCTTTATCATGTGAGACTTTGAAGTGGTATTGTCCATCTTTCCTCTTTATCACATAATATTATCATCTTAACTTCATTCAATGTCATAAGACACATCTTAGGGAACATACACATCATAATAGTGAGAGACTTTATTTCTAGTCAGTTTTAGAAATACACACACTTTCTTATGAAAGACTTTGTTCCTTGGAAAGCATATATACAAATGTAATACTTTACTTCGAGAGATTTGGTACCCTTGAAGCACATACATAAGTGTAGGATTTTATTTCCCATTTTTACTTTGTCGTCATCTTACCTTTCTTTCTTTTGTCATAAGACACTTTGAAATTAAACTTACTTTCATTCATACTTTATCTTATGACATTTTTATTTTAACTTTGTTGGAGAATCATGTCAACATCATCACATTGGCTAATTAAGACATAATCTACGGAATAGAGACACTTTCTAATGAGGGATTTTGTTTCTTGATAAGCACATACACAAACAAGACTTTACTTCACGGAGCATATTTCTATTGAAGCACATACATAATGCAGGACTTTGCTTTCCATCTTCATTTTGATGAGTGACAAGGATTTTGCTCTTCAACTTTAGGATGCATTATGCTTTTTTCAACACATCAACATTCATACAATCATTATTCATCTTTTAGCCTAATTATGATTGAACATGCATTGTGTGTATTTATGTGTGATATATAAGCATCAATCATTCATACACAACATATATACTTAAAAAAAACACATTTAACATATCACAAAAGATAATTTCCAATGGTCATGCTCGTGACACATTGATCACGCCCGTGACAGCATCTCTTATGACCATGAAACATCACATCATGATTGTGAACGAATGTTTTCCTACCACATACATTGGGTTGGTCGTGCCCAACCTCGCCATGACCAAAAAGCATTTAGCATGGATGAAAATATGAAAATCATGACATCAATAAATTTTTTATAGTTCTTCCTCAAAACATATAGAACCTTAGATTTATGGCATACAAAGCTCATAAACATATACATCTAAGTATAAAACATATAGATAATCAATGCACCCTTAATCACAATCCCTACTAAGAGATAGAATGTTCTTGGATCTCTCAATCCAAACATGAAATTCATTGAGAAGGAGAGAGGGGTTAGGATCCCATTTACATATCTAGGGTATTGTTCTTTCTCATTGAGTTAATCTCCTTTCCTCTGACCTTGTCCTCTCATTGTTTGTCCTCCTCTCACTTTCATTCTTCTCTTTCTTCCTCGCAAAATTTAGGGTTGTAGTCATTGTGTGGGAGGAGGGAAATAAATAAAGAGAAAAAAAAGGGAAGATTTGGGATCTTTACAGAGTCTAACCTAGTGCTTCATAAGGTTTTATTCAAATGAATTAAATGCTCTTACTTAAAAATTTGGGTTCTTACAATATTTATTTATTAATTCAATATAATGAGTATTTTAAATGGACTGCAAGAAATCTATCGTGTAATATTTCAATATTTATGAATGTGTTAGTTTTCTTAAGTATATAAATAATTAAATTAATTTGTCTCTTTTACCTAATTATGATTATAAGCAAATCGTATACGGATCATGAATTATAATTGATATTGCAAGTATTCCAATATTAACAATAAAATTATAGGCACGATATTAATGCTCGTGACTGTTGTGAATCAATTAGTCTAATTAATTGCTAATTGGGTGATGGAATTGATTAATTTCTTATATAGTGTGCTCAATATTATATAGTATCATTGGCTTGAATGTGTAGAATATTGAAATTATAGATCACAATTCTTCAACCACATATAACATTACAATATATTAATATTAGAAAGAATAAAAACATTTTTATTTGGTAAATTTTGATCAATTTGTCATAATGATTCCTTCTAAAACTATTAGCTATTTGAGTAGCTAATATTCCGATATTATATTCAAATTTCATATTAACAGCACACTTAGCATACTTAGTTACCTAACATCAAATTATAAAATTGATTAAGCAACAAACACCGACTTACCTAACAGCTCTCCTCATACTCATTTAAATTAAATGTTGTGCTGCCACATCAAAGAGAAACAAAAAGGATATGCCGACTTATCAGGCATGGGTGAAGGAGAAACAAAAAGTGAAGGTTTCACTTCTTTACATTGTGGTCATCCAGAATAAAAGAAACAGGAAAGGAGGTAGAGAAAAAAAAAGGGGGGGAAGGTTTTACTCTAAAGCTGGCCAAACCAAACAAGAAAGGAAACAGAAAAAGAAGAAACCAGAAAAAAAATGGAAGAATAATTAGGTAAATTGGACAATGACCCAATTAATTCCTTTTTATTAATTTATTATATTATTGTTGTAATTGTGGATGCTTAAGGTTAAGGTTACTTGAGGAATCAACAAGGAAAATCTAGTGATTATAACTATGAAGCGTGTTTTCTTGTTCTAGAATATAATAAGTAAATGCTTACCTACTTAGGAAAATATTTTATTACGATTAACAAATTATGAAATTTTTTTGCAAATGATTCTCTAGAATATATATTATTTATATTAATAACAAATGTATATATAAGTTTATATTACCTAATTATATCGATATATATATATATATACACTTATATGTATGTTTATATATATATACATAAATTATAGATATAAAGTATATGTGTTATACTATATATATTAATAAATGTGTACATAAGTTTATGTTAGCTAATTATATCAATATATATATATATATATATATATATATATATACACCTATATTGTCTATATATAATTAAGATATATAGACATTTATGCATATACATGTAGGTATATAAATTAAATGTACTATGTTATACGTAATATTAATAAATGTGTATATAAATTTAAATTACCTAATTATATCAATGTATTATATATATAGAAAGAAAGAATGTTAATTTAACTATATTGATATAGGTAATTAGGTAATTTATATATATACAAAAACAGGCATATATATATATATATATATATATGTTCAAATTTTCTAGTCTACCTACTAAGAAAAACTCTATCTCTTAATTCCACATTCACATATAATTACATGCTTTAACAAGAGAAATCATACATGTATAGGATATATTGACACATGTTTATCTAATATATACATGTATGTATATTAACTACATGAACTATGTTATACATATACATATGTACTATTTATATTGACAATATAACTCTCCCTCTCTCTCTCTCTCTCTCTCTTTCTATATATATATATATATATATATATATATATATATATATTCCAGAATCCCATACAATAGCTCTATGATTTGTTTACTCTTAATTAACCGCTTTTCAGCAAAATTCATTTCTATAGTGAGGGGCAGCTTTCCAATTTCGTGTCTCGGCGACTGTTGACGAGGGCGGAAAAAGAATAAGATATATATATATATATATATATATATATGTCTCTGTATTCATATATATACATTTATGTGTGCATTTGTATGTACATACATGGATATTTTTATTTGTATACTTGTATAAATATAATTTTAATTAATATTTTAATAATTAAAGTTTAGCATAGTTAGTACTATTGGAGATAATGGCACGCACATTAGCGATGCAAAGACTTTAGCGCCACTTTAACTTCAAATTGGCATGACTAGAGGTCGCGACGCAGATGTTTAGGGTCTCCATTGACGATTAAAATGCGCGGAGCTAAGTAAATTCAGTGTCACGGATAATCGACGCTAATGTAATGTTATTGTTTAGCGCGCATTTTGGTGTTCGCGCACACACTAGTAGTGTCGCGGTAGCATCTACAAGGTGCCTAAGTGGCGTCGATTTATTGTAACATGAAAGCGACGCTAATGCGAGGCAATTGTATGGTCACTTGTGTGTCAACTCTATGGAGCAATGTTATCAAAATGGGACTGGAATGGCCAGTTCAAATGTGAACCGGTTGGAATCCGGTTCGATTTGATATTAAAATCGGTTTTGGCATGAATCAGGAAAAATCGGTTGAACCGGCCAATTGATCCGGGCTGGTTGAACCGGTTCAACCTGGTGCAATACAAATTTTCAAAAAAAATTTAAAAAATGATAAAAATAGGAAAGTTAAAAAAGGAAAAAAAGGAAAGAATACAACAAAGTTTAAAAATGAGGGAATATAACATGTCTAAAATTAAATAAGAATTTAAATAAAAAGGTAGGTATTTAAAATTGAATACCATTAAAATGGAAAATTATCAAAGGGCACAAATAAAGGAAATAAAAAGGAAAGCGTTAAAGAAAAAAAAAGAAATAAGTATAATTTAAGATAAAATTTATTAATATAGCAGCTATCATCAATAAATAATATATATTAAATTAATAATAATCTATTTATATTTATATGTTAATTATTATTAAAAAAATTTATAAATAAAAATATGTTATATTAATTTTTAATATTATTAATAGGTTATTAGTGAAATATTCATATACTATATCATATAAGTTATATTATGTCTTTATAATTATTATAAATAATATTATTTTAATAAAATTTGATTCAATCCAGTCGAACCCAGTCGGACCGGTCCAAATCGTGATCCAGTAAGGAGCCCAATTCGATCGTCAGTCTGGTACCGAAAACATTGCTATGGAGGTCACCATTTCGTCACTATTGGCGTCTAGTAGTGCTGCCCATTTTGAGACGCTAAATTGCGCCACGATTTAATAGATTTCTTGTAGTGATATATGAAAATTTCACAATTACTGAATAAATAAAGAATAAATATAGTATTATAAATAAAATACATAATTATTAGAATTAGTACTCTGACGACATTATTCTTCAACTCAATCAGTATGACATGATATAGAGATTTGTATAAATAATCTAAAAATTCACCCATAAATTGTATGACATTCTTCGCAAATTACAAAAACGAAGTGTGAGAGAGTAATATATAGCAGTTAGCTACTGTTGTAGTATCCCAAACAAAACACTTGGTTAATTTATAGCTAATAGCCGTTTGATTCTAGCACTACAAGAAAATCGCGATTTTTCGACGAATAATTTCTGACGATTCGAAATCCGTCGCAATTTGCGACGAATTTTTCGACGGTTTCATTTTCAACCGATTTTTCGACGGTCATGACCGTCGGAAATGATTTATATTATTATTTGATTTTTCGACGATTAGGAACGTCGATATTTCTAACGGATAACCATCCGTCGGAATTTCCGACGGATTTCCCTCTTCCTCTCTCGGCCGCGTCGGTGACTCTCTCCCGTACCGGACGCCGGCTACCCTCTCGCGCCGACGATCCTCTCCCGCACCGGTAACCCTCTCCCGCGCCGGCGTCTCTCTCTTTCTCTCTCCAGCTGGAGGCCGCTGGCGGCCGGATCCGACCTCCAGCGGTCGGATCCGACCTCTCGCGGCAGGATCGAGTGCCAGCGGCTCGGATCCGGCGACGGCGGCCGAATCTAGCCCCAGGCGGCCAATCCGGCCCCAGCGGCCGGATTTGGCCGCGGCCCGATCCGGCTGCTAATTTTTTTTTATATTTAAAAAAATCTTTGCGACGATTGCGACCGCCGAAAGATCGATGGTTTTCGACAGTTGCGACCGTCGAAAATTATCGACGAATCGAACCGCCGGCCTTTTTCGACGGTTGCAACCGTCGAAACTTTCGACAGTTGGAACCGTCGGGACTTTTTCCGACAGTTCTGACCGTCGATATTTCCGACGAATTTTTTTCGACCGTCGCAAATCGATTTGTGATGAGCGTTTTTCCGACGGATCGTTTTCGACTGTAAAACCATCGGTAATCGCGTTACCGACGATTTTCGGGCTGATTACCGACGACGAACCGTCGGTAATCAGTGTTTTTCTAGTAGTGTAGGATGTAGACTAAAATATCTCAATAATCTCAAGAACATGACTAAACGCGAGCAGAATAAGAATAATTTGGTCACTTCATTTTTTGTAAAATCACATTAGAAATCGTGAAGCCATCATTATATTCTACAAATATGCAATATGTATTGCACCAAAATGATGGAATATCTCTATTCTTAACGTTTTCATCTCTGTTTAATTTTTAAATTTAAGCATATATTATTATATTATTATTTATATAATAATAGTACTAATAAATGTCAAGTATTTATAATCAAATATTTTAATTATAAAATATAATATATTTAAAAGTTATTCCTTTGAACACCAAACAATAAAAATATGACAAAAATATTATATTCTTCTCAATAATTTTTATTATTCTCCAAAAATTATTCTTCATCCAAACGGATATAGGTTTATATTATTAGAAGTTATAAAATATTCCTGTACTTTTCCGGTCTTCCATCGGAAAACAAATACAGTATTTGACATAATTTTCAATTTGGTAAACCATATTGAATAACAAATGAAAATTAATGGTAATTTTTTATTATCTCTTAATCAATTTATTTACTATCACCATTTAGTCATAATTAAAAAATAAATTAAGCTAAACAAATTGAACGTTTAAGAATACACATACAAGGCAAACGCCCTATATTTTGATCAAACTTTCGTTAACAAAAAATTTGATTTAATAACGAGCTTACGCGTGTAGTTGGATTTATCTTGTCTTTCCATTCACAAAATATATGTATATATATGTAAAATAATACTTATATGAGTACTATATATTGACATGTGTGCTCTAAAATCAAAGAAAAAAATTCTCGTGGCTTAAATTAACAAGTCGAATACTCCAAAACTCGTACATAGTAACATGTGGACGTCGGTGAGGGAAGAATCCATGCAAACCCCTACGGCCACTTGGTCGTGTCAGACGAACTGTTGGATCCCCTGCGACAGCATCCGCATCGGACACTCTTCCTGTTCACCAACCAACGCACTCCAATTCCCGCCTTATCCTCTCCCAGTGCCCTCCCACCCTGGGATCCCAATTCCGTCCTCTTCCCGTCTTCCGTTCCTGGCTTCCTGCCATCCACAAGGGAGAGAGGAGAGGAGAGCGAGAGAGATTTCGTCCGAACTCGCCATTCTTTCTAAGCATAAATCCTGGGAATCGATCATTGTTCTGATCAAGGTCTGCAAGTCCCCCTACTTTAAAAAAAATCTTTTTTTTTTTTTTGCTCGCGTTCTTGACCTCAAAATCTATCCTTCTCAATTATTCTCGAATTTTTCGACGTCTTCCAGTGATTACGAGAAGCATGGATCCTCCGGAGACGTAAAGGCGGGATCTTGTTAAGATTTTTTTTTTTCCTTTTCCCGCGAGATTTTCGCTCCAGTTTTGGTTGCGACTTTCTCGTCGGCTTCTGTCTCTGGAAAGTGGGACTTCAATGGCGCTGGCCTTGGGCGCGGAGGTGGCGAAGCTGGGGATGGTCTCCACGACGTCGGACCACACGTCGGTGGTCTCCATTAACCTCTTCGTGGCGCTGCTCTGCGCCTGCATCGTCGTCGGCCACCTCCTCGAGGAGAGCCGGTGGATGAACGAATCCATCACCGCTCTTATTATCGTGAGCCTTTGCGTTCCCCTGTCTTCCTCTATTACCTGCTTTGTCAAAAGTTTGGACCTTTGAATTAATTTTTGGGTGAATGATGGCTGTGTCTTCTATATATTCGTGTCTCTGTTCCAAGGGATTGTGCACGGGGGTTGTCATATTGCTGACGACGAAAGGGAAGAGCTCGCACATCCTCGTCTTCAGCGAGGACCTGTTCTTTATCTACCTCCTACCCCCGATTATATTCAACGCCGGGTGAGAGACCTCACTTCTTATCACTTCTTTGTTTACTACAGAAATCATGTTGTTTTCTTATCTCTTGATCATGATTTCTGTGGATATTGTTTGTCATTGGTTTCACCCACAAGTAATCTTAGTTCGTTAATGTCTGCTTAAAATTTCATAGATTTGTTATGTTTAGAGATTGATCTCTGCTGGAAAGGCTGGCAGGGCATGTGACATTTATTTATGCGAGATGAGATCCTGTAAATGGATGAAATTGCCCAGCTGTTCTCATTAGAATTTCATAGCAGCACAAATTATATGAAATACACAGTTTGCTAATGGCCAAACCAAAGCCTCTTGGTCTTATTTAAGGCTAAATGGAATGTTATTTCTTTTGCAGAAATGTTGAGTTAGAAGTGGAGTCTTTGAGCATTTAGTTTTATGAGACACGGAACTGGTGAATTGAGAAGTAATCTGTCAACTTGTCCAAATTCTGATCACATGCTCAGAGTCCAGTGCAGATACAAATATATGAATATTTATTACAACATTTGACAATATATGGGACGAGATGTTTTAGGTGCCATTGGACCCGTAGACTGGAATTCAATATATGCAATTGAACTATGTTTTCTTAGTCGTAGCCACAAACAAGAGAACAGTTGAATCATAGGTAAATCATGGGTACCTAAATTACTAATTCAGTAACTCTTAGTAGTCAATATAATGAGGTGTCTTCAAGGTTTTCCGCCTTTTTGTGATCGTCATCAGATGTCAGGTTAAGTTTGGGTCTTGTCTATTAGTTTTATGAAAGTGGCTTCAAACAAAAAAATTGAGAAAGATCAACTAATTGCTATTCCATTTTTTTTTCTTATGAAATTAGGTTTCAAGTGAAAAAGAAGCAGTTCTTCCACAATTTCATGACAATTATGCTGTTTGGTGCAATTGGCACATTGATTTCCTTTTTTGTAATCTCTCTTGGTAAGTTGAGTTTTTTCTTTTGTATTTCTCTGCTTCCAATTTCTTATATGTCGTTCAAGCTGAATCAAATCCTGCTAAAAAATTCTTCAAGGCACCAAATGTGTAGTTGAATGCAGGATGTTCTGTTTTCATACATTCATTAGATGAGTATTATATTCATGCAAGAGTATGTTATGATTTGTTTTTTATTTTGTTAATATCGTCTTAGAAACACAACTGTTGCAATGAGTCAGCATGAGTTCTAGTTGGGTGCACCAGACCTGCACAAAGAATCTTTCAGGTATTTTACAAGCTATCACAAACCCAGAGTCAAAATTGAAAACATTATCTTTAACGAAATGCATTAGCAAATTACATTAAATATGAACTATAGTTCATCGAGAAAGTTAACAAAACTATAAAAACTGAGTTGTACCGGACTTGAAATTTGTGGTTTAAGATTTGAGCCTGATTTGTGTCCTGTGTATCAGTAAAACTTTACAGTAGGAGCTACTATCATAGTCAACTTAATTTTACTCTCTATTTCCTTAGCTAGTGCAAAATATTAGGAACAATGACAGATATAGCAGAGCGGTGTGTATGGTCACATAACCTAACAAGTCAAGCACCCTTATTTTGGTTTTTTCACTATTCTGTGGTAATCCATACGTTTTAATTTATCATGGAATACAAATGCCATCGACTAGCTCAAGATGGCACACTTAGCAAAAAAAAGTATTGTTGAATGGGCCCTCTTTTTTGCACTCTTTTTGCATTTATGACTTTGTTACTTTCTATTTGTTTTTTTTTTATTTTGTCATTTTCTCTTGTTTATTATAGGAGCTATTGCATTACTCAGAAATATGGATATCGGGTCACTGGACATTGGAGATTTTCTTGGTAATTAAACCCTGATGCTATTCCTTATTTTCTCAAGGACTGTGTTCTTGAAATATGCTTCCACTTTTGTGTTCTCATGCTGTTGTCTTCAATTATGATCTTGCAGCAATAGGGGCAATCTTTTCTGCAACAGATTCTGTTTGCACACTGCAGGTCCCAAAGTTGTCCTTGAATTATTTTTCACCATTCCATTTCATTTGATTTTATGATTTATTTACTTCCGCGACAGGTTCTTAATCAAGATGAGACACCCTTGCTTTATAGCTTGGTTTTTGGTGAAGGTGTTGTCAATGATGCCACCTCAGTTGTACTTTTCAATGCCATTCAAAATTTTGACCTTGTTCACTTGGATGCTGTTATCATATTGAGATTTTTGGGGAACTTCATATATTTGTTTGTCACCAGCACCCTCCTTGGAGCGTTTGTGAGTTACTTCTGTTTGTTATTTCTTTGCTAGTCTACACTCTACATGTTCCCTCTGCTATGATTTGCAACCATAATTTTTCTTAACTGTTGTCTATATTTTTGTGGCTAATTATAGGGTGGATTGCTAAGTGCATACGTAATCAAGAAACTGTACTTTGGAAGGTCCTATATACAACTGCCTCTCTTCTGTTCGTTCTTTGATTGCTTTTCAAAATTTTTGTCCCATATATAGTGCATGGTTAAACTGTTGTATACATGTTATTAAGCATTCTGAGATTGGGGGTGTCATCTTATTAGTTCAACTACATGATCCGCAGGAAGCTTAAGCACATAATAATCAGGTCATCTTTAAATATAAGGGCTTATAGATCACATAATTTGATTTGCAGGCATTCTACTGACCGAGAAGTTGCACTCATGATACTCATGGCATATCTTACATACATGCTTGCTGAAGTGAGATTCTTCGACATTAAAATGATTTTTTGATTTCTATAAGGAATTTTGTGTCCATCATCTAATTTGACTTCAAGTTGAATGTATTCTGAAGCATCTCATTGGTCTTGCAGTTGTCTGATTTAAGTGGTATACTAACAGTATTCTTCTGCGGGATAGTAATGTCTCACTACACTTGGCATAATGTGACTGAGAGCTCAAGAGTTACTACCAAGTAAGTTGTTTTTCTTATTTTAATGTTTCCATGGCAGGAATTAAAATTCTCTAATCAAGCTGTAATTCTTTGATGTTTTCATTATCCAATCTGTTCCACTAACTTTCTCCTTTTTCCATTTCCCATCGACATTAGGCATTGTTTTGCGACATTGTCGTTTATTGCTGAGACTTTCATCTTTGTATATGTTGGAATGGATGCATTGGATATTGAAAAGTGGAAATTCGCCAGTGACAGGTTAGGTGTAAGTCATTTGAATATTTTTTTCTTGCAACACATGCTAGAACATTATTGATTAGGTTTATACATTGCACAAGCTTCATGTTATTTAGGCTTTTCTATATCTCAGGTTTTGCTCCATATGTTCTATCCCGAGGTCCTAAGTAATATGGTTTTTCCTGATTCCTATTTCCTTGTAACAGAAATTAATATTACTTCTAGTAAATCTTATTACCCTAATGGCAATTAGAGAGGAAGTTGGCGAAAAAATAGTCTTTAATAAGTTACTGAAATACATAATTGTACTTATCCTTTCAATAACTTTTTTAGATGTTGCCTAGACTCAAGCTAGTAAAGTAGGCCATTATTTGCCCAAAGTTCTAGTGACAGAATCTGCTGCAAGGTTTTTAGACTTGTAGATTGTTTGGATCAGAATAGATTTTGGTTTTAACTGCAATTATTCTTCCATGAGCTCATCAGTTGTGAATGTTTTGATTTATGGTTCCCTTGAGATTACACCTTACCATCTTATCAATATCGCTGTACATTTGTCTTAACTAAGAAGTCTACAAAATGATTATTATGATTTCTACATCTCCTTAAGCTTTATGTTTGAAGTTAGAGCCAATCATTTCTGTGCAGCCCAGGGAAATCAATTGGCATCAGCTCACTTCTACTCGGTTTGGTTTTAGTTGGAAGAGCGGCTTTTGTTTTCCCACTCTCGTTTATATCAAACTTGACCAAGAAGTCTCCAAATGACAAAATCAACTTCAAGAAACAAGTGGGTGTATGAAATTTATGGATTTATGTTTCTTCATTAATACTAAATATGTCTATTTATCTGTTTGACAGATTACGATATGGTGGGCAGGACTCATGCGGGGTGCAGTGTCAATAGCACTTGCTTACAACCAGGTTAAATTGGTCTTTCTTAGTTTTTGTTATTCCAATATGACATTTCGAGATCCCATGGAAAAATCTTATCTTTCAGTTTCCCAAGAGTAATATTTGAGAAAAAGAAGAAAAATGAAAAAGGCCTTCACATAATAATGTTGTCTTGTCAAACGGAATATCTTGCTGTTATATGTATACTAAGGCTACTTAATGGTCACATGTTGAGGCTAATAAGCTACATATATACAAAAGACAGATAGGGGAGCAAACATTATATATTGTAAGCATGTATTAATGATCCTATCAACATTTCTTGCAGCATGAATGTTGTTGATTTTCAGTTCAATTGTTTTTCCATATGCATAATCTTTTTGGCAGAGATGTTTAAAAATCAAGGCATTTATCTTTGCAGTTTACAAGATCCGGTCATACGCAGCTGCAAGGAAATGCAATAATGATAACTTGCACTATCACAGTAGTCCTCTTCAGCACTGTGGTAAGATGATCTTAGCAGTAAATTAATGCTATACATTCTGCACTCAAGCCATGCTTATCACCTTCCAAGTTGTATATTTCTAAAACCATATGCACTGAACTTAAATATATAGTATATCAATTTGACCAAAAAGAATATATATAGATACATTCGTGTCCTGATGTCAATCCAGATAATTTTGCACGTTGAAAAAAGACAAATATTCATTAAAGTTACAGATAGAGCATCCTTGTGAATTTTCTTTCAGTAGTGCAATGTTTGGAATTACTGGTAAGTAGTAACAAATGACTTACATAATGTTTTGCATCATGCAATGGATTCACTGTAAACCGAGTCTTATGTCCTGAAACATGTTTATCTAAACTTACTTTCATCTTTCTTCTTGTAATTTTGAACTTAAAGCATGATTTGCTTTGCCTTTATCTTCCAATATCCATTCGAACAAGAAGGTAGATAGATTGAAACACTGAACTTATTGTCAGGTGTTTGGATTGATGACAAAGCCTCTTGTGAGACTTCTACTGCCACATTCCGGAAAGCATCTCGGCCGCAGTGCATCGTCGGAACCAACAAGTCCGAAATCTCTCTTTGCAGCTCTTCTTGAACATAGCCATATTTCGGAGGTCGAAGGTGGAGCTACGTTGGTTCGACCAAACAGTCTGCGCTTGCTCCTGACCAAGCCAACTCATACAGTTCACTACTACTGGCGCAAGTTTGATGATGCATTCATGCGCCCAGTTTTTGGGGGGAGAGGATTTGTTCCATTTGTGCCTGGTTCACCTATTGAGGGAAGCCTCCATGGCGGTCTGGAATAAGAAGCAAACTTAGAAAGTAGAACAAGTATCAAGTTACTAACAGAAATACTGAGGTAAAAATAATGTATATAAATAAAGGAAAAATGTTTTAGGACAAGTTTTTAAAACTCATGAAATGTGAAGGACGAAAGTACTTAGTAATTCTGCTCTATCACTATGTTACAGCACTCTCCATATTCGAGTATTGTTTATTCGGACAAGAAAAAGGAAAAAATGATATTCGACAGGCACCTTGATGATAGATTACAATTTGAAAAAGGATTGTAAGAACATACTAAGTGAAACTATAAAATGACAGCATGTATTATGAGTTTGGTTGGCTGGTTGGCAATTGTCATAATCACTTAGAGGATTTGACTTGCCAAGATCTGTTAGATCTCTTCATGTCCTGTGCCTCACGATCACCTGTTGCCGGTGGATAAAAAGCAAGAGGAAAGGAAGGATAGAAATAGTGATTTTTGAGCACCAACTGCACCAAGAACAAGAGTGAGGAATGTAAGTTGTGACCGTTAGGGATCACGGAATGTCGTGGGATGCGACATTTGGACGTTACGGAGTTAAGGGCGTAACGCGCTGAACAGAACAGGGACATCGCGCTATAAAAGGCTCAAAGGAGTGGAAAGGGTAACATGTGGTAAGTCCCCAAATCATTTTTCCTTTGTTACTACTTTGGTACAGAACCGCTTAAGGTGACTTCCGAGCTCTTCACCGCCAATGAGCCTGCCAACGATGCGGAAAGCGTAAGGGAGGCCCAGGATGCCGGTGTCCAGGAGGGAGATGACAACATTAGCGACGTTGTGTGGTAGTGGCGTTCCCAACGATTGCAGGAAGAAGCTTGAGGAGGAAAGCGATGGAGGCGACGGCCAGCATGAGACCTACGACGACGTAGCCTTCGCGGCCTTCCAGGAGCCTGGCCGCTTCCTGGCCGAGCTCTTCATCTTCATCTCCTACTTCGTCTTCCGTTCGTTGTCGCCCTCTATCGTTGTAACGTCCTCGAAATCCGGCCCGAATTTATAGGTCGAACCCTAGGCGATATTACATTTGCCCAATTCTTCTTAACTAATTACATAAAACATTGCAACGTAAACATAATAATACTAAACATAATAATAATATAAAACAGTGGAAGACTTCTAAGCATATAAATTTCAAAAATAACATATCTAGCTCATAGGCCACATAGGCTCTAACAGATCCAATATAGGGTTCATAATACATAAATGAGTTCATATAAAAGTACATGTCTCAAAGGCCCATAGGCCATACGTACTTCAGTCGCTAAAGAATCCATCGTCATGATGTAAAGTATCATAAGATAACTTGGGTCGTAGCCCGACTCCTATTGTCCAATCTCATCATCATGAGGCCCTTGCTGTCGAGCATTTGCCTGCACGGATCCATGGGTGCAGTAGATTTCTCCACTTAGAATATGTTGAGGCACATGCATGCTATGATCTTATAAAATCTTTACATGTCATGACATATTCATTGCATTATAATAGAAAGATAAAACATATGCATGCTATGGACTACATATGCACTCTATACAACATTTTCATGTTATCTTATCATATTATGTTTCATGTCTCTTGCCTCATCTTCTCCATCATTTTCTCCACCTCTGCGCCCTAGTTCTCCACAAAACCACAACCACTACTAAGAAGATGATCACCATGCACATGGAAATGTCAACGACCACGGACTCCTAGAGTTCTTCATTATCATCCATCTACAACTCCAGGAGCCAAGTTGCATGCCACATGTTAGAGACAACTGGATTCTCTTTTTGGTAGGATCGATGATCTTCTTTAGCCCCGTTAATTTGTTAGGGCAAAAAAAGATATCTGATTCATAGGTTTAAAATGTAACACCCCTAGATTTCAATTAGGGCAATAAAGTAATTTGGCCCAAATTCAATTGTGAAAGAAAGATTAAGTCCTACTTGGAGTAGGAATTATAATTAGAGCGAGATTAAGGATTTTAATTTAATTTGAGGTCCAAAAGAATATTTAATGGACATAGGACTCCCATATAGAAGAAGATTGAGAGTTTTATGACTTAGAAATATTTTAACCATTAAAATCATATTTAATTCAAAAATTAGATGACAAAATATTATGGAATTAAATAATTCTGAAATTAGAGAAAAGAAGGAAATAAAAGGAAAATTTGAAAATAGAGTTTGATTGTGAGAAATTATGGAAAGGATAAGAAAGAATTTGGGTATAGATGGATTTTGATAAATATGAGTATGAAATAATTAGTTAAATTCGAATTTAATTAAATATGAATATTTAAGAGAGGTTAAGTAATGATGAATGGTCATGATTGATGAATAAATAGCTCAACGCCCAATGGAAATAAAAAAACCCTACTTAAGAAGTATAAATAAGGGCTAAAGAGTACCTAAAAATCATGGTTAGCCTCCATACAATTCTGCACCATGAGCCTCTCTTTCTTCTCTATTTTTTCACAAACCGAGACACTTGAGCTCGTGACCAGCATATCATTTCGAAGCCCTGACATAGGAGAACAAGATCCAAGTGGCAGGAGTGAGTTTCAAGGTCTCATTACTGAGAATTCGTCGACCAAAGTGTAGACGTTCGTGCTGCCAGCAAATCAAAGGATTCGTAGTTAGCTTTTTAACCAACTTAAGGTACGTAGGGGGATCTCCATGGCGTCAGTTTTTCACGACGTGGACCCTGTACTCTTCTCAGTTATACAAAGATTATATTAATATATTGTTTGCATCGATTGAATATTGTAAGGCATATATAGGATGATCAGAAGTTGTGTCGGAAACACAATTTCCCGACGACGACAGGACTCGGCCCGGATTCTATTTTGTCCGGCCTTGGTTCAATAGAATTCAGACTGAATTGTAGTAGGAACTGGACCGAGTTCCATGAACTCGGCCTGGGTTCTACTTGACCCGGCCCGGTTTGGATGACTGATAGGGAATTGGACAAAACAGACCCGACCCGGGATTTGCTAGACCTGGCTTGGTTCTGATACAAAAATTAGAGAAAATGAATAGATGAACTGGCTTGGGTTTGTTCTAGCGTGGGCCGGATTTCGATGGTTTAAAATATATTAAACAATTAATTGAGGTTAATTTCATTATTTAATAGCATTGATTGTTCATGACCATACATTGATATGTATTGGTCTATTAATTGTGATTGTTATGTTGATTTATTGATTTTGAATTAATAGCCTATTGTTCAAATGACATAAATTGATAGATAATGAAATTATTGATATTGATTGTGCATCATCCAAGTGATGGTATGGAAAATTGTTACCATTAAATTGATAATTGAGACCTTCATGATCGACGGAGGCCGTTATGGTCGATGGAGATCCTCGTGGTTGATGGAGGCCATTATAGTAGATGGAGGCCCACATTGTCGATGGAGATCTTTGTAATTGATTGAAGCTCATTGGGATTGATGGAGATTCACAAAGTTGATTATTGATGCATGATAGTTAATAGAGGCCTTTATGATCGATGGAGGTCTTTGTGATCGATTGAAGCCTTTATGATCGAAGGAGGTCCTCGGGTCGATGGAGATTCTTATGATGGATGGATGCCTATTGTGGTCGATGGAGACCGTTATGGTTGATGGATGTTTTCTCAATTGAATTGGATTGCATTCTTGATTGAATTAAGCCCTAGTGACTGATTGATAATTGAATTACTCTCTAGTGGATGATAGACTATTGGTTATACCCCAATGAACGATGAATAATTGAATTGATAAATTGTTAATAGAATTGAAAATTGTTATTGTGGCCTTCAATAACCTACAACCAATTAGTAATTGATTTAAGATAATTGAATTGAATGACTATTGGTCATGAGTAATTGATGATACAGATAATCACTATGATTGATCCAATTGTTTATGATTTATTGTTTATTACTAATTGTTATCTATCATAATCAATCATATATTGTTATAGATAATTAATTATTAATAGTATTGATATTGATCGTTCATATTATTTATTGTAATGGATGGCTCTACGTACTGAGTTATATTATTGGGCTTTGCCCTGTAGTTCGATCCATACAGGTGATCGTGATGGTGATGGTGAAACGATTGGTGGCTCCTTCGATGTATAACATGCACATAGATATAAGATCCACTATTGTATAAATGTGGACCCTAAATCACAAGTTATTGGATATTGCATAAATAATTTTTGCATATTGTAAAGTTTATTGTAAATGACTCTTTCGATTAATTGGATTCTTCTGCAATGCGTAACACCCCCAAAATTGCCCCTCCTGCCATGTAGGCAGTCAAGTTGACCCCGAAAGCGCTACACTATCTATTACACTATTGACCATGATCATTCAACAATATGGCTTATGTGGCACTAATATAATAATAATAATAATATAATCAAAGACTTTAATGCGGAAGATTAAAAGGTGGAATGTCAGAAACATTTGATAACATAAATAGTCCAATATGTGGAAGTTCAAACGTTAAACATCAAAGCGGAAAGTGGTTAACATGGTTTATGACGAAATACGGAAATGCATCAGTTCAATATGCGAAAGAGAAATTCGATGAGCGGAATAACGTAGTATCTCTAGACCGATTACAACTTTAAAGAAATGTAGCAAGGGAAACATTAAGCAATGTGGCAGTCATGTACAGTGTTCTTCAAGCTCTGAGCCCTCCATCCTCATCAGTTAGCATTCTCACCTGCAAAATTTCATTGCATGGGAATCGAATACCTGTGAGCAAAAAGCCTAGTACAATAACAAATAGACGGTGAAATAAGGATCAATGATAAATATGAAATCAATGTATCAATCTCTGACAATAACAATGACTATATTTCATTCTTTACTATAACTATTCTTTGTCTTTACTTTGCTTAATCTTTACTATACTATGTCCATACTTCACTGTACTTTACTCTGTGCTTTACTTTACTGTACACTGCTTTACATTTCTTTACATTACAGTGCTCTGTTTTGCATTGCTATAATTTACAATACTTTGTTTTACATTGCTTTACTTTACATTGTTTTACTATGAGTTGCACTACGTCTTTTACATTACTATAATATCCTTAAGGTTAGTTGTCATATGTGAGCTCGACTTTATTAGGTTGGGATGCCAGGGGTGCCTCTTTGCTTTGAAGCCAGTAAGTCCAAAAATGGAAAAGGGGTGGGTGTTAAGACCTCACCCAGTTCGAAAAGTAGGGGGAAGAATTCCTACAATCCAAGAACAATGGTCAATTAAGAAACCTGTAGGTTCACTGTCTCCTCAGCTAGCTACATGTCCCTCTGGCACAATACAATAATCTCTGGGGAAAGGAGTGTGATCAATATATCACCCTTCGTTCGAGATACAGGTGGGAGAAGACCTGAAATCTCAGGAATAGTGGTCATTGAAGATAGTAGCTTCGTTGTCCCCTCAGCTAACTACCTGTCCCTCCTCTGCTTTAACTTTAAACTTTATTTTAACAATGGAGGCGGCACATAGCAATCCCATATTTTTATCTTTACAATATTTATCTTTGATTATCGTGACATCTATAATTTAGGACTCAACTATGAGATTAATCTCTGTACAATAGGACTCAACCAATATAGGTGGATTGATTAGAGTCACAGATTCTGATTTAAAATTGGAATTGGATTCACTGTCGGAATCGATCGACCATTTCTGGACCGGTCGACCGTTTTTCTGTGTTCGGCCAAGCAATCTGGCGAACTTGAACTAGTCGGCCGTCCGTGGAGGGGTCGATCGACCGTTCTGGATTACCGGTCCTCTTGGATCGGTCGACTCTCAGGTGTCTGTGGATCGGTCGATCGTGCTTATGAGCCGGCCGACTGATTACTCTACAAGATCGGTCGACCATTCTGGTGATCGGTCGACCGATCGTATGATTGACGAGTTGCGCACCACGCTCAGGATCGGTCATCCGCTCGAAGAGTCAGTCGACTGATTTCAAGACTAGATCTGTCTGATGACAGACCGTCGGCCGATCGTATGATTGACGAGTTGCGCACCACGCTCAGGATCGGTCGTCCGCTCGAAGAGTCGGTCGACCGATTTCAAGACTAGATCTGCTGATGACAGATCGATCGGTCGACCGCCCTGTGTGGCCGGTCGACCGATCGGCAAGAACTTTGGCGAGTTCAACACATGGATCGGTCGATCGTTTATAAAATCGGTCGACCGGTCCCTGCGATAAAATAGGGCCGTCGGACTTCTTCCTCATTTTCGATGGCCTTCCGGCCGTTAAACAATGATGACGACAATACGAAGAACGTAGATAATCAACTCAGGATCATAATAAAGTAATCATGCGCATCAAATAATCGATATTTCTTCGTCTAGAGATTTAGAACGCTAAGGTACCTTTTCGTTCGACTGTTCGAGTTCGCCGGCCCTATTCTCATCGTTTGCCGATCACGGGTCATCCCTGGCTGACAAGGACAACTCGCCTGGCTCCTGTGTACATCGAGGAAGGTTCGTCGGGTGTCGAAAGGTCGTCGGTCGTCGTTCCGTGCGCTGCCTCTGTTCCGCCCGTTCGCTCGACGGTCGCCGGTGTCGCAGGAAAAGAAGAGGAAGACAAGGAGGCAGCGTCGGCTGGAATCCAAGGGGGGCACGAGGTCGCCCTCGGTCCTCTCTTTATAGGATCGGCCGGCCAGAGTGGCCGGCCGATTCCGAATGGAATCAGGGGAGGAAATCCCTCCCTTGTTGGCCGTTTCTTTTCTCTTCGTTTCCTTTTTTTCGATTCGAATTCTGAATTGATTTCTCCTCCTTAATTGGCATTTAATTCATTGATTTCTAATCGATTTGAATTGATTTTCCTTATTGAAGGTGTCATCCGTTATAATATTACCCTCTTAAAAGAAAATTCGTCCTCGAATTTTGATAAGAGTTAGGATTTACCGAATAATTGCGAAAACTTTTCTCGCATCTCTGATTCTACTTCCCATGTAGCCTCTTTTCCTTAATGATGCTTCCATGCTACTTTGACTAGTGATACTTTCTTCCTTCCTTGTTGGTGTTCCTGATATTCCAATATATCTATGGGTTGTTCTTCATATGTCAGATCCTCCTTAATATTTGGTTCATCAATTTGGATCACATTGGCATAATCGTACTTGTACATTCGAACTAGAGAAATATGGAAGACATTGTGTACCCTAGCATATGCTGGGGTAGGGCCAACCTGCATACTGAGTCTCCAACCATCTCTAAAATCTCAAATGGGCCTACGTACCTTGGACTCAATTTCCCACGCTTACTAAAATGCATTACTCCTTTGGTGGGGGAGACCTTGAGTAGGACCTGGTCTCCTGCCTTGAACGTGTGTTCTCGGCGTTTCTTGTCTGCATAGGCCTTCTGACAATCTTGAGCAGATTTCATCCTCTTCTTTATCAATTCTACCATGTCTGTGTACTCTTGGGTCTGCTTCTGTAGTTCTGCACTCAAGATCTTTCTTTCACCTACTTCGCCCCAACATGTCGAGGAGCGACATGGTCGGCCATACAATGCTTCAAAAGGAGACATCTCTATGCTAGCGTGGAAGCTGTTGTTATAGGAGAACTCTGTGAGAGGGAGGTGTTTGTCCCAGTTGCCGTGCCAATCCAACGCACATGCCCTAATCATATCTTCCAATGTTTGAATTATCCTCTCTGATTGACCGTCGGTCTGAGAATGGAAGGCAGTGCTGTAGCGAAGCCTAGTCCCAAAAGCATTCTGGAGGCTCTTCCAGAATCTTGATGTGAACTTGGAATCTATATCAGACACAATGGTTGATGGGATCCCGTGAAGTTTAACAATCTCCTGTACATATAAATTCATTAAACTTTCAAGAGATTGTTTTACCTTGATGGGTAGGAAGTGAGCTGATTTAGTGAGTCGGTCCACTATTACCCATATGACATCATGTCCCTTCTGAGTCCAGGTAAGCCGGTGATGAAGTCCATTGATATCTCTTTCCACTTCTATTGTGGGATGTCCAGACTCTTCAAGGTTCCTTGAGGTTTCTGGTGTTCTATCTTGACCTGTTGGCACACTATGTATTTGGAGACATATTCTGCAATCTCCTTCTTCATATCCGGCCACCAGAAACTCCTCTGCACATCTTTATACATTTTTGTGCTCCCTGAGTGGATTGCAAATTCTGACTTGTGACATTCATCCAGTACTTCCCTTCGGAGTTCAGGGTTATTCGGTACTCATAAACGATCACGGTACCTGATGCCACCATCTGCTAAGACCTTAAAGTTGGTAGTCTCTAGACTAGTCTTTATCATCTTGTGCCTCAATGATTCTTCCAATCATGTCTGGTACTATACGTTGCATCATCATTAGTGAGCCATCATGCCTTACCCTTGGTGTCCACTTAAAAAGTTCTTCCATCATCTCAAATTGTCAAAGACGCATGAAGGCTACAGATCCTTCCCACTTTCGGCTAAGTGCGTCAGCCACTGAGTTTGCTTGGCCTGGATGATAGTTGATAGCAAACTCATAGTCCTTTAAAAACTCCATCCATCATCTTTGGCGCATATTCAGCTCCTTTTGTATAAAGATGTATTTCAAACTCTTGTGATCAGTGTAGACCACAAATTCCTCTCCATATAAGTAATGGCGTCAAAGCTTGAGAGCGAACACTACTGCTGCCAATTCAAGGTCGTGAGTTGGATAATTGTCCTCATGTTTCTTCAGCTGTCTAGATGCATATGCCACTACTTTCCCGTGTTACATCAGTACACACCCCAATCCTGTACCACTTGCATCACTGTAAACCACGTAACCACCGTTGCCCGATGGTAACGTCAGAATTAGTGCTGAAGTGAGTCACTTCTTTATCTCTTGAAAGCTTTCTTCACACTTGGTTGACCAGATAAACTTTTCCCCCTTTCTTGTGAGTTTGGTCAGTGGTAATACAATTTTGGAAAAATCCTTGATGAAGCGTCTGTAATAGCCTGCTAAATCAAGGAAGCTCCTGATCTCGGAGACATTCTTTGGTTGTGTCCAGTTGGACACTGCTTCCACATTTGCCGTATCTACTGCAATCCCATCTTTGGAGACAATATGGTTAAGAAACATAATTTGTTCTAGCCAAAACTCACATTTGTAAAACTTTGCATACAACTTCTTTGCTCGCAAAGTCTCCAACACTATCCTCAGATGTTCCTTGTGTTACTCTATGCTTGGTGAGTAGATGAGGATGTCGTCAACGAAGACGATTATGAACTTATCCAGGTATTCGTGGAAAGTTTGATTCATGAGATCCATGAATGCTTCCGGGGCATTTGTTAACCCAACGGCATTACAAGGAACTCGTAATGTCCATACCGTGACTTGAAGGATGTCTTTGGAATGTCTTCTTCTGCTACTCTTAATTGGTGATATCCGCTCCTCAGATCGATCTTGGAGAACACTTTTTCTTTGGACAGTTGATCAAACAGGTCGTCAATGCGAGGGAGCGGGTACTTATTCTTAATTGTGACTTTGTTCAACATCCTGTAGTCAATACAAAGTCTCAACGATCCGTCATTCTTCTTGACAAAAAAGACTGATTCACCCCATGGTGAGACACTAGGCCTAATGAAACCCTTGTCCAATAATTCTTGAATCTGATCCTTCAACTCCTTCATCTCTGCTGGGACCATATGATATGGGGCTTTGGATATTGGTGCTGTGTCGGGTGCCACGTCGATATGAAAATCTATCTCCCTTCTGAGCGGTAGTTCACCAATATCATCAGGAAATACATCGGAAAATCCCCTCACAACTTCTATATCTTAAGGGGTCTGGGTTGGTTCTGCTACTTTGGTAATGCTAGCAAGATAACCTCTATATCCTTTTTGGAGTAGTTTTTGTGGCTTCATGGCAGATACTGTGACCTTTGATTCTTTCTGTGCGATGCCTTTGACAATTACTTTATCTGTGCTCTGAGTACCTATGATCACTTTCTTTTGCTTGCACAAGATAGAAGCATCATGGGAGGTTAGTCAATTCATGCCCAAAATAATATCATAATCTCTCATAGGGATAATGATAAGATTTGTAGGAAAGTTCATTGTCTCTATCTCTATGGGTACATTAGGGAGATATTTTGTAGTAACTAGAGTTCATTGTGGGGTCAAGATGTTCATCTTAGGCTCTAGGTTTGTTGCAGTTAACCCTAATGTCTTGGCACATTCTTCAGATATAAATGAATGAGAAGCACCGAAATCAAACAATACTGTGGTAGGTAACTCGGCTACAGATAGCGTACCTCGAATGACCTCAGTGTCATTCTGTGGAGTATCTTCTTCCAGGTTGAAGAGTCTCTCTTGTAGTACTTGTTGCTGCCCACGTCTTGGACAGTTCCCGACATAGTGGCCCATCCCTCCACAATAATAGCATGCTCTAGATTTCATGCGGCATTCCCATGCATGGGTCCTGCCACAAGTATTGTATAAAACTCGCTCACCTTGTGCAGGTGCTGCCTGTGGAGCTCTGGGAGGCTGTTGCATCTGTTGTTGGGCTGGGCGCCTCTGCGTCTGCTGAGGGGGCCTTTGATTTTGCTGCTATTGCTGGGGTTGCTGTTGTTGTGGTGGAGGAGCTTGTTGAGGAGGACGGTAGGGCTGTTGCTGTTGAGGACGATTGTACTGTTAAGGCACTGGGTAAGGACGGGGCCGATTATCCCTTCGCTGGTGTTGACGGTTGTTCCCTCTATATGGTTGTGGCTAGTGCTGGTAACTCTGCTCTACCGTCTGTTGGGCCTTTTGAGCTTTCTGCAGGTCTTGAGGTCGCTCTCAGTCAAGATAGCTAAACTAATAGCGTCCTCTAAAGTTTTGCAGTTCCCTGATCTTGTATGCGACCTCTGAGTAGGGCTCAGTCCGTCCATAAAGCGCTTGGTTATATCCAGTTCATCCATGACCAACCTGGAGTACTTCCTTAGTCTGACAAATTTCGTCATTTATTGATCCACAATCATGGTCCCTTGCACTAGGTCCAGGAACTCTTTCTGTTTCAAGTCCCTTTGGAACTTAGGGAAGTACCGCGTCTCGAATGCCTTATGGAAGTCTTTCCAGACAACAATTCTTACTTCAGAAAAACTGGTAGTCTTTCTTGCCTTCCACCACTCCTTAGCGTCTTTCTGGAGAGTGTCTCCAGCGAACAACACTTTCTTGTTTTCAGGAACATCAAGCATATCGAATTTATCCTCTATTGCCTCCACCCATTGCTCCGTCACTACGAGGCCTCCTTCTCCATTAAACATTGGAGGTTTTGACCTCCAGAAGTCTTGTAATGTGCAGATAAAAGGGACTTGACATCCTTGCTGGGCTGATGGTTCTGGTGGAGGAGGAGAAGGTGGAAGTGGAGGAGGGTATGATGGAGGTGGGGGAATAAATGAAGTCTCCCCTTCATTGTGAATCTCATTCTCACTGATAGAGGCATATTCCCTTCTTTGATACGACATCTATAAAAAGACCATGACAATAATTGAGAAAAGCTCATATAATCAAATATATTTAATCAGAATAAAAATCTTAGATAAAAATTGAAACCTTACAGCTCAATATCCGCTTAAAGCAAAAGTTAATATCACTGTAAGGTTAGTCAAAGAAAATAATAAATATTTGTCTAAGGCACACTAAGACCTTCACGTTAAGAAACATTAAACGCTAGTCACTACGTCTGGGAGGTCCTCCAGGTTCATTTCCGGAATTCTTCGGAGGAGGAGGGTTCGGGCACTCATCATCAAAATGTCCCTCTTGACCGTAGAGACTATAGTATTCCTCTGGATCTGTCTGACTGATAGGACTTGGATCTCTGAACTATGATTCCCTTAACGGCTCGAGAACTTCTCCTTCGTCATCTGAAGATATACAAATTGGATTGCTTAGTCGTCCTCCTATCATCTGCAAGTGCCACCTCCGATTTATTTCTTCGTGTGTCTCAGTGGGAAAGAAGTGACGTGGAGAGAGTGACCCTAATTCTGCGTCATTACTTCCTACCCTCTCTAGATACGGATATGCCTGTTCCTCCGAAGTAAGCTGTGGTGGATTTATGTATCTATCTTCACGACCTGGTGCATATTCTACATCCAGAATAGGAGGAGCTAGTGGGCGTGTATGTGTTCCAACCATATGACCTCTACCTCTACGTACAACTCTAGTTATCATGCGACGTGGAGGCATCTATAAAATAAGTTAATTCAATAACATAAGTATAATTCACATAAGAATATACTTGTTACTTACTTGAGGAGTGGAGCTACAGATGTTTAAGAAGCTTGCACATTACTTTACTTTGAGCTATGAAATAATATAAACAATAAATACTATGTATGAACATCTACCCTACTATGATCAAAGAGGGAGCCAAGAACTTGGGCTCTGATACCAAACTGTAACACCCCCAAAATCGTCCCTCCTGCCATGTAGGCAGTCAGGTTGACCCTGGAAGCGCTACAATATCTACTACACTATTGACCATGATCATTCAACAATATGGCTTATGTGGCACTAATATAATAATAATAATATAATCAAAGACTTTAATGCAAAAGATTAAAAGGTGGAATATTAGAAAAATTTGATAACATAAATAGTCCAATATGCGGAAGTTCAAACATTAAACATCAAAGCGAAAAGTGGTTAACATGATTTATGACGAAATACGAAAATGCATCAGTTCAATATGCGAAAGAGAAATTCGATGAGCGGAATAACGTAGTATCTCTAGACCGATTACAACTTTAAAGAAATGTAGCAAGGGAAACATTAAGCAATGTGGCAGTCATGTGCAGCGTTCTCCAAGCTTTGAGCCCTCCATCCTTATCAGTTAGCATTCTCACCTGTAAAATCCCATTGCAGGAGAATCGAATATCCGTGAGCAAAAAGCTCAGTACAATAGCAAATAGACGGTGAAATAAGGATCAATGATAAATATGAAATCAATGTATTAATCTCTGACAATAACAAAGCCTATACTTTATTCTTTACTATAACTATTCTTTGTCTTTACTTTGCTTAATCTTTACTATACTATGTCCATACTTCACTGTACTCTACTCTGTGCTTTACTTTACTGTACACTGCTTTACATTTCTTTACATTACAGTGCTCTGCTTTGCATTGCTATACTTTGCTTTACATTTCTTTACTTTACATTATTTTACTATGAGTTGCACTACGTCTTTTACATTACTATAATATTCATAAAGCTAGTTATCCTATTCGAGCTCGACTTTATTAGGTT
The DNA here is from genome assembly GCA_030549335.1 of Pontederia crassipes. Classification (NCBI taxonomy): domain Eukaryota; kingdom Viridiplantae; phylum Streptophyta; class Magnoliopsida; order Commelinales; family Pontederiaceae; genus Pontederia; species Pontederia crassipes. The sequence goes on from CM060197.1 coordinate 32,106,310, forward strand.
GGGATGCTAGGAGTGCCTCTTTGCTCTGAAGCCAGTAAGTCCAAAAATGGAAAAGGGGTGGGTGTTAAGACCTCACCCAATTTGGAAGGTAGGGGGAAGAATTCCTACAATACAGGAACAGTGGTCAATTAAAAAATATGTAGGTTCACTGTCTCCTCAGTTAGCTACATATCCCTCTGGCACAATACAATAATATTTGGGGAAAGGAGTGTGATCAATGTATCATCCTTCGTTCGAGATACAGGTGGGAGAAGACCTGAAATCTCAGGAATAGTGGTCATTGAAGATAGTAGCTTCGCTGTCCCCTTAGCTAACTACATATCCCTCATCTGCTTTAACTTTAAACTTTACTTTAACAATGGAGGCGGCACATAGCAATCCCGTATCTTTATTTTTACAATATTTATCTTTGATTATCGTGACATCTATAATTTAGGACTCAACTATGAGATTAATCTATGTACAATAGGACTTAACCAATATAGGTGGATTGATTAGAGTCACAGATTCTGATTTAAAATTGGAATTGGATTCACTATCGGAATTGGATTCACTATCGGAATTGGTCAACCGTTTCTGGATTGGTCGACCGTTTCTCTGTGTTCGGCCGAGCGATCTGGCGAACTTGAACCAGTCGGCCGTCCTTGGAGGGGTCGGTCGACCGTTCTGGATTACCGGTCCTCTTGGGTCGGTCGACTCTCAGGTGTCTGTGGATCGGTCGACCGTGCTTATGAGCCGGTCGACCGGTTACTCTACAAGATCGGTCGACCGTTTTGGTGATCGGTCGATCGATCGTATGATTGATGAGTTGCGCACCACGCTAAGGATCGGTCGTCCGCTCAAAGAGTCAGTCGACCGATTTCAAGACTAGATCTGTCTGACGACAGATCGTCGACCGCCCTGCGGCAGGGCGGTCGATCGGCAAGAACTCCGACGAGTTCAACACATGGATCGGTCGACCGTTTATAAAATCGGTCGACCGGTCCCTACGATAAAACAGGGCCGCCGGACTTCTTCCTCATTTCCGACGGCCTTTCGGCTGTTAAACAACGACGACGACAATACGAAGAACGTAGATAATCAATTCAGGATCATAATGAAGTAATCGTGCGCATCAAATAATCGCTATTTCTTTGTCTAGGGATTTAGAACGCCAAGGTACCTTTCCGTTCGACTGTTCGAGTTCGTCGGCCTTGTTCTCCTCGTTTGCCGACCACGATCGTCCTTGGCTGACGAGGACAACTCGCCTGGCTCCTGTGTACGTCGAGGAAGGTTCATCGGGTGTCAAAAGGTCATCGGTCGTCGTTCCGTGCGCTGCCTCTGTTCGCCTGTTCGCTCGACAGTCGCTGGTGTCGCAGGAAAAGAAGAGGAAGACAGGGAGGCGGCATCGGCTGGAATCCAAGGGGGGTCCGAGGTCGCCCTTGCGTCCTCTCTTTATAGGATCGGCCGGCCAGGGTGGCCGGCCGATTCCGAACGAAATCATGGGAGAAAATCTCTCCCCTGTCGGCCGTTTCTTTTCTCTTCGTTTTCTTTTTTTTCAATTCGAATTCTGAATTGATTTCTCCTCCTTAATTGGCATTTAATTCATTGATTTCTAATCGATTTGAATTGATTTTCCTTATAAAAGGTGTCATCCGTTACGCAGTGTCTACACTGGAAGACGCGCATGCACTCTATTCATTTTCCCCTTCTTTTAATTGACTAAGGAACGAATAATACATGTCTATTATAAATGAGACAAAGAGCAGCGCAGTGCACTTAAAAGTCAATGTTTTTAAAATCTCTAACCGCTGAACTAATTGTGAAATGATTCGATCTTATGAAAGTGTAAGAAATAATTAAATATTTGTATATTAATCGCCATTTGAAAATAATTAAATATTAATACATATTTTTCAAAGTATATCTATTATAATAATTTAAATGAAGTATTTTCTTATATATAATAATAATAATAATAATAATAATAATAATAATTTAGACATTTTTCTAATTTTTTATTTTTTTTTTCGTTTAGACTTTTCATTTACCCTTCGTTATTATTAGTTTCGGTTTGTAATTCATACAACAGGAGTTACTTTGTCACCAAATTTCTAATACCCTCCATTCTTCCTCCTTTATTATGTTTTCCTTTTTTGTATTATTTTCCACATAATTTTCTTTGTTTTATCTTTTCAAACAAAAAAATTTGATTTGAATCGGTCTGGATCTACTCACATTTTGTTCCAACTGGTTCATCCTTGTTTTTCCTAAAAAATATTTATGTCAAGTTGAACAGGACCGTTGTTATAGTTCGTACTCGAATCAGATCCGGTTTTAAGAATACTACAGCCAAAGATTTTTAAGAATATTAAAGCTAAATTTCATTAACAGAATTAAACAAATAAGTTTTCGCTTTATGCTTAGAAAAAAATTGCATAATTCCAGTAACAAGAAAGAAAGAAAAGAATAAATTAGATGAAAATATTATAGTAAAAAGATGAGCGATTTGGTTCATGCAGAAAGGAATATATGTTGATTAAGTACAAGGGGACACTCATTGATCAGCATTCTGTATCAGTACTCAGTTGGTGAACATTCCTCTCTCCAGAACCCAGTCATGGATGATTCTCCATTTCTGCACGTATCCCGTCAGCTCCCTTCTCCTTCTCCTCCCACTCCAGCTCTTTCACCCACGCCTCTGTTACCTGTCCATGAGGCCGTATGTGCCATAATAAAGTAGCACCTTGCTCTTCTTCTTCTGCAGCAGCTCCTCCACGATATACTTCACGATCTTCACCACGTCCCTGCACAGCGCTGCGGTCACGCGGCTGCTGAACTCAGGCGTGAGCGATGCCCGAGGAGATGATGAAGCTCGTCAAGTACATGGTGGAGGAGCTGCTGCGGAAGAAGAGCAAGGTGCTGCTTTATCAGGGGCATATAAGACCTCAAGGACCGGTGGGCTGAAGGAGCTGGAATGGGAGGAGAACGCCTTGGCAGCTTGCCGCCAGTTCCCTTCGAGCGTCAGCCTACGCCAGCTGCAGGTTCTTCTGCATGATGTAGTACGGCATGGCTTTCGCCCGTGATCCCGAAGGTTGGATTGGACGAAGGAAGAACTGTAGGGACGATGCTGAATGGGGAAGTTGGCGGAGACGACCTAGGGCTGAACATGGAGGAACACCCGGGCTCGCCCTGTAGTCAAATGAGGCTCGGCGTGTCCGGCAGCGGTGCGGTGAGATGGGCTGTTGGGCTTCGTAGGAAGAGCGCGTTGCCTTCAACAATGACCCCAGAGACAGGGTGGCAGCCGGATTTGGTGGACAGGGCTTTTCCGCGGATACACAGGACGAGGAGATGACCAGTTCATTAGGCTTCTCCTCTGCACGAATGCTGCCAGCTTCCATAGCTTCGGCTCTGCGTCAAGGAAGCGCTCCTTCTCCTCCCATTCCAACTCCTTCAGCCCACGCCTCTGTTGAGGCCATCCCGTACCGGAGGTGGTATATGCCCTGATAATGCAGCACCTTGCTCCTCATCCCCAGCGCCTCCTCCACCGCTCTGCATCACGTCCTCGTACAGCGCAAAACTCATGGGTTTGCTCCACTCTTCCCGGACCGCCGCTTTAGCGACGCCCAGAGCGCTCTTCAACTTGTAGAACCCGCGGTAGAGCGCTTGGCTCCAACAGCTGCGCCGGAGACGAGGAGGTAGCCGGATATGGTGGGCGCAGGCTTCGGTAGGGAAGATGATGTCTGCGAATACATAGGAGGAGGATGAGGAGGACAAGACGAGGATGAAGAGCGAGGAGAAGGGGAGAGCTGACGTCGCCATGGCCGAGCTTGACAGGCGACGAGCTGTAGGTTCGTGTTATCGTGGTGGGGACTTTTTATAACGAGGTTTTGTCTAAAGTGAATAAATTGCATCTTGTTACATACAAGTATCCATCCACTTACTTCAATCAGATATGTTTAATTAATAGAGCACAATAATTATAGGGTTTCGAATATGGAATTTCTTGTTACACGTCCTGAAAACATTAATTTCAATTTTTTGAAAGCTGGCGCGGTTAAATGACGAGATACGGACGAAGCTCTCCATATTGTTGCCCATCCCTGCAGTACGACACCTTGCTGAAAAAAGTTTTCTTCTAACTGTGGTTAATTTTCTCGCAGAATCTCCATTTCCTACATTGCAAAAGTTTACCAAATGTTGTGCATTGTTTTAAAAATCGGTTCTAAACGGTCGGATCAATCGGTCCTACCGTAAACCTAGTTTGATTTGTTAATAAAATGGGAATAGTTAAAAAATTGGTTTGACTCGAGAAAAATCGAATTGAATCGAGTTCAACCCGATTTTTTAAAATTTTCAAAACAATTGAAATATGAAAGGTTAATATTTAAATGTTTTTATAATAAAATTGAAAAGTTTTGCACATGAAGGGAGAAATAAAATAAGAAAATAAAAAGAAAGATATTGAATCATTGATTGGAGGAATAGATTATTAACTAAATAAAATAAAAGAGAGTTACTTAAGGAAAGAGAATAAATTCCGGTAACAATATATTTGTAATAAATATAGGTTGAAAATAAATTTAAATTATTATATTAGTAATGAAGAAAACTATTCAAACCAACGTCTGGTAAATATAATAATAGTTTAGACGGTTTAATCATTTTTTGTAATAATTTATATATAATATTAATCTCGAATGATTGTAAATTATATTATTATATAAAAATATGGTTGCATCAGTTCAACCCGATCAAATTCGATTTTTAAAATATTGATGCTATGTGATCAAAACAGTGAGTTTAGATACATAATGCTATTCTTAATATATGCCCGTGAAAGGTAGTAGAAACGCAAACAGCAGCATATTTATTAACTCTAGTGCATCTGTCTACGGTCTACCTTTCAAGCTAAATATGATGGCAGGATGCGTGAGATATCTTGATATAACTGCATGCAAGGTGTTATATTAACTCCATATAAATGCAGCTAGCACCTATAATAGAATAGAATAATTATAACAAAATATTTTGATAGCGACCTTTGTAGTTCTAAATAATTACACATCTCAATCCACTTATTGTATAAGAAATTTTAAACTAATCCCAAAATAGTGAGTCACAAGTTTAATCACACTCGTAAATCACATATTACGAGCGCCCATCGTTCTATATTACAATCTAGTAACTTCAAAATCATTTAAAATATTCTTCAAGTTAACAATTCCATAATAAATGAAATGCATCGGTAACGAAAACAATGAACACACTTCTCACACATGCTCGTTCCTAAGCCTATTTACATTTTTTTATTTTATGATAGGTAAGCAAACATACATTCATTCACTACCAACAAAAATAAACAAGAGTGAACAAGCTCAGTCAGTCAAATGACTATCTCAAATATAAAAAATAATGGAAGAAAATTAACATCTTTATTTTCTAAAAATATTCAAAATCTTTTCATTCCTTCAAAAGAACCCATTTAGATAATGATAATATAAAATGAATGTTATTAGTTCACATGCATAATAACATAAAATTGGGACAACGTCCTCAAACACGAATATCCATACCACTCATCAATAGAGTGCTTCTTCACCGACTCTTCATGTCACTATATCGCCATAGATTGTTCTAATTCTATCACTCGTGTCACTATATTGTCACAGGACATCGAACTATTCCTCACTATATTCGCATAGCTCTTGTTTGTTTCTTTTTTCTTTCCATCCTTCATGTCACTATGTCTATTGTTCTAATTTCACCCTTTATGTTATCACTGCATCGACATAGAGCAAGCAAAGAAGAAACAAGACCACAATCGGTCTATCCAAAGTTGACCAATCCTCTAGGTGAAAATATTCTCCCTTATGCGAGTTTTTTGCATGTAAAGCACATGATGCATGAATGCAAACTCATATTTGATGTTTAGAATTCGATATCATAATGATAAAACATTTTATTTCAAATCCAAATCTTTAGTTCAGGTGTTCAAGGCAAAACTTTTTATCATAGCCAATAGTTTTCCAATTCGATAACATAAGATCATAGGTCATATGATGACACACATGAAGCACTAAAAAAAGTATGATCATGCATGAAAGAAGATAACACAAAAAATTTGTCTCACATCGAGTGGAACAATGTCATCACTTCAAAGAGTTAAATAATTCATATCATTTGAGGTAATTTCCCTCACCTCGAATTCATCAAGTCCCAAACTACCTCCTCGTCCGAATCCAATCAAGGGTAAACACAACTTATGACATCCATGACATCGATATAGATTTTAACCGGTATTATAATTCTATAATATTATGGAAACAATCATCTTTTATTCTTAACATCTCAATAAAGTTATTATACAAAATCGTGATAATTAAAAATAAAACTAATAGTCACATCAATCATTTTTAGTTATTTATTTTTGGAAACTAACTACTTAATTGACTAGTTACCATTATAAATTATAACTCCTTAATTAACATTAACGGTAGCCTCACACAACTTACACAAATCATATCTTACTATAGGTTTACTAAAACACTTACCAAAAAGAAAATGAAGACCTCATAGACTAGCAACAACCTAATTGAATCATAAACAAATAATGAACTATCATCCTGTGGTTAACAACCTCCCCATAAAGGAAATTCAAATCAACCTTTAAAATAACTTCTAATTAAACTCTTAACCGTATTATAAAAATTATTTTCAGCTACATGGTCATTCTCACCACAAGCGTTTTATAGTGATAAATACATAAATAAATAGAACTCGATAACCTGCTAAATTTCTATAATGCCCCCAAATTGACCTCCACCATGTGACGAAGATCCACTTGGAGACGCTATGGCATGTTATGACTTTGACCATAATATTGACCATATCTCAGTTAAGGATCGAGACACGTCAGCGGAAGAAAGAAAAATAAAAGAAATAAAGGAAAGAGACAACTTTTAATTAGCAGAAGTTTAAAAGTGACTATATCATCTCTAAGAAAATAAAGTAGGGTTCTACATCATGAATCTATAAATGCGGAAGAAAAAGAAAACTAATAAGCCATGTGATTCATGTGCTTTCTTGCCGCCAGAGCTTCGTCACCACACACCTACTCCACCTCGTCACTGACCTAACCCTGTGGAAATCAGACACAGGGGAGGAGGTCCTCCCGTAAGCTTTACAGCCTAGTGAGGAACCACATGATATACAATGCATAACATGAATAGAATAATCAGAGATAAATAAACATGCTTAATTTGAACTTGAAAGGATAACATGACAACATCATAAATCATAATAAGAATCAGAGGATAACATAAAATCATGAGAATCAAATAATGCTTAGTAAACTTGAAATCATGCATACTTGGAAATCATGACGATAACTTGACTTGACTTAATCATGCTTCTTGATCTTAGTTTATTATTAAAAATCATGGTGACTTTAAGTGCCTTTAGTTCTTGGGGTATGCCCAGCAAACGATACGGCCTTGTGCGGGTCAATGGGTGATCAAACCATGACTAAGGGAGCGACCCTTATCTTGATGCACTTGGTTTGGACTGACAATCCATTGTTAATCTTTTATCTGATCTTATTAATCAATTTGAATAACTTGTAGGTCTTTCTTCTTTGTTCAATGAATACAATGAGATCAATAAGAAAATAAATCAATGAGAGAATAGATCTTCGAAACCAGTGAGGGATCTCTGTAGGGTCAGAAAAATAGGATCAATTGTACATAGGCAATATTTAGATTTAAAAAGATAATTAATTAATAAATTTAATAAAAGGTTCTTGGAAATCGGTATGAGGTAAATCAGGAAAAAGAGTTCATGTTGGAATCATAAGGCAATCAATAATGTTCATATCAAAATAAGGGAAGACTGATGGGTGGAAAATCAAGGGCTGATGTGGCCGGGCACGATCGTAACAACCTAGTGGCACGGCCGTGTCGATCTGAATGGCACGATCGGGTACATAGGTGGTGGAACGGGCGTGCCATAAGAGAGCACGACCGTGGCAGAGGGTGAGATCGGTCGACCGATTCAAGAGTCGGTCGACCGATTATCCTGCGTGTGGCTAGGCTAGTCATAGCACGGCCGTTTCAGAAGGGTGGCACGACCATGACCGGTTGAACGCTCAGTCGACCGACCTCGATCGACTTTTTACTTAGTTTCATCGGGTCTTAACACGGGTGTACACATGATGTGGAACGGCTGTAACAATAATGGCACGGGCATGCCAGAGAGTGGCACGGCTGTGACGGCGGCCGATTCCAGCCGGTTTCAATCCGAAAATCACATGGATCCTTAACGTACTTTCGTTCTACTCTAAATCTTACATCCTAGCAATCAATAAGACAGAATAGAACAACAGAATTAATTCAAACAGTAAGCAAATCAGGAATCAAACAATTCAAACAATAATTCAATAATCAAATAAAACCCTAAAACAACTACTTGATCCTTTTCGTTTCGAAATCAATTAGGGCATGGGTTAGAACAATTCATAGGTCATGCAAGGTGATTTCGATTCACCCACCTCGGTTCGCAGTTAATCCGTTCTTCGGTTCGTCGGAAATTCTATTAGCCGTGTCCTCCCTATTCTCCCTCTCCTTGGTGTTCGCCTCCGAGACTGCTCTGGAGTTGTCAAGCGCTCCAGCAAAATTCAAGGGGGGGCAGATGTCGTGAGATTTGAGGGGAAAGATTAGTGCTTAGGTTGTTTCATCCATTAATCCCCTCCCCTAATTAAATCTTCTGTAGAAAAGAAGATAAGATTTAGTTTAAACCCTTGAGTCCTTATTTCAATTGTGATATGGCTTTATCTCTCTAGCTGTCCGTGTCCTTCATGTTTTCTTTTCTTCTTTTTTTTATCTTGTGTCGGTTGTTACAATTTCCATCTTGTAGGGGTAACTATGGGAATAAATTTGTGAGAACTGAGTGTTTTTTTTTCTAATGAAAAGAAAACTAATGAATAAGCTTTCCTAACATGATAAGTGGGTCCATATAATTTGACAGCCAAAATTTTTATCAAATTAAAATTAAATAGATATTTTTCTCTTAATTAACTAATCCAAAAATTAAGAATTTAAAAGAGGTAATTAAAATTTAAATAAAATAAAACTATAATTAGATGAAAGAAAGAAAAAGAAGATATCCTAAAAAATAAATTGAAATTTGTATATAACCAAAAGTTTATATCATAATGGGACTCCTAAAAAATTAAATTAAGATTTTAATTTTAAAATATTGAATGAAATAAAATTATTTTATTTTATTATTTACTTCATAAATTAAATGATAATAATTTATTTATTTACGAAATTGGTAGAAACTAAAAAGATAAGTAGTTAAGTTTGTGAAGTGATAAAAAAGGAATTAAAAGTTAAAATTATTGAAGGTTAATTAAGAGAAGATTAAAATAATATTTCCTAATCTTGTAATCTGAGTTTTAATTTGATACAAATTTAATCAAATCATAATTATACTCTATAAATTAAACTTGTCTCTCCCTCAAATCTCCATCATCCATAAGTTAGTTTTTCTTCTCTCTTTGTGCTATCATATTTTTCTTCTTGGTGCAAGGGTAATTAACATCAAATAGTTCTTGATTATCTGATAAAGTAAAAAGATGTTAGACTTGCAATGGTAAGCTGAACACAATTATAATGAATCGAAATGTTAAAGTAGTTTGTTCGCAAAAGTAGCACAAAGTTTGGATTCATGTTTTAATATGATTTCATAATATTTAAAGAAAGTTAACTATGCTATAATATTGTTGAATATAAATTATTGATATTGCTCTTTCAAACAGCTTAAACTTTTAGAAAAAATAGTTAACACATCAATTTAACATAGTATTTTCTTTAATAAGAGCTTAATGAGATTTGAAATGTCAAATATGAATCTATGATAGAAACCATGAAGAGAGGGTTTGGTGGATCACATCGCCCAATAGAACGATCGTCCTTTGTATTTATATGAAATGAGATAAGCTAGAATGACGATTAGAGAGTCACATTTGGAAGCTTCTAACTAACTAACTAACACTTAATTACAATCTTCATAGCAGAGCACTAACTAATATCTAACTACAAATATTAACACATAATGTTCATATATCGAACTACAAGGAAACTCGATCTGTCCTGCTAGAATCGGCCCGAGTTCTACAATATTTTTCTATCCAACATTGAAAACATGGAATCCCTATGATCCGACTTAGGTTCTTAATTACTCAGCCCGAGCTCCGAAATAAAATAGGAATATGCTTTCATGAACATTCAGGGTTTGCTTAGCTATCTGAGCGTGCTTTGTTACATGCACCCGCTTGAGTTTCAAATAAAAAGATATAGGAAAGGTCATCTCAAAACCCCCAAATCTGAGATATATGAGAACTCATTCCGAAATTCTACTTAGTTTGATAAACATTCATTTATTAACTAAAGTATTTGACTCAGATTTGATCTTATCTGCACTAAGTTCTTATGATTATTAATAGCTATTTGACCCAACCCGAGTCGATCCGACCCGACCCAACCCGATGACCCGATCTTTTTATTATTTCTTTAAAATTTTTACTTAATTTAGCCCTATACTTAATTTAAAATAAAAAATTAAAGTAAACATTTTAATTATAAAAATAATATTCAAATATAAAAAAACATACTTTATATTTTATAATAGTTATTAACTAATTTTTTATATTAAAATAAATATAAAAAGTAAGACAAAAATTAAAAAAAAGGGTGGCCGGTCCCGACCACTTGACCCGAATTAGGTCGGGTTGGGTCAAATTTTTTGCCCCAAGGAGCATTGACCCGACTCGATCCGACCCGACCAATTTCGGTCCGATCGGGTCGGATTTGTTCACGGGTCGGGTTGGACCCAACCCGTGAACACCCACTAAAGTGTACTTTTAAATAAATTAATTTTTGTATGCTTATAATTATTTTAATCAAACAATCTTTCTTCTAAACAAATTAAAATATTTAGATACTAATAGAATTTTAACTCTTACTTAGTAATAAATTCCATGCATGCGGCCACTGATGCCTTGCCACCACCAATTTACCTAACAAATTGAAATCCTTATTTTAATTGTTTTAATTTTGAAAATAACAAATCTCATAATATATTAATTTATCTTATTTAACTAATTTTGTATGGTTAGTTTTATCTTTTATATTTAAATTTTTACATATATCATATGATTATATTAATTATTATTTTAAAACTCCGACTCTTTCTCAAATTAAATATTTTTATATTTCTATTTAAGCAATTAATTTCATTTAATTGTATTATTCTCTCTCTCACTCTCATTTTTAATTTCTGAAATAATAAATCTAGTAAATATATTAATTTATCTTATTTAACTAATTTTTTAGGGTTAGTTTTATCTTTTATATTTAAATTTTTTTCGTGTATCATATGTTATATTAATTTTTAGTTTCAAAACTCCTACTCTTACTCAAATTAAATATTTTTATATTTATATTAAAGCAATTAATTTCAATTAATTTTATTACTCTCTCTCTCTCTCTCTCTCTCTCTCTCTCTCTCTCTCTCTCTCTCTCTCTCTCTCTCTCTCTCTCTCTTTCTCACCTTATCTAAAAAAACCTCGTAAAATTAGTTCTATATTATTATCTTATTTAACAATCCTTTTAAAGGAATATTATTTTTTTATTTTAAAAAAGAAAATTGTAATTTTAATTTGACACAAATTGAGATCTTCGTTCTAAATTATTTTTAATTACGAAATAAACAAATTATCTTTTGAAAAGGAAATCTTAAATTATTTTTTATGCTTATAATTATTTTATTCAAACAATCTTTCTTCTAAACAATTTAAAATATTTAAACAAAAGAGTTTTTTCCCTAAACACTTATTATTATCATCATCATAATCTTGTAATGATGTGTGGCATAAAATGATACATAGAGTCTTAGAGATACCATATATATATATATAATATTTGTGTCATTACAATATATATATATATATATATAATATTTTTTCCATAAAAAAATTCGAATATTTTAAACATAATTGGTGGCCTAATGAGGTAATCATGTATGTAATATTCTCTCTTCTTAATTTCTTGGTTGGGTTTGGGAACACGTCATTTAAGTTAGCTGGGGTGTCCCGACTATCCTCCACTTTATCTTTTTAATTATGTTAAAATGTTTTAAAGAAATAAGAAAAATTGTAATTTATAATACTTTTAAAGAAGCAGATATTTATTAATTTAATTTTGTTTCAAAGTAAATCCGAATTCGGGAAGGAACTAGAAATCCTACTCATGCAAGGAGGAGGAGGAGCGACGTGTTCCTGTCAATAAGAACCATGCCGACCCCCCCTCTCCTTCCTCCCCACTCCACGCACGTCCGCCGCTTCCCACCAAGACGCTCGAAACCTCCCTCGGCAACTCAGTCTTCTCTGCTTCAGGCAGCCAACAAGATCATTCCTCCCTCGGCGAAAGCCTCCCGGCCGGCGACGAGCACCATGCAGTCCCCGAATTCCGACGACGAGAGCGACAGCTGTACTAGCTTCCAAACTGCCCGGGCTAGCTTCTGTTCGACAGCCGACAGCGCTGACGAAACCATGAGAGAAAGCGTCGGCGGAAACAGCAGTATCCTCTTGGGCTACGGCACTGTTGATTACCATGCTACCTACGATGACGACGATCGCATGAGCAGGGTATCTGGGAACAAGGCCGGCGGTTGCGACCGCAAGAAGATGAATCGGATGCTAACCACAGAACAAGATCGCTCTCTCCGGCTGCAACATTATCTCCGGCAGAAAATGTTAAGGCCGCTGCGCGAGGGCGACAACGGCAACACGTACCTCGCAGAGCTGAAGCAGAAATATAGCGCACGAACTGATCTGTACACCATTAAGATTATGCGCAAGGATCAGGGCAGTAGCAAGTTCTGGGCGGTGGAGACGGAGAGGAACGTGCTCAGGTCCCTCGACCACCCCTTCTTGCCGACCATGTACGCCGACGTCGAATCGGAGGAGTTCGCTTTCTTGGTGATGGACTTCTGCCCACGGGGTAACATGCGGGCTCTCCTGCGGCGGAACCCTCTCAGCGAAGAGGCCGCGAGGTTTTACGCAGCTGAAGTGCTACTCGCCATGCAATACCTGCACCAACAGGGGATCATCTACAGAGGCCTCAAGCCGGAGAACGTTCTGATAAAGGCGAACGGACATATCATGCTCACCGGCTTCGACCGCGCCATGTGGCGCCCTCCGCTCCCCGCGAAAAGATCGACGGGCAGCATGAGCTCCGGCACTACTTGTTTCGGTGGCTTCGTGCAGCACGTCGTCGGGTTCGAGGGCGAGGAGGTGATCAGTCGAGGAGACGTCCTCAACCCTCCTGAGGTGCTTCAGGGCAAACAGCACGACGACGATGCCGACTATTACACGTACGGGATTTTCCTGTACGAGCTTTTGTTTGGGACGACGCCGTCCAAAGCGCACGACGACCGGGTGACGTGCGTCAACGTCGTTGCATCGCGGCGGCTCAAGTTCCCCCCTGAGCCCGTCGTGAGCCCTGCGGCCAGGGACTTGCTCAGGCGCCTGCTCAACGTCAACCCAAAGCGGAGGCTCGGCCATAAGGGCGGAGCGGCCGAGGTGAAGCAGCACGCCTTCTTCCATGGAACGAATTTTGCACTGCTGCGAGAAGTGGCAACTGCTGGTTGCAGGAAGCCACCTGAATTGCCGAAGTTTTAGAACATAGACGTTGGCGGAATGTAATGTACATTTTAGTTTTTATGTAGTTTGAGAACAAGTTTGAGGCAGCACGAGTTGGATGTTTTTGATATCTATGTTGATTGCTTTCTAATTAATAGCATGGAACTCAACTTTCCAACATTTTTGCAAATTACATATGATGTTTATAGTATGCAGTTTCTGATGTTGTCATGCATAATTGCACACGGATAATATTTTGAACTTATATTAAATGAAGCAGAAACTAACTATAATATATATATATATATATATATATATGTATATATGTCACTTGGAACTTTTATTAACCCTGATATATTTTTCAGTTATTTTTCAAAAGGAATGGATGCAAGAAGTTTGACTCTTTGACACCATGAGTGTCTATACAAGATTCCTAGACTTGAAGTTAAATTCTGTCTATGATTAGGTTTCTGGCCTGGAAATATGAGTAAAACTATATTCAATATTTGGCATATAGTTTGATTGAAGAAAAATAATTTATATTCTCATGCGTACAAACGTTATCCAGGGATGTGCCCAAAGTGAAAAATCTTTGATACTTTACATTTGATTTTAAACTTAAAAATTCAACATAAAATCACCAAGGAGATGATTATCTAAAAGTAATTTTTATAGATTAGCATGTAATATTATATTAAATTATTTAGGCTCACCACATTATATTATTCACTTGTGATAAGTAATGGGTAATCTGTATTGCCCAGTCAATTCACATTACCTATCAAATGGTAATGCAGATTGTCTATGTATACGTTGCAATCTTTTCAATTTCACATTCTGCATTTATCCTTACAATGTTATTTACAAATTTTAAAATACATTGAATAAATTATAATAAAAATTATAAAAATTATAAAAATTATCAAATAAATATTAGTTAATTATTATGACTATATTGTTGTCATATTTTAAAAATCTATTTATTCATTTTATAAAATTTAATTTTATGTGTGAGAATATATTTCTAATTTAAGTTTATGAAGTTAAAAATAATTTATACATCTAAACATAATCTTTTGATTAGGGGTATATTGGTAAAAACTGTATATTAACTCATAAATCTTTATTTTTTTATAAATAACTAATATGGATTGCCAGATAGATTACTTATGCATAATAAATAAGGTAATGTACACTGCTAGTAATTTAACAGATGGTAAAATAATGTTGAATGACAATGTGGCGAACGCATCCTTAGCACTTTCAAGCGGCTCACATGGATATATGTTTCTATGAAATCCCAATTGCAATAAAATTTCCCACGTAGAGCATTGGAGTCATTTAATTAAGGTTTATTTCCACAAACCACCCTTAAACTATCACAATTTTCCAACGCTAACCCCAAACTACGAAATTTATTTTTTGGATCCCTAAATTATCATAATTTTTTCAATTCGATCCTTCCGTCCAATTCTGTCAATTTTTTGCTAACTTAGTTGTAAAAAGTCAAAATTATCCCTTCATAAAAGGGGGGGGGGGGGGGGGGCTTCACCCCCCGCTGCACGTCGGGTGTGTCCGGGGGCATGCCGGCGGCGCTTTCCCTACGTCGCCACATGCAGCGATAGGGGGTTGCCCCCTGGCGACAGACAATCACTTCACTGCTTGCGCGTGTCGACCGTCGCAGTAGGGGGCTACCCCCTTCCCCTTGTGAGCACGCTGGCGCTTGCGCGTAGGGAGGGGAGTCACCCCTTGTCGCGATCGGCGATCCTATTGCGAAGTCGCTGGTCGCAGAAGGGGTGACCCCCCTAGGCACGCCGGTGAGCGTAGGAAAAGGCAGGGGGGTCGCCCCTTGCTGCGGCGTCGCCGATCACAATAGGGGACGACCCCCCTAAGCGCGTCGGCAATGGCCCGCGATCACAGCAGGGGCGGAGACTACGACCTGCATGGCCTGCCAGACTGTGCCGTCGTTCCACCGACGTGGGATGTTGGGCGTCGTCGCTGCTGCTGTGCGAGAGTCGTACAAGCATGACGATCGTCAATCGCCGCTGCGTGCTTATCGCGTGTCGAGACTGCGACCACCCGATCACCTATCGTGATTGTCGACGCTCAATCGTCGACCATCGCACGATAGTCGCGTAGGTGATCTTGCACGAGATCATCGCGGATGAAGATCGGGTGCCACTGTAGCTGCTGCCTCAGATTGGATCGACCGCCTCTCCGCACGAACAGCGCGAATGGTTTCCATTGTCCCGCTCGATGGTCGCCATTATCGGGCACTATAAATTGTCAACTGCTGCCGAAGCACGTCATTGTGCCTGTGTGTAGACACCAGCCTTTGCCGATGAGCGAGCAAATTGGCCGCTCCGAGTATCGCTGCTAGGCAAAGGGTCGCCATCATTGTCTCCTAGCGCCCACTGTTGGTGCTCGGGCGTCGCCAGCCGCCACTACTACTACTTGGTCGTCGATGGCCGCCATTGACGATGCGCGGAGGCACGTTCTCCACCAACTCCTTTGTGCTGGCTAGTCATCGCGCCCGTGCGATCGTGGCGACGACGAGCTGACTTGCCGCCGACGAGCGATCGTTGTGCGCAGGACCAAGCGATGGACGTCGTCACTAGTTGTCACTACTGATGCGCGAACGAGCTGGCCATCGTTGGCGCACGATAGGGCCGAACGTACGGTGGCCGGCGCTGCGGCTAGGGAGCCACAGTCGGGGGCAAAGGGGTATTTGGGGTTGGGCGAGCCTAACCATTTTTTATTATTTTAAAGGTGAGAGGGGTAATTTGGACTTTGCATAAATAGACAAAAAATGAAATTAAAGGGAAACATGACAGAAGTTGACGGAAGGATCAAAATAAAAAAAAAATCGTGATAGTTTAGGGAGCCAAAAAAATGAAGTTCGTAGTGGGGGTTAGATTTGAAAAATCACGATAGTTTAGGGGTGGTTTGAGTAAATATTCCTTTAATTAATTCAAGGATTGCTTGATTTATAAGAAAAATCATTAACCAATAAAAAAATTGATGGCTAACGAATATGTTATTTAAATAAAAAAAATTATAACAAAAATGGGCTCCATGATTTTTTAAGTGGAACTTTAATTTTAATGGATCAGCTATTCAAATTTTCCCACTGGATAAATTTATAGAGCTAGACAAATTGTTTACACTCCTATCGCAAAAGGTTTAATGCTTTCATTTTTTTTACTTTTATATAATAAAATATGCATATAATATATATATATGCATATTTAATAACTTTAATAACTTATATTTATATGATAATTACATGGTTGATATTAAATTTAATAACTTAACATTAAATTTAATAGAGGTTAAATCTCAATCATACAATCATGATTTAACGATCTTGATTTGTTACTTGCATATTGGTTGTACAAAAGTTGGTTGTATGCTACCTAACCTCCTTATATACATACACACACACACAAAGATATATATATATATATACATACACACACATAAATATATCATCATCATTTCAACTCTTACAATATGATATTTCTTTGTACAATTAATTTTCATTTCATTTTCCTTTTCTTAAATTAGAAATATTTTTAAAATCGGTATAGTCATGAAACTGATCAAGATGAAAATTTGAGAATTTAGAAACGGGCATGACATGGAATGTGGAAATGTACATAGATCAACGTTCGTCGTCCCAAACAACTAGGGGTGTTCATTAGTTTAATTTTGTATTGAACTAATGATTTGTTTTGTACTACGCTACACTAATGATTTGTTTCGTACTAGGTCCCATCGATCATGTTAGACCGTCTCAGCCTACTCCAGCTATAGCGGATGATGATTCTTCTTTGGTATAAGAAGAGAGATTCTACGATAATGGGGCGGTCGTCGTCAACAACAATGCTCGGCCGTAAGTTAAATTATTTATATATATTTCTTTATAGTTTTGCCTATAAACACAAAATTAACTCTTTCTCGTAAACTATAGGTCCACTTTAATACTCTTTTCTACCGTGCAGGATGTTAGTGCTCTTATCCTTTTTCACTTGCTAGAAGGGACATGATCGTGGAAAGATGTCCCAATTCAAGTGCGAGATGACATCTTTCTGGTGTTTACTTTATGATCTCTTTTTTTGCATTAGATAATTTATATTATTTTTAAATTACTAACATCTCTAATATTTTTAGGAAGCAAATCAGTTTCATCCAGATCTAAATTTAGGGACGTTCCAGAGAACTTTTGAGGAGTTGGCTACGAAATGTTTAAAAAATCAGCTATATAAGTTTTGCAAAGTCTTTACGTCCGCCGACCTCAATTTGGAGTTGGACATACAAAGATGCCCTAGACATATTAGGTGCCCAGTTTGGGAGTCATTCTGTAAGAAGTAGTAAGTTTATATTTGAATTATTTTTATTAAATTAATAATTTTACAAGATCTAAGTATTTGATGTTGATACAGCATGGTAAAGAAAGTCCTCAAAGGCAAAAGTTAACAGACTTCTGAAGCCAGAGGTGCACATCCACATAGGTAGTTCCATTTGATTTGATGAGCATGGAAGACGCATGGTAATGTCGATACAAAATGGAATAATAAAAATTTTATCTTATACTTATTTGATAAAATTTGAAACTTTATTGTAGGAAGAAAAATAAGGTGGTACCGTAGACTTTCGCGCGGTCTACGATGTCACACATAAGAGCAGGAAGACCAATGACTTGGCACGTCCACTCAAGGTTGTGAGGATCGCTTTTCGAGGTAGGATCATAAGGGACTTCGAGGACGAGGATCGTAGGATCGGATCGAGGATTGTATCCTACCCCATGAATAAAAAAATATTTTTTAATATAAAGTAATAAAGTAGTATATTTATTCATAAATATTATGTTTATATATACGTTAATTAAACATTGATCATTAATATTTTATTCATATCTTCAAGTCTAATAGATATTTTTTATATCATCTGAAAGATAATATGTTACATTCTTAAAAAACACTAAAATGATAATATATAATATTTGATCTTAATGAATTATAATATTTATTAAAGTGGAATACAATTCTTAGTATACGTGCAATAATAAAAAATAATTTTGATGTAAGATAATATAGTATTAGATTCATAACATAACATTAAATTATTAGAAAATATTAAAATTCATTAAAGTAAGACTAACATATACAATATATATCAAAATAAAATAGTTAAATCTAATTTTCTCAATGACCTTTATGTTTACTTTTATTATTTTATTAGAATAAATAAATTTATTCCAATATCGTAGGATTATTAGGATCGTAAGATCCTATCGGCTATGGATCCGGTATAGATCCTACGTTTAATATCCTCCGAATAGGATCAGGATAATTTTCTGGTTGGAGGATCATAAGATCGTAAAGATCCTACTATCCGGATGGGGACCCTGACAACCATGCGCTCACTGCTCGTAGAGTTCTGGTAAGTAACAAATCACATGTTCACTTGGTTTCTCACATTAGCGTAAATAATTTTTCAAATTTGTAATATTTTAATTTGTTTAGGATGTGTATAATTAGAAGATGATCGAGAAGTACAGAAATGATCCTAGTATTCAGCCACCAGGTAACGTATCTAAAAACTGGTTCATGTTTTTAATGTTATAACACTTTGTATGTTTACATGTTTTTTAATGTTATATAATTTATATGATTTATAATGTCATATAATTTCTCTATTTTGTAGAAGACACTATTGTTTGGTGGTCGGCACGACACGAGGAGGATATATACCTTTTTGGCCTAGGCACATCCACTCGGACTCCTAGGATGAGCGGAGGATATGTAGGAGACTCATCTGCTCCGAGTTCATCCATCGCACCTGAGCTCATGTTGAACAGCATCAAGAGGCTCATCTAGGAGCAGCAGTAGCTATCGCAAACAACTTCCTCAACATTTGTCTCTCATCTTGGAGGCGATCCATACGACGCTCTAGCCGCAGACTTAGTCGCCATGAGGCCAAGGACCGAATGTGTCGGCATCAAATGTCAGGAATGACAATGATGGCATTATATATTTGATATGATTTTGTTATGATGTGTGATATGATTTTGTTAGTTCAGTTGATTAGTTTTCATATGCATTACCTTATTATTATTGTGATGAATGCATTATTAAATTGTATGGTGTGGGAAGGGAAGAATATGGTTGTAATGGGGCCAAATAATTTATTATTAGCGACGCAAGAACTTCAGACGCTATTTGAAATATATCGTAAATGGCGTGAGCGTCACATTAGACACGTATTAGCGTCATATTGTTTAGCGTCATATTAGCGACGCATTAGAGATGTAACGTGTCATCACTTTGGCGCTATTATAGCGTCGCACCATAGAATTCCCTAGCGACGCTTTAGCGTCTAGATAGCATCACAATATGAACACGCATATGGACATATTAGCATCGGAATAGCGTTGCATAATGCAACTCCACCTTATTGTCAATTTAGTGATGCATTTTAACTCCTCGCACTGACACATTTCACGTCATCGTAATGTCGGTATGGCATCGACATATGACGCTAGTGGCGTCGGCGTGACGTTTGGCGCTATTGCGATGCTAATCGATTCCTGGCGTCCCGTGTCCATGCTAAATCGTCGCTATCTCTTTCAGCCACGCATTAGTGACGTGTAACTTGTGTCGCTAATTGTCAAATTTCTTGTAGTGAATTTATAATTCTCGATAAAGATACTCTTTTCATGAAATTCTAGTTCCTCTAGAAAGATTACAATCGTGGGTTTTTGTTACTTATCTAATAGTAATATACTATTCAATTTATTACGGATGCAAAAAAAATATTAATAATCTCACTTGTCGGTATCAAGTATTTCACATGAGACCACCTGAATAATTTATAAGTCGATATCTAATTTATGAATAGTGTGCATAATCGAATCCATTATATACCTACCTAACGCTTCCGAGCTATTATAATTTAACAATTGGATGGGCCTTTGGCCCATAAATCTTATTTCCAGACGTTTCATTCCGCCCAATAAAGGAAAATCAATATCTAAATTAAATTATATTAAATATATCCCCCCTATTTTTTTCCCAAGTTGGAAGATAAGATATAATAATTATTACATGCATGTTCCTCAATTTAGATGCTTTAAAAAATAAACAAACGTCACGCCCCTGGAAATATTTTTTTAATGTTATTACTTAACTGATGCATTTGTTTAATTATTTATATTACAACTTTTTTAGGTGTTAGCGCTAATGGCATGCTTGTTAATTAATTAATTATCATGTTGGGAGAAAGCTAGTAAACGTGTATTTATATAAATAAACAACTAAATAAATAAGATCTGGTCATGGCAACTTGTTCTTTTTTCCCTAAATAATAATAATAATAATAATAATAATAATAATAATAATAATAATAATAATAATAATAATAATAATAATAAGGGTTATTTCCATAAACCACTCCTAAACTATCATGATTTTTCATATCTTATCTCAAATTATGAACTTATTTTTTTGATCTCTCAACTATTACGACTTTTTCACTTTAGCCCTCCTTGTTCACTTCTGTTACATTTTTTTTTTATTTATGAAAAGACTAAATTATTTCTCCCTTCAAATAAATAAAAAAATAATAAAAAAAATAAAAAAATCGTTGGAAGGATTAAAGTGGTAAACAAAAAAATTTGACATTTATGAAAAAGACTAAATTACCCTCCCTCCAATTTATTTTCTTATTTTCTTTTTTATATTTATTATTTGATGTGTTGTGTAGGGAGGGGTAATTTAGTATTTTCATAAATAAAAAAAATCAAACATAATGAAAAACATAATAGAAGTAGATAGAAGGACTAAAGTAAAAAAATCGTGATAGTTTAATGATAAAAAAATTAGTCCGTAGTTTGAAGTTAGATGAGAAAAATCGTCATAGTTTAAGGAAGGTTTATAATAATAATAATAATAATAATAATAATAATAATAATAATAATAATAATAATAATAATAATAATAATAATAATAATAATAATAATAAAGGAATATTAAGGTGCAACCACATGCTTTGGGTGCAGGGTGCGACCACACAATCCTGATCGTCCAATCTGCCTTTCTGCGCATTCTAATTATCCGATTTGCCTCTTTGTGTATCAACGGCCAGGATTGAAGCATTGTGAACCAGGTGTTGTGAACCAGGCGGCTCATCTCTTTGCGCATCCGGTTCAAACAAAGAAAAATCAGGGGGCTTCAGGGTGGATCTTCACGTCTCTCGCCAGATTCGGCATCCCCTCGCTAGAGGCCAACGATCGACGACAAGCCAGCTGATCCTCCCCCTCCTGCGTCCCCATGACAAGGTAGCTGGATCCTCCCCCTCCTGCGCTCACTTCCTTTCTTTCCCGACGAATGCCTCCGGCGTCCCCTCTTGCAGGCGTCGATGAGATCTGCCCTATCGGATCAAAAAGGAGCGCATCGGCCCTGCTCTCCTTCGCTCGATCGCGTGCCGGCGTTGTAGCAAAAAAGAGGGCATCGACCCCACTCCACGAGCTCAAGGATAGGGCCGGCGACCCCTTTTTTGCTGTTGCGGGGATGGCGAGGGCGTCTGATGCGGAGGAGGGTTGCTTCTGGTGTTGGCTTCCTCTAGCAGTGTTTGGGCTCCGGTGATCCTCCTTCACCCTCTTTGTGCACCCCCATCGCCGATCGAACGAGGGATCTTCGTCAGCACTCCTCCATCACCTTCGATTTTCTTCAATCCCCACCCGATGAAGAGGTTGCAAGGATGTGGCTGACGCGCGGAGTGATCCTTGAGCTTCGATGCCAAAATGCCCCGAAACAGACATTGGTGAAACACCATGACAGACGTTCGCTCGCTGTGCTGTTCTGCGCTGCTCCTTTTTCATTGTATTAGGAGGGTGGAGGAATGGCGTGCAGATATGTCGATGCCGGAAGTTGCCCTCCTTCACCCGCCTCCTCGACGTCGGAAGCCGACGCCTCCAGAAGCGACAACTGGTAGATCTAGGTGAGCTCATGTCACGCCGCCGCCCTCCGTCACACAAATCTAGATTTGCCGCTCGCAACTCACAGCCGAGAGGAGACGTGCACTCTAGAACGATCGATGCTGGAAGCTACTCACGTCAAAGCCGGAAGCCACGCACGCCGACGGTGGAAGTCGTGCTCGATCCCTCCAACTTGTGCGGACGTAGCTCGATCTCTCCAATCCTGCGCACTGAACCGCTCGATGCCTCCAAACTCTGCACGAATCACTCGAACCCATCCTGAACCGGCGTGCACACATCAGAATCCTCCATCTTTAATCGGACGACTCTGATGTTGTGGGCTCATGGTGCTACCACCCTAATAATCCTCATAATAATAATGATAATTAATTATCGTCGTCGTCGTTAGAGATATTATATATATATCATCAATCGTATCTACATAAAACTGTAAAAAATTTCGAATATTTTAACCATAATTGGTGGCCTAATGAGATAATCATTAAAGGTGTTTATTGAATCGGGCAGCCCGATCCGTCCGCCGCCCAACCCGGTAACATATCGGCTCGTCCATCCAAGTTTAGGCCCGTGCCCGTCCGATTTCTTAATGGGCTTAGGCCTATATAAGGCTGGACAAGGTTATTCATCTGTTTGCCCGATATCGATAGTTTGATATCCGTCCAATATCCTTCCGATAATTTATAAGCCGCCGGATAGCCCGTCCGTTAACTGTTAATAGATTAAACTTATTAAAAGAATATAAATATTATTGTACAAATTTATTTTAATTAATTCATGTGATGCCATTATGTTATTTAGTTAATGTTAATTGGTTATGCAAAATGCATGATTCTAATTTTTTATTCTTGATATGATCATATATTTTATATAATAATATATTTTTTGTTCTTCTATAATGTTATTTATGTTTGATGCAAAAGTAAGAATGCAAGATCAATTTATATATGATGAAGATAATGAAGATAGAGAATACGAATATTTTACCATTGTTGCATAATGCATAGTTACCTCTTGATAGTAATATTTGATTGTTATAAATTTTATTTTACTTAATATAATACTAAATATGTAATATTTTTTTTCAGCACAATGAATTTTTAAGCTACTTTAGTCGTGGACGTAGGCTATAAGTCGAACTACGTAAATATTTTATCTCTTTTATTTATACTTGACAACATAATGAGTAAATATATAATAATAAATTAAGGAATCACATATTGTGATGTCCTTTTACTACACATTATTGGATAGATAAATTTTAAGATGTTGTAAAAAAATTAAAAAATATTAATGGACTAGTCCAACCCGTCTAATTGCCGGCTCGACCGTTAAGGTCCGATAGTCTTTAATGGGACGGATAAGGCTAGACATTTATTGGGCAGCCTGATGTCCTTCCGATAAGATAACGGGTCGGCCGAGTCCGTCCGATATCCGGTCAACATCCGGTTAATTGAATCTATTAGTAGTCCATCTGATCTGTTAAGCAATATGTATGTAATATTCTCTCTTCTTAATAATAACATAAATATGGATAATATATGAATATAAATTTGGATGTCATCTTGGTTGGGCTTGGGAACACGTCATTTGACTTAGCTGGGATGTCCCGACTATCCCCGCTTTATCTTTTTTATTATGTTAAATAAAACGTTTTTAAAGAAATAAGAAAATTTGTAATTTATAATACCTTTAAAGAAGCAGATATTTATAATTTAATTTTCTTTCAAATTAAATCCGAATTCGGGAAGGAACTAGAAATCCTACTCATGCAAGGAGGAGGACTGGAGGAGCGTCTACGTGATCCTGTCAATAAGAACCATGCCGCCCACCTCTCCTTCCTCCCCACTCCACGCACGTCCGCCGCTTCCCACCAAGACGCTCGAAACCTCCCTCGGCAACTCAGTCTTCTCTGCTTCAGGCAGCCAACAAGATCATTCCTCCCTCGGCGAAAGCCTCCCGGCCGGCGACGAGCACCATGCAGTCCCCGAATTCCGACGACGAGAGCGACAGCTGTACTAGCTTCCAAACTGCCCGGGCTAGCTTCTGTTCGACAGCCGACAGCGCTGACGAAACCATGAGAGAAAGCGTCGGCGGAAACAGCAGTATCCTCTTGGGCTACGGCACTGTTGATTACCATGCTACCTACGATGACGACGATCGCATGAGCAGGGTATCTGGGAACAAGGCCGGCGGTTGCGACCGCAAGAAGATGAATCGGATGCTAACCACAGAACAAGACCGCTCTCTCCGGCTGCAACATTATCTCCGGCAGAAAATGTTAAGGCCGCTGCGCGAGGGCGACAACGGCAACACGTACCTCGCAGAGCTGAAGCAGAAATATAGCGCACGAACTGATCTGTACACCATTAAGATTATGCGCAAGGATCAGGGCAGTAGCAAGTTCTGGGCGGTGGAGACGGAGAGGAACGTGCTCAGGTCCCTCGACCACCCCTTCTTGCCGACCATGTACGCCGACGTCGAATCGGAGGAGTTCGCTTTCTTGGTGATGGACTTCTGCCCACGGGGTAACTTGCGGGCTCTCCTGCGGCGGAACGCTCTTAGCGAAGAGGCCGCGAGGTTTTACGCAGCTGAAGTGCTACTCGCCATGCAATACCTGCACCAACAGGGGATCATCTACAGAGGTCTCAAGCCGGAGAACGTTCTGATAAAGGCGGACGGACATATCATGCTCACCGGCTTCGACCGCGCCATGTGGCGCCCTCCGCTCCCCGCGACAAGATCGACGGGCAGCATGAGCTCCGGCACTACTTGTTTCGGTGGCTTCGTGCAGCACGTCGTCGGGTTCGAGGGCGAGGAGGTGATCAGTCGAGGAGACGTCCTCAGCCCTCCTGAGGTGCTCCAGGGCAAACAGCACGACGACGACGCCGACTGGTACACGTACGGGATTTTCCTGTACGAGCTTTTGTTTGGGACGACGCCGTCCAAAGCGCACGACGACCGGGTGACGTGCGTCAACGTCGTTGCATCGCGGCGGCTCAAGTTCCCCCCTGAGCCCGTCGTGAGCCCTGCGGCCAGGGACTTGCTCAGGCGCCTGCTCAACGTCAACCCAAAGCGGAGGCTCGGCCATAAGGGCGGAGCGGCCGAGGTGAAGCAGCACGCCTTCTTCCATGGAACGAATTTTGCACTGCTGCGAGAGGTGGCAACTGCTGGTTGCAGGAAGCCACCTGAATTGCCGAAGTTCTAGTAGAACACAGACGTCGCCGGAGAATGTAATGTACATTTTAGTTTTTTATGTAGTTTGAGATCAACGTGAATGTAAGGAGGTAGCACGAGTTGGGCGTTTTTTATATCTATGTTGCTTGCGTTCTACTTAAGAGCATGGAACTCAACTTTCCAACATTTTTTGCAAATTAGATTTGATGTTTGTAGTACGCAGTTTCTAATGTTGTCATGCGTAATTGCTTGCGTAATGTTGGATGCAAAAAGTTTGACACTTTGACACCATGCACTTGAATAAAATTTCCCACGTGGCGCGATTGGAGTCATTTAATTAATTCAAGGGTTGCTCTGATTTATTAAAAAACATCATTAACCAATAAAAAAATTGATGGCTAACGAATATGTTATTTAAATAAAAAAATTATAACAAAAATGGGCTCCACGAGTTTTTAGGTGGAAATTTAATTTTAATGGATCGGCTATTCAATTTTTCCGACTGGGTAAATTTATAGAGTTGGTCAAATTGTTTACACTCCTATCGCAAAAGGTTTAATGCTTTCATTTTTTACTTTTATATAATAGAATATTCATAATATATATATATTATCATTTCAACTCTTACAATATGATATTTCTTTGTACAATTAATTTTCACATCAATTTCCTTTTCTTAAATTAGCAATACTTTTAAAATCGGTATAGTCATGAAACCGACTATTGATCCGCCTGGTTCAAAATGAAAATTTGAGAATTTAGAAACGGGCATGAAATGGAATGTTACATAGATCAATATTGGTAGCCCCAACAATTAAGGATGTTCACGAGTTGGATTGATTCGATCAGATCAAAATAAATTTTGGTTGGAACTTTATTTTGAGCATTGCTCGAGGACAAGCAAATATATAAGTTTAGGACATTTTAATGTATGCAAAATATAATATATAATAGTAATATATTTAATCAAATTTCGATTTATTTTCATATAATGCATCATTTTCTGATCTCACTTGCTTTAATTTTATAAAAATAAAAATCTACTCAAATTCTATGTTGCAAAAAAAAAATGAAAGGAAATTGAATTACAAAGTCGAGAAAACCGCACTCAAATCGAAGTTTAAATGGAACCAAAAAGGGAAAATTATTGGAGGTTGCCAAGGCTAAAATGAATATAATGGGTCGTGATGAGAACGTAACGACCGTAATAGCAGGAGAATTACAGAGCCGTAACAACCCATTAAAATATCTAGATTCACAAAGAAACTTGCTCGAGTTACGGGTCATGATAAAAATATTACGAACAATTAAAATCATAATTTTATTCCGATTTGAAAACTGCGAGGGCCGGCCGTTACGGACCCATCACGACACGTAATATTCATTTCAACTTTGGCAGCCTCAACTAATTTTCACTTTTTGGCTCCGTTTGAACTCCGATTTGAGCGTGATTTTCTTCAATGATTTCATAATTCAATTTTTTTCCATTTTCTGTAATAAAACATAGAATTTGGGTATATTTCTATTTTTTATAAAATTAAAGAAAATGAGGCCAAAAAATGATACATGCTATATTAAAATGATTAAATGCATGACTAATTATATGTTGTATTTTGTATGCATCAGCCATCACGTGAAGCTGCTTCGATTGATCCGAGCGTATGGGATACAAATGGACAGGGTAGGAGAGAGAAAATTATCCACATGACATCTGACCAGTCGAATAGCATGGCATCCACATATGCGATCGATCGACAAACGAGTGACAAACAGATTTTAAAAGTTGGATGACCTTCGTGTTACAAATCAAAGTTGGATAACCATCCTTGAAATTTAGTCCCCCTAGAAACATTCTTTTTTCGCTTTTTATATCCTAGCATCACGTCTGTCCACCATTAGATCTTTGACATTTGTCCCTTGTACATCATCCTTTTCTCCTTAATTCCTTCTTCTCCTTCATCATACATCTTGATTGTTGACACTTGTGTTCTTTGTGCAAAATTGAATCATTAAAGCAGAATCAATCCTAATTCCTTGAAGTTGTGCCAGCGCCAAATGTACAATTTGTCCTCTCCTGCTAGATTATCTCTCCTTTTTAGTAGCACTAGGTACCCCATCCCAACCCTCTTCCAGGGTATTTGCTGGGTACCGCCATGTGGGTAGAGATCTATCCACATGCTGGTATTTTTCTAAAATATAAAAATCTTATAAGTTTATCTTAATATAAATCGGTTTTGCAATAAAATACTAAAATGACATATGAATTTCGTGCAGGTGGATAAAAGGGTGTAAATGTAAACTTTTTGTTATGTAATTGCAACCTTAGATCAAGAAAATCATGCTTCTACCCTACATGTCATCAATGAGCTACAAATCATATATTGGATATTTCCAATCATAAGCCTCTACTTATCTTCATGCATATACCTCTACCCGAACATCAAAGAAATTAATTCATTGGTTAACCCAAATGAGCTTACAAAGTTTTCAATATGCTTGTATGGTATTCTGAACTAAATTTTTAGGATATAATTTCTTTAATATTAAGTGGGTAGTATCTAAATGTGCATGCCTTTTGCCAACCAACCCATCTCTTCTTAGTAAAGGAAATTACCTGATCTCTTTTGGACCATTAAGATTGGAGCTATGTATGGTGACACTACGAAACTACTACCTTTATTTATGAGCTCTTGTACTTGTTTTATCGATTCTTTTAATTTTATGGCGACTGTAGCAAAAAAAAAAAAGATTAGGAGCAATTCCAAGGATAAGGTCAATAGAGTCTCTATCATGGCAAGCTACTCTCCCAAAGAACACATCTAGGAACAACTTTACGATAAGGCCATAACTATTATTACATAATTAGTTGTTGTAAGTTACAACTTATTGTCTACTCGAATAGAGGTGAGGGTGTAAACATTGATAACCTTTTTTAGAACAATTACTTTTTTTGTTCTTATTGATTTGAATACTGAGATGTTTATTCAAGTTCATGATTGAGGATCAAAGAGGCATCCCCCTTTAATATCTCTTTCGCTACATTTTCAACCAACATATCAAGAGTAACAAATTCTGTGGTCTCTTCGATTGATGACCAGAGGAAACCCTACTCTAATTCATTTTTATGGGCTCCCTAAATCACATTCTAAATTTCTTATGTTGGAACTTTCTAAATTCCACAACAATGAATTAGTAGTTTCCCATAATAGAGTAATAATGTTCAATCATGGTGAACCTTTTCTAATTTACATAACCCATTTGCTAACCCACAATGTATACAAGGGTTCATGGTGGGACGGATAGTTGGTGATCATGCCACGTTGACTTCCTATCAAGTTTTCAAATAATCCTATCATTTCATATTATACTTTTAAAAAGTATATATTCTGAAAGACACCTTTAACATTAAATACGAGTTACACAATCATATTTATGTAGCTTGCCCAAGAAAAACTAAACGCATTCTATGCTATTGAATGCAATTCCTTATTGCCATCTTCTATATTTGAGTGAAAAATGGAGGTGAAAATGTAAAATAATGTTTTTGTTACTTTCACCCTAGAATCAAGAATGTGAAATGCATTCTTGAGTTATCGTGACTGAAATTTTATAATGGAAGAAAAATGCATATTTTCACATCCCTTCTTTTTTATTGCAGCAAAATACTTTGATGTTCGAACTTTCGAACTTTTACATCAACATTCTTTCTAAGATTTTTAAGTGGTGCACCCATTTTCTTTTTATTATTCTTTCTTGTGTCATTCTCCTTTGTTGGTTCTCCTTCCTTCCTATTGATCCATCCTTAATGTGTGTGTTCTTAGAAGGAGCGAAGAGAAAGACTTGATGAAAAGAGAACCATAGGACAAGAGGGGGAAGAACAAAGAGACAATTGTGGGCATGGGAGAGTGAAGTTGTGATATGGGAGAGTAAGTTACGAGACCCTTTGTCACTTTCGCTCAATTTTTTTGTTGTTTTTGGGTAATTACAATGATCATAGACATTATGTGAGGAATGCTTCTGTAATAATCAAACTTTTTCTATTAATTTATTTGAGGTAATTACTATTCGGCTAGTTTAGAATTAATTATTTAGAGAGTAGCTAAATTAGTATTAGTTAATCTAACATAAGTGACACTAAGTTAATTTACTTAATATAATTAATTGTGAATGGAGTGACTTAATTAATATGTTAGGGAGTGATCGCGTGCAATATCCATATGTTGCTATCATTAGCTATAAGCTAGTAAGATTAAATGGTTTAAATTTATTAGCTTGGCAATTTCACCTTCGAATGATCTATCGCACCGATTTAAATTTAAATCTATTAGTAGGATCCTATGTGCTTTTTCCAACTCATGCCAAAGGTAAGAGCTTTATTTGTTTACACAGCTGATGTAATAATTCAATTATTTATCTCTCCATTAATTAACTTAATCACTATCAATTGAGTTAAGTGCTAATTTTATTCCTATATGCGATTCAAATTACCCTTTGCTATGAGATTAATTAGCTTATAAAAGGAATAATGTCTCAATAATATCATAGTAGGTTAGATTACATCCAATTACCTAACATGCAATAACTAATTAATGGATTAAATTAATTTAGATACATAATTGTCATTATGTGCTACTTAAACACTAATTAAACTTGCTGACCTGACTGCCTCAACTTGGATCCACAGCCACCAAATGATGCCACCTATAACTTATTTTTACTCTGGCTAGAAGCATCTCACGATGCTACCACAAATATATAAATATTATATGTAACACCCTCCGGCCAAATTTCGGTTTGGACTTTTAGCACAAATTTAAAACACGTCTTTATAGATGAAAGGGATAGCTACATATAAATTTAAGACCACCTTCATGTTTTGCCCATGTGGGACTATTCAATGCATCTTACTCCTTAGACCTCATTTCTTCCCCATTAAAAGTTCAACGTCCTCGTTGAGCGAGGTTTGTATTGGTCATGACCCATGTTTCTCACATGACTCAAGTGAGCACACGAGCTTGTCTTTGATATCATTCTGTAACACTCTTGGTCCAATTAAGTTATTATTCGCTTTGCACCTATGGTCCATACGACTTTAAAATAAGGGTAGCTACACATATAAATCTATGATCAAGTCCGTGTCCCTTAGACGTCACATTATATATATCTAGTAAATATCCATAAATAATTTTGTATTCTATCAATCTAGAGAAAAAAACAAAGAAAGAAAGTCGCCTCCCTTCCATTTGCTCTCGATTTGAGGAGAAATAATGAAAGGAAGGAAGGAAATCCCATGCTGGCCGAATCAACGGAAGGAGGAGAAAAAGATGAAACAAAACAAATAAAAGAGAAGGCAAAGACAAAATTACTAAGGTATGTAGAGGGAATTTATTTTTGGTGTCTAATGATTTAGTTCACTATAGTATTTGACCATAAGAATGAACTAAACAGTTTTAAGTTAGGTACAAGTGTATACTAATTTAAAGTATCCAATGAAATCCAATACATTATAGAACTTCTCCTTGATGGATTTATATGGCCGAAAATTGCTTCTAGTAATTAAATACAAAAATTGCTAAAAACTTATAAATTCTTTCCATGGGATTTGAAATTATCTCGAAATCATGTATACATAATACATAACATGTTATCTGTAAATCAGTGAATAGCCGTTAGTGATGATTATATAGTTATTTTGTAAATTACGCTCCTATCCACACAAAAGTCAAAAATTCTATGTGAGTTTGTTGATTATTTAATCTTCCTAATCTAATTGGAATTAGTAAAAGATAAACTATATATATGAAGATATTACATTTACATTGGATACAACTCTGCCTCGAGAGTTTAAAATAGAATATAAATATGTGACACCATGAGATTTTCATAGACTTATATAAAAAAAGTATAAATTATGAAGTTAAGTTTGCCTAATCCATTTCATATCTACTTTTTCACTGAACCTTGGAATCAAGTTAATTAGATATATCTATAAATAATTATGCGTTCATCTTTTGGGTTCTGTCATTCTATGTAGCACATAATTATTTGATAATTTAGGGTTCTAAAGATATTGATGTCAGGCTTCATATAAAATTAAAATCACTTGAGAAGGTTATACTTAGTTGAAGTTATAAATTGTTAATTGAACATCATGCAGTTTGTCAAGATGAAATCTAGAGAAGAGATAGATTTCAATCACAAGAGATAGTTGAACATCACACGTTTTCTTAAAATCATTGTACTCAATTCACAATGAAATAGATTTCAAGCATTTTATAGGTTAGACCTTGGGAAGTCTGTGTTCAGAGAAAATTGAAAATATGAAAATAGTTATATAAATTATACAATCAATGTTAGTCATTGTGGCAAAACACAAAACCAATATAAAACATAGGTTGAATGTTGATTTTGTTGGGAACCAACCAAAAAGTAATAAAATCTCGAAGTTTTATTAGCTAGTCTTGTTGAAGTCTATGCACATATAAAATTAGATTTGTGAGATTTGATTATGTATAACAAAATTTATCAACTTTGTCTCAAAAAGTATGTAATATGTCATGATACAAGATGAACACTTGTGAATAATAAATGAAGGCTTGAATAAACCTTGGTCATTGTTATATACATGTATGATATGTTGGCATCTACATCATAGTATTGATAAGCACATATATTATTGTTATAGGATTAAAAGGTTAATAAAAAAAGAAAAGGAAAAAGCCTTTCGTTATTGCTCGTGTCATTAGTATCCCCTACTCTATATATTCACCTTTTTTTTAATCTGGTGTGACATTGGTTGTGATGTATTGAATATGTCTTTGAAAAAGTTCTTATGAGAAGTATGTTGAAATGATTGACCAATTGATTGCATATTGAAAGGCGTGTGTGATATGTTGTGAATTGCTATTATAAAGTGCAATCCTATTTCGTTTAAATGAATGATCAATATGATTTATAGTATGATATTCGAGATATAACTGTTATATGATGAATCATGCATCTGCATCTGCTTGCATCTATATGTATGATGGTTGGAGCTAAGTGTTACATCGTTGATCATGATGGAAGCCACCTCCAGAATCCAATGCATTATTTTGTTTCCCACAAACGGGGATGAGATAGGCTAGAGCTAAGTGCCATGTAGAGCTAAGTGTTAAATCGTGAGAAATCATGGTGGAAGCTACCTCTAGAATTTGTAGGGGCTATCTCTAGAATCCACCTATTGCTATCTATCCCTATATGATTTGTTCCCTGAAAGGGATGAGGTATAATGGAGCTAAATGCAACATCACCGATCACGATGAGAGACACTTCTAGAATCCACCCACCAACTATACAAATTGACCAGTTAGTGATTCATGCATTTATATGAGAGTGTCGCATCTACATTTATATATTCGATACGTTAAAGTTATAGTGATTGCATATTGAGTGTGATGGTTTTGATTAAAATGAAAATACTTGTTATTGCTATTATGATTATTGTATGCATTTTCACGTCTCTCTGAATTGATTTGTTGGGTCACACATCGGCTATGAGTTATCATCTTATTAAGCTATTTTGCTCATTATGTTGTTTCTAATATTTTTCAGATTAATATAGAGTTTTGATGATCGTGCAAGTGATAATCTTAAAAGGGTTCTAACACCCTTGGTGATAAGATATTGAGAAGAATTGTCTCTCATATTCTTTTATTAGAATGTCAAGATAATTAGTTATATCTATTCTATACACAAAATCTTGTACTTTGTAAAGAAGGATGAATATTATGGAATGTCAAACTTAAGAAGTATTAGTTTGCTCTCAAGTTGTTGGAGCAAAGTTTAAATGCCATATAAAATTATATTTTGATGATACAAACCTCGAAAGATTAAAGTTAAATGCTAAAAAAGTTTAAATATAAAGGTGACAACTTTATGCACTAAACTTTAATTAAATAATTGACCATGGTCTTATTAGATTCTGAATGAATGATTAATATCAACATTGTAGAGATTCATGTTAGCTTGCCATAGAATCAAGATTATTTAATTTGGATAACTGTGTAAAATATTATGCTTAAAATAGTGCAGGTTGATCAATCTACCTGTCGAAACAAAAAAGGTCGGTTGAGACAACACCGCTCAACCGATCCGTGATACTGGTCGACCGCTCAATGCATGAGTTGCCTAGATCCACATCGAGATAGACCTGTCGATGCACCGACCGACCGATCTGCTCAATGGGCGAAATAAAAAATGTCGAGACTATATCGGTCGAGTGACCGGTCGATAGTCAGAAATCTCACAATGGTCACAAAGACCGGTCGATAGTCCATTAATGCGATCGATCGGTCCCTGACTGACATGAATAGTAACGACTAGTTTTGAATGAGAAAATTATGGAATAAATTCTGAACGACTTTTCCACATGCTGAAGCCTATAAAAGGAGTGTCAAAGTCAGAAGCAAAGGCATCCATTGGTCCATCCAAGTATTGAAGAAAAACTTCAAGTTATCAAAAGAAGATCCTTTCTTGAAGTTATCATTTTAGTTTTCTCTTCTTTCTCTCTTCTCTTCTTGTGAGCATGATATTGTAAAAGAGAAAAATAATTATTCAGAAAAATTGAGAGAGCTTCTGTGTAAAAGAGGTTCTATATTTTATCTCTTGAGCGAGAGAAATATTAGCTTCCTAGGAGGAGAGGTGTGCCTTACCTCTCGAAACGGAGAAAAGGAGGTGGTGTAAAGGGCTTCCTTCCTTTCCCCACTTAGAACAAAGGAAGAGTTCTAGTGGAATCTCCGACAGTCTCGAGGTCGAGAAGTCGGAACCGGGACGTAGGCCAAGGTGTGGCCGAACCTCGTACCACCGTGTTCATCGTGTTTGATTTCTTTCTCCCTCTCCTTCTAATGTTGTACTTATGATCTGATTTAATTTGTTTTGATTTAAAGATTGTTTAATCGATATTAAGTTTCTGTGACATATTTTGTGAAATAGATAATTTTAGTTATAAACACCAATTCACCTCCTGTTGGTGCCTTTGAGATCCTACGAAAGGAACATCATAAACTGTGTAGTTTATTTTATGATATTTTTATTCTTATGTATATTATAAAAAATTATAGCCCACTTTCACAATTTTCTTTGATCCTTTCTAATTAGTCATGAAACTCTGATTTAAAATCATGGTTTAAATCGTGACAACTTTTAAAGTCAAAGTGAAATGAAATTGAACTTTTGGGAAAACAAATTAACAAAAAAGTATTTCTATTTTATATTAATTAAGTATAGTGTTACTTTTTTCTTAACATCTATTGCCAGTAGGAGTTTCTAATGATTCCTCTTAATTGACACTAGAAGCAATTTTGTAACTTTCTAGCAATAAACAAATATTACATGCACTAGAAAATAGATAACTTCCATTTGTCAGTTTCTCTTTCATATAGCTCAACACGTCTTATATATTATTAGTGGTATCATCTTCTATTAAATAGACAATGCTTGAAACTACACAAGTTTATCAAACTCCGCTTTAAGCATTTCTATCAAATTTGTATGTGAGTAGTATATTTATTTATCTTATACTTTAAATATTGAGATAATGTACCTCTTTTAGTATCAAGTGAATTCTCTTTTTATGACTAAAAATGTGTAGAATTTTTAGCTTTTTCTTAACCTAGGTAATATTTTTGTGTTCATGAAATATATATTCATGTCCCTCCTCTTAATGAACAATTATGTAATATAACTAAATGAATATATTTCATTTTTATGATAATAAAAAGCAATATATGTGAATAATTAAACAATATGAAACAAATTCTTTTGTTGCACTCAAAAATCTCCACATATATTTTGAACCCATATGAACCCCTAGCTCTAATTCTATTTTTCCCTATTGTAGATATTTATATATTAGAAAACACAATCAAGTTAATTGCTTTCAAATGCATATGACATTATATGCTCGAATTCCAATAATTAAGTTCATCTTTTATGCCCATTATTTTTTTTGTTGCAAATCTTTTGAATGTTTTAGTTTATAACAAGATGTTTTTATCAAATTAATTAGATTCTCATCATCAACGTGAAATGGCTTTTGTCAAGTCTCCGCTTGGTTCAGCTCTTGCCATGGTCACTTTGCTCTCACTTTCCATTGTTGGTTCAACTAATGTTATTGAAAGAGAGGTAAACTTTGCTATTGATATTGCTACTATTCAAAAGATGGAATCATATTCATTGACAAGTGCATGTATTTGTGTATGATTGTATGTGTAAAATTCTTTAAAACATGCAAAGCAGTATATTTCAAGGAGGTTAGACCATGTCATCTTATAGTTTATATTGTCAAAAAACTTAATGCCTACTGTCACATGGGTACATCATTGATTTTTGGGTTTTTTCCTCCGTCTTTCAACGACTTTCGAATATTCCGCTGACATCCTCTAAACTATGCCACTTTTTATAACTAAAAGGGAAGGGGGGCATCGGGCCCCCTTCGCCAATGCCCCTTTTGCCGGCGCGACAAGGGGCCGATGCCCCCCTTCTCTATCGTGTGGGCGAAGGGGGGTCGACGCCCCCCTTTTCTGTCGCGTCGGCGTGCATGAGAGAGAAGCAGGGCGTGAGCCCCCCCCACCCATACGCCGTCCAAAATACTGCCACCTCCTCTAGCTGCGCCAGAGAAAGCAAATATCTGAACTACGCGAGGGTAGTTTAGTCACTTCATAAATAAAAAAATTAATGGGAAAGTTAACAGAGGTTGACGGATGGACTTAAGTGAAAAAAGTGGCATAATTTAGGGGATGTCAGAGAAATATTCGAAAGACATTGGTAGACGCAAAAAGTTCATAGTTCAAAGGAGGTTAAAAGAAAAAAACCCTTTATTTTTTGTCACATGAGAGTGGCGAGTGCTAGAGTTCTGGTAAAACTATGTGGGACAATTTGGGCATTGGTTCGCATGGTTTTACCAAAATGTATCCTACCAAATCAAGACTATGCTAATCATATATATCTAGCATCTCTTCGTGATCTATGCATTTGGAACTAATAGAATGCATATAATCTTTGCTACAACTAATCGCATTAGTGTCGGTGTCCAATATTGTTTAGCTATGCATATGGTTGCATGTTTCTCTAGATCATCTAGAATCATTTTGTGTTTAGCTCATCATGAGCCATTTAATTAAGCTTAAACGAATTTACAATGAGACTAATTAGTTATTTGTTCAAATTTTCAAGAGATTATGTCAATCTTGAGCATTTGGTATCTCATCCCAAAAATATCCATCATTACTATAATAATTTTTCTTCTAAAGTTACCCGATCAAATGCCAAATTCATAAATTATAATGAGATATAATTCGTTGTAGGCTTACGTCGTACTCATGGAACCATTCAACAGTAGGCCTGTCGCGGACAAGTCTTTTTATATCAATATACTAAATAAGATACTTGAAGGAAGGTTTGTAAAGTCTCCATTCAACAATGACTTTCAACATAATTAATTTGTTAACAAGATTTTAAAATTTATACATAAATTACATTTAGTTTGTCTTTTTCTATTAAACATATAACTAGAAATAATTCTTTAGAATTTGTATCTTAAATTGCATAAAAAAGCCTCAACTTTTAATTTATTCTCAAATTTAGCCTGAGCTTTTATTTTTTGCATAAAAAGTCACGAACTTTGATTTTGTTCTCAAATCTAACATAAACTTATATTTTTGCATAAAAAGTCCTGAACTTTAATTTAAGTTTCAAATCTAACCTAAACTTTTATTTTTTGAAATTTGAAAATTAGTTATAAATGTGGCCCATTATTGTGTTAATAATAATAATAATTCAGTGATAATTACATAGACAAGTCATAAAAAATTAAAAATTAAAATATTTTTAGCTTATTTTATAATTAGACTATTTTTCAGTTTAAAATATACTCAACCAATTTAAAATCTAATAAAATAGACTATTTTATAATTAGGCTAAAAATTTAAACTAACTTCCTATCAAAGTTGTCAAAGAAATTTAATTTTTAATCTTTTATTTTTTATGACTTGTCTATGTAATGATCACTGAATTATTATTTTTAATAACAATACAATAATAGGCTACATTTATAACTAACTTTAAAATTTTATATTATATTTGAGACTTAAATTAAAGTTCATGACTATATTTGAGAATAAATTGAAAGTTGAGGATTCTTTTATACAATTTACCCTTTCTTTAATATAATGTCAATTATGCAGTTCACCACAGGAGGTACTAATTAAGATCCATACTTACTCTGCGGGATTTACAGCTAATCTTACGAGAAAAGAGGCAGAAAAGCTAGCCAGTATGTATTTTCAATAAAAAAGAATCAATGAATATTCAATAGAATCATTCAATTTATTCCTTTTTATTAAGATATGAGAACTATATTTTCTTTATCGACTTTATTAATTTTAACTTATTATTATTTTCTAATTAATGTGCAGGCATGGAAGGGGTGCTTGAAGTTGTTCCATATGAGATATACTTCGAAATATGAAATTGCAGTTGTAAATGCTATAATGTAGTTTTCCGTGACAATAATTTCACACCTCATAAGGTACATAGATTTACGAATATGTGTACACCCTCCTATTTCTCTAATGATAATAATGATGGTGATGTTTGTTTCTCACATTTTTCTTTTCAAACTCATAGAGTAACATTTTAGTAATGAACCAGACATTGTGCAAATTTGAGACAATTGATAAACGTTACTACCTTTAGGTCCCGCAAATTTGTTTAGATCCATTTACTTTTATCTTAGGGAAATACGCTTTATTTAAGATCTTAATTTCCAACTAAAAATGCTTCTCTATGCTTTACTTTGCAACAACCCATTTTCAAAAGATTGAAATATAGGTATACATTTGTATGATTTCTTAAAAGAATAAGTCAAATCCATCATTTTTCAATCACACTAATAAAAATCTTGGATGAACTACGAACAATTCTAATTATAAATTTATAAGATTACCGAAACTAATGCTTATCAAAATTATACATCATTGAAAAATTATAAAACATTAAGTTCTTTTCTATACGATGATAAAAACATTAGAAAATTTATCCTATATAATTTATTGAGTTTTAATAAGTTTAAATTTTTTGCTATATGATATATTTAATATGTTTTAAAATTTCATAAAAGATTAATATTTAATTTTATACATTAAGAAAAAATTATAACAAAAGAACATCCTAAGCTCTTTTAGTTCCAAATAAATTTTATGGCAGCTTCCAAGTAAAACAAACCATCTACAAATTTGAGGAGCCATTGTGATGCCCCAAAACTCAATCCTAGTCTCATGATGGAGCCTCCTCTTCTAAGTGCTACATAGTCATACATTTTGACCATTATATTGACACGATTGATCAATAATAGTGGCAGATCAGCATATAACTTAAAAGAACATAAATACAACTAAATCTACATAAGACAAGAACTAATATAAACAGTACAATGAAGGCGGAAGTTTGGTAATGACATAAGTACGCATTGCATCCTACATCGTAAAGACTCCTATAATGATACAACTAACAACATAATAGATAATGAGAAATAATTTTCCCATAGGTATAACATCTAATGCAATAACATCATAAAGTGTATAAGTCATGAAACCGTTATTTTGACAATAAGCATTTAAATTACATAAATCATTAATCATCATGATCGTATGATAAAAACTTATAGTGATAGTAGATCTTAATTAAAGGCTTAGTAACCATAAAGTTTTCATCTTCCATATAGGACAACAACATGGGGTAATCATGAACCCGTATGTGGTGAATATTTTATATCACTTTTGTTAGAATCATAATCATTCATGGTGATCCATCTGTATTATTTCGCTAAGTTACATAAGGAGTCTTAGTCATGTGAATTTGTAGAAAGTAATAGAAACGATGGATCACCATGATCAGTGAAGCCATAAAACATTATTTAATAATCATTTTCTATTATTTACTTTGATATAAAACTATTTGAAGTATCATTATTGGGACGAAAAAATGGACCCGAGCGAAAATTGCCCAAGGGTGTAAAAATTCGCACATGATCACCATGATCAGTGAAACCATAAAACATTATTTAATAATCTTTTCTACTATTTACTTTGATATAAAACTATTTTAAGTATCATTTTGACCCTTCACACTATTAGCAAAGAAAGATATTGAAAAACAAAATGACAAAAATTATGTTCAAGACAGTTTTGTGTGCACGTGACATGAAAAGAGTGTGACACCATCATTAACCCCTCATGTTAATCATGTTATCATCATTTTTTGTTAATTCATATTAAATTACTTTTACATAAAAATAGATATGTGACACTAGTTAAATTAATAGTATTTATAGTCTAAACCATCTTAAATTTATTACAAAGGAGCATTGTTAATCATGTTACCATCATTTTTTGTTAATTCATATTAAATTACTTTTACATGAAAAATAGATATGTGACACTAGTTAAATTAACAGTATTTATAGTCTAAACATCTTAAATTTATTATAAAGGATCACAGTCCAAAGCGGAAAATATCACATGCTCGTGGGTAATGTTATAACTGTCATAATCCACAACAATGGAGGACAAGAACCACCACGGAGAAGAATAATTTGAATGAAAAATAGAGGAAAAATAGAAAATGATTTGTATCCTTTCATTCTAGAATCAAGAATTTGGAAAGTATTCCTCGGTTCTCTTGGTTGAAATTTGAAAATGAAAGACAATTGCATATTTTCATGTCCCTTCCTTTTTCTGGTAGCAACATTTAATTGTTCAAAATTTGATGTTCAGAAGTCTAAACTTTTAAGTCACCGTTCTTTTTAAAATTTTAGAGTATTACACCCATTTTCCTTTCTATTATTCTTTTTCTTTTTAATCCCTGTGTCATTCTCATATAGTGGTGCTCCTTCTTCTAAATCCATCGCCTATGTGAGTGTTCTCAGAAAGAGCAAAAAGGAAAGACATGATAAAAAGAGAGCAATAGGACAAGAGGAGGAAGAAGAGAGAAATAACTGTGGGTATGGAGAGTGAAGTTGTGATATAGGAGACGAAGTTACGAGCCCTTTTCCACTTTATCTCAATTTTTTGTTGTTAATGGGTAATTACAATGATCATAGACATTATATAAGGACTGCTTCTTAAGTAAAAGTGAAATGAAAATGAAAAACATTTTGGGAAAAAAAGAAATTAACAAAAATGACATTCCAATTTCATATTAGTTTAAAGAGTTTTTGTTGATTCCTGTTTATTGACACTTGATGCAATTTTACAACTTTCTAGTTATAAACAAAAATAAATGTTAAACATAAAAAGCTTCCATTTGTCAGTTTTTCTTTCATATAGCTATCGAAACATTCACAAGAGGTTTTATATCTATTCTTAGGGGTATCCTCTTATTATAAATAGATACTTAACACTACTCAAGTTTATCAAATAGAAATTAAGCTTAAAGCATTATAGTCAAATTTGTATGTGAGTAACATATTTCTTTACCTTATACTTTTAATTTTTAGATAATGTAATATTAATAATTAGCATATCTCTTTAGGCTAGGTAATATATTTTTTTTACATTAAATATATCTTCATAACCCCCTCCTAATGAACAAATATGAAATATAACTAAATAACTATATTTATTATGATAATTAAAAGACATATATAATTTTTTTTATAAAATATACAATAATATATATGGTCTTTTTTCTAATTAACCTAATTTGATAACATATTGTACAATAATAATCTATTTCAAAATAGATATAAAATTGTTCATACTTAATCTTCACTATTATCA
This sequence comes from Pontederia crassipes, assembly GCA_030549335.1. Classification (NCBI taxonomy): domain Eukaryota; kingdom Viridiplantae; phylum Streptophyta; class Magnoliopsida; order Commelinales; family Pontederiaceae; genus Pontederia; species Pontederia crassipes. The sequence goes on from CM060197.1 coordinate 32,147,987, forward strand.
CAATAAAATAATGATAAACAAATGGGTTCGTAAAGAATAATTATCCATATATGACAATGATGTGCAAGATAATGTTAACAAAAAAAGTAATCATCCATACCAACCAGTAGATAATATAAGCATTCATCAAATTATACATCTTCAAAAAATAAAAGAAAGAGCATTCTAATCTTTTGCATAAAATAACACTAAAATGATCATTTGGATTTACATAATCATCACTATCTTAAATTAATATTAAAAATGTGGTACTTTTAACATAAAACCAAATAACCTAATATGCATTAATCAACTTCGATTGGACGAATGTGCTCACATGAACATATCCAATGCTATTTCGAAAAATCATGGATGACATGGACAGAAAATTGAAGAAAATGAAAAACATATGCCCTTACTAAAAAATCAGACATACCTATTTATTCCTTATGGATCTGATATTAATTGAAAGAATTAGAAAAGCAAATTTGGATCGAAACTTTTAAATGCAAAAATTTACAATTGTCCATTGTTGTCTTTCGTTGACCAGATGACGAAATGATCTTTCAAAATGACACTACAAAAAAATTGTTTCTTCTTCATAAAATGGAAAACGCAAAAGAAGAAACTTTTGCCAAATTGATTTTATTGAATTTGTGTGTTTTGATTATCATGTCCATGGGCGGACCTACATGGTCCTCTATGGGGTCAATTGACCCCATAAAATTTGGCAATATTTATTATTATCTATATGATCATACATTAATAATGATTAGATATATAAATTATCACATTCGAAATTCCACCAAAATATAATTTTGTAAATAGTTTTGCATATCCACACCCCAAGTAGATAAGCAATTCATATGGGGCTTTTTGTTCATTTTTTATAATGTGTCTCTTTAAAAAATAATTTCTTTGTTTTTATACAAGAAAAAAATGCTATAATAGAAATACTGGATTGCAAAATTATTGTACATTAACAAATTCCTCTAAGCCAATTTTATTTTATTTATTTCCATTAGACTCATTAACTTATATTTTTAGAAATTCATCATTATTTTTTAGTAATAAATTCAATGCTACTAATTTATTAATGCTAACTTTAAGAGTTCATAAACTATGAATCCTTACAACATCCTTTAATTAATTGATGAAATAAAATTCTTTAATTGATACCATATTTCATTTTAGATTATGTGATTATTGAATACAAATAAATAATTCATTGATCCAAACCTTTTTATAACTTATAATCATTATATATTTTAAAAAATATTTTTTGGATGTTTTATTTTAATATAAAAAATTAAGTAATTATAAGTTGCACCCATATACAATAGGGTCCTGGGTCCGCCCCTGATCATGACCATCTATTTATAATAGGTACAAGGCAATTGAATCTTAATCCATAAAAAAAGAATCCAAAATGCACATTTTAATTTTTAAATGCTTGTTGATATTGATGCACCTTTTGATCTTTATATGCCTTCTAACATTGATGCATCTTTTGATCTTTGTGTATACACCTTGTGATCCTTATGCACTTTTTGGTATATAAGCGTATATATACCCTTAACCTTTGCACACCTATTGGAATATATACAACTTTTATACTTTAAATATCTCTTGGTATATATATACATCTTTTAACTTTATGCACTTCTTGGTATATACATATTTTGATCTCTACATATATTATTCCATATCATGTAATATTCATGAATATGACCATAAATACCTTGATCATTTTATTTGAACCTTAATTTATTTTTACAATCCTTAGTTGTATAATTATGTTCATAGTAAACCCAATTTTAATTTGCATAAAAATGATAAACAAGAGTCAACTTCATGTGCAAGTAATTTGACACTTAGGCCATCATTCTTTTGACTGATATTGAATACACAAGATAGATGAACCTCCTGTGAGCATATATAATTTCTCAATACATATGTATATATAAATTAAAATTGGTCAACTAAAAATTAATTTAAAAATATATCTTCCACTAATATTTTAAATTTTGAAATAATTTATTGTCAGTCTAAAATATTGTTTAAAGTTTCTATACTAAAATTCAAAACAAATTTTAAAAATAAACAATAATACTTTTCAATTCATATCTATTTTTTAATTTCAATTTTTAATTTAAAGTTTAAGGATAAATCATTTAATCTAACAAAATAAATTGAAATCCTTTTATAAAAATAAAAAATTTGAAAATAATTTCAAATTAGCAAAGACGAATTTAATACATTTCAAGTTTTAGATTTCTGTAATTTCCAAAATAAAATAATTATAATAAATTTACATTTTTTAGCCAGAAATCCTTTATCTATGTAAACTAAAATTATTGAGTTTTATTGAGCTTGTCAAAGGTTGTGAGTAATAAATTATTCGAAAACGTGATTTTAAAACTGCTTACATTAAAAATAACTAAAGAGTGTTTTTTTCACCAAAAAACATATATTTTCGAACCTAAGTAATAACTTATAGAATAAACCAATTTGTTCATATGTGTTACAAAATTCCAATTTGATTTTTCATACTCCACTAGGTCAGGAATAAAATGATGATATATTTCAATATGTTTTCTTCGTTCATGCATAACTGATAGTCATTGCTATTGATATTGCTAATTTGTTATCAAAGAAAATAATTGTTGCTTCATTCTGTGATTGATGGAGATCGGGTGACAGCAGAATCGGAGCACGTTCTGCGACGATTAGGGGCGAGCAGCATTGTCCACACCAGCGTCGGATCTCACGACGATCGGGCCGAGCAGCATCGTCCCCACAGGCGTTGGATCTCGATGTCTCCAGCGGATTGGGCGAGTGGCGTCAGGGCAGTAACTACACCGAGCCACATCGAGAGGCGGCGTCCCCATCGCCGTGTGGGCAGCAACAACGGTGAGCGACACGGCATCGAGATACGCAAGCTCTGCTAGGGTAGACGAAAATATGATGAAATATGGTGCTGACGCAAAATCCAAAATGAAAAAGGTTTTTTTTTCATAGTTGTGTAAAAACAACCGGCAGTTCACTTGTAAGTCAGATTTGTCATTCAAAAGAAATGGCAGGGGCATATGCTTAAGCATGACAATCAGATCTGCCCATTCAGATGGACAGGATGCACACTTAATCCTTTATCATTACGTAGATGACGAAATAAATTATGATTTAATAGTAGAATGAATGTTTATTGTATTATCAATTGACTCTATAACATGAAAAAAGAAGTAATCCTAAAATTAGATAACATCATTAACTATAACATGGCTACCGGGTTAGTTATCTTATGAGAACCTAATTCTCTCTGGTTCGTGTTATATTTTCTATGTTAAAAAAATATAGTATCTAGTCACCTTCATTTAACTATTTAACGTGCAGCAAATATGGAAATGGTTGGTGGGATCTTAATGGTGGATGGTTTAGTGATCAGTAAATAAGGTCTAATGGGCCAAAAGCTTTTTGTCAGCCAAGATCAGGTATTTTACGTTGCCTGCATATATCCAACCCAGTAACGAAGCCAGCCTTAAAATCTAGGGGGGGCCAACATGTATATAAATGCTATATCTTAAATCTTTTTCATACTACTTACATATACATATAGGTTTACAAAATTTTGGGAGAGCCCCCCCCCCCCCCCCCCCCCCCCAATCCAACTTATATTAGTATGCATGTTAATTCCGTGTTAGCGGTGGTGGTTTCCTAGCTGTTCAGCCTAAATCAACGTACTTCACTCTGAAACCAAATTTATGCAGAAAAGTTTCGAACTTGTTTAATTTGTGCAGCAAGTCATCTTATTAAAGCATTAAATTGATCCCACATTCTAAATCCTAGGTGTTCTTCCAAATTGTTCCAAACTCTTCTATCCATGTCATGGTAATCTTGCCTGCGATTTCATACAAGCTATGTTGAGCTCGAGTATTTTCTCCTAACTTCTGAGTAATCTGAATCAATAAAAAGTGAACATGTAACGCACCTTAGTTTTTTTTTAAAAAAAAAAGGAGAAGAAGAGCACCAGCCGACACTCTTCCTCTTCCCCTTCAATACATCGGCCGAATCTCTCCCTCTCATTCATTACACACTCTCTCTCCCTCTTCCTCTCCCCTCATCGTTTCGCCGGCCGTTCACGAAATGGGAAAACTGTGTGCGCTGCTGCCGGTCGCTGCCAGGAGATGAGGGGGCAACGCCGACGGCTTTACTCAGCGCAGAAGACAATTGAGGGCAGGAACAGAGGATCTAAGGACGAACTCTGCATGACAACTTGCAAATCATAAGCTTAAAGGTGTGTTTTCAGGATCTGGATCATGGGATTATTTCTAGAGGAATTTGCATGTTTTAAGGTTTGATTAAATTAAGGTTCATGCTGAATGGATAGGAATCATGATCGGATGCATAATTTGTATGTATGAGTTGTTAACATGATTTCGTGATTAGATCTGTTGAATTATAACTTGGATAGTCACTTGATGATTTATTTCATGTTGTTAAATTGGTAGAATGAGTTGAATGGAATTAAGAGAAATCTAGAAATCATTTCATGTTTAAAGACATGAAACAAACATGTTATTTTATGTGAAGAAGAAGTGGTATTAATGGTGTTAAGGATGAGATCTATGATTAGATATGCTTCTGAAGTGTGATACATGTTAGAAGTCATGTTAGTGTAAGATTAGAATTGTTTTGCATTGAAAACTGATTGAAAACGTCAGGATTTCTCAATGACCTATGGCTCTGTCGCATTGAAGCGGTCAATCGAAACACTTTCGAGCTTCCGATTCAGTTTAGCAAGAGTATAGCGACAGCTATATCGGAGTATAGCGACACTATATCGGACGATCGAATTCAATTGGTTGACTGATATAGACCAGAAGGAAAGTCCGAGATCCTTTCGGATGACCGAACTAGAAAATGTCGAGACTCGACAATGGCAATGATGACCAGTCAGACGACCAAAATTGTTTTGGTTGATTAATTAGGATCATCTTGTCAGAAGAATGAAGAAAACGACACTATTCATAACAGACTAGTCCAGTTTTAGGACCGAATCTTGCGACTAAAAGTCCAAAGATCGACTTATATGAAATGGATGATCGAACCTCCCTCGATTAATCGATACTATGTGATCCTAAAATGAACAAAGAAAGAATAGAAAGATGATTGAGTGCTCCCTCTCTGGTCGACTTTCGGGCGTCCGTTACGTGAATAGGAAGGATATGACTTTAATCGAACCCCTCCTGATTTGTTAAGCTTCCGTCCAAGTGATTGAAAATGAATATTATGAACTTAAATGAAATGGACTTATGTTCCATACGGCCTTGATCAATTCACGGATTGAAAGAGAGTTCCATGAACGATAAATGATTACCATTGTCTATCTAGATGGGAGTTTATCCCTACGGATGTTTCCGCATGGTGCGAGGTCATATCTGCCAAAGGATGTTTCCACCTAGTGCGAGTTCATCCTCATCTCTACAGATGTTTCCGTCTTGTGCGAGGTCATCTTGCCCGATGGGGCTGGCCGTGGCACTGATGCCCCACTAGCTCACTATGGTCTAAATAGCTGCACAATTAATGGAATCCCTGAAAGAAGAAGAGCTCTTCCAAGTTATGAACGAAATGAAAGAACATGAATGGCTAAAGATAAATCATGTCATGTCTAACCACAGGCTTTTCTATGTTTTTATGTTTATTAGGTGGTACATCTATTTGGATGGGACATATCATATCATGGCTAACTACGGGCTTTTTTATGTTCAGCACTAGAACCTTTACTTTTGATACCTCATACTGACAGTTTGACGAACCCTTATCGATTTTGCTTCCACATTCTCTTTTATTATTGTATTATTTTAATTGTTAAGTCTTCCACTTACGTGTCACTTTTTTTAACCATTTGGTTCAATGAAAGAGTCAAAGAAAGACTGAAAAAAGTAACGACTGAGTGGAGATTTTACCACGTGATGGGGTCAAATTTTTGGGGCGCTACAGAATAAACATTCAAATCAACTCCAGCAATTGTTTCATGCTCGTCGGTCACTCATCCACAACACTCCAACATTCATAGAAAATTTCAAAAAGATTAAATGTAGCCTATTCTTTTGACTTAATCAGGACAACTGTACTAATCTTCTCATTTATGCTAAAGTTTGTCGCTTTAAATAAATTTCCCACACCCTTCAAATTGCAATAGAGAACGAAATGAAATACTAGAGACATCAATGTTACAAGTAACCTCAAGGGATTGCACTCACAAATTAACATATGTTCAGCGGGTGCTACTATCAATCAAGCAACCTTGGCAATGGCAAAGGCCTCCACCACCCTCATATCTCTTCTTCCTAACCACCAGGAACTAGTATTGCTGCTGCATGCCCAGACCATCACACCCTGTGGGTCATTGTCGCACCGGAGCTTGTAGCACGCCCTGTAGGTGAGCCCATCGTTGAACAATGTCATACTTAGCATCATCATGTTCATGCCACCCATGTCTTTGTAGGTCGCCATATCCACATGCCCCTCCTGTAGTACCCAAAACATTTGAACAGACGAAAGTGCCCTTATGTAGAAGGGCAAATTGAGTCTTTTGGAAAAAGAAAAAAGAAAATATAATGCCAAAAATTAGGATTTAATTATTGGACCAAAACACCCTCAAAAGTAAAGCATCTTATGGTTATAATTGTCGTTTAGTAAAAAGGTGAAAAGTTAGATCGTAATACCCCAAAAAGTAAATTATATGTTGTCGCCCTAGGGGTCTAGTGTGAAAATAAATTTGATTCAATCAATTTAGTGACTTATAGAGTGAGTTACGGACATTGAACTGACAAGGTGTCGAATCTATCCAGATTGGAAAACCGTAGTTCATTCTCAGTTTTACCATTGTTTTTGGATGATTAATGGATGGAACAAGTTAAGTAGAGCCTAGATTTAAGTGGTCGACTCCATGATTTTCTTATAGATCGGTCAACCAGTCCATGAGTTTTCATATGCATGATTGCTATTGTTCTATTCGGATGCAAAGTCAGTCGACTAGATAGGAGACCGATAGAGAAATTCGAATGCTACTATTTAAATCGATCGACCGGTCCATATGTTTTGTATATACCTATGACTACTGTTCAAATCGGCCGATGTATCGAATTGGTCGGACGGGCGAATGACCATTGGGGTCGACTCCACTGTTCAAATCGATCGACCGGTCAGGATAAGCGGTCGACCGATCCAAGAGGTAAAATAGTGGCCGATAGCCACTGTTTTATTCGATCGTGCAACCGATCGATCGGTAGGTCGACCGGCCGACCAAAAATTATTATTTTAAAAAGTAAACACAGTGTTTCTTTTAATTATTGATTGTTAGATGATATCATGCTATTCCATGTTATGTTTAACATTCTGATTGATATGATGTTCATGTTATTGCTTGACTCACATAGAAATTGATTGCATACTAAGCTATAGGATTAAAATGAACCATTGTATTCAAATGGCACATGAGGCACAATACTTGGCCCTTGTTGAATGGATACATGAATGGAAATGACACGACTTCGGAATGCCAAGGCTTTGCCAGCCTATGGGCATAAGGACAACCAAGTACCTCAAAGTATTGGTAAAGGCTCAGTAAAAATTGTTTGATAACTAATCAAGATAATTGATTAAGTGGTAAGAACGTATGGATAATGTTATAAATTGGACATTTCCTAGAATAAACGCGATGGAATGTTCTTAGCCATTATGGATATGGATAAGTGGGCATTACATAATGTTAATGCAATGAATATATGGAATTGAAATGTGAAATGGATAATTGGACGTTAAATAATATGAATACAATGGATATGTGGAATTGAAATATGAAATGAATAATTGGCTTTCATGATCTATTTTTAGATCCTTATCGTGCATTGATTATCATTTTAATCAAAATGCCTTATGAATTATTTAATTGCTTATTTTATGACCCTTACATACAACTAATGGGAGGTGGGCCTCCCTTGCATCTGGGTTCATGCAAGTGTGGAAGAGTAGGTTGAAGTCGGTGGCAAGCTCATGACAGTGGTTAGCACATGGTGTCGGCCTTATGTTGGGCCATAGTATGTTATGGTATTTATGGGTCATGTACGAGTTGGCCTATGGGCCTTTTATTATGGATTATGTTAGAGTTAGACTTATTTGCAGATTTCGAGTCACTTATGTATTTGGGCTATCCGCCATGTACACTTTTATGTCATTGGGATTAGTGTCATGTGGTCGATTATATTTTATCGCTTTCGCTATGTTTTCAAATAGTATAATAGTTTTTAAAAGTCTTCGCCTTTCATTGTTTTAATATTCATATGTTTCATTGACTTTGGGTCAACCATCGTATTGTCCACTCCACCGTGTAATGCGCTTTGGGACCCGCTCGCGATGTGTTCATGGTGTGGATTTCCGGGGCGTTAAACCTCCTCCATGCATTGATGTTGTCATAACAAAACTAGTCCATCAATTTATCAACACACAAATGTTGGCATTATATTATATTATATTATATTATATTATATTATATTATATTATATTATATTATATTATATTATATTATATTGTATGCATGTTACTTACTTACCCATTATACCTAAGGCGTTGCCACTACCATACACTACAAGAAAAATCGTTACTTATGACGGATATTACCGATGGTCAAATATCCCTCACAATTTTCGACAAATTTTGCGATGGCTAAAAATATTCTTCCGAAATAGAGACTCAAATCTTTTCCACGGCTTAAACCATCACAACTTCTGATGACGAAATAACCGTCGTAAGTTTTGACAACTACGACAATTGCAAAGCTATCAGAAGTTCCCACGGCTCAAGCTACGAGAAATAGAGAAAAATAATAACTTCTATTATGATGTATATTTTATATTAAAAGGATTGCATTCTGACGGCCAGAACTGTCGAAACTTCTTCCAATAGCTACAGTTGTGGGAGCCCTAAAATAATATTTCGCATTATATGGTATATTTTATATTAAAAGGATGGCGTTCCGACGGTTGTGACCATCAGAAATTCCCAAGGCTACAGTTGTGAGAAACCTAAAATAATATTTTGTATTATAAGGTATATTTTATATTAAAACTATGACTTTTTACGACTAGGGCCTTCGGAACTTTCCATGACTACAATCGTGGGAACCCTTAAATAATATTTCATATTATAAGATATATTTTATAATAAAATGATGACGTTCCGATGGCTACAGCCGTTGGAAGTTCCCAAGGCTATAATCGTGGGAAACCTAAAATAATATTTTGTATTATAAGGTATATTTTATAATAAAAGGATGGCTTTCTGACGGCTAGGGCCGTCGAAACTTCTCGCGGAACCCTAGAATAATATTTCATATAATAAGGTATATTTTATATTAAAATGATGGCATTCTGATGGCCACAGTCGTCGAAACTTCCGACGGCTACAACTATCGGAACCCTAAAATAATATTTCATGTCATAAGGTATATTTTATATTAAAAAGATGGTGTTCCGATGGCCACAGCCGTCGAAAGTTCCCACGACTATAGCCGTGGGAAACCTAAAATAATATTTCATATTATAAGGTATATTTTATATTAAAATGATGGCTTTTTGATGGCTAGGCTTAAGATGTGGGAACTTGAGCCAAGGCAAAATTTCCCACATGGCAAATCTTGTCATGGCTGAAGCCGCGGGAACTTCCCATGGTATGTCCCACACTCCATCTGCGAAAACTTCCGATGGCTATTATAGAGCTGTCAGAAAATATTTGCGACAAGACATTTTATGACGGCTCTCTCCAGTCGAAATATTTGTCACAAACTTTCCTTTCTGACAGTTATTCACAATTTTTTATGGTTCAGGCCGTCGAAAATAATGATTTTTCTTGTAGTGATAAAATGTTGCATGGCCACTCAGCAAATCATAGGAGTCAGCGGCGATACGGGCCGCAAGGAGGAAGCGCCAATGAGGAGATGACAAGTACAAAGACAAGGATCTTAGGGAGCATTAATGCCATTAATTTGGAGAGAGGCATCCTGACTAGTGCTTAAAATGTTGTGCAAAAAGCACCCAATTTTTAGTAGTATTAATTGCTTCTCTGCTACTTAATTGGTTAAGTAACGAATGGGAAGAGGAGAGAAAGAAGTAGGCCTATTGATATAATCGGAGGAGGAGAGATAGAGGTGATGATAGAATTCTGAACAATAATCTTTGGATGAATGAACAATATGTAATTATTTTTTCCTTGCATTAGGTCATGATTTTTTCTCTAATTTCGTATTGTTTTATGAATGGAAATAGTGTAATGAATTCTTCATTTTCCAATATTTGTTTCATTGAAAAAAAAGAAGAAGTCAATAGTTTTCTAATAAGAAAACTTAAATTCTTCCTCCAATTGATCAAAGTGCAATTAATGCATGTCTACAAAAGACATATAGGCTGCATTTGGCAACGAAACCTAGAACCGTGCCTTTGTTCCACCTGGTTCCACCAAACACAGCCGCGGAACCATATTCCAATGTCGGAACTAGAAAACAGAATCAGGTCATCACGTGACCCGGTTCCAGATGGCGTGATTCCGAAAAAAACTGGAACCACACGGTTCCAACTTTGGGCATGCGAATTTCCTTTTTTTCGATTGATGCCTTGATACTGTAGACAACCCTATTCTTTCCACACTGCTTCCCCCACACCTTCTTCTTTCCTTTCCTGAAACTGCCTCTCCTCCGACACTCGTCACCGATCGTGCTCTAGGGTCGAGAAGATCGTCCACGCAGTCTGGCGCCCAAGGCCACTGCCTCTTCTGCACTCGGTCATCGCCTCTACATCGGTGAGTATAGTTGTCCCTTTTTTCCACGACCACTGTCGATTCTGGCATCCTTCCACGCCGAGTCGAAGCCTTCTACCCTCCGCGCCACGATCGTCATTCCGATCGTAGTTCTTCTACAGAGGAGATCCCTCCTTACGCAGTCTGGCACATCTTGTGCCACCTCCTTCCTTCTCTGAAACCCTCTTTATTCCTTCCACGCATCCGGCTGCCTATCGTGCCACCGGCCTCCTATCCTACATCCGGCCTTCCATCCTGCCTCCTTTCATCCACACACCTCAGCGCCCCTCCTGACTTCTTCTATATTCTGATCTATACTAATGTCTTATTTTTTAAGGTTCTTCCATTGCCATTTTCATCAAGACGCCTCCGGTAGGCAGTCCGAATTAAAAGACGTAAACTCCCTCATCTGCACAACCCCTACATCTTTGTCACCATGTCATTGAGAGAGTTTTCTTATCTTATGGCCTAATGTACACATGATTTCTTTTGATTGGAGGGTGTGATATGCCTGCTAACGCCGACGACCATCACTATCCAGGTATGGCTTCTTCCTCCCTTGATATCCTATGAAATAATGCCATGTATCAAATTTGTATGGCATGAACGGATACCACGAATGAGTGACATGATAATTGTAAATGTATGAATGTCATATTCCTTGGTCATGTTCTAATTAGTGATTATTTCTTATATGCCATCTGTCAATTCGAATGCCCTCTTTCTATGAGACCAAGAAATTATGTGAATGATATCTTTCACGAACGCCATCTCCTTGAATGCCATGAAAGCATGATATGTTTTGAATGCCATCTTCGTAATTAGAGCTAGTTTCTAATTACATAATTCCACATTTCTACACACACGTGTGTGTGTATTTGTGTGCGTGGAGTATATATGCACGATCTTAAGATATTTCTTAGGAAGTTCATGTAAGTATATTTGTAGTCAAATATGTGTTAACATATGTATGTTTACTTCTTTGTTAACAAATATCTTACCAAATAAATTGTCAACAGAGGAATACATACATATGTGTGTGTGTGTATATATATATATATATATATAACAGTCCATTAGGGTTCATTACATAGTCTGGCATAAGGCTGCCTCATAAATGGTGTGCAGAGCGTTTGCCCCCATTCGACATGTGGAGTATCCTGATGTCAACCGCTTTTCTTGGCTTGCTGATGCAAGAACATGTTGATGGCAACATGCTGAATGGGACATTTCACCCTGAAACGTGGAGCATGATCAAGACAAATTTCAACAAGGTGACTAGGAAGGAGATGGAAGTTTGGCATTTGAAGAATCGCCTAAAAATTTTGAGAAACTACAACCTCATCCAAACATTGGTGAACAAGAGTGGGTGGTGTGAAGAATATGTCGCTGCCTCCTCACCCATCGATGTGGGATGTGGTCATTGCGGTGAGTCTACCCTTAAGATGATATTTTCGATGAAAGCATTGTAAACATTCTTCATGCGCTAACATTATGTCATCATCTTTTTAAGAGGCTAATGGCGACTTTGCCAAGATCAAAGACAAGGTTTTCCCCTACTATGAGACCTTTGACTGTTTGTTCACCAACACAATTTCCCTGGAAAGAGAGCATGCCACTCACAAAACCCATTACAGGAGGGATTAGGTAGCTCTAATGATGACATCGTGGTCATGACCATCGGGGTGCCTCCTAATCCAGTATGTTACGAAGTTCCGTTGGAGAAGGGATTACAAAACCTTGACCTCGATGAAGGTCGTGAAAGTCCCCCTACAGCCACCCCTACCGATCGTACTCCTTGAACCACATCTACTGACAAGAGGACCCATTCAGGATCAATGCCGTATTAGTACAAGGTCAAAGAAGGGTAAGATGGATGAGTACTTTGACGAGTTGGTTGTCACTTCCAGGGAGAGGTTACAGCTTATGAAGTCAAGAAACAAAACAACATGAAGCTATTATGGACGCGAGCAATTACATGGTGAAGCTAGATGAACTTGTTCCAAACATTGTGGGGGATGCACGATTGGCATGTCCAACTGCACTTCTCAATCCCTACAAACAGTTCTTGTTTACACAGTGTCAAGATGAGGTGTCTTTGCGTTCATGGATTTCAAGGCCAATTGCAGAATTCAACGCTTCTGATGGCGGCCATGGATGCCCGACTACTCATACCATTGTCCCCTCAAGTGCAAGTGGTTTGTTCAGTGGTTCATCAAGAGTGGCCACCCCTCCCCCTCTTTATAACAGCCAAGGAATGTTCGGGAGCGGCTTTGGAAGTCTTTTTTGCTTCAGTACTACACAATACTCCAGTCAACCTCCAACGAGGTCCTATGTTCGCCCGTGGCCATGATCAAGAAGTCCCAGAGGTGATTGATGTTCCCTCTGTCCATGATTTGTGTTGCTTACGTGTTGATCTACGTGATGTAACCAACTAGTTCCTAATCCTAAATCTATTAGATGCTTGGAACCATGTATCAATTGAACTACATGCTGAAACCATGTATAGTTTTGAACTATGTGTTGTAATCGTGTATCGTTTGAACTACGTGTTATATCCTTGTTTTTTCTTATGTACTTGCTTGGTTTTACTTGTACTACTTGTCGACTTTTCTTGCTTATGTGTACACATGTTCTGCCTTACCACATATTTTTGTGTTGTACAACTTGCCACTCAGGCGAATTCTCTATAGGGCACTTGTAACACACGCAAGTCCACCATGTGGTACAATGTAGATTTCAATTTCATTATTCTCGAGGAACACTTTTGTGAAGAGGAAGTTGTGTTGGCACTGCTTGCAGGAGGGCAACGTGATCCGTTTGAAAGCCATGTAGGACATGACCTTTTTTGGGACATGAAGCTATACATGAAATGCTGGCAAGCCACCCTACATGGGAATATGAAAATTTTAGGATGCACAATTCCATGTTTTTCAAATTGAAAGAAATGTTAAGCAGCAGAGGCCTCCTAACACCATCCCACTACGTGACGGTGCCAAGTAACTTGCTATTTTTTAAATGTCATTGGCTATGAGAACAACAATAGAGACCTACAGGAGGCATTCCAGCACTCGAGGGAGACGAATTTGCGATATTTCAACATTGTAGTGAATACAATTTTCTCTTTGAGTCAAGAGTTCATTCAGTTACCGAGTGCTGATGTTGGTGTCCATCCCCATGTGTGTGGGAATCGTCATTTCTATCCCTATTTTGTGGTGAGTGAATTAATGCCATCGTCATATTCTGACATATTTGAATCTTCTAACTCTTATTAACTTCATATCAATGTTTTTGTAGAATGCACTCGGAGTTATTGATGGTACCCACATTCCGGCGCACATTAAGAAATCAAAACAGATTTCGTTTCACAACTGTAAGGGTTTTCTATTGCAAAATGTAATGGAGGCAGTTTCCTTGGACAACTCTTTCCTCTATATCTGCACTGGTTGGGAAGGATCGGCTGGTGACATGAAGGTCCTAAATTGGTGTGTCGAAGAAGGGGATTTTCTTGTATGGAAGTGCTACCTTGTCAATTCCAACTATGCAAACACCGACAAGTTTTTAGCACCATACCAAGGTGGTAGATACCATTTGGAAATGTTTAACGTCAATGCACAAGCTAGATAGTGCCGTGATGCAAGAGAAATTTACAACCACCGGCATGCACAACTACGTAACTATGTTGAAAAAAACCTTTGGCATACTTAAACGATGATTTAAGATCCTCGAGACGCTGATTCAACATCCTTTTAAGAGACAGACTCGTATTGTTTTGGCTTGTTGTGTAATTAATAATTCCATAAGTCACTAAAATGGAGAGGACAAGTACTTCAACATGAGGTTGGATCTAGAACCGACTGAGCTTCAAGTAGATGATAGGGTCCTGTGCATTGATGCTGGAAGAGATGAGTGGATGTGGGGCGATCAGCTATGGGACTTAATCACTGGGATGATTATGGGTCATCATTGAGGTACAAGGTTTATATGCTCTTCATGCTTAAGTTTATTTGGTGTCCACCCTTATACTTATTTTCATAACTCACCATTCTTTTCATGCAGCTTCAAAATACTACATGGAGGTTTTGACATTAGCTTTGTTGATGTTGCCACAAAATTGTATGGACGATGAACATCGTGTATTCGATGATGAACATTAACTAATCAAGTATTTTGCAGCTTCTGTTGAAATGTGATTCAAAAAATATTATCCACATCATTTTGTATTTTGGAAAAAAGAAAATTAATTATGGTTAGTGGATAGTTGTGGTGATGTGGTAGTCACGGTTACGTGGTAATGTAATTAGTTGTGGTAGTGTGTTAGTGGTGAAATGTATGCATGATCTCTCACGTTTTTAGGCATGATCTCTATGGTGTTATCTTGCATCTCAAGTTGTAAGCTTATTTATAGGCCATCTTATTTTGGTTTTTAATATAGCAAAATATCAAGCAATGATATTTCCCTTTTCTCCAAAAATTGTTCCTTGATTACTCGGTTATGTGCTGAATTATTTTCCTAATTTATTCTTTAATTTTCAACAAGTTTGGTGTCAGAGCAGGTTGCGAAATAATCGGGTAGGAGAAGACATCATTTTGCATATTTGAAATTGCTAGCAAGTGCAATTAATCAGTGCTTCAATAAGCAGAAATGTGGAGCAAATTATGGTTGTGGATGGTGGTAGTGTAAGTTTCTCCCAACCTTTGATTCATATTTTCAAAGGTGATAATTATGAGTTTTGGAATATCAAAATGAAGACTTTGTTTGTGTCACAAGATCTTTGGGATTTGGTTGAGAATGGATATGCAGATCCAGATGAAGAAGGGAAATTAAAGGAAAACAAAAAGAAAGATGCAAAGGCATTATTTCTTATTCAGCAAGCTGTGCATGAGACTATTTTTTGCAGAATTACAATTGTAGTTACCTCAAAACAAGCATAGGGTATATTACAAAAAGAGTATCAAAGAACATCAAAGATAATCATAGTTAAATTGCAAACTCTTCGTCGAGATTTTAAGATGTTTTATGAAATCAAATGAGTTTGTTCAAGAATTTTTGTCAAGAGTAATTACTGTGGTTAGCCAAATGAGATCTTATGAAGAAAAGATTGATGATAAAATTGTTGTTGCTAAAGTTTTGAGGAGTTTGACTTCAAAATTTAATTATGTAGCTGCTACAATTGAAGAGTCTAAAAAATTATCTATGCTCTCTTTTGATGAACTAATGGGTTCTTTGTAAGCACATGAAGCAAGAATGAGCAAATTTGTAGAAAAAGCTGAAGAAAAAGCTTTTCAAGCCAAAGTAGAAACATCTCGATCTGATTGCAATAGAGGTCATGGTCGTGGCAGATTTCGTGGAAGAGGCCGGGGAAGAGACCATGGTAAAGAAAGATTTGATGGACAAAATGAGCAAAGACAACCATCAAATGAGTACAAAAGCAAAGTTCAATGCTACTACTATAAGAAGCATGGGCATATTAAGGCAAATTGTTGGACCAAGACAGAGCAATTAGCAAATTTTGTTGAAGAGAAAGAAGAGGAAAGTAAGTTATTTGTGGCATATTCTCATTCTATTTATATAAATAAAATATGTTTTTTAGACAGTAGTTTTTCTAGCCATATGACTGGAATGAGATCATTGTTTAAAGTTCTTGATGAGTCAAAGAAAAGACAGCTCAGATTTGGAGATGATAAACCTGTGCAAGTTGAAAAAAAAGGTACAATTGCTATTTGACAGAATGATGGTAAAGAAAAATTTCTCCATGCTATTTTTTATGTTCCTAGTTTGAAAAATAATCTTTTAAGCATTGGTCAGTTGATGGCAAGCGGTTATTCTATTTTGTTTGATGATGATGTTTGCTTGGTCAAAGATAAGAAATCTAGACAAATTATTGCAAAAATTGTTATGGCAAAAAAAAACACATGTTTCCTCTGAACGTTTCAGATTCTTGTGCATCTTCAGTTTATCTAGTTTCTGAGGCTAAACTCTGACATTTGAGGTACGGTCATCTCAACATTAATGGACTGAAATTATTGGCTAGAATGAATATGGTTATTGGTTTTCCAGAAATTGATTCTCCTGATGAAGTTTGTGAATGGTGCATTTTTGGAAAGCAATGCAAAAAATCATTTCCTGTAGGAAAATCATACAGAGAAAAGTATCCTCTTGAAATTATTCATGCAGATTTATGTGGACCTATGCAAATAATGTCCTTCAACGGTAGTCAATATTTTGCATTATTTATTGACGATTATTCTCGCATGAATTGGATATATTTTCTAAAGCAGAAATCTAAGACATTTGATGTATTCAAAAAATTCAAAGCAATGGTGGAAAATGATAGTGGTTATCACATAAAAATTTGCGCACAGATAAAGGTGGTGACTTTTTATCAAATGAATTTAATCATTTTTGTGAAGAATAAGAAATTCAAAGGCAGCTTATAGCTCCATATACACCACAGCAAAATGGTGTTGCTGAAAGGAAAAATTGAACAATTGTGGAAATGGCAAGAAGTTTTTAAAGGAAAAGAATGTTCCAAATACTTTTTGGGCTGAGGCAGTTGCAACAGTAATATATTTGCTGAATATTTTTCCAACAAAAGCAGTGCAAAATCAGACTCCCTATGAGGCATAGAAAGGTTGCAAATCGAAAGTAAGTCATTTGAAAGTTTTTTTATGCATTGCATATGCTTTGAACAATTCTGAAAATTGTCAAAAGCTTGATGATAAGTCCAAGAAATATATTTTTGTTGGCTATTCTGTTTAATCCAAAGCTTATCGGTTATACAATCCTTCTACTAAGAAAGTATTTATTAGTAGAAATGTTATCTTTGATGAAAGACACAGTTGGATATAGGAGAAGACAAATAGAACTAATGTGATTGATTTGCAAATTGAGTTTCCTACAGGAGGTGAAAAAATATTATTGCAGTACCAGCAAGAAATGAATGTGTTCCAAGTAGCGAAAACAATTCCTCAGAAAATTCACCTAATTCTGTGCCAAGGAAATTTCGTTCTTTGCAAGAAATATATAATTCTTGTCAATTTTCTTTATTTGTCTCAGATCCGACATGCTTGGAAGAAGCAGTAGAAAAGGAAGAATGATGCAATGCAATGAAAAAAGAAATGATGTCTATTGAAAGAAATCATATATGGGAGTTAGTTGATTTTCTTGACAACAAAAATTTGATTGGTTTGAAATGGGTATTTAAAATTAAATATCATGCAGATGGAAGCATTCAGAAGCACAAAGCAAGGCTTGTAGCAAAAGGTTATGCACAAGAGCAGAGTATAGATTTTGAAGAAACTTTTTCTCATGTTGCTCGTCTTGAAACAGTGAGATTACTTCTACCCTTAGCTGCTCAATTGCAATGGTCTGTTTATCAACTTGATATAAAATTAGCTTTTTTGAATGGTGGTTTAAATGAAGATGTTCACATTCATAAGAGTGACATCAGCTTTGCAATTGAGCATATTGAACATGTCCAACAAATCATTAGCATATTTCTTTATGAGAATTGAATATGCCATCAGTACCTTGCTTCACTTCTATACTAAGAAAATAGTTCAATAGCCCCAAATCGGTCATTTCAAAATTTACCATCATGCATGTTTTAAAATCAGCCACAAGTAATTGAGAAGATCCCATATATAGAATATCATCAACATATAGGCAAACTATGATAAATTCAATCCCTTTTTCTTTCAAGTAAAGTGTTGGCTCAATTTCACTTTTGTGAAAATCATTGTCAATAAAAAATAAATCAATCTTACTGTACCATGCACGAAGAGCTTACTTTAGGCCATACAAAGCCTTTCTCAATTTGTAAACTTGATGATGGTACAGGTCATACTGATGAAAGAGCATTTAGAAGTTTGATTAATGACTTAATTTATTTGACTCACACAAGACCAGATATCTCTTTTTCTATCAGTCTTGTATCCAGATTTATGTATTCTCCAACAAAACATCATTTTGGAATAGTCACGTGCATTTTGCATTATATTGCTGGCACGGTGGACTTTGGAATTTGGTATTGTAAAGTTTCTAATTTCAGGTTGTTTGGCTTTACTGATAATGACTGGGCAGGATCGGATGACATCATTTAATGCTAAAAACTTTTTTGTTGATTATTGAAGTTGACACATTTGTATCCATATTTATATATCTATATAAAAGAAAACATAGAAGATGCTAAGTATCATTATCTCATTAAGCTATGTATCATTAAAATTATTTTTTAAATGAGAGTTTATAAATTATGTTAGTTATGTTAAATAATAATAAATAAAATATTCATATTCATAATTAATATATATATTACGATGATATTGATTAATATTGAGTAAATATCTATGTTCCCTATATAATATAATTTATAATTACAAAATCATAATTCATTTATAATAAAAAAATAAAATATTTATAAAATAATATAGTTACATAATTATATTCACATGTATATATATATGTTGAGGAAGAAGTTGCCAAATGAAAAACTCTTATGATGCCACATATGAAATAAAATTATATTAAATAATTATAAATATATTTTAAAATTACTATGAATGAGAATTGATCGTGTACAATAAAATTAATATTTTTTGTATCTACCTATCAAATATGCTTTTAGTCCCACATATAAATGTTTCCAAATATAAATGAAATGGGATAAAATGAAAATGGAACCATATTCAACTATCTAATTTAATTCCACATTTGAAGTTTATAATATGAAATAGATAAGATAGACTATAAAATAGGAAGAATTCATAAACTTTATAACTATCTTTTCGGATTAAGTCAATCAATATAACAAAATAAAACTTTTTTATTTTATGATCAAAATTTTTGTTTAACTCTGTGTCCTCCGCGCATCGCGAGGGTCATCATACTAGTATATATAAAAGTAAAAGTAAAAGTATGTAGTATGAGAGCATGACAAGTGGCATCATATATTAATGACACATGTTTTCTATTAAAAATTTAATTAATAGAATTTAACTAATGTAAGAATTTTTAAATCTAAAAGGAAAAACTAATCTAACAATGATTGTTAAATAAGGTAATAATATATGATGAGTTTAAACAAAAAACATAAAATGAAGCTTACAAATTAGGCTGCATGGTGGAGAGAGAGATAGGGGGGAGAGAGAGAAAAATACAATTAGTTGCTTAAATAGAAATATAAAAATATTTAATTTGAGTACGAGTAGGAGTTTTAAAACTAAAAATTAATATAACGTATGATACTAAAGAGTTTGTTATTAGAAAATATATTATTTTATTTATTTATACTTTTAAATTCTATTTTTGTAACTATACTTTTAATTTCATTTGCATACTCCACACCTTTTTTGGAGGCAAAGAATATGTGTGGATCTACAAATATAGATCTGTGCATGATAAAAAAATATTAAATGTTATAAGAAAAAAAATTATATATGTATATTTATATCTGTATCTATATAAAGTAGAAAGTGTCATTTGTCGAGCTCTCAAAAATTAAGTGTATAAAAGAATAATATTTCTATTATATAATCATGAATACTCAAAAGTTAGTTATTAAAAATATATATAATTTTATATATTTATATTTCTAAATTCTATATTTGTAATATAAATAGAGGTACTTTCAGCTTTATTTGCATACTTAATACCTTCTTTTGAAGGAAAAAAGTTTGTACAGACCTATATTTATAGGTCTGTGCAAGATAAAAAAATATTTATATATAATTTCTTTCTTTTAATAAAAATATTAAATATTATACAGAGCTTTTAATTTACATTTGTGTACTCAACACCTTCTTTTAAGGCAAAGAGTATGTGTGGGCTCACAAATATAAGTTTGTGCACGATAAAAAAAATACTTTTGTATAATTTCTCTTCGTCTAATAAAAATTAAATATTATAATTTATATATAAGGAAAGGCTAAAATCTTATAAAATTCGAATTAAATATATGCATTTCATACTCTAATGATGATATCTAATGATAATTTATTTAAGTGTCATCAAAATTTTCAATATATATGATAGAGATCAGGAGATATGTATACAGATACAAATAAGTAGATATGTATCTACATCTTATACATCTTATCTGTATATGTATATGTGTGTGTATATATATATATATATTATGAAATGAAAGATTTTTTTCTATATTCAATAGTATGTGAAATAAGTCATAAAATTTTTTAATAATAATATTTATACTCATATTATTTATACTAATAATTATTAATTGTATATATTATTTGTTTATTTTTATCAGGTTGTTATGCTATAAAGGATATAGAAGATTTACATATATCAATCATTTTAAAATATCAAATAACTAAGATTTGTAATCATGTTATTAGTATCAGATAGATTGTTATAAATCAATATAGAATACATAATCAGTTATTAACAAAATAATCAACTAAACTTAATCATTTTGTTTGTATCATTAACATGTGAAATAATTCATATATTTTGTGTTAATAATATTTATAATCATATATTATTTATATTAAAAAATTAGTTGTATATAGTTATGAGGTTGGTGTTCTATAAAGTAGATAAAAGATTTACGTGTATCAATTATTTTAGAATATCAAATAACTAAGGTTTGTCATCATTTTGTTATTATTAAATAATTTGTTATAAACCAATAGGATACATAATATGATAATAATAAAATAATCAGCTAAATTTTGTCATTATGTTAGTATTGTTAATAGTTTTTAAATTTATTATTATATATATATCATAGTTCGTTATAAACAAATGCAAGATACGTAATCATCTAATAACAAAAAAATTAACCAATTTAATCATTTTATTATTGTTATTATATGTAATCATATGTTATTTTTACTAATAAATTTTAAATGTATATAGTTATTTTTTTGTTTATCAAGTTGTTATTCTATCAAGGAGATATAAGAGTTATATATAAAAAGAATATAACAAGCAGGATTCCTAATTATTTTGTTTTTATTCGATACTTTGTTTTAAACCTATATAGGATAGACAATAAACTAATAACAAAATAATAAAGCAAACTTAATCATTATGTTATTATTAATATATTCTAATTAATTAATGAAAAATTATTCAAGTACTACAAATGAAAGATTTTTTCTATAACTAATAATATGATTTTTTGGCCTCTTTTCCTTAATGATGCTTCCATGTTGTTTCTATAGAGTCTTCCGTATCCAAAGCAAAAAAGAGAAGTTAAAAAAATGGAAATGTCCAGACATGCTGAGCTCCACAAATAGTAGTTGGAGAAGTGACAAAAACTTATACTTTTCATTATAATTGAAAAAAGAAAAAAAATTTCAGGAATAAATCTAGTTCTCCTTTCTTGTTGTTCGGTTCCTTGCCAACGATCCAAGGTAAAATTTCAACCTGACCCAATCAAGTCAAATATTTTCTTCTTTCCATGTTGGTGCACCTGATACTCTAGTATCTCCGTGGGTTGTTCCTCATATGTTAGATCCTCCTTGAGATTTGGTTCCTCAATTTGAATTACATTGGCATAATCATGTTTGTACTTCTGGAATAGTGACACATGGAAAACATTATGCACTATGGCATATGCCGGGGTAGAGCTAACCTGCATGCTGAGTCTCCAATCATATTTAAGATTTCAAAAGATTTCGTTATAGTACCGCCTTCCATCCCCAGACTGACGACCAATCAGAGAGAACAATCCAAACATTGGAAGACATGCTCAGAGTATGCGTACTAGATTAGCACGGCAACTGGGACAAGCACCTACCTCTCATTGAGTTCTCTTATAACAACAACTTCCATGCTAGTATAGGGATGTCACCCCTTGAGGCATTATATGGTCGACCATGTCGCTCCCCAACATATTAGGGCGAAGTGGGCGAAAGAAAGATCTTGAGCGTTGAACTACAGAAGTAGACCCAAGAGTACATAGACAGAGTTGAGCGGATAAAGAAAAGGATGAAGTCAGTTCAAGATCGACAGAAGGCCTACGCACATAAGAAACGCCGAGAACACACCTTTAAGGCAGGAGATCAAGTCCTACTTAAAGTCTCCCCCACCAAAGAAGTAATGCGATTATACTCCAAGTGCTATCAACTATCGTGCAGCCATGACACCTGAACAGTACAACTTGTTGAAGTGGGAGAGAGACGTTGAGGAGAGAAATCGGCCACTGACTGATGAAGAACTCGATGTTATGCTCCCTCAAGAGGGGTACAAGATATTGGATCCCCCTGCTTAGTATGTTCCTATTAGGACTCCAGCAAGGAAGCTTTTGGCTACTCCTACTCCCATAGGCACCCCCCTTTATGCAATCCCTGAGGAGAATCGTGGACAACAGTTTGATGTCCCAAAGGAGTTAGGTGGTGGTCTGCCCATTATGAAGACAGAGGATTTGCAGTACTTTGGGGCTTTGCTGAATGAAGAAGAGGAAGAGCAGCTCTCTCCTGAAGAGCAGAAGGAAAGAAAGATCATGAAACTGCTGCTCAAAGTGAAGAATGGTACACCACCACAGAGGAAAACTGCACTACGACAGCTCACAGACATGGCTCGTGAGTTTGGAGCAGGGGCATTATTTAACAAGATTCTGCCTCTGCTCATGCAACCAACTCTTGAGGACCAGGAAAGGCACCTTCTGGTAAAAGTTATTGATAGGGTGTTATATAAATTGGATGAGTTGGTCAGTCCCGAAAGCATTTTGAATGCTCTTTCAAAATCTCGAGGTAAATCTAGGATCTCTGACAGATATATATTAAATAAATGATATATTTTTATTCTAATAACATTTATAATCATGTACCATTGATGCTAACAATTTTTAATTATATATAGTTATTTTTTATTATCTGATTATTATTCTATCGAGGAGATATAAGACATAGTATATCAATTATTTTAGGATATCAAATAGCTAAGTGTTGATAATCAATTTAGTATTATTAGATAGTTTGTTATAAACTGATATAGGATATCTAATTAATTAACAACAAAATATTCAACTAAACTTACTAATAGTTTGTTAATGATTAAAATATTTTGATAAAGTAATAATAAATTATTCAACTATTATAAATAAAAATATTTTCGACCATTATCTATCTTAGTTTAACAAAGAGAAGACAATATCGAAAGAACAATAAAAATGAATATAATCATTATATGTTATTACTATGGTAAACCTAATACTATCAATGAGTATCACATCATTTAATGCTAAAAACTTTTTTGTTGATTATTGAAGTTGACACATTTATATCCATATTTATATATTATGCTAAAAACTTTTTTGTTGATTATTGAAGTTGACACATTTATATTCATATTTATATATTTATATAAAAGAAAACATAGAAGATGCTAAGTATCATTATCTCATTAAGCTATGTATCATTAAAATTATTTTTTAAATGAGAGTTTATAAATTATGTTAGTTATGTTAAATAATAATAAATAAAATATTCATATTCATAATATATATATATATATTACGTTGATATTGATTAATATTGAGTAAATATCTATGTTCCCTATATAATATAATTTATAATTTCAAAATCATATTTCCTTTATAATAAAAAATAAAATATTTATAAAATAATATAGTTGTATATTTATATTCACATGTATCTATGTATATATATATATATATATGTTGAGGAAGAAGTTGTCAAAATGAAAAACTCTTATGATGCCACATATGAAATAAAATTATATTAAATAATTGTAAATATATTTTAAAACTGTTATGAATGAGAATTGATCGTGTACAATAAAATTAACATTTTTTTGTATCTACCTATCAAATATGCTTTTAGTCCCACATTTAAATGTTTCCAAATATAAATGAAATGAGATAAAATGAAAATGGAAGCATATTCAACTATCTAATTTAATTCGACATTTGAAGTTTATAATATGAAATAGATAAGATAGACTATAAAATATGAAGAATTCATAAACTTTATAACTATCTTTTCGGATTAAGTCAATCAATATAACAAAATAAAGTTTTTTATTTTATGATCAAAATTTTTGTTTAACTTTGTGTCCTTCACGCATCGCGCACGTCATCATACTAGCATATATAAAAGCAAAAGTAAAAGTATGTAGTATGAAAGCATGACAAGTGGCATCATATATTAATGGCACATGTTTTCTATTAAAATTTTAATTAATAGAATTTAATTAATGTAAGAATTTTTAAATCTAAAAGGAAAAACTAATCTAACAATGATTGTTAAATAAGGTAATAATATATGATGAGTTTAAACAAAAAACATAAAATGAAGCTTACAAATTTTGTTAAATTAGGTTGAACGGTGGAGAGAGAGATGGGGGGAGAGAGAGAAATACAATTTCTTAAATAGAAACATAAAAATATTTAATTTGGGTACGAGTAGGAGTTTTAAAATTAAAAATTAATATAACATATGATATACGAACAAATTTTAATATAAAAGATAGAAGTAACCCTACAAAACTAGCTAAATAAGATAAATTAATATATTTACGAGATTTCTTATTTTCAAAATTAAAAATGAGAGAGTAAACAATTAATTCAAATTAATTACTTAACTAGAAATATACAAATATTAAATTTGAGAAAAAAACTAATAATTTATATAACATATGATATATGAAAAAAATTTAAATATAAAAGATAAAACAAACCCTACAAAATTAGTTAAATAAGATAAATTAATATATCAGGAGTTTTGTTATTTTTGAAATTAAAACACTTAAAATAAGGATTTGAATTAGTTAGATAAATTGGCAATAGCCAGTCATGAGGTGGCCGCATGCATGAAATTTTTTAGAAGAAAGTCAAGTTGGAGTAAAAACTCTATTAATATTTAAATATTCTAATTTATTTAGAAGAAGATTGTTTGATTAAAATAATTATAATCATCCAAAAAATAATTGAATTAAAAGTAAACTTATTTTGTTTAAAAATAATTTAAAATAAATAATTTAATTTTGAGTCAAATTAAGATTATTCTTTCTTTTTATCAATTTGAGTTTGATTAAAATAAAACATATTTTTCTTTCTAAAAAATAATGTACAGGTAAATAATAATTAATTTTTAAGAAGATAAATTGTCATTTTGGAAATTAAAAACAATTAAAATAAATATTTCAATTTGAGTCAAATTAATTTTAATATTTCCTTTTTATCAATTTGAGTACGATTAATATAAATAATATTTTCTTTCTAAAAGATAATGTTTAGGTAAAAAAAATTTAAAAGATAATTTTTTAATTAAAAAATATTTGAAAATGAAGATCTCATTTTGTGTCAAATTAAAATTAAGATTTCTTTTTTTTATTAATTGGAGTATAATTTAAATAAATAATATTCCATTTCTAAAGATTAAGTATAATTAAAAAATAATTCATTTTTAAAATAAATAATTTAATTAGAGTTAAATTAAGATTAATTTTTCCTTTTTATCAATTTGAGTATGATTAAAATAAACAATATTTTCTTTTTAAAGAATATTGTATTATTTTAGAAATTGTGATTTTGGAAACTAAAAACAATGAAAATAAGGATTTCAATTTGAGTCAAATTAATATTAATATTTCCTTCTTATCAATTTGAGTATAATTAAAATAAATAATATTTTCTTTCTAAATGATAATGTGTAGGTAAAATATATTTTTTTTAAACATAATATGTTAATTTTGAAATTAAAAATAATTTAAAATGAAGTTCTCATTTTGTGTCAAATTAAAATTAAAATTTATTTTTTTTATCAATTTGAGTATTATTTAAATAAATAATATTTCCTTTCTAAAGATTAAGTATAGGTAAATAATAATTCTTTTTAAAATAAATAATTCAATTAGAGCAAAATGAAGATTATTTTTTTCTTTTTTATATATTTGAGTATGATTAAAATAAACAATATTTTCTTTTTTAAAAAAAAATATTGTATTATTTTAGAAATAAAAAAATAAATGATTTCATTTTATTATGATTATAATAAATAATATTTCCTTTGTCGAAGCTATCGTAGAAGTATAATAAAATAAATAAGATAATTTATTTTATTTTTAGTTTTGAAAGATAATGAGTTAATTTTTCATTCAAAATTAATATTAATTTAAGAAATTGATTCCAAATTAAGATTAATTTTTCCTTTCTGAAAGATAATGGACAAGTATAATAAAAAAATACTTTCCTATTAAAAGATAATGTATTATTTCAGAAAAAAATATTAAATTTGAGTATGATTAAATAAATATTCTTTTCTTTCTGAAAGACAATGTACAAGTATAATAAAAGATTATACTATTTCATTTTTTAGAAGATATTTTTTATTTTCAAATTTTAAAAATAATGTAAAACGAAGAATTCAATTCGAGTGCAATAAAAATAATATTTCCTTATAAAAGTAATTAAAATATTATAAATCATAAAATAATTCTATTTATTGAAAACAATTAATTATTAAATAAAAAAATCATTAATTAGATGTTGGAGTTTTAGTACATTTAAATTGAATTTTAAACTTTTAGAAATAGACTAACCTATTTGTAGAGATGGACAAACGGATTGTGTGGAGTCGTGATTGGGCCGATCAAATCATGTTTGATTATGACTTGACTCATTTAAAAATAAATCATGTCATGTTGAATTGACATTATGTCAACCCGACATGACGAGTTAGCAAAGTTGGGTCGTTTTGAGTCGGACGACTCATTTCTTTTGTCCAAAATTAATCTGTACCAATACTAAAAAAATTAAAGTATTATAATATATGATATTAAAAAATAATATAATATATGGTATTATGATTATTAGATATATAATAATTTTTTTATATATAATATAATTATAACATATTATTAAATATTTAAATATGTAATAAAAATAAATCAATAATAAATAATGTGTTCATCAGATTAGGCCCGATTTCTTGGCCTCGTGTCGGGCCGTGCCTAGCATTTTACTGGGCACCCCGACACTGTGTATCCCGAGCTTAACCCAACTATCGTGTCTGGACCAAGCTCGGTAGAATTTCATAAAGATCGCGTGCGGGTTGGACAGAATTTCATCTTTACCTATTTATCACATTTAAGTGATAATAAATTAATTTTGATTATTAAAATTTATAATATTACAATTATATATTACATCTTTTATAATATCGATCATCTTTTGATAATAATTATACATTATAATTTTATACTATATAATTTTTATAATATTCATCATCCGTACATGATTCGGAATTTAGGACTAGTTTCAGTAATAAGCAAACAAAAAAATAATAAATTAGATGAAAATATTATAGCAAAAAAATGAGCGATTTGGTTCAGGCAAATATAATATTAATATAAATATAATATTGCAGCAAGAAACATATTTTTTTTTAAAGTAAAATAATTCATTCGACAATTAGCTAACGTAAAATGCCGACACTCAGTTGGTGAACATTCCTCTCTCCAGAACCCAGTCCTCGATCATGGCCTGCGTGTTCGCGGGCTGGTCCACAGGCGCGAAGTGCCCCGCGCCCGAGATGACCACATGGCTGAGGCTCCTCCACCTCTGCACGTATCCCGCCAGCTCTCCGCCGTCCAGCTTCCATACCTTCCGGTCTGCCTTCAGGAAGCTCTCCGTCTCCTCCCATTGGAGCTCCTTCAGCCATGCCTCCGTTGAGACCACCCCGACCAAAAGGTCGTAGATGCCCTGATAGAGCAGCACCTTTCTCTCCATCCGCAGCAGCTCTTCCACCATATCCTTCGCGCTCTGCATCACGTCCTGGTACAGCGCATGCATCACGGCGTCGCTGCACTGTTCCCAGACCGCCGCCTTAGGGACGCCCAGCGCGATCTTCACCTCATCATTGTTGAGGAGAACCCCAAGCATGCTGGTGTCGTAATCCCTCTTCTTGCTGAGGTTCTTGATCGTGGGCAGACCGGTGAAGCCCTTAAGCGCATTCAAGATACTCTGCCTCTTTAGGTTAGCTAGCACCCAGTTCCCACCTTTCGTAATGTCTAGGGCGAGTTGTTGGAGGTCATTGAGAATGGCCTTCTGCTTCTCGTCGACCAGGCCAGCGAAGAAGGCGACGTCCGCGTAGGTTCCCACCTGCGCCACGGGGTGCGTTAACCCGTTGCCAATCGCGACGCCGCGGAGGTTGACTCGCTGAGACATCGCCACCTCCGGGTTCTTCTGCATGATATAGTACGCGGCCGCGGGGACGTACTTGCCGGCGTAGCTTTCGCCCGTTATGTAGAGCGGCCGTCTCCGGAAGGTTGGATTGGAAGAGAGGAAGGACTGCAGGGCGAACCAGAGGTCTTCGGCGACGCCAGTCTCGTCCTGCGGGATAACGTCCAACGAAGCGGCGACGCTGAACCCGGTGCCCACAGGGTTATCTATGAACAGGAGCCCGAAGCGTCGGTTCCAGGAGGCGAGGTTGCGGCGCAGCGTGGGGGAGTTGGCGGAGACGAGCCAGGGGCCGAGCTCGAAGAAGTTGCCGAACATGGAGGAGCACCCGGGGCCGCCCTGGAGCCAAATGAGGAGCGGCGTGTCCGGCAGCGCGGAGAGGGGCTCCTGGGCTTCGTAGAAGGCGTAGAAGAGCGCAGAGGAGGAGTTGCCTTCGACGACGGCGCCGGAGACGGGGAGGTAGCCGGATTTGGTCGGCAGGGCTTCGGTAGGGAAGATGGCGTCGGCGAATACATGGGAGGAGGATGAGGAGGAGAAGAGGAAGAGGATGAAGAGCGAGGAGAAGAGAGGAGTTGACGACGCCATGGCTGAGTTTGAGTGTTGAAGAGCTGTTTCTTGGTTGGATCGTGCCTGCCATCGTTGTGGTGCAGGGGGCTTTTATAACGAGTGGTATTGGAGCTTTGGCGACGTCAGTAATTGCACCTTGTTATAAGTCCCGGTCCGCTTGCTGAAAAAGTTGATGAAGAAGGCCACGAAAAGAAGGCCCAAGAGGCAGCTAAGGTTTAAAAGTTTAGATACATAATCCAGCCAGGATAAATTACATCAAATGTTCTCCAATTTTAAAGTTTGCTCAGCCATATCCTCTATCTTCACTTTGTATCACAAATGTCCTTCATCTTTTAACATGTTTCACCCGATGCCCTCTTTATCTGAGATAGCCGATTTTTCAATTTTTCATTGACGTGGTGTCCACGTGGCCATCTCCTCTCTCCTCCACGCAAATAGTTGTCTGACGTGACATGCTCCGACGTGGCACATAAAATTACACCAATGCTCTCCAACTTTAAGGTTGGCTCAACGATACCTTCCAACTTTACTTTGTAACACAAATGCCCTTTATCTTTTAATATATTTCATCCGATGTCCTCTTTACCTGGGACAGTCGGTTTTCTGATTTTTCATCGACGTGGCGTCCACGTGGCCATCTCCTCTCTCCTCCACGCAAATAGTCGTTCGACGTGGCATGCTCCTACGTGACACATAAAATTACATCAAATGTCTTTCAGCTTTAAAGTTTGCTCACTCAATGCACATAAAATTACATCAATTTGGGAAAAGATGACGGCCGACGAACGCGAAAGGTGAACGATGAAGGAGAAGAACGACGAAGGAGAGCGATCGATGAAGAAGTGCGAACGACGAAGGAGGTTTCACACGAACGATGACAAAGAGGGAAATAAGGAAATAATTTAACAGTGAGTGGACCAACTTACGGTAAGTAAGATGGTTTAATATGTAGTGCCACGTTGGATGACTATTTTGCATGGAGAAGAGAGGAGATGGCCACGTGGACGTCACGTGGATGAAAAATCAGAAAATCGATTGGCCCAGGTAAAGAGGGCATCGGGTGAAATGTGTTAAAAGATAAAGGGCATTTGTGTTACAAAGTAAAGTTGGAAGGTATCGCTGAGCCAACCTTAAAGTTGGAGGGCATTGGTATAATTTTATGTACTACGTCGGAGCATGCCACGTCAAACGACTATTCCCGTGGAGGAGAGAGGAGATGACCACGTGGTCACCATATCGACGAAAAATCAATAAATCGGCTATCCCAGGTAAAGAGGGCATCGGGTGAAACGCGTTAAAAAATGAAGGACATTTGTGTTACAAAGTGAAGTTAGAGGGTATCACTGAGCAAACCTTAAACTTGGAGGACATTTGGTGTAATTTATCCACATAATATATAATGCCATTCTTAATATATACATCATGCCCGTGAAAAGAAGTAGGAACATAAAGAGATAAGAGCAGATTCATATAACTCTAGGGCATCTGTCTATAAGGTCTCCCTTTCAATTTTCAAGAGCTAAACATAATGGCACGATGCGTCAGATATCTTGATATAAGTGCATGCTCATGGTCACGGAGTTATATCAACTCCATATAAGAGTGCAGTTAGCACCTAAAATAGGACATAGTAATTATAGTCAGATATCTTGACAGTGACTTTTATAGCTCTAAATAAATTAACTTCATTTTTGTTACATATCTCTATCCACTTAATTGGATCAGAAACTTCAATTAATACGGATTATTGATTGTAGGTAAATTAAATCAGTGGCCAACCCAAGTTGCAGAAGAAGTCTTGCCTCATTTGTCAAGCCAATAAAGAGGAGTAAAGCTATGAGCAGCACTAGCGGAGCAGGGCCGTATGTCTTGGTAAGGTGTATTCGGGAGAGAGAGAGAGAGAGTGAGTGAGAAGCTAACTTTAAGACGCTTTGCATGTTTTAAGAGTTTGATGTTAAAAATGATGAGGAACCGCCGAAAAGAATTAAATTATGTGAAGATGCTTTCCCGAGTTGTGCACCATTGAACGATACATGAATTTACAGCATGAGTAAAGAAAATGATAGAATTATTAAATTGGTAAAGAAACGGACTTGGACGAAGATATTGCTATAGTACAATAAGTAAGGTCTCAATGGTGTTGATGTACTCTTTATTTTTTTTTTTATATTGTATGATAAAGGACACAATATGAAAAGAATGTTGTGTGATGTGTATTAGATAACATCAATAGCGTCTGCAAAATATGAGTTTTGCGTCCATTGAATCCGACACAAAAAAAAATTCATCGGGCACCAATGCTCTATTTGTGATGGATTTGCGTCGGATTAAAATCTGACACAAGACCCTTGGAAGCAAAACAATTTATCACGCAATCGAACTCCCTTCGACACAAAAGCGGACGCATGCCATCAAACTCCCGCGATACAAAAGGCGAACGCATGTTATCTCCTATCCAACGCAAATCTGGACACAAAATTTTTTTCTAAGACAATCACGTCCTCTTCTCCGATAAATTCCACCACAACAGATAACTTTTTTAAAAAAAAAATCTCAAATTTTATCATAATATAGTTCTCATCTTAGTTTTAAAATATAAACTTTCTATTAAAATTTACCCATCAACTTTATAGACTTAAAACGTATCTATCATTAAAAATATACATCATTAACCAAAAGTCCAATCTCCACGTACAACTTATACAAATTCATACAAAATTAATCATCATTTAGCAAAACCCCAACCTTCACGTATAGTTAAAAGTCTAATCTACACATACAACTGAGAAGAACTTGAATCAAATGCAGATGAAGAACCAGAGGTGCAATGGCCTGCACAAACAAGTCCTCCCCCTGTGATCTCATCTTGATGCTTACCCTGAAACATTCAAAGCAAACATGAAGAATTTATCTCCTTGATTAATATTTGTACTTGAACAAGTAAATTTATATAGATCCTGCATATTGTACTTAAGTCATTCGCCATGTAATAAAAATTCTACAAAGGACCTTCTCAAATAAAAATTCTAAAATCCTTAGTACTTGCACCAAATGTTCCTAGGAAGACAACTACTCCATAATTTCTTGCTGCTAAAAGCGCTTGTAATGAGTATCAACAAAGAACTTTATGTGACTTATGATTTAATTTGGCGCAGAAAAAATAAGCTATTCTTAAACATGTATCAACAATGACTTTGCTTTCTTTTTTTTTCCAAAAGAAATCTTTAGATGCAGAATATAAGAAAAGAAGGAGAAACCTTACAGCTATAAAAAAACCGTCACCCAACTCAGAGAAAATTTCCACAGGAAAATCTGCTTAAGTTCTTTTTTCATTAATTAGAAGTGGCTGCAGAAAAATATATATTAGCAAAAAATAAAGTAATTTCTAATACAAGTAAACAACTCATGTAGTTAAACATATTAGCAGTAATTTTTAATCCAAGTATAGATGATTCAATAACTCGCAAACAGAATCATTCTAATGTATTTATTCCCAAAGTAAACAGAATCATTGGTATGTCCTATATGTATTTGTTCTATTTCTAATTATAGATCCACCTTAGATTTATAAGAGCAAATTTGAGAAAAATAAAGTTAGAGAGAGAGGCTACTGTTAAACATGAACGTGGACCTTCACAACTAGCATGAATCAGTCAGGGACATTCAAGTTAAACACTCTAGACTATTGTTCCTTCTTCTTCCAAGTGGAAGAAGAAATAGTTTTGCAGTGATATCATGCATTTGATCTCAACCAACTATGCAAACTTTGGTAGCACCTAAACTTCATATTCCCTCCCTCCCTTGACCTCTGCTGGGACAATTCATGTGGTGTTTGTTTATTTTAACAAACTCTACATGCTAGTAAAAGGTAACATTATGCATATAGTTGCAGCATGGAAGTTGACATGATGCTGTTAATACACTACACAGCTATCACAATTCATTCATGTATCTCATATCATATTCACATTTAAAAATTCTATTTTTCCAAAAGGCTGTATCGAAATAATAAATACTCAGCAGAGCAATCGTATGGAGTGCAAGCCTACCATCCCATATACGAACAGCATGTTATCCTCTGTGTGTGTGAGAGAGAGAGGAGAAGAAGAAGCAGCAGCCATGGCGAGAAAAAGACACTCCCACTGTCATCCACCATTAAGAGAAAGCACCGACAAGGGGGAGAGAGAAAAAACAAATCCAAGAAAAGCAGGATACAAGAAACACAAAATCTGCTATGCTCATATTCACAATTTCAACATTACATAACCAAATCAAATGGGTGACAAGAAGGTTCACAATCACCTCACTGTCTTAGGCCTCTCGGTGAGAAAAAGCTTGAAGGTACGCTCTTCTACGAAGTTTAACAGTGAGAAAAATAGACATGGAGAGAGAGGGTGAAACTCCGATCCAATGGCGACGATGGCGTCTATGAGCGCAAGATACCATGGGGCTTGGAGCGAGATCGCTGGGCGCTTTGAGAAAAAAAAAAACCAGGAAACATATAAAAGGGGGAAATTACCTTTTCAATTCGTGAAGATTGATTCAGCTAAAATCTGTGAGAACGATCACCGGACTCCGATCTGCTGTCAACGGTCCGTGCACAAGCGTCGTGATCGCCAGCAGTCAATCGCCTGTGAGAACGATCACCGAAGGCCGACGATGAGCGAAGACGATGGCCGATGTCCAAAGAGCGATCCCAACAGTCCGTGCACAATGAACTCTTCGGTAGTGTCATGTTTTAAATCTTCTACGTAATATCGATTTCTTTTGGGGAATAGAGTGCGTAAAATTTTAGTAATTTATCTCTCTTATTCACAAATTTCTCTCTTCCACCATCCACCACCCACCACCCACCACCCACCACCCACCACCCACCATATCGAATGCAAATCGTAAGTTGTTCTGAAGCCCATGTTGATTTAAGTTTTTTTCCTCATAATCGTAAGCTCTTAATTTTTCTCGTAATGCAAATTTCTCTTAATTTATAATTTTGATATCAAATCCAACCTTTCAATACATTAATTTATTGTTTTGATAAGATGTCACTTTTATTTAGGCCTTTATGGAATTATATTTTCATTTTAATTGATTTTGTTGACATACGAAATTTAATTTTTTATGAACAATTTACCCGAAAATAATTTTTGATAGACCTAAGGATTGCTTTAAAAAAGTAGATTATTTTCCGAAATTATTATTATTATTATTATTATTATTATTATTATTTTCTTTAATCTTAGATTTTTTATTTTTCTAATGATTAATCTTCAATGTTGATTTATTCTATAAATCGTTTTATTTTTCTGGGCTTGCAAACTGAAAGCCCATTTATAATTTTCTGAAACCTTGTCATTTTGATGGTTGAATCTGCATGTAAAATGTTTTTTTATTATTCTTTTAATTTTTCATGGACTATCATTCTAAAATTTATCTTTTGGGTTCGAAAATCTATATTGTTAATTTGTTTTTCAAAACATCAATTTTTTAATATGGTAGTTTTTTTTATAATATTTTATTTTCCACGATATTTGACAAGCTCATTAAAAATCAACAATTTTTCGTGTATATAGATAAAGGATTACCCAATTTAAAATTATTACAACTAAATTAAAAATCAAGGAATATAAATTTCTCAAATTTGCTTTTTTATTATTTAAATTTATTTTGGAATTTCTGTAAGTTTATAAAAAAGTGTTTCAATTTTGTTTTGTTGGCTAAAACTGAACATTTTCCAAATTTAATTTTCAAACTGAAACTTAAATTTGAAGTCAAAATTATTTTACTTTTTAGAAATTCTAATTGGATTTTAAAATTCAAACCTTAAACAATATTTTAGAATATCATTAGAATTATTTCAATTTTAAAATATTAGTGTCACATATATTTTAAAATTATTTTTTATTTATATATATACATATATATATTTGGCAAGATACTTCTTTGTTCCAATTAATATATAATTACCAATTTTCTTCTCCTATTTCTTTGGAACCTTAGATCATTGTTGTCCAATAATATTTTCTAAAATGATTGAGTATAAGATGACAAGGTGGAAATTTTTTAATTGCATAGATTATAACATGTGGAGCCGAATTTTTTGACACGATCTAATGCACGAAAATTTGAAAAAGAATGTTGAACTCATGCTGACAGTAAAAGCTTTTTTAATTATGATAGTGCCTTACCTCTTGAGTAAAGAAGAAGGCATTGTGGTGTAGAAAGGGTTATTTTCTCCCTATAAGAAAAGAGAAGGATAGTGAATCTCTGACGGTTTCAAGGTTGAGGAGTCGGAGCGGGAACGTAGACCAAGGAGTTGGGCTGAACCTCGTCAACATATCGTGTCTTTCTCTTCTCTTACTTCTCTTGCTTCTCTTGTGCTTTTATTACCTATCTTTACTTGCTTGTGATCGTATTCGCTTTAAATTTACTTCTACGTCTTTTTTTGTTCTAAATTTTTATACACCAATTCACCCTCCCTCCTCTTGGTGTTTTCGATCCTACAATTAGTATCAGAGTCTTGTTGCTCTTGTTTTAAAGATTTAAACATCTTTTGAGTTATGGCATCAAATGGTTTTACCTTGGGTGAAGATCAATCCACAAATCGCCCTCCACTTTTTAATGCTTCAAATTTTGCCTATTGAAAAATTAGAATGCAAGCTTACATATACTCTATTGATATTGATATTTGGGATATAATTGAAAATAGTTTTGACTTGCATGGAAAGTCACCTTTGGAATATATCGAAGGTGAAAGGCTACTTGTGAAATTAGATTGGAAAGCAAAAAATCATCTTTTTTGTGCTTTAGATGCAACGAAATTTAATCGTGTTTCAAATTGTCAAAGTGCTTATGAGATTTGGAGGAAACTTATTATTATACATGAAGGTACCGATAAGGTTAATGAATCTAGACTTAATATTTTGAATCATCAATATGACTCTTTTAAGATGCATGAAAATGAGTCTATAAATGAAACGGTTGTGTGTTTTAATGATATTGTGAATGGCTTAGCCTCTTTGGGCGAGCCACGGACTAACTCTCAAAAAGTGAAGAAATTTCTCAAGTCCCTCTCCTCCAAGTGGCATACAAAATGAACCGTGATCGAAGAGAATGACTTAAACAAGCTAGATTTTAATGATCTCATAGGATCACTGTTGACTTATAAGATTGGAGTCAAGGAAGATGAAGAAACAAGTATTTCCAAAAAGAAGACCTTAGCGTTGAAGGCAAAGATGGATGAAAGTGAAACAAGTGAAGAAGATGAAGATGAGAAGAAGCTAGCTTTGTACGCTAAGAAGCTTGACAAATATCTTAAATTTGCCAAGCAAAAGAAGAAATGTGGCTTTTCAAAAAGAAGATCATCAAGTAAAAATCAAGTGACGTGTTTTGAATGCAAGAAGGTTGGACATTATAAGAATGAGTGTCCAAATCTAGCTAAGAAGAAAAAGGAAGGAGAAAACTTGAAGAAGAAAAAAAAAGCTCTTCAAGCCACGTGGGATGGAAGTGAAAATGAAGAAGATGACTCAAACATCTCCTCAAGTGATGATGATGAAGCTTACATATTTCTAATGGCAAATAGCTATGAGGTATTATCTAACTCATCCGAATCTAATGATAGCGAATCTTTCGATATGCATGATGA
The DNA here is from genome assembly GCA_030549335.1 of Pontederia crassipes. Taxonomy (NCBI): domain Eukaryota; kingdom Viridiplantae; phylum Streptophyta; class Magnoliopsida; order Commelinales; family Pontederiaceae; genus Pontederia; species Pontederia crassipes. The sequence goes on from CM060197.1 coordinate 32,185,202, forward strand.
GTTTAGGATTCTTATAGATAAATATAGATCTCTTAAAAAGAAGCATGGTGATTTGAAAATAGAATTTGAAAATCTGAAAAATAAGCATGATACTAAAGTTTGTGAAAATTGTGATTTATTAGGTGATGAGAATTCTAGTTTGAAATTTATGATTGATGTTTTAAAAATGGAAAACAATACTTTGAAACTATCTTATGAAAAACAAACATGTAGTGTTGAAACTTTGAAAAATGAGAATATTATTTTAAAAGGAAAGCTTGAAAAATTTACAAATGGTGGAAAAATGCTAGATGTAATGCTATTAATACAAAGAAGACATTTTAACAAAAATGGACTTGGTTTTAGCTCATTTGATACTAAAAAGGATAAAAGAATTCTATTTGTTAAAGCATCATAAAATCTTCATACAAAATCGCATATTACTTGTTTTCATTGTGGTTATCAAGGACATTACTTTTATGAATGCAAAGTTAGAATGGGATTAAATAGTGGTATGAAGAAGATTTGAGTCCCTAAAAGGATCATCACTAACCAAGTTGGACCCAAGCAAATTTGGGTACCAAAAAGATGAGAATCTTAATCTCTTGCTTGTAAGGTGCTCCAAAGGAAATTGAAAGCAAATAGTATTTGGATAGTGGATGCTCAAGAAATATGACGGGTGATCTATCAAACTTTGTTACATTGGAAAAGAAAAATGGAGGAAGTGTCACCTTTGAAGATAATAGCAAAGGTAGAGTAATTGGCATAGGTAATGTTGGGAATGATAAAATATATTTAAAAAATGTGTGGTTAGTTGAAAATTTAAAACATAATTTAATTAGTATAAGTTAATTGTGTGATAAGAATTATTTAGTGAATTTTGAAAAGGACAAATGTTTGATTTTGTATGAAAGCAAAAATGTTATACATGTGGGTTTTAGATATAATAATGTATACAAAATTGACTTTGAAAATTCGAAAAGTGAAAAATGTCTTAGTGTTATGCATGATGATATAAATCTTTGGCATAGAAGATTAGGACATGTAAACTTTAAGTTGTTAAACAAACTTTCATATCATGAATTAGTTAGAGGTTTACCTAAAATTAAATTTGAGAAAAATAATGTTTGTGATTCATGTCTTAAAGGTAAACAAATAAAAAGCTCTTTCAAATTAAAGAATGTTAGTAGTACACATAGGTCCTTAGAACTTTTACAACTTGACTTATTTAGACCTATTGATATTATAAGTTTAGGTGGAAAGAAATATGTATTTGTAATTGTTGATGACTTCTCTCGTTTTACTTGGACGATTTTTCTTACAATTAAAGATGAAACTATAAATATGTTTTCTAAATTTGCAAAAAGAGTACAAAATGAACTTGAGTTGAGAATTGCAAAAATTAGAAGTGATCATGAAGGTGAATTCAAAAACTATAAATTTGAATTGTTTTGTGAAGAAAATGGAATTACACATAATTTCTCCACACCTAGAACACCTCAACAAAATGGAGTAGTAGAAAGAAAAAATAAAACTATTCAAGAAATGGCTAGGACAATTTTAAATGAAAGTAATTTACCCAAGTATTTTTGGGCGGAAGCCGTAAACACATTATGTTATGTTTTAAATAGAGTCTCACTTAGACCCCTTGAAAAGAAAACATGCTTTGAAATCTTATATGGAAAAAGATAAAATATTTCATATTTCAAAATGTTTGGTTGTAAATGTTATACATTTAATATTAAAGACAAATTAGAAAAATTTGATGCAAAATGTGATGATGGTGTATTTATTGGATACTCTAGCATTAGTAAAGCATATAGAGTATATAATAAAAGAACATTAGTTGTTGAAGAATCTATCAATGTTAAATTCAATGAAACTAATGATTTTTTTATGAGCAAGCAAATGAATAATGATAAGGAAGAAATAGTTGAAGTGGAACGACATCTTGAAGACATACAAATCCAAAATGAAGAATTGAAAGAAAATAGAATGGATAACTCAAATGTGGAACAAATGGAAGAACCACAAGTGGAGGACAATCAAATCATTCCAAGAAATTGGAAATATGCATCATCACATCCATTGGATCAAGTTATAGATAATATAAATGAAGATATAAGGACTAGAAACTCTTTAAAAAATTTATGTGTTTTTTTAGTTTTTCTTGCTCAATTTGAATCTAGTAATATTGATGAGGCTTTGAATGATTCAAATTGGATAAATGCTATGCATGAAGAATTAAATAATTTTGAAAGGAATCAAGTTTGGAAACTAGTAGAAAGGCTAAAAGATTATCCAATAATTGGTACAAAATGGGTGTTTAGAAATAAGCTAGATGAAAATGGCATCATAATAAGGAATAAGGCAAGACTTGTGGCAAAAGGCTATTCACAAGTAGAAGGAATTGATTTTGAAGAAACTTTTGATTCCGTCGCTAGACTTGAGGCTATTAGAATGCTCTTATCTTTTACTTGTTTTAAAGGATTTAAACTTTTTCAAATGGATGTAAAATCAGCGTTTTTAAATGGATTTATAAATGAGGAAGTCTATGTTGAGCAACCTCAATGGTTTGAAAATTCAGATTTTCCTAATCATGTATTTAAACTTTCTAAAGTCCTTTATGGATTAAAACAAGCTCCTAGAGCATGGTATGAAAGATTGAGTACTTTTTTAATTGAAAATGATTTTCAAAAAGAAAAAGTTGATACCACATTATTTTTGAAACATTTAGAAGATGATATTTTAATAGTTCACATTTATGTTGATGATATTGTTTATGGTGCTACTAATGAAAGTTTGTGCAAAGGGTTTGAATCTCTTATGCAAAAAGAATTTGAAATGAGTCTTGTAGGAGAGCTCACATTCTTTTTAGGATTGCAAGTCAAGCAAAATAAAGATGGAATATTTCTTAATCAAGAGAAGTATACAAGGGAGTTGTTAAAGAAATTTGGAATGGATGAATGCAAACCAAGTTCAACTCCCATGAGCACTACAACAAAGTTAGATAAAGACGAGAAAGGTAAATCTATTGATCAAATGAAGTATAGAGATATGATTGGTAGTTTACTTTATTTGATGGCATCTAGGCCGGATATAATGTTTAGTGTATGCTTGTGTGCAAGATTTTAATCCGCACCTAAGAAATCTCACTTAGTTGCTGTTAAAAGAATATTACGCTATTTGAAGTATACTTATGATCTAGGCATTTGGTATGATATGAACTCATCTTTTGATTTACATGCATACACCGATGCGGATTTTGCCGAATGTAAAAGTTGAGAGGAAAAGCACTAGTGGGATGTGTTACCTTCTTGGTAGCTCTCTCATCTCTTGGGCTAGCAAAAAGCAAAACTCCATCGCACTCTCTACCGCTGAGGTCGAGTATATTGCAGCCAGTAGTTGTTTTGCACAAGTATTATGGGTAAAACAACAACTTCTTGATTATGGTATAAGTTGTTCAAGTGTACCCATGAAGTGCGATAGCACAAGTGCAATAGAAATGACAAAAAATCCAATCCAACATTCTAGAACCAAACATATTAATTTGCGTTATCATTTCATTAGAGAACATGTGACACTTAAGGACATTGTCATTGAACATGTGTCTACCGAAATTCAACTTGCGGATATATTCATGAAACCCTTAAGTGAGGAGAGATTTTGTATGCTTAGACGTGAACTTGGAATGTTGGAACCTAATTGACTATCAATTCAACACATAAGTGACTTGGTTATGCAAGCATCATTTGTGAATCGAATTGAACATCAAAATTGTGTTGCACAACACATATATTCAAATCGGTCGTCCGATTTAGTAACGGTCGATCGTTACTCCTCTGATCGGACAATCGTTAAAATCAGCAAAAGACCGATTCTGTTTTCATAAAATCCATTTCCAGAACGGTCGCCCGAAACTATTTCGGTCGACCGAATATCTACAAGATAATGGTCGTCCGATATGATATCGGTCGACCGTTTTCAATACGATATAAAAACCAAATTGAAAAATTTTTCCCCAATTTGCAAATCGGTCAACCTATTGGAAATCTTCGCCGCCCGATCCACGATCTCACCGGCGAGCCCTTCCGATCGGAGATCCCGTCGGAGACCTCTGTCGCCGGCGAGTCCTTTCGTCATCGTCGTCATCTTCGTCCGGCGTACGAACACCATCATCGATCGCCGCTTCAAGCTATCGTTGTCGTAGTCGCAGTCGTCGCTTCATCATCGATCTAGGTCGCCATCGCCGTTGCCGCCGCCGCCGCAACTATCGTCACCGCTACCATTGTCGCCATCTGCAACCGTCACCGCTGCCGCTGTCACCAACCACAACCACCACCGCCGCCTCAACGCCGGCGAACTCAATTAAGGACGATTCATAGATTTTCCGAATCATATGTAAGTTAGAAAGTATTAATAAGACATTGTGATTCGTATCTAGAATTCATGACCTAAATTCGAGTTTTTGATCGATTGACAGGTGTTCGACATCGATATCGTGATCTCTCTCTTGGATCTTCTTCAATTCAAATCATCCCGTCTTGTCAAATTTCATCACATTGTCTGTCCTTAGATTCTGTGAAAGTTGTAATCTTGTCTGTCCTTAGATTCTGTGAAAGTTGTAATCAAAAGATCGTTCTGAACAGACGATATATTATTGTTTTCTGGACAAAAATGATCGACCGTTTCTCATAGTGGTCGATCATTTCTCCATTTGAACAAACTATATATCGTGTGTTCTGGACAAAAAATGGTCGACCGTTTCTCATAAAGGTCCACCGTTTCTATCTTTCCGAGTCTTTTTCGTCAATTATCATCTTTTACTCCTAAATTTGATTTTGTCCAAATGCCCCCACGAAAGAAGACGTGTGTTGGACCTCGCAAGAGGAAGGAAATAGGGTCATCTTCTAATCCATCAACTGATCCATCGACCCCACCTTCTCGAGATTTTGATTCTTCTCTTTTTGTTAACGTTTTCGTTGCATCTTCTTTTGAAACCTTATATTCCACTAGGGAGGTAGCACATGGCATGCGAGTCGATTGGTCATCCCTTAATATGCGCATACTTCACGATCTCTTTGACGGGATAAGTTGGATTCCTCTCCTTAATGTCAAGGAACCAGTCTATCCTAAGTTGGTCAGACTTTTTTATGCCAACTTATCTTTCTCAGAGTCCAAATCTACTATGACATCTCACGTACTAGGTCATACCATCAAACTCACTGATTCCTTGATTTGTGAGATTTTTGATGTCCCAAACTAAGGACTCTTAAATATTGTATCCCATAGGTGGCCCATGGACATTTGTATAGACGAAGCTCTTGAAGTTGTCTTTCGTGGTGAAGTGCATAGCTTTCCCATGAAAGGGCTTCTAAAGAAGTTGTCTCCTCCACTTCTTGTTGCTCACCACATCATTAGTCATATCATCTTCCCTCGCTCTGACCATTTTACTGATATGACTTTCTATGACCTACGCCTTTTTTATTGTCTTCTTCGACATGATTTTCCTCCAGTTAACTTTGGTGCGTATATGATTTATCATTTCATCTTCACCAAAGAAATGATCGATTCCAGAAAATCCAATAATATGATCATTCACTTTGGTTCTTTTCTCACTCGAATATTTCATCATGAACGCATTCCTATTCCTGAGTTTGAATTGTCCCTTTTTGAGAGACCGACCGATATCATTGGAAAGGGCACATTGAAACGGAAGGGTCTTGTGTTTGTTAATGAAGAATGGGTCTTTTTCACTCAAGGCCAAGATGATCAGAACTCGAACTCCGATGATGAGGCAGGCACTGAGGTGCCCACGTCGGCTCCTACGCAGGCTCCCGCTACAGATATCGAACCTTCTTGGGAACAGTACATACCTCCTTCACGTGAGCTGACGAGAGTTTGGGGCTCAGTTCCGACATGTAGTGAGTGGGATGAGATGGTGGCACGCATCGATCGCATAGAGCATGATCAGCGTCGCACACAGGAGTGCATATTTGCCTATTTCTGATCTCAGGGGTTCGACACTTCTCTCTATGAGCAGGTTGCGCCTCAGCCCGATGATGCTCTGGATGCCTAGTTTTTGTTTATGTTAGTGCTCTTTTTGTTTCCTCCTTTTTGATGGTGTCAAAAGGGGGAGAAGAAATATGTGGAATATGTGACGATGTATGACTTGACGATGTATGACTTTATCACTATGTATGACATTATTGTTATGCTTATGAGATGTGTTCACTGCTCTTATTTATGATGTGTTTATGATGTGGATTGTATTGAGAATTATGAATTATGATTTATTTTCACTATATATATGACATGACATTCATGATATTTACAAAAAGAAGTTATGCTTTAATTAAGGGGGAGTAAATAAAATATTTTTTAAAGGAAGCATGAATTTAGGGGGAGGAATTTGTAATTTTGATTACCTCCTCGTCACTTTGTTTGTCATCATAAAAAAGGGGGACATTGTTGGTCTCAAGACCATATTTCATGTATTTTGATGATAGCAAACAAGGAAGATGATGTACTAATTATGTTTAAAGTGATAGTGTGAACAGGTTTAACATTTTTCGAAGAAAAATAACCGAAGTTTTTATATGCAGTAAAAATGAACGACCGATACTATAACAGTTGACCGTTATGATAGATAATGGACGATCGAAATTAATGATGGAGCGTCCGCTAATCACAGAATGGAACAACCACGAAAAAATGGACGACCGATTTATAATCGGTCGACCGTTATTGAAGATAGTGGACGACCGAAATAGAAAATGGAACGTCCGCTAATCACAGAAAGGATTAACCTCTAAAAATGGGTGATCGATCCACTATCGGTCGATCGTTATTGAAGATAGTGGACGATCGAAATGGAGGATGGAACGTCCGCTAATCACAGAAAAGGATCAACCTATAAAAATGGGCGACCGATCTTATAGCGGTCGACTATTATGAAGAGAATGGACGATCGAAATAGAAGACTGGATCATCCGCTAATCACAGAATGGAATGAACTTCATAATCGGTCGACCGATTCACATCGGGCGACCGTTATGAAAGCAAGAACGGCTATAATTCTTCTATGAACTACTATCAACGGTAAATTGCACAAAAAAGACAAAATAACGGATATAATTTTTTATTAAACAGACGACCGATTTGGTAATGGGCGACCGCTAGAGAATCGACAAACAAAATAACGCTAATTACTGTGCAAAACAGACGACCGATATCAAAACGGTCGATCGATTTAGGGCCGACAGCAAAAGCTTTTTGAATTACTTTACAACGGCCAAATTTTCAAGAGAAGCCTATAAAAGGGATCCAAAAGATTGAAGGAAGATGATCCAAGCAAGGCAAATCATTCTAGAGCTCCTTTCAAATTCAAAACATTTTTCTTGAGCCAAAGTTGCAAATCATCCCTTTCCTCTTCTAATTTCTTAGTGAGAATACTATTTGTAAGAAGAAGAGTCTTGGAGGGAATTCTTGTTTAAATAGTTTTTTAGAGCTCCTTGTAAGAAGAGGTGCGCCTTACCTCTTGAGCAAAGAAGAAGGCATTGTGGTGTAGAAAATATTATTCTCTCCCTATAAGAAAAGAGAAGGATAGTGAATCTCCGACGGTCTCAAAGTTGAGGAGTCGGAGCGGGGACGTAGGCCAAGAAGTTGGGCTGAACCTTGTCAATATATCGTGTCTTTCTCTTCTTTTACTTCTCTTGCTTCTCTTGTGCTTTTATTACCTATCCTTTACTTGCTTGTGATCGTATTCGCTTTAAATTTACTTCTACATCTTTTTCGGTTCTAAATTTTTATACACCAGTTCACCCCCCCCCCCCCTCTCTTGGTGCTTTCGATCCTACATTGACCTACGGACATTCAAAACATTTTGCATGTTCCTAACATTACAAATAACTATTGTCTATGTGTTGATCTATACGTGACACTGATTGTTCACCCATCAATTTTTGTTGTTAAGGATTGAGCAACACAGAAGATACTTTTTTCGAGACAACAACAAGAAAGGTCTTTATCATCTTCCACCATCGTTGCCGCTACCATCATGCATCTTATAAGTTTCTCCAACAAATTTGGCATGCCCATCTTGGTCAGCATCACCAGTGCATTCTCCACCATGTGCTTCGTCCACAATAAAAATGAAGTTCTCCACTTTCCTGCCTCTGCATCTACCTCCATCTAATAACTATAACGATAGACCTATCCAACTATTATTTGCAATTGAGGGCCCTACCTACACCTCAATTGTTTATTGAAGGCCATCAATATTTCAATTTTTGTTAATGACTACTCATTTTTTATAGGTGTTTGAACTTCATCAATAAAATTGTTTCCTGGATTTCATTTATTGCTAGAATGACAATATGGGTGTAAGTTTTGTTGCCTTCAAATCAATCATGACGGCAAGTTTATAGAGCTTGCGAGCTACTTTTAATCATAAGGAATCCATCACTTTGTATGTGCTCACTCTCACTAACAAAATGGTTCTACTAAGCAAAAAATTCGGCATCTCCACACCACCATGACCCTTCTAACTCATGCCTCCGTTCGATTATGATATTGACATTATGCTGATGAAACTACTGCAACATATTTAATTAACCATTTTTCGTTAGTATTCTTCCTCTAATCTTGGACTCTATCGTCAATCCCCTACTTATAACCTTCTACAAATGTTTGGATGCATGGCTTGTCCGCTCACTAGAATCGTACAATAATAAAAAATTTGATGTGCGATCTCTTCCTTGTCTTCTCAGGCTATCATGCCAATAAACTTAGCTATCATTGTCTTCATCGGCCAACATGATGCATTTACATAATGTGGTATAGTGTTTATGAAAATACATTCCCTTTTCTCCACTCAATAGCAAAACCAAACCCTATACCAACTGCCACTTGATCATCATGGATTTTCATACAATTTGTTGGTGTTTCACCTACATCTTCCAATGTCATGCTTCAATTCTTCCTCATCTCCGATGTCGTCCCACCAAAGTTTCCAGCCACACCATCCCCTCAACAAATTAAATGTCCTCAACCTCCTATCAATTATATATCTCTTGCATGTCTCAAAGCTTTTACGACAACATTGGCACCACCCATTTGTTTCTCAGTCCTAAATGGTGCCAAGCAATTGACGAATAGTTCAATTCCATCTAGGATATTAGTCATCTACATTACTTCTTAGGCATCGAAGTTCTCCAAAAAGGCTACGAGCACCTGACTAATCCGATGTTCAGGCGGGAGCGATATGAATAAACCCTGGCCAAAGTGGTGACTCTAGGAATCGAACCTGGGGCTACTAGCACCCAGCGATCCCAGGAAACAACCCCGCTATCCAATTGTGTCGACCATATTTGTTAGAGGGTACACCATCTTTGTGGTCAACATATCAGTCCATATTTTTTGACAAGAAAATTGATTGGTACACAAAGCTCAATAGAGATAGACAAATGGGCCATGTCACGTCGTGCTCGGATCAATCAAATCATGTTTGATTGGGTCGCGAACCGTGTCGTGTTGGCATGACTTGTTTTAAGATTGGATCGTGCTTTGTCGGATTTGAAATATAATTTCTTTAAACTTCTAATGTTGTGAGGGCTAGGGTTGTAAGAAGAAATCTATCCACCCGAAAAACCTAACCAAAGCGTAAAAATTGATCCGAAAAAATCACAAATTCGAACTTTGAACCAAATATATATATTTATACTATAATTGATCCGAAAAACCTTCAAGGGGCCAACCCGAATCAAATATATATTTTAAAAATATTATAATTAAAATATTACCTCAACTGTCATATTTTTTTATAATTTTACATTTTCTTTTACCCATATTTATTAGATTAGGTATAATGTTGACCTATTATGATTCATCTAAATTTGAATATAATCAAGTTATTAATCTATTTTACTAAAGTTTGTAAAAAATTTGATCAGAATATTTTAAATTATAATGTGATCACATGGTAATTTAGTTTAATTATATAAAAATGTTGAACTTAGAGTTAGATAATAATTTTTATAACATCGAATGTGATGTATTTAATGTCTATTAATTTTTATTTTTTTATTATTTCAAATAAGTCCTCGATCCAAAAAAACTAAAATCGCTTACGTCAGAAAAAAAATTATGATGATCTTTTACATTTTAAAATATCATCCAAAACTTAAAAGTCATCGCTTTCACCCGGGAACCATTATTTAATACAATGAATATTTATTGAGATCATAAAAAATAAAAAAAATAATAGAAAAGAAAAAAAATAAGCTATTAAGGATATTAGTTGAAGGAAGCGTAAAATAATAAGTGTTGAAATGGCAATAGTATTTTATTTTACATTACATCAATACTTTTATAAATATAGAGAATATTTTATTTACTAATTTTACGTTTAAAGACATCAGGAAAAAAAGTAATGGTTAAATAGGCTACAGAAAAAAATCGTTTTCGAACTTGTAATAAACATTAATAAATTATTGACAGGATGATATTTACATTTTTTGTGGCAATAAAAGCACTATCATTATTAGCTACTGACATATTTTATTATGATCGTGATAACCACAGCAGGTGTCATGGGAATGGTATTAGATAGGGGTGTTCACGGGTCGGGTTTGACCCGACCCGACTTCGAATCCGACTCAATTCATTCAATTTTGATCGGGTCGGGTCGGGTCAGTCCTCTTTGGAGGGATGGATCTGATCCAATCCGTTCCAGTTCGGGTCGGGTTGGATCGGATCGTGTGGTCAGATTACTCGATCATCATTTTTTTTACCTTTTCTATTATTAAATATAAAAAATATGACATAATATTTATTTTAAAAGAATAAAATATTTATATATTATTTTACACATTTAAAATATTTTATTTTAATATTTTAGTATAAAATATAAGCTGAAAATAAAAAAAATAAAAAAAATCGGGTCATTCGGGTCGGGTCGGGTCAACTCGGGTCGAAAAATTTTAACCCGTACCCGATCCGAACCGGGGTCGGATTGAGGTCGGGTCGGGTCTGACCCAACCATGGATCCGACCTTCGGATCATCAGGTTCGTAGGCGCTTTTTATCATTTTTTTTTGTCGTCACCCTAATATTGGGAAAGACGATCGTTCAATTTAATTGATATTAAGAATTATGCATACTGCTAATATATGAGAGTCCTAGTCCATTATTAAGTTTGACTATTTAATGTCATATCGGATAATGATAAGTGTTAATAATGCCTTGAATCTGAACTCAATTGGTCCTCTACATAGTCAGGCGCTTCAGCAGAATTCCCATACGGGGGTCTCGCTTCAGCGAAAATTTTTAGGGGTATTCTGTATGTGATTCGGATTTGATTTATTTTCTTATCACGAGATAGGTGTCATATTTTCAGGGATTTATTTAGAGTCACAGTCCGTATGTAATTCCTATCAACTGTCAAAGGGAGTGCCTATATAAACTTCCTAGTGGTCTAAACAGAGACTCATCCTTGTAATCATCATTGTTCCATAACAAAGAGCCGCCATCATTTTTTTTCTCTTCGCGTTCTTCTGTATTTCGTGCGATCCCTCTTTCTCCCTTTTCGTAACAAACTAGTATCAGAGCCTCAGGGTTTGTCAGCGATTCTCGATCAGCAGGGAGATGACGTCGCACAACGTGAGCGTGGAGAAGTTCAACGGCAGGAACAGTTTCGGATTGTGGCAGTTCAAGATGCGGGCGCTTTTGAAGCAACAAGGAGTCTGGGCGCCGCTCTCAAACGTGTCGAAGAACAAGCCAAAGGAGGAAGACTCGAAGGGCAAAGAAAAGGAGATCGACCTTGCAACTTTGGCGGCACAGGAGGAGAATGCGCACTCGATGATTCTGTTGTGTCTGGCGGATGAGGTGATAATCGAGGTCGCAGATGAAAAAAAGGCGATCGGTCTGTGATTGAGACTCGAGAGTCTATATATAACGAAGTCTCTCACCAACAAGTTGCTGTTGAAGCAACGTCTGTTCTCTCTCCGCATGCAGGAAGGTACCCCTCTGAAGGAACATCTTGATCAGTTAAATTTTTTGTTGATGGAACTCAGAAATATCGATGTTAAGATCGAGGATGAAGATGCTGCCCTAATTCTGTTAGTTTCGCTTCCTCCATCATATGAGAACTTCGTTCAGTCTATGATTATCGGAAAGGAAACTATAAGTCTGGAAGAAATAAGATCGAGTCTCCATACTCGTGAACTTCGGCATAGGGCATCTGAAAATTCTGCAGAGACTCAGGCCGCGGGTTTAATATCGACCGTAGAGAAGGGACAATCCTCGAATTCAAAAAAATCCAAATCCAAGAAGAAGAAAATCACTGCGAATGACATCTGTAATTACTGCAAGGAACCAGGTCATTGAAAGAAAGACTGTCCGAAGAAGAACGCCCCCGTCGCTGCGGTGGCACATGAAATAGGGAATTCCGAAGATGATTTGGTTCTGACTGCTTTTGATCAAGGATGTCTGGAGGATAGTTGGGTTCTGAATTCGGGGTGTTCCTATCACATGACTCCGAATAAAGATTGGTTCTCATCTTATCAGAAGACTGACGGTGGAAATGTTATCATGGGCAATAACGCGTCATGTCAGATAGTTGGAATCGGTTCTGTACAGATCAGGACTTATGACAATCTTGTGAGGATGCTGACAGATGTCCGTCATGTTCCGCAACTGAAGAAGAATTTGATATCACTTGGAGTCCTCGACTCTAAAGGGTGTCAGATCAATGCTGCTGGAGGCATCCTCACGGTCATGAAGGGTGATGCTACGGTTCTGAAGGGAGTCAGATAGAAGTCTTTGTATGTATTACAAGGCAAGACAGTCTCTGGCGTTGCTGCAGTGGCTAGTTCATCCGAATCAGATAGGTCCAGGCTGTGGCACATGTGACTTGGGCATATGAGTCAGAACGGGATAAATATCCTCAACAAACGAGGTCTTCTAGGAGAGAAGAAGATATCTGAAATAAACTTCTGCAAGCACTATGTATTCGACAAACAGCGAAGGTCTTAGTTTGGCAAGGCAGTGCACAGGACGAAGGCGACACTTGACTACATCCACGTTGATTGTTGGGGTCCCTCTCGTGTTCCATCATTAGGAGGTGCGATGTACTTCATATATGTGATTGATGACTACTCGAGGATGACTTGGGTATTCATGATGAAACACAAGAGTGAGTCCTTCAAGGCCTTCAAGCAGTGGAAGGTTCTGGTGAAAAATCAGACGTCGAAGAAAGTGAAGCATCTTCGTACTGACAATGGTTTGAAATTCTGTTCTGCTGAATTCGATAAGTTCTGCAAAAATGAAGGCATTGCCAGGCATCGCATAGTTAGGGAGACTCCACAGCAGAATGAAGTTGCAGAACGAATGAACATGACACTTTTGGAGAGGGCAAGGTGCATAATCTCTAACGCTGGCCTAAATAGGACATTCTGGGCTGAAGCTGTTAACACAGTTTGCTACTTGGTGAATCGAAGTCCGGCCTAACTGAGGTATGGTCAGGAAATTCTGCTGATTATACTTGTCTGAAAGTTTTTTGTTGTCCAGCATACTATCACGTCAGTGAAGGGAAGTTGGAGCCAAGGGCCAAAGAAGGAGTGTTCATGAGATATGGTGCAGGAGTGAATGGCTACAGAATCTGGTCTCCTTCAGAACACAAAGTCATCCACAGCAGAAACGTGACCTTTGATGAAGCATCAATGCTTCAGTTGAAGGTGGAGGCTGAAGAGAGTATCAGTAAACAAGTGGAGGTTGAAATCACTCCAACTGAAGATGATGCTGAAGGATCACATCAAGAAGCAGAACCAGAAGGTGAAGAATCTAATGAGCAACCTGAAGAGGAGTCAATTGCTGCTAGACGTCATCGCAGAGAAGTGGGTCCTCCTAAGCGATATGGTTTCGAGGACATGGTTGCTTATGCACTACAGGTAGCTGAAGAGGTGGAATCCCTGGAGCCGTCCTCTTATAGGGATGTCATCACATGTGTCGAATCTGAACAGTGGATCGCTGTTATGGGTGAGAAGATGGAATCGCTTCACAAGAATCAGACGTGGGAGCTGGTCAAGTTGCCTAAAGGTAGGAAGGTTGTTGGCTGTAAATGGATCTTCAAGAAGAAAGTAGGAATTCCAGGAGTTGAAGGCACGAGATACAAAACACGACTGGTTGCTAAAGGTTATAGTCAGAAAGAAGGTGTGGACTACAATGAGATATTTTCATCTATTGTTAGACATACTTCTATCAGGGTGCTACTTGCTCTTGTAGCACATCAGAATCTAGAGTTCGAGTAACTAGATGTGAAGACTGCTTTCCTCCATGGAGATCTTGAAGAAGACATTCTTATGAGCCAACCAGAGGGATTCTCCATTCCAGGAAAGGAGAATCAAGTTTGCAGTCTGAAAAAATCTCTGTATGGCTTGAAGCAGCCTCCCAGACAATGGTACAAGAGGTTCGACAACTTCATGATCAGTAAGGGATTCAGTCGAAGTCCCTATGATTGCTGTATATATCACAAGAAGATGAAGGACGACTCCACCATTTATCTGCTCTTATATGTTGATGATATGCTTATTGCTGCCAGAGATATGACAGACATTCAGAATCTGAAGAAGCTCCTCAGTGCAGAATTCGACATGAATGATCTTGGTGCAGCACAGAAGATTCTGAGGATGGAAATTCTAAGGGATCGCGCACAGAGTAAACTCTTCTTATCTCAGAAAAGTTATATTGAGAAGATTTTATCCAGGTTTGGAATGTCTGAAGCGAAGCCTTTGAATACTCCATTAGCTGCAAATGTTCATCTTTCTGTTGCCTTCGCACCAAAGTCAGAAGCAGAAAAGGAGTACATGTCTCGGGTTCCATATGCTAGTGCAGTTGAAAGTCTGATGTATGACATGATTTGCACAAGACCGGACATTGCTCATGCAGTCAGTGTTGTCAGCAGATTCATGAGCGATCCAAGAAAGGAGCATTGGCAAGCAGTGAAGCGAATTTTTCGGTATCTGAGAGGAACATCTGATATTGGCCTCATCTACAGAAGTGATAAAGAGTGTTTGGTTGCAGAGTACTCAGATTCATATTATGCTGGAGATGTTGATGGAAGACGATCTATGACAGGCTATGTCTTCACTTTGGACAGTTCAGTTATTAGTTGGAAAGCTACACTTCAGCCATCAGTTACATTGTCCACCACAGAGGCTGAATACATGGCACTGACAGAAGCTGCCAAGGAAGGCATCTGGTTAAAAATCTTAGTTGAAGATCTCGGATTACATCAGGAGCAGGCTATAGTGCACTGTGACAGTCTGAGTGCAATATGTTTAGCCAAGGATCAAGTACATCATGAAAGAACCAAACACATTGATGTCAGATATCACTTCATTCGCACTGAGAAGAGGATCAAGGTGAAGAAAATTGGTACTGAAGACAATCCAGCTGATATGTTCATCAAATCTGTTTCTTATGGCAAGTTCCAACATTGTTTGAACTTGCTTAACATAAATACTTGGTAATAGCTTCAAGATGGGACTGGCGGCGACGTGACGTACTTTTTTGCTCTGAAGATGATTCAAGTTAAGGTGAAGATTTGTTAATAATGCCTTGAATCTGAACTCAATTGGTCCCCTACATAGTCAGGCGCTTCAGCAGAATTCCCCTACGGGGGATCTCGCTTCAGCGAAAATTTTTAGGGGTATTCTGTATGTGATTCGGATTTGATTTATTTCCTTATCACGAGATAGGTGTCCTATTTTCAGGAGATTTATTTAGAGTTCCAGTCCGTATGTAATTTCTATCATCTGTCAAAGGAAGTGCCTATATAAACTCCCTAGGGGTCTAAACAGAGACTCATCCTTGTACTCATTATTGTTCCATAACAAAAAGTCACCGCCATTTTTTTCCTCTTCGCGTTCTTCTGTATTTCGCGCGATCCATCTTTCTTCCTTTTCGTAACAATAAGTGAGATTTTCGGTGAAATTTTTTTACAAATATAAAAATTCAAACTCCATACCTTGTTTAAATGACAAGAAGTTACTGTACAATCTACCTCAAGTCCCATCGGTTCCTTTTACCATTTTATTCTCGTTCGGAAGACCGATAATAACTAAAAATACGTGTAGACAAGAAAAAGGTGACTACATTTTTAGGATAAAAGCAAAAGTGGATATATACAAGAACTTCGTCCTTCGCAACATTAAAGATGAAATATCTTTAAATATAAGATAATTTCACAATATTGTCCTATATTTTCATTTAAAAATATAAAATGAAAAGTTTCTCTTTTTTCTTTTCATGTTATAGAAAATAATTTGTGAAAAAAAATCAAAGAACGTTCCATTTTATTTTATAAGAAAGATAAACAAAACCTAATCTACACGTCTGAGATAACTTTTTAAACTAAAAAAATCATATAGTCGAAAAAAGAAGATAATCTTTTTTGTAGGATTTTTCGTACACCTCCCCAAACTGTTACAATTTTTGTACTTTTTTTTTCTCTTACATATCTTGAGTTCATAAGAAATGGCTCTCGTTTCGCAGATCAAAGTCGGCTCTCGTGAAGACACTTCAAGTAGGTTAATTGACTTCATGGAGTGGGAGGATTTGTGCTAAATTTGTTCTATCAAAGCATCCCGCTCTGCTGTTAACTTGACGACGGCGTCTGCAATCTTCATTCTTTCTGCAGGTGTTTCCTTGGAGCAGGAGACGCCAATCTCCAGCACTGACCTCAAGCAGTCCTGAACAGCTACACTAATCGTCTCCCCCTCTTCCCTCTCCAAGAACATGTTCGGATCAACCACCTCGCCCACTCGCTCATCAGTGAGTGCCGCTTCCACGTACCCATGAAGGCTGAGACCCCCTGTGAACATCTCATCCGTTGGCCTCCTCCCGGTAAACATCTCCAGCAGAAGCATCCCGTAGCTGTAAATATCTCCCTCTGCAGAAACCTTGTTGCCGACGCCGTACTCTGTGCTCAAGTAATCCAAGTTGGAGCAGATCAGTTGAATAAATTCAAAACAAGCCATTAATGAATGGAGAAAATGCTACCTGGGGCTATGTAGCCAATGGTGCCCTTAAATGTTGTGGAAGTAGATGACTTCTGAGACGAGCTGCTGCCCGAGAACTTGTTGGCGAATCTCGCGAGTCCAAAGTCCCCGACGTGAGCCGTCATGTCGTCGTCTAGAAGAACGTTGCTTGGCTTCAAATCAGAGTGAACTATTGGCGTATGGCCATGGCAATTGTGGAGGTAGTTAACCGCAGATGCCACATCAACTGATATGTTCAGTCGCTGCACAAGGCTGAGACTTCGGTCCTCTGTCCCCGGATGCAGCCAGCTTTCTAGGCTTCCGTTGGGCATGAACTCATAGATCAATGCCTTGAACGCATTGCCTTTGAAATCGGTGCTGGAGCAAGCTGTGATGACACTGACGAGATTCCTGTGCCGGATGTTCCGCAAGGCCATGCATTCGGCAACGAAGCTCCTCGACGCGCCTCGCTGTTGCAGGTTGAACACCTTCACGGCCACGGTTACGTCGCCCATCAGTCCTCTGTACACTGAACCGAAGCTTCCTGCGCCAATAAAATTTGCCTCCGAGAAATCATTCGTTGCTCTGAGTAGCTCGGCGTAGGTCATCTTAGCATGCTGTTCTTTGATGTCTGTGACCTTCGTGCCACGGATCTGTTTCTCTGATTTGCGGCAGAGCAAAAATGTGACAAATACAAAAAGTAGAATCACGCAAACTCCGCCGGCGGCCAACAGAATTATTATTATACGCTTCGAGTGCTTCTTGCTCGAGGAGTTTTGGCACGGAGGCAAGTGCAGTGCTGAGACACCTCCGCACAGTTTGCTATTGCCCAACACCGAGAACAAACTGGTGTTGCTGAAGACGCCATCACGCGGCACTTCGCCGTCGAAGCTGTTGAAGGTCAGATTTAGGTACGACGAGAACGGAATGCTCACGAGAAATTCCGGGATTCTACCTGTGAGGTTGTTCCTTGACAAGTCCAACTGTTGGAGACCTTTCAACTGGCTAAATGATGAAGGTATGGGACCTTGGAACATATTGCCAGCTGCAAGAAGCCTTTCTAAGTGCAGACAGCCGCCGAGAGAGCCCGGAACGGTACCGGAAAATCCATTTCCAGAGATATCGAGCACTTCGATGTTCAGCAAGCTGCCAACTTCAGGAGGCAACGGCCCTGTCAAGGAATTGTGTTGCATATCGAGAAAAGTTAGCGTTGGGATCTGCAAGATTTTTCCAGGCACTTCACCTGTCAGCATGTTAAATCCAAGATCCAGCCATCGGAGACTGGTGCAATCGCCCAAACTTGGAGGTAGAGATCCACGCAGCTCGTTGTTGCCAATATAGAGCTTGCTCAGCTGACTGAGGTTGCCAAAGCTGTCTGGGATCTCCCCGTTCAAAGCGTTGCCACCTAACTTTAATTCAACCATCCTTGAAAGCCTGCCCACTGTCACAGGAATGCCACCTGTGAGGAGGTTTGAATTGATCCAAAATGTAGCCAACTTGTTGAGGTTGCTGATTTCAGGAGGGATGCTTCCAGCTATGTGATTGTAATCGAGTGTTAAGGTTTCAAGGGTAGTGGATAAGTTACCAAGTGATCTTGGTAGCTTTCCTCCCAACTTATTTATGCCCACGTCCAGTAATCGTAGGCTGGTGCAGTTGGTCCAAGCTGATACGAACTCCCATTCCTCTGCATTGCTCGCCTCAAGCTGGTTGTAGGAAAGAGCTATGTTTTCAAGGTTCTGCAGGGCGCCCCAACTCCTCGGGAGCGGTCCGCTGAATGAATTATTAAAGAGCTGTATGTTGAATAGATTAGAGACGTTGGATAAGGAAGCTGGAAGGCGTCCATGGAATCGGTTGTCGTTCAACTGGAGGGACTGCAAGTTTGGAAGGCCCTCGCCCATGCTCTGCGGAAGAGATCCGGAGAGCATGTTATCACGCAACCTTAGGAGGATGAGAGACGAGAGGTTCCAAAGTGACGTCGGGAGCTCACCAGTCAATTCGTTCTCTGACAGTGTGAGTTGAGTCAGCGCAAGGTTGCCAATTTCCGGTGGGATGCTTCCACTTAGGCTGTTGGCCTGTAAATTAAGTATCTGGAGCTCTGAGAGAGAGCCGATCTCGCCGTGGATCGGCCCCTCGAGCATGTTGAATGCGAGTGAGAGAAGACGAAGATTGCTGCAACTGCTAAGGTTGCGTGGAAGGGCGCCATGGAAGGAATTGTTGTTCAAGCTAAGGTTTTGGAGACGCGAACAGTTGTGGAACAGGAAAGCAGGGATTTCGCCGCCCAGGGGGTTGGAGCTTAAGTTCAGATGTTGCAGAAGGGCCAGCTGGCTGAGCTCCGGCGGCATGGGGCCTCGGAGTTCGTTTTCCGGCAGGTGGAGCCTCTTCAGGAAGGAGAGGTTGCCTATGTGCGGAGATATGGAGCCGGCCAGATCCATGGACACCAGGTCCAGGGACGTGACCCTCCGTTGGCCATCGTAGACGCCGCACCCCACGCCGCGCCACTGGCAGAAGTGGAGGGACGCGTTGTCCCATGAGGCCAACGCGCCTAACGGGTCCGCGAGGAGGGACTTGAAGGACCGGAGCGCGAGGCCGTCGACCCCAACGCCGCTGCTACTGGCGGCACTGGCACCGGAGGCAGCCGACGAAGCCACAAACCATGCGAGAAGCAGGAGAGAAAACTTCTGACATGGTAACATTTTGGGAGATGCGAGTTCAAAAATTTACGTATACAGCTCCATGCATGTTGACGTAATACGGGAGCGTGGTTAGGGGTTGCTTAATAAGTAAAGTTTAAAGTTGGGCATTACGTATACAATCGTTCTTCTGGCATCATTGACCCTGTAAGGATTTAGAGGGTGGGAATTGGTCTTCAGCACGGAACTATGGGGCACACATGGGGCATCAAGAAATGCAGTAAGCTTGGATACACCTCAATGTCATTTTGGAGGCATGCAAACTCGTCTAATTTTTGTTGACATAATCTACAAAAGATCCAAGCTGCCGTGGAAGCTATGGAGCTGTTCATGAAAGATTTCTGGCAACACGCCAAAACTTTCTTAAAGATCAAATCTACTATTTTCGTCCTGGACTTCTTGGCTGACCTCCCGTACGCACTCTGAACTTCGGGAACATTCAGTATGTAATCGCAGCCTTTTCATTTGTTCAATTGAGCGTTGCACATTGCGTCTATCTACTCATAAGAAGTCTACCCTTTAATACTATATTCTATTACAAATTAAACTGTCTTAAATGTGCTATGAGTTTATAATGGGAACAAGACATCGGCAGCCGTCTCGTGCATGTAGTAGTCAAAAATAGTAACACATGCAGGTGGACTATTGAATTACGTAATTTGACACAACATATGTAGCCAGAGAGAGAGAGAGAGAGAGGGCGCATAATGTGCACGCATGAAGTTGGAACGGGAGTTTTGGACGTGAGAACGTTGACTGGTGTTGCTGACAAGAAGGTGCAGTGCTGCTGCCGAGATGCATGGCATGCACTCACACATGACACTGGAGATGCGTACAAGTTTCGATGATATTAGTTTTTTGTGCAAGGAACACGTACGCCCTCGTGCGTTGAAGTTGAAAAATCTAAAACCTCATGAACGAATTCGGATGATATCTGCCAGTCTGAGTTCAGGTAGGATGCCCCCACCCGTACGTAGTCGTACGTAT
The DNA here is from genome assembly GCA_030549335.1 of Pontederia crassipes. NCBI lineage: Eukaryota > Viridiplantae > Streptophyta > Magnoliopsida > Commelinales > Pontederiaceae > Pontederia > Pontederia crassipes. The sequence goes on from CM060197.1 coordinate 32,205,896, forward strand.
TCTTTTTTTTCCAAAATAATATCATCCTTGATAAAAAATATATATATAATTAAGTAAACGTCCATAAAAAAGTTAATTAACTAATAGTTGTTGAAAGTCAATGCCCAATGCTAATTGAACAATCGCGTGATTTTATGAAAGCGTGTCAAAATCGAAGGCACATAACATTTTTAGAAGTCTTTGTCCATGCAATTTTATTAAAATACGTCATATGTTATATGCGCATGTACGACACCGAAAGAAGAAAACATAATTAATTGATCATACACACATATATAGCATGGGATTAAATAGGTATGAATTCAAATTGGTTAATGCATATGAAATTTATTTAAGTTTTAACCAAATTGCACTGTTCTATGTCGTTAGATTGACCAATATTCTACAAATGTAAACCCTTTTTCATTCACCCCCATCAATTAATTAAACCAATAATATATAATCAAATAGGCTACATTTGTTTTCCCACTTACATGGGGCACCGGTTTTTCTTCCGAGCATTCCCATTCTTCGAAATTACATGCGTCATTTATTATTTTTCATATGATTATTGCACTTGGCAATGATCCAATGAACATATCAACCATTGATTGGTTCAATTATAAATATTATAAAAACAATTATGCTTACTTTAATTAATTAGCACAACTTGATAACTTCACAAGTTGAGACTTTTTGTTTCCCATCGCTTCTGTAGCTACTCGTCTTCCCTTTCTCTTTAAAAGGAGCGTACTTTAAAAGGAGCATATGCTCGTCTTCCCTTTCCCTTTTCAATTACGTCTGACAATTGAAAAGCTGCATGATCCTTTAATATCTAGCTACGTATACTTCATCGACCTCCCCAAAAATTGCTGCTGCATTGTTAATGATCTCAACCTCTCGCTCCAAGGCGCATAGGTGATCTGTGGAAAAGCATGCAGCGAGCCATGGGTTCTTCCATTGGGTATCGCCTTCTGGTCTTCTTACTTCTCGTTGTCCTAGTCGTCAGCACACTTCCAGATCGACCTGCCATGGGAGATTGGTGTTTGAATGGTCCTTGTAAGGGCAACATAAACGGAGACCCGGACGAAGGCTTCCGCAGAGATGGAGTTGACAGCACACTTGCAGATCGACCAGCCATTGGAGGTTGGTGCTTGAAAGGTCCTTGTAAGGGCAACATAAACGGAGACCCGGACGAAGGCTTCCGCAGAGACGGAGTTGACAGCACACTTGCAGATCGACCTGCCATCGAAGGTTGGTGCTTGAAAGGTCCTTGTAAGGGCAACATAAACGGAGACCCAGACGAAGGCTCCCGTGCAGACAGAGTTGACAGCACACTTGCAGGTCGACCTTCCCTCGGGGATTTGTGCTTAAAATTTCCTTGTACGGGCAGCATAAATAGAGACCAGGAAATTGAAGGCTTCCGCCGAGGTGACGCTGGCAACGGTGGAGAGGAGTTGCTGGTAGAGGCGCTGGTGGCCGAAGAGATCGTCGCACCTGTGCTGGTGGCGGCATGATGGCGGAGCTTTCGGAGGTGTTCTTGTTGGAGTTCGACTTCAGTTTGTATTAGTAGTCATTATCGTCCTTTCACCTTGCTACCTTCCCTAACTCGGGACGCGAAAAAAAATGTACTACATGTGCTCATTAAATGAGCTCTACATATCCATTTTATTTTTTTCTCTTTAAGCCTGTTTGAATTTGTATTAATTTAATTAAAATTTATCATTTTGATCTCGTTCAAAAATCGAATAATGAAGCACTACTAGTCATGAGCATCCATGAATTTAGATAAATAATAATAGACATAATGTAACTCCCTTAAATTCACCTTAAAAACTTAGAGCAATTAGGAGAATTCGACGGTGCTACCATTCGTAATCACATGATCACAATGAAATGAAGAATATAAATGCAGCGAAAAATCATTACTCTCATTTCAGCGAGAGTCTTTAACAAAACATTTGAAGACTAATGTCATATAAAATGATCTAATGGACTCAACATTATAGCCTAGACTAAGTGCAACCGTGCTGTCATTAGCTGAGTCGTCATTCATTCAAGTAAATCAATTATCTCTACATATTCAGGGATGTGTATAAATTTTTAATTATAATATGTAAAGGTCATGCCATGAAATACATCCTAAGAAAAACACTACATGCTAACTCTATATAAATAGTTCATATGAGAAAAGGAACATACGTATGTCATGTACCTAGTCATGTGATATACATGTCAGTCATTAGTTTCATATCATCAGTAGCATGAGATAACATAGAATCATTATCATACTAAAGCATGGATCATTTTTTAGTTCATCAGTAGGGACATTAAGTGACTGACACTTATCATTATCTTGCCTCAGAAATTTCCTCGGGTTGCCTCATAACTCGTTGGACCCCACTTTCAGTCAATTCAGTAATAGTCTTTGAACCTATTGGTAATTAATTAATCAAGTTGTTATCCTCACAATAGGCTAGCTAGGTATCAGAGCCAATGTTCCCATCATCCGAAGGTGACGAAATATACATACCGTTGTTGATAAAATATAATTATTTCTTAAGAAAATGCTAACTCCAAGGTTAAGGCACACTTATTTCCTGAAGAAAAAGCTAACACACAAGGAGCACTGAACAATTTTTTTTTTGAGTTGAGGTGCGACAAATAACAATATTCTTCAATTGAGTTCATTATGTTTGCAAATAATCAAACAATATAACGTCTCTCAGTCTTCATATTGTAACCTAATTACGATTGTGGATGCATTTTATGTATCTAGATTCATATACATTCACCAATCATCAATACATAGTATAAATACGTTAAAAATAGGTTTAAAATATCCTAAGGGTCATTTCTAGTCGGATGTGGCCATAACTGGGTGATCACTCTCGTGACCGAGGTATTTGAAAGCTTTTTTTCCTAAGTGTTGATCACGTACGTGCCTAGAGTGTCTCGGTCGTGCCATGTCTGCATCATGGCCGTGCTTCCATGAGAAATGAGTCCTATTTGGGACTTATTCCTATAGGCCATGCGCTCACTGTCATGGCCAGGGCAGTCATGGTCATGCTTGGCTTGTCACGGTCGTGCCTGGCTTGTCAAGGATGTGCTCATGCCTTGGGCGATTTGTCGTCTTCCAACCTCTCAACCACGGTCATTTCGGGAGACGGTCGCATCCAGAAAGTCGACGCTCGGCTCATTTTTTTATAAATTTTAATGTCCAAACTTTAGAAAAATAATCTAAAACATTCAAAACATTATATGCATGATTTCTAGACATTTATGCATCATAAAAACATGTTAAAACATGCCATATCATTCAGTCACTCAAATCTAGGGTTTCATCTCTAAAAGTATTAAGAACATGATTTCAAAATAAAGATCAATAACATATAGATTTCAGTCTTATCATCTTAGTAGATCTAATGAATGTACATATGCATGTCCTCAATCAAATCCCAACAAAAAACTAGGTGTTCTTGGAGCTATCAATCCAAATGTAAAATTTATTGAAAGAGGAGCCTAAATTCTCTTTACATACCTTGATATTTCTATTTGATCGTTCTCTTCTTTCTTTTCTTCCTCTTCCTCCTTATTTCTCAAGTTCTCTCCTCAAGTCCTAGTCATCAGTGCACATGGAAAAAAGAGGTAAGCAAAGAACTTTGGACTTTTATATAAGGGAGGTTAGGACTTTGGACCAAATGACCAATTTACCCGTAATAAAAATATGGGGTATTACATCGCAAGTGGCCAATTAAAATCTAATTATTAGTAATAAATTATTTATAATATTTAACTTTGTCTAATTTATTTTATTGAAAACAATTATATGTTACTAATCATTGTTTATACATTATTTCATTTTAGCGTATAACTTACTATAATTATATACTTTTAGTGATATTTTCTTTTACTACCATGTTCTTACTTTGGTTTTCCATAATAAATGAATGATTAATTATTAATTAATTAATAGTCTTTTGTTTTACTTCATTTTAAACTTTTTTAAATGATTTTATATTTGTATTATCTCCCATATAATCATAAAAAATAAACATATGGATATCACGAAAATTTTCATATTTCTTTCTAAGTTTTATTAATTATTAAGCACACAAATTAATTTCCATTTTTTTATCCTTTTTCCTTTTTTTTCTGACAACAAAATGAGTAATAATAATAATAACTACTGCCTTGGGTCGCCATTTGCGGGCTAGTAGCTTGGATCTGTCTTGGTATTGCACGTGTGTTACGTCGGCCTTGCACATGTGGGCTTCATGCCTGGCCCAAAGATCCATGTGGGCCAGCACAACCGCGAGCCGCCCGTGGGCTCGACGGGGCTCGCAAGCCCAAGACCCTGCTATTAAGATTTTTGTTTTTCCTTAACAAGTGTTAGAAAGAAAATATCTATATTTTATATTTATAATGTGTGCTTCAGAATGTTCAAAATTTGATAAATATAAAATTAATTAAAAATTATTTGAGTTCGACGATGGACCGAAATCCAAATATGTCATCCATGCGCACTATCGAAATTGGGAAAAAAGAAAAAGAAAAAAAAAGAAAGCTCAAGATTGGATAAAAAAGATTGATCAGCTTATGTGATATACATGTATAATTTTATTTATTTTTATTAACATTCACTGCTTAGAGTTTGCAAGAGAACTACCTCTGCATTGGAATTTCTTCAAGTCCTAATCTCATTGCAAGATCTCTTCGTTGAATAAATTCGTGAACTTGTAATTAAACTTTATCTTACCAAACACTGAATTTTGTAAAATCTTGTATTAAATTTTAAATTCATCAATATCAAATAAGAGTTCCATAATATAACTGGAAACCATTAAATCATAGTCTAGACGTAGAAAAGAACATATATAAAGCTTAATAAATAAAAGCAGTTCACGGAGCCACAAGTTTAAGGGAGTAGATTCTGGTTTAATAAAAGAAAATGTTTCCTAAGACGACTCGTATTTTTGGTCTTTTTTCTTGTGTGGTTTCTTCCTAGGCACATACCCTATTTGTAACAGTTTTGTACTTGTCTTTTTTTTTTTATCAATTTTTTTAAAATCAGACCGGAGATCGAACCGATCGATCAACTTTACTATGGTTCGACCAATTCGGATTCAACCGAATTTTTATTAAATAATGTTATTTTAATTACTTTAAAAAGTTATATTATAAATAAAGTAGTAAAGATAAAAAAAATAATGAAATAAAATCATTTAAAATTTATCAACTATTAATAAATTATTTTTTACATTTTTAAAATGTAAAATATCTATGTTAATCATTTTATTATTTAATAAATTCATGAATATTTTTATTTAGATTTTTTTCTTATTACTATCTTCTCACAATTTATTTTTCAAATTCGAATTTTTTTCTATATTATTTGTTTTGTATTTTAATTATAAGGTATATAATATATATCTACTGCTATATTTTTAATATCTGTTATTTATAACGATTTAAATTTTATCTTAATTAATGTCATTTTACTTTATTTGTTTCAATTTGTCTTTTCAATAATCTTCCCCCTTTTATTTTTAAATTCAAATTTACTTTCCTTATTATTAATATCCTTTTTTTTTACTTCATCCTATAAAAACTAATTTTTTTCTCTGTTTCCTAATCTTTCACTTTGCCTACTAATATACATTCCATTATTTTCTATATACAAACTAGGTTGAAAAAAACCATTCCATATCTTGATTTTTTTTTCTATAAATCATTCGATATCTTATCTCTACTATTTCGGATTGAACCAACCTGATTTTGATTGGATTAATCCGGTTCAATCCAATTTTTTGTTAGAATAATTTTTTATACCAAATAATCGATCGATCCGCTTTTGAAAACACTATTTTTATTATCTCATTATCAAGATACATAATTTGAAATGATGTAATGGAATTAGTTGAGATATTAGGCCGACCTCGGAGAATGCACTCTTTATCGAGTTATGTCGTCGGCATCATTTTTTAAATATATTGATTAAAAAAATATAATAATAAAGAAGTCTTCATATTCCTTTTCGCAGACCGAAGTAGGCTAATTGACATCGTGAAATGGGATTTGTAACTACATTTGTTCACTCAAAGCATCCCGCGCTGCTGTTAACTTGTCCACGGCGCCTTCCATCTTCATTCTTTCTGCAGGCGTTTCCTTGGAGCAGGCGATGCCAATCTCCAACACAGACCTCAAGCAATCCAGAACAGCTGCACAAATCGTCTCCCCCTCTTCCCTCTCCAAGAACATGTTCGGATCGACCACCTCGGCCACTCGCTCATCAGTAAGTGTCGCTTCCACGTACCCAGGAAGGCTGAGACCCCCTGTGAACATCTCATCCGTTGGCCTCCTCCCGGTAAACATCTCCAGCAGAAGCATCCCGTAGCTGTAAACATCTCCTTCTGCAGAAACCTTGTTGCCGACGCCGTACTCTGTGCACAAGTAATCAAAATTGGAGCAGATCAGTTGAATGAATTCCAAACAAGCCATTAATGAAAGAGGATGTGCTACCTGGGGCTATGTAGCCAATGGTGCCTTTAAATGCTGTGGAAGTAGACGACGACGACTTCTGAGACGAGCTGCTTTCTGAGAACTTGCTAGCGAACCTCGCGAGTCCGAAGTCCCCGACGTGAGCCATCATGTCGTCGTCTAGAAGAACGTTGCTTGGCTTCAAATCAGAGTGAACTATTGGCGTATGGCCATGTCGATTGTGGAGGTAGTCAACCGCAGAAGCCACATCAACTGATATGTTCAGTCGCTGCACAAGGCTGAGACTTCGGCCCTCTGTCCCCGGATGCAGCCAGCTTTCCAGGCTTCCGTTGGGCATGAACTCATAGATCAATGCCTTGAACGCATTGCCTTTGAAATCGGTGCTGGAGCAAGCTGTGATGACACTGACGAGATTCCTATGCCGGATGTTCCGCAAGGCCATGCATTCGGCAACGAAGCTCCTCGACGCGCCTCGCTGTTGCAGATTGAACACCTTCACGGCCACGGTGACGTCGCCCATCAGTCCTCTGTACACTGAACCGAAGCTCCCTGATCCAATAAAATTTGCCTCGGAGAAATCATTCGTTGCTCTGAGTAGCTCGGCGTAGGTCATCTTAGCATGCCGCTCTTTGATGCCTGTGACCCTCGTGCCATGGATCTGTTTCTCTGATTTGCGGCGGAGCATAAAGGCGACAAATGCAAAGAGTAGAATCGCGCAAACTCCTCCGGCGGCCAACAGAATGATTAATATACGCTTCGAGTGCTTCTTGCTCGAGGAGTTTTTGGGCATGGGCTGGCACGGAGGCAAGTGCAGCGCCGGGACACCTCCGCAGAGTTTGCTATTGCCCAGCACCGAGAACAAACTAGCGTTGCTGAAGACGCCATCACGCGGCACTTCGCCGTCGAAGCTGTTGAATGACAGATTCAAGTACGACGAGAACGGGATGCTCGCGAGAAACTCCGGGATTCTACCTGTGAAGTTGTTCCTTGACAGGTCCAACTGCTGGAGGCCTTCCAACTGGCTAAATGATGAAGGTATGGGACCTTGGAACACATTGCCAGCTGCAAGAACCCTTTCTAAGTGCACACAGCCGCCGAGCGAGCCCGGAATGGTACCGGAAAAGTCATTTCCCGAGATATCGAGCTCCTCGATGTTCAGCAAACTTCCAACTTCAGGAGGCAACGGCCCTGTCAACGAGTTGTGTTGCATATGGAGAAAAGTCAACGTTGGGATCTGCAGGATTTTAACTGGGACTTCACCTGTCAGCCTGTTGAATCCAAGATCCAGCCATTGGAGACTGGTGCAATCGCCCAAACTTGGAGGTAGGGATCCACGCAGCTCGTTGTGGCCGATGGAGAGATTGCTCAGCTGACTGAGGTTGCCAAGGCTTGCTGGGATCTCCCCGTTCAACGTGTTGTCACATAACTTTAATTCAATCATCCTTGAAAGTCTCCCCACTGTCTCAGGAATGTCACCTGTGAGGAGGTTTGTATTGATCACAAATCTGACCAAGTTGTTCAGGTTGCCAATTTCTGAAGGGATGCTTCCAGCAATGTGGTTGTAATCAAATGCTATGGTTTCAAGGGTTGTGGATAAGTTAGCGAGTGATCCTGGTAGTCTTCCTCCCAAGTTATTTATGCCCAAGTCCAGTAATTGTAGGCTCGTGCAGTTGGTCCATGCTGATACAAATCCCCAGTCCTCTGTGGTGCGCGCCTCAAGCTGGTTGTAGGAAAGTGCTATGTTTTTAAGGCTCTGCAGGGCACCCCAACTCCTAGGGAGCGGTCCGCTGAAAAGGTTGGCGAAAAGTTGTATGTTCAATAGGTTGGAGGCGTTGGACAAGGAAGCCGGAAGGCGTCCATGAAACTGGTTGTAGTTCAACACGAGGAGTCGCAAGTTTGGAAGGCTCTCGCCCATGCTCTGCGGAAGAGATCCGGAGAGCATGTTTTCCCGCAAGCTCAGGATGGTGAGAGACGAGAGGTTCCAAAGTGACGTCGGGAGTTCACCAGCCAATTCGTTCACTGATAGTGTAAGTTGAGTCAACGCAAGGTTGCCAATTTCCGGCGGAATGCTTCCACTTAGGTTGTTGCCCTTTAGGCTAAGTATCTGGAGCTTCGAGAGGGAGCCGATCTCTCCGGGGATCGGCCCCTCGAGCATGTTCTCTTCCAGTGTTACCAGAAGGAGATCTCTGCAGTTGCTGAGGTTGCGTGGAAGGGGCCCGTGTAAGGAATTGTGGTTCAAGCTAAGGTTTTGGAGCCGTGAACAGTTGTGGAACAGGAAAGCAGGGACTTTGCCGTTGAGAGGGTTGAAGCTTAAGTTCAGATGCTGCAGAAGGGACAGCTGGCTGAGCTCCGGTGGCATGGGACCTCGGAGTTCATTTTCCGGCAGGTGGAACCTCTGCAGGAAGGACAGGTTGCCTATGTGTGGAGATATGGTGCCGGCAAGATCCATGGATACCAGGTCCAGGGACGTGACCCTCAGTTGGCTATCGTAGACGCCGCACCCCACGCCTCGCCACTGGCAAAAGTGGAGGGACGCATTGTCCCATGAGGCCAACGCGCCTACCGGGTCGACGAGGAGGGACTTGAAGGACAGGAGCGCGAGGCCGTCGACCCCAGCGCCGCTGCTACTGACGACGCTGGCACCGGAGGCAGCCGACGGAGCTAAAAGCCATGCGAGAAGCAGGAGAGAAAACTTCTGATATGGCAACATTCTTGATGACACGAGTTCAAGATTTACAGGCAATGTGAATGTTAGACTTGATGTGAGAGTGAGGTTAAGGGATACAGAACATATAAGGGATAAGTTGAACTGTAGTTTAATAATTCAAGTTGACTTTAAAAAATGAATAGTTAGATATTTGTTCATAGAAAACTTATGAATTATTATTTCAGGCAATAATTGATCGCAAGGTTCTTAATATCATTAAAAGAATGTATATCTTAAGAACAAAATAGCAATCAAACTGATTGACTTTTTTCTTCTAGAATTGCTTTATTTTCAATCAGGTGGTTCAGCTGCGGAGAGGACGGGTGTAACTTGCGGGTCATTCTCGATAAATTTGTCAGCTATGGCGAGAAAAAGACCAATGCGTTGATGTCGTCGTCATCGACGTCGACACCTTTAAGGCTCTCGAATCTGTTACAGGCGGCGGCCGCACGTGTCCAAGGGTGATGAGGTGCTTTCTACTCTCTCCTGCCCACGAAGTCGCTGTGATCTACCTCCTGTTCTTCTTCATTGACGCCCATCGCCGCCGCTCCGGTCAATCCCATTGTCGACTTTGTAACCCTTCGAAAGTTTGAAAGCTAGAAGGCAATTAAAGGAATTCGACTGTGTTAATTCGTTCATCGTAACATTATGGTAATAAAATGATAAACATATTATTACAAAAAAATATTAAAGATGAGAAGAAAATAAAATTCTTCTTTTAAGATGGAGGTCTTAAATTAAAACTTTTGCAATTAATGTCATAGGTCAAGCTGAAGTTCATTAAACAGAAAGACATCTCTAAAATAATAGTTTGACAGACTGAAGATATTATTCTTAGTCTAGACCATGTGCAATTTCACCATGAGTTAAGTCAGTCATCCATTCAAACGTATCAGTTATCTGCACGGGTTCAGAGTATAGAATTTCTCAGATAAAGTATGTAAAGATCGTGCAATGTAAAATATATATATGACAATTTTGTAATAATGAACATATATACATACCATGTCATAGTCGTAAAAATGTACATGTCATTAGCTCATAACATAAGGTCATCAATAAAATACTTGACATTTAAATATCATTATCACTCCATTAGTCAACTTACAATAGGCATACCAAGTGACTAGCACTTATCCTTATCTTGCATCAGTAATATCCTCGGATTGCTTCATGACCCTTTGGATCTCACTTTCGTAATCATCAGTTCTTTCAGTTTAGTCAGTTATAATATTTGATCTTATCAATAATTGAAGAATCAAGTTGTTGCCCTCCAGTAGACTAACTAGGCTTTGAGCCGAGGCTCCATGGGAATATACATACCGTTTCCAATAAGATACAGTTTAATTCCGCAGGAAATGCTAACTCCTCCTGAGGAAAATTCGAGTATAATGGAGCAAAGCACAGTATTTTTTGTCATCGGTTTGAGGGGCGAAAGTAATAATATTCTTCAATTGGGTTCATTATTATCACAATCATCAAATAATTTACATTGCTCAGTCTTCAAATTTTAACTTAATTGCGACTGACCATGCATTTCATGTATCTAGATTCATATATAATCATCAAATACCTATTAGTAAATACCTTAAAATAAATTAAATATAACATAAACAAGTTTTTCGGTCTGTCGCGGTCGTGATAGGTTTCGTCACGGATGTGACAAAAATCATATTTCCTTACGGCCCTCTGTCACGACCGTAACAGACATAGTCACGAACCATAATGACCTATCATGCCCATGATAACAATTTTCATGGGTGTGACAGAATGCCAGATTTCACTCCTTTACGTTCTTTTGTTATGGGCATGACTGTATCCTGTCATGGCCGTGATAGAACAGATATTTCCTAGCCTTTTGTCTCGGGCATGACGTGGCCCGCCACAGTCATGACAGAAGCTGATATTTCATGTGGCACCATATGATCCAACCACTATGTCATGGGAGTGACGTGGTCCATCACGGCTGGGACAAAGGCCGATGCTGCCCCTTTTCAGCTTGATTTTCACTCGATTTTTTGCCCAGATTTGATTCAAAACTTTGGGCAAAATCATCTTCAACGTTATGACTGATTTATACACATTTTACAGATAATAAAATATCATAAATCAAATCAAAACATGTAAAATCATGCATTTCTTAAGATTCAGGATTCTTCCATCAAAGCATACAAAAATTCATAATCATGAATCCTAGCATATAGGTCAAATAATGAATTATAAGAATAATATCATATTTCATAGAACCTATAAAAATCATCATCAAATCCCTCAATAGGAGCAAGGTGCTATATTGCTCTCAATGCAATCATCAAAACATTGAGAGGGGAGATAGGGGTTGGATCCCCTTTACATACTTTTCAATTCTAGTTTTCTCTTCTTCTCTTTCGTCCTCTTCTTCCTCTTCCTTTTTGTGCCTCCTCTTGAGCCTCCTCTAATCCTGGCCGTTGAGGAAAAGGGTTTTTAGAAAAGATTTGGGCTTTGAATAGGGGGAGGTCATGAGGGTTTTGGCCCAAAGATCATATTGCCCTTAATTTCAAAATCCCAAGCGTTACAACTTGATCGTCTCGTCGAGCTCACACGGTCTTCCATTGCCTTTGAAGCATTAAGTCCATGTTGCTCCACTCTGACAAGTTTTGGAATACTTTGATAGCTGAGAGAGGTGCCGATCGAGGTGCCAAGTGGCAATGCAATGAACACCCTACAGCTGGAAGGGCAAAGATGCTTAGGATAGCAGCGATGGAGGAGTTGCGCCCCCTGACGACGGGGGACTGCTGCACTTTTTTATTATCTTTAATTTTTATTAATTTTGTTGTTTTATTATTTATTACTTTTTAATGCTTAATACGATACCACATCATCATTGAAACAAAAAAAATTCATGTAAAATAAGATAAATTCATAGTACAAATAATTTTGAGATCTTAACCATGTTAAACTCTAAATTTTTTGTCATAATTTATTTTCAATTGATCCTTGATAAGTGTAGGAGTCCTTGTGCTTTGGCAATCTTGTGAAAATATGTTCTCATCTCAAATTTTCCATATGTTATGCCCCTAAAGTGCTAATCATGGCTCAATGAGAATCAAATTTGGACTCTATTATTGTCATGGGTCATGATTGAAATTTCATGGCCCGTGGATCATGAAGTTTCCAGCTTGGTGGAAACTTAACGTACTTCACAATCATTATGTAATAGTCCATAAAAGTTTCCTTCTTCTTATGTAAACATTTTGTAAGTATCATGATCAACATATCACCGCCTGTTATGATGTAAAAGTTATTTTCGATCTTTCTATGATATCCGTGAATGTAAAGAAAATAATGATCAATGAAATCTTATTCTCAAATCGACTTTGGTATGTCATGAATCGTGATAAACTTGTAACGGTTTGTTATAAAATTTTCCAAGTCCAAACTGCTATAGGAGTCATGAAACAATGTAAGATTCGTGAACTTCACATGAAATCATGGATATGGTTGGATCGTGTGGTTCGTGAATTTTATAGCATTTTCATGAAAACTTTTGTGTAACGATCGTGACTACAAAATCACAGCCCGTGAAATCTTTACCCCGCGAATTAATCGTCTATGAGTGGCGTGACAATGGATGACATCCATGAAACTTCATGTAACAACAATGAACTCGCTTGTCATGGTCGTGAAATCTTCAGTCTGACATATTCTATAACATTTCAATGTTTTACCCCATAAGTAATTAACTTGATCAAGTGTTTAACTTAGCTATTTTCATTTATCTAATATAAATAAATGTTAATATCCAAGTTACCCTTAGGTTAATTATTGTAAATAGTTAATTATCTTAACTAAATAGGTAACTCCTTGATCCAAGTTCGATCAAATTATCATATTGAAATACTAGTCTATGTAAATTAATTGCTATGATTAATTAACTCTCGTGTGGAAACTTTGAGATGACTAATCCTTTATTAAATGCTTTGGCTTAACCTAATTACATGTAATGTTATTAGTTTTCTAATTAGTTCATATAAGTATTTTGATAAATTAATTATCATAAATGATTTTACTATCCTCTGATTTATGGTTCAACCTATTTTGGAAAATTTTATTACAATTAATTAGTTAATATGATAATTCTTCTTATCTCCTAACTAGCTCATCTTAGCTTTCATCTACTCTTGTGTGGTTGCATGCAAACTTTGTGTACAAGTTAGTTGACCCCTCATATAATTGACACCTTGTGCTTCCACATCATATGTTAACCAACATGCCCACCGCCATACTACATTAAATTCTTATAGGTTACCAATTAGATGCTTATGTGCTCATGCATGTTGACACCATTTTTAAATTATGTATTTCTAATTAGTTTTATTAGACATTAAGCTCGGTCCTTAATTATTGATCATAGCTATAATGAAATATTACTTCTCCCTATTTCTGCACCACCGCCTTAACTAATATATCGGTTAGGATGTAAATAAGGAAGATAAAGGCAATTGACAAGAAAGGTACGTATGATGAAACTTTTTTAATTTATTGCTATATGTCATTGAAAAATTGGGTTTAATAATGATTTGATCGGCCAGAGTTCAAATCGATAATAGGAGTCAATAGAATCAAATATTTTATAAAACCTCTGGATGTTGTTTTTTGTATGACCAAAAAGTGCATGTTATTAATTAAATGTAAGAGTCATTTAGAATTATGAATTGTATATAACAAGAACCTATTTAGATCATAATCTTTGCGGGCTTTGGAATTACATCAAAATGATATGTAGAGATAGTTATGTGTAAATTCATGAACATATGTCTTGCTATCCTAGCAAAATTAGTAAGATGGATTAGAAATTATGCTATAAATTATATTCTTATAATTAAAATATGAAATTTATGTGTTTTACACCTAACTTAACTAAGATTTTAATCCAACTGAAATTGCTTCAAAAGAATTTGAATGGTAACATACATAAATGTTACAATAGTTACATATATGTTTATTAGATTCTAAAACAAAATCTAAGTATATATTACTATAGGCCAGAGGCTTATGTAAGATAGTATAAATTATGAAATTAATTTTTTAATATTTAATTAGTTTAGTTTCATTGAGCTTTGGAATCAGGTTAATTAGTTTTTGAAGAAAAATTCGTCTGTTCATCTTTAGGGTTCTGTCGTTCCGTCTTGTTTCATATCCAATTGTATTCATCTTTATGTCGTTCTGTCATTCTTGTCGAAGTTGTACTCGATTTTATAAATTTTTTATTAAATCTAATATAGGACATAATTAAATTAGTTGATAGGATCCCCCTCCCCCTTTTTTTTTACTTTCCGTCCTATGTCACCCCATGGTTTATCGTTCAAACATGTCAAGTTTCATATCCAATTGTATTCACTTGAAAACGTTGTGTCTAGTATGAGGAATAAATGGTTAACCGAAACTTACTCAGTCTATCAAAATAAAAGTTAGAGAAGATCCTACTACTACTTATTAAAATCATTGTGCTTACTTCATAATGACATAGCTCTTAAGAATTTTATGAGTTAAACCGCATGAAGTCTCCTTTTGAAGGAAATTAAAAATACAAAATAAGAGTTATTTATTAATTGATATACATCATACAATCAATATGAGTTAGTTTAGCAGAATAGAGAACCAAAGCAAATCTAGGCTCAATATTAATTTTCCTTAGAAACAACCCTTAGAAAATAAAGTCTCAAACTTCTTCATCCATATAAAATTGGAATCACGAGGTTTGATTATGTAACGACCTAATTTTTTAGAGTTGGAAAATAATATTTTATTATTATTTATTTTGAAAAATATGGCCATTAATATTATAATAAATAATTCAAAAATTAAAGGAAAATAGGAGAGGAGTTTAATTAAGGATAAAAATGTGTTATGGGAAGTTTAATTAAATTCGGAATTATTTAATTATTAAAATAAACTAGAATTGTTAAAAGAGATTAATTAAAAGATTAAATTTGATAGGGATTGAAAGTTATAGATGAATTGGAAATCGAGGATCTAGAATCCTATAAATAAATTCTTAGGGTCGGCCGTCAAAAAAATTTCTTTCTTTTTGATTCTCGATGTTCGATGCTAGTGACGTTACATCCAGGTGATGGCAAAGCGAGATTCAACGTCGCTTAGCGCGAAATGAGGTACGTAGGGAAGATTCATAGGATTATTATTTACAATAAGTATATTTGCATGCGCCAATAGATGTTTGCGTCGAAGGAGATTCTTGTTGACGTTCATGTGCTTTGCGTGCAAGGAGATGAGTCATTTTTGAGCCGAACTATAACATTGTCGAGAGGGAGAAAGAGTAAGGAGAAGAGAGAGAAAAATCGAGAAGAAGGCAAAGAATAAAAAAAGAAAGGAGATTAGCCACGTGGTCTGGCGCCAAAGGAATAAGAAAAAAAAGAGAAAAGGGATTTCTCTGGTGCAATATGGAGAGAGGAAGTGACAGAGAAAAAAATATGTTTATGAAAGAAAGAGATAAGCAGAGTTGAAAAAGAGGAAAAAGAAAAAAAAACAAATGTGCGTGAGGTGGAGAGAGAAACATGAGAAAAAAAGGAATCAGCTGGCATGCTGGGAAAGAATGATATGTAATTTCCTTCTGTTATAATTTTTCGACGAGGAAAGTTATTTACTGAATTTTATAGGCCAACATGAAAAGAAATATAAAAGAAAAGAAATAGAAAATAAAGGAAAAAAATATGAAAAGTGTAGAGAGGCCGAGAGTTGTGTATTAGTATTTTTTGTTATTGTTTATTATTAGTATATTCTGATTATTTGTTATTATTATTTAAATATGATATATTGACTTTATTCTTATTGATTGATCCGGATTAAATTGTCATCATAGTTGATTATATTATTATCATACCTGATAATAGTATTATCTTATCACATCATGTTGTCATCATCATATTTTATTATCATACCTAATCTTGGATTGATTATAATATTGATTTAGTAATCTTTCTGATTGGATCTTATTTTACCTAAATTAAAATTGCTAAAAGATAGACATCTTAGATAAACAAGATAAAAGTCGAAAGTTATTGGGCCCGTGTCTATTGATTGCTATTAAGCCGGGACCAATTGAATTGAATTGAATTGAATGGGGCAGATAGTGTAAAAGCTATGACTGTCCTGTGTATGGCCACTAGTCCCCCGCCATACACGAATTCATTGAATTGAATTGGACTTGTCATGGCACTAATCCCCCACTGGCCTACATGAAAGTGGCATGATGTCCCTTAATTGACTGAGCGCTCCTCATTGAATTGGATAACTCCGAACATTATTGAATTGAATTGAAATAGAATTAAAATGAATTGAATTAAATTGAAATCGAATTGAATTGAATAGATCATAGTCATTTGGATTGAATAGATCATGATCATTTGGATACTGGCGTTGATTGACATTGCCTCCGCCCATTGAATCGAATGAAATTGTTATTGATCAATGACCATTGATATTGAATTAGAAATTATTAAATTAAATAGTGCTATGGTGATCGGGCATCATTGATATTGTTAATTGTTAAATCAATATTGATCAGTCATCTGACCTTTTTCTAATCCTTCCTATTGATCTATGGCTTTATTGTCCTATTGTTAAATTGAATCGTTGATCCAATGCTCTATCGTAACCGAACAATGTTATATTGATCGGGAAATTGTTAATTGTTATCTTTGATCGGTCTTTTGACCATAGCCTGATTTAATTGCTCATATTGATAAATCGTTATGTTTAATTGATTATTGTATGGATTGCTCAATTGACTCCTCATTAATCATATCTTATTTCAATTGAGAAAATTGCTCAATTGCTCAATTTAGTAGACCCTACGTATTGAGTATTTTTATACTCATGAATATTTTTCCTATACTTGAATCTGTGCAGATGAGAGAGCTTTGATAGAGTATGATGTTGCAGATGGCTATGCTCAGTGACGAACAAATGTTGCACATGTTCTAGATTGAGTTGTCTAATTTTTATTATTTCTCCATTTATTAGAATTGTGAACTTATTGATATTTTAGTTATTTTGAATGTTATAAATTATTAGCTATTATTATTGAAAAGTCTTCTGCATTTATTGTTTATATTTCACACTTAATAAATTTTATTCCACAAAAATGTTTTAAAGAAAATTGAGTAGCGCCTCTACTCTGAGCACGTGAAAGTCACGTGGGTCTCGGGGCGTTACAGAATATGTATAATAAATGTTACGAATTTTATTTCACAAAGCATGCAATCTGCCATGGCACAAGATAAACTCTTGTGATTGATCCATTTAATTAAACTATGGAGTGATATATATATATATATCATTGATCATTGTTGTGTTCATGTAGGACATGTTGGCATGCACACAAAGTATTGATAAGAATGTATTGTTATTGGATTGGAACAATAATAAGGAAAAGTCTTTCTATTTTACTCATATGAAGTAAGTTAGTTTTTCCTACTCTATCTATTCACCTCTTTTGCATTCTATGTGACATTGATTGTCATACATAATAATCATGTTTTTGGATAAGTTCTTACAAAAAAATATGTTGAATTGATTGTACATTGAAAAGTGCAATCTTATTTTGTTAAATGAATGTAAGATATCATGTATCTCGTGATATTTGAGATACAATTGTTATATGATGACATTTGTTTGTATCATGCATATGCATATATGGTGATTGAATTTAAGTGTTACATCGTTGATCATGATGGGAAACACTCTATAACACTGTGTTCGCCAAAAATGAGATACGATAGGTTGAAACTAAGTGTCAAAGTTAAGTGCTACATCGTGAGAAATCATGACGAAAACCATTTTTAAAATTCGTATGAGTCACCTTTATAATCCATCTATCACTATTTGATACCCCCAAAAGGTTGAGGTAGAATGTAGCATAAGTGCTACATCCTGAGAAGTCACAATGGGGGCCACCTCTAGAATTCGTAGGGGACACTTCTAGAATCCGCCTAACGAGTACACAAATTGACCAGCTGATTATTGAGGCATACATATGTTTGATATGTTTAAATGATATTGATTGAAATTTGAGTATAATGCTTTGAATTAGAAGATTGTATATGCAATTATCAAATATATGAAAATATCAAATTTGATATTATGATTATTGCATATTTTTTTATGTCAATCCGAATTTATAGGTTGGTAACACACAAGTTATGACTTATCAACTTATTGAGCTATTTTTTGCTCATTTTTTTATTTCTAACATTTTTCAGATTAGTATATGTATTTGGATTGCAAGAGTCAATAACCCTAGTAGATCTATCCTTTCTTATCTTAAGGTATTAAGGGGTGTGTCTCTCATGCCCTTTTATTAAGATGTCGAGAGAGTTGGTTATGTTTATCCATTATGTCAAATTTGTATTATCTATCGTAAACAAGTTCATTTGTAAAATTGATCTGTGTGATATGTTTAATATTTATATTCCTTATGTTATAAAAGAGAAAAAAATCACGTCATATTTTCACATTTTTTGGTAATTTTATTTGATCATCCATAATGAGTCGCGAACTTCAAATTAAATTGAGGATTAAATCGAGGTCATGTGACATATTCGTTTTTGTATGCGTCGTGATCCTCAAATGAGGCCCGTAAATGTTACTCGTAATAGTCATGACCAATTTATTATGGGTCGTGAAAATTACTTTCGGAAGCTGATTCATTTTCATGCGATTTGTCTTCTCTCTTTCTTTGTTGTTTTCCATTGATTTTTTTTGGCTAAATACACCATCCAGAGGAATATTACTATTTCAAAGAATTTAAAGAAATAAACTAAAAAATTAATGCATGCTATGATTAAATTAAGCAAATAAGTCTAAATGTAGCTTTAATTATATGTTATGAAATGCATGGATCGTGACACCCTTGCTTGATTTGGAACTTAGTTCTAGGTCAAATTATTGGAGCACCCTCATATACTAAATCATTTTGAAGTAATTCAAGTATAAACATTTAAAATTTATATTTAACTAATTAATTAATGAAGGGACTTATGGACGTGAGACCTTGATAGGTGTTGTGCATTGCATATACATTAATGACAGTGAAATACGATGTGGAATGGACGATTAGGATGGCATGCATTCACGCAATGACAATTGTCACATCCCACTCTGTGATTAAGTTCTAATCACAATTATTATTTCCTTTAATCTTATTTAGAAATTCTAAAAATAAAATCGATAAAATCTTCTCCCTTAATTATCTTATGTCACTTGTCAATAGATACAATAGATGCATTTATATATCCATCAAAGTTTAAATAAAAATTATAAGAGATCACATTCGCATATTATCATTATTGTTTCACAAACCATTCCACATATAACACTCCACATGATCAAGCTTTATACAACCTTACAAAATGATTCTAATAAACTCTAGTACAACTCTCGAGTTTATCTATTACATGCATGCTTTGAAAAACAAATGTGAAAGAAAAATAATAGTGCTCCGACGGTTCGACCTCTTCTATATGCATCAAAAGCAAGCTTTGAGTCGTCTCAACTCGATAACTTACGAGTATCTGAAAATTTTAAAATGAGTACTGTGAGCAATAATCATTTGCTCAGTGAATGGAATAAAAGTACAACATAGAGGAACAATACGAGTGCATATAACATTTAAATAATCATATTTCTTTCATATGAGAAAATATTTAGAGCATAACTCATATCACATAACTTTTCAAATCATATAAACTTTTACATAAATACAAATTATTCAAGATATCATCATATTCACAGTTAAACTCCACACATGTGTCATTATACATACTCATCATGGGTCAATATGTATCCCTCTATGATAATGTGTCATACACCTAAGCAGAGTTTCATAATCAAGAGTATTAGATACGCAGAGCAAATCATGGGTCAATACGTATCTCAAACATGATTGTGTGCCACCCAATCATGATTCTCAGATACACAGAGCAATGATGGATCAATACGTATCCGAGCACTCTCGGATACGCAGAGCATAACATGGGTCAATACGTGCACGCAGAACATCCCCAAAAAGGAAAAGACACCCGATATACGCCCCAAAGGCTTCATGTATATCGAATGCGATCCCAAAGACCTTTTTCAACTAGTATGGCTAATGAACGCATGAAGTTTAACAATATCAAAATATACGTTTCATAATGGCATATCATTATCAAGTAACACTTATCTTCACTTCACAAGCATTGTTCTCTGAAAACATTTTTGTATAAGATGTTACTCCATCTCATATGAAATCCTTGAAACATAATATAAATACTTTTCGTAGCTCAAAATATGTTTCAATAATAATATTTGCTTGAGGTAATATCATAAATAAAAGAACTAACATATAACATTTTGCTATGTTATAAATTTACCCACTCACCTTGTACTTTATGTTTTCAAAGAGGTTTACTAGATTTTCCTCCTTTCACTTGTAGCTTGTTGGTTTCCTACAAGCAAGGATGCTATTTCACTTTCCAATTACTAATAATAACAATATGAAATGCATGCTCATGCATGAACCCTTGTTCACCTCAAAATGCATATAATCTCTTCTGGTACTCATATCTAACTTCAAATATTTATATTCATAAACTATTTCACACTTGGAACATCTCAATCTTCAATAACTTAATTAGCTGTCTTAGGATTTCAAATTGAGTATGTGTCAATAAATAATTCATAACTTCTTAACCCTAAGTGCAAATCTCATTATTCTAGATAATTTAGAAATTAGACTTATTAAGGTTTCCAATCCTCAAATATCATTAACTAATTTGAAGTGATCAATCATAAAAATCAAGACAATCTGACCTAGGGTTTATATTTTGGCAGATTGTGTATCACTGAATGATTAATTTAACTATACTTATCCATTTGACGAGATCCTAATTTTCCTAGAATCTAGACTTCAGTAGTGTTTAAGCATAAAAATTGTAGAATTTAACTCGTTGTATTCCCTTATAACAAAAATGGTTAATTAAGGTCGTGATCTGTCCATGTCCTGAAATCTGACAGAAGAATCACTATGAAATGAAAAATTCATTTCTCCCAAAATACAAGTCCAAATAGGATGATTCCACTTCTCATTGAACTCTTAGAATGTCTAATTAATCATATCCAAATTCTAAACCCTAATTCATTATATTTGAACCATGCCCTAATTTACAAGTTGAACTTGTATCAGACTAGGGATAGGATGAGCGACCCACGATGTTGGGTTCATAACTTTCTCTAAAAAAGTCATTTTTATATGATTCTTGTGGTCATGAAAAGCTAACTTCGATAAGATGAAGCATGTAAGCTTCAGTATTTATAAAGAACTAATCACAAAGATACAATCGTATGAAGATGAGGATCAGTTTCGGATCCGTAGATTGACCTTAACTCAGCAAACTTATCGAATTTCTTGAGGACATTCGGCTAGGTATTTCATCTTGTAAATTGTTTTGCTTGTGGAGGATACAAATAATTGATTTATATATTTTTTTTCAGATTTTTAACACGTCGTATGGCAGTTCGAAAAAAATTCATTACTTAGCAGCCGGTGAACTATCTCCTTGAGCTGCTTGAAGCTCCATTGGTTGAAATGAAGGTCAAATTCTATTATTTTGTTAAAAATTAATGTTAAAGCTCTAATTAACCTTAATTAATCATATTTAAATATTTTTATTATAATATTTACAAATATTAAAATTTATTCCTAATAATTTTATATAATTTCTTTATAACGCTTATCAATAATTTAATTATGATTATACTTTAATCCAAAAGTTAATTGCTCCACACAATAATGACTACACAAGCATCCAAACTAACTTAATACGCTAATTAAAAGCAAGATTATGTTAAAATAATATTTGTGAAGCACGTTCGTGACAACAATGAAGATGCGTACAAGTGTCGGCGACATTATTAATTTGGGAGAGGAACACGGCCTTGGTCTCATGCGTTGACATCTGATCGAGTTAAGAGGGGGAGGCCTCCCCGTGGTCGTGCATATTCCTTTTCCAAATAAACAGGAGTTAGGGTGAAAGTGGATAAAACTACTTAAGGCTGCGTTTGGCACGGGAATGTTGAGAGAACTTTTGTTCTCGAGACTAATTGATATGATAGAAAAGTTTAGGTTGGTGTTTGGATGAAAAAGTGTAATGATGAGAATTTAAAAAGTTGATGTGATGGATAAGTTTTAGTGAGTATTTGGATAAAAATTAAGAACTAAGAATATAATTTATTATTTTATGAGGTATAAAATTATAGTAAATAAGAATATATTATTAATATTATAATTTACATAAATCATTATATTATTAATATTATTTTTATTTATTCAGATTAAATATTTTAAATATTATTAATATTACAATTTACGTATATTTTAAGATCCAAATATAATATATATTTTTAAAAAATAATTGAATAGTTTAATTAAATATTAGAACTATTTATTTTATAGTTTTAAATTAATAACATTTAATAAATTATTTTATAAGATCCCTAATAATGTATTAATATATTATAAATTATATATACATACATTACAAAATAATTAAAAAAATAGATGAAATAAAAAAGTCAAAGATTGCGGCGTTGAAAAAAAAATGTTCTTGCCTTCGGCAAGAACATGCAAGAACTTTCCGCAGGAACATTTCGCCAAATGTTCTCGTGGAAGCCACATGACTGGAACATTTTTTGTTCCCGTCACAGGCTGCGTTTGGAAATATTTCGCGATGTTCTCGCGAAATGTTCCCATCCAAACGCAGCCTTAAAGGTTTTGATTTTGAACTTTTGGCTGCGTTTGGTATGGGAAAATTTATTTTCGAGAACTAATTGATATGATAGAAAAGTTGAGGTTGGTGTTTGTATGAAAAAGTGTAATGATGAGGATTTAAAAAGTTGATGTGATGGATAAGTTTTAGTGGGTGTTTGGATAAAAAGTAAGAACTAAGAATATAATTTATTATTTTATGAGGTATAAAATTATAGTAAATAAGAATATATTATTAATATTATAATTTATGTAAATTGTTATATTGTTAATATTATTTTTATTTATTTTGATTAAACATTTTAAATATTATTAATATTATAATTTATGTACATTTTAAAATCCAAATATAATTTATTTTTTTAAAAAAATAATTGAATAGTTTAATTAATAAAATATTTATTAATTATTAGAACTAATTATTTTATATTTTTAATTAATAATATTTAATAAATAATTTTATAATATCCTTAATAATGTATTAATATATTATAAATTATATATACATATAAACCAAAAAGATTAAAAAATAGATGAAATTTGAAAAAAAAAAGATTGCGGCTCGAGAACAAAAAAATGGCAAATGTTCTCGCCGAACATTTTGGAAAATATTCTCGTCCAAGGTCACGTGACGGGAATATTTTGTCACGGGGTGCGTTTGAGAACATTTCGCGAAGTTCTCGTGAAATGTTCCCATCCAAACGCACCCTTTGTGAACATTCAAAATTTTTATTGAAAGTTTAATCATGATATTCAAGACAACATTAAAATAATCAAATTTGATAGTAGATCATCTACTCCAACATATAGGGGTGTTCATCGGGTCGCCCGACCTGACCCGAACCCAACCCAACGAACACGGATTGAGAATTTCCATCATTCACTCGATTAGATTCGACTTCTTTATTATTTTTTTATTATTTTACTTTTTTTACATAATTTTAGTCCTATACTTGATTTAAAATTTAAAAAATACTTAGATAAAATATTTAAATTATGCAAATAATTATTCTCAAATATTCAAAAACAATATATTTTATATTATATAATAATTATTAACTAATTTTATATTAAAATAAATATATAAAGTAAGACAAAAAAATTAAAAAGAAAAAGAAAAGAAAACTGATCATCCTACCATCCGACTCGAATCAGTCAAGTTGGGTCAAATTTTCTGCCCCTAAAAGCTTTGACCCAATCC
Source organism: Pontederia crassipes (assembly GCA_030549335.1). NCBI lineage: Eukaryota > Viridiplantae > Streptophyta > Magnoliopsida > Commelinales > Pontederiaceae > Pontederia > Pontederia crassipes. The sequence goes on from CM060197.1 coordinate 32,230,088, forward strand.
GACCCGCGAATCGAATTTATTTACGAATGGGTCCAACCCAACTCGTGAATTACTAACACATGACCAATGTGTGTAACTTTTAACGTCATGTGAGTTAAACAATTGTTACTTGAACATTAGGTGGCAATCAAAAATATATATAATCCTTTGATTAAAAAAAAAATTAACTAAACGTCTATAAAGGACTACATGATTGTTGGAGGTCAATGCCCATTGCTAAATTGACAAATCGCATGAATTTATGAGAGCATGTGAAAATTAAAGTCCACGTACCATTTTTAAAAGTCTTTACCCACAGGTCCCACACAATTTTATTAAAATATGTCATATGTATTAATCAGCTTATCCATCATTACCGTATGTCATATGTGGAATCAATTCAAGATGTGCCCTCGAATCCTATAGTATTCGTAGTCAAAACATATCCTACTATTGTATTGTGGGACACTATGGCCTTATAAGAATGAGAAGTAATAATGAGCAGCTTGAGGGAAAACGAACAGAAATTATGTGTGTACATATTAGTGTTTGTTAGCATAGGAGGGAACAAGGTAGGGGTGTTCACGGGTCGGGTTGGACCCGACACGTGAACAAATCCGACCCGACCCGATCAAATTTGGTCGGATCGGATCGGATCCAGGGGATTTGAGAGTGCAAATCCGACCCAACTCGATCCGATTCGGGTCGGATCGGGTCGGGTTGGGTGGTCGGATTACCCGACCACCCAATTTTCTTTTTTTTTATTTTTTTATTACCATTTTTATATTTATTTAATATAAAATATATTATTTAATATTTATTTTAAAGCATAAAATAAACTTTTAAATAATTTAATGTTATTTCTACACTTATAATATTTTATTTTAATTATTTTAAAATTTTTTAAATCAAATATAAGCTTAAGTTTAAATAAAAAAATAAAATATCAGGTCAATCGAGTTGGGTCGGATATGGGTCCGACCCGACCACCGATTTGACCAGACCCAAACTAGTTTGGGTCGGGTCGGGTCACCGGGTTCGCTGGTCGACCGATCCGCTGAACACCCCTAGAATAAGAATTCGAACTGGTTTGTTGCAAGTTAAATCGTTGGACCGATCGATCGAACCGGATAATAATAAAATATTATATTTAATATAGTGTACTAAATTAAATTATTATATTTTGATTATATAACTATGTCAAAATATAATTATACAACAAAATAACAATCATAAATCATAAAATTTAAATTTAAATTTGATATTAAAATTATTACTCACTTAATAAATAAAAATCTGATTGAATTTGATTATTGTATATATAGTTTCTATTCTTTTAATTTTTTATTTCATATCTTTGTTTTTTTTATGTTAGAAACAACAAATAAGTAATTTTTTTCAAAATATTAAGAAAATATTATATATTCTATAAATAAATATATAGTATAATTAGTGGATTATTAAATTTGAATTTATTTCATATTAAATTAATGAAATATTAAATTTGTGTGCATATATTATTATATATATAATAATATATTGTACTATACTAAGTATGTTATAGTTTTGTTATATATTATATATATAACAAAGAAATTTGCACAATTCATTCCTAACTAATTTATCTAATATAATAAATATATAATTAAATTATATTATAATACACATCTATGATATTAAAAAAATTGAATAAAATTATAAGTCATAAGCTAAAGTTCAAATCTTAATAAATTCTAAACTAACAAAAGAGCAAATAAGATGTACAAACTACAAATATATTCTCATATTACAACATGAGAGTAAATAAAGGAGGAGATTAGGGAGCTTGATTTTTTTATGGAGAATGCTCTTCTTTGGATATTTTTGACTGATCGGTTCATTATTTTATGAAGATAAAATAAATAAATATTTTATGACTGATCCTCTTTGGATATCCCTTTTCCATTATTTTATGACGATAAAATGAATAAATAAATAAATAATAATAAACACGGGCTTGGGTCGCGATCTGGGACTAGTAGCTTGGACCTGTTTTGGGCTTGCACGTGTGCTTCGTGGGCCTTATTTCTGTGGACTTCACGCATGACCTTGCGAGAGGTGGGCAGAACAGCCGCGTGCGGCCCGTGGGCTCGACATGGCGGCAAGCCCAAGAGCCCGCCATAAGGTTTTTCTTTTTCCTTGAGAAATAACAAGTGTTCAAGAAATAAAATAGCTATCTTTTATGTTTAATGTACATTAATTGGCTATGTATTTCAGTGTATTTACAAATGATTAAAATTAAATTAATATAAAATTAGTTGGATTGGACGATGAACGAACAATCCATCGGAGAAAATAAAAAAAAAGAATGATCAAAATTGGACAAAAGAGATCGATATTTAAGAATAGAGGATATTCAAGAAAAAACTATTTACCAACAAGAAATTAGAAAACAAAGCCACAAAATGTGTCTATACTTAACTCATACGTAGTATTAAACAGTTATGTCTACGGATTATTTTTTGTGCATTGCATCAAATCTAATCTTAAATATATATAATATATTGCCCATGGATTTGATAATACAAAATTCAACATCGTTATAGAATAGAACTCGTTAGAAAATGTAATGAGATTAGTTAGATATTAATAGTTATGTTAGATACAAATTTTGAGTAATAATCTTCAAGATTTTAACATTAACAATATCAAAATAAAAAATTAACGAAAAATGTTTGGGTATAATTCAAGGGTCGGTTTAGTTGAAGATGAATGGAAGACGAAAGAGAACAAAATTTATTCTTTTTATTAGGCTTAACTTAAGTTCAAAAAAAATAGTTCACTCACTTTCTCTTCATTTTTTTTCATATTTCATTTTTTTAAAAAAAACCAAAAAAATAAGGTGGAAAAAAGGAGAGAGAATTGACGATTTCATTCTTTATGTTTAATTTGTAGCTAATTAAATAATAAAAAGATATATTTGTCTAAAAAATTTAGTATTTAATTTTTATTACATCTTTTAATTTTCCTTCCCTTTAATAATATTGAGCAGTTGTGCGTAGAAATGTGCCTCATACGTTGGGCCATCTACATTTTTTGGTTACAAAATGAGGTCCCATGAAGAAAAGATAAGTATGGAAATAAATTGACATAAATTTTTAGTCCCAACTCATCCAAACATTTGGGTTGGACCGGAAAACATCACAAATTTATAGTTTTTTCCTTGTAAAATCAAAGTTAAATATAAAAAAAATATTAAGCATAAATAAAGATCAAAATGTTAATATTTTTTGAACTTTGTTTCCTATACAATATCACATCAATCATATAGTAGAAACTCGTCATTATAATTTAAATTATATGTAACACTGTAATATAATTCATGTCCAACTCTATAATATCATTATTAAGAGACAAAATTAGATATTTTTTAAAGTTATAATACTTGAATATAACATAATTAATTAATATGATATCGTTCGTGTAACACGCATGTAAGATTAAAAAAAAAGAAAGATAGTTGAATCAACTTATGATTTAAGACAAAGAATATAATATTATGATCTTATTTGAATCTCCGTTCGTGCTCGCATTAATAATTCCGAACTCAAATTGTAGAAACGTCACATTGTTAAAGAAATAAATTATTATTACTTTATCTTTTTTGCATCTGTCGGGCACTATTATATTTTGACACCGAAAACATCTGACAAATTCGGGTCAACGTCCAAAAAAAAGTGCCCAGTGGAGAGATTGAAAGGCGAGTGAATTTTAAATATGCTTAATATTAATGGACAAGTCCAATAAAATCAAATTGATTAAGTTCTTATATTGAAATTTGAACAACTGGCAGAAAATTGTTGAGACAAATTGTCATTTTGGAGCTAAATTAGAGTTTTGACTTGTTTCTTTTACGGAGAATAATATTTGAATCAAGGTAGTCAAGATTGGGATCTTACGTATGATCGGAGATCGTAAGATAAAATCAGGAATCATAAGATTCTATCTATATATTAAAATAATAATTTAATAAATAAAATTATGTAAAAAATATTTTTAAAAATAAATTTGTAATTTTTAAATTATAAATAATGTTATCTTGAGTACTATCCTATTGAGACTTGTTACAAATGCATATGCATACTATTTATATAGTAATAATTTAATATAGATTGACAAAAATGACAATAATATGATGAATATGAAATAACATTATATAATAACTTTTAATATACATTTATAATAGAATTATTTTGTGTAAAAATATTTTTAGAATTTTAATTATAACCAATAATCTTTTTCTTAATTTTATTTCTAAAAAAAATCACGTTGCACTTGGTGAAAATTTAAAACAACAACAAAACCTTATCTCACTAAGTGGGATCGGCAAAAAAATTTAAAAAAACAAAATAAAAAAAATTGCAAGATCGGTACGATCTTAACGATCTTACAATCTTTCTATTATGATTCTTTCGATCCTACAAAAACGATATCAAAGTTGAGATCGAAATCGCAGAACCTAAATATGATCGTAAGATCAAGAACGCATAAATATCAGTTAAAGTTAAAATCAGTCATCCGTATTTCATTAAGCAGAAACTTATGTCTAACACTATTTCTGTAGTTACCTTAAACAGTTTTTTTTATTATAAAGTCAGATTTTGATTTCTAACTCTAAATTAAATTTCTTAATACTTCGGACAGCGTTGATGTCGAACAAATAAAATAAAAATGGTTTACTTTCTTGAAAAAAAAAAAAAATTTCACTAATCGATAATTTACTTTCCTCAAAAAACAAATTAAAAATAGTTTGGCCCATATCATTAGAAGAGACCATATGCATTATGAAAGTTGGATGACCAATTCTATTTCTGGAAGCATTAATTTGATTGATAGGATTCCAATATAAACTTCCAGGTCTGGATATTGAAAAATAACAGTAAACAGGAACATGGAGAGCAGAAATGATGCAGGAACATGTCCCTTTCACCTCCGTCAGCCTCGGATTTACAAGCAGGTAACATTATCTGGCAACAAGTAGGTTTATGGGCAAAATATAATGTCCTTTCCACCACAATTGAACAATACGAAAAAAAAAATCTAATGAAACAAAAGAAAAAAACCTGAATCGGGTACATACTGCAAGTAATACATGATATAGATGAACATGTGCCATCGATGGACCATATTAGGCAGTCAGTACAAATGCAGCACCAAAGAAGAATGCTTCAGCTTTCACTGCAAGGAGCTCTCGAACTTTCTCTCTATACACGGTAAAAGTGCGACGTTATAATGTCATTTCAGTAGCCAGAACTATAATGCCAAATTTAACGGTAAAAGGGAGATTGCCACAATTCGCAACCATCCAGCTTTATAGATGGAGGCCCCTATCTAAAAGTTATGCAATAACCCTGCTACTTTCTGATGCATGAGCTCCAAGATGTATCTCATATGCGCAGCAGGCGTCCAAGTGCCATGCTAATGAGGGACACAAAGACAACAAACAAGAATGGAAAACCAGCCTTCACTCTAGGTATATAATTCCTTCTCAGCAAAGCCTGAAAGAAAAAAAAAAAAAAAACATGCATCATTACCCACAGGAAAGGTTCCATAAACAAAGTTGCATCACATATGAATATAGTCACATTTGTAACGGATATTGTGAGGAAACTTTTATTTGTCTGCACAGTGGGATTCTCTCATCAAGCCTCTACTTTAGCTATGAGACTATTTGCTGAAACAAACATCAAGTTCTTTACAATAATTATTACCGAGCCATTAACAAAGAATTAAAAGAGGCGTGAGTTAAATATGGTTGTTCTATTTGAATACCCTAAGATAATCTTTGTTCCTTCACATATTATCACTCCAACCTCAATGTGCCTGAACAGGTAAAATTGAATGAGAAAATAACTCACAATATCTTGTTGCAACTTTTCCTTCTCTTGAATGATTTGATCATTCTCTTCCCTTTGTCTCACTATCGTCTTTTCGGCCTGCAAAAGATTCCCTTCCTTTAGACCTTCAAACTAATGATTGACCATGTTTCACGATGTATCCAGGTTATGTGCTAGTTCATCCCTCAATTCAAATGCTATAAATACAAGTAAAAAAATTTTAAAGAAACTAGGAAAGTCAAACGTACTAATCTCCAGTCACATTTTTAACAATGTTACAGTTTACAAGAAAAACCAGCAGCGGACAAATGTTGTAGCTGAACATAGTGCATGAAGGTAAAACATGTATAGAACTTTTTGTTGGTTTAGAAACATCCTCAAGAATGTGGCCAAAGAAAAAAGTTGCAGCAAAAATCTAATAATTTTCTAGAATTAATAATTGATTGGTCTGAGATACAGTCTTGATAATAGAAATAACATCACAATCATTTTAGTATCATCTCTTAGTGAGGTCAGCTTTGTGAAATCATTGGATGAACAAAGGAAGGAAAGTCAACATGATGCAGGCAGATGGCAATACTGAAGATCCATGTGCATAATTTCATAGCTAGCAACAAATATCACATGGAAGGCCATATATTATAATATATATGTATTTATGTATATGTATATATATATACACACACACTAAACGTCAACTGACCTCATTTAGTTTTTCTTCAAGACTGTCAAGCTTCAACTTTAAGTCGTCCAGAGCTTTAACATCCTGCATAAAGAATGAAAAGTTTGATATCAGTCCAAATAAGGAAATACAACAAGAGGTGCACAAGTTTAAGGATATCTAGCCAGAAAATTAAGCCAATATCAAAGCAAATAAAATAAATGTGCCTATGATGAAGGATGCTGGACCAGAAAAGAAAACCAAATAGGATACAAATGAGAACAGACTAACTCTGTTTATACTTCATTTTTTTAATAGACAAATTACATGATTCCAAAATGAAAGGTGTGAAATGAAGTGTAACAGTTATGAAGCATGAAATTGCTTACATAAGATGGGAGGTAGTTGGCTACTGTTTGATCAGTGGAAATTGAAGTATCTTTTGACAATGGTGACTGAAACTCTGGTTCCTGCTTCAGAATCTCACTAGAGGTCCTTTTCACAATTGGAACTTCATACTTCAGTTCCTGTGAATGAGAATTAACAGTTGTTTTCAAACTAGGAACCTGAATTGGCTCCTCTTCCAAAGCACCATTATTAGCGACAGAATTCTCTTTCAAACCAAAAGCTCCATAAGCATTTTCTGGTACAACTGATGGGTAAGAGGAATCAAGCTTCAGTCCCTCATCAACAGATTCTACTCTTGGAGACTCAGGAGGGCTGATGAGAGCAACCTTCATTTTATTCTCTTGAATATATCGGCCATTTTCTTTAGAGAACTGTCAACCAACAACAAGGGATCAATGGATTAAAATAAAAATAACAAGAAAATTATATAACAGCAATGCAACAGAAGTACTTCTAAAAAAAATGCAACAGGAGTATATACTCACAAAACTCGGTACAATATCTTCGTCCGTAGTCCCGAAAGGAACTATAGTGCTCTGGACTAGAAACTTGTCCTTTAATTGCATATCAGGTGGGGCCTCCCTTTGAGCTTGCATGGTAACTGAGGTAAAGTTTTGAATTGACCATGAGAATAGGCAAAAAAATCATTGTAGCGAGTGAAAAAGCACAATCATGAAGTGAAACATTACATTTGTATTTTTTGTTCTTTCATATAGTCAGATGACAGATCTACCACTACAAGCGGATTTGCAATTACATATCACCAGGTTAAATTAAAAGACAATTTAGAATTCCCAGCTTCATTAATAGTTCATCTAGCAGCTTATTGTTTTTATTAAGAAGGACATGCATAAAGAAAGAAAAAAGGACGAGGTAGTCACAACAGATTCAATTAGAGACAACAAAAACCAATGGTATAATGAAAAAAACATTTTCTTCTTCATCGTAATGATTATTATACTGAAAAGTGTATAATGCACTGATGTCGTCCTTCTTTTCTCTCTCTTTTTTACTTTTTTTTTTTTAGGGAAAAGGATGGCTACAGAGTAGTAGTCATCCCCTTTTATTAAAACCATAATATGCGAGAGCTACAGGGAACCTAAGCTCCCAAAACAAAACAAAATAGCCACTATCCAAAACCCACTTACTAATAAAAAAGGATGCATGATGCGAACATTCTTATATCATGTTTCACTGAAAACAATGGTGCACGCTTTGAGAAATATGCAATGACCATTGAGAACTTTGTTTCCCCAAAGATAATCTTATTCTTCAGATCTTCAAACAAAGATATATTCTTGTCAAATAGGTGAGAATCTAGAACTATGAGATCATTATGCAAAATTGATTCTCATAAATGAGTACTGAAGGTATAGAATCCAATGATTGACTAAGCTTTTCTGAGGGAACCAACAGTTAAGTAACTTGATAGGCTATCACCTTGTTAGCTGGATCTGTACATATCCAAAGATGGAATGGAAACTTCTCCCCAAGAATTACATGTACATAAAAACTTCTTCAGTTTCCTGATATCCATGATTACTTAACACTTAGACATTTACTTCCATGCTCTTAACTGATAAATAAAACGAACATATTGATATCTAAATATAAGTTTTCACGATGAAAGTAATGGAGTTGTAAATATTTTGAAACAATCAACTAAGTATGATGTGGTGTAATTTAGTTCTCGCAAGTGCTGTGACCAGTAAACCAAGCAAAATTTAGATACTGAGACTGTTCCACTTCTATGTAGCAGCTCAGCACCTTTGGAATAAAAGTTAGCTGTATAAAACAGTCTAACCTATGGGAAAAAATACCATTGTGGAAAACCTTACCTGTAAAGTCACATGTTGAACTTGGCTGAATGATACCAACATTCGGGCGCACACAATATCTTTTGGGAGATGTAGTCTTAACCTGGCCAATCAATAGAATTTAAATCAGATTTCATTATGCTTCATGATTGAGTAAATCAAAATATCCTTTAATAGATCCAAAATGACAATGTTCATGAAATATCGATCAATCAAATATGCTAAATGTATTCTTTAATAGCCAGTGGAATGCAGAAATGAGATGAAGAAAACCAACTAGTGCCAGTAAACAAAGTGGGAGTTTTGGCTAGTACATTTCCTTGATTTCAATAAACAAATTCAAAATTGATATAAATGCATCTCAAAAATGCATGTTTTGATTTCATTGCAATGTGCAAATTCAACTCAAATGAGAATCTTTTGAAAAAAACTGAGTAGGAGTGTAAAACCTTTCATTATGTCATGCAACCAAAATCTCTAAAGCATTTCATCCAAAAACTAGACTTTATTGCAGTATTACATTAAATAACGTATTTCATGTCATAAGCTGGAATGTAACATCTGCATTGTTGTGTTGCATCATCATGTATGCATAAAGATATCGATAATATGCAAGAAGGCCCAACACAAAAAATTAAATTGGTGAAAACAGAGGCATACTAGCAACTAAGGGTGACCAACATAAAAATAAATGAGGAAGAATGGGTACAAAATAACACAGCTATGTCAATATAATAGAAATGGCTAGCCAAGGAAAAGAAGATAATGGCTAGCCCATTTTTTTATACTTGGTATCATGCATTAAACTGATGCAGAAAGTAACAGAGAACATAAACCTTGAAAGCGATGCACTTGTCGGTTCTATTGAGAAGTTGAATGGAGCACGAGCTCTGCTTCTTCAGCTCAACTATAAGAAAAATTTATAATGTATTATGTCAAAAAACCAATTTTGAATAAGCAATGCAGACCACAACAGATAAAAACACTAGAAGAAATAGAAAGACAACGAAATAACCCACATGAAAGAGAAAAGAAAGAGAACCACATAAGATTAGTCTGGTTAAAATAAGAAATGATAAATCTTAGGAAGTCCCTTGTAGAAGAATTGAGAAGTAAATCCACTAACAGTGTCTACAATTCTTCTACTGCATTAAGCATCATCATAAGCTTTACTTCTTGATCTACTGTTTCTGTTGTCTTTTCAACTCCTAATAGTGTAAATACAAAAATCAATGCAACATCCTAAACTTGATATGTATTACAAAATCTTAAGATACCATAATACAGTTTGATAACAAAAAAATGCATTATACATATATTTTTTACACCACAACCACATCAGAACAGATGCTGAGTAAATTCCCCATCTTCCCCAAGGTAAGATCAACAAAACTAAAGTTCTTTTTTCGGTGGAAAGAAAACTAAAATTTATATCTTACCTTAATAAGAAATCTACACATCAATTTAGCATACAATTAGATCGAGCATGCTTTCAAACTTAGTTGGATGGTTTAGTAATAAACCGAATAGGACACATGGTAAACAACTTCAAAAGCACCAGAAAATGAGTAAAAACAACAAATCAACTCCCAGAAAAATTAGACAATCAGATCAAATATTTTGATTAAAAGGAAGTAATGGAATATCATAGATATCACAACAATTAACAACACATTATACAAGCATACAAATATCAGAAGTTATTTTCCTTCTTAGCAGAATTGAAATTCATTAAAAGGTTGAAAACTCTTAAATAGTATTATCTACAGCATCTTCTTCACTTATTGACTATTACATGCACTATCTTTTCTACTCCTAATACTGTTGATAGGGAACCTAATCCAAACTTTAATAAAATACGCATTCAAAAAGGTTAGAATACCAAACAATATGACAACAAAAGAATGTCCATTGATTACATCCATTACATACTTTCTTTTTACAACAATTTTATCAGGATGTGTTTTCTACAACACAGTAAACAGAAATGAAAATTTCCAATGGGCACATTTTTTTGTCTAAACCAATGTCTGGTTACAAATTATTTCTCGAAAAAAAAAAACATGTGAATCAACTTAGTTTGCCTCTTACCTTGTCAAATGCCCCTAAAGGTCCCTCATATTTTCATCATTCTTCAACTCAAATTTTAGCTTGCATTTCTAAACTATATTCTCCCAAAAGCAGCAGCACAATTGGCCATGTGGATTATAACATATTCAATTGACCAAACTATCTAGTACATATCCAGTTTACTTGTACATAGAAGCAAATCAAAATTTCCAGATGACATAAGAAGTCCCAAAACAAGCATCACTGAAAAATAACGCAAGAAGAAAAATCGAATTCCAAAATTCCACCTCCAGCTTTATGCTGGATTCATGTTGTTAAACATAGCTCCCATTCTAACAATTCTATCTCTTTGCGTTCTAACACTTTAATGTCACGAATCAACACTTGCCCTACACAACCAAGGGACAAGCAAAACAGATTCCCGCATATTACCGAATCACAATCCTACAAACAGCTGCATTGCGAGCATAGACTCTGATCTCACCGCTTACAGTTCACGCGACCAATTCATAACAACATTTACGAAACAACATCAAGATCATAACTTTCGTATCAGTTCTCGTCAACAGAACACAAAAGTGATCATAGATCAACAGAAGAGAGCAGCCTGATAACTCACAGACGAACTTTAGTTCTGGGGGTTGGATATCCACCAACACATGCTGACCCATTTTCGAGTGACCTCCGATCCTACAAATCCCGAAAAAAAAATTAGGAAAAAAAAAACAACACAAACACTTCAAAGAATCCGCGAACTCGAATCAACAAAAATCCAAAAACGAAAAAGCATTTACCTTGCGATCGAGGTATCCGAAGAGCGTTGAGATCGGTAGTAGAACACGAAAAAAAAGAAATATCTGGGAAATTTTTGTCTAAGGAATTATCGCAAACAAACAGTGAGCAAAGATGCAGCGTTGAAACATTGGGAACTGCAGCGGTTTATAAAACAGCATTTACTTATTTTATTATCATCTTCGAATTTAACAGCAGAAGCGAAAAAAAAAAGAGTAAAAACGAAAAAAAGGAAACGAAGTGGAGTCAATTTGACGAATCTTCTACGGCAAAAATGGTCGGTTGTGTCGTCCGTCACAAGCTACGCCACGCTCCTACCACATTGTGTGCGACATTCAAAACGCGCCCAGGACGTGGCACGAATTGGCAGGTCCTTCATGAAGTTTGGTGTTTGAAGGATTCAACTGATCGCGTATGTTTCATTTATGGAAATGGGGGGAGTGTAAATTTTTTGGTTTCGAGCGCCCGCGATATTTGCACCCCAAAACTTCGTAGTCAGGCGCCTCGGCACATGAGAAGGGATCGGTTTAGGGTGCGCGACGATATCGCGGGTTCGGGGGGGTGAAAATAACATCAATTTCAGCGAACGGCGTCCCCACCATGCTGCGGGACACGGTAAGATCAGGGAGATCCGGAGGCGCACCGTATCTCCCCTGGACCGGCGCGAGGATGCGGCTGGACCGGTCGGCACCGCCCCGAGGTGTGGGTCATATCCGGGTCAGGATGGGCGTGCGTCGGTCATGATGAAAAGACAATATTACCCCTATGACGAATGTGGGAACCGAATCAACCGATCGGTCCCGAAAGCCAGCGCGGTTAGGGGGTAGGATGGTAAAATGCGAGTTGGCAGCGGTGCTGGTTTGGTTGGCGCGTCGCAGTTGGACTCGATCCGGGTTGTTGGTGTTGTGACGTGGGTTTGGTTGGCAGCGGTCGCAGGTAAAATTCCAATTGGGGGGGAATCTGACGGTGATTTGGGATTTGAGAACTTTTGTTGGACTACAAAATACAAATTTGATGGAGATCTGGAAAATGAAAGCTGCTGTCTAATAATTCCACCACTATTATTTATTTATTACTTTTTTATGATCATAATTATATTTTTACTATTTGGCTTAGAAGATGAATCATAATAATAGTGCAAGAATGAAAGCCCCGTTCTACCTAATGAGTCTTGATCATGAGATTATTTTTTTATTGTATTAAATAAGTTACAACTACCTCGTCTTTTATTTATTTTCCCATTAAACGAGGCTCATTTTTATATTTATATTTTTAACACCTTTTTTCATGTGTGTCTATTGACAAAAATATTTTTTGAGTTATTATCATTTTATCTCAAAGAAATTATAATTTAAAAAAATAACGAAAAATTGGCAGTGGAATTCAGTGGAAGACTTTCAATGGTTCAGCGAAGTAAGACACTGTTTATTTAGTTTAGGAGTTGAAGTGAAAATTAGTTAATTATAATTCGAGGGGATATATTTTGGCTAAACTTATAAGTAATTTATAAATAAGTTCAAAAAAGATATATCAAATTTAAGCAGAGGAGGGTTATTTATTTCTTATTAAAAAAAATAAATCAGTTCGTTATATCATAACTAATTACTTATTTTTAAAAATAAATTTTAGTCAATAAAATATTTATTTGTACTTCAATTTATCATTTATTCAAATAGATAAAAAATAATCCAAAATCCTTTCGCGGGTTCGGGAGGTTCTTTGATATTTTATGTCAAAATTATTTAAACTAATCATTGGTTCTATAGATTAGCAAAACATATATTTTTTAAGAAAAAATTATTATGTTACCCTTTTTAAAATGTAGTACCATCATACTCCTAATAATCATTGTTCATTTCATGATGAATGATGAATAAAAAAACTTGTCAAATTAATCAAGTCACTATTCATCATAAATCGAATGGTAATTAATAGGAGTATGACGATGGTACACCATAAAAGAAGTAGCACAAATATTAAATTCATATTTTTTATATTTATATTTTTAAATGACCATGGTGAAGTCCTACGAGATTTAGAATCAGATAATCATTGCTGTGTGTAAAATTAGTGATTAACTCATAATCTTATATATATACAAAAAGTTTGGTTGGTGCACGATCATCTCCTTCATTCGACATCTGCTTTCTATGTGCATTTTGTATACTTTTTTCCCCTTGAGATGAGTGTAACCTAATTCTAACTCGAGGCCACGATTCGATTTAAATAAATATTTTTTGTGTTTTTGTAATTAAAAAAAAAAAGAATGAATCGTGCATGAATGAAAATATATATGTAATTTATGTGGGATGTGGTCATGGGGTGGGGGGTTGAGACTTTGGTTGGAATCTTATGGCCAACTTAGCTGTGATTCATGTCATGCCAAAGAGTTTTCACCTGTCAATTGGAAATATTATTTTAGCTGAGCCTGAGTTGTCCAACTCCCATGCCACGCCCCTTTGTCATTGTTTAATTATTATGGAAAAAAAGTGGGCATGCTAACCAAAGTGACATGGTGCAATTATTTAGGGGAGTTATATCTCAAATAGTTAGATGCTAATAATTTCAAAACAAATTTTTGGAGTCATCACATTAATAAAAAAAACATGTTCTTTTATTATTTTTTCACTTCGATTCCGGGTTAATAAATACTAAGGGACTGTGTGATTGTAGAATTATATTAGAAAAATAAAAGACTATATTATGAAGAATGTATGACATTATTTTATCGCCGAACAAAATTTTGTGCATATTCAATTAGAATATGAAATATGGAGAAGTTTAAAAAATATATAAAAAGGAACAAAAAAGAGACAACAACATGATATTTGATATTTCACCAAATAAAAGGAATATGCATCCCATTTCGCAAAAACATTTACTATTATTTTTTACAAATTTTAAATGGTTTTATAATTTTGATATGCTAAGCAAAATATGATATTTTGATAATTTTTCATAGCGTTTGGTACTATTTCATGGGTGTTTGATTATATTCTATCAAATAAACTAATATTCCACCATATATTTTCTCGCCAAACGGACCTTAATAGTTCGGAACGCTGAAAGCATTATCTTACGAGTGTATTGCATTAAAAAAAGAGTTCTTTTCACTATCCATCTCTAAAAAAATCGACCTTGATTGAATGGGCACTTATAAAAGCAACATTTCAAATAGAGTTAATATAATTTGGGATATAAAATAATAAAAATTATATGATAAACTGATTTTAACCAAGGCTACCTAAATATAGAACCATGAAATCATGGAGTAAAAAGTAAAAAAAAAAGAGGAAAATGAAGAAATAAAGGAAAAAGATGTTAACGGTGCAAGTAATAAACACATGACACAATAGCCCTTATTGGCTAGAGACTCTATTGTATTCATTTTGTATTTTGAATATGTTATAACATAAATAAAATTATGTTATTAGTACAAAAGGCCTCTATATGAATCAGACTTGCAATCTACTAGAGAGAAGTCTATGTTTTCATACTCAAGAAACAACTGACAAGGGTCACTAACCTTATCAGAATTCATCTCAAGCATTTACTCGATAGTCATATTCGAAAGTAGGGCGTGCTTTATGTTTTATGGTTTAAGACACATCAAAAGTAGAGCATGCTTTATGCTTTATGGTTTAAGATGTGGACAGAGCTATCCCTTAAAAATTTTGAGTTCATCTACATTTACCTAAATAGAGCATCCTTGACTGAATCACGTCCCTCGCCCCCATGTTGCCGATTATGATGGCCTAGTCACTAGATCTCGATGTGTTCCCCTTTATGTTCTGGACGTCGCTTGCTAGATCCGATGCTCTCTCTCATCGGATCTGACTCGTTTGATGCATGATTTGAATCTCCTCCCTTGCTGGATCCCTTAAGACGGATATGAATGCCCTATATCGTCGAATCCTTGCCACATCTCCCTCACGCCGAAATAATCTCCTCCCTCGCCGAGTCTGTGTCCTCCCTCATCTGATCAGAATGATGTTCCTCGGGCCGAATTTGTAAACCTCTAAAATGAACAGTCGTCACCGCTTGAAGACGATGAATGGATTTGAAGAATGTCGTCTCTGTTCACAGAAGGGGAAATTCTCTTTTATACGGAGCACATGGATCGTCGATGCAAATCCGATGGATGATATCCTTGGATGTAATTTACAATAGTGAACCGGCAATGTATACTCCCTGATCTCTAGTACAAAATTCCTTTCAATTGGTAGAACAAATGATATCAAGTTTATTTCTCTCGTAGGATTGAACCATGTGCCATCCACCATCTCCATTCATCTCTCTTGCAATAATAATAACGAAAAATAGGGAAAAAAAGATGTTGCCACCTTCTCATCCAGACCACATTGTTCCTG
This sequence comes from Pontederia crassipes, assembly GCA_030549335.1. Lineage (NCBI taxonomy): Eukaryota > Viridiplantae > Streptophyta > Magnoliopsida > Commelinales > Pontederiaceae > Pontederia > Pontederia crassipes. The sequence goes on from CM060197.1 coordinate 32,246,061, forward strand.
ACCATAGAATTTGTCAAATAAGATAACGTCACATAGCTATTGATGAGGCAAAATCAGTTGTTTCAATCATGTATTGTGTAAGGAGAATGAGGAGCCCGAAGTTTGGCAAAATATATAACAAAGAAAAATTATCATTTTTGTTAAAAAATGTGAAATAAAATTATATTGGGGTGATGTATGCTTTACATGTGGATTGTGTTTGCTATGACATGATAATCATAATGTATGCTATGTTCCCAATTGATTGATTTCAAGTACAATAAGAAATCATGCATTTCTCTTTGGGCTCATATTACTTGAATGGATCACTTTTGCCCAAATTATGATGTTTCATGTTATTCATGATATGCAAATTAGATGAATTTTGCATTGTTATTAGAATTTCCCTTGAATCCTTTGAATATGTAGTTTTGCTTCATCATATATAAGACTCCATATTTGGTAATAATCAACTAGTGTTTTCAAAATTTAAAATATATTATATATAAATAGAAATACATATGTTATGATATAAAACTAAAGATAAAAAAATAGAAAGAAAAAACAAGGGAATTTTTAGTAGGTTGGTTTCTGGGCCTCCGTTGCTACCTCTAGATTCAAAGGCACAAGAAGATGGCGAGTTTTTCAACCATTTCTTTTACCTTAAAAATTAATTAGTTCTATTCTCGACAAGGTCAAGAAGGGATATAACTCAGCGATAGATATCACCTTGACATAATGAAAGTCATCAGTTCGAGTTATCTCTAAATTCAATGTGAATTCTTTTCCTATTTTGAGTTGTCTGCCACTGTGATCAAATAAGAACAGATAAGAGGTTTGTGGAAAGACATGATAGGGTAAGGATGGCCCCTTGGACTAGTACAAAATATATCATGAGAGTTCAAAGTAGCCCAATCTAATTAAAAAATTTCACCTAACTGAGCTCTATTGTTAAATTGCTCGTTGAATGAGCATCCTCAATATTATGGCTTGAAGAAGACTTGAATCTCAACGCTCTTTAGCACAATATTTTTTAGTCTCACATTTCTATCATTTCACCATCTTATTATTAAACCTAAATTGGGATAATTCACAAAGGGCTATGGTAGTTTATGAATGTTTACATGGTGCACTTGATTTCACTATGAAAACATGAACTCACAACCATTTATGTGTTGGAGAGACCATTTCTTGTTTTGTGTTGTTATAAAATGCAAGTTGAAACTTATGAAATCAAAGGGCATTACTTGAATGCTATTGAGGGTACATATGAACCCGTTTAACCTATCATTATCCATTTTTCTTATTACTTCTACTTAATGTGTGAAGGCTTCTTATTCCACAACAACTAAAGCACTTTATAATTATTTCCTATATTAGAAGATTTCATTTGAAAAAAATGGATCCATATCCAGATGTTGTTACACTTATCAATGAGGCTCTATCAATTAGTATGATGCATCTCTTTATGGGAGACAATTGAGTTCCTCTTCTTTTGTTTTGCTTTTAAGTCCCCATCATGATCGTGAAAATGGTTTTATGATCATGAAAATGGATTTCATGGACATGAAGTTGAGTTTCACGATTGTAAATGAGAGATGGGAGGAATCCCAATCTCCTTACAGGAATAACTTTCATGGCTATAAAATTAAATCTCGCAAATGCGGAATTGTGTTTCATGGTCATGAGCTAGAGCATTATCATCAACCGAACACAACCTATGTAAATCAAAATGTGGCCCTTGTTCGAAGGAAAACTTTGCCTTGCTTGAAGTGACCTGCTCGTGTTATGTTGCCTCCAAGTGCACCTATGGAACTTTTGATCCATTCTTCATCAAATTATGTATATCATTCCAATGTCTGTAGATTTTCAAAGTTTATATATCTGAATCACATTTATCACAAAATCCTTGATAAAATAATTTTTTAATATTATAATGATGACTTCTTATTGTTAAACTTCTCCTTGATCCATTCATTGATTCATACTATGACATGGCAATTTAGAATAGAAGTTCTACTTCATGCCCAAAATGATGTGTATCAATTTATTATGACATATTACTTGTTCTACTTTACCCAATGACTTTTTTTATTAATTAGTATTATTTATCTATGATTGTAAGTAAGGAGTTGAAACATATTCCACTCAAAAAGTTCATAGATACTTTACAAATTGCAAAATACTGTATGAAATTGAAAGATATTCTACTCATGAGTAAAATTTTTAATGAAATAACAAGTGGAAGAAAATAAGCATGATGATAAAAAAAGTAATTCATTTATTATGATAATCCCATCTTATTATGATTGTCTATGCCACTATTGATCTAAGGAATGATTCCATCTTATGATAATTAATTATGCCATTATTTATCTCAAAGAATAATCTCTTTATGATGATGATTGAATTTTCCATTACTAATCTTGTTGATCTCCATTATGATAATTCTATCATTACACTTTAACAAAGATTCTAAGTTTTTATGGAATTTTAAGCTTTAACTGAGATGACAGAGCTGTTGATTCCTAAGAAAAGTGTTTATGATGGTAGGGATAAACTTAACTTAATGTATTGTCTTGGTTACCTTACTTCTTATGATATAATGATTGATTTCTAAGGAGATTATTTATTATAGTAGGAATCAATCTAACAATAGTGACTACTCGAACAAATGATTATAGAATTGTCATGATTGCTAGTTATAGGATCTCTTACTTACTAACGATATCAATGACAGAAACACTAGTTAAAAAATATTTTTTATCCATGAGAAATAATGTGATAAGTAAAAAGGAAAACAACTGTCATCCTAATTTTGTATTTCATGTTTGGAGATATTGTACTCTTCAAAATATTATGAATGACATGTGTATGAATAGATGGTGAAGTGCAATTCTGTAGAACACGAATAATTCAAATATGATGTAAATAATGTATCATTACTATCGTGTTGGCCTACATTTAAGTTTTAAGAACTCATTTCATAGGGTTTGTAGGACATTATTTGTAATAGACGAATGAAATTATTTGAAAGTGAATTTTTTATAGCATCCGAATTCATCTAATCAAATGAGTTTAATTATCCACTATCATGTTGTCCAAACTAGCTTTGGGACCTAGAATCCATTAATTATCATACAAATCAAATAAGAATATGAAATTTATGGAATAATTAAATGAATGTATAACAAAAAGATTTAATGGGGTCCTCCCCCCTCTAAGGGGGGAGGTCCCCTCCCCCCATCCATGCCCGTCGGATGGAGATCCGATGGGCGTGATTTTCTTTTCACGGTTTAGATTCATTCTTCGTTTTTTTTCTGATTTTTCTGCTCGGCGATGATCGTTGTGCTCTCCCTCCCTCGCCACCAGGCGTCCTCCCTCGCGTCGATCGGCAAACACCGGCAGCCTCCTAGTGGCGGTGGCGATGATCTCGTGGCGGCGGCGTCCTAGCTCACGAGCAGGGGCCTAGCTCGCGGCGGCCAGCAAGCGGCGAAGGGTGACCTTGACGCGTTGAGAACGAAGACCCGCACGACCTACCTCGCAGCGGGCGGCAGCGATCTTGCGTCGTCGAAGATCGTCGCGAGGGAGGACGATCGTCAATCGTGGCGTCGGTGCGGGACGATCGTTGCAGATGATGCGTGGTGGCGATGCGGGTCAATCGTGGGAGGCGACGGCGAAGGAGGCCGATCGACGACGTGGGAAGCCGATCGACGGCGAGGGAGGACGCGAGGTGGCGGTGCGGGTCAATCGTGATGCGTGGCGGCAGTGCGGGTCGATCGTGACGCGTGGCAGCGGTGCGGCTCGATCGCGACGCGTGGCAGCAGTGCGGGTCGATCGTGGGAGGCGACGGCGAAGGAGGCCGATTGGTGGCGTGGGAGGCTGATCGGCGGCGTGGGATGCTGATCGACGGCGTGGGAGGCTGATCGGCGGTGAGGGAGGACGTGTGATGCGTGTAGAATTGATAGCAAACGTTAACAAGTGCACTAGTCGTTTAAGTAATAAAATAATGAGTATAAAGTATCATTCTCACGAGGACCATAAATAATTAATAACTTCTCTTACTTATAATTTGAAAAAAGATAAATAGGTTGTTTAATGTGAAAATAAGATGAATAAATAATAAAAATATAAGACTATGATCAATGGAGTTTAAAAGTATAGATTTGATGAATATGATTTATCTTAATTAATACCACTACTCATGTACGAATTCTAGACAAAAGATGATGAATTAATAAAGTAAAATTTTCAAATTGATTTAACCAATATTTCAGGCTTTAAATCCTATTTGAATTCAACAAAAGAGATTAACCCTCTCAATTTTTAATCTAATTTATTAAATCTCAAAATGCACTCAACTGGATTATAAAGTTAAGGGCTTTCTCAAGTCACCTTAATAACAACACAATTGGGTCCCTTGCGATTTTCCCAAAAGTGGCATGTAAGAGGAAAAATCAGAGAAAAACTCTAGAGAATCTAAAACTTCTTTTTAGATAGTCAAAAGATTCAAAAGAAATAAATCTCAAGCAACAATTAATAAAACCATCAAACATGCTATTGATACATCAACTAATTGTACGAAGAATTCATAAAGAATATGGTTCAATCAAGAAAATCCTAAAGAACTACTCTAATAAACTAGAGTACATCAATCTAAATAATATTTCAGGAAAAGGATAGAGAACAAGAAGAACTACTCCTAGTTCTACCGTCCTTTCTCGAGTTTCCGGCAGAACTTCGTTGTAGCCTTTGGATCTTCTTTACCAAGCCTTCAACCTCTGAATTATGCCCTCCAAAGATGTTCTTCCAATTGATTTGAGGTCTCGTTAAATAGTTTTTCCCGTAACATGGCTCAACAATCCGAAATCTTATAAAAAAAGATGAATAAAAATGGCTTAAAATTGCCTAACAGAACCGCCATCACGGTCATGAAAATCAAGTGGCACGGCCGTGACAGAACATCAATTTCTGGTCTTGCGCAGCACGGGCATGACGACATACCGCACGGCCGTGACAGAACATCGGTTAGCCTTCAATTCGCACGGCCGTGATCATTTCTGCACGGGCGTGACAGAACGTCAGTTCCAAGCCTCCGATTCGCAAGGCCGTGAAATTCATCCGCACGGCCGTGACAGAAAGATTGAATTCCGCTCTTCATTGCATGGGCGTTACATCTATTGGCACAGCCGTGACAGCTGCAAAAACTTGTTTTCCACGACTTTTCCGTCCAAAATCCAACGTACTTCTATTCTCTGTCATAAATTCAATCAAGCTTAGGTGGTAGTAAATCTTTTGAGAATTTTTCTATATTTATACTAATTTTTCACTTTAAATCATGAAACACTCTTAAAGTTAGAATAAATTGGCCTAAAAATTATGCATGAATTCTATGCATCAAATTCCCCCAAGCTAGATATTTTGCTTGTCCTCAAGCAATTTTGTTAGACAAGCCCTCGCTCCATTGCGATATCTAATACTTTTCTCCTATTGCTCTTTTACACAGCCATCACCAGAGTATCTTTCCTCAAACCAAGCCCAGCCTTACAAAATTCTCAACCTTTAACCGTCCTCCTTGCATTATTTACATACAATATTCATCCATCTCATAAGAGTATCAATATTTAACCACAAATCTTTAAGGAGTTTATTTTCATACTATTATCATTTCACATTTCAGCATTATGCATTTTTTTATAGAATTTAGTAATCCTCCATATTGCACAAAGTGGTCCATGTAACGGGCTTTCAATCGACGGATCCCAGAGCAGATGCCCTTAAGTCGCCAGGCAAAAATTTCCTGCGGATCTAATTACACGGACACACTAAGGTTCCAGAGGATACTTTATACTTTTCATTTAACTGTTGGAGCTCAACTAGCTCTCTTTTCATTAAAATTAATTAGCATAATTATAAGCTCCAAAAAGATTTTATGCTTCAAGAAAGATACAAATATAATCAGGAGTCATATCATAGTAGATAATTTCAGAAGTGCAAATTAAAGAGTAGATTCAATTGCTCGGCAACAAACTCTTATCATTTCCCAATACTCTGGTGATAACTGATAAAAAAGAACAATAATCAAATTTCATAAGATAAGCAATATCCTGACACTGAACTTTAAGACAGTGAAATATATAACATGAGAGAAATGATGCACTAACCACAACATTGAGTTTATCACATATCTAGTACGCAAAAAGGGTCACAACTAACATGCAAAAGATTTCATAAAAGTGCATGAAATTCCCCCAAGCTAGAACCAGACACTACCCCAGTGTTAGGCTTAACATGCTAAAAGAAAAGAAAAATACATAAGTGGAAAAATATAAAATAAAAGAAGAGAGACGACCAAGTACTAGTCTTTTGGAGGTGATGCAGACGGGGAAGGTGCCAAGTGGCCCTGGCTGAGATGATAAGCATACATTTGATGAGTCATACATGCAGTCTCTCGATGCTCGACGGCCAAGTCAGTAATCTGGCCCTACATTACAGAAAGAAGATCATAGATAGCATTAAGATCATATGTTAACGATGACTGAGCAGCGTTTGACTCCATCTGTGCTGGTGGCGAAGTACAGGAAGGGCCTACCTTGGTGTCATATGTCCTAGCAGGTGGGGCCTGTGGTGTTGCCCCGAGGGCCGAAAAGAACAACCAGTTATCATGGTTAAATATTGTGAGACGATCGATATCAACAGAAGGGATAGGTATAGAAATGTTATCGAACTTGAACATGTTTGCCTTTTGATCACTATCATGAACAACTAATTGCATGGCACTCAGTGCATATCTGTTCAGAAATATACTTCCCGGAATATGAATGTCCTTCACTATTAGCTCGAGGAAACAACCCACATGAAAGAAAGCGGTGTACGTATCTCAGAATAGGATTTTGGATTGACGTGCTTTTAGCTGTTCGCCCTGGAAACACAACTTCTTCCGTGATATCCTTCCAAAACTCCTTACAATGGAAATCGGCACGTTGTTTCTTAAGGCCATCCAAGGAAAAATGATAAATGTTGCAGAATTCCTCCTTTGTCAACCTGAATTCGCTATTGTGCATTCTTTTTCGTTGTTCAGCATCTCGAAACTGAAGGCGAGGAGGTTGTGGTATCAATTCAGGAGGAGGAGGTTCTTCTTGTACTTCAGGCTGGGGCCTCCGCGGAGGACGGCTCACCGGCCGTTTCCGTGTAGTGCAGTGCCGACATTTGCGCCCTAAGAAAAGCACACTATCACAGCTTGTTGCACTGGAGAAGCATGACCGTGCGCGTGAATACAATGGCTTATTGAAGAACCACGACCGTGCACAGTGTTTACGACTGCTCGCCACCGATAGTCGACGATCGGTGAAGAGGCAGCGGATGACTCTATGGAGGAAGGAGGCGGAGGAGCGGCTTGTGACAGTCGTCGGTGAAGAGGGTGATGGATTTTGGCAAAGACGGAATCGGCGAACAATCCGCCGACGCCCCGGCGATGGTTTTGATTGAGAGAAATGGCCATGCACACTGACGATCGACGGTCGGTGAAGAGGCGGCATCGACGGAGAATCAGTCGGTGGAGATTGATGGCGAATGGCGCTAGCGGTGGCGCGTCTGTCGGTGGAGATTGACGGTGAATGGCGCTGGCGGCGGCACGTCTGTCGGTGGAGATTGACAGCGGTGAAGCTACGACTGCCAATGACCGATGAAGAAGCGGCGGCGATGGCGATTCTTCGGTGGAGAGAAGTGGTGAACGGCGTGTCCTCCTGTTGATCGAACAGGACGGCCGTGCCTTTAGGGCACGTGTGTCACGGGGCGTTTCCCGTGACACGAAGCGTGAAGCCTCGCGGCACCAGTGCCGCTCAACTTATAGCCCTCGGCCGCTCAGCGCCGAAAACATGGAACACATGCAGCCGCCCCGCACTGCGTAATATTGCGGAGTACCAAGTTATCCGCCCTTAGGGCATTTATCTTGTAAGGCCGTCCTTATGAATGGCCAAGTAGGTGACGTTCCCGTAGGGTACGTCTTTTGCATCTTCAATATATAACAAGACTCCTATACCTACGGTACACTGGGAGGAGTTCACTAGTGACTTCCGAGGCCCAATTGTATGTTATGTTTCATCATATTTAATACAAGTAAGCTTTCCTTTAATTCTAGTGTCATGGCCTTGAGCGGGGGGTGGCAACCCACATCGGTGTCCCTTCGTGGCGTCCCGTGGTCCCTTCGTCGCCCCTTCGGACTTTAAGCGTCCAAGCGCCAACATTAGTGCCGCAACACGCTAATGCCACGGTCTCGTGACGAATAGTCCAACACTCCAGTCATGTCCGTGATTGAATGCCTATAAGAGCGACTCTCGGCAAAGTCGTCTCGACCATAAAACTTCCGCTGCAAACTCAAAACAGGCTTGGCTATGTGCCTATCCGCCTAGTCGCCGCACGTGGTCTAGTGTCCGAGAATGACCCCGTGACAAGTGGTATCAGAGCAGTTCTTCCTGCTCGGATTACCCAGCGACGATGACTCGCTTGTGTCGTCGCAACGTGCCCTGACGTAGGAAATGTGCTTCCGCTCAAATACTCCATCACGCCCAGGCGCACTGGTACCATGGTCTTTGATCGTGGACGCCAACGAGGAAGGCATGGCAAGCCTCCTCGCCGCACGCCCAGTCGTGCCCCGCAGCATGTTCCTCATACACCCGTGTCGTGTCAAGGAACGTCCGTCATGCATCATGATGGCGGATTAATCGCCCCGCCTAACCGGGACGGTCATGCGTCGCTCACTCGAGCAGATCAACCACCCCAGGTATACAGTCGGGAATCCTGAAGTGTCGCGCTGCGTCAAAGAGTGGCCATATGCTCTACATGATGGTTTTGCGTTGCTCATATCAGGAGATCGCTTACACGAGCGTCGTGTAACTCGGAGGACCCGTGTCACATTCAGGGACTGTCGGTCATGCACTATCATGATGACCTGGCGCTGCTCGGTATTTCGTGACGTCGCATCGCATGCCCAGTCATGCAACGTGAAGTGCACAACCGCTTCACGGGAGAAGTTGGCTTAAAGACAAATATCAAGGTTCATGGTCCCCTTGCGGCCAAAGAATATCATCCCTTCGGCCAAGGAGTACCAATCACAAGCATCTTGTCGTGCCGCAGATCGCCTGCCACGCCACGATGACTTTCAGGAATGGAGCAAAGCGTTGATTACTTGCAAACACTCGTGGACGAGCTGTCAGCCTTGCCTGCCTCGTCAAGTGTCGCCCCGCAAGCGGCGCGATGTCATCCATCAAGGAGTGGGACGAACTTGATACATGCCAACGCAAATCGACGCCTCAACTCAGCGACCAATTTGGCAAATGGTCTGAGCGTCGAGCATCGGCGAACCTTGGCATACTGCTGTCAAGCGTTCTTCCGCCAACCGAAGGAAGGAGTGCCCTTTCCTTTCGGACATCGCCTCGAGTAATCGAAGCGGCCTCCGAGGATCGCAATGCGAAGCTTTTGAAGGACACATTGACGATGTCGTCCCTTCGAATGAAGATGGAGGTAATGTTGGGAGCTCATGCCACGAGTTCACCAACCGCAGTCCGCTTATCTAAGCGGAGCGTCTTCATAAGCATCCGCCCGGATTAGTGAAGGCCCGGAACGGCTACTCTTTCGCAAGGGTCAAGCCGCTCAGTGGACGAGTATGTCAAAGGTGCCTGATCTAGGATGACAAGCACAGTGACATTACTTTGTCCAAGATGCGGACGGACGAGCATCTAGGGTGCATCCTCTTCGTGAACGAGCACAACGATCTCGCCTCGTCCATACCCCAAAGGGATTGTCAAAGCTTCAAAGGAGGTCCCAGGATCGGAAGGAGGCATATCCCAAGAACCCTGCAAGATGTGGCAAACTCAGGATGGCGTTGCCATCGCGACAATGTAGAATATGGCAACATGCATCCCAGACATGGGACGGAAGAATTGGCAGTTCATCAAGTATGCAAACCCTGACAAGTTGGGACTGGAGGTCAAGATCGCATTGTTCAGCATCGGCCAGATGGGCATGTTGAAGGAGGAAGTGAAAGGAATCACCGAGCTCCGCCTACAGTGTTCCCAGGAGGATGAAGACCCAGTGTTGGTGCTCTTCAAGCAGAGGGGTTAGAAGCTTTGGACTAGGAAGGAGTTGGAACGACCGGATCGTCCAACCTTCGTTCACTAGTCGACGCTGCCAAGTCAATCGGAACAAGTGCCATACCACCAAAGCCCTTGGGCAAGGGCAATGGTGGGGGAGAGAAGCTCAAGTCGCAAGGAGGAAGCTACTTATGCCGAAGATAAAGATCGCCCATCGAAGCAGGAGAAGTGAGTCGAACCACAGGCACATGTGGGGAGACCCTCATCGTCGCTCACTATAGCGACTGGGAGTGGACAAGGTGCGGAATGTTATACCAAAGAATCTTGCTCCACCTCAAACCGTCGAGATATCTCTTGTCCACCAAGGGGAAGGTGGAGCGGTTCTCAAGGCTCGACGGACGGAGGACTCAATGTTGCAGTCATCTGCAACTTGGGGACAGCGAGTTGAACCACAAGGAAACATGGGGAGACTCTCGTCGCCCACTATGGCGACTTGGATGGACAAGGCATGGATTGTCAGATCAAAGAACCTTGTCCCGCCTCAAGACTGCCGAAACATCATGTGGTCACCAAGGAGGAGGTGGTCCTGCGCTTTTAGTTCGGCAGAGATATGGAAGACTCTATGTTGCAATCATTTGCAACATAGAGACATTGAGTCAAGCCCACAAAGAGACCTGAAGCGTCCCAAAGTATCCGTGGGAAGACTCTCGTCGCTCATCATAGCGACCCCAGGCACTCGAAGCAGACAAGCTACAAGCATCGACATCGGAGAGCTTGTGCTGTTTCAAGCCGTCGAAATTCAAGAATGATCATCGAGGGTGAGATGGTCCCGCACTTCGCATTCGACGGAAGGAAGACCTTATGCTGCGGCCATCCACAACATGAAGGCATCGAGTCAAGTCATGCAGGTCGAATGGCGAGACTCTTCACCGTGTTCTACACGACCCTGAGACAACTCTTCTCCGCGCTATTCCTGAAGGCATACAAGAGTTGTTTCACCCCCAAAGAAGCCAAACCACACAAGTTGACGCTGCGCAAGTCAAAGAGAAGTGAAGCCAACAGAGACTTGATGGACGGATAGTTGCTTGATGAAGTTAGACCGCACATGGCGGACTCCACTGGCGCTGCACAAGTGATGACCCCGAATTGGACGAAGGATCAGCGAGCGAAGCAGGCCTGAGGGAGGAGTCCTCAGCGAGACCCCAAGGAGCGGGCATTCCTGGCGTTGCGTGATGCTGGTGAAGTTGAAGTCAAAGCAAAGAAGGCAGAATTGAACGAGACAAGCGAAGTCAAGACTCAAGACGAAGGCCCCGAGGAAGCCCGGACAACGGCGTCGGGGGCGTCGCCGACTTTGGTGGGGGAGAATGTCACGGGGCGTTTCCCGTGACACGAAGCGTGAAGCCTCGCGGCACCAGTGCCGCTCAACTTATAGCCCTCGGCCGCTCAGCGCCGAAAACATGGAACACATGCAGCCGCCCCGCACTGCGTAATATTGCGGAGTACCAAGTTATCCGCCCTTAGGGCATTTATCTTGTAAGGCCGTCCTTATGAATGGCCAAGTAGGTGACGTTCCCGTAGGGTACGTCTTTTGCATCTTCAATATGTAACAAGACTCCTATACCTACGGTACACTGGGAGGAGTTCACTAGTGACTTCCGAGGCCCAATTGTATGTTATGTTTCATCATATTTAATACAAGTAAGCTTTCCTTTAATTCTAGTGTCATGGCCTTGAGCGGGGGGTGGCAACCCACATCGGTGTCCCTTCGTGGCGTCCCGTGGTCCCTTCGTCGCCCCTTCGGACTTTAAGCGCCCAAGCGCCAACATTAGTACCGCAACGCGCTAATGCCACGGTCTCGTGACGAGTAGTCCAACACTCCAGTCATGTCCGTGATTGAATGCCTATAAGAGCGACTCTCGGCAAAGTCGTCTCGATCATAAAACTTCCGCTGCAAACTCAAAACAGGCTTGGCTAGGTGCCTATCCGCCTAGTCGCCGCACGTGGTCTAGTGTCCGAGAATGACCCCGTGACACGTGCGCGTTCTTTTTCTCCTTTTTTTTCAATCAAAATTAGTGGCATGGTTGGATGGTCGCCACTTGTGATTTGAACTGGAAAGTGTGCACGGCCGTGATGATCTTCTGCACGGCCATGACAGAACCTATTGATCCTGTTGAAGTACGATCGTGCGAAGGGATTGCATCTTCTATTGTCCTCACGACCGTGACTACGAGCGCACGACCGTGATAGAGTAGGATTGTCGGCTTGCTGCATGGCCGTGACGTGTTGGGGCACAGCCGTGATAGAGATTTCTGAAACATTAAATCAAATCTAGTCCAACTAAAAACTAATCGGTGAAAGAAAAGAAAAGGGTTTTAGACAGTGTAGTTCTAAGTTATAGTCGTTAGCTTGACTTTTTCCCTTTCTTCTTTAAGGGTCTAATAAGGGCACTGAGTGGCCTTCTTTCAACCTTACCTTCTATGTAGTGCTTGAGACGTTGACCGTTTACCTTGAACAAATTACCTCCTGATAGTGGTTGAACTTCAATAGTTCCATACGGAAACACCTGGACTACTCTGAAGGGATCTGTCCATCTAGATTTTAATTTTCCTGGAAAAAGTCTTAATCTACTATTGTACAAAAGAACCTGTTGTCCTGGAATGAATTCCTTGGAAAGGATATTCTTCTCATGAATTCTCTTGGTTCTATCTTTATATAGCTTGGTATTTTCATAAGCCATTTCCCGAATTTCTTCAAGCTCGTTCAACTTCAACAACCTGTCTTCACCAATGGATTTCATATCGAAGCTAAGAAATTTAGTAGCCCAATATGCTTTATGTTCCAGTTCTACAGGGAGATGGCATGCTTTTCCAAACACTAATCTATATGGGGACATACCTATATGCCCATAATGCATCGTCTAGTTTTAAGGACCAATCCTTCCTAGATGCATTCACATATTTCTCCAATATCCTTTTCAATTCTCTGTTAGAAATTTCTACTTGTCCACTAGTCTGGGCATGATAGGGCGTGCTAATCTTGTGAGTAACACCATATTTTTGCAAAAGATCTGAGAACATCTTATTGCAGAAATGAGTGTCATTATCACTTATAATTGTCCTAGGAGTACCAAAACGAGTGGAAATATTTTTCTTTAAGAATTTGACCACCACTCTTGCATCATTTGTGGGGGTAGCTATGGCCTCAACCCACTTAGATACATAGTCTACGGCTACTAGGATATACTTATTGTTCATAAACTTAGGAAATGATCCCATAAAATATATCCCCCAAACATAAAAAATATCACAAATTAATATATTATTCAGAGGCATTTTGTTATGTCGAGAAATGTTGCCCATTCGTTGACACTTGTCACACGATTTGCAGTAAACTTGTGCATCCTTAAATATGGTGGGCCAATAGAATCCACATTGCAGAACTTTGGCGGCTGTCCTATTTGGTCCAAAGTGTCCTCCTATTTCTCTGTCGTGACAGTGATGTGAGATATTTTGTACTTCATCTTCAGGTACACATCTTCTGATGATATTATCAGACACACTCGAAAAAGTATGGGCTCCTCCCATATGTAATGTTTGAGGTCAGAAAAGAACTTGGCTTTTTGCTGCTTTGTCATACTCTTTGGAATCCATTTCTCTGCAAGGTAATTAGCAATATCAGCCAGGGGATTTGATAAAAAAGTTTTACCTTGAATAATGTTTCCATTGTAAACATCCTTTCATCGGGAAATTCTTCTAGGATGTCACCCTCCTCATCTGGAGGTGGTTCCAAATGGGATAAGTGACATGCCACCAAATTTTTTGATCATTTCTTATCCTTCACTTCAACATCAAATTCCTGTAATAAAAGTATCCAACACAATAATCTGGGTTTGGCTTCTTTCTTCTCCATTAGATGGCGAATTGCTTCATGGTCTGTATACACAATCACTTTGGAACAAATTAAATAGGATCGAAATTTATCAAAAGCATAGATGACAGCTAAGAATTCTTTCTCTGTTGTGGCATAATTCAATTGTGCTGGATTCAGTGTTCTACTTGCATAATGAATAACATATAAAACTTTCTCTTTTCTTTGTCCAAGCACGGCCCCGATTGCTCCATCACTGGCATCGCACATCAACTCAAACGGCAGACTCCAGTCTGGTCCTACTACCACAGGTGAGGAGATTAGCTTCTATTTCAAGATATTAAAGACATTTAAGCAATCATCATCAAAATCGAATTTAACATCTTTAGAAAGTAAGGTGGTTAGATGTTTAACTATTTTGGAGAAATCTTTTATAAAGCGTCTGTAAAATTCTGCATGTCCTAAGAAACTTCTCACACTCTTGATCGAAGTTGGGGTGGTAAATCTGCTATCACCTTCACCTTGGCCATATCAACCTCTATACCTCGTTGAGAGATTTTGTGCCCGAGTACTATCCATTCCTGCACCATAAAATGACATTTTTCCCATTTCAAGAAAAGGTTAGTATCTTCACATCTTTGAAGTACTTGAGATAGATTTAACAAACAATTATCAAATGATTCTCCAAAAAGGGTAAAGTCATCCATGAAGATTTCTAAGATTCTCTCATTCATATCTGAAAATATGACCATCATGCATCTCTGGAATGTTGCAGGGGCATTACATAATTCAAATGGCATTCTGCGATAAGCATAAGTGCCATAAGGACATGTAAAAGTTATTTTTTCTTGATCCACTACAAGAAAAATAACTTTTAGTGATCATAATTAATAAATGTATTCAAATACGATCGTTAAACATCATTAGTAATGACTAGAAAAAATTTTAATCGTCAACAATAAGGACCAGAAAAATTATGGTCCTTAATATTCTTATGACTGGCCATTAAAAGTCAACAATAAGGACAAAAAAAAATCTGGTCCTTAATATTCAAATTAACGACCATCGTCTTGTCGTTAAAATATATGAAAGAAGAAAAGAACAAATATGTATAGAAACATAGTCCCACATTCATTATTTATAGTAGTATGATGATAGCAAAGAGACAAGTATTAATAGAGGAGGAGACTAATGTGCTAATGTAGAATTTCATGAAGAAGGTCCATCTTTAGATCTTTTCCAAATTTAAAATAATTATTTTTTATCAGATTATTTGTTCACAAAAAAAAAAACTTTAAAAAATTGGTCGGTTCATCCAAAATGTGATTCAATCCGGTGATATTTTTAGCAACTAGGTGAGTGGTCTTTATAAGTTATATAGGGGACCAGCATACTAGCTGCTATTGAATTTTTAAGGAAGAGGATTATAGTGGTCCTTAAAAAAATCAAAGGCCAGTTATTCACATTGGACGTTAACACCTATTAGCGGCGGGACCTATAACGAAGAGCCACGATCAGTTTTTTCTTGTCGTTGATGGATATTAACATCAAGATGACAACTTTTAACGACTACATATTTTTTCGCTAATGACCTAATTTCTTCTAGTGATCTTTAGGAGCCACTGCACTTTGGTTATAACCAGAATATCCGTCCAAAAAGTAGTAATATTTATGACCAGAAACTCTTTCTAACATTTGATCAATAAATGTAAGTGGAAAGTGATCTTTATGGGTAGCATCATTTAATTTTGTGTAATCTATACATACCCTCCAGCCAGTAACTGTGCGTGTGGGAATGAGCTCGTTTTGTGCGTTCGTTATAACCGTCATCCCACCTTTCTTGGGGACCACTTATACCGGACTAGTCCAGCTACTATCAGAGATAGGGTAGATAATCCATGCATCTAGTAGCTTAACAACTTCCTTCAACATTGGATTAAGTCTCCTTTGAAATTGGGTTACAGGTTTGCTATTTTCTTCCATCAAAATCTTGTGCATGCAGATAGAAGAGGAAATTCCCTTGATATCTGTTATGCTCCAAGCTATATCCTTTCTGTGTTTGCGGAGTACTTCAAGTAACATGTTCTCCATTTCTTCTGTCAATGATAAAGACACAATTATAGAGAACTTATTAGTTTCTAAAAAACAATATTTAAGATGCACAGGTAAGGTTTTGAGTTCAGGAATAGGGGGTGGTAAATCTCCTTCTTCTAACTCCTCAATATTAGAATATTCATTCATTAATTCTTCCTCCAATTCCTCATTTTTAGCATCCTTCATCTAGGTCTCCACTATTTCATCGATATCGTCCCTAACATGTTCATCAAAAATATCAATTGCAAAACAAGAAGAATTATCAATCGGATATTTCAAAACTTGTCCAATATTGAATGATAAGTCTTCGTCATTTATTCTTAATATTATTTTTTCTTGTTGAACACCAATCAACGTTCTTCCCGTGGCAAGAAATGGTCTGCCCAAGATTAATGGAGGCTCCTTTTCAGTCTACATATCAAGAACGATAAAGTCAGCAAGAAATATGAATTTATCAACATTAACTAGTACATCCTCCAATAATCCTTTGGATTTCTTTATTGATTGATCGGCTAGTTGAAGGAGAACTCTCGTTTCTCTAAGTTGACATGTGCCTAACTTCAAAAATACTGAGTATGGCATCAAATTAATGTTGGCACCTAAGCCACATAGAGCGTTAGCACAAAAGAATTTTCCAATTGAGCATGGAATTGTGAAACTCCCTGGATTCTTCAATTTCTGAGGAAGATCTTGCTGATCTATAGCACAACAACTGGATAAAAGTTTCACCAGTCCAGATTCCTCTATCTTCCTCTTGTTGGTCAGGATGTCCTTCAGGAACTTAGCATAAGTTGGCATCTGCAAAATAGCTTCGAAAAATGAAATATTAATATGCAGTTGTTTCAAAATTTCCAAGAACCTAACAAATTGTTTATCTAATTTCTCCCTTTGATATTTCTGAGTGTAAGGGAGTTTCCAAATTCTTTCATCTTCAATCTTTTCTTGAAGCTTATCCTCCTTAGATGGTGCAGTGTTGTTCTGTATTTCTTCTTTTTCAACTTTTTCTTCCTACAAAGGTGTCACTGCTTCAGGAATTTTCAGACCTTCTAGCTGAGTCCACTTCTCAGAACGATTGCATTTGCTTGCTCTCTCGGATTTTTCTCTGTGTTATTAGACAAGCTTCCTGGCTGTCTCCTAGATATCATGTTTGCCAGTTGACTGATCTGAATTTCCAAATTTCTGATTGATGCATCCTGATTGGTGAACTTAGTCTCAACAGTTGTGATAAACTTTGATAAAACATCCTCTAAGTTAGTATTAGGTTCAGGACGAGGGTGATAAACGGGGGGTTGTGCTGGACCTTTATTTTTCACCCATGAATAATTCGGAGGATTCCTCAACCTAGTGTTTTATGGATTGCTCCCCACATTGTTTCTGAAAGCATTATTGGAGACATAATTAGCATCCTCAAAATTCATACCTGCTTGGCATTCATGATTAGGATGCCCTCCTCCACACATATCACAGATGATGTTTGAGATTTTGTTGACAGGCTTTTGCGTCATTAGCATGTCCATTTTCTTTGCGAGGACATCTAGTTGAGCTTGAATATGGCTTGCATTATCTATCTGATGAAATCCAACTTTTTTCACTTTTGCATTTTGCCAACTGTTCAAAGCAAGATTATCAAACAACCTGTAAAGATCTTCAAGAGATCTGTCCGCAATGGTCCCTCCAGCAGCAGTGTCAATCTTGTCCTTTATCTCGGCAGTCGCCCCATTATAAAAGTACTGAATTTGCTGGTACAGGAAAATGTTATGATTTGGGACTTTGCTAACTAGATCCTTGAATCTGTCACAAGCTTTATGCATGTTTTCAGTTTCCTGCTGAAAAAAAAGAAGAGACTTCAGATAAACATCTAGCAACTTTTTGGGGTGGACAATATTTATTAAGAAATGCTTGTCGCATGTCATCCCAAGTTCTTATAGTGCCCACAAGTAATGTAGCAAGCCACGTGTAGGCTTTTCCTCTCAAAGAGAAAGGAAAAAGTCTTAACCGGATTGCATCATCAGTTACTCCTTCAAATTTGAATGTTGAGCATAATTGAATAAACTTTGTGATATGGCTAAATGGGTCTTCATCTCGATCTCCTCCAAAATTCGTATTTGATATCATTTGAATCGTGCCCTGTTGAATTTGGAAATTGTTAGCACCAATTTCAGGAAGTGTAATACTCCCTCTTTCCTCGATCAATGGACCCATAGTGTAGTCTCTCATAGTTCTGTATGCAGGTGGAAGTGGTTGGTTTTCAATTTGCCTATGTTGATCTGCCATCTTAACAATAGTGGAATTTTTCTTCTTTAGTTTTCTGACAGTTCTCTTTATTTCAGGATCAAACACTAGTGGGCATTCTGAACTTCGTGTATTATGCCTATGTTCCAAGGCACTGGTACTGTTAGAATCCTCCATGATGTGTGGATTATGAATTCTTCAATTCCTGCAACCACACTAATACAAATGAATGGTAATGATTATCAAATTAATAAGTAAGATAATAAATTAATTATTAACTAGTCTCCGGCAACGGCGCCAAAAACTTGATGCGTGTAGAATTGATAGCAAACGTTAGCAAGTGCACTAGTCGTTCAAGTAATAAAATGATGAGTATAAAGTATCGTTCCCACGAGGACCAGAAATAATTAATAACTTCTCTTACTTATAACTTGAGAAAAGATAAATAGGTTGTTTAATGTGAAAATAAGATGAATAAATAATAAAAATATAAGACTATGATCAATGGAGTTTAAAAGTATAGATTTGATAAATAAGATTTATCTTAATTAATACCACTATTCATGTACGAATTCTAGACAAAAGATGATGAATTAATAAAGTAAAATTCTCAAATTGATTTAACCAATATTTCAGGTTTTAAATCCTATTTTTAAGTCAACAAAAGATATTAAACCTCTCGTGTTTTAATCTAATTTATTAGATCTCAAAATGCACTCAACTGAAATATAAAGTTAAGGGCTTTCTCAAGTTAGCTAAACAACAATACAATTGGGTCTCTTGCGATTTCCCCAAAAGTGGCATGTAAGAGGAAAAATCAGAGAAAAACTCTAGAGAATCTAAAACTTCTTTTCAGATAGTCAAAAGATTCAAAGAAATAAATCTCAAGCAACAATTAATAAAATCATCAAACATGCTATTGATACATCAACTAATTGTACGAAGAATTCATAAAGAATATGGTTCAATCAAGAAAATCCTAAAGAACTACTCTAATAAACTAGAGTACATCAATCTAAATAATGTTTCAGGAAAAGGATAGAGAACAAGAAGAACTACTCCTAATTCTACCGTCTTCTCTCGAGTTTCTGGCAGAACTTCGTTGTAGCCTTTGGATCTCCTTCACCAAGCCTTCAACCTCTGAATTATGCCCTCCAAAGATGTTCTTCCAATTGATTTGAGGTCTCCTTAAATAGTTTTTCCCGTAACACGGCTCAACAATCCGAAATCTTATAAAAAAAGATGGATAAAAATGGCTTAAAACTGCCTAACAGAATCGCCATCACGGTCGTGAAAATCAAGTGGCACGGCCGTGACAGAACATCAATTTCTGGTCTTGCGCAGCACGGGCATGACGACATACCGCACGGCCGTGACAGAACATCGGTTAGCCTTCAATTCGCACGGCCGTGATCATTTCTGCACGAGCGTGATAGAACGTCAGTTCCAAGCCTCCGATTCGCAAGGCCGTGAAATTCATCCGCACGGCCGTGACAGAAAGATTGAATTCCGCTCTTCATTGCATGGGCGTTACATCTATTGGCACAGCCGTGACAGCTGTAAAAACTTATTTTCCACGACTTTTCCGTCCAAAATCCAACGTACTTCTATTCCCTGTCATAAATTCAATCAAGCTTAGGTGGTAGTAAATCTTTTGAGAATTTCTCTATATTTATACTAATTTTTCACTTTAAATCATGAAACACTCTTAAAGTTAGAATAAATTGGCCTAAAAATTATGCATGAATTCTATGCATCAACATGCGGCGGCGTGGGAGTCCGATTGGAGACAAGAGAGGACCCCCTTATCGTTGTTGCTCGCTGCCGATGTCGTCACCGTCGTTGCTGCCGCTGCTTGCTACCGTCATTGCTCATCGCCTGCCCGCTGCTGCAGCCACTGCTCGCCGCCGACGCCGCTGTCGCCATTGCTCGTCGCCTGCCCTCTGCTACCGCCATTGTTGCTGTCGATGCCGACGCCAATGCCCGCGGCTGCCGACGCAGCTGACTCTGCTCGCTTCCGCCGCTGCTCCCCCTTCGAATTTTTTCCGAGTCGAATCACATTTTTTTTCATTGCGAAAGTAAACCGGCCCGCCGAATTGGAAAAAAATGCGCTCGTCGGATGTCGGCCGGAAAAAATGCGCCCGTCTGATCTCCATCCGACGGGTGCAGATGAGGGGAGGGGAGGACCCCCATTAAATCCATAACATAACTTACAATCACTTGATTCGAATGTATGTGGAGAGAGATATGAGTCATTCCCCGGTGTCATGATAACAAAATAGAACAAGATTGAAGTTAATTTAAAATTTTCTGAGACTAATGGTAAGGAGTTGGTGGTTTGAAACTTTTATTTGTAAACCCTCTGAACGACTACTATCAAGAAAAAAAAATAGAAGTCGATGTCTATAAATGAAGTCATAATTTGTAGATTAATTGTATGCACTTTTTTCAGCCTCGACTAAATTGTAAAGTCTGATTATTCACAGTTATTTATCAAAGACTTGATATCATGATCTTAGATAATGATTCTAAGAGCTTATAGGTAATGAAGTTGTGACAAGGTTTCTAGTGGAAATTTTATGTAATATGCTTTGCCAGAATTAATGTATTATACTGATTGATAGCATGCTAGTGCCTAATGATTGGATGCTATATATGTTTATGCATTAATGATCATAAACTGAATTAACTCCATACAAGATACAGAATAACGAAGTGGGCATCAATTAATTAACCCATCATGCATTTGCTTTTATTTGAAAAACGAAAAATAAAAATAAAAAAAATCATCACCATTATAACTATATAAAAGAATTTTAAACATATATTTGTAACTAGCTACATCAAATACAAAGATGTAGTTTGAAACGCTGCGCATAAATATTTGGGTGGTATCTTGAAGAGAAACTTGTGGCAGCTGCATGGTCACACGGACCACACGCTTTCTAAGCCTTTGTTGCTGTCCTTCTCACATTATTACGCTGCAGTGTCATTTCCACACCCTTTTTTTCTCTTTTCCTGCTGCATGCATGCAGCCGAAGACTGCAGAGAGAGAGAGAGAGAGAGAGAGAGAGAGAGAGAGAGAGAGAGAGAGAGAGAGAGAGAGAGAGAGAGAGAGAGAGAGAGAGAGAGAGAGAGAGATGATACATGTAGAAATGGACACTGCATGATCCATCCTCTTCCATGGCCAAGCAGAAGTGATCACCACATGGTGCAACTTCGCCTGTTAAATTGCCAGAGACAGCAAACACAGACACAAGTTCAGAGGTGCTGTGCAGTTTCCACTCATCAATGATCTGGAACTTGGAAGTATATATATTATATATACTCTTACCAACGAGTTTGAGGTAGTGTGGCAAACAACTCATTCTCATTTAAGTAGTTTTTCAAAGTTTGAATTTATATGAATGTAAAAAGCCACGTGACAGATTGCTCTCTCTCTCTTTTCACGGTCGATCCCTGGAGATGGGCAGTTGAGGGGGACAATGAGAGGCAATTGGGAGGGTCTCAGTTCTCCAATGGAGGGCGCCCAGGACTCGTGCGAGTGGAAGGCATTCTGGACTGGATGAGTGCGTCACCTTGGTGTTTGAATAGGTTGTTTTTTCACTGATTCTGATGTATTTGCTACTGCCCCATTTTTGTAAAATATTACAGTGTGATTCCTCGCCGCTCAGGTGCACAAATATTGGCCCAAACTTCCAAGTGTTGGATCTTTTGTTCCTTTTGTTGGTATTATTGTTATATTCATACCTTTGTATCATTAGAAATATTTAATATTTAGTATAGGAACGATTTGACTTTTGCGAACTCAGTTGGAAATGATGGGTGGCTCTCATGATCAGTAGGATGGAACACTCTCCCCAGATGAATTCAGTTCTTGTGTGATTTCACTGTGTGCGAGATGGAAAAAGTTGAACACTCATCTCCCAAATTGGAATTGGATACCATCTCAGAGCATTGGAGCCTCTAGTGATGTCAGTGAGATTTTTGTGTGGGTTTATGAGATTTCAAATTTTGACTTCAATGAATTTTTTATACTTGATCAATTGGATCTTAAACTCCGTCTATATTTTATAGCTGGTCTCAAATCCGGATAAAGAAGAAGAATTGTGTTAGGCCCCGACAGTCAGCGTAAAATCTTATCGAATCTTATGAACATGGATCAACGAATATATTAGAGCGGAATGGCGTCGTATGATCCATATAGTCGATCCCATCTAGTGGAATAAGACTTTGTTGTTGTTGTTGTAAAAAGTTATTATTGAAAGTCTACATGTTGTACGTGACTGGAGGCGATGGGTTGACCTTTCAACTTATGATTAGTGTGTATAATTATTAACACCACGTGACTTGAATAAATAACATCGCTTTCCAAATCTCGATGGCCGAAAAAAAATTGCTTTGCTATCGTAAAAAATCATTAGATGCAAAGGAGGAGCCAGAGTAAAAAGTCAGAGGATCAAATCATATATTTATATGGTACTTTTAAATTTTCTTAATTAAAATATATAAAAATAGTTAATAATTTGAAAAATTGGAAGGGGCAAAGACCTCTCTCAGATAGATGGCTGTAGCTTCATCCCTGATTGGATATATCTTATTTTGAAATTATGCAAGCAGATTGCAGGGAGTCGAATGGAGTGAGAAGAGACTTAATATATACAAATAAACTAAGATTATCTTTGAGGTGGTTCGACGGACAATAGTAATTTCGTGATCGACTTTTAGAATCATCATTTTGATTATAATATATCATTCTACTTTTTATCTTAATTTTAAATTAATCAAGTACTAATAATCTTACATTTAAGTACCTGAGTTGCTACTTAAAAAAACTTAATATAATATAGAAAAAATATTGTACTTGTAGAGTTAATAATTGTGAGCAAATTGTTGTGTTCCATGTCCCATCCCACAGCACATTACATAAGGAGCCCAAGCAGTACGTGTTCTAAAACTGGAAAAATATGTAACATACATTATTATCCTTGGTGATTTCACATATATTTCCTTCTCTTTCGAATAATATATAGTGATCGATTTTATGATCATAATGCATTATTAATTATATAAAAATGCTACATAATCATAATGCATAATTTTAATATAAGTGGCGAGCACAATGCTTTGAGAATAATAAATATGAGTCAAAGAGCTGTACATTAGATATAATAATAATGTAAAATAATGCTTTGATAATAAAAATTAGGTAAAATAGATGAGATTGGAATTTTGATCCACTTACGGCCGCCCGGTGTTCAAACAAAAATAGATCAGATGCCCCCTCACGAGCCCCATGTTTTTTGATGCAATCTTCTTCTTGTCTCTTAGCCCACCCCCCCCATGCCAACTTGTACCCCACCCACCTCTCCATTTTTCTTATTTTTTTAAAAAGAAATCCCATTGTCATCATAAAATAAAAAATTTTCAGCATTCTAATAATACCCTATTTAAAACTTAAATCTAATTGTTTCCCACTAATATCAATAAAATAATGATAATTTTAAAAAATTAGAGTTAGAAAAGAAAACATATATATATATATATATATATATATATATATATATATATATACGATTGAGGAAAAAGGTGCAATCAGAGGGACATGTAAAGTTAGCAATGTGCAGAGTTGAAAACATAAGAGGACAAATGTGCACAACAAGTCCCACCAAGCAAAGTATACATACTTTACAGCTAAAATATTTTAATAATTATTATTCATTTTCTCTATATTCTAAGCCCGGATAAAGGAGGATGGTTGTGTTAGGCCCCGACAGTCAGCGTAAAACTCTATCGAATCTCATAAATATGGATCAACGAATTGGCGTCGTATGATCCATGTAGCCGACCCCACATAGTGAGATAAGACTTTGTTGTTGTTGTTTGTCTAAATCCAAGTCAAGGACATAAGTCCTATATATCAATAGAATTCAATAAATTGGAATTCCGAGACTCTCAATTTCCTGACATAAAACTGTTATATAGTTCTCAGTGACATGAAGTTTACACCTAATATATTTTCTCTGCACTTGTAATTCATGTTTTTCCCCCCTATCATAAACATTAAATTATATTTTATCTTTATGATATATTAATATAATTAGAGACCAGAAAGAGCATCAATTTTTGTATTAATTTTAATAGAGCGCAAGACATCATATTATGGGAGAAAATACTTTTTTAATGAAAGAATTATTGGACTTTTATCTCAAAACCACTCTGAGATTATATTTAATAAGATGAGCTACACATAATTAACAAAAAAAATTAAAAGAATTAAAAACTATTTATTATATTCTTATATTGAATTTTTTTTTTTTAAAAAAACTATCCATCAAAAGTTTTCTTACTTTCTTGACTAAAAAACATGACACCTTTCATTTATTAAAGAAACAATTTCTTCACTGATCGCTCTGCTCTGCAGTCTGCATACATATTAACATATCCAGCGTCCACAGCGGCACTTTCTTCTCTTTGATTCCTCTCCCCGCTCTGCATTTGCGCTGCTGCTGCTGCTGCCGCCGCCGCCGCTGCTCACATCGTTCTAAAATGGCCGGCGCCGCCACCTTCTTCTTCGTCCTGGTGCTGACGACGTCGGCGAGCCCAGTGACCAGCTCCGGACACCCCCTGCAGCGACGCGCCTCCGCCAGCAGCACCATCTCGGTGGCGCCGTCTCTCCTCCCCGGCCTACCGGACTTCCCCTCCGCCCCTCCGTCCGCCTCGCCGCCCTCGTTGGCCCCTGACGTGCTGCCGGCGTTCCCCTCGCCCGGGGGCGACGCCGGCGTGTCCCCGGCCGGCTCCCTGCCGACCATTCCCTCCAGCCCGAGCCCCCCGAACCCCGACGCGTTGGAGCCGGACTCCGCGGCGGCTCCGGCCGGATCGGCGGCCATGGAGGCGGGTGCGGCCGGCCGTTGCGAGAGCTCCGGCGGCGCGGCCGTGGCGTGCGGCCTGCTGCTCTTGTGCCTGTTGGAGCTTGTGGGGGAGAGACGACTTGTGTGACTCGCTGACGGGGGTAATATTTTCTGTGATTATTACACGTTTTTTTTCTTATTTTTTTCCTTTTTCTCTCCTTATTTTGTGAACTTTTCTACATTTTTTAAAGAACCCTTTTTTTCTTCTGTAGTGTACATTTACAGCACTAATTCATGCTTTTGACCATTTAATTTTATCTGATTATTGTGTTGTAAATTAATTTGTGCAGTTTTAAAAGCAATTGTGAAATTTCGTAGAAGTAGATTAATTCTTGGCCAACTTCCCATGTTTTTTTAATTATCATTTACAAAGATTTGCTCTAAAAAAACATAAAAATATTAAATTCTAAGATGATTTTGAATACAAAGATCATTTACAAAGAAAAAAATATGAAGTACTCCTAAAAATATATAAATTACTCATAAATATACATATATCTAAAAAATATAAAAAAATAACCACATTGAATGCTAACAATGCAGTCACCTACAATATATTTAGAAAGTAATTATTGCCAACTTCCTAGAGTAAATTTTGGTATTACTATTATTAATTATTGTGGATAAGATTTCGTTCAAAAAGATTTTCCGAGCATTTAAATGAACCATAGAAAAGTAAACTTTTTTTAAGAAATAAAAAAATGGCCACCTATCTCCTACCACTTTATTTCACCTTAAATTTAGCTACTCCTTTCTTAAGGTAAAAAAAAAAGATAGGAAAACAAGGTATTTAGTATATGTATTAGAGCTAAAAAGTGACTTATATGTGTAACACGCTACACACAGTTTACTAAAAGATATAATATTTTGAAATAGTAATTCCGAAAATATACCGTATTTTGTTTTAAAAAAAATTAATATCTTTCAAACGCATTTTTATCTCTACATCTAATTATTTGGATATCTGCAATACGTAACTATATTAATGTACTATATTTTTTTTTGTTGGTGTGCTTACTTACTAGAACATGAATAAGTGAATTATCATCGGGTAAATGATTAAATAGCCATATATGATTCTTTAAACTTGATTAATTAATTCATGTGGTGCTTTTTAGCAACCTAGAAAGTTGCATCATGTTGCTCCAAGTTCTATTAACGCACGGGCATCATTACGAGATCGAGGATTCATACATGGCTCCGGGAGAGTTCATTTGACCATCAAAAGGGTGACCCATCTCTCTCTCTCTCTCTCTCTCTCTCGTGATATGTTAGCTTTCATCCATCGATGAGTTGATCACTTAAAACTAAGCAGCTTAGCAATTAAATAACAAAATGATTGCATGGGAATTGTCATGGAACTTGTATATAGGTGTTCATAATGCCACTCTTCAAAATCTTAATACCACTTCAAACTCACCGTTTTATCTTTCAATTTATTTTATTTTATTTATTATTTTCTCTTTGAGACTCCTCGATTTTCACTCAATTTCACACTCATTAACTCTCTACCATCTCTTTCTTTATGCTATTGGTTCATGCAATTAATTAATTTTTTTATTAATAGTATATTTTAGATTATTGAACAAACATATTAATTTAATTAATATATAAATTACAAAAAGATTAAAAATATAATATTATTTTATGAATATATAAAATAAAGTGAAAATAGGAAGAGAAAAATTATTTTTAGTGTAATCGTTTCTCAGGTTGTCTTTTTATTATACTCTGTTTAATTGTTTTTTTTCATTTTTTGTCAAGAAAATACTAATTATCAAGTTGATTCAAACATCTTTAATTAGTATGTTAGATCCAATCTAATTTGTTGCCATGTCTTAAAAATATTGATTTAACTACAACTAATTGATGGAACCCATTGCTTTAAAAAATATATTATTAGTTTATTAACAAAAATAACAAAAAGCAACCAACACTCTTCATAAACTTAATAATCTTAATAAATAAATATATTTATATTTTTTTGTCTAATCTTATTGTGATTTTCATATTAATTAAATTAATACATTTATCCAATAATTTAATTTATATCATTAATTAAATAATCAATAGCATTAGGAGAGAGAATAGATAAAATATGTGATGATTAAAGAAGAAAAGTTGGCTGGAAGTTGAGGAGACTCTCGTAGAGAATAGCAAATAAAGTAAAATAAAATGAATGGTAGAATAGTGAGTTTGGAGTGATAATAAGAATTAGAGGAGTGACATTAAAGACACCCTTTGTTGAATTGTGTCAGTATGTGTTGTATGCTCACGTAACTCTAACCATCTGAAAAATAATACATTCTGGTCATCAGTTTATACTTGAGACAAAATGCACATCCTACAATTTTCCTTTCTAGTAAGTTGTACGGATTTATTTATAGAACATATTTATAATATATATATATATATATATATGCACATAATTTTTGTGCAAAATTTTAAGCTTTTGTTTTCTGCTCCCAGGCATTAAGTTTTATTTTATTATTATTTTAGTCATATAAAGTTGTATATTATTTTTCCACATCTTTTTATTTTCCTTGTTTTATTTTTTGGAAAAAAAATTTGTCCATATCGTATAATATTACTCTCCAGTTCATCGCCTCTCTTAAGTTTTATATTTTAATATACAATAACAGGTAAGAAATTATTATTTTTAAATTCTGTTAAATAACTAACGAATTCATTTTATTACTTTGCCTTGTACTCAAGACAATATGTATCTAGGTTGTACTATTTTTTTACCTGCACAATTTATTATAAGATATTTTTTTACCATCTATATGGCCTTGGAAAAAATACTTAAAAGATAATGGAGTCTCTCTCTCTCTCTCTCTCTCTCTCTCTCTCTCTCTCTCTCTCTCTCTCTCTCTCTCTCTCTCTCTCTCATGTAGATTAATTGCATATACATGCTCTCAAAAACCAACGTTTACCAAGACTTTGAAAGTTTGTTCTCTTTCCTTGTTATAAAATCAAATGGCCCATGGGCTGTAATTTCACCTCTGTGTTAAGGTCCATTTGTAAGTTAATTTTCCTTGTTTTTCCTTAGAAACTTCATGGCATGACACATTAGTATGCATGATAGAAATTTATTCATGATGATGATGATGATGATGATGATGATGATGATGATGATGATGATGATAATAATAATAATAATAATAATAATAATAATAATAATAATAATAATAATAATAATAATAATAATAATAATAATAATAATAATAATAATAATAATAATAATAATAGTAGTAGTAGTAGTAGTGGTGGTGGTGGTGGTGGTGGTAGTAGTAGTAGAATGAGAATGGCAAATATATTTTGCAAAAACTTTTCATCGGAAAAAACCTGTAAAAGGAGACCCTAAGATCCCTGTAATTGCCGATGAATGAATTCGTAAGAGAATCTGATAGGAGAAGGATTCGATTCATATATATATATAGGAACTGATCCAATTACACCAACCAACATTATATGTATATCTCTATCAAGTTAAGAATATTACAGATATCACTGAATCAATCATTCCCCAAGAGCAGCAGATTTTAAGCATGATGATGAGAGAGAATGATCAGAAACAAGAAATTACAGCGGAGGAGGACGATTTATTGTTTGCATAATTGCATGCCACACATATATAATTGCACATGTACAGTATCTATATATATACTATATATATATCCTCCTAGTTCAAACTGATGATCAAAGTCTGCTATATGACAATTTCTTTTACTAACTTAGCTGGTGATCATGATCGATGATGAAGCTGGTGGTACTGTTGATGTTGATGAAGAAGATGGCAGTCAGCAGCGGGGATAGGGATAGACGGCAACCACCCGGCGCCGAGGAGGGCTGCAGACGGCCATAATCAGCAAAGCAATCACGACGACGATGAGGACGCCTGCGATGTCTACGGCTTCATCTTCTTGATGTGTGCCGCAGCACATCTTCCCCATCTGTTCTCTGTCACACACACACACACACACACAGAGAGAGAGAGAGAGAGAGAGAGAGAGAGAGAGAGAGAGAGAGAGAGAGAGAGAGAGAGAGAGAGAGAGAGAGAGAGAGAGAGAGAGAGAGAGAGAGAGAGAGAGCAATGATCATGCAATTTGTAGATAGAAGTGGGGCTAGTAAAAGGCAAGTCAATCATCATGCAACCACTTTCTTCTAAGTCTAACATCACTTTCTTTATTTCTTCCTTTTTAATCAATTATATATGATATTATAAATGTTGTCATTGTTAATAATAATTATTATTATTAATATTATTTTATCTGTTCAAGTGCTAAACACAAGTCTTCGTCAAAGACCCACCCAGCAGTCAAATAAGCCACCCCGTTCCGCGTAGTTTACCATTCCACTACTTTTCATCACTTTTCTTCATTGTTCCTGCAAGAAATTTGCAAAATAGTAGTTTACCCAAAACGAATTTTATAGGAACTAATTGATTTAATTTAAAGGAAGAAAATGCATGCTTGTATACCGTAATATAGTGTGTAAAAATAATAGATCGATCTATGATATAACTAATTTTTTTTATGAACAATAATCAAACAATAGAGGCATAGAGCTATCAACTTAGTAAATGCATTCAAAACACTTTAATTTAACTAAGGATGGTTGGCACAACTGAACGTGGAGTTATATTCAGTGTCGAGTACTAATAGTCTCAAGTTCGATTCTTGATTATGGAGTTATATTTATCCATATTGTTCTCGTCGTTGAATTAATAAGACGCTAACTCCACCGAAAACACACCTTAATTTAATAGATAGATATGAATTTCGGATTTAAAAATAATTCAGAATCTATCATCCATCCCCACATGCATTAGTAATTAAAGACTCTCTTTTTCTCTCTCTCTCACACACACAAAAGGAACAAAGGTTGGGTATATATCGCACTCAGATTAGGAAAAAAAAAAGAATTCTTGGTCCCACTGAATCAGAAATAAGATTTTGGAACATCCTAAAATCCATAATCACGAAATTTTGAGACAAACTTTGAATGAGGCGGCTCCAACAACTTCAAGTTCTTTGCTATTACAACTCACTTTAGTCAAAAGTTGCAGCAATATTTTATGTGTATTTAAAAATCCTTTCTTTTGTATGTTAAGTGCGAATGAAAATTGATCAAGTTTGTTTTCCTCCATCTTCAAGGAGAGAGAGGCTCACAGGCTTCACAGTTCTTGCACTGATCCGGTCACAAGGTAGGGCAAGAGACAAGTGAAAAATCTAATCATCAAGTAAACCTTTTTTCGTTAACGAAAATATAACTATTAGTAATTCAATTTAAAGCATGAATCCATATATAGAGACTTTGATATTGTCGACTTGGTGATTTCCTTTGAGACGAGACACATTTTGTTGCCGACAAAATCTATTCACAAAGAACAAAAAAATAATCTATGAAAATAAACAAAATATTACTATATCAGATCGAGAATCATAACATCTTATTAATATATATATATATATTTAAAAAATAATAAATTCTATTTTGATAAAATTATCATACTTAAATTTTAAACTACGTCTCACTAAATTATATTATTATTATTATTATTATTATTATTATTATTATGTAAAATTACATCTGAATTAATTATTATTATCATCATAAATATCATACGGGATTTGCATTTTCTATTAATTCCTATGAGTTGGATAAGGAAAAAACTTTGTTAAGAATTGTCCAAAGATGAGTTGAAAAAAAGTCTTTATTAATTCTATCTCTTCTTTTTCTTATTAAGAGAACGAATCTTTTTATCGAAGAATCGTGAAAAAATCGGTTCGAAGTGAATGGTTTGGAAGATCTAAGATTAAAAATACTGATATTTGCTAGCAATAACATAGTGGAGACAGACAATCAAATTCGAAATCTGATTGAAATCCAATATAGCACCTATGAGTATATAAGAAATGTATCTAATCAATTCTTTTTAATGACTAGATCCGATCGCAACTTCAAATATGAAATTCAAGAGGATCATATAATCATATAACTATAATGAAATATGGGATACAATGTAATCTAGAATACAATGATTATATTAATCAATATAAAACCGTATAGGAATCGATAATATCGTAGGACTCTATAACCATACTTAAGATCATATTAAGATTTTACACAAAATTTTTTTAAGATAAGATCAAGATTGATTAGAGATAGTAAAATTATAAAATCATAACATATTAAAATTTATATCAAGATCTTGACAATCTTGATAGGCGCTATTAATTGACATATTGTCCTCTATGCAGAAAATTTACATATCTAGATGAGCCTGGAAAATTACAATGAACCTGACAAATTGTTAGAAGCCTAATGGAATGATCCAACTTTTCTTTTAAAAGAGGGGAGAAAAAAAAAGAAATAATCAAAGAGAAATAAGGGAGAGATGGACAATAGTTTATTCCCCATAATGATATTCTCTCTCACCCTTAGTGGTTAGCAAAGTCCCAAGTTTTTCTTCTTGAAGTTGTGTGGCATTTTGATATCTTTTCGGAGACTAAGTCAGCCTATGCCCAAGTTTTCGAGTTGTTCACTGCAACAAACACACTCATCCAAGTACCAAATACATCCTTCCTTTGGCTTAGGAATGTTTTTGGTGGCAATAGGGATGTTTCTCACTATACTTGGAGGGATATTGGCGCACTAAACTTCCCTAGAATGTGCCAGAAGTTTTCTACAAATTGTCTGCCCTACTCTTGTTCGAGTTGGGTCATTTATTGGGTGCAGGATGGTGGTTTCTATAACTCTTGAGTTGGTAGGAATCTACACCTGCTGGGATAGTTTAAGGGTGTGACAACACAACTCATTGCATTTGTGTAACTCCCTCAAACCACCAAGAACTATCCTCCTTCGTATCCAATCCAAATTGGGCTTCAAATTATCATACTCTAGCCCATTTATCACTTAAGTAATTTTGGTTCATCTTGGGATAGCATCTTCACATGTTTTGACACTCTTTGAACTATGCACCCCTTGGCAAATGCACCCTTTCATTCCCATCTCGAATTGGGCTGCCAATAGTCATTGAAAGTCTTCCTAAACTAGGCCCATCTTTAGCTGACCAAATTGTCATCGAGAATTTACACAACCATTCAGCAATTAACGTAACAGTCATTTGAACGTGCCAATGTTTATCCGTAGTGAGCCATCATTGTCCGCCTATGTTGCTTTAATATTGGATTCACAAATTTAGGCACACGAGCAAGGTAAGAGCGTTACAATAGTCCCCCTTCAAACCACTGTCGTCCTTGACAACTTCTCGAATTATAACCAATTTGAGTCCATGCCCCAATCATACTCATGTTCGTAAATTTTTCGTACTTGTCAAACTTTATAGACTTATATTTTGGTTCCTCAACTAGAATAACTAAGCCTCTAAGTAACAGACATTGTTGCTTTCGAAGTCGACCTATCCAAGGTCCCTAGTTACCCAACAAGTCTTAAACTGTCATGCCCTAATCTAAAACAGGAAGTTCCTTTAAGAGTTTTGCCTACTCTTTGGGAGACAATTTCACAACAAATCTTTACAGGAAGTATCCCAAACCTTCGTTTGTTTGCATAGTTTTCGTCTATTCTAGACATCCTGACAATGTCTATCTTGGTTAATCTCCTTTCGAGAACTACTTTCCACGAACATTTTCATGGCGAACTGACATAAGTACACTACAAGAAAATCGAAAAATAGCGACCCACTACTTGCGATGCTATGGAGGTGCTATTACGTTTCGTGATGAAGAGCGTCTCATTGGCGTCTAACTAGCGGCGCTGAAAATTGATTGCTACTAGCATCGCAATAGTGTCAACAAAAATGAGATGCGACTAGCGCCACGTGTTGATGCTATCTCAACGTTATTAAGATGCGTGGTGTCCGGCTGGGCGCAGAAGAAATGCATCGCTACTTCAACGCGTAGATGGCGCTACATCTGAGGCGCTATCCCGGCGCCCACGAGTCGCTAATGTAGGCGCTATTTCGGCGCTATAGTGACGCAAATATGATAGTATACGTGTCGCCAATGAGACGCAAATATGGCACTAAGAACGATATATTTAATTCACTGTCGACAGCATATGTGACGTTAATGTGACGCTATGGAGGCGCTATTTACAAAAAATTTTTTACCCATACCAGCCTCATTTTTTCCCCTTCCCGCACCATACAATTTTGTAATGCATATAAAAATGCATTAATATTCATCACAAGCAATATAAAAGCATCACAGGCAATATAAAAACATCACAGACATAATATTTAACATAAGAATGTGAAAAGTAATAAACCAAACTAACAAACTATATGTATATCTAAGTCTATAAGTAATAAAAGCATAGTTTGTATTCATGATTTGTTTCTATCCTAGGTTTGGGAGTTATTGTTATCATTCCAGACATTATACCCAGACGTGCTCGATTCATGGTCTCGTGCGGATGGATTCTACGTCGGGATCAATCCCTGAATGACCTGCAATAGCGGAGCCAACTGCTGTGACAACTGCTGCGACATCGGTTGCGACACCTGCTACGATATCTGCTCCAATAACTACTGCTATAGTTGCTATGATAGGTGCGTCATATCAGGTGCAGCAGATAAGTTACTTGGTGGCTGAGTACTCGGATCATTTCTATACTTTTCAGTCATTTTCATATTATACTCATCCTAAAAAATTAAACATTGTATATTTCAAAAATAGTGCACTAACGTCAACAACCAAATGACCATGTCATGAGACTTACTAGAAGTCTACGAGCAGTGGGCGTGACTAAATCGTTTGTCTTCCGACTTTTATGCGTGGCCTCATAAATCACACAAAAGTCTACAGAACCGTCTTCTTTCTCTTCCAATAAAGTTTCAAATTTGATAACATAAGTATAAGTCAAAAGTTTGTAAATTGAATTTATATGTCAATTACTATGTGTCGTCGATGCTCGTCAAATCACATCGACCCCCTTGTGTGGATGTGGCTCTCAGGAATCGAAAGACAGTTAACTCTTACTTTTTCCGGCTTCCTTTGCCATCGTTCATCCGTCCTTTGTGAACATCAAATATTTACACTTTCAAAAACTATAAATTCAATAAAAATAATTTAAAAGTAAACATACTTACCACTTCCTACATAAGGACTCCCAAACTGAGTGCTAATATGCCTTGGTCATCTTTGTATGCCCTCCTCCAAAGTGAGGCCGGCGGACATGACGACCTTGCGAAACTTGTATAATCGATTTCGGAGGCGTTTCACAGCGACCTCCTCAAAAGATTTCCGGATCGTCCCTAAACTAAGATCCGGATGAAATTGATTTGCCTCCTACAAAATACGTTAAAACTTAGTACTTTTAAAATAATATAAATCCAATTATATAACCCAAAAAGAAGATCGTACCGTAAAGACAAAAAGATGTCACCCCGCACTTGAATTGGGACATCTTTCCAGGATCATGCCCCTTCTAGCAAGTGGGAAAGAATGAAAGCACCGACATCTCACACGGTACTAGCGGATATGAAAGTGGTCCTGCCAATTATAAAGAAGAATTAATTTTCAACGATAACCAAAACTATAACAAAATTTGTGCAATTTATTTAACTTACGATCGAGCAATATTATCCATAGTGACCACCCCATTATCGTGTAGTCCCTCTTCATCACTCGAAGAAGAATCATCATCAGGTACAACTGGGTAGGCTGTGAAGGTCCGACATCATCTACGGACCCTAATACATAATAAATCATTAGTATCATACCAAATTAAAGTTGTGATAATTGATAGATGTGCAGTAATGTTCTCACCTCGATTGATGTGTACCGCAGCATGATCAGTGGTAGTCCACTCGTCTGAATGAATTGAGCTAGGTGCTTGTGCTATCGACAGCGTAGCAACTAACATTATTAAAAAATAATTAATATTAATTGAGAAATGTCAATAAAAATAAATATATCACCTAACATAAAATGTCGCTCACCAACGCTAGAATGTGATGAAGCGTTTGGTATTCTCGCCGGTGGCGGTGGAGTAGCAACTGTCATCATAAGAAAATACTTAAAATTTGGCTCATATTTAAAATTATGGAATATACAAAAAATAACCTGGTGTGACATGACTATCATCATCATGCGATCGAGATGTCCCGACTATGTTCCCCGTCGACGGTGGAGCAATTGTCACAAAAGTAAAATATTTAAAAAACTCTATCTCCTACTGTGTATCGCCTACAATGTGTCATGTACCTAGAGTGATACACGGAGCAGACTCACCAATAGATCGCATACTATGTAACGTTCCGGCTACGTGCCCCATCGGCGACGGAAGAATTGTTATTATTAAAAAATGAATTTAACTATTATAATCAACTATAAATAAGCAGCTGACAATAAATATATTACCTGGTGATTTTGATGGTTGACTCATCTAGAGTGAACGCCTGAAAGAGCGAGATGACACAGGTGCTCGACTCCTAGTAACCATGACTGAAAAAAAGAAAGAAGCTTCTCTTATTATCGATAATCATATATAATTTAAAAAAGAAGTAAAAAGCTTATATCATTAGAATAACTACGGAATTCATTCGCTTGTTTCGTATTCTGATTCATTTTCATCATCGTCGCTATAATCTTGGTTCGAGTCATCGTCAACGAAATTATCAAAGTTCACATCCAAGAGGTCATTTGAATTGAACTCTTCTATTGGCTCAGCGTCATTGACCAATTGAAAATTCTCAACTCCATCGACCACATCAATCGTCTCATTCACTCTATCCTCTTGATAGTAATCGTCCATGGGAACATCGTTGTGTACGGGTGATGTTTCATTGTCACCTATCATTATTTCTGCTAAGAATAGTCTACTCCTCACCTTGCATGACGCCCACCATTCATACTTGGTTCTTTTCGATAGATATTTAGTGTAGTACACTTGTTGTGCTTGTTCTGCCAATACGAATGGATCGTATGACTGAAGTCTCGACCGAGGGTTAATATTCACCAATTTAAACTTTTGATCGGTTCGAACTCCTTTCTCTGGATCGAACCCACGGCATTTTAGCACCACGATTTTGTTAGATTTTTCCAAATAAGACAATTCTAGGATGTCTTCTATAACACCGTAGTAATCAAAGTCATTGTCCCTGTACATGCTTACTAAAACACAAATGTCGCTATTAATAGTTGAACGTTGTCGGCTATATTTTTCTGTATGAAACCGATATCCATTGACTATGACGCTGTAGTAGTTAAGAACTTGTTTCTTCGGACCATGACTGAGATCTCGTATTTTGTTCTCTATGACTGAACCATTAATAACATACAAGAAAAATAACTAAAAACTTTATTAAAAGTTATGAACTTATAACAATTAAGAACAAGCAGAAAGATTTCTCACTTCACATCTCAACGAATCGGCAAAACGTTCGTCTCATAGTTTCAATAACTCATCGTTTGAAACTAACAGATTGATTTCTCACTGTAATTCTTCGAATTTCTTGAATTCATAGTTTTCAATTAATGAAATCATATAGCAATAATTAACTTTAAATTATATAACAAATTAGAACAAATTGTCTTACACGAAATACGGCGTCACTTCGCTACAATTTGCAAGAACATAATTATCAACGACGGTGAAATTTCTGTCATTCAAGATAACTTTGCGTCCTGTATCAAGAAGTCGACGTGGGTACTTAAAGATGGATAGAATATTCATGTCAACTTCTCTTTTACCACCATCATCGTTTCTTGAAATTTGGGTGTGTCGTGATTGTATGTGTGGCTCAAAGTATTTTGAAGTGAAGTTTGACACATCCTCAATGAAATATGCTTCATATTTTGAAGTGAAGTTTCAAGTAATTAAGTAGTATTTAACTTACATGCATTAATAATTAACTTAACATGGTGGCGGGCTCGTACCTTCTTAACCAGAGAGGGATGGCGGCGGCCGGTGGGCAGCGGTGGAGGAAGGCGGTGGGCGACATCCGACGGAGGAGCACAGTCGGCGGGCGGACGAAGCGGAGGGAGGAGGAGGAGGAGGTGACGACGATGGAGGCGGAAAGCGGCGGAGGCGGAGGTCAGCGCGGTGGAGGAGGCAGAGGCGGCGGTGGAGGGCGAAGGGGAGCAATGGAGGAGGTGGAGAGGCGCGGTGGAGGAGGAGGCGGAGGGCGGCGGAGGATGAGGAGGCGGTGGAAGGCCGACGGAGGAGTAGGAGGCGGAGGGCGGTGGAGGGCGGCGGAGGGGCGCGGTGGAGGAGGCGGTGGAGTAGGCGGAGGGGCGTGGTGGAGGAGGCGATGGAGTAGGCGGAGGGGCGCGGTGGAGGAGGCGATGGAGTAGTCGGAGGGTGAGGAGGCTGAAGGCGGAGGGCGAAGGAGGAGAATGGTGGTAGAGGCGGCGGAGGGCAGTGAATGGCGGTAGAGGAGTCGGCGGAGGTCGACGCAGGGCGGCAGAGGAGGCGGAGGCGGAGGCGGCGGAGGCAGAGGCGGTGGAGGAGTCGATCATCGGCGTCGGGCGTCGGGCGTCGAGCGTCGGAGGGGTAAGTAGTAAAACAATAAATAATGAAAACGAAGAAGAGGGGTTAGGGATTTAAATAAATTCTTTAGTGTCTCCCCAAGACGCGACGCTAAGTAGATGCAATGTAGGCATCACATTTAATCAAAATTCGACTAATGCGGCAATATAGAGAGGCGAATGTGTCGCTAAGATACTGTAGCGACACCATAGCGTCGTAGGGGCGTCGCTTTAGATTTAGCGTCTTAAAATTGTGATGCCAGAGAGACGCTAATTATTTTTCTATTTCAAATTTTCTATTATGTATGTAATTTTATTTATCAATATAGCATCTCATCGCATTGTGCCCTATTCCAGTTGTTTTATTCCCTTCCGACAATCTATTATGTCTATAATAAAATTGTGTGTATGTATGTGTATATATATATATATATATATATATGCGTTTGTATATGTCTACGTGTGGGAGATTAAGTCACAATAATGTGTTTATCTATATGTATTATAAATATATACGTGTATGTATATGTCTATACATGTGCGAGTCATATATAGATAACGTGTATAAGTATACGTATTCCAAGTGTATATATGTGTATATGTTTATATGTGTGAGATTAAGTGATAATAATATGTATATATGTACTTATTATATATAAGTATAAGTATATACGAGTATTTATATGTCTATATGTGTCCGATTAAGCGAGTGTGATAAAAAGTCGACTACGGCAGCGCAATACAGACGCTATTGAGTCGCTAGAGGTGATTAGTGACACCGTAGCGTCAAAGTAGCGTCTAAACTTATTCGCTTCTCAAGTTGGCGACGCTACACAGACGTCAATAGTGTCACCATAGCTTCGACAATGTCGACGACTCTAGTTGGACGTGAAGTTGACGTTATTGAGTCTCCACGGTGACACTAAAATGAGATCATTTGTAGCAAATCACTCTCAATTCAACCACCATAATTTCATGATTAAGAATATAGAAATAATATATGCTTAATTAAGATATGATATACATATCTTTTCCGGCAGTTGTGAAAATGCAATAGGTAACAAAGACTGCATGAAGACATGACAATCGTAACTCTTCATGCCAAACAAACGCAAATTGTTCATATCCACGCATCATGTCAGATTTGAAGCATAACCATCTAGCATTCTGAGCTCACGAACCCATCGAAGCACCTGCATCCTTTCATCTTTCGCAAGTGTGTAGCATGCTTTGGGTTTGGATAATCTACCGTTAGCCGATGTAACAAGGTGTAACTCGGGACGTTGAAAATTTTCTTTCAAAACCAATCTTGCCTTAATATTGTCTTTGGTCTTTCCCTTGATGTCCATAACAATGTGGAAGGCATTATCAAATAGATTTTTCTCAATGTGCATGACATCCAAATTATGGCGAATCAAATTACCTTTCCAATACAGTACATCCCAGAAGAGACTACGGTTCATCCAATTGTGCGAAACACCATAACCAATGTATTTGATGGTTTGATTGTCAGTAATCCTGCATAGACAGTCGATCATATCATACAATTCATCTCCCGATAACCTGACAGGAGGCATTTCATGCATTGTTTTTCCCCTTCGAAAGGTATTCCTATTATTCCGAAATTGATGATTTGCAGGCAAAAATTGTCGATGGCAATCAAACCAATAATTTTTACCTCCATTTTTTTAAGTGAAAGCTTTTGAATTATCCATGCAATAAGGACATCCCAACTTACCCGCAGTCATCCAACCACTTAACATACCATATGTTGGAAAATCATTGATTGTCCATAAAAGGATAGCTTTTAAAGTGAAGTTTTGTTTGGTCCAGACATCATAAGCTATGATTCCATTACATAAATCCTTCAGTTCGTCGATCAGAGGTTGTAAGTACATGTCTATCTTCTACTTAGGATTGTGTGGATCAGGAATAATTCAGGTCAAAAACATATACGGAGTAGTCATACATACTCTAGGAGGCAAGTTGTATATGATGTAACTATGATCAGCCAACAAGAATAAGGAGTTGTCATTGGACCATACGGTGTGAACCCATCTACGCATAATCCTAGTCTTATATTTCTTTCATCATCTGCAAATTCTGGATGCAAACGATCGAAATGTTTCCACGCCTCACCATCAAACTGGTGGATCATGGCACCTTCAGTTGTCTCATGTCATGCATGTCATTTCATTTGTGACATGGAACCTACAGACGAATATAATCTTTTAAGTCTTGGAATAAGAGGGAAATAGTGCATTGACTTCACTGGAACCTCCATCTTTGTGTTTGATTTATATTGCCCAGCACCACAAAATTTGCACTCCCTAAGGGTTATGTCATCACCGTAAAATAGCATACATCCATTTCTACAAGAAGCTATCTTGGTGGAGCCAAGACCAAGTTTTGAAACTAATCTTTTGGTCCTATAAAAGTTCTCTAGTATTCGAGCCCAGACGGTGTGATCTCTTTTAATATCTCCATAAATGCGTCAAAGCAAGCATGTGAAATATTATGATCGCCTTCAAATTTAACATTCTAACTGCTAATGATAATTTGGAATGATTTTCACATCCGAGCCACAGGGGTTTACTCGAGGCTACTAATAAGTTGTAAAAATCAGCGGTTTCTGAATGTGGTGTTTCCTCCTCGCGCTCATGTTGAAATCTAATGTCGCCATATTCAGTAGTAGCAACATCGTAAATCAAATTTTGATATCTAAAAATAAAGTCATCATCTGTATTAGTGGGAATCTCTTGCCCAATAACGGTTCTATCTCACCAAGGTCACTCCAATACCAATAATTTAGTATGAAACCCTTTCTATACAAATGAACTTTGGCGGTCTCCAAAGTTTGCAGTTTTGTGCTTTGACATTTCAAACATGGACATCTTATAGTTCCATCTCATTGAAATTGTGTAGTCTGAGAAACTATTGTCGTGTAGTATTCAACACCATCTTTGAATTCTTGTGTCAACCCTACACGACCAGGATTAGTTCGATTGTACATCCATCAACAATGCTCCAGAGGAGACATGTTATTTGTTAACTAAAAATAAAGTGTAAAATGTTAACTAATTACTTTAACCAAGAGTAAAAATGTTAAGATGGAAGCATGAACATAGAATATGAAATACATATGATTCTATGAAAAAATATGAACAACAAGTCTATAAGACATGAACTCGGACCATCGATGTGGATCCGAGCATGAGTACATGGATCTCAACATCAATGCATGGGTCTGAGACGTCAAAGGCTAGATGCTGGCGCGTACAACCTAAAATAGAGTGTCAACGGCCCGAATCGGGTCGATCACGATCGGAACCAGGCGTGCAAGGTCAGATCCGGGCGTGAAAGGCCCGAATTTGGCCGTTCATGCCCGGATCCGGCCATGAACAGCCTAGATCTGGCCATGCATGGATGGTTTGGACGTGAACGGCCCGGATCTGAGCCTTCACGGCCGGATCTGACCGTGCATGACCGGTTCCGGATGTGAACGGCTCGGATCTGGTCCGTTGGTGCTATGATCCGGTCGTGCATGGCCGGATCTGCCTGCCAACAGTTCGGATCCAGCCATGAGTGGCCGGCAGCCGACGGGTGCTGCATGGCCGTCCAGCCTCCCAGCGGATGGCGACGGCCGCAGCAAGGTCATCCGGCTTCGCAGCGGCCTGTCGCAGCAAGGCCGTCAGGCCTCGGAGCGGTTGGCATAGACGGCAAGGCGTGGGTGTACCTTCGAGCGACTCGTTGGAGCGATCGAGTCAATTCGCTGGAGATAGTGTTCACCATACGTTGTTTGAAGGATACTTCCGAACATCCTTTGCAGCGGCACCAGAAGTGGCGTGAGTGGCAGCAGCTAGCCGGAGCATGAGCGAGGAGGCCGGACCATGAGCGGTGGGGCGGGAGGTTGCCGGGGGATGTCGAATGATCGGGGGGGGGGGGGGGGGGTCTGGTTATTTATAACCTGACCTCCAACGGATCTTTCCACGGTTTAAGCCGTCGTACCATTTAAAATATATTTCTCCAACGGTAATTTATTCGCACTATTTTATTATTTTTTAGTCATCCGACGGCTTCAGCCGTAGGAAATATTTCCCACAGCTGTAGCCATAGGAAATTCCTACAGCTGAAGCCATGAGAAGATTAATATATATTTTTATTATCATATAAAGGAAATAATTTTTTCAATCAATCTGGTGGAAATATTAAATTAACTTTCCGAAATCATAGGAAACGTGTGACGGTCACAAAACCATCGGTGCTTGCGAGGGTGTGAACCGCGAGAAATTTCTCCGTCTTAACTTCCGAAGGATAGCTAGAGCCATCAAAAAAACACAGGACTTGCGAGGGATAGATGCTAAGTGGCAATGCTAATGGCTACCGATTTTCAATGTCCCTTGTGTGTGGCGCCATGTTTTTAGCTAATGTTTTTAGCCAAGAGTTAGCGCCGCGTTAGAGACACGAAGGGGATGTTGCTATTTCCACTACAAAAAAATTGGCGATTAGCGACGCCATGTAGCGCCTCAAAAGTGTGTGACGCTATAAAGATGCCACTAGCGCCTCCATTGCGCTTCTTTAGCGTCACCAGATTCAGACGCCACTTGCCTCTCAATAGCGTCTCATTAGCGTCTTCCTAGCTACTCACAGTGTTGACGTTAAAAGTAGCGCAATCGAGATGCTACGTAAACGTTATTATTTCCCGCGAGGAACCGCAAATGCGCGGCAGTACCTAGGGCCGTTATGACTCGACAACGTTAGACATGAAACTAGCGTCGCCTGTATGAAGACTCCAAAGCGACGCTACATGGCGTCTCAATTGAAAGAGATGCTAATAAGATGCTACGGTATATATTTAAACACTATATTATATATACTATATGTCAATCAATAAATTCATTAAATATTATATATACTATATGTCAATCAATAAATTCATTAAATATTATATTAGTATTAATTACACGATTATCAACATATTATCAATAGCATAATATCAACATATAAATGTATTAATTACACTATTATATATATATATATATTTACATGATAAGAGTGTTCCTAAATATATAAATTTTTTCCTATATTATCTATGTTATCTATACATATAATATATATAATATCTTTATTATGCATATATCTTAATTATACGTCTTCTTAGCTATTCAGCGGGTTGACGTTATCTCTCTAGCGCTGCAATCGAGATGCTACGTAGACGCTATTATTTCGCGCCACTATTCTTAATGTGCGGCAATGCCTAGTGCTATTTTGTCATCGACCACTTTAGACGCGACACTAGCGTCTCATGTCTGAAGACTGTGAAGCGACGCTATATGGCATCTCAAACAAAGGAGAAGCCAATGAGACGCTACTGTATATATTTAAACACTATATTATATATACTATATGTCAATCAATAAATTCATTAAATATTATATTAGCATTAAGTACACGATTTGTGTTATGTATACATATAATATATATAATATCTTAATTATGCATATATTATTATTATATACTTAATCATGGGATTACGATGGTTGATTAAGTGAGTGATATGTTAGCGTCACAGTAGACACACAATAGCGTCCACCTAGCATTTAACGAGCGCCGAAGCTATTGTCGACGCTATGATGACATCATGGGCATCTCTCTAGCGTCGCATGTTTGAGACGCCATATTGTTTTAGACGTTAGTTCGGCGCTACGGAGTCGCTAAATGAATCTAGCGACTCAATGGCGTCGGTATTGCGCCTCCTAAGCCGACTTTTTACCCCTCGCTCAATCGGGCACATATAGACATATAAATATGCGTATATGCTGATACCTATATATAATAAGTGTATATATACATATTATTATAACCTAATCTGATACATATAAACAAATACACACACACACACACATATATATATATATTCACTTCGAATACGTATACATATGGATGTTATCTATATATATATGACTCGCACATGTATAGACATATATATACACATTTATATTTATAATACATATAGACGAAACACATTGTTGTAACTTAATCTCTCACACGTAGACATATATATATATATATGCGTACGCTTATATTACATATGTATATTTATATACACACAGTTGTGTTATATACACATATACATACATATTTATAATTTTGTATACATACATGATAGATTATCGGAAGAAAATAAAACAATTGGAAAGGGGCATAATGCGATGAGACGTTACATTGATAAATAAAATTTCATACATACTAAAAAAATTTGAAAACAACTTTTAATGAGCGTCTCAATGGCGTCGCGTTGATGAGACGCTACACACTTGGGCCGCCCCGACGACGCTATGGTGTCGCTACGTTGTCTTAGCGACACATTAGCTTCTCTATAGCGCCGCGATAGCCGAATTGTGATAGTGTCGGCGCCTACATGGCGTCTACCAAGCGTCGCGTTAATTGGC
The DNA here is from genome assembly GCA_030549335.1 of Pontederia crassipes. Classification (NCBI taxonomy): domain Eukaryota; kingdom Viridiplantae; phylum Streptophyta; class Magnoliopsida; order Commelinales; family Pontederiaceae; genus Pontederia; species Pontederia crassipes. The sequence goes on from CM060197.1 coordinate 32,290,187, forward strand.
AACGCTAAAAAATACTTAAATCCCTAACCCATCTTCTTCATTTTCACTTTTACTGTTTACTGTTTACAATCGCCCCGACGCCCGACGCGCCCCGACGCCCGACCTCCAACGCCCTCCACTGCCGCCTTCGGCCTTCGCCCGACGTCCGATGCCCGACGACCGCCCTCCACTGCCGCCGCCGCCCTTCGCCTCCGCCGCCCTCTGCATTCGACCGCCCTCCACCGCCGCCCTCTGCATTCGCCGCCGTCCTTCGCCACCTCCTCCTCCTCCTCCTCCGCCCTTCGCCGCCGTCCACCACCGCCTCGTCCGCCCTCCGCCGCATCCTCCCTCCACCGCCGCCGACGTCCTCCTCCTCCGCCCTCCCCGACGGTTCTCCTCCGATGGTCCGCCCTCCCCGACGGTTCGCCGCCTCCTCCTCCACCGCCGTGCGTCGCGTCCTCCGCCGCGTCGTCCGCCCTCCGCTCTTCGCCTCCGCCGCCCTCTGCCTCCACCACCGCCTCGTCCGCCCTCCGCCGCGTCCTCCCTCCACCGCCGCCGACGTCCTCCACCACCGCCGACGTCCTCCTCCGCCGCCACTGCCCACCGCCTCCACTGCCGTCTCGGCCGCCCTACGCCCTTCGCCGAAGGTGCTAGCCCGCCACCATGTAAATTAAGTTAATTATTAATGCATAAAGTTAAATTAAGTTAATTATTCATGTTAAGTTAAGTATTACTTATTCATGTTAAATTAAGTAGTACTTAAGTGAATTATCATCTCTTTGGATCAAGTTAGTATTACTTATTAAGTATAATATTAAGTATCATCTCTTAGGAATTAAGTTAAGTATTACTTATTCATGTTATGAATTAACTTAAGTAGTACTTAAGTTAATTGTCATCTCTTTGGATCAAGTTAATTAGTATTACTTATTAAGTATTACTTAAGTTAAGTTAACTTATGTTAATTGTTAAGTTGACTTATGAACTAATTCATGTACTTAAGTTAAGTATTACTTATTCATGTTATGAATTAAGTTAAGTAGTACTTAAGTTAAGTATTACTTAAGTTAAGTTAACTTATGAACTAATTCATGTACTTCCACATTCTTGGTGATAAAATGAGATTATGATTCGACGATGAAGTACTTGAAACATGTGATTTTGAACTTAATTCGTAAGTTCAAAATCACATGTTTCAAGTACATGAAATTTCTTACTTGGCTTAATGTTTTCCGTTACAGAAATGATAAAGCCATATCGTAGTTGGATTCGTCGTTGGAAGGATAAACATGGCGTCATAATTGAAGAATATAAGGATGGTGTTGATGAATTCATTAATGTGGCATATCAAAATGAAGGTGTTGCTTCTTCATATGGCGAAATCTTATGTCCATGCCTGAAGTGCAAATGTTATCAGTGGAAAGTAAGATATGATGTGCAAAAAGATTTATAATACAACGGTTTCTTACTTACATACACCAATTGGTTCTTTCATGATGAAGAATGATGGGCTAAAGAAACAAGTAATGTAGATACCGTTGTGGGCGACTCGAGCAATCCGTACAGGGACATGATATGAGATGCAATGTTAGGAGAAAATGTTGGTGAAACATCGATTGAAGAAGACTCAAATCCTTCGGCTTCTAAGTTTTATAATCTTCTCGAAGAGGCAGATGAACCTTTATGGGATGGATGCGTGAAGCAAACTACACTTTCTGCAGTGGACCATGGATGATTACTATCAAGAAGATAGAGTGAATGAGACGATTGATATGGCCGATGGAGTTAAGAATTTTCAATTGGTCGATGACGCTGAGCCAATGGAAGAGTTCAATTCAAATGACCTCTTGGATGTGAACTTCGATAATTTCATTGATGATGACTCGAATCAAGATTATAGCGATGATGATGAAGATGATGAAAATGAATCAGAATACGAAACAAGCGAATGAATCCCGTAGTTATTCTAATGACATAAGCATTTTACTTTTTTTTAAAAGTTATATATGGTTACCGATAATAAGAAAAGATTCTTTCTTTTTTTCAGTCATGGTTACTAGGGGTCGAGCATCTGGGTCTCGCTCTTCCAGGCATTCACTCCAGATGAGTCAGCCATCACAATCACCAGGTATATTTATTGTGAGCTGCTTATTTATAATTCATTATAATAGTTAAATTCCTTTTTTAATAATATCAGTTCCTCTACCGCCGATGGGGCACGTAGCCGGATTGTCACATAGTAGGCGATCCATTGGTGGGTCTGCTGAGCGTATCACTCCAGGTACGTGACACATTGTAGGCAATAGACAGTAGGAGATAGAGTTTTTTAAATATTTTGCTTTTGTGACAGTTGCTCCACCGTCGACGGGGAACATAGTCGGTATGTCTCGATCGCACGACCACGATCGTCATATCACACAAGGTTATTTTTTGTATATTACTTAATTTTATATAGGAGCCAAATTTTATGTATTTTCTTGTGATGACAATTGCTACCCCACCGCCACCGCCGAGAATACCAGACGCTTCACCACAATCTAGCGTTGGCGCGCGACATCTTACGCTAGGTGATATATTTATTGTTATTGACATTTCTCAATTAATTATATTAATTATTTTTTTAATAATGTTACTTGCTACGCCATCGATAGCACAAGCACCTGACTCAATTCATTCAGACGAGCGGACTACTACTGATCATGCGGTACACATCAATTGAGGTGAGAACATTACTGTACATTTATCAATTATCACAATTTTAATTTGGTATGACACTAATGATTTATTATGTATTTGAGCCCGTAGCTGATGTCGGACCTTCACAGCCTACCCCAGTTGTACCGGATGATGATTCCTCTTCGAGTGATGAAGATGGGTTACACGATAATGGGGTGGTCACTATGAATAATATTGCTCGACCGTAAGTTAAATAAGTTGTAAAATTTTGTTATAGTTTTCATTATCATTGTAAATTAATTCTTCTTTGTAATTGGCAGAACCACTTTCTTACCCACTAGTACTGTGCGGGATGTCAGTGCTCTCGTTCTTTCCCACTTGCCGGAAGGGGCAGGATCCTAGAAAGATGTCCCAATTCAAGTGCGAGATGACATCTTTCGAGCCTTTACGGTACGATCTTCTATTTGGGTTACATAATTCGATTTATATTTATTTTAAAATTACTAAGTTTTAATGTTCTATTTGTAGGAGGCAAATCAGTTTCATCCGGATCTTAGTTTAGGGATGATCCGGAGAGCTTTTGAGGAGGTCACTACGAAACGCCTCCGAAATCGATTATACAAGTTTCGCAAGGTCGTCACGTCCGCCGGCCTCACTTTAGAGCAGGGCATATAAAGATGCCCAAGACATATTAGGCGCTCAGTTTGGGAGTCCCTCTGTAGAAAGTGATAAGTATGTATACTTTTACATTATTTTTATGAAAATTATAGTTTTTTGAAAGTGTAAGTATTTGATGTTCACAAAGGACGGATGAACGATGGCAAAGGAAGTCGGAAAAGGCAAGAGTTAATCGTCTTTCGAAGCCCGAGGCCCAAATCCACACAGAGGGATCGATGCGATTTGACGAGCATCGACGGCGCATGGTAATTTACATATAAATTCCATTAATCAAACTTTTGACTTATACTTATGTTATCAAATTTGAAACTTTATTGTAGGAGGAGAAAGAAGGCGGTCTCGTAGACTTTCGTGTGGTCTATGAGGCCACGCATAAGAGCCGGAAGACAAACGACTTAGTCACGCCCACTGCTCGTATGCTTCTGGTAAGTCTCATGATATGGTCATTTGGTTGTTGCCATTAGTGCAATATTTTTGAAATACACAACGTTTAAATTTTTTAGGATGAGTATAATGCAAAAATGGCTATAAAGTATGGAGATGATCCGAGTACTCAACCACCAAGTAATGTTTCTTCGTTGGTTTAGTTATGTTTTTAATTTACGTGATTCTTGATATATAATTTATATATTATATGATTTTATAATTTTTCTATTTCGTAGAGGACCCTACTATTTGGGAAGAGATGACCGGCACGACACGAGGGGGATACTTGCGTGGCCTCGGCACAGCCGCTCATATACCTAGGAGGATCGGAGGATATGCAGGAGGTGCATCTACTCTGAGCTCATCCGCTGCACCTGATCTGACACAGTTATCACAGCAGCTATCGCAGCAATTATCGGAGCAGATATCACAGCAGGTGTCGCAGCAGTTGTCGCAGCAGTTGGGTCCTCTATTACAGATGATTCAGAGATTGATCCCAACATAGAATCCATCCTCGCGAGGCCATGGACCGAGCACGTTTGGGTCGAACATCCGGAATGATAACAATAACTCCCAAACTTAGGATAGAAAATAAACTATGCATTTGTTACTTATAGACTTAAACATACATATAGTTTGTTAGTTCGGTTTAGTAGTTTTCGTATTCTTATGTTATATATTATGCATGTGATGGTTTTATATTACATGTGATAATTTTATATTGTCTGTGATGATTTTATATTGCCTATGATGCTTTTATATTGCCTGTGATGAATATCAATGCATTTTGAGATGCATTATAAATTGTATGGCGTGGGAAGGGAAAAAATGAGGTTGGGGCGGGTAAAAAAAATGTGCATGTAGCGACACCATAGCGTCTCATTGGTGTCTAAATGCATGTCGACGCTATTTTAAATATATCGCACTTAGCGCCATCTTAGCGTCTCATTGGGGACACAAGCACGATCATATTTGCGTCAATATAGCGCCTTACTAGCGCCTACATTAGCCACACGTGGGCGCCGGAATAGCGTCTCACGTCTATCGCCCCTTGCGCGTCGACTTAGCGACGCGGTCCTGCTTCGCGCAGCCGCAAACATCGCATATTAATACCGTCGACATAGCGTCACTATGTGGCGCTAGTTGCGTCTCAACATCTTTGACTCTAGTGCGACGCCACTAGCCACCGAGTTCCAGCGTCTCAATTTTGCGGCGCTAGTTAGACGCGAAGGAGACGCTCTTGACAACAGAGACGTAATAGCGCCTCCCTAGCGTCTCCAACCCTGAGTCGTTAATTGCTAATTTTTTTGTAGTGTTCGCAGATTTCTTGTGGTGCAAATTACATATTATTCATAATCAAATTGAATAATCATAGGTTCATCTTTGAATATTAATAATACATATATATATATAGTAAGAATTATGCATTACATTTTTCTTAAAATATTACAAAATGATAATAAAAAGAAAAGTGTGTAGACAAAATAGTTGAATATTGATAAATAAAAAAATTGAGGTCAAGGATAAAATAAAATTTTATACAAATGGATAGATCATATCCATGATGCCCAAAAAAAAGTAAATGGAATCCCCTATCAAATAAGGATGAGAACTGTTGGACAAAATTAAATTAATCTTGGTTAGTACAAAAGACATAAAAACATTTATTAAGTTAACTGGTATAATCTTGACACTGTACTTGCCACTCTTGATGGATTTGATTGCTTCAAGGTGGCCTAATCTTGCTCCTAATTTTGAGGTGTACCATGGATCATTTTAAGGATCTGACAACATTAGATTAATTTAATTGGTTAAGTCATAAAAACGAATAAATTTGTAATGTTCCTCACTTTAAAAACTATAATAATTATTTTATTAAATATATGTGAAAATAAAATATTTGAATGAGTTAATTAGAATTAGGAAAAAATAAAGATATAGTTAGACGAAAAAAATGATAAATGTATTGGGAAAGGAATTGTTAGAACAATATTGAGCATTTAAATTTGAATTTGAAGTCAAAAGTTTTCCTTATAAATGACTCCTAAATAGAGTCCTAAATAGAGTTTTCCTTATAAATGACTCCTAAATAGAGTCAAATTAAAATTTTGAGAGTTTAAAATAATAAATTTTATTATTTTAAATTTAAATTTGAGTAAAATAAAGAAATAATAGAGTTGGAGTAAAAATATAATAAATAAATAAATAAATATGAGATAATTAGGAGTACTGAACAAAGTTATATTTGAATTAGGCGTTCTAATTAGATTAGAACTTAGTTATTATATACGTGAATTATCTATAAATAGGATCATATATGTTCCTCTTTTCAGCCATTTATTCTTTTTGACTCTCACCTCCTTTTAACTCTAAAAAAGTTCACCCTAAAAGTTAAAGACAATTAGGAAAATTTTCAATTTTGTTAGCCCATTCATCATCCAACTATTATGCAATAAAAGCTTAAATACAATTTAAAATAAAATATTAATTTCAACGGAAGACTTCATAAAACATTTATAAATGCATGTCAACTTAAAACATAAACTGATTCATTATTCATAAACATCAATAGTTTAATTGATTTAAAATATCTCATCATGACTTTATTCTTTATTATGCCATGTGCAATTTCACACATGAGCTGAGCCATCATTCATCCTTAATCTTTAGTTACCTGCATGGATTCTGTGTAGAATTTTCCAATTAAAAAATGTAAAAGTCATGCAATGCAATGAATCATAAGTAGAATACTATATGACTTGCATAAGTAGTTTCATATTGAAGAAAAGAAACATTCATGTATGTCATGTATTTAATAGTATGATCTACATATCACAACATATCATCATCATACACTAATATCAATAGCATGAAAATAACATGTAATGACCATCATCATACAAAAGTATGGTTCTTCTATCATTATTCAATTTCATCAGTAGGCATTATCAAGTGTCTTGCATTTACCATACATTGTCTTAATAAACCTTCTGGTGATTGCTTTATAACCCGTTGGACTCCATTTTTGTGAACATCAATCTTACAACTCATCAGTAAAATCTTTGAATAGGTAATCATGTCATTGCTCTTATAGTAGACTAGCTAGGACTTAAAGATAATGTTTTCATCATTCGAAGACGACTAGAAATACACATACCATTATCGATATGAGAATAGTTATTTATGAAGAAAATACATACATACAAGATGTAAGAACAATTATTTCTTGGGGCGACAAGGAATAGTATTATTCAACTGGGTGCATTATGTTTTATAGTCGTCAATCAATATTATGTCGTTTAGTATTTATATTTTAACCTAGTTACGACTGTATAGTCATCTCGCATATTTAGGTATCGTATACAATCATTAATCATCAATACATAACATATATACCATAAAAATATCTTTAAAAATTGCATATATGACTTTCAACCTTGGTCAACCGTGCTAGGGCATGGTCACACCCTTGATTCATAGGCATGGCCAAGCCTTTGCTTTTCAAACTGTCGTTCACGGTCATGCCTTGGCCAGTCTAAGCTGTGTCCTGGCCGGTCATGGCCATGTCCGACCTTGTCACAACCGTGACAAAGTTGTCACAAGCATGACAGTGGGCTTGCACTTGGCCATTCTTTCCATCTCTCATTCAGGACCGTGCCTGGCTCCATAATGACTATGATAGATTCGTCACGAGCGTGGCTAAGAGTTAATTTCCGAATTGTTTGATATTGGGGTTGATCATGGTCATTGTAGGACTTTGCATGGCCATGACAACATCCTAAAAACTTGATTTCTAATTCGAAATACATGTTTTCATATCAAAACTTTGGACGAAACAATATAAAACATCCTAGGCATTGCAGGCATGATTTCTAAGCATTTAGACATTAGACAATACATTATAAGCATGTGATTTCAGTCATCATCAAGATCTAGGGTTTCATTCTCCAAATTCATCTAAGAACATAAATCTTGAACATGAATCCCTAAATATTCAGATTTGCGCATGAACATTAATTAAATTTAATGAATCCTAATATATGTATCTTTAATCACAATCTCTACTAAGAACTAAAACATTCGTGAAACTCTCAATCCAAATACTGCAATCTATTGAGAAGGAAGAGAGGGTTTGAATTCCTTTTACACACTACAAAAAAATCGCGATTTTCCGACGGATAATTTTCGACGGTTCTAAATCCGCCGCTATTTGCGACGAATTTTTCGACGGTTCTGTTTCCGACGGATTTTTCGACGGTTATGACCGTCGGAAATAATTTATATTATTATTTAATTTTTCGATGATTAGGAACGTCGATATTTTCGACGGATATCCATCCGTCGTAATTTCCGACGACTTTTCCGACGGTTACGACCGTCGGAAATAAAAAAAATTAATTATATATTTTTAATATTATTATTAAATTTTTTCGATGGATTTTCTGACGGTCATGACCGTCGAAAATTAAAAAATTAATTATATAATTTATTATATTATTATTTACGACGATTAGGAATGTCCATATTTTCGACGGATATCCATCCGTCGCAATTTCCGACGACTTTTCCGACGGTTAGGACCATCGGAAATAAAAAATTAAATTATATATTTTTAATATTATTATTAAATTTTTTCGACGGATTTTCCGACGGTTGTGACTGTCGGAAATAAAAAAATTAATTATATAATTTATTATATTATTATTTAATTTTTCGATGGTTAGGAACGTCGATATTTTCGACGGATATCCATCCGTCGCAAAATCCGTCGCAATTTCCGAAGGTCGTAACCGTCGGTAAATCCACCGCAATTTCCGACGGATATCCAAACCGTCGCAATTACCGACGGTTTTGATCGTCGGTAAAGATTACTGTCGGTTCAAACCGTCGGTAAAATAAAAAATAAATATTATATATAACTAAATAAAATAAAATTTTTTATTATTTATATTTTCGACGGCCGAAATCGTCGGTAATTAAAATTTCGTTATCCCGCTTTTTTTTCCATTTTCCCGCTTTCTTTCCACTTTTTTCCTTTATATATTTTCCCTCCTCCCTCTTCTCTCTCCCTCCTCCCTCCACTCCTCTCTCTCTCCCTCCTCTCCTCTCTCCCTCTCCCGGCCGCGAGCACCGGATCGGCCTCTCCCGCGCGCCGGACGCCGACGACCCTCTCCCGCACCGGCGACCCTCTCTCGCGCTGGCGTATCTCTCTCTCCCGCTCCGCACCGGCATCTCTCTCTCTCTCTTTGCTGTCGGCCGGATCCGGCCGCCTGGCACCGGATCGGCCGCCTGGCGCCGGATCGGCCGCCAGGCGGGCCGGATCCGGCCGCCTGGCGGCCGGATCCGAACGCCAGGCGGCCGGATCCGGCCGCTAATTTTTTTTATATTTAAAAAATTATTTGCGACGGTTTGCGACCGTCAAAAGATCGACGGTTGCGACAACCGCCTAAAGTTTCGACAATTGGGACCGTCGAAAAGCTGCGACGGCTCGGACCGCCGGCCTTTTTCGATGGTTGCAATCGTCGGAAATTTTGACGGCTCGGACCGCCGGTCTTTTCCGGCGGTTGCAACCGTCGGAAATATCGACGGCTCAGACCGCCGGAAGCCTTTTCCGGCGGTTGCAACCGTCGAAAATATCGACGGCTCGGACCGTCGGCCTTTTCCGGCGGTTGCAACCGTCGGAAATATCGACGGTTCGAACCGCCGGGGACTTTTCCGGCGGTTGCAACCGTCGGAAAATTTCGACGGGTCGAACCGCCGGGGACTGTTCCGACGGCCCGAACCGTCGATATTTTCGACGAATTTTTTTCAACCGTCGCAAATCCGCTTGCGACGAGCGTTTTTCCGACGGATCGATTCCGACTGAAAAACCGTCGGTAATTGCGTTACCGACAATTTTCGAACTGATATCCGACGGTTCGGACCGTCGGTAATCCGCGTTTTTCTTGTAGTGACATACATTGATTAATCCTAATTAGTTTTTCTTTTTTTTTTTCCTTCCTCTTCTTATACTTCCTCTTCTTCCTCATTTTGCTTCTTCTTCTCCTTCCTCCTTTACTATTGAGTGCATGTTATTACAACCAAAAATTTTGGTTGGGTCTTAGTTACCACCTCCTCTTTAAAAGGATATTTGTTTACGTCCTTTGAAGCTAATTTACTATGTCATGCGATCATTGAATTATAGAACAGTAGATTTTTGGTTAATAACATATTCAAGAAGTTTGGAGTAGGAATATGAGGAGTCTAGTAGAAGGATTATGTTATGCTATCTAAATCATACTTTCAGATTATGTGATAAAATTCCTCATATTTCTCTCGTGTTAGCTCGCGACATAGCAACAGACATAGGACCCCAAAGCATGTGGGTGCAATTTTTCTTAATCAAATTTTTATAATAACATGAAAATTTAAACAACTTGAAGTATTAAATATGGCTTGAAAATTTCATAAAATAAAATATATTCAACATTCTATTTGTTCTATTTATTTTTAAATCAACAATTTATTAGGAAAATCTCATTTTTTTCATAATTTGTTCCACAGCAATATATTTGAACTCTTATGACAAGGCAATTAAGCTCAATGCTAAACATGATAATTAGATTTATATTGTAGAACATTTAAAAACGGTAACAATAACTAAAAAAATAAACTTAAAAGTCAAGAGAGATATTAATAAATAAAACCAAATAAATTTAAAGAATATTAATGTAAATAAAAAAGGATCCATGGCCTTTTCCATCATTTGTTTCATTTTTTTTTTATTTTTACTAGAATAAAGAAAAGTTTTGAAGATGAAACATTTAAAAAGCTGAAGATGTATAAGGATAATGGCGAATCATTGAGTCATAACTGGGAAGACAAACGATACAGGACGAATTCAAATATAAAAGTAAAAAAAAAATAGAATAATTATGAAAAAATATTTAATAATATTATTAAAATGTTATAAATTCTTTGAGATACCTAGCTAAAATGGATCAATGGTACTTAGTAAAAGAGTATTTAATGCATTTTTAAATGAGTGGAATTATAGTGCTGGAGTTTCTTATGATTAAATTATATATTACGATATTAATTAACAGATTTAGTATGAAGGTTCCGCCCATGCCGGGACGTACATATTAAAAAAATGGTGCTTCATTTTTTTATTTTTTTGTTATCTCTACATATGAGAAGAATGTTCCAACTTTCAACTATATGTATGCATATGGTTATTGATAATTGTTCATATAAAAAATATTGTGTAATTTCATTTTTACTAATAATTAAATAGAGCTTTTCATATCAATCGAATGCACATCAATTTTTGTTCGTTTCCGCTTAACCTTTCTATTTCCAAGCAGGCTCAGGACAGCCGTCCACGTGTCCTGTACTAAAATATCGCGTCGACGTGATCATTCGCTTCTCTGCGTGGGTCGGGATCGACATGGGTGCCACGTGGTGGCAGGGGAGCGGGTACCACTCACGTGGGAAGGGACCTCGTGAATCCTCCGTCGTTCAAACGGACACGTCGGCGTCGGCAGTGACGACGACGAACACGAGAAAGAAAGAATTAGAAATTAACGCGCGCATCGGTGCACTATTGTGCACTGCATCCCGGTATGTGCACTGATTAGGGCCCGTTTGAGAGTAAAAGAAAATTTTCAAAAATTTTAAAATTTTCAACAAAATGCACTTTTCAATTTTTAAGGAACTTGTCCATAAATTTATTTCCATCATCATGTTTGGAAATATGAGGAAAACCAATTGGTTTTTATTCATCCGCAGCTGCGTCTTCAGCACCACCGTTGGTAGAGCACCACTGAGACGCCGAAGAAAAGCCCCGCGCCAAGCATGAAGAACTGCCACTTGTCCAGCATCTCCCAGTCCACCTCGGCCGGCAGATGGATCTCCACGGCAGCCCCGACGCCCTCCTCCTCCGTCCTCATCGCCGTTGTAAAGCTCCTTGCTCGCCGTTCATCTTCTTACTTTGCAAAAGAAGTCATCAAGTTTTTAATCTTACCATCATTAATAATCACAGCGCTTGAAATTCAATCCCTCTTTTGAAAATTAAATTCTACAACCAAAAAGTCCCCCCAAAATCCCTTTTTTACTTTCAGCTCTCAACTCTCAAGAGAAATATTTGATCGCGGCGAGCTCTCCAACCAAATAAAGTCATCTCCGACACCGATCAACACAGCCGGACTTTGTCCGCCTTTGTCAGCTTGCCTTCCCGCCGAGCATGACCGGAGCAGCTTTATCTGTGGCGAAGTCACAAGAACCTCCTGATGTCCACCATAAACAAATAAGGGAAAGCACCACGAAAAGGGAAGACGATGTTCGAAAGCTATCCAACAGATGTCACAGGAAAAAAAAGAGACCTGACCTAAGATTTTTTTCCTAAGGAAATTGTCTTTCCACAGTTTCATTTTCCTTTCAAAATGACATCCAAACGGACGTTTTGACTTTTTCCAATTGCTGGAAAAGAAACACCGAAAATAGCTTCTTCCAGTGGATTGAGTGACATCCAAACGGGGCCTTAGTGTTTGCAGCACTCCGGGAGTTGGTATAAATAAGGGGAGAGAGGGAGAGACCATGTACATCACATAAACACATCTCCAGGTGCTCCAGACGAGTCAATAGCGTAATGGTACGTATTTGATCTGATTCTGTTACGAAAAAGGAGAGAGAGGGATCGCACGAAATATAGAAGAACGTGAAGAGAAAAAACGGCGGCGACTTTTTGTTATGGAATAATGATGATTACAAGGATGAGTCTCTGTTTAGACCCTTAGGGAGTTTATATAGGCACTCCCTTTGACAGATGATAGGAATTACATACGGACTGGGACTCTAAATGAATCCCCTGAAAATAGTACACCTATCTCGTGATAAGGAAATAAATCAAATCCGAATCACATACAGAATCCGAATCACATAAGGAAATAAATCAAATCCGAATCAAATCCGTAGGAAAATTCTGTTGAAGCGTCTGACTATGTAGGGGGACCAACTGGGTTCAGATTCAAGGCATTATTAACAAATCTCCACCTTGACTTGAATCATCTTCAGAGCACAAAAGCACGCCACGTCGCCGCCAGTCCCATCTTGAAGCTATTACCAAGTATTTATGTTAAGCAAATCCAAACAAATGTTGGAATTTGCCATAAGGAACAAATTTGGTGAACATATCAGCTGAATTGTTTTCAGTGCCAATCTTCTTCACCTTGATCCTCTTTTCAGTGCGGATGAAGTGATATCTGACATCAATGTGTTTGGTTCTTTCATGATGTACTTGATCCTTGGCTAAACATATTACACTCAGACTGTCACAGTGCACTATAATCTGCTCCTGATATAATCCGAGATCTCCAAATAAGCCTTTTAACCAGATGCCTTCCTTGGCAGCTTCTGTCAGTGCCATGTATTCAGCCTCTGTGGTGGACAATGTAACTGATGGCTGAAGTGTAGCCTTCCAACTAATAACTGAACTGTCCAAAGTGAAGACATAGCCTGTCATATATCGTCTTCCATCAACATCTCCAGCATAATCTGAATCTGAGTACCCTGCAATCAAACACTCTTTATCACTTCTGTAGATGAGGTCAATATCAGATGTTCCTCTCAGATACCGAAAAATTCGCTTCACTGCTTGCCAGTGCTCCTTTCCTAGATCGTTCATGAATCTGCTGACAACACTGACTGCATGAGCAATGTCTGATTTTGTGCAAACCATGGCATACATCAGACTTTCAACTGCACTAGCATATGGAACCCGAGACATGTACTCATTTTCTGCTTCTGACTTTGGTGCGAAGGCAACAGAAAGATGAACATTTACAACTGATGGAGTATTCAAAGGCTTCGCTTCAGACATTCTAAATTTGGATAAAATCTTCTCAATATAACTTTTTTGAGATAAGAAGAGTTTACCCTGTGTGCGATCCCTTAGAATTTCCATCCCCAGAATTTTTTGTGCTACACCAAGATCTTTCATGTCGAATTCTGCACTGAGGAGCTTCTTCAGATTCTGAATGTCTGTCATGTCTCTAGCAGCAATAAGCATATCATCAACATACAAGAGCAGATAGATGGTGGAGTCGTCCTTCACCTTCTTGTGATATACACAGCAATCATAGGGACTTCGACTGAATCCCTTACTGATCATGAAGCTGTCGAACCTCTTATATCATTGTCTGAGAGACTGCTTCAAGCCATACAGAGATTTCTTCAGACTGCAAACTTGATTCTCCTTTAATGGAGAATCCCTCTGGTTGGCTCATAAGAATGTCTTCTTCAAGTTCTCCATGGAGGAAAGCAGTCTTCACATCTAGTTGCTCGAGCTCTAGATTTTGATGTGCTACAAGAGCAAGTAGCACCCTGATAGAAGTATGTCTGACAACAGGTAAGAATATCTCATTATAGTCCACACCTTCTTTCTGACTATAACCTTTAGCAACTAGTCGTGCTTTGTATCTCGTGCCTTCAACTCCTGAAATTCCTACTTTCTTCTTGAAGATCCATTTACAGCCAATAATCTTCCTGCCTTTAGGCAACTTGATCAGCTCCCACGTCTGATTCTTGTGAAGAGATTTCATCTCCTCACCCATAGCAGCGATCCACTGTTCAAATTCGGCACATGTGATGGCATCCCTATAAGAGGACGGCTCCAGGGACTCCACCTCTTCAGCTACCTGTAGTGCATAAGCAACCATGTCCTCGAGACCATATCGCTTAGGAGGACCCACTTCTCTGCGAGGACATCTAGCAGCAATTGACTCCTCTTCAGGTTGCTCATCAGATTCTTCACCTTCTGGTTCTGCTTCTTGATGTGATCCTTCAGCATCATCCTCAGTTGGAGTGATTTCAACCTCCACCTGCTTACTGACACTCTCTTCAGCCTCCACCTTCAACTGAAGCATTGATGCTTCATCAAAGGTCACGCTTCTGCTGTGGATGACTTTGTGTTCTGAAGGAGACCAGATTCTGTAGCCCTTCACTCCTGCACCATATCCCATGAACACCCCTTCTTTGGCTCTTGGCTCCAACTTTCCTTCACTGACGTGATAGTATGCTGGACAACCAAAAACTTTCAGACAAGTATAATCAGCAGAATTTTCTAACCATATCTCAGTTGGAGTCTTGAGATCAATCGCAGTCGCCGGACTTCGATTCACTAAGTAGCAAGCTGTGTTAACAGCTTCAGTCTAGAATGTCCTATTTAGGCCAGCGTTAGAGAGCATGCACCTTGCCCTCTCCAGAAGTGTCTTGTTCATTCGTTCTGCAACTCCATTCTACTGTGGAGTATCCCTGACTGTGCGATGCCTGGCAATGCCTTCATCTTTGCAGAACTGGTCGAATTCAGCAGAACAGAATTTCAAACCATTGTCAGTACGAAGACGCTTCACTTTCTTCGACGTCTGATTTTCCACCAGAACCTTCCACTGTTTGAAGGCCTTAAAGGACTCACTCTTGTGTTTCATCATGAATACCCAAGTCATCCTCGAGTAGTCATCAATCACAGATAGAAAGTACCTCGCACCTCCTAATGATGAAACACGAGAGGGACCCCAACATCGGCGTGGATGTAATCAAGTGTCGCCTTCGTCCTGTGCGCTGTCTTGCCAAACTGAGACCTTCGCTGTTTGCCGAGTACGCAGTGCTTGCAGAAGTCTATTTCAGATATCTTCTTCTCTCCTAAAAGACCTTGTTTGCCGAGGATATTCACCTCATTCTGACTCATATGCCAAGCCGCATGTGCCACAGCCTGGACCTATCTGATTCGGATGAACTAGCCACTGCAGCAACGCCAGAGACTGCCTTGCCTTGTAATACATACAAGGACTTCTGTCTGACTCCTTTCAGAACCATAGCATCACCCTTCATGACCGTGAGGATGCCTCTAGCAGCATTGATCTGACATCCTTTAAAGTCGAGGACTCCAAGTGATATCAAATTCTTCTTCAGTTGCGGAACATGATGGACATCTGTCAGCGTCCTCACAAGATTGTCATGAGTCCTGATCTGCACAGAATCAATCCCAACTATCTAACAGGCTGCATCGTTGCCCATGATGACATTTCCACCATCAATCTTCTGATAAGTTGAGAACCACTCTTTATTCGGAGTCATATGATAGGAACACCTCGAATCCAAAACCCAACTATCCTCCAGACATCCTTGATCAAAAGCAGCCAGAACCAAATTATCTTCGGAATTCCCTATTTCATGTGCCACTGCAGCGACGGGGGCCTTCTTCTTCTTCGGACAGTCTTTCTTCCAATGATCTGGTTCCTTGCAGTAATTACAGATCCTTCGCAGTGATTTTCTTCTTCTTGGATTTGGATTTCTTCGAATTCGAGGACTGTCCCTTCTCTGCGGTCGATATCAAACCCGCGGCCTGAGTCTCTGCAGAATTTCCAGATGCCCTATGCCGAAGTTCACGAGTATGGAGACTCGATTTTACTTCTTCCAGACTTATAGTTTCCTTCCCGATAATCATAGACTGAACGAAATTTTCATATGATGGAGGAAGCGAAACTAATAGAATTAGGACAGCATTTTCATCCTCGATCTTAACATCGATATTTCTGAGTTTCATCAACAAAGAATTTAACTGATCAAGATGTTCCTTCAGAGGGGTACCTTCCTGCATGCGGAGAGAGAACAGACGTTGCTTCAACAGCAACTTGTTGGTGAGAGACTTCGTCATATATAGACTCTCGAGTCTCAACCACAGACCAGCCGCTTTTTCTTTATCTGCGACCTCGATTATCACCTCATCCGCCAGACACAACAGAATTATCGAGTGCGCCTTCTCCTCCTGTGCCGCCAAAGTTGTGAGGTCGATCTCCTTTTCTTTGCCCTTCGAGTTTTCCTCCTTTGGTTTGTTCTTCGACACGTTTGAAAGCGGCGCCCAGACTCCTTGTTGCTTCAAAAACGTCCGCATCTTGATCTGCCACAACCCAAAACTATTTCTGCCGTTGAACTTCTCCACGCTCACGTTGTGCGACGCCATCTCCCTGCTGATCAAGAATTATTGACAAACTTTAAGGCTCTGATACCAGTTTGTTACGAAAACGGGGGAGAGAGGAATCACACGAAATATAGAAAAATGTGAAGAGGAAAAACGGCGGCGGCTCTTTGTTATGGAATAATGATGATTACAAGGATGGGTCTCTGTTTAGACCCCTAGGGAGTTTATATAGGCACTCCCTTTGACAGATGATAGGAATTACATACGGACTGGGACTCTAAATGAATTCCCTGAAAATAGGACACCTATCTCGTGATTCTGCTGAAGCGTCTTACTATGTAGGGGACCAAATGTGTTCAAATTCAATGCATTATTAACAGATTCATATGCCACATATTTGACATATATGTGTGCAGTGTGCATCTATACCTGCAAGATGTGATTGCTCATGCAAATGCTGCTTATAATTGTGTTTTTTTTTCTGGTGCATTGCGTGGCATGCAGGCTACACTTCTGAAGCAGGGACCGGTCGGCGGACTGGGCGGATCAGATGCAATCAGCATGCACACCAGCGTTTCCACTAAGCTGGTGGCCATCAGGATCAGCCATGACGACGCCATTACTGCGATCCAGGTGCTGTACGAGGATGATGGAAAACAGATCTGGTCTCCTGTTTGGGGTAACAGTGGAAGAGAACTACAGAATTACGATCTGGTATTTATAACATTATCAGTCGGTATAAGTATGATGATTCATATATATCTAAAAGCTCATACGTACTATATGCAATTCTGCTTGCATGCTTGCGTTAATTGCAGATAGAACTTGCACCAGGTGAAACGTTGGCTTCCATGGCCGGCCATTTTGGAACAAGGAATAATTTCCTCTCTTACTTTCGTCAGCAACTTCACTGTTCACGGGCCTTACGGCGTCCAGGAGGGACGTCCCTTCACTCTTGCAGCTGGCAATGCAGGAAAGATCGTTGGCTTCCATGGACACTGGGGTGGCATGGTTGACTCGCTCGGTGTATTCGTGGCACAAGAGTAGAAATGAGTGTTAATGTGTTATAAGTCCGATCCGAATTATGTGATAATAAAATAAAATATGCTGCAGTAGTACGATATGCATTATGGCGACTGCAAGCTGCTTGACCGGAGAATGAGATAATAAAGGTTGGACTTGTAATGAGATAAATGTTGTGTGGCATGTTCGTCGTATGCATGTTATGATTGCATTGCATGCTTCCTTGCTATTCAATGTTCTTAGGACCGAACCGACGACGATCCGAATAAGTGTCTGTTTCATTGTTGGACCGATCGGTCGGATCGAATAGTAATAAAATATTTATATTTAATATGATATAGTAAATTAAGCTATGATACTTCGATTATATAAGTATATATATATATGATACCAAAATGTATTATACAAAAAAATAATAATCATAAATAATAAATAATAAGTTTATAATTAATTTTAAGATTTGATTTTAAAATTATTATACACTTAACAAATTAAAATATTATGAATTTGATTATTATATACAATTTTTTCTATTGATTATTTTTTTTGTATTTCATATCTTTATTTTTATGTTAGAAGCAAAAATTACATATTTTTTTAAAATATTATGACATAATTGTATATTCTATAAATAAATATATGGTATACTGAGTAGTTAACTATTTAATTTGACTTATTATATACTAAATTAAAGAAATTTAAAGTTGTGTATATATAATATTATACTATACTAAGTAGTATATTATAGTATTGTTGTATATTATACGTATAACAAAGAAGTGTGCACTATTCATTCATAATTAATTTATCTAATATGATAAATATTATATTAATATAATAAATATATAAATAATTTATATTATAATATACATTTATGATTTAAAAAATGAAATAAGATCATGAGTTAAAGCTCAAAATTTAATAAATTCAAGACTAAATGAAGAGAGAAAGAACAAGTGAGTGTACAGAAGATAGTTCCACATTGCTAATAGTAGTAAAGTAAGAGTAAATGAACAACTATAAATGACGGAGGGGAGTAATGGGCCAATATGAATGTTTATGGAGAAAATCCATTTTTGGATATTTTCCAAATTTATAATAATATTTTTTATCAAATCATCTCATAAGAAAAAAATAATAAAAAAATTTTTGTTGGTCCAAAAATGCGGTTCAACTCGATTTTTTCTAATTGTCCGATTTTAACCAATTTTTTACCGGTTCCATCCAGTCCAAATGGAGGTCTGGTTTTGGAGCTCCAAATGGGCCGAATTTGTGACCGGTCAGCGGTTAGACCGATTCGATCGGCCGATCTGGTCCAGCCCTGAAAATAGTTTCAAACTTCTATCATTCAACCATCATATTTTCTTCTTTTTCCTTTTTTTTTTTTTGCATTTTAGGTGCTTTCCTTCTTCTACTTTCTCCCCTGCATGCATTATCCAAAAGACAGAACACACGATTAAGTTAGATCAGTTTAGAATATATAAAGTTATACTTATATCAATTTTTTTTTTTTGAACATGAATAGAACAGTTGGTGTTGTTCACACCAATACCCTCCAGACTTCCTATACGTTGATAATCTTTCAGTTCCAAGTTTTTAATATTCTCGAGTAGCAAGTTTTTATGAGCATGCAGTCATCCTATAAATATTGAAGCTTATTGTAGGTTATTATGTGACCCACCCATCAATTGTGCAGAACAAAAATATTGAAGCTTCCTTCTTCGATTTGTCCCTGTTCTTTTCTTTTGTATAACTTCAATGATGGCCTTCCTCAACTCCTCCTCCTTTTCCTCCCCCCACCAAACTCCTTTTGTGCAGCAGCAGCAGCAGACCTCTGGTTCCACCACCATCGAAGTACTCGATCCCGAGTCACTGTTGTCAGTGCTGATGCTGCCGCCACCACTGCAGCCCTCTACTGATGCCGCAACCGAAGAATCAACTGTAGCATCCCAAAATTTTCATAAAAAAATTGAATTTTAAAACATTAAATGCATTGGCCCACCTATCGAGCAAAACACTTTCGAGCGTTCGGTCCACAATCGCCAAATTTCTTCCATGCTTTCTCTCTCGACTTTTGAAACTTTGTGCAACCCTTCATATTCATGATTCTTGGGGATTGAAGAGGCACAAAGCCCCATTCTCCATCTCCTTTATAAACTCCACACCCCTCATTTGCAACCTTTTCTTTTCATCTTCTCATTTCTTTCTCTTCCATCACTTCTTCATGTGTGAACTTCATTGCTTGGGCTCGGCCAGAAGCCAGTGGAGAAAGATTCGTAGGCGTTGATCGTGAAGGAGGACATGGAGAACGAAGAAGGAAGGACTAGCGCACCAACCACCGAAGAAACAATCGAAAACTTAGGCTAAAAAGTGCGATAACTGAATCTGGGTTATAAAGTTATTACAGCATGTTTTAGCATGTTATCTAAAGATTTTTTAGGCTAATGGGTAGTATGATGCTCTAGATTTCTGTGATTATATGCATGTCAAATTTCAAGTTATGATACTTAAATTCATTAGTCGCATGCTGAAATGATTGCTACTCATACATGCTCGATGTGATGAATATTTTGATATGATTATGGACTGGACGACATGAATTCTTATTGCTTTGAATGCTCAGATTTTGTATTTATGATATTTGACATGCGTAGGGATATTTTCATTAAAGTTTGATAGCACGTACTAACTTGCGTTAAGGAGATTTGATATGAATGGATTTTTTTCTTTCATATGATTTCTTGAAATTGATAACTATGGATTATTCATTATAGTTGCTGAAATGTTATGCATGATTTCATGAAAAGGATAAATGCATGAAATGGAGACAAGGATGATTATGATGCTTTTCATGTTACTTTGATACATATGATGAAGTTATGGACCATGAATTATGCTAACATGCTCTCTAGTTGTTTAGTTAATGTTAGATGTAGTTTAGATTGATTGTAGAATGTTGCATTTCAAAAATCTGATTGAAAACATAAGGACTCCGCAATAACCTGCAATTCTGCCCAATAGAAGCAATCGATCGATTCTAAATTGAACGCTCGTTATCGACTCGGTAGAAGATAGCGGACTATCAGAACCAACAATCTAAACTCTTTTGAGTGTCCGCTCTGATAGACCGATACTGTTATCGGTTGATCGCCCGACTCGATTGTTCGACTGATAAATGTTGTTTATGCGACTTGAGTAAAAATGGATGGCCAATGGACTTTCGGGCGACCAAAAGTTCTAGGCCAAGCACTCACAGTTTTGCTTAAGGAAGAATCGGGGGATGACCGCCGACCTTTTGGGCGTCCGATTCACGCCCGACCTTGGAACGGCCGAGAGACATGTTACATTCTATCGAGCACCCGATGAACCTATGCACCGGACGATTGTTTGACTTTCGGACATCTGAAAGTGGACAGAGAACAAAATGTCCTTTCATACAAGATAACATGATGATTTACTCATGTCCACCTGATTGTTCCCATATCCCATGATCATGAGCATTAACCTGGAGCCAACCTTACTCCTCAAAAGCATTGATTGATCTTCACGATCAAAAGATAGATCAATAGGTCAATAACGATAAAGAAAGAAATGGAGAAATGTCATGCTTACCTAGATGGGAAGTCCCTTCCCTTGAGAAGACCCCTTGCCTTTGGTTGAGGCCCCCTTTCTCCTATTGTCTACGAATGTTTTCACCTTAGGGTGAGGTCCTTCACACGGATGTTTCCGCCTTGAACAAGGTCATCCATACAAGTGTTGCCGCCTTAGTGAGGTCACCCATCCCCTTTAGGGGCATTGCCGTGGCACTACTGGTCCCCCACCGGCCCATGTTATGCTAGGTATTTGCACCATGTGTGTGCATGACATATCCTAATGAAGTGAAGAGCTCTTCCAACCCATGGATAAGATGAAAGATGAATGAACAGACTATGTCCACATGAACATGAATACGAACATAAAAAGAATTTAAAGGAAAAGAATGAAATAATGAATGCCTTTTCAATTGAAAGATGAATGCTCTTATAAGCCATGTTATTGACCGTTGATGATGACCTTTTCCCATCATGGTCCATGAATGAAAAGAATAAACGATATGGATATGGCATGAAATAATGAATGAATGAACCTTTGTTCCATACACGATGATCCCAATGACTTCTTATGATATTGTTTATGAATTGTTGTCATGCTCATACTTACTGAATTACCCTTATAATTCATATGTTATCACATTTAGCCTTGTGCTAATAGGAGGGTCCTCCTTCCCTATGTTGATTCCCACAGGTACTTGACTTACCTGTTATGCTCGATTGATGTGTGTGCGGAGACCCATGCTCGGATGGTTGTGTGCACATGGATATATAATTGGTCTTTAATATCTTATGTCATTGAATTGTACGTGAGACCTACGTGTGCCTTTGTGTTATGGCGTGGTCCATGGATATCTTATTTATGTTTCGTGATGTACCTCTTGTATTACCGAGCTTCCACACTATGTCATCGCAATTATGAACTTCTACCTATTCAACTTCTGCATTTATGTCTTAAAAGTTATATATTTTATTTTATAAGTCTTCCGCTTACGTGGCACCCTTTTTTACCATTCTCGTCAACGAAATGGTCAATATGACAAAGTACAGAAGAATATCGAAAGTATCGCTCCAAGAGAAAATTTTTGTCACGTGATGGGATCGAATTTCGAGACATTACACCAGCACTCTTCGTCGCTCCCTTTTCTCCTTTGCCGCTAAGCGGGCTGAGGGTGCCGTCATTCTTACATGTGGGCATCTATTCAACTATACCGCACAAGAGATGCACCATGACCATGTGGACGTCCCTCTTTACAAACTGCTCAGCATCTTCGTCAGCCTCCGCACATTTGCCAGCCTGCTGCTCATCGGGTTCGCTCTCACCAAGCGTCGTAGGCGACACGACGTAGCGATTGGTTATGAGAATTACCATCGGTCTCGCCCTGGTTACCTGGTATTTGTCGTGCTTCGGCTTCTTCTCATGCATCACCACCACACCACCCGTCGAGATATTGGCTGGCAGCAGATTAATTGGATTACGTATTAATTTTTTTGCAAAGATTTTATTCTAGTCGTCATTTGACGTGCATGGTTTGTGTATAGATAGATAAAACAAAACTTTAGTTATCTGCCTAGCTTCTGTCTTAGTGGTGTGATCTCAATAATATATGCAACACGGACCATTTTTTGTTTCTTTCTTGATAATGCATTCATGTATCTTTGAAACATTTAATATGTAATTGGCCTTTGGGAGACAACTTTTCACAGATAATATGTCCATTTCATACTTATTTTATTATTTTGTATTAATTTATTATCATTCCATCGTCATTATAAATGGACTCGCAACATATAATCGTAAATGTATCATATCGATGAGTTGGTGTCCACCTTTTCTTCCATATAATTGTAACGCCCCCGAAATGCACCCCGCCACGTGGCCGAATACACCCCGGGGACATTACGAGACATGGCTCTTATGTATACAATAATTTGACCAAAATAAGACTTTGACTGGTCAACATAATAGAGGCATAATTGCGGAAGAAAACATAGCTATCATTTGATTGAAAAGAGACATAATTAAAATGAATGCGGAAGTCTTAACAAGATAACATAACTGAGTCTCACATAATCTAAACATGATAGTTTGCATAAATAAATACAACTTGATGAAAAAAAGGAAGCTGAAGAAACTCGACGTCATGTGCAAAGATCACCACGAGCTCGATCTGTCGCCTACGCCATCATCTTTTTACTGTGACAGGTTATTACCTGTGACATTGAATACACGGAGGAGGTGAACCTCCCTGTGAGCTTTGACGCCCAGTACATAATAAATACATGACATATGAGCAGTAATGTCATCATAAAGATAATCAAATAAATATAATCATAAATGATAGAGCATGTAGACATGATTTGTATGTTAATATCATGATCAGAATGCATAAAATAGGGTGATACGATTGATGATAATATGATAAGTGTAACAAGAGTAATATAATCATCATTAAAAGATCATAATATCATTGGGCATTGTCCATCGTCATAATCGTTGTCATCTTTACATTTTCATTATGTTACACTTATTTTGGAGTGTCTTTCAACTCCCTTTAATAGGGTCGATGGAGTATCTTTCGACTCCCTTTTGATCAGGGCGGAGCATCTCAATGCCTAATATGAGTCGGTGGAGTATCTTTCGACTTCCTTTTGGCCATCATCAACCAAACATAAGAAGAGCTCTTCTATTTAATATTTTTCATCTTTTATCTTATTTATCCCTATGACTATCTTTGGGGCTCAAAATTTAGATATTTATAACAAGACGAAGGAGGTTGAAATCGAGGTAAAATCATCATATGGTTAAGAACGAAATCTGCATGTATTATAGATTAAGTAGGAAGACGATTAGCATCAAGGAGACTTTGATTAAGTAGACTTTGTGTTTCATATTTAAAAGAAAACATAGTAACTATAAAAGATATAAATATAATAAATACATTTCTATACAATATAATCACTCTTACATGTGGTACTGTAGCTGCCGTCAAATGCACCTGTTATGTGCAATTAATGCTATTGAAACTTGGTGCATTAAATGCATGTGGTGATGTATGCAAAGCATGTTCGTACATTTACATGTAATGCATTGTAGCACATTACGTCCACCCACTTCATCAAACTCTAAATACAATGGGGAAATAAGTGCTATGCTATTACGCCTGCTAATAGAAGCGAGATTAATCTCTACTTGAGCTGTAATAAAATTTTCAAGCTACTGTGGGCGCTAACTACGATTGAATCTAAATTACAAGGACATGAATAGAGACCAACTGCATTTCTCATATTATACTTCCAGTCTTACAAGCGCACTAATGTTTGATGGACATGCATTTAATGTCTAATGCATCCTAGTGCCGCTATTGTACTTAAGGAGACGCAACATTTTTTTTTTAGACTGACATACTCGGATTATAGTATTATACTGGAGGTGGAGGTAAGCAATGGATCCGGTCAATGTCATCTTTGATGAGAAAATAGTACGACAGATCATATAAGATTTTATATTACTGATGTGCAAATTAAATTGATCGAATGACCGAAAACATGAAGATGGATGCTGTCATTTCGTGTACCTTCTGTAAATCACGAATGTGATTTCACTGTTGACGGCCTGACGTCTTCGTTCTCCCTCTTCCTCCCCTGCGGCCAAGACAACGAGATGGAAAACAAAAGCCTCAGATCCTCTTTTTGTTTCCATTTTAACCATATGCATAATGGTTGCTTCATGGATGTAGGACAGTTACGAACGATTCCATTTTTTTTCTTCTAATGAAATTCTCGAACGTCACAATAATTGATAATATTTAAATAGTAAAATAATTGAGTTAGACCAAATAATTGTGATAGAAATAATTATAATGATGGACGTGGACAGAACCATAAAAAACAAGGGAAAGAGGGATCACTATAAGAAAACTGACAAATAGCGATACAAGCTTCGCGACGTTAATGTGACGCTAATGCGTGGCTGTAAATAATAGCATTCATTTAGCATCGACATAGTGCCAATAAAATGAGATGCTTGGAATCGGTAGCCATTAGCGTTGCAATGGCGCCAAACACAGAGGCCACGCAACTCGCGTCACCAGTTGACGCTAACCCGATGTTAAGATGACATAAAAAGTGTCATTGCGAGCAATTGAATTGCGTCGCTAAAGACACGCTAAAGTGACGCAGAAGTCTGTGACGCTATTCCGACGTTAAGGTGGCGCTACATTTATACAGCGGCGCTACTTCGATGCTAAGGTGTGATGTTGATGCATAAAATGATGTAGCAAAATAAAATCGCTAGCAAGTGTACTAGTCGCTCAAGTAATATAGTAATAGGAGTAAAGAGTGTCGAACCCACGAGGAATATTATTAATTCAATATCTGAATTTATAAATTAATAAGAGAGGAAAAACATGGATTTTGAAAATGGGTTTTGTAATTATAAAATAAAATAACGAAAATAAGATAAGATAATGATGTTGAAGTTAGGTCTTAGGATGAAAATAGATCAGGATAAATATTTGAATAATAAAAGATAAATTTAATATTTAAAGATGGATTAGAGTCTCTCTAAAGTAATCTAATATGATTAAATTGAAGTCTCCACAACTGGCATCCCTCAACCTAAGCATGCAGAACTATCTTAATTTAATAAGAATTGAAATTTCCATGACTGACATTCCATCGAATCATATTAAAATTAAAATGCATTAAATTAGATTATCTAGACTATTAATTACTCCACAAACTGGTATAGATTAACAGACCACACAAACTTGATTCTCCACACACTAGTTATCAAATTTATGTCAATTATTAATTTCATATAAAATCAATTAAAATTAGTATTATGAACTATGAAATTAAACACTCCACAAACTGGTATAGCCTAATTCAGAAATTCAATTAACTAACATAAAAGCATTAAGCACAATTAATAATTGATCAGAAAAGATTAAAATAAATAAAATAGGGTCCAAACATTTCTCTTCAATTAATAATCTCCTAAAATAAAAGATATAAAAATATAGAGTTCATCCTAGAAATTCTGGAGAGATAATAAAATACAAATGATAAGAATCGGAAGAATTACACCCAAAGTAAAAGCAGACATCTCGAATTTGGCCAGACAATCTGCAGCCTCTCAGACTTGATCAGAGTCGCGATCAACCTCCAGCCGTCGCACCTCTCTCCTCTTGGTTGTAGCCTGCAGAGCTCACGACTCGCCGTAGAAGAAAATCACACTTCAAAGCACGAATTGGGATGATGACTTCTTCATGTATTTATAGGTGTGAAGGGTCCATGCATATCATGATCGATAATATCATACGGTCGAGTTTAACCTTAAGAGATAAACTTTATGACTTTTAAATCTCGGCCACCGATGCTGATAAAACTTTGGTTAATGATAAAACTTTATCTGTTTTGCGCTTGGTGATAAGCTTCTTAGTGATTCTCGGCCATCAAACTTAGTTAATGATGGTGGTTTGCACCCAATATGATTGGTTGATGATCACGGCCGGTAGTCTCCATCCTTGATTAATGATAGAGTTTTGCACCCAAAGACATCGGCCGCAATAGATAAATATTGGTTAAGGATTAAAAACAACTTCTATCTTTGGCGTTGAACTTATCGGCTGATAATTTCCATCTCTATGATGTTTTGCGCCCCTCTTATTTGTATCTCGGCCGATAAGAACTTATCATGATTTAGTATCGGCTAATGATAACCAAGTATGTTTTGCTTGATTAATGATGTCATATTGCGCCCATTGATCTCGGCCGCAAAAGATTAATGCTCTTTCATGATTGGCAACTAACTCGGCTAATGATGAGGACTTATCGGCCGCAAACGAATAATTCTTGTCATCTCGACTTGTCCGACTCGTCTGCAAAATAAATATAGAAATTAAGTCAAATTGTTCAGAAATTAAAATAATCCAAAAATCAATAGTCAGATTGCATAAATATGGAATTATTATTAAAAATGACCTAAAACAACGCATGCCATGATTAAATTACAGAAAAAAAATAACTGAAATAATAATCTAAAATATGTTATATTTTGCATGCATCAGATGTATTCATGAGTCTCTAATGTGACGCTAAACATTGTGATGCTAATAACGATATTTTTAAAATAGTGTCGACAATGCTTGTGTCGCTAATGAGACGCTAAAGAGATGCTAATTGTAGAAAACATTTTGCCCCATTACAACCATATTTTCTTCCCTTACCACACCATACATTTATACAATGCATATGTGCCTTGTTGCTTGCTTGCCGGAAGAGAAGACGGAGGAGTAGAAGAAGAGGAACCAGAGGATTTGCGAAAATAGGAAAAAATCTATTCAAGAATATGAAAATCATTGTCGCACACCGGAGACATCAAGACGATCGGAGAACAAAACTCCCAACCTCAACAACCCGAAGAAGACCAACACATCATAGGACGATCAGTGATAGTGATGAGCTCCCGACCTCGATGACCCAAAAGGAAGAATCTATGCGCCAAGAAATGCTCAAAGACACCGAAGTTGCAAACGAAGATTGCCGAATCATAGAAGGATTTGATTGAAAATGATCGTAGCGTCATGGATTGGAAGTTACGGAGATGATCAAAGACAAAAAAATTGATCTCCTGGTCTCCAAAACTAGAGAAAATACATGATAAGTAATCAAACAAGAAGAAGATAGGGGACGAAGCGAAAATAAAGAACAAGATGCAATCAGTAACAAAAGGAGATCGGAGATCCAATCGCACGAAGAGGATGAAGATGACAAAAGAACAAGGAACATGACCGGGAATGAAGAAGAAACTCATCGATCTTTTAGTGAGCTGTGAAGCACGACCTTGATGTTGACGATGAACACACAAGCTCAACGATGATCTACATCATCGACACAAACTTGAAGGTGCCAGGGCTCATAGGCACCATGTAGCTTGAGATCGCACGACAATAGTTATCTTTGAAGTCGCAAACGAGCTTCCAGCGACGACTCGATGGATCATACGACGAAGCAGCTTAGAAGGATCTTCAAGACTAAGGCTTTGATACCATGAAAATCAAGATGAAGCTCCTGCTCAATCTCTCCTTCTTCCTCCCCCAATTCGTCTCTCGCCCCGAAGAGCCTTTTTGCTTTTTGCTCCAAGAAAATTGCTTTGGATTTTTGTGATTTCTTTTGGCCTCCTTTTCAGTTGCATCTCTTGTTCCTTTTATAGCCCTTTGCTTGCTTCCCTTTGTCAATTGTTGGTGGTGCAGCTTTCGTCTCCCAATGGTCTAATGGTCTCCCTCTTGCAGGAAGCTTCCTCTGTCACAAGTCTAGCTCTGATTGGCCTGTCCCCAGTGGATGAAAGAGTGTGTGTTGTTGGTTGCCTTGGCCTTGCCGCCAGAAGCAAACCACTCATTCTTTGAAGAAAAACTAGTGTATGGGATCGACTTCATCCTCCCCACCTATCGGCATTGTTGTTTTCCTACAAGAGCTGAGACTCCCGAGAATAAATGGAAAATTGAGGCTCCAAATGGACAAATAGATGTTGATGTGGAGAATACATGAAACTGCTGCATATGAGTGTTGTGCAAGCATTTAGAGCTGAAATTGAGTCATGTGAGGGTGTGATGCATGCACATCCATAGTAAAAGTATATACAAGTATTCTCCACATCAATCAACAATCATTGGTCTCGAGAATTTGCATATGGAGTCATTTCATCTAGTGGAATTATAGTTGATGACCCGGTCAGACCATAAGTTTTAGAACCATTTAATTATTTTTTATAACCATTAGCTTTTTTATTTTCCAGAACCACTTCTATAACGAGATGTGTTCTCAGAAATATCAACGATATAGCATGTTCTTGGAAGCAAATTCGAATGGGTTTGAGAGATCCTATGTATAATGATTTTATGGTAATATTTTTGTAATGATTTTGATTTTAATAATTAGTATTTGTATTCACATATTTAATATTATTTTTGTTGAACGGGGATGATATAAATTTCATGAGGGTCTCCATGAGATGACCTTCAAAAGTCTTTTGCATCGATTGCTTCTAGTTGGCTAAGTGGTGTTCCTTATAATTGTCGAAAAGCCCCAATGAAAGCAACTAATGGCAATATACTAGAAGAAAAAGATAATGTTCATGTGGGGATAGCCGAGGATGTTTGGGCTTTTCTTGTTGATATATATCATATTTACAATAATGCATTACATTATTTCTTATTTGTAGGATAAAGTGAAAAGGACGGTCTGTTGCAAGAAAACAAAATAGTGTCGCTATGGTAGAATCATCGAAACACACAACAGGATCAGTGGAATTTGTAGAACATAAACGTCGAATGGTAATTTCTTAAGTTTAATCAATTTTACTACTCATTAATTATAATGTTGATAATATTTACTTCACTATGTTATGAAATGCTTATAATGTTTTATATATGAATTTATAATGTTATTTATGGGAAAGAGCGACTCAAGGTGTTATATCTCGAGATGTGTACAAGAAGATGCACACTAGTAAAAAGACTAATTAATTTATCACTCCAAAAGCAAAACATGTTATCGCAAACATTTCTCCTCTTTGTATATTGAATGATTTACTTTAATGATAATTTTTATGTATCTAATTTTATAATTAATGTCATTTTCAAATAGCCATGATAAGATATTAGAAGAAAAGTATGCACATTCATCATTCCCCAAGCTTGATGCAAAGGTATGGCATAAAGTTACCGGACTTACTAGTGCTGGGATACTTCGTGGTATAGGTCTTTTGTCATCTTCTATCATGAGCCCTTCTTTCGTTGTTGGTCATTCATCATATGATTCCTTCGAGTGAATTAGAAACTTATGTTAGGACCTGGATACGACAAGATGTAGGACAAATGTATGACGTGATAATGAGTTATATGCATAATAATGATAGGGGCATACCATCTTCTGATTTTGGTCATTGTGGTACTTTTGATTGTTGTAGTAGACTTTGTGTATTTGACTTGCGATGTTATATGATATTTAGACTTTTGTTATCTGATATTTGGATGTATTTGCAACTTCTGCAAATTTTATCATGAATCTGAATAATTGTAAATGAGACTTTTTATTTTTTAAAAAAAATATTTTTTTGAAATTCTAGAATATTTGTGATAAAATAATTACAAAATGTTGATGAAATTATCATCGCAATTGCTGATGAAATTAGCGGCAAACCATCGAGGAAATCAGCGAAGTAATTTTCATAAATCAACGACAAATTATTTACAAATTCATGACTAACTCAACAACTTAGTGACAAAAGTTACGATGAAATGGCGACAACTTACTAAGGAAGTCATCAACAAATTCAATCTCTTGGACGAACAGTTAGTGACAAAGTTGTGACAAAATGATGACAACAAATCTAACAAATTTGTGATGAAAAACTTTTGTCGCAAATAGCGAATATTATTTAGCGACAAAAGCTCTTTGTCTCAAATTCGTCACTAATGTATTTAGCAACGAATTTGTGACAAAATTGTGACGATAATTTTAATAGCAAAAACATATTCTTGTTGTGTGCAGCACATGCATGCTGTCACACCCAACACTGTGACTAATTTTAATCCTAATTATTGTAAGTCTTAATATTATTTAATTATTTTAAAATAAATTTGGCAAAATCTCCTCCCTTGTTTAATGATGTCACTTATTAATACAAATAACAAATACAATTGTATTCAACAAATTTTAGTCAAAAGATATAAAACATATCATTCACATATCATCATTCCTATTTCACACGCTGCACAACATATAGTACGCTAAATAGTTAAGTTTCCTTTTACATCACAAATTATTTCTAGTTACCATATATTACAACACTTATGTTTATATAATACATGCATGCTTTCGAAAACAATTAAAAATGAAAGAAAAATAAAAGTGCTCCGGTAGTTCGACATCTTCTATATGCATCAAAAGCAAGCTTCAAGTCGACTCAATTCGAGAATTTAGAATTACCTAAAAAATTCAATAAGGGTAATGTGAGCAATAATGGTTTGCTCAGTGAGTGAAATAAAAGTACAACATATGGGACAATATGACTGCATATAACATTTACATAATCACATTTCTTTCATATGAGAAAATATTTCTTTCACATAAGTTGCCAAATGATATGAACTTTTACATAAATAAAAGTTATTCAAAATATCATCATATTCATAGTTAAACTTCACACATGTGTCATCGTATATATTCATCATGGGTCAATACGTATTCTTCCATGATCATGTGTCATACAGTTAAGTAGTGCTTCATAATCAAGAGTTTCGGATACACAGAGCAAATCATGGGTCAATACGTATTCCTCCATGATTGTGTGTCATACAGTTAAGCAGAGCTTCACAAACAAGAATCTCGAATACGCAGAGCAAATCATGGGTCAATATGTGTCCCTCCATCTCGGATACGCATAGCATATCATGGGTTAATACGTGCACGAAGACCAACCCCCAAAAGGCAAAGACACTCGATATATGCCCAAAGGCTTTTTGTATATCAAATGTGGTCCCAAAGACCTTTTTCAACCAGCATGGCTAATGAGCACATGAAGTTTAACAACAACAAAATACACATGTCATAATCACATATCGTTATCAGGTACAACTTCTTTTAAGTTCACAAGCATTATTCCCACAAAATATTTTCATGTAAGAGATTACTCCATCTCATATGAAATCCTTGAAACATATCATAAATATTTTTCATAACTCAAGATATGTTTCAAAAATAATAATAATAATTTTTGCTTGAGATAATACCATAAATAAAAGAACTAACATATAATATTTTTCTATGTTGTCAATTTACTCACTCACCTTGATATTTTATCCTTTCAATGAGGTTTATTAGATTTTCTCCATTTCACTTGTATCTTGATAGTTACCTACAAATAATAATGCTATTTCACTTTTCAATCACATTAAAATAGTATGCAATGCATGATCATGATGCATGAATCTTTATGCACCTTAAAATTCATAATAATCTCTTCTGGTACTAATATCTAACTTCAAATATTTATATTTATAAACTATTTCACACTTGGAACTTCTCAATCTTCCACAATTTAACTAGGTGTTATCTCAGGATTTCAAACTGAGTGTCTATCAATAAATAATTCATAACTTCTTAACCCTAATTGCAAAACTTATGATTCTGGATAAATTAGAAACTAGACTTACTAAGGTTTCCAACTCCCAAATATCATTAACTAATTTCAAGTGAGTAAATCATAAAATTCAAGATAATCTGACCTAAGGTTTGTGTTCTAACAGATTGTGTATCACTGAATGATTAATTTATATTTTTAACAATACTTATCCATTTGATGATATCCTAAGTTTCTTAGAAACTAGACTTCAATTATGCTTAGAAATAAAAATTGTAGAATTTAACTCCTTGTATGCCCTTCTAACAAAAATAATAAACTAGGTCTATGTTCTGTCAATATCCCGAAACCTGACAGAAGAGGCCCTACGAAATGAAATTTTCAAGTTTGGAAAAATCGTGCAACTAGTGAGCTTGAAACCTTATTGGTTGAAATAAAGCTTCAATCATATTATTTTGTTAAAAGTTAGTGTTCAACCTCTAATTACCTTAGTTAATCATAATTACACATGTTTATTATAATATTTAAAAATATTATTTTTTTTACTAATATCTTATATAATTTCTATATAAGCACCTAGACTAACTTAATATGCTAATTAGATACATGATTACATAAAAATGATGTTTGTGGAGCACGTCCTTGACACACGTGCCCTAATCATCACCTAGTGGAAGCATGTAAGTTGTCGTTGTACCATGTGCATGTGTGCTAATAGCTGATGCCTGTGGAGTTGCATCTCACTTAGCTGTAGGCTCGATTAAATCAGACATAGCCTTCGCCTGAACTTCAACATATGAGGAGCATGTCGCGTCTGGTCCAATGTTGCATGACACAAGCTCGGAGAGAGGACTCTGTTCCACAACAAAATCTATTTGATGCTGCTTTCATCTATATTCCAAGCCCACTCCACGCCTTCTTCAAATTTCACATGGAGCTTGCCACACTAAGGATAATAAAGTCGATGGGCTTTGTAGCCTTCCTCAACACCAAGGTATACCATACCTTGACTTTGGTCATCAAGTTTCTTCAGGTGTGGCATTGTCACCTTCACATGAGCGGTGCATCTAGGGGAAAATACCTAAGTGAACGGCCGAAAGAAATTCGGAAATGTCGCTAATCTAAGGTGAATTTCTTGATCCAAAATTGACCTTTCAGTTCATGAGATCATAGCTTCACGTTTCTTTCTTCATAAGTACCAAAATTTTACATGATCCTTTTGAAGATAGCTTTCCGTGGCCTCAGAAATCACAGAAAAAGGACTTTTATATAGGAAGTCATGAACCTACCTTCAAGGGTTGCTCACTTTGTCCTGAGTTGAACACTCATATGGCCGAGATGTGGCTTCTTTCGAGTCCATACTTCAAATGGTGTGCATTCTTCTAGCATGTTTGTTGGCAAATGGTTCAAAAAATATACCATGTGCTTGATGGCTTCCCCCTAGGACCTCCCAAGGACATGCATGCTTTTTAGGAGTGACCTCTTCATGGCCATCACTATGCGGTTTTTCCATTCTAGAGCACCTTTTTGCTGTGATGTATATGATGCCTCTCGATCCCAGACTCCTCGCATAGTTTAGTGAATGTGCTTCAGATGAACTCGTTACCCCAATCAATCCTAAATGTGCTCATGCGACATCCAATTGAGTTCTCCACTTGAGCTTCAATTTTTGGAATGCCTCACACGCTTGACTCTTCATCTTGAGGACATAGGCCCTGTAATAGTTTGTTGGGGGTGATAGGCCTGTAGAAATTGGCACGCAGAAGTTTGAATATCTCCTCTATTCAATAGTTAGCCATCGTTGAAGTGGATTCCTAGCCTACTTCGCGACCATGCATCCCTAGCATAGCTTGTTCAGATGCTTGATGAGAGGGATACCAACTGTCATATTCTTCTCTCTCAGCAACCTCAAGGATTGAAATTTGATAAGCCCTAGCTGAGCATGCCAAAGCCATGCTTCAACTGAGATATTTTCAAGCTCACTTGGTCGGTGATTTTCCATGCTGGCTTCTACCCCAGCCCCTGCCACAACCACGTCCACCTAAGTCGCGACTACTGTAGGAATCTAGGTTTTTGCCCCCTTTTGTTTGATGCAATGTCATCATTACCATTCTTTTTTGTGTCTGTCACTCACTCAACATGAGTGAGCAGGAGTTGCCCAGTTTTAGTACCACTAGGTGCATGCTGACATGCGTGATCCCACGTCTTCAGTCACCACACTGCTTCTTCAAATGGCATGGTATTGAGATCACATAACTGCTCAACACCAGCGATGACTAGAAAGCATGCTGTTGAGATGCTTCTTACAATGCTGCATCGTCCAATGTCGACCGTGAGTTGATATATTTCGCTGACATACTAGCTAGCTTGTCGGCATACTCATCTAGTGTTCCCCCTCCATATGCAACACATCAAAGTCACTCTTCAGATTGACAGAGGTGCTGCCTTGTCGTGATCAGCTCCGACAGATCTTGTTTGAGGCTATCCCAAAACTCCTTTGCTGCTTTCTTCTTTGCTACCTGTAAACGAATGTCTTCTAGGAGAGTTTGCAGAAGACACACCCTTGCCAACTTCCTTTTTGGCATTCATAGTGGCACTTTCCTCTAGTTCCAATGCTTTACAAACACCCTGGCCATCCATCAAAGCTTCCACCTTCATTGCTCGGGTGGTGTAGTTGGTAGTCATCATCCGTGGGTAATGAAATGGCACTCCATCACCATCCTTCGCAGTTTGCAGCCACACTATGAGAAATGATCATATGGTCTCTGATCGGATATACTTAGGCATTCAATCTAGTCCCCCTCAACAGCAGGCTCTAATATTAGATGTTGAAAACATGAAATTAGGAAGAATCAAAAGAAAATAACCCAATGAAATATTCATTGATAACCTCTTTATAACAAGGTTCCAACAAATTGTCATAAATAAAACATAAAATAGAAAATAATTCATTTCCATCCTGATCAACTAAACCAAATGATATCCTAATGAGAAAAGCTGACTAACTAACTAACTGGCTGTCCAACATCGTCCTTTCAATATTTGTCATTAGCAAGCCCCACGACACGCTCGAATGGCATCTGCAGCCATGCAATGCGTTCGTGCACTCGAGAGCATCTATATAAACCCCTGTGCCCATACCGTCTGAGATCATTCAAGTTCATATATTTGCACAGCCCCTTATAAAAATAAGTTAATTAGGTCGATCATCCTGTGTGCTGAGTGAACATCCATGGCGTTTACCAGTGCTATTGTGACTTCATTCAAATGCTTAGTGACGGCGTTATTTGTAGTGCTGGCCCTAGCGGCCACACCACGTGGTATTGTGGGTGGTAGACAGATCCACCCTGATGAACTGTGTGCGGCCAAGGATCGCCACGAGCAATGGATGCAGCAGTACGGGCGGGTGTACAAGGATGCGGCGGAGAAGGATCTCCGGCTCAGCATCTTCTCGGCGAACATCGAATACATCGAATCTTTCAACGCTGCTCCAGGGAAGCACAAGTACAAGTTGGGGATCAACGAGTTCACTGATCTCACCAGCGAGGAGGTCAATGCCAAGTACACTGGTTTCACGCCCTCCACCACTACTGCTGTTGTGACCAATGCGACCGCGGCCTTCAGGTATGCGAATTTTGAA
The DNA here is from genome assembly GCA_030549335.1 of Pontederia crassipes. Classification (NCBI taxonomy): domain Eukaryota; kingdom Viridiplantae; phylum Streptophyta; class Magnoliopsida; order Commelinales; family Pontederiaceae; genus Pontederia; species Pontederia crassipes. The sequence continues at coordinate 32,326,306 of CM060197.1, forward strand.
GCGTCACAGCGGGAGGTGGATTGGAGAGCCCTCGGGGCAGTCACTCCCGTCAAGATGCAAGGTTCATTCGGTAAGTAGACCATTTCACCAATTCGCTCATGCATCCGGCTACTACTGCCTGCTGTTGTTTTCTCTGATTGGCCTGCGTGTATTCGATCTATCGTATGACATGGCTAGTAAAATTAAACAGGTTGTTGCTGGGCGTTCGCCGCTGTAGCGGCAATGGAGGGCGCCGTCAAGATCCAAACAGGAAATCTTACCTCGCTATCGGAGCAGGAGGTGTTGGACTGCGTCGGCCATAACAACGGCTGTAAAGGCGGACACATGGTCGCAGCCTTCAACTTCATCGCCCAAAACGGAGGCCTCGCCACAGAATCCGACTACCCTTACATGGCATCTGCTGGGACCTGCAAAAGTAGATCTCATACGAACGCGGCCAAGATCAGCGGCAGTGAGGCCATAACTCCGAATGATGAGACCGCCCTCCTCCAGGCCGTGGCCAATCAGCCGGTGTCCGTCGGCATAGACGCCCATGGGGACGCCTTCCGTCACTACTCCAGCGGCATCTTGACGGGAGACTGCGGGGTCAATCTGAACCACGCTGTGACGGTGGTGGGCTACGGCACGGCGGATGACGGCACCAATTACTGGCTGATCAAGAACTCCTGGGGGACGAATTGGGGGGAAGGCGGCTACATGAGGCTGCAAAGGGTTGTGTCTACCCCGCAAGGACTCTGCGGCATCGCCATTATGCCTTCCTACCCAACCTTTTGAAGTTGAACTAAATCAACATGCACGCATGCATGTATGCTACGTACCTAGTACCTATCCAATGCTTCTTAAAGGAGCATGCCCTAAGATTAATAAGTAGCAAATAAAGAAGTTGCATGCCCTCGTTTTCGTTGTAGCTTCCTAATCTGTTCTAGAGATGTTTTTAAATTTAATTATGAATATCGAACCATAATTTGAGTGTGCAAGTGTTGCCATGTCATAAAATAATCATATCTTATCACTACAAAAGAATTAAAATATTTACGACGGACAATTATATCACAAAAAAGATTTATCAGCCACGCATGATTTGTTTATGATGGATTTGCATCACATTCTAGTCTCCCACAAAACCCTTGGGAGAAAATTATTTGGGTCGAAAGAGTGCGAAGGCAAAGTGATAAGCAGTGACAAGTCCTTCGCAAATTTCTTCACAAGCTTTTCTGTCGGTTTGACATAAAGCAGATAGAAATAAGAGTGAAAGTGGAATGATATAAAAGCAACTACCAAGAAAATGTATACTCCAAAATGGAGGTGAAGTTACTACTTCTATAAGTATAACACTTCAGAGGTAAAGCAATGTGATAGTATAATAGGGTTATGTAAATTCAATAATTGTTATGACTAATGATTTAGCCTCTATAACATGTCCTAACAAAAGTATTTTGGACATAACAATCCTGAAGAGTTTAATATTATAGTTAAAATAAATGTCGGAAGATTATTAAAATGTTAACCAATGCATATCTATGATACTTCTAGAAAATTGAATGCAATCATTCAACTCAATTGTTTATATTATGCTAAGTGTATTTAAACTTTCCAACTCATTTTTCTACGATTTAGGATTATAGTGACACAGTAGTCAAGAAAGTGAGTTTAGAGGAATGATGACATCATTGTCATTTGAAAAAAAAAAGAATCCATTATCATTTTATTTTATTAACTAAGAGTACCAATGTGCAAACAATACAAAGCCAAGATAAAAGAGTCTAGAGATTACTTGCTTGATTACTCAAAGTGGATGCACTTAAAGGCTGTACATGTTCTTCATAACATCTTGTTAATTTAAGTTTGACAAAAAAAAAGATAATGGTATATTTTGCAATAAAATTCTAGAAACCATTCAGGTATTAAAGTCAGTATGGTTTTCCCTAGAAAAAGGATTGATCAAATTCTATTGAGTCTGACTCATAGTGATCATTTATCAAAGAATAACAATAATTTTATAATAATTATTCATCTTGACAAACAACATAGGTCGATATGTCCGAGTGGTTAAGGAGATGGACTCGAAATCTATTGGGCTTTGCCTACGCAGGTTTGAATCCTGCTATCGACGTTTTGTATTCTTAACTACACATGGAAAGTGTTCATCTTTTTTGTCACATGTTTAGCTTAATCCAGCTCTTGTACTTTCCATATATTACTTTGTCAAGAGATTTTTTGAATGGGTGTCATACAATCATTATAAGAGGATGAGTCATTATAAATGGCATGTATGTGTGCATATGTCTCATTTATTAACCAATGATAGAAGCACTCATATTCTTCAAGCAAGAATCCTACTCATTTCTTATGTAGAGCACTTAAAATATGGCAGTAAAATAATCCTTAGTGTTCGAACTTTTTGCAAGGACATTTTATATTAATTTTTACAAGTGACTAGAGTACACGATATATTTGCCCTCATCGATAGCGGTCATATGATAAATAAAGTATACAAATTTATCTGTGTATTTGTAAATCTTGTGGGCATATAAGTTGAAAGATTATGCATATTTTGAATTATGTGGCATGTGTATAAAGGTTACCTACGTGGATCTGGGAATTTTTTAGAATGTATGCAGGTGAGGAGTTCATTGTTTGAAAGTCTTCTCGTTCTTTGTGCTCATGATGAGTTTAGACAGTCTTATTATATTATTGTACAAAATCTAAAAGTGATGTGTTTGCATTGACATAACCATAATAAATGCATTAACACTTTTTGCCTTTGAGTTGCTCCTGTAGTAAAGACATCTTGAAAATATAGTTGAGTTAGATTCTAGAATTGAGATTTGAAGGGCGACTCACCATTTCATTATCAAGGATTGAGATATGCAAACATACATGCCATTTATAATGACTCATCCTCTTTCAACACTTAAAAACATACAAGTGTCATGATAAATGTGGAAGGATGAAGGCAGCAAAGCTTTCAACATTTTCCTTATTTCTATTTTTAGCTGTCAAGGACAAGGACACTTGTGTCATCCCATTTCATTTGAACTAAACAAATAGCTAAATCTAAGGTGATTTGATTCTCTGTTTCTTAACATTCTATTTTTTGAACTTATTTTATTATAGCATTCGGTTATTAGATTTAGCTCGTTTAATATATTTCATTGCTTGGTTTGACTTTGTGCTTATTTTTTTTGGAATGTCGAATGTGATTTGTTATCTCTTGGTCTCATATGTCTAGGCACGAGAGGATAATCTCTTCCTCTTCACAAACCTCAAGGCCGAGAGGTAAGGTTCGAGTTAAGTTTAATCAATAAGACGCACTAAGATTAAAACTCATTTTTGTCTTCCTCTATTTTTGTAGTGGCATTCCCTCCGTTCGGACAATCTCCATTTTCCATGCATCAATGATTTCCACTCCAGAGGGTACTCTATATCCTAGATAAGGCATGCAAGTCAAGGTTGAGTCGGAGGTAGGATATACCTAAAGAATCTTTGATGGTTGTTGGTTCAGTCGAGAGGCAAACCTAGAATTTTGTTTATTTCCTTATTATTTGAAGTGATTTTTTTTATTCCAACAACTATTGTGCTTAAAATGTTAGCATCTCTTATATGAGAGGGTACGTTATTTCTCAACGCGCTGAGAGGCAGGTGACCATTGAGTTACGTCTAAAAGTTGCTGATGTTAGCGTCGAGTGAGGCTGAGACACAGGCTCATAGCAGTTTCCATACTTTTTATCGGTATTTCATCCTTTATCCGAACAAGCATGACTTTCATATATCAATGACCTTGACCCAAAAGGGTGTCTTATCCCCCAACCATCGCATGCGAGCCGAGAGGCTGGATGACGATTGGGTTATGTCAAAAAGGGTCAGGCTAGTGCCATGTACACCCAAGAGGCTTGCTTAGAGCATTTTAGTGTTATTCACCACTTTTGATCCAACCAACCCTAAGGGATTCCACCTAGAGGGAACATGTCCTTGTCGTGACTCCGTACGGACTGAGAGATTGGTTGGGTCTCAATTTATGACTCAGGAATTCCTTAAGTCCATAAGTGGGCATCCTGAGAGATGCCTCCATCTAGGTACTCGCATCAAGAATGCCCGAATATCATGAGAACAGGATGAATATGTTCTGTATGATGACCTCATTCATGTAAGTCAAGCAATTGATATCCACAAGAGTGATCTGATTGCTAGATGACATTTTCCACGAGAGTGGGAACGTCCATGAGTGAAGGCATCCGTTGCTATTTTATCAATTTCTCACTTGTCTACGAAACTAAAGACCTGAAACTTCCCCTAATCCTAGTATGTATTTACCCTGATCTTCGTCCACGTTCTATTTTTAGTTCCCTATCTTGTCTATTGTTTTGCACAAAAAATCCATAAAAAATAGTACATCTTTACATTGTGCAAACCTTAGTTTGAATCGGAATCGTGGATGACCATCATGAGAGATGAAATTGACTTTATTAATTAGAACAGACTACAATGCATATGGTGCAAATGAGTATTCAAGAAAAGTACCGAGCAAATAGTACTATTGACAAGCACAAAGCCAGATTAGTTACCAAAATTTATACTCAACAACCGGTATAAACTTTTAGAAAATATATTCGTTGGTAGCTAAGTCTGCATCTATCAGGATCATCTTAACAATAGTTGTACATATGAATCTAAAATTATTGCAGATGGATGTTAAGATTGCCTTCCTCGAATTGAGGAAGACATATATATGCGGCAAAGGTCAATAGAATATGGTTTATAAGTTGAAAAATCCATTTGTATAAAAAAAATAGTGTTCCATATGATAGTCATCCAATTTTGTTTTGTCGCAAATAAATTGGATCATTGTGTGTATAAAAAATAATGATAGCAAGTTTGTTATAATGTCATTATATGTCGATGACATTTTGCTTATCGGGAATGATGCCACAATGCTTAGTGAAATTTAGAAAAAAAATTCGAGTAAGAAATTTGAAATGAAGTACATGAGGGAAGCTTCATATGTCCTTGGAATTCAAATTATTCGAGACAGGAGCTCAAGGACATTGAGCTTGAGTCAAGAACAATTTCTGAACAAGATATTGAACAGATTTGGAATGCAGAATAACAATCTAGCACCATCTCATTTTTAGGAAAAGACGCACCAATCAGTGTCCTAATTCAAGACAAAAACCTTTAAAGGTCATATGCACAAGTTGTAGGGAGCTTGATATACGCTATGTTGTATACAATGTCTGATTTGACTTATCCGCTAAGCTTGGTTAGTAAATTTCAAAGTAATCCCGGAATGGCACATTGGAAAGTTATAAAGAGATTTTGCGATATCTGAAAGGCACTACACAATTGAAACTAACATATCAAGCGGATACACTTGAGGCTATAGGTTATTCGAATGCGGATTGGAGATATTGATGACCAAAAATTCACATCGGGTCACCTGTTTATGCTGGGTGGTGCAGTTGTTTCTTGGGTTAGCAAGAAACAAAAATGTGTGACAAGACACATACAAGAAGCTGAATATATAGCCTGTAATATGGAAATCACTCATGCGATATGGATCAAATATTTTCTTATGAAATTTGGGCTCAATTTATGCAGTGGACCACTGTCGATGTGCTATGATAATCAAGCTGCAATAATTGGAGCAAATAGTTCCAAAGAAAACTTATTGAGATCGAATATTACTATACAAGATATAGTGAAAAAGAAAGAAGTTTGACTACTAGTGACATGTTAGCTCATTCTCTTACCAAGGAAATTGCAGCACATTCATTAATATTGGACTGACGCCCGTACCCACAGTGCCGCACAACAGTGCCGCATGGCACTGTAGCGTGAACAGTGTCATGCTGCATTATTGCATGCACTGCACGCGAGCTTGAGGCCTGCAGCATAGCGTGCGGTCGGCCTATGATCAGTTACATTTTTAAAAAATATTGTGTATTAGGGGAATTTCGCGAAGATTATATTAAAATTAAAAAATGCTTGTTTTATTCCAAAAAATTTTGGAATTTTTTTAATTATATTGATGATCCATGACATATATTATGCATTTTTAGTTAATTTTTGTAATTATTATGCATGTTAGAAATTTTGTGACATGTTATAATGTGACATATGTTTTTTATAAGAAATGTCTTGCATGTAATTGTGTTATGATAATTTGAAATTTTATAGAAATTTTCTTGAAATCTATATGACATGATTATGAACATGTCTTGATATCATGTGTACAAAATTTAAATATGTCATATATATATTGTAATATGTTTTGATATTATGTTATGAACATAATTATATTACATTATGTTATATTTGAAAATAAAATATTTCGTGCACAATATTATTTTTTAAAAGGTTCATTTTATGATATGAAACTTATAAATAATATTTTTCCTTTTGTAAGAAAAATTTTTTAAGTGCATATATTTTTTGTTAGATGTAACAAATGTATTTTCACATGATATTGCAATTAATAATATATATATGATATGACAAAATTATTTTTTTGTTGTATGAATATTTTCACTACATATATGTAATTAAGGCATGTGTGACAAATAATTTTCAATTTTTATGAAAATTTGATATTCTAATTATTTAAATGCCTTGTGTTATACATATATGTCTTATAAGAATGTGACTTTATTTTTACATTTTATGTAAATGTATGAATTAATAATATCCATGCTTATTATCATGCATATATTATGTTAAAAGCATGTGAAAAATAAATTCATTATGTGATAAATGAATTGTATAATTATTTGTATGCTTTGTAATTCATAATATTTTTTATGATATGATTGTGTTATGCATAATAAATATGCAAATTATGAATTTGACATGTTCATGAATGTAGGAATTTAATAAATTGGACCTAAGTTAAATATTTCCATAATGAAACATAAGTTAGTCCAAATAAGATTAAGGCATTTAAATTATATGATGGTCACAATAGTATTTTTTATTGAGTGGTGCGTAACGCAAGTACTAAAACAATATTGTAAGTGAAAATTTTAGTACCCTCTTTCTTTGTGGACTTACTTGTTGTACAGTTAACACGGTCTCTAATATTGCTATGTTCACGTGACACGATAACATTTTTTTAATTATTTTGGTGTCGAGGCAAAAGGGTGATGGTTCTCTAATTGGCAACTTGCATAGACAAGGAAGATCCCCCATCACAAAAATTGTCTGGACAAAATTTTTTGAAAATGATATGTGAATCACATTATATATTTTAAATGATTTTGGATGTTGGTTATTTCCAAAATCACTAGAATAGTACCTTGGCGCAATTATATTATTTTTCAATAACTTGGTAATGTTTTTTGGAATAGTGGAAGATGAGTGGGAGCTTTGCTACCATCTCGATGTCACTACCCTAAAATATTATCATTTTATTATTTTTGAAATATATGCGACAAGAAGGCTTGTGTATAACATTCTAACACTCATTTATTTTTTAACATGATCTTAGACTAAATGACAATCAAGCAAATAATTGTTGAATTGAACAAATGTGACAACTTGAATGGTGACAACTATGGCATCTAGCATACAATACATCCTCGAAGAAGAGGAAGTCATTGAATGCATAAAAAACATCAAAACTTGAATTTGACATTACACCTCAACGCAAAAGGAATTTGGACGCTTACAATGCATGGAAAAAGAAAGACAAAAGAGCTTGCATTATGTTGTTGAGCAGTATGGACAATTCCTTTGTGTGTGAGTGTGAGGTGCATGAAACTGTCAAAACCATGTGGGATGCCCTTAATGAGAAGTTTGTCAGTATATCAACCACGAAATTAAGGTTATTTAATCTTAAGTTCGATTCATATCTATGCATCCAAATCACACTATGCGACAATATTTGCGTGAATTATCGGACCTGATTAGTGAGTTAAAAATGTTGGTGTTCTACTTACTAATGAACAACAAGTGCATGTTGTTATTCGTTCCCTTTCAGCACGTTAGGAACAAATAGATTTGAACTTAGCTCATAATGATAACATCAAAACTTTCACTGAAGTTGCACGTCATCCGGAACTGAAAGAAGAGCGCCTTGAGGTAGCTAAATCTTCTAGTCAAGCATATATTGTTGAATCTAGTACGAAAGGTGTGAGTAAAAGTTCAAAACGTAAAAGGTCGCACAATCAGAAGGGTAAAGACAAGAGTGAAAATAAAGTAAAAACCAACGCAAACATGGCGGTGGAAAGTTTGATAAAAGCAAAGTTAAGTATTACAATTGCCACAAGCGTGGACACTTCGCTCTTAAGTGCACTGAGCCGAAAAAGAAAATACAAGTATATTTTTCTGAACAAACTGTCGTTTATGTTTCTAGCTATGCTTTAGTCGCTGACTCTCATCCTTCGTGAATTGTAGACTCAAGAGCAACCAACCACATAGCGAAGAAACGCGATGCCTTTGTGGATTTTTGTCGATTCAGTGCCGGAACCAAGTGGATTTATATTGGCAACAACGCATGAATGGAGGTCAAAAGCATTGGTACATGTAAATTGGACCTTTGCGAAGGACGTGTTTTATACCTCCATGATGTCCTCTATGCTTCGGATTTTCGACGGGATTTAATTTCAGTATCTCGTTTAGATGAACTTTGTTATGTAATGCCATTTGGTTCAAGTTATGTTGATGTGATGTTAAATAGTATTTGTATTTGTACTGCTTACAAGCATAATGATTTTTATGTTCTTAAAATCTCTAAAGATTTTCAATATTTTAGTTGTTCATTTGTATCATTTTCTGATAAAAATGTTGATGTCAAACTTAGCATGTCAGACTTGGGCATATTATATAAGATCGTATGAATCGATTAGCTAGATAAAGCCTTTTAGGCAATCTCGTTAAAGTAATTCTGCCCACGTGTGAAGATTGTCTTGCTGGTAAAGCAACTAGAAAATCATTTGGAGTAAGAAAACATGTTATTCTTCCTTAGAAATAATCCATTCCATTATTTGTGGTCCTATGAATGTTAAGGCTAGACATGATTTCTCTTATTTTATTACTTTTATATATGACTATTCACGATATGGCGTGGTCTATTTAATCACACATAAATCTGAGACATTAGAGTGTTTCAAAAGATTCTTGCATATAGAATTAACTGGATCACAATGTTAAAATCTTGCATACAGATTGTGGTCGTGAATACTTATCTGATCTCTTTAGAAAGTTATGTGATGAAAAAGGAATTGTTAGACAATTAACAATTCTGAGAACTCCACAACAAAATGGTGTTGCAGAAAGAAAAAATCGGACTTTACTTGATATGATCCGATCCATGATGGCCCAAGCGAATCTTCCTATCTCTTTTTGGGTGATTCTTGTAGGATCCCAAAGGGCACCAAGAGGGGGGTGAATTGGTGTTTAACCGAAAATATCGATTTCACAAAATTCGTCGCGGAAGCACAAAACCGATTCTTAAAACCTTTGCAATTCATATTATAAACACAATATTATAAGGAGAGAGGGTGAGAGAAATCAAACATAAATAGACACGGGATAGTTGTTGACGAAGTTCGGCCACACCTTAGCCTACGTCCCCGCTCCGACTTCTCGACCTCGAGACCGTCGGAGATTCCACTAATCCCTTCCTTTGTTCCAAATGGGGCAAGGAAGAAAGCCCTTTACACAACCACATTTTTCTCTCGCTCAAGAAGTAAGATTTGAAACCTCTTTTACACAGGAGCTCTCACAATCTTTCTGAAGAATAGTTTCTCTCTTTTACAATAGAACACTCACAAGAAGAGAAGAGAGAAAGAAAGAAGGCTCTAAAATAATAACTTCAAGAGAAATGATCTCCTTTTGATAGATATTTTGCTTCTGACCTTAGCACACAAGTTTTGCTTCAATGCTTAGATAGATATTTTGCTTCTGACCTTAGCACTCCTTTTATAGGCTCTGGTATGTAAAAAATTCATCCAAAATTAATTCAACATTTTTCTCCTTGAAATATAGTCGTTACTGTAATGGACCGGTCGACCGCATTTATGGGCCGGTCGACCGGTCTATATGGCCGTTGGCTCATTTTCCTCATTTGCCGCAGCTGATCGGTCGATCGCATTAATGAACCAGTCGATCGGTCTATATGACCGTTGCGCTCATTTCTGCAGCTTCAGCACTTGCTCGGTCGATCGGACTGTCGACCGATATTTCGACCGGTACAATCTCGCAGTTTTGATTTCTAGCCGTTGAGCTGATCGGTCGACCGGTTCTTCGACCGGACTGTCGACCGGTATAGTCTCGTAATTTTTATTTGAGCAGTTTATGCCTTGATCGGTCGATCGGTATCTCCGATCGGTCGACCGGACTATCTCATCGGCTTTTATAGTTTCGACCAGCAGGTTGACCGCCCTGCACTATTTTGATCATAACTTTTTGCACGGTTATCCAAATTAGATGATCTTGGAGTCTATGGAAAGCTAACAGAATTCTCTACAACTTTGACTTCCACATTCATCCAAAACTAATAAGATCAGTGCCAATTATTTAATCAAAGTGTAGTGCATAAAATTATCTCTTTTTCTTTATACTTTTTAGCGTTTTATCTTTAATCATTCGAGGTTTGTATCATCAAAATATAATTTAATATGTCATTAAAACTTAGATCCAATAATTCTTTGTTGACTGCAGCCTAAATATTGAATCGTATTCCATCAAAGTCTGTAGATTCCACTCCTTACGACTCTGGACATGCTGAAAATATGAACTTAGTTATTTGCGACCTTGGGGTGCGCAGCCTATGTACTTCATACTTCTCATAAGTATGGAAAGGTAGATCCTAAAGAAAAAAAAGTGTATCTTTATAAGATGTTCTGAGACCTTCAAAGGATGTGTTTTCATTGGCGAAAAGAATGATGAAACTGTGACAGAGATAGAAAGTCAAGATGCTACATTCTTAAAAGATGATTTTTCTAAGTAATGCGAAATAGATAAAGATCTTCATCTCGAAAAGGAAGAAGATCATGAGTTGCCTCATCCAATGAATCAATATGTTGAGGAGTATGTCTCCTTACCTCGGAATACTAATCCGAGTGGGAGAGAATCATTGCCAACTCAAGAACAAGATATACTAGAAATTCAATACGTTGGACTAATCGAAAAAGTATCACATGTCATCATTTTAAGATTGAGGGAGAAGCTTTTGTAGTTGGTCCGGAAGATGAACATGAGATTAAAACAATTGAGGAGGCTCTCTCGTGTCCTACGAACAAAGAATGGATGAAAGCAATGGAAGAAGAAATGAAATCTGTGAAAGATAATCAAGTTTGGGATTTGGTTGATCTCCCACCCGATAGAAGATCGATAGGGAATAAATGGGTTCTCAAAGTCAAACGTGATGCGGATGGATCCATAGAAATATATAAAGCTCGCCTTGTTGCTTAAGGATATACCCAAAAGGAGGGTATAAATTAGGATGAAATTTTTGCACCAGTTGCAAGGTTTTCTTCATTTCGCTTAATTCTAGATATAGTTGTTCATATGAATTTAGAATTACATCAGATGGATGTAAAAATAGCTTTTCTAAATGAAGAACTATATGAAGAAATTTACATGAAGCAACTTAAAAACTTCATTATAAAAGGTCAAGAGCAGAAAGTATGTAAATTGTGACGGTCTATATACGGACTAAAACAATCATCTAGACAATGGTATTTGAAGTTCCATCGACCAATAATTTCCTCAATTTTTTTATGATCGATGAAAACCACTGTGTGTATATATGTGGCTCCAAAGATAAGTTTGTATTTCTAACTCTATATGTTGATGATATCTTGCTAGCTGGATATAATAAGAAGTATATAAATACCATTAAGCAATGGTTATCCTCTATCTTTGAAATGAAGGACATGGTGAAGCAGCATATATACTTGGAGTAAAAGTTTGATGAGATCGTTCAAAGAGATTCATTGCTCTTTAGCAAGAAACCTATATCAAAACGGTCTTCGAACATTTTTTAATGAATAATTGCAAACTCATTGATACTCTTATAACGAAAGGTGAAGCTTAAGTCTTAATATGCGTCCAAAGACTTCAGAAGAGAAGAGAGATATGGCCTTTGTTCCTTATGTCAGCGCACTCGAAAGTATGATGTACGTCATATTGTGTACTCGACCCAACATATGTCATGTCATTGGTCTAGTCAGTCGATATTAGTATAATCCAGGACACCAACATTGAAAGGTTGTCAAAAGGATTCTCAGATAATTGAAGGGAACAATTGACTACGCACTATGCTATCAAGGGAGAAGTCTAAAGTTAGCCGGATATATAGATGCTGATTGAGCTGGCAATGTTGATGAATGCGAGTGTACCTCCAATTACATCTTCCTCCTTAGCAATGGCGTTGTGATGTGGAGCAGCAAAAAGCAAGATTGCATAGTATTGTCAACAATGGAGAATTAGTGGCGTATACCGAAGCTGCAAAAGAAGACCTTTGGTTAGACAAATTCCTACGCCATATGAGAGTATCTGATGATAGACTAACCTATACTGTGGTAATCAAACTGTTATTGTATATGTCAAAGATGAGAAATATCATTATAAAAGGAAGCATATCGACACTAAGTACAAATTTGTACGAAATAAAAATGTTTAGAAAAGGATCATGATTCAATATGTGTCTACACATCAGAATGTGGCTGATCCATTTACGAAGCCTATTTCGAGAGATGTATTTATTAGACATATAAAATCTGTAGGATTACGTAATCCTAATTGTACTTAAATGTTTGTTTTTTAATGAAAGTATTTCATTTTTTTGTTTAAGTTATTATGAGTTGCTATACATAAGTAGAGTAAGTTAATCAGGCACGAGATTATCAAATCACATAGATAATCACCTCCGATGCTTAGAGTATAGCGAGCGGGAAAGAAATGGTTTAGATTCATAATATAATCTCAAACCACCCTGATTTTGGGAGAATTCGAAGATGAGTTTACTTCAACTCTGTGTGACCTGACAAGGGGAGCCGTATATGAGACCTCATTTAAGACGCCAGCTCAGGTCAGGCGTCATAGATAGGCGACTGGACTTAAGTCTATGTGGTGTTATTGAGTAAAGGCATACGCTCCTTCAATGGGAGTCTCCACCGCAATACTTGAGTGTATCATCAGGTATGCTAAGTCAACCCTAAGATGTGACGAATAGTTACCGAGTCTTCATCACATGTGTGAGTCTTTAAGAACTGAATAAGTCTGGAGATTACCTTTAGACTCTTGACTATATTTCAAAGTAATATGTTAGTGTTACTACTTTAGCGAGGTACTCAAAAGCGAAAATTATATACAGCCCGTTGAGCCACATCTAGGAAAGCAGCTAACTTAGAATCGAAAATATGAGGGTGAGAGAAAGATTCACCGGTGCTGTATAAATTTTATATGTTGTTGGTCAATTATAAAGTATACATATAAAATTGAGTAACCGCGAGTTAGACATGAGTCGTCTAAACTATGCAAGCAAGGTGTCTCTAAGGCAAAACGAGTAACATGATTGCTTGAGCGACTATACGATAATATAGTCTGGCTTGTTTTTGCTCGCATATTGATTGAGCGACTATGAATTCTTAACGAGTTATAGTCTTGGCTCTCAAGTTGATTGAGCACTATGTATCCTTAACATGTCATAGTATATGCTCTTAAATGGTTGAGTAATTGTATTCCTAACGGGTCACAATTCTCCTGTATTGTGTTGTAAATGTACTCGTGAGTCGCACGATCCATTTATTATGTTCGAATATTTTTTGACAGAATACGTGAGTGTTGTCTCATTACGTGCGAGTGGGAGATTGTTGAATGGACGCCCGTAATGAAAAAATCATGCACTTAACCGCATGAAATTATCCATGTCGACAACATGTCACGTGATGAGCATGGATGGTAAGTTGTGAAAACTGCACATGTAGTTTTACTTCAACTATTATTTAAGAATCATCTAGTGTCTTGTCCTAGAGAGGATATCGGAGATGTAAGTGTTGCTGCTTGTCGAAGTTTGAAACAATACTTGGATTGTGATACAGTGACGATCTTCCTTCAATGATTATCATCCCGAGTATGGAGTACGATACAACGTAAAAGAATCAATTAAATAATTTTCGCTATAAAGGTTGGTGTTTCTTATTAAAACCTTCAATTAAACATGTTGATTTAATGGGTTTGAGTCAAATTGAAGTTTCATGAATAATGTACTTCGAGATATCATCTCCACACTCTACGAATAGTGAGAATATCGAAGCCGCAAATTGCACTACATGAATAGTGGGAGTGTCAGAATTACGTGACCCAAATGGCCAAGTGGGAGGTACTATAATGTGACCATTTGGTCACGAACGATTGCGGAGGAGGTAACCGCTGACGAAGGGGTGCGAGTCGAAGTAACCGCCAGCAAAAATATGCAACTCTTCATCGAGAACGGACGCGGTTGAAATGGGGACTAGAACGATGCATGCGCCTATAAATAGAGAAAATGTTAGTCATATCGGTTGATCGAATCATTACACTCCTCGACCCCCTCTTTCTTCTAAACAATCAGAACTACCCTGGAGAATAGCTCAATTTCGTCCCCATCTCTTTGTCGTCACTTTGATCCCGCAGCCGTTGGATAACTTCGGCTTTGGTCAAGTCTTCAAGCACATCGTTGCCTTTGCTCTGTCCCTCATTTCCTCCGAGGATGCTGCCGCAGATTTGAGGACACCATTGCAGATCCGAGGACAGGGGAGCCTCTCGTCGCTTGTGTTGTTCGTCGCATGTGTTGTTCGCCGCCCCTCGTCGTCGGTGCCGACTGACGAACTTCAATTGTGCTTTCGATAATGGGCGAGAGGCGTCCGATAAGAATTGTCGAAGTTTGATTGCGAAAAGGGAGGAAGTCGGGCGAGATGTGGGAAAAAAATCGATCCAATATATCAAACCTTTCCTGTGATCGCGAGAGAACGTCCCGACATAATTTTCGTATGTTGACATTTTATTTTCAAAGTGACTAAATTTTAATTATGTTAATATGGTAAACAAAAAATAGCAACTCTAGCTAATTTCAGCTATTTGCAACTTTTTTGGCGTCTGCTATTTTATTTTACAATTATTTTTACATGAGAACGTTTTAGGGGTGTAAGAAAAACCTGACCAACCCGAAAAATCCATCGGATCCGAAAAAACCGAATCGAAAAAACCAAAAATTAGGGACCCAAAAATAATTTAGGATGGTTTTTACTAAATTAAAATCCACCCGTCAAAATTAGGGCCCCGCCCGAAAAAACCGTAGGGGCAGCCCGTTTTTTATTTATGATTTTTATTTGTATAATTAATACATATCTTTTTCATTCTTCTATTATAGATATAATATTTTTTAATAAAATTTCATACTTTTCTATCATATTATCAAACTCTAATTTAATAACTTTAAAATTTTAGTAGTATATTTTATATTTAATATAAAATTAAATATTTTTACATTGATTTTAAATTATTATATATTTTAAAATATAATTATATAAAAGTATGGTCTCGAAAAAATCATCCGAAAAAACCAATTGAGCTAGAGGGTGATTTTTATTTTTTCGAATTGATTTTAGGATAATTTTTTCAATTTTAAAGACCGATCCGAAAAATAGCGATTGGTTTTTTTACATCGAAAATCCGACCCGACCCGAACTACTTTCACCCCTAGAACGTTTCAGACGTTTTTCTTTAATTTCTAATTATCCTACGTCTAGTAATTCTATTTTTAATCTTATTCTCTAAGAAAAAATTATCTTTCGATAAACTTCATCAGAAAAAAAAATTTCTTGATGTTTTAATGTTATTACTATATGCACTTTAATATCTTTTTCTTTTGATAATAATAACAAAACAACAACATAATTTATTAAATTATAATAGTTTCATCAAGTGAATAATTATTTCCCATCACTTTTTTTTTATTACCTGGTTGCACATTGCCTAACAAAATTTTAAAAGGTTTAATAACTGTATCACACATTTCCCGTATAGAAAAAAGTATGTGAAATATTTTTTACATATTATAAGCGGTTATATTAACGATGCTAAAAAATATCCTCACTGTAGTAATATTAATAATGTCTATAAGTTCTAAAAAAAAGACATAGCAAATACAATTAGAAAAGTACATGTCAATGAAAAATACATTTTTAAAAGGTATTGTAATAGAAATAATACTTGCGCGCAAATCATGAGCAACCAATTAATTCCACTTATCTTATACTTAATTTATTAAGTAATATTTTTCTTTTTCGTAGCATATTAAAAAAAATGGCGACCTTCTATAATTTCTCTAAATCTAAAATTACTTTTTCCTATTATTAGGAAAAAGTGAAAAATCCAAAATAATTTTGCCTTCAATCCAACGAGGCCATTTTTTTCCTTCCTCCCTCCCTCTTATCCTCATTCGATACATCCATCCATCCTCCATCGCTCCGGCCACCATGGCCGCGGTCGCAGCAGCAGCTTCCATCTCCGCCTCCTCCGCCCCTCTCTCTCCGGCCACCTCCTTCGCCTGCTCCAACCCCGCCGCCTCCGCCCCTCGCCTCGTCGCCTTCCCATCCCCTTCTTCTTCCACCTCCGCCGCCTCCCCTTCCTCCTCCTTGGCTCTCCGTGCCTTACTCCTCAGAGCCCCCTGCCCCCTCCCTCTCCTCCTTCTATCCAGGAAGAGCGCGCCCTTCCTCCCCCACGCCGCCGGCGTCGCAGATCCCGAGACCGACGTCGCCGACGACTCCTCCGATGGCTCCGACTCCGCCGCCGCCGCGGCGACCGCCACCGCCCCGCCGCCCAAGCCCAAGACCGGCAAGGCTGCCTTGCCCCTCAAGAGGGATAGAGTACGTCCACGATCGACCTGGTCGGCGTTATCTGCTTGTGCCTGCCTCTCGGTTTTTGTGTGTGTTAATGTCGGTTTGCGTGTGAGGAGCAGACGAGGTCGAAGCGGTTCTTGGAGATACAGAAGCTGAGGGAGAACAAGAAGGAGTACGACGTGCCCACGGCGGTCTCGTTGCTGAAGCAGATGGCCAACACCAAGTTCGTGGAGTCCGCGGAGGCGCACTTCCGTCTCAACATCGACCCCAAGTACAATGACCAGCAGCTGAGAGCCACGGTGACTTTTCCTTTTCCGCTGCCCTTGCCTTAAACCTGAGGTTGGTGAACTCGTAGCTCACATCTGTTCATTTGTTTCAGGTGAATTTGCCCAAAGGAACAGGGCAGACTGTAAAAGTTGCGGTTCTAACACAAGGCAAGTAGTTTGATCATAAGATTGCTTTACTGCCACTTCAAAAGTGTCATTTTTTGTTTAACTTTCTAACATCGAAAATGCATTACCCCTTGCCACTGCTCCTCCTTTCAGATTTTGATTAATGGTTCTGGTTGTAGACATGTGTCATAATGTTCTTTGGTTTTGCTACATTTTCTTTTTTTCAATTATGAATCATTTTCTGATGATTGTAGGCCATTGCAAACATTTTGTACAAAAGTCATAATCATCTTTAGGTCCTAATCGTATTCAAGGTGCTGACAAGCTTAACACTAAATCAACTTCCAAACGGCAGCAAATAGTTGTTTCCTTGATGCATCCCTTCATTGAATCAACAGAGACTGTACAGGATTGTAGCCTAAGGATGTGGTGCTTCTATAATGGTTATCAATATTCCTCTCCTTGTGTGATTGATGTTTTTACTTAAACTGATTGGCATCAAACATGTGCAAAAAATGGTTGCCCGACATCATCCATTTCATATTCCATGCATTTTGGATATGAGTTCATAGCACTTGTCATAGAATGGATAAAACAAGATCTACCAATAGAAATTGTGAATTCTGTATGCCTGAGAAGGAACTTTAAAGATTCCATCCACATAGGAGAGTTAAAATTGCAAACCAGCCTTTAGTTTGAGAAGCAATTCTTAATTATTAAATTTTATAAGTACTGCTGTTAACTTTTCAGTTTTGAGTTGAGATATATAGCTTTGTGGGACTGTTGCTTATTGTAGTTGAATTTCTTCAAATAACTCTGGGAGGTCTCGTCAAAGAAAAACTCTCGGAGGTTTTGGTATTCTAGTTACTATGGTATCACTTTGTTTTTCTATTAAGATATTGTTGCATCAAATTTCGTAACTGAACTAAGAAACTGACATGAATTAAATTTGATTTCTTTAGGCGCAAAAGTTGATGAAGCAACAAATGCTGGAGCTGATGTAGTTGGTGGAGAAGACTTGATAGAGCAAATTAAGGGAGGATTCATGGAGTTTGATAAGTTAATTGCTTCTCCAGATATGATGCCCAAGGTTAGGCACATAGGAAACAAGACAGGGCTCATGTTTCCATACTCGCAAAAGTGCATCACTGATTTTAAATTATATCTTTAAAATGTCTGCAATTCTTCATGATATTCGTTTAACATAAATATCTAGCTCCCTGAAGAACACATCTTAGCTTTTCAATTAGGTCAGATAACGAAGTGTAAACTTATTTCACAGAGAGATTTGTGCAAAACATATTTACAAGTTGGTCCATTTTGATCTCCTAAAAGGTGCTGTGAGATTCCAAGATAGTTCATATATACTCACAAATTCTGCTGTGCTCATACCAGAACAAGCTGAGCTAATCATCTCTGGTTGCATTTCTTGTGCAGATGTGAAATCCGTGCTTTGAATTGTTATATAGATTTTCATTTGGTATTGCTAGTCGGCTTTTTTATGTAAATACAATTTCCTTTTCTGACTTTTCAATAGTGTACTCTCAAATTGTATTCCTAAAGTATATATGGATAAGCTGTTTTTTTTTTCCTTTTACTTCAAATATTCCAAAAGAGAACTGAAATAGTTAACTATGAATTCTTCTCTCTTAAACTTGACCCAGGTTGCCAGTCTTGGTAAGCTTTTAGGACCACGTGGACTTATGCCAAATCCTAAAGCTGGGACAGTCACTACAGATATTGCTCAGGTATGTGGCATAGAATGTGTTGTTGCAACCTCCATTTTAGTAATATGTTGATATGTGGCACTGCGAATGATAATTGAGGTTAGGTACGCATAATAATTTTGTATTCTATTACAAGTTGTTGTGAAGTTAATGATCAGTCAAATTGCTAGAGACCAAGCAGTAAATAAATAACATATAAAGATAGAAAATTGCATACCACAGGGGAGCATATGACCATCGAAAGGTTGGATATCACCTAGTCATTGGACTAAGCCCTTCTTAGTCATATACCATAATTTGGTGCTCAGCAAACTGGATTACCATGTTGTTGTTACAGAAGATGATGAGCCCCCTTTCTATTTTATTAGCTACAAAATATATTATCTGAAAGAATTTATTTGTGCAGTCAATGAAATCGCTGTTCAGTAATACTGAGTTCCTATAATGTGAACCTTCGTGAAAGTAAAAGTTATGTACTTGTGTATCAGATGGAAGTTAAGACCTAGATTATAGATATTTCTCCAAAATATTATTAGAAAGAATTACTAAGAAATAAATTAGTTTAATTTAACAGACTCGATTGTTAGCGTATTATCAAAATGTAAAAATATTGTCATAGAAGATGAATGCAATTCTATTGGAAATATTTTAGAAGTTTGCAGACATTTTATTAAGTGTACACATTGTCATTAGATTTTCTGTTCAGAATATTGTGTAATCTGGCTCGGATGATTAACAGTACCTTTCTCAGGAAAAAAACTGCTTATAGCATGTTTACATCTCTAATATGAACGAGCATTGATTCTACAAACAAAATCTTTGATTGTTAGTTTTACTTTGTAATTAATCTGTTATCCTTTAAAGTCACTAGCATTAGGGAACGGAGTAGTAGTCGCGATAACAAGTTCCCTTGTTTCAGGCTATTCAAGAGTTTAAGAAAGGCAAAGTTGAATACCGAGTTGATAAGACTGGCATTGTTCACCTACCTTTCGGGAAGGCCGGCTTTTCTGATGAAGACCTCATCATCAACTTGATGGCTGCAGTGGTATGTACTTATTAGTACTTTCCCGAACTTTAGTAATTTAATAAAATTTATTGTTTTGCTCCACATCTCTGCTGTAAACGTGATGTACACATCATCTTATTTTATTGGCAGAGATCAGTAGAAGCAAACAAGCCATCAGGTGCAAAAGGAGTATACTGGAAAAGTGCACATATATGCTCATCCATGGGCCCTTCGTTAAAGTTGAACATAAGAGAAATGCTCGACTACAAGCCACCCACAGTCTAAATCCATAATGGAACATGTAAATTGTCTCTCTAAGGTATGTTGACTTCCCTTTGCTGAAAGGATCCACTGGAAGTAAAATCCAGAAGGCCTAACAATGGTGCTACAGATCGGTTACATGCTGCACACTGTGAAACTTGCTGTCATTTTTTGTTGTATGTATTTTTTTTTTTTTTTCTTTTGCTGCGTTTCACAGCTACACTTTCTCATAGATTTGCTTAACAGGCTGCTTAGTGTTCTCCGTGTTCATGTTCATATTAGTTTCCTCAATGTTCAGAGTTATATTTGAATCCTAGTTGCCTGGTAGTATTAAACAGCCGAACTCTCGAAAATTTTGTCTGGAAGAAGTAATAAACATGGTAAGAAAATATAATAATCTCGTAGCTATATATAATATGTAATATATATATATATATAATATAAATGTTGGAAAATAATTGAGCTACCCTTTTTAAAAAGTTGTACTATCAGACATTTATCTATTATTGTGGTTTGATAATTAATAGAATTTATTATTGATCATGAATTTAATAAATATGAGGTAGCACAATGGAGGCTCAAATTTGGAGTGGACCTGTTTTATCCACCAACTGGAGAGCATCACCTCCCAGGGGCGTTTGGCAATTAGAATCAGAAATCACACACTGATTTTAATTTATTCCACATTCCGTCAAGAACTCGAGGTGGAAAACTTTTTACTAGTTTTCACCCTCTCATTTCACTTTTTAGATGAAGAGGGAGCATCGTAACGTTTTTGCACTTTTTTCAAGCTTTTTTTTACGCTATAGTATCTGTTTTTTTCAATTTCATTTTTTTTTCTTTTTCCCCTTTTCCTTATTTTCTTTCTATTACAATTTTCTCACAAAATAAGTATTATTTATTACTTATCATTTCATTAAAAATTTACTATTCCATTAAATATAATTATTAAAAAATAAACTTATATTTAAACAATATATTCTTTAATAAATTTGCTTAATAAAAAAACTTTAATTTATACTTGATTTTATTAATTAATAAAATTATAAAATTTTATATTTATAATACCTAATTTTTATTCAAACACATATTAAAATTAATCTATCACATTTATTTTTTTATCACATCAACTACTTAATTCATTATAATTATGTTTCATCCCATTTAAATACACCACAAATTAATAATATATCTCGAAAGAATTATAGTTTCACCATCCAAACGCACGCAAGCCAAAGAATTTTCATTCCTTTGTTACTGGCATTTTCATCTTCTTTTTTCCTTTTCTAGTGACGTTCCTTTAATTTTGCTTTTCCCTAGTCGGGTTAATCATGTCTTGGGGACATCTCTTGTGACGACCTATAACTTCTTTGGCGCTATAAGGGGTGAAACCGGAAATCAATCGTTTAAATTCGAATTCAAATCTTCAACGGAAAACTAACGTTTAAAAAATAAACTAACTCTGGAAATTTTCAAAAATTTTGGCATGACATATGCGTAAATTCGTCTATATGTCATGTACAATAATTTATATATATATCTCATTTCAACAATTAACTTCAAAATTTTAAACATCACAGGCAGTTATAAGAACATTACTGGCAATTCATCGTATAGTTAAAATGATGGGACACATGCCCAAAATAGTGAGTCTCAAGCTCACTCTCGAATCAAAATCACGAGTCAGATGCTCGTAAATCATATAACGTGAGCGTCCTTCGCTCCACACAATTATCCAACATTTCCAAAATCTTTCAAAACATTCATCAAGTAATAAATCCGTATAAGAAAGCTCAATGAAACGCAAAATTAGCCATTCAATAATCACGCCCCTCACACATGCTCATTTCCTAGCCCCTTTACATTTCTTATTTCATGCCATGCAAGCTTTCATTCATTACCTGAAAAAAAATAAGTAAGAGGAGTGAGCATTAAGAAACTTAGTGAGTAAAATGACTATCTCAAATATTAAAACAACGAAAGAAATACCAACCTCTTTATTTTCATAAATCATTCCAAACCTTTTTCAATTCTTCAAGGAAGTCCATTTAAAGAATTATCATACCAAAATGAATGTCATGAGTGCATATGCATGATAATAAAATAACATCATAAAATTTAGGAAAACATCATCAAACACGGATATCCATACCACTCGTAAATCGAGTGCTTCTTCTCACACCTCTCGTGTCACTATATCGCCACAGGGTGGTTGTTCTAATTTCGTCCCTCGTGTCACTATATCATCACAAGACATTGAACTGCTCCTCATGTCACTATATCGACACAAAGCTTGTTTCTTTTCTTTTTCCATTCCATCCCTCGTGTCACTATATCGCCACAGGATGGTTGTTCTAATTTCACCCCTCGTGTCACTATATTGACACAGGGTGTTGAACCTGCTCCTCGTGTCACTATATCGACACAGAGCAAACCGGACCCCAACCGGTTTACTCGGAGTTGGTCAATCTTCCGAGGTGAAAACACTCCGCCTTATGCGAGTTTTTACATGGAATGCACATGATGCATGAATGCGAATTTCAAATAAAAATTTAGGATTGAAACCATCATATAAGCTTTCCTTTCAAGAATCAAATATTCACTTCAATTTCGCAAGGAGTAAACTTCGACGAATTTCTAAAATTCATAGCACAAGTCATATGATGACACACATGAAGCATACAAATATATAAATATGCATGAACGAAACTATCACGAAAATTCATTCCACATCGGGTGGAATAATATCTTCACTCCGAAGAGTTTATCAATTAATATCAATTGAGATAAGTTCCCTCACTTGGATTCGTCGAGTCCCCAAATCACCCTCTCGTCCGAATCCAATCAAAAGTAAACACAACATAATCACATTCATTACTTATAAATTAATATTATAACAATAAATTTGGTAATTCACTATTCACAACTACTCGACGTGCTTATCATAAATCAAGCCATACTTTGGATTTGCTATAATACTTACCAAAAAGGAAAAGTAGACCTCGTCGTCTAGAAACAACCTAATCAATTCACAACAACCCACAAACTATCGCTTTCCGATTACCAACCTCCTATAAGCGAAATTCAGTCAAACTTTAAACAAACGTAATTAGAACCTTAACTATATTATAATAATTATTTTCAGCTATCCGACATTCATACCACAACCACTGTAGTCAAAGCTCTCAAGATCACCGTCGCACCCGTCAAAATGTCGAAAGGCCGTCGAACGCCTTTTTCATCCAAAATAAAATGAGTTACTTTAAATTTATTCACATAACGGAAACCTAATCAAATGCACATTCTTATTCGCTTACCATCCACGATATGATAACGAGTCACCGAAAGAGCCGTCGGAGAACGATCGGAATCTGAAATCGACGAACCTAAAAATAAAAGATTAGCGATTAATTTTATACGGACAGCAACCTAATTCCTTTTTGCCGAATGTGTGCACCTACTAAAACGTCGAGATAAGTTCGATCGAAGTTCACCTTCTGTTCGCCGGAAAGTTCGCCGAAAAAGTTCATCGAAAAACCCCAATCTCAGCCTCCTATATGATTTGAACAAAAACAAGATCAAAACCCCTCCAAATGATTCTAATTGACCTAAGAATGATGTATAACCCACCAGGAGAAGGATCGGTGCAAGTCAAAACCGGAATCATCGCCGGCGGATTTTTTAACCTCCTCATGTTTTTCTCTCACTGTGTCGCGCACGGTAGACCAATCATTGCATACTATATGTCAAAACGTTCGTCTCGTCGCCCTCTTTCCATCGATACCTCTCGCGCGAAAAATATGGCTGAACGGGGGAGAAATCGTGGTCGAAAGTTGCGGCGACGACTGGGGTTCGCACGGCACTGTAGCAGCTCGGGGAGAAAACGACCTTATTTCATTTTTTTATATGCTAACCTTTTCTGCACAATGACGAAAGTGTCCCTAACATTTTAAAAGAATTACACCTTTTTTTTTAAAAATGTTGCATCTCTATCATCCAAGTGCGATACGAACTTTTGAATTTTCGCCTTCGTTACTCGATCAAGTTTCATATCTTGATCTTGATGATCCAATCAAGATCAGCTCATCTTATCCTGCTAATTATAGTATGATATCATATTAAATACGTATTTTTTTAACCCAAACAATCAAGGTGATTCCATTTTTTATCCCATTTGATGTTCCGATCCCGGTTCTAATCTTGATCCGAGTGAGTATATATATATATGAGTTAAATTATGTATCTGTGATTGCACATCAAAATATACATGTGCATAACTATGGGATTGGATAGTGCAATCGCATATTGTGATTGCACCATAATATGCATATATATATAGAGAGAGATTAATGAGGGTGTAATAGCCCTTACGTGCAACTTTGTGCAACACCTCTAATTTGGACCATTGTATCTAAAGAACGGTCCAGATCGGGCCTCCCCTCTCCCCTGTGCCACCCCCATCGCCTCAACTTGCCCTTACGAATGTCGCCCTCACCGTCGCCACACTTGTCATCGTCAGCCCACTGACGTCGTCGGGCCTCACTTGACCTCTCTTCTCTAAGATGATCGACGGTAGCATGATCTCTTTTCTCTCTCCCTTGATGATTGACGGGGGTGGACACTTGCAATCGTTAGGTATGCGGGGTGAGAGAGAGGAGAACGGGGCAGCAATCGGAGGGGAGGATGGGGTGGCAATCGGAGGAGACGAGCCGATGCTCATGAGCGACGACGCTCAGATTGGAGGAGGAAGTCGGGTGATCGGAGGGGAGGAGGTCACCTCGGTGGTGGACGGTGCTCGGATTGGAGGAAGAAGTCAAGTAATCGTACGGGAGATGGTTGCATCACGCGATCTCGACTATAGATGTAAAACTGACGGTCCATGTTAGGTCGTTCTATATTGTTTCCCGTAAGGAATATTACACCCCATTAATCATATATATATATATATCATGTAAATAATTTTTTAATGCAATTTAATGTTTTTATGCTAAAATATTGTCACATCTAAGGATGGCACCCGACCTTGTTCGGGGCGGGGAATACTACCCTACGCCGACCCAAATGGCTGGCCCCTACCCTCGACCCCACTCCGAATCCCTAGTGCGAGGTAAATTTAATCCAATACCTCGATCCTTGCGAGGCCTTGAATCCCCACGAGTGGACCCGATTACTCAAAATATTTAATATTTGTACAATATTCATGCTATAGTTATCCATAATTAAAAATTAGAAGAGTCATGATCTAATTTCTTAATCGGTTACATTTTTAATTTGACAATAACAAATACAATAAAATTGGATCAAATAAAAAAGTTCCAATTTTTGGGCTGCAGCGGCAAGCACATAGACGAGCCTATGGCGACGCACCTCCGTCAATGACGAAGAACCTATGCGTGTCTATGACTATAAAAAAATCGAAAATCACTAATGGCCGCCCATTTGGGAAAGCATGGTCGCGCATCTTGAACGTTACCTGGTCGTGGGCCATGGCAGCCTCCTCTGCGGTGTCAAAGGTTAGGTTCGGTGGCGACACTGGGGAGTTGTTGCACTTCATGGGCTGCGGCTGCGAGGCCAGGAGGCCGATGTGACCACGCTGCTCTCAAATGAAGCAGCCACCATGAACCGACATTTGGATCAACAGGGTGGGGGCACCTCACTGAGCTGATAGAAGCGTCCGACATGGCGGAGGCCCTCACAACAAATGGCGGCTGGCTTGCCTACGGCTGCATCTCGGCTGAAGGGGGGTGCCAACGACATGAGAGATTCACTTTACGAGGATGAAGATGAGTAGTGGGGGACGAGGAAAGGAGCACCGACGGCATGAGAGATTCTCTTTACAGATGAGAAGAGGAGCGTCGGAGGAACGAGGAGAGGAGCACCTATTGGGGGACTGAGAGGAGTGCTGGTTGGCTAGGGCCTCCATGTCGGGGGGATGAGTAGAGAAGTGTCGGCAGTGGCCTAGAATTAGAGGAAGGAAGAGAGAGAGACTCTGATGGGAGGAAGAAAGGAAAAATAGGATTTCTTATCTTACACACACACAAAAAAAAAATTCTGAAATTCGGATCCATCTCGAGAATCCCCATGGGACCCGCAAGGGCGGGGGATGTTACCATTGATAGTCACATCGGCCACTTGTAAACAAAATGATTTTACATATATTTTGGCCAAGCGTTATGCCTTTTCTGTTTTAGAAACAAAAGTGCAACGAAGGAAAATGAAAGTGTCCCAAACACTTTGAAAAGTTACATGGGTTTGATTAATTATTTTACAACGTTAATCTTCAATTTTAAAATAACAATTGTTCGAAAGTTCCATCAGCCACCACTCTTTGACGTCATTATATATATATATATATATATATATATATATATATATGCATATGAGAGATCAAAATTTAGTTAAAAAATGGTGTTGAAGTAAACGAGAGAGAAAAAGAGCATTGTATTCATAGACTCTTTATGCTGATATTGTTCCGATCTGATGTAATCATATAATAATATTTTTCATTTGACTCTTGTAGTCATGTATTCAACACTTTTGTTGTTTGTATAGTGCCGAGCAAAAGTATTATTTCAAAAATCATTAAGTGTAGATTCATTTAACTAAGGTGGACAGAAAAAAAAAGAAAGAATAAGTGATGTGAAAAAAAAATGTATCTTCTTCTCCTCCCCGACTGCTACAGTGCCCACTCGTCAACCACTCGAGCTCAAGCCATCACCCGCCTTGTACTTTACCGTTGGGTCACCAATTTTCACACAAGAGATACCGATGAAAAGAGGACGACGATATGAACATTTTGATATGGGTTAGACGAAGATGGTCCACTATAGATGACGCGGTAAATTTCGAATGTGAGAAAAGGGGAAAATTCGTCAGCCACCGATTCGCGTCGATTTTCTCCCGGTGAGTTGTATATCATCCTCAGGTCGATTAGGTTCATTTTGAGTGATTTTGAACGTGTTTTCACTCCCAATCTTGTAGTTGGCCGAGATTGGGGTTTTCGGTAACTTGTCCGGCGATGTTTTTCGACGAGTTCGATGGGGGGCTTCAGTCGAGCTCATCATGATGTCATGGTAAGTGCACATAGGAGGAAGAAATGGATCAGATTGTTGTCCCTATGAAAACTAATCGTTAATCCCTTTTAGGTTTGTGGGTTTCGAATTTTGCTCGTTCTCCGATGACATTTACGATAACTCGACTTCAAGCTAGAGTTGGTAACGAGAATGTACATTATATGTGATTTCAGTTATGAGAATTAGTTTTAAGTAATTTTATATTATCATTGATAAAGAAGGGCGATTGGGGTTGTTCGACATTTGAGTGCTGATTTCGGTTTCGAAAGTGTTGGCTTCATTTATTGTGGTAAGCATATAATTGGAGGCTAAAACTGTTAATAAGACTTAATTTTATAACTTGATAAGAATTAGTTATAGTGTTTAATTCGAATTGTTATATGGTTAATTGGACACGATAGGTGGTTGTCCATTGGAGGTTTGAGTATGGTGCTATTAGTTGGCGATTTATTTTCTCCTATTGGTAAGCATTCTAAAAATCTATAGTAATGATCGATTTATGAAAATTTAGTATATATGATTGTTATAATACATTAATTATGAATTTAGGTAAGAGATTATAAATTCTAATTCTAGGTATTATGGAGGGATTAATGAACTAAAAGACAAATGATACTTATAAGTGATAAATGTCTAAATGATAATGTCATATTTCTAAATAAGGTTTAAATGAATGTAATAGGTACTTCTCTCCTTTAAGCAGATTCGGACGGAAGATAGTTGGGACTCGAGGAATCCAAGGTGAGAGAACTTACCTCAAATGATATTAATTATTTAACTTTTCGTAGTGGTGACATTATTCCATCCGGTGTGGGACGGATTTTTGAGATCATTTTCTTCATACATAATCATACTTATTTGTGTGCTTCATATATGTGCCATAATATGAACTGTGAGGTTTTATTATGGATTTTGGAAGCTTATCGATTTTGATAAAAATTTCTCTTGTTCACCTGAAGAAAAGATTTGATTTTTATGATGGCTTCAAGCTCTAAACCTCCACTTTGAATTCGCATTCATGCATCATATGCATTACATATAAAAAATCCACATAATGCATAGTATTTTCACCTCAGAGGATTGACCAACTCCGACTAGATCGATTGGAGTTCAATATTGCTCTATGTCAATGGGATATGAAGAGCAGGTTCAACATCTTGTGTTAATATAGTGATACGTGTGATGGAATTAGAACAACCATTCTGTGTCAATGGAATACGAGGAATGGAAAGAAAAGATAACAAACCCTATGTCAATGGGATAAGAATGACAGTTCAATGTCCTATGTCAATGGGATATGAGAGATGAAATTAGAACGACCACCCTGTGTCAATGAGATGCGATGGGTGAGATTGACTTCTCCATTGAAGAGATTGGATATCCATATTTGATGACGATTCTCCAACTTATATTATATATATGATTTTACCATGCATGTGCACACATGACACTCATTTTGAAGGATTATTATGTGAATGAGTTCTTTTTGTAGAAGAGAGGATTTTGAATATTTTTTGAAAATAAAGATGTTGATTTCTATAATGATTTTAATACTTGAGGCAGTCGTTAACTCATTGAGCTTAATCCATGCTCACCCTTTTTGTTTAATTTTTTTGCAAGTAATAAATAAAATATGCTTGATTGCTATGAAATAAGAAATGAAAATAAAGGGTCTAAGGCATGAGTGTGTGTGAGGGATGTGCGGCGTATTTGTAAAATTCTTTTAATTCATTCGAATATGATTGTCTAAATTGATATTTCAAAATTTGTAGTCGATGTTTTTGGAGTATGCATGGTTTTGGAGTTGCTGGACGAGCAGGGAGGGCCCGCCCCCAATTTTTTTACACCTTATGATAATATAAATGTCTCACATATATTTTAAAATAATACTTAATTTGCCCCCCTCCCAATGAATGGGAATTAAATATATATGTTTCCTTTTATATTTATCTTGTTATAATTATAGTTATAAATCACATAATTAGTTATAATATATATCTAAATTTTCCATTTTGATCTTCTAATTGACACTAATAAAATTTATTATCAAATATTGAAAAAATAGGCATATATCCTATATAATTAGTAATAATAAATTTTATATTGGCCCCCCTAATATTTTGGATTGGCTCCATCCCTATTAGTGAGAGTGATTGTCACTCATATATGATTATCGAGCATACGACTCGTAGATTTAGTTGGAGAGTAAGCTTCAGATTTATTGTTTTGGGCTTGAGTCTGTCCTACTCTTTTATTTCGAGATGACCTTTTATAACTGCCTGCAATGGATAAAATTTTGAAATTTAATTGCCTGAGATAAATTATATGAAATGTTGTACATGACATATGGACAAATTTATGCATACATCATACCGAAATTTTTAGAAATTTCCAAAGTTATATTTTGAATGTTGGATTGCTATTGAAGATTTGAATTTGAATTTAAACGTTTGATTTTACGATTTCACCTTTTGTGGCGCCTAAAGAAGTAGCTGGGCGTTACAAAAGTTATCTAATCGATAATCTAATCCAAACTTAATTATTGTATGTATTATATATAAAATCTTTTCATTCAACACTCGAAGTAGAAGTTTGGGGACTCAGGTGTGGTTCATTGAGTGCAAGGAATTGGGGTTGGAACATATCTACATTGAATCATATTCTTCAATCTTGATCCAGCTACTCAAGCAAGGATCCACACAACCATGGAGGATTAATAATATTCTCATGAACATATGTACTATTATGAAGTTTTTTTAAAAAATTGTAAGTTAGCATATACCTAGAATAGTAAAATCAAGTAGCTGATTATTTTGCTAACGTAGGGTGTAAATCTATTTTGAATATGTTTGTATCAGGAGAAGCCATCTCATGGCCTCTTACCATTTCTGTATCATGACACTATTTGATTTTAGTTTAATGCACTAATTTTAAGAAAATGTCAAATTAAACCTTTGTTTCATAGTAAAACATTTGTACGAGACTCCATGGATGATTGTCATAATATAATGTACTCAATTTTCTATTACCTACACATTTTTCCTTCTTGCTGCTCAATAAAATAGTCATACCTTCCAACATAAATAAGTGACTTTGTGTGAATTTTATATTATCAATACAGTAGGGAGCTGTGAAGTTGATTGCTAATCAAAATAAAATGTGAAAGTGACAACAAAAAACAATTGATTTAAGCAAAACTCAACTCACACAAGAGCAATTAGAACAAAGTAAATAAATATAAGGGCAAAAATAAAATACTTTTTAAATCGTAGTTAGACCCAATAACTTGACATACTCTAAGTTTTCAAACTTCTTAACCTCGGCCTCTTGGGTTTCACTATACGAAGTCCTTCATCACTTAGGTGAGAGAACAAATGCCTACAATTATTTTTTTCTTTGCCCTAGAAGTGAAGAGAATCCATATCTCACACTTAGTAGGATATTGTTCGCTTTGAATTTTGACTCACACAATTTTGCCAAAACATGATCAACCAAGTCAAGATTATGTTTATATCTCTTGTGACTTACGAATATAGGACTAACCTAGACATACCTCTTGCATCATTCTTCTCTTGGTTTAACCCGCAAGACGTGACTAATTACCAACGATCAAGTTCATATGTTCTTGTGAGATAAAACTATGTACAATATTATCACATTAACAACTACAAACACTGATAATTTATAATTAATATGATAGCAAGCACACCCTTATTCAAACTTTTATACATTCAAGAATGTCTGTTTAGATATTTAATTTTTATGTACCATATTATATATTAAGATGAGTCACACAATCTCACAAAAATTACCACTAGAGTCATAAGTTTCGTCTTTGTCCTCTATTTAAAAGTGCTTCTAACTCGATAAAGAAATTTTAATAACAATCAAACGATTTGCCTATTTTATCTGGAAAATATTAAAATGACTATATGAGCAAATCACAAACTCAACAAGTCAAAAGTTCATAGCATATGTGTTACCACTTATTGGATTCAGATAAAATAATTTCACATAAGAAAAATTTACAAGAAGAAAAATAACATTTCTATCCTCACACAACACACACTTCATATCATATTATGGACAATTAAAGAATAATTGATATCAACAAGATAACATCTTTATCTATCATACAACATGTCCCATATTTATTCAATTTTATATATTATTTTCATGTATCATTTCATGTAACATATCATGAATATGATCAGATTACACATTTGCATCTTATCTTTCATGCATCAACATTTTCTCTATTTGGACAACATATCTGATATGATATCCCACGGAATGATATGATATATAAGATAATATACATCTCTCGATATGAATGATTTGATGTTCTATGAGACAATATGACATCTTACAAGATAATATGAGGGGTAATATTTTTTCTACGGAGATGGATTAAAAAATCATGAGCCTAAGGATAAAGGTCGTAAATAAGATAATTAGATATATAGCATGAATAATTAACAACATTATTGAACTATATACGAGTTCTTTCTAGAAATTTACATGTGGTGACAAAAACTTCCATCTTAAAATTTGTAGAATAATACTTTTATAGTTTAATGTAAATTCTTGTTAAGAGAACCTTTTTAATTGTAAGAAAATTGAAATATCCGTCTGTGACTTTGTATTATGAAAAAAAAGATTATTTCCATAAACCTCCCCTAGACTATCTCAATTTTTGGCATCTAACCTCAAATTACGAACTTATTTTTTTGTATCCCTAAACTATCACGCTTTTTTCATTTTAGTCCTTTTATTTACTTCTGTTATGTTTTCCATTACTTTTTATTTTTTCCATTTACGAAAAGACTAAATTACCCCTCCCTCCATAACATATCAAGTAATAAATATAAAGAAGAAAAAAAATCAGGAGAAGGTAATTTAGTCTTTTTCATAAATGATAATTTTTTTGTTTACCACTTTAATCATTCCATCAATTTTTTTTTTATTTTTTTTATTTGTTATTTCATACTTTTTTAGAGGGAGGGGTAATTTAGTTTTTTCATAAATGAAAAAAGCAAAACTACCAAAATACGTAACAAAAGTTGGCGGAAGGACTAAAGTAAAAAAGTCGCGTTAGTTTAAGGATCCAAAAAATAAGTTCGTATTTTGTGATTAGATGTGAAAAATTATGATAATTTAGGAAAGATTTATGAAAATTTATATGAGCTGCAGCTTAAAGGTCCAAGTTTTGAGTAGCAACAAGTTTTAATTTATTCTTTTAAATATTTGTTTACAATGTAATATTGTAGAAAAAAAATCATATTATTACATTTTAGGTTTATAACAGTTGGTTACTAGTTTAAATTCTAGTTCCCACTCAAGGGGCAAAGGACTCAGCACCATTGATTCTAGCAGTAATAATTTAATGCGATATTTACCTATTTAGACTTATTAATAATACTGGGTCATTAATAAATAATTAATGATAAGTGTATTTATTATCTTTATTTTCATAAATAATCTATTCTGATCTCTCTCATTAATCATGCATTTAAGTATAATTAATCCACAATAATCAAGTACTTTTTTCATTCTTTCCATTTTTTTATTTCCTTTTTGGGACATGACCCAATTAATTAAATATTCTAAGAGAAATTTTAATTCATTCATATAAAAAATTGGGTTATTTGCATAAATTTCTCCTAAACTATCGTGATTTTTCGCATCTAATATCAAATTACAAATTTATTTTTTTATTTCTAAACTATCACGATTTTTTCACTTTAGTCCTTCCGTCTATTTTTGTTACGTTTTTTACTACTTTTGATTTTTTTCATTTATAAAAGACTAAATTATCTTTTCCTTCATAACACATTAAATAATAAATATAAAAAAAGGAAAAAATCGGAAGAGTAATTTAGTCTTTTTCATAAATGACAATTTTTTTGTTTACCATTTTGATCATTCCAATGATTTTTTATATTTTTTATTTCATATTTTTTTCTATAGGAAGGAATAATTTAATCTTTTTTATAATGAAAACAAGTAAAAGTAATGAAAAATGTAAGAGAAATAGACGAAAGAATTAAAGTGAAAAAGTCACGATAATTTAGGGATAAAAAAATTCGTAATATATGAAAAATCGTTTACGGGTGCAAATAACAAAAAAAAAATAATTAATGCATGTGCAGATGCATATATCGTCCGTAAAAAAATAATGTCAGAATGAAACTGATAAAATGTTATATGAAACCAACAACAAATATTAAATTACATAGTCATTTTTATTAATTTGTGAAATAAATGTCAATGCAATTTGATTATGAATAATTTTTAATTAATAATCTCGTATCCGAAAAACCTAGTTAAAAGGAGAAAAAAATTAGTATGCACAATTTAATTATATTAAAATGTTACATAGAGATCTAATCAAATAGGAGACATAAAATAAAGAAAACATTAATTCCACAAACCGATATGTTAACCATATTAAGATTTGAATTATTAACTGTGCTCACTCACATGATCTCTCATTTTCAGTTTGATGCAATTCACATTTTAATTTTTTTATTGTTTACTGGAAATATTTCTGTTATAAAGTTTTAAGATAACCATTCTTCAATTTTAAAATTCTGATATTAACATTTTATTAACTCGTGCAAATTAACTTTTAACCTTAATTTGTTGTTTTTGTCTCGTTAGAAAACAAAATTGCTAAAAGCTGCTGGAGTGCTTCACTTTATGTTGCATTAATAGACGTTTGGGTTTGCATCTTGCAAACAGAACAGAGGCTTAAAAAAGAGAAGAGACGAAGAAGAAGAACCAGAGGAAGAAGGGAAAAAGGAACCCACCGTCGGCTTCCTCCTCCGTCCCCGCTCCAATTCGTCGCGTGATTTCTCCCGCAGCCGTCTGCTTCCTGATTCAGGTGGGTCGGGCGATTGATCTCCGGCCATCTTCTCCGATTCCTTGCTGTTGGACGATTCGATCGTTGCACCTGTGTTTTTTGTCCTCTTGGTGCTGAATTTTGGGTTCGGATTTAGGGATTTGGTTGGTGGTTTCTGATGTTCTGCTTGATCCTTGGTTCCATTGCTAGGTTTTTTTGTGTTTCTTTTTGCGTTGTGGTGAAATTTTGTTTGCATTTGGCTAGGGTTTGAGTTGGAGAGACGTGTCGATGGACAGGAAGACGATTGATTTGGACCAGGGATGGGAGTTCATGCAGAAGGGGATCACCAAGCTCAAGAACGTACTCGAGGGGGTTTCTGAGACCCAGTTCACCTCGGACGAGTACATGATGCTCTACACGTACGCTTGCCCTTGGTTCATTATTATTTGTTTTTGCATCTTGGTTGTCGCTTCGTTTGGAGATTTCATTTGGTCCGTCTCTGATGTGTGGCTTTCGCTTTTCTTTTCTTATTTTGGATTTCTGGTTGCTTTGGAATGTAATGTATTCAGGACAATCTACAACATGTGCACTCAAAAGCCCCCTTATGACTACTCGCAGCAGCTCTATGATAAGTATCGAGAATCGTTCGAGGATTACATTCATGCAACGGTGAGAACGACTTTACAAGACACATTTGCTTTCCTCCAGTCTTTGCATGAAAAGTTGATTTGTTCTTGGCTTCATCTGTGATTCAATCATTGTAGGTAGTACGCAAAAAAAATGTATATGGCGTCTACTTCTTGATTGAGTTTTTTTATCTTGATCTCCGTGAATATTTGCAGTTTGAATTTTTAAACTTGAAAGCAAAGTATGATGAGAACTTTGTTTCGAAGTAACTAATTAGCATTTTTAGTAGAAAAAATGGTAATATTTATGGAAATGTGCATCTTAGGAAAATCTCACAAGAGAGGTGCTAAGTATATAAGTGGACATGATTTTGACACCTTGAAACATTGAGGGTGAGCCCAATGTGAATGATATCGATGGTGTTAGGATGTTATATTCAATATCAGTGCTGCTTTGCATGCAACATTGAACCATTGTGGGTATAAATCTCAATTGGTTATTGTGTCCCCAAAAAGGAGGTAGTTTCAAGTGTACACCTTGGGGTGTTTTGGATTGAGGGAAAAGGAGGATAATGAAGGGGAAGATAAAAATTAAACTTGGTTGGATAAACAAAAATTAGAGGGGAAGGTAAAAATTGACTTCCTTTCCCCTATTTACCACAAATTGGAGTTGAATGAAGGGTAATTGGGTTTACTCTCCATCCCTTCCCTCTATCCAAACACATCTTTTGGTAAATTCCATGTGGACATAGTACATAAAAGATGTTGAGTAATTTTTTTTGAGATATCATGTCGTGTTTCATCAGACATATTAATAAAGAAAAACAAAAGGGATAGCCTGCTTAACTCTTGATGCTGAAAATATTAACGGACATGCCTTTGCTACTTGAGTTGTGCAAACTAGATTAAATGATGCAGAAGCAGCAGTAGAATAAATCTACGAGTTGCCGGAGCAACCTGATACGTTGTGACGTATCAAACTAATGCACGCAGCAAGTGAAATCTGTTCTGCAAGCACACAGCAGTAGCAGAAAAGAACAATTCTGCAAGTACATAGCAGAACAGGGGAAAAAAACAAGTTGAATATGAGTCAACTTGAACAATTGAAATATATTTCTGGAGCAATAATGATCTCCAGCAAATAAAAGTGTGCCCTTTATATAGAGCAATTACAAGATCTGGTCTAGATTCTAAAACTAACTATTAGCTAAAACTAACTATCAAACATAGTTGCACTAAAGATAAGATTCTGCCCCAACTAAACTATAAAACTAACTATGAAACATAGTTGCGCTAAGGATAAGATTCTGTCTCAACTAAACGATAATCTAGATAATTATCTCCTTGTTATCCAAGTCCTGCTACATCAGTCCCTCCTTCTTGGGAAAAGCTCGGGATAGGTGATGGCGGGTGGAACTCATACAGATCAGACAAGTTGAAAGTAATTGAAATACCAAAGTCAGAAGGGAGATCAACAATGTATGCGTTGTCATTTATCCTCTTCAGAATCTTGCAAGGACCAAACTTTTTATTCTTGAGCTTATTGTAAGTACCAACTAGAAATCTGTCATTGCGCAAGTAAACCATCACCAAATCTCCTTCGTTAAATATTTTGCGACGGCGGTGTACATCAGCAGATTCTTTATACTTTAGCTTAGCAGCCTCCAAATGACTTTTAGTGTGCAGATGAATTAGTTGCAACTCTTTGATAAGTTCTTCCACAGAACCACTAGTAAGAGATGCCGAAGTAGACGACAAATCAACAGCTTGACGAGGCAGTCGCCCATAGACAATTTCAAATGGAGCCTTTTCTGTAGTTCGACTCTGCATGCTATTGTAAGCGAACTCAGCTTGAGGTAATGCAGAATCCCATTTCTTTGGTTTTAGTCCAGAGAGAGCACACAATAAATTTTCAAGGGACCGATTAACAACTTTTGTATGTCCGTCAGTTTGAGGATGAGAAGTGGAACTATAATTGAGGGCAGTGTTCAAGCTTTTCCACAAGTTCTTCCATAAAGTAGAAAGAAATTTAATGTCTCTATCTGATGTTATAGAACGAGGTACTTCATGGAGACGTACTACCTCACGAAAAAACAAGCTAGCGACATTGTGAGCATCAGTGGTTTTTTTTACATGGGATAAAGTGAGCCATTTTAGAGAATCTATCCACCACGACAAAAATAGAATCCGCTCCCCGTTGCGTTCAAGTCCCAACACAAAATCCATGCTGAGGTCCTCCCAATCAAGGCGCTGCCAGTTTCGGTAAAGGAAGATATAGTCCAGTATTTTGAGACTGTCCTTTTGCAACTTGACAAACTGGGCATCTTCGGACAAAGTTACAAACATCTTTTTTAAGCTGTGGCCAAAAGTACCTTTATGCAACTGTTGCAATTATTTTATCTCGACCGAAATGTCCAGCCAGGCCGCCACCATGAAGGTCTCGTATTACCTTTTCACGCAGGGAGGTATGAGGAAGGCACAACTGATTTCCTTTGAATAAATAACCATCCTAGATATGCATATCTCCTGAAGCATGATGCAGTTGACACTTCTCTCAATCATCTTTAAAGTCCTCATCATCTGCATATAACTCTTTTAAACTCTCAAACCCAATAACCTCAGTGTGTAGAACAGCAAGCAGTGATGCTTGTCGACTCAAAGCGTCAGCCACAATGTTCATTTTTCCAGCCTTATGCATCATAACATAGCTGAACTTTTGTATGAACGTCACCCATCGACCATACATGCGGTCTATGCTGCGTTGTGTACTAATGTGTTTCAATGCCTCATGTTCTGTGTAAAGGACGAATTCCCTTTGAATTAAGTAATGCTCCTAATGTTTGAGGGCTCGCACCACAGCGTAGAATTCTTGTGCATATACTGACCACTGTTGTCGTGCCTCATTGAACTTTTCACTATAAAATGCTACTGGTCGCCCCTGTGATAATACTCCACCGACACCAACTACTGAGGCGTCACACTCAACTTCAAAAATTTTCTCAAAGTTTGGCAATGCTAGAATAGGTGCAGAAGTCAGTTTTTGTTTAATTAGTTCAAAGCTCCTTGTAGCTACATCTCCCCATTTGAAGTTGTTTTTTCTTAAACAAGCTGTAATAGGTGCCATGATACTACTAAAATCACGAATAAACCTACGATAGAAAGAAGCAAGGCCATGGAAACTCCGTATCTCAGCCACTGTTTTGGGTACTGTCCAAGATTCTATAGCTGCTACTTTATTTTTATTGACACCAATTCCATCGCCCAAGAACAAAAGACTGGTTTGTGCAAAATAACATTTCTTAAGATTAATGTAAAGTTTATTTTTCTGAAGAGTGATCAGTACCTCCTCTAAATGTTGCAAGTGCTCATCCATGGTTTTACTGAAGACCAATATGTCGTCGAAATACAACACTACTGACCAACCAATGAAAGATTTCAAAACTTGATTCATAAACCTCATGAATGTGCTTGGCGCATTTGATAACCCGAAAGGCATAACTAGCCATTCATACAATCCTTCTTTGGTTTTAAAAGCTGTCTTCCACTCATCCCCTTCTCGTATCCGAATTTGATGATAGCCACTACGAAGATCAAGCTTAGAAAAATGCAAGAGCCGTTGAGAAGGTTCAACATATCATCAAGACGGGATATTGGGAAACGATATTTAATAGTAATTTTATTGATGGCTTGGCTATCAACGCACATGCGCTAACTCCCATCCTTGTTGGCTACAAGCAACGCTGGTACTGAACAAGGACTCATGCTATCTCGAATGATACCTCGCTGAAGCAGATCCTCCGCTATATCTTGTAGGATCTTATGTTCTTTGGGACCCATACGATAATGAGCTAAATTACGCAAGCTAGATCCTGGAAAGAGATCAATTTGTTGGATATCTCTTAATGGTGGTAACCCATGAGGTAGTTCTGCCGACATCGATTCTTTGTTCCAATAAACCCATGAGGTAGTTCTGCTGGCATCAATTCTTTGTATTTTTCCAATAAAGATTGAACCACTATTGGAGTTTCTGCACTGGCTGTGTCGTTGATTTTTGAAATTACTGTCAGAATTTTCCCTTCTTGTTGCACAACAGCCAAGTACTCTTTTGGTTTAACGACAAGGAAAGAATGTGGTATCCTTTTTTGCGGTGGAGTTATTCCTTTTGTAATTTTTTGACCATCTTTAGTAAAGGAGTAAACATTGCGACGATAGTGATAAACTGCATTAACATCAAATTGCCATGGTCTCCCTAAGATCATTCGACATGCATCCATTGGAATGTCATCACAAGTAATTTCATCTTTATACCTTTTACCAACGGAAAATGGTACTAGGCAGATTTTGTTTACCTCTATTTCAATGCCTTCTTGAATCCAACCAACCTTGTACGGAGTAGGATAGACTTCAGTCTTGAGTCCCAATCGTTTGATCATCAATTGTGAGACCATGTTATTAGTGCTTCCGCTATCTATAATGACATCACAAAGTTTTCCTTGGACGGTGCAAAGAGTGCGAAAAAGATTGTGCTTCTGTACAGTCTCGTGCGACATGCTCTCCTTCAATATCTGGATACTCTACTTCATCATCTTCTTCCTCGTCAGACAAATCATCTTCTGCCACTTCATTGTAGTCATCATGATCCCCTTTGAGCGAAATTAACCTTGGGTCTTTGAGGACATTCATTTGATTTATGTCCATGTTGACGACATCTATAACATATGGTTGACCCTGATCTTGCGTTTGGGTTCACGGACTTTTTGTATGAGGTTGTAGGCTGGTCATTATTT
Source organism: Pontederia crassipes (assembly GCA_030549335.1). Taxonomy (NCBI): domain Eukaryota; kingdom Viridiplantae; phylum Streptophyta; class Magnoliopsida; order Commelinales; family Pontederiaceae; genus Pontederia; species Pontederia crassipes. The sequence continues at coordinate 32,365,848 of CM060197.1, forward strand.
GGATTTGCATTAGAATTGGTTGCTTTGTTACCTTCACCTTCTTCTTGCTGAGTTTTATTTGCTTGACTTGCGTTCTGTCGCTGATTGCTCCTGGGTTGTGTGGATTTCAGCTGATTGCTTTTCGATTCTCTGCTAGAGAAATTGTTTCTGCAAGCGTATAGGTGATTTGGCCTTCAATTCGGTCCTTGATGTTGATTCTTAGCCCATTAACAAACCTTGCAATCTGTTGTTGCTCACTTTCAGATATATCATTACGTGCATAGAGGCGAAAAAAATCAGTTACATATCTTGCAACTGATCTACTTCCTTGTCGGCAATTGCAAAACTGTTGATATAGAATTTGTTGGTAATCTGGTGGAAGAAATCGAGCCTGCAGCAACCTCTTCATCTTCTCCCAAGTTTGAATAGGTCTCTTACGTTGGCGCATACGTAACATCTGTGTTTGATCCCACCATGCTGATGCACCAGCTTTTAACTTGTTGGCCACAACCTTGGCTTGTATATGCTCTAGGACATCAATTGTTGAAAAGAATTTATCAACCTTTGAAGTCCTCCATATGAAATTGTCCATTGAAGGTTGAGATGTCTATCTTCATCCTATAACCTTGTTGATTCAAGTGTCGCTGGATCCCTCCAAAGGCATCCTTTTCATCGCTTCCATCAGGGTAGCACTGGAACAGTGGTGGAAAATTTTGTTGTGGTTGTCTTGCCTCACGTTGCCTAGGGTTGTTGCGCTGACCTTGACCTTGTCTAGGAGGAGGTAGTCGCTCTTGAACAATCAGCACCAATTGATTAACTCTTTCTGTCAGATGTTGCAGATGATCCTTGATCTCATCAAATTTTGCGTGAGTTGGAGCGTCGCCCATGGAGTTGCGGGGCTTTGATACCACTTGATGCGGAAGCAGCAGTAGAATAAATCTACGAGTTGCCGAAGCAACCTGATACGTTGTGACGTATCAAACTAACGCACGCAGCAAGTAAAATCTGTTCTGCAAGCACACAGCAGTGGCAGAACAGGGGAAAGAACAATTCTGCAAGCACACAGCAGTAGCGGAACGGGGAAAAAACAAGTTGAATATGAGTCAACTTGAACAATTGAAATATATTTTTGGAGCAATAATGATCTCCAGCAAATAAAAGTGTGCCCTTTATATAGAGCAATTGCAAGATCTGGTCTAGAGATAAAATTCTAAAACTAACTATTAGAGATAAAATTCTAAAACTAACTATCAAACATAGTTGCACTAAAGATAAGATTCTGTCCCAACTAAACTATAAAACTAACTATGAAACAGAGTTGCACTAAAGATAAGATTCTGTCCCAACTAAACTATAATCCAGATAATTATCTCCTTCTTATCCAAGTCCCGCTACATCACTAAATAAAACAATATTGACGGGCACTATGATGTTGAGCATACAAGCATGAATTTTCATGCCTGAACGCATGATACTGTAGTTTGGGATACCTTGAAACATTCATATGACTAGCCTTTTCTAGTCATCCTTTTCCCTCAGGAAGAGCTTAGCTGTATTAAGTATCATTAATCTTATTTGTTTAATCACACATGTTGGACATGAGATGCAAGGGCTATTGAACATGATGATGCCTCTTTGTATGTAGTAGTCGCTCAATATTGGTCAGACAACTTCTTTGATGACGGTGTATGGACCCCACAGTTAGCAGCCCACCTGTCTGATAACCGGCTTGAGGATCTTCTTGCACTAATGGAGCGTCTCCAGGGACATAAGATAAATGACACAAGAGAAGATTCTTGGATTTGGAAAGTTGGTCATTTCTCTGTTCGAACAGTTTATAAAACTCTAGATCTAGAGAGCTTCACCACAGATGAAGAGCTTAAAAGAGATTGTCGGCTCCTTTGGGGCATTAAAGTTCCTATGCGTATTCGGGTATTTGCATGGCTATTGAGGAGAAACATGCTTCCTACTCAGAAGTACAGAATGAAATGGGACACAAGAATGAACACCGCTTGCATCTTCTGCGATGACAACATGGAGGATATAGATCACCTTTTCTTCAGCTGCCCAATAGCACGAAGGACATGGCAGGATTTTGGATGTGATTGGTTAGATGTGAGCTGTGTGACAGCATTCTGGCGATCATTTAGACAAGGCGGACATGGTACCAATTTCCAGGTACATGTATAAAAAAGACAACGAATCAAAACAATTGTAGTTTTATGGGCGATATGGCGACAACACAATGATTGCATTTTCAAGGGAGAAAAGTGTTATGTTGATAACATTCTAATAGCAGCCAGAAACTTGACGAGTGAGTGGGCGAGATTATAAGATATGTTGTAATAGATACAAGTTTTTATAATGAATAAAAAATGGATGTGAGCACCTGGCTCACATCCTTTATCTTCTCAAAAAAAAAAAGAAGGGGTTCACCTTTGATTGGATTTTTTTTTGAGAGGAAAAATAATGTGTTAATCATTCAAACCTTTTATTGATATAAAATACGGATATAAAGATCAGTCCATTCCTTATACATATGTGATGCATGAGCGACAATGTCTCATACTTAATGAATTATGGCAAATTGTCTTACATATATGTTAGCCGACCCCACCTAGTGGGATAAGGCTTTGTTGTTGTTGTCGTCTTACATATATGTGTTATAACCTATTTTCCCAATACGTATGGGCGTGCGTGTTCATGCATATGACTCAATAGGTCAACATTTTCGTTTCAAAAAAATAGGTCAACATTTCCATTTGGATGCATATACTCGTCCTGAAATCTCTTGACTTTCAGTGGTCTACAATCCTTCCTGAAATCTTCTGATGTCACCGTGTAAGGAAGAAAGCGGATGTAGAGTTTGCATGTTGACCAAGACTCCAAAAGCCATGTCCATCCATCACACTTGGAGTGGTCAGGGCGCCGGGGGGGCGATGTGCTAGTGGAGTGCGATAAGCTCGGAGAAGCACCGGTAAAAAGGGCCGATCTAAAGAGAGAAGTCCAAGAGCCAGAGCCGGGGTCGCCAACCTCCGACCACGACTCCGCCATAGTCGCATTAGGATGTGTCGCCAAAGCATATAATCGGGGGAAAGCTCCGCAAGTGGGCCCCCAGGGTACCAGCCATGCCGCACCTGGAATCTATACAATTTACATGCCATGTTACAGATTTAGGTTATTCCATAAGTTGACATTTTGGATTCGAACTTTTGCCATGATCCTGGGAAACTTGGCATTCACTATATGGTTCTAAGTGCTGCAAAATGTGGTCCCTTGTGAACAAAAGTTCCTTATTGAAACATTAATTAGATGTAGTTAATTGATTTAGTTAATAGCCCCTCGACAACAAAATTGAATGAGTTAATACATATGCAGCCTTAGAACTTTTCTTTTCATTCTCTATTTTATTTAGCTATGTTCAATTGATTTTGGCCTTCTGACTTTTAGTTTCTCAATTGAATAGTTGAAATGCAGATAGATGCATGGCTTGTTTGCTTGCTCCAGAATTGTCTTTTATCTCATTTTTATTTTGTGATTACTTTTCATGTCGAACCCAAATAATCACATTTACTTAAGTGTGAACTCATGAACATGGATAATCCAAGGTTTCGTTCATGATTGTCTTTTCCCGTAAAACCTTTTCTTCTAAAAAGTCTGGCGTTATTGGGTAACTGATGTTCACCAGTAAGATTCTTGTTGTGCTTTATGCCTAACTATCCTTCATGCAGGTGCTACCATCGTTGGGAGAGAAGCATGATGAATTCATGCTTAGAGAACTCGTAAAAAGGTGGTCTAACCATAAAGTCATGGTCAGATGGCTTTCGCGCTTCTTCCACTATCTTGACCGGTATTTCATTGCTCGGAGATCTCTTCCACCACTTAATGAAGTTGGGCTGACATGCTTCCGGGAGCTGGTAATTGTCAGCATTATGTCTGAGTTGTTGGGATTGAATTTGTTCTACATCTAACTATAACATGTAAAACCTATTAGTTTCTTGATCTTTTTTGTGTTTTGTTCTCTGGTTTCAGGTGTACACTGAGGTTAATGCCACAGTGAGAAAAGCTGTGATATCTTTGGTATGCCTAGCCATTTTCTGTTATAATGTACTTTTTTTTAGAGGTTCTGTTGTAATCTACTAAATTTCTTTCAATGTTCTTTTCACCTCTTGTTAACCTTATGATTTTATCAGATTGACCAAGAGCGTGAGGGAGAACAAATTGATAGGGCATTGCTGAAAAATGTCTTGGATATTTTTGTGGAGATTGGCCTTGGAAGCATTGAATGCTATGAAAATGACTTTGAAGTATTCTTGCTGGAAGATACTGCAGCATACTATTCCAGAAAGGCTGCAAACTGGATTGCAGAGGACTCCTGTCCAGATTACATGCTAAAGGTTCATTATTCTGGAATATGATCAGTTTGATGCATTGTCACTGGTTTTGTGATACATGATGTTCTTGTTTATTCTAGGCTGAGGAGTGCTTAAGCCGGGAGAAGGATAGAGTTTCTCATTATTTGCATATAAGCAGTGAACCAAAGCTATTGGAGGTTTGACCAAAGTGCCATGTAACTGTGTGCTTCCATTTATAAAACAAACTGTGTGCTTCCTTATATTAACATGTACACTATCTTTTATTCATTCTAAATTTCTTGCAGAAAGTTCAAGATAAGTTACTCTTTGTTAATGCAACACAACTTCTTGAGAAAGAACACTCCGGATGTCATGCATTACTTAGGGATGACAAGGTGTGTCTTTTAATGCTTGTGCAACATTTGATTCTATGACAGACTCAACTACCAGAACCCAACTGTGTTTATTTGTTTATTGATTTTTTATCCTTTTTAGGTGGATGATCTATCGAGGATGTACAGGCTCTTTTCTAGGATACATCGCGGCCTTGACCCCATCGCACAGATATTTAAACAGGTCCATAGATATTCCTTATTTGGACGGTCAAATGTGTTAGTCATTCATTTTTCTAATAAGTATATCATTTTGCAGCATGTCACTTCTGAAGGTACCAACTTGGTGAAACAAGCAGAAGATGCTGTGAGCAATAAGAAGGTAACTATTTTGAATGCACTGTTCTTTATGTGTTCTTTATGGTCATTGCTTAATCTTCCCATCTTTCTCCTAATGCTTCATCATAAGAACACTTTTTTGTTCTGTTACAATTTCTTTTTGAACTGCATCTTTTGAGGAGAGAGCATTTTATGTTGGATTAATGTGCCAAGTCTCTATAATGAATGCTAAAACTTTGATGTTACTTATTGGATTATTTCCATTTTTCCTGTAGGTTATTTCAGTCTCACTGCAAAACTTCATTATTATCTTGTTATCTTGAACTTTCCAAATACTTTCAACAACAACAACAACAACAAAGCCTTATCCCACTAGGTGGGGTCGGCTACATGGATCATACAACGCCATTATATTCGTTGATCCATGTTTATGAGATTCGACAGGGTTTTACGCTGGCTGTCGGGGCCTAACACAACCCTCCTCCTTTATCCGGGCTTGGGACCGGCTATAAAACATAGGCGGAGTTTCACTTAACTTAAAAAGGCTAACTCTTTTTGTTAGTTTTTCAGTTGTAAAATGACCGTTGGACCTTTAATTCTATCTATATTTAATTTGTAAAAGAGAGGAATAGTAAAAAAATGGAGTGGGGTTCGCTCATCACCCACTCTTTTGGGCGTAAAAGAGAGGGTCACACATTGGCACCTAACTGAGGAGGCCTACAGCCCTCCTAGTAGTTGTCGAACTGGGTTCTCCTTAACTCTAATGCCCAGAGATGGCAGCAACATCACCCTTACTGCCATCGGTGTGTAGTAAGGCTGTTGTTCCCCTCCGGCATGCCTCACACCCCTATTGATGGAGATTTACGACGTTTATACTCATAAACCTTATTTTTTTGGGAGACCCATAAACCTTAATTAAGTTAGCTACTTAAGAAATTAATTCAATGCAATTATTCATTCATCAAAACCATGTCGCAAAGAACCATATAAGAGTCTTTAGGGTTCTAAACACCCAATGCACGTCATAGAAACCTAAATAAAGGCGAACTGATTAGAAGAGAACGTAATACAAGGAAAACTAAACTAATGAGTATACTAAATGCTAATAATTAAGGCTGAAAGAAAGACTTTTGTAATCCTATTCTTGTTCTACATCAATTGGATAGTTACTACTCTAATCTACTCCTAAACACTTATTAAGTTACATCACCTGTCTTTCAGCAGAAAGAGAGTAGGGTGAGGTGGTGACTCCTGTTTTTTCAATTATCAATCATTTTAAAAAGGTAAAAGTAACAGAAAAATAAATGGAATTAGGCTGTAAGGTTTAAGCAGAAGTGTGTCAAGATCAAGGGAGGTAACTTAATAATGATAATGTTGAAATTGCGCTAAAATATGACTCCTTTCATTGTCTGGTTTTAGTTTTCAAACTATCATATATTATAAAAAAAAGTGAAAGTAGTTTCCTGCATATAGTAATATATAGTGTCTAATGTGGTGCAAATTCTGATTTGCCCTTTTTCTTTATACCATCTGGTTTCTGATTTCTGTGCTTTACTTTCAAGCTCCTAAAAAAATATTTCTTGAACAAGGATATTTCTGTTTAACAATATTTTTTTGTGCAGGCCGACAGAAAGGATGGTGGTTTACAAGAGCAGGTAATGCTTTTGTCTGAGCTTGTGGAACTTATGTGGTCAGTTCAATTCCTTGTTTGATGTATTTATCTATGGATCTTCAGGTGTTTGTTAGAAAAATCATTGAGCTGCATGATAAGTATATGACATATGTCAGTAATTGCTTCCAAAATCATTCTCTTTTCCATAAGGTATGTTATATCTCGGCATAGCTTTTACATACCTTTTTTTTTCTTGTTAATAATTATATGTTGGTTGTCAGGCTCTAAAGGAGGCCTTTGAAGTATTCTGCAACAAGGGTGTTTCTGGAAGTTCAAGCGCAGAACTGCTTGCAACTTTCTGTGATAATATACTGAAGAAAGGTGGCAGTGAGAAACTAAGTGATGAAGCTATAGAGGATACTCTTGAGAAAGTAAACTACAATTTGACAATCTATTATCTTTTGCTCTTCTTTTTTTTTTTCTTGTCCAATTTTTTCCTCTTATAAGAAGACAAACTATATCTTACCAAGGACAAGAATTACTGTTTTTTCATGGTCACAGACCTTTGGATTCACATAGATTCTGTGGATGTCTTGCAGGTGGTTAAGTTGCTTGCATATGTGAGTGATAAGGACCTATTTGCTGAATTCTATAGGTTTGTATTTCATAACAGTTGAGATTAACAGTTTTTTAACTTAAGAGTTCTTGACTTGTAGATACTGCTGCTTATTGATTACCCGTCGTGATTTTGATTTGCAGAAAAAAACTTGCCAGGAGGTTGTTGTTTGACAAAAGTGCTAACGATGACCATGAGAGAAGCATCTTAACGAAACTGAAGCAGCAGTGTGGAGGGCAATTTACCTCAAAGATGGAGGGCATGGTTGTCCATAGACCCTTTCTCTTAATGTATTACATTACATAATTGACATTTTGTCTGTTTTTTTCCAAACAAAACATTTTGTTTATTTCTTTACTTTCAGGTGACAGATCTTACCCTTGCTCGAGAACACCAGTCTAACTTTGAAGATTATCTTAACAATAATCCATATACAAATCCTGGAATAGAGTTAACAGTGACTGTTCTAACTACTGGATTTTGGCCAAGTTATAAATCCTTTGATCTTAACCTTCCAGTGGAGATGGTAAGCAAAACATATTATGTGTTGTAGGGCCTCAGAAAGTTTTGCAATTTGTTAGGATAATGACGGATATAATTTGATAATGCAATATGATCAAATAAGGTAACACATTATAGATTCATTGATCTAATATGTGCATCCATGTCACAGGTCAGATGCGTTGAAGTCTTCAAAGAATTCTATCAGACGAAAACCAAACACCGAAAGCTTACATGGATTTATTCACTTGGTACTTGCAATATCAATGGCAAGTTTGAGACAAAAACCATAGAGCTTGTTGTGACAACTTATCAGGTTTCTCTCTCGAATTATAAGCTCTAATTGTTAACTTTACGAAAATATATTTGGGAAATCTGTTTACATGCTTATCTTTTAACAGGCTGCAGCACTGCTTCTTTTCAATTCATGTGATCGATTGAGTTATTCTGAGATAATGTCACAACTGAACCTCACTGATGATGATGGAATCAGATTACTCCATTCTCTTTCTTGTGCTAAATACAAAATTCTTAACAAAATGCCAAACACCAAAAGCATCTCTCAGAGTGATGTTTTTGAGTTCAACTCCAAGTTTACTGATAAAATGAGAAGAATCAAGGTAATTAAAATACATATGGTGGTAGCAGTAGTGTAATAATAAAATTTCCTCTCAACACTTTGTTGAGTTATCATCACATGTTATTTGCAGATACCTCTTCCTCCAGTAGATGAGAAGAAGAAGGTTATCGAAGATGTTGATAAAGACAGAAGATATGCTATTGACGCAGCAATAGTTCGTATTATGAAAAGTCGTAAAGTACTAAGTCATCAGCAACTAGTGCTGGAGTGTGTTGAGCAGCTTAACCGCATGTTCAAGGTACTTATTTTGGATGAATCCTTCTAATTCAACTTTTGTTGGCTGTTGGTTTCCCCAATGCAATGGAGCTCAATCACTTGGGCCACGTCTGCTTGTTAATCTTAAATATTCATACTGAATTTACTGCTACATGTTTAGCGGCAAGCATGCTCTAGTTCGTCAAATGACCGTGCTCCTTTTCAATAACTTGTTTTACACTTGCACCGTTTTGCCCTTGCAGCCGGATTTCAAGGCGATCAAGAAAAGGATTGAAGATCTGATAACCAGAGATTACTTGGAGAGGGACAAAGACAATGCCAACTTGTACAAATATCTAGCGTAACCTGAATCCTTTCATATAGAGTGAGAGACCGGATCCTCCTCTAGTGAGGGTTAGTACCCACCCTTCAGAGCGTGGGATGACCGACTGGAAGCTCTGCTGCCGCCCCAGCGATTTGTTTAACATCACCTGAGCCCGAGTCTTCTTTGTACATTCACTGCGGCTTTAGCTGTAGAAATTTCCTTGCGAGGAAGAGAAACATCAACGAGAACATTTGCGGACTCTGAACTATTGAAAATGTGTTTCCACATAGAGTTGTTGCGCAACCTTGTTTTAGTTATTTTTATCCAAAAAATATATCGATAGATATGACATCTAGCTAGCTAGCTATTGTTGTAGCAGAATGGATGATAGCGCCAATATTTTCCAAGGAATTTATTTTATTCTTCTCTGAGCCTGTTAAATGTATCTGAATGGGAATTTTAGTAATTGGATCTTGGATGAAAGTTCAGCCTAAAATGCTTTTCCCTCATGGCCAAATTCGTAAATGAGATAGCATTATTACCCACCAACCAAAACGGAACCCTTTGTGGTCGCTGGTGTCGGCTAGCAAGTTGTGGCCGTCGTCGAAATCTTTTGTTGTTCTCTTTTAGTAGTAGAACTGTGCTTCAAAATTCACTATTACTAATAATCTCGGATTCAATTTTTACAACCACCAAATTGATCAAGATTGCCCTTTAATTGGCTCCATCTAAACACCGGATTGCTAAGCAGCATTTTACTGCTTAAATCCTCGAGTTTGATTTTTATACATTTTAAAAATTTTCGTTGAAAATTTGAAAATCTCATCTGTCATAGGTAGATGTGTAAAATGAAACGACGTAGATTATATCTTTATCCGAGTAATCGAAAAGAACACCCAACGACTTCATGTGGCCAGTGTCTACTCCAAATTAAGATCAGTTTGCTGATTTCATAAAAAAAAACTCTCCTTTCGAATTTGGGAACTTACCTTCAAGCCTAGTGTACCATTTCAACACCAATTACTCGTGTGAAGGAAGTCAATAAACTATATTTTCCACAAATCAAGGAGATTAATTTAAAAAAAAAGAAAGGAGGAGATTAATTCACACAATGAAAAATATAATATTTTATGTCTTTCCTTCATATTATCCAGTGATTGTAATTGGTACCAATAAAACGATTACAAACCATTAGAAATTATTTAATTCCATATCAAAATTTTCAAATGGGCAATCTTGAATTGACATCAATACATCATGTAATTGTCTAGAAAACATCTGTAACACCCGGCCAAATTTTAAAGAAAATCAATCAGAATCAAATCAAATTAAAAACAAATTAGATTGGATAAGGAATTGGAAATTATCCAACTTAAAAGTTGTAACAAACTTTCTCCTCTAAATACTTTTTTTTCTACCCACCTTAATTTCATTTGCCCTAGCCGTCAAATTCCTCATGTCCTCCCTCGTGTACCCATGTCTAGGAACCCAAGAACGCGTTGCCGAATGTCAGAGAGACCATCGGAGATTAGCCCGAGTGAAACAAGATGAGCAACAACAATAGTTGGTCTTTTTCTCCTTGTTTTCAGCTGCAATTTTCTTAGTCCAACTTCTCTCCATTTCCTCTATTAAATCGTGCGACTAGCGGATGAACATGAGCAGGGGAGAAGGACCTTCGAGATTGGGGGTCCATTTGGAATGGCGGTGACGAGGACGAATGAAAGAATCCGGAGAAATAGAGAAAAACTACAGGAAAAGCTAATAGAGGTAGGTGGATCGATTTTAACGATATATTTGTATGTTTAAGGACCCAAGCCATGGTATCTCCTCGTATCTACCATGCAATGTTTCATGTATGTATGATCGTTCCTAAGAGGTTTATTCCGACGAAATCGCGTGAAGTCGTGACCACGATTCCATATGACTACTCGGGCAAAAATCAATGAAGAGCCCCACTCGAGTTCCTCATCACCTACGAATGCATAGACACCGGAACCAGACCGAGCTCCACTGAAGTTGACCCGAGTTTCTGGCAATGACATGCCCCATATTCAATCCGAGCCGAGTCCAGGTTATACTCAACTCGGATTAGCCCGAGACACTGACCATTGAAGAACCCAGCCCGGTCAGACCCACCTCGCCCATGTTCTGCTGAGATGCTATAATGTGATGTGATTTCATCTTATTATTATTTTAATGTTGTTGTGTCTAATTTTACTGATATATTGCTTTAGAGTACCGCATTGCATTATATGATCTGAAGACCCAATTTGGGCGAAGACTATAACCTAAATAATTAATAAAGATAAAAGCTTGGGTGTATGGATTGATGAGAGCTCGTGGTATTGTTATTTCATCGCATTGGTGCACTGACTTTACCATGTTTTTGGCCATGATTCTTCCTATTGTGTGACGAAAGAGGATACCCTCTCTTATAGTACACAATCATTGGCTTCGTGAAGTTTATGGCACCTCATTGCAAGCAAACATTCATTAATGATATTGATTCAGAGCATTGCATGATACATTAACTCAGAGCATTGTATTGATTGATCTTATTCAGAGTATAGTATTAATCTACTATCCTTATATAGCATATAACGGATTTCATTTCCATTGATTATTCCATTAATACTTATGCCTATCTGACCTATGCTATGTATTGTTAATGTTTATCCACTAATTTATTATTTACCTATTGGGCTGCAAAGCTCACGGATTATTGTTTCCATGCATTGATCCTGCGAGTAATGATGATAATCAAGAATGAGCTCAAGCGACTGATGATGTTCGTGATGGTCCATTGCATATGATGTGTCTTAGGCTATCTTATTTTAGTGTCATTGGATATTGACCCTGCTCATCTGCCTCTCGTGGGCATCTTCCTCCTTCTATCTGCATTCGGATTGGTAAAACAAAGCACTCATTCTGTACCGAATAAATCGGGAAATGGCATTCCACCTGTAAAGCCCTTACCCTTCGTTCGGAAAGCAAAAATGTTCTGATAGAGACGTTCCACCCTTTTCTTGTGCCGAATAGAGAATTTTGAAGACTAGCAATCCCTCTTAAAAAAAAAGTATCTTTTCATAGATACATGAATTATTTTAGACTTCCACTTAAGTTAGACTTCCACTCTATAGTTTATGTTGATTGACAATATGATTTATCTCATAGCTACAGTTGGACTTCCACTTTATTATTATTCTTATTGATATCATTAAGTTTTCTGCTTATATTGTTTACTGGTCAAAGAACCGGACAAAATCAAAATTTTAATCAGAGCATAACATTAGTAGCAATCATCAAGTTGAATTTTTTCACGTGGTAAAGGCGATTTGAAAGCGTTACAACATCTCTAGAAGGTTTTTCTTTATACAGTATCTTTTTATATTGAAGAATTAAAATATTTTCATTGGGACATATAAGGTCTGCTATATGGTTAGTTTTTCTATATATTAGTTTAATGGAGATGTTCCCCTTAAAGGAGAACACGATGTAACTCATCAGATAAAAAATTATACTGATCAAATTAAATTTTTTTACATGAAATCACTCATATATTTTTATTAGATACTTAAAGATAAGGGACGTCCTTCCTTCATTATCCATCTACCTATCCCCAAAAATCAGCATACTAAATAAGATAAGAGTTCAATGAAATGGAAGTAGGAATCAATCTCATTTAACCACAATGCGGGAGAAAATAGAAATATTTTACATTTACAATAAATCAAATTCGAAATCTTGCTTAAACGAATATGAGTCCTCTACTTTGCCTCTACTTCCGTTAGTAGTATCACCATTTTTTTTCACTTCATTCCATTGGAAAGGGAAAAAAAAAGGCAAAAGTGTCTGGTATGAGTGACAATAAGTATGTCTGGATTCGCAGTAAGGCCATTCTAAACTTGATATGCTACTTAACCTCTTTCAAAATAATATAATTACTCAATGTTTTAATACAACAAAAAAATGGGAAATTATTTCTATGTTTTTTCAGGGAAAAAAAAAACAAAACAAAAGCATCTTCCAAGAAATATTCCCATACTAAAACAATGCTTAACTCAGTAAAATGATTTATTCTAGAATTATTTTTCTATCACAAGGTGGATGCAAAAATTTTATTCTAGAACAAAATCATAAGAATCTTGCAAGTACTCCTCCGGTCTCTTGACCTCAATTAGAACAAAGATCTCAAAGATCTTCTGAGCAAAGTAAGAACATTGCAAGTTCCAACTATGCATCCAAACATCTTTGGAATTACGTTTCAAAATGTTAAATATTTTATGACATATAATATAAATATATATACTCATGTATGCAAACTCGTAAATATATATTATATTTATATATAGAAGTTAATGAGTATGTAGGGCACTCCGCTCTACCAAGTGCCTATTTTTTTATTATTTAATTAATTTAATAATTATAATTAATGATTAAATTAATCATATACTTCTTAATTAAATGAAGTAATATATATTTATTGACATAATTTGATAATAAAAAATTATCTAAGGCTAAATAAATTTTGATCATTGAATTAATCATATTTGTTAAATAGCTTAATCGTCATCATTGGATAATCTGAGGACCTTGATTTTAGTCATATGTATTATTTAGCATATATTTTATATTATTATATATTTATTTTATTAATCTAATAAATAATATGAGTATTATGTACACGTTCTACATTGAATGCTTATATATACATTTCATCTTAAATATAATATATATATAATATTATAGAATTTACAATGTGAATTTACTGAATATAAAATGAGTCAACATAACCTCTGAATTTTGTTATCACTTTTGTTCGCTTTTGGCACATAAAAAATAGAAAAAAAAAGTGAGAACATTGAGTTGTAACTGCTCTGAACATTCAATTTTTTTTAACCCAACGAAAGAAAATTGTTATTCTAGAGAAAATAATATTAAGAGAAAAAAGCATTTCTAAGAAATAACGTAGTCCGTCGGATGGTCATGGTGTCCCGAAATCCACGGACAAAAATTACTCAGACATAAACGTTTCGTTTAAGCAGCCTAATGACACGTTTTAGCACTAAGACCGCGGCCGTCGCCACAATTTAAATTTCAAAATATTCTCAAGCGTTACACTCCCTCCTCCTCGCTGCTGCGCCCGTCGCCGCTTGCTCGAGAGCAAATGACCAATGCGACGATGGAGACGGTGGAGAGCGGCAGCAACGAGCAAAGCGCCGACGAGCCCTCGAGGGTCTCCTTCCGCGAGGGCCGCCTCGCCCGAAGGAAAGCCGAAGAAGCTGGTCCGCCTCCGTCACCTTCGTCTTTCGATTGCAACTCCTCTTTTTTTTTTCTTTCTTACATTTTTTTTTTGTGTCGCGATTGATCTAATCTTGTTATGGACTTCTTCGCTTTGGTTCTTGTTGTTGTTGTTGTTGTTGTACCTATCAGCCGTGAGGCGATTCGAAGCGGCGAGCTGGCTGGAGAGCGTGGCGGGGCCGCTGGGGCTCCCCACGGATCGTCCGACCGACCAGGAGTTCATCTCCTGTCTCCGGAGCGGCCTCGTCCTCTGCAGAGCTATTAACAAGGTCAAGCCCGGGGCCGTCCCGAAGGTCGTGGCGACTCCGTCGGTGGGCAGCGCGTGGGACTTGCAACCCCTGCCGGCGTACCAGTACTTTCAGAACGTCCGCAACTTCCTGGCCGCCGTCAGGGAGCTGCAACTTCCGGACTTTGAGGCGTCTGATATTGAAAGGGTCGAAAGAACATGCCGTAAAATTTAGTCCTTTTGAGTCATTAGCTTATTCTGCTCTTTCCTTTACACTACATGCTATCTTCTGGAAAATAGGAGACAATTGAGGTCAGATCCGCAGTGAAGATAGTCGACTGCATTCTTGCCTTAAAATGCTTCCACGAGTTCCGCAAGGCAAGCGGGGGCAGTTACACTCCTCTGAAACATGCCAAATCTCCCTTAATTTCCAAGTCTAGCAGCCAATTCTGGTCAACGGGCGTTTCTTCGGCTTCGCCTGTGAATCCTCGACGTTTGGAGATGATGGACACTCCGAAGAAAGAGCAATCAGCCCAGCATGGGAGACAAGGATCTCAGGGTCAGTGTGACTTGATGGACCGTAGATGTAGATCATATACTTAGATGATTAAGTGCAGTGGCAGTGCTTGTTTGCATTCTTTAGTTAGTTTTTGTGATCTTACAAGAAGTATCATCTATCTGTTACGGGTTTATTCTGTGTTTTATTACAATGTTCTTATTTTGTGTTATTCTTGCAGATGCAATGGACTCTCTAGTGAAAACAATTTCTACTCTTATGTTTGATTGTAGGGAGAATATTGACCAAAGCCTTTTAGACTCCTGGAATGAAGGGCAAATAGTGAGGCTTCTTTTGGTTTGTCATTCAATTTGGTTTCTGGGCTTTCTCTGCCTTCTACAGTTTTTCATTCCAAAATAAATTTGATGCAGGATCCTGTTAGCTTATTCAGTAAGATAATGTCAAGATGTCTGGGAGGGAAGCAGGTACCAAAGGCTAATGACAATTTGGTTCATATGTGAAGATTCTCAACTTTGATAAACGAAAAAGAAACCTAATGGATATATTAGTATCAAATGTGCAAAGTATAACTGATAAAGCAGAAAAGAATATACAACACCAGATGCCATTTAATCATTCTAGATTCTAACGAAGGATACCATTTTTTGTGCAATAGCTATTGAATACTTAGTGTCTTTTCTTCTTCAACCTTTTAACTTCAACAGATTTTCACAGTCTCATTCCTAAGAAAACCACTTACAAAAGTTTCTTGATATCTCTTTCTTTTTGAAAGTATGGGTTTTGTTTCTTGATATCTCTTCAGTCATTTTAATTAGAAAAGTTTTTGTATTGGACATAATATGACTGCCTGTTATGCAGTTCTCGTATTTATTATTTTATGAAGAACTATGATAGTTTTATTTCTAGAAAAGTATGAATAATCAATGTCATTCTAATTTGCAGTACATATGACTCAACTGTGAAACTTCTTGCTTTATATGTTTATTTTTTTCTTTTTAAATGTAGCTAGCTTTTGAGGATTCTATTTCTGCGTATCTTTGAAGAATTGACATTCCTACCAGTTTTAATTGTAGAGTGATTTTTAAATATTCTTTGTCTTAGTCGAAACTTTGGGTAAATATGACAGCATTCCTACCTACAACGTAAGCTCACGAAAAGTTTTCCAATGCATTTATATAGCTGGAAGCTCTCCTTAATGCTCTCGCATCTGAAGGAAAGATGGCAAACAAAAGAATATCTAGTCATCCTCATAAGGTACTCTTTCTTTTACTTTCTGTGTGAACTCTAGATATTCTTTCTCTTTTCAAACTGTTGGTAAATATGACTGCATTCCTGGATGCCACTTAAGATAGCTGAAAGTTTTCTCATGAATTCCCATAGCTGGAAGCAGTCCTGAATGCACTCCCATCTGAAGGAAATATGTTAAAGAAAAGAGAATCTAGTCGTGCCCATAAGGTACTCTTTCTTTGACCATTTAAGAAACCTTCTGTCCATTATAAGCATTCGTAGTTGGAGAATAAAGCTCCTGTGATACACCATTTTATATATTAGTTTCATATTGTTTTCTATGAGACCCTAGATGCACAACTTTTTTTATAGCAACAGAGCATGTCGATGATGTCTTTGTTTCTTATATGTTTACTCAATCCAAAAGTATGTAATGTTTAACTCAAGCTAGAAATAAATAAGTATCCCCTATTGTGTGTGCTTAATGAACAGAAATTTTGGTGGTGGATTTATCCACTTTATTACTTGCGATTTGACATCTAAAGCAACTTCATCTCTAATATAGGACATGCTTTTCTCTCAAAAAATATAGGACATGCTTACCTATAATAACACGAATTACGATCTCAAAAGGGAACTTATCCTCACTAGCTTATTACTCCAAACATCTGCAAAATATTTTTGTTGCTTGACATGTTGAAAACTTGAGCTATTTAAAACTTAAAATATCAATATCAAGAATCTAAAAAATTAAGTGTCCTATAAGATTAGCGGGTTCATTACCCTTATGGTGACTTGATGCTATGCCAATCTTGGCCATGTCAACCAATGTATCATGCTATAAACAAATTGTGGGCATTCTCCCTTTGATTGGGAAAGGAGTTAATTTCGTACAATTTACCTTGAAATATTTGGAAAAGTCAACGACATGATGAAAAATAATCAATCTGTAAAACTTGGTTTGTAACCTATCTAGAGAAAATGAGTGGTCCAAGCTTGCCCATTATTATTCACAACTTGCCTTCCCACAACTTAGAAAATCTTTCCCAATTATGTGCAATCTCATAAAAGTGAGCTTTACCATTTTCAAAAAAGTGATGTTTACATAAAAAGATTACTTCCTCAATTTCATCTTTCGATGTCCATTTTATTTGTTTGAATGACTGTGACTTAAGTTTTGAGAAGTGATATTCTTCTGAAGAAACAATGCTATTAAATTCAATTAATGTAACAAAATGAGCATTGACTAATTTTTGTACACTAATTTTTTTATTATAATACAATATTTATGTTCGATAAATGTAACAAAATGAGAATTGATTTTTTTATATTAAATTTTTTATTCACAATACTTTAATTTTTTTATCATCTAGCAATGTTTGTCACTACTTGTAAATTTCATTTTTTTATTGTTCTGTTCTTTTCCTTTTCTCAAATATGTGAGTTATTTGGTTGCAGTAATGAACTATCCTTCATTTTAATTTAACTTGTCCACAATCTAGGAAATGACCAGCACTTGGAAGGTGACTTATATAATGTCAATTTGTTCAAAATAAACATGTTAATAATTGCATATCTTCTATAGAAAGATCTCCCCTATTGGCTTTACCACATGTAAGGTTATTCAGAAAACACATGAAAGACTAATGTTAAATTTTTGCCAACAGTACCAACGACATTTTTCACAACACCTTCCATTCATTTTTTTATTTACCCTTGATATAAATAGTATGACAGCATTGTGCATTCAGGCATCTCATTGGAATCTGGGCATTATTATGCTTACATCAAGGTATTAACAAAGTCCCTTCAGTGTTTTCCCTTTAGTATTTCCTTTCTGATGACGATGACGGTATTACATCCATTTACATTTTCCCATAATATACTGGATGCATCTGGACAGTGGTATTGCTGTAATGATGCTCATGTTTCCCTTTCAATCACACAAGAGGTTTTGTCAGAAAAAAGCATATATCCTTTTTTATCTACGCCATAATCAATGCCCGGTCCCAAGCCCGGATAAAGGAGGAGGGTTGTGTTAGGCCCCGACAGCCAGCGTAAAATCCTGTCGAATCTTATAAACATGGATCAACGATAGTCGTATGATCCATGTAGCCGACCCCACCTAGTGGGATAAGGCTTTGTTGTTGTTGTTGTTGTTGATATAAATAGTATGACAATCGAAAAGATTATACATAGATACGAAGTCAACTATATAAGAATCTTGTCTGTTACTCATCAAAGTGTGACAATATGCTTGTTTGCCTTTGCAGTATTGTAAGTTGTGCATAGAGAAAGGTAATCGTTATTGCTGTTGTCTGTTGGAAGTGCAAGAGAAAGAAGTTATGGTAAGAAATTTTAAACTTTCTATTGTTAACATTCTTGTAAATGCTCCCATATTTCCTTTTTCATTACATGAAGCAAGTTCCGACCTATTTGTCTATACATTGCAGTTTGCAGGATTTTGATAAGTTATAATCTTGCTAGTTAATCATAACTGATTTTTTTGAATTTGTTAATTTGTTTGATGTACTCTCTCACGGACAACTTTTTTCATGTGTGCTATGGACTTGAAAACAACTATCTTTAGGAAATCTACTTGATGCGTCAGATATAGATCATGATCATTATATAAACAACTCTATCATATTTAGATTGTTATACCATGATTTATGCAACAATCACATTCTTGGTGAAAACCGAGGCATGGGTGAAACTTAGTAGGCACTTGTGCAGTTTTTGTTGGTAAATAAACTCAAGAAGGTTGTAAAGTCTTGCAAAGTTTTCTCACATTGACAATCAAGGAAGAGAATTATATTCAAATAGTCAACATGAAAGGAAAGGAAAAGGGACAGGAAATATTTTGAATAGTTTCGCCATAAACGGTAAACATAGGGTAAAATTTTTCTTATATACAAAATAATCAATGGGAAATTAAGATTTCATATAGCTGAATCTAGCTATCTGAACCCTTTTCGTGCAAAGTTGTGATTGAATGCGGCAGTATGCTTATTTACTTTCACCAAACTGCCAGTTACTCTGCACCTTCTCTATTTTGGTATATACCTATGATAAGAGTTTTTTGTCACAGGTGTAGCTACATTATGAACATAGTTGCGCCATCATTGTTTACTGACCAAAATGAACAAGGAGTTTAGTGGGGGTTGTATGAATTGCAACAAAGATCTGTTGGCGATTAAGAAACTGATATGTGTTAAATTTCTTTAGGGATTTAAAGATTTTAGGATGCTGACTTCTACCATAACATAGGGTGGATTGGTGTTTAATATGACATACTAGAATTAATAAAAAGAATTGTTGTAGTTATTAAGTGCTAATATAAATATGTTTCTCATCTATTTTGGCTTTAATTGTGTTGGGAGGACCTCAAATTTCAACATGTAGTAGAGCAAAATCTCAATTTCCGATCTTTCCACCCGTCATGTGTATAGTAATGGTGCCCTTATTTATTCAGTTAGGAGTTTGGACATCAAACTTTTGAATATCAACTACTTAAGGGAGAAGGCATAGAACTCCAACTTTTCTTATTATTTTTTTTCTGGAAACAAGATTTCGACATAGTTTGTGGTTTCCCTTATGTTTTTGGCATGAAAAAAAATCCGGATTGAATCTACCTAGTCAAAGTCTTTGCTTAGCTGTAAAGGAGTAGGCCCGTTTAAACTATCTGATACCTCTTCTCATGAATCACCGTGTGCCCAAATTCGGTATAAAAAGATACAATTCAGGATTTTGAAAGTCAGAACTGTGATATTTGTTCCCATCCTATTGTTGGAGTGGTCATTGAAATTCTTATTTTGATGTGGAGATGGGAGAATCAGTTTATTTCTTCAGACCAGAATAGAAATTGCAAAGCTAGACTAATAGTCATAGCTAATGAAATCCATATACTTGATCCTGCAGTAGTAGCCAACATTTTGTAAGGAGTCGAACGGTGAACCTGTTAGTGCCTTCCATCTTCTGAACATGCCAATTGCATGATAAAAAAGCCTTCCATTTTCCTTTGATTTCACTCTGCTTAAAGCTACTCCGTGATTAAGGAATTTGGAACTCTAGAATATTAACAATATCTAACTTTTCCCCAAGTATGTTCAACTATGTTGAACCAAAGAGCTACATGACTTTGCCTCATCTAATAACTTAAGCTTTTGAATGGGGTGATGGATCATCAAATTTTTGGTGCAGCAATCATTTGAACTTGATATGCAAGTTAATGAATCCTAAATGATTTGGAAAATTTTAATCCCTAGAGAATTTTGTGTACTGAATTATATTATCATTATTCCCCACCTAGTGGGATAAGGCTTTGTTGTTGTTGTTGATGTTTTCGGCAATCACCTGGATAAGTGCAATCACACTAATTTTTGAGAGATGTCATGCTGAGATCATTGTACATCACAACTCTTTTTATTCAAGAGTGGAGGTTTGGGTAATGTCTTTGGTGGGTAGTGAGCTCAGGGTTTTTTTTGTATTTTTTTGGTAAACACACTTAGATTTACCGGTTTTAAAGATTTAATACAATCTCGGATGACTACCACAACTATTTGGCATTGTTGACTGGTCAGCGTCTGTGATGTGCATTGTCTCCATACCTCCAAGGTGACAGGGCACTCAAAAAATAGTACAGCGACATCCTCTGCCACCACACTACACATGGCTGATGGCGTGTCAGTGCTAAGTGCCCATCTTACTCGATAAGCTGTGATGAGGATCCTTGCATGTTTCACAAGCTAAGCGAAAAACCTGACTTTGAGCCAGATATATTTGCAGACAGGTCCTGTCTGTTAAGGGTCATAACCATCAGAAATAATTGGAGATGGACCTCTCAGGCCAAGAACTTGCTAGGGAGCCAAGCCCATTCATCCATCCTGAAAACATTGGGTCAAAATGTGTACTCAAATTAGATGGATATTATTTAATATGAAGAATGCCACAGATACTAGGGAACTGCTTTTAAACATAATAACTATAACATATCAAATTTTACCAAAATTAGTAGATATTCAGCTTTTTCTCTTTTCCTTGTGTCGTCATTAGTTCATGTAAAATAAAAGTATATTGCATCATGTTTATCATAAAACTTAAAAGGTCTTGTTGAATTCTTTGAACTGGTCTACAGGACCTGAGGACTTTGTTATCAAAAACCAGGATGGACTTCATATACCTAAGGAGTCAGTTGCAAAATGATTTTACACAATTAGGTATTTCTAACTCTGAAACATTGAAACATTTGGAACAACAACAACAACAACAACAACAAAGCCTTATCCCACTAGGTGGAAACATTTGAAAAACTCTCAAAAATTGAAAGTAATCATCACCAGGAGAAATTACTTAAAATTTAATTAAAGTACTTTTAGCGGATTCAAGAGAAGAGATTAATACAAAATTGGAAATATGGAGAAATACGTTGGAGTCAAAGGGTTTTCGTTTAAGTAGGAATAAAACAGAATATATGCATAGCAATTTCACAAATAAACAACTTAGAGACGATTTGAAAGTTAGATTAGGGGAGGATATAATTCCTCAAGTGACAAAGTTTAAATATTTAGGATCAATTGTAAGACAAGATGGTGAGATTGATGACGATGTTAATCATAGAATTCAAGCTGGTTGGTGTAAGTGGAGGAAAGCCACTGGAGTTCTTTGTGATAGAAAAGTACCCAACAAAGTTAAAGGAAAATTCTATCGTACTGCTATAAGGCCAGCAGTGTTATATGGTAGTGAATGTTGGGCTATGAAGGGACAACATGAACGTAAAGTGGGGGTAGCCGAAATGAGGATGCTGAGATGGATGTGTGGTCATACAAGATTAGATAAGATTAGGAATGATCATATACGTGAACGAGTCGGAGTGGCTCCTATTAGTGAGAAAATGGTAGAGAATCGCTTGAGATGGTTTGGTCATGTTCAGAGAAGACCATTAGATGCGCCAGTAAGAAGAGTAGATCAAATAATCTGGAGTCCGATTAAAAGAGGGAGAGGGAGGCCAAGGCGGACACTTGGCGAACTAATAGAGCAAGATCTATTGGTGAATAATATACCGAAAGGTTTGGTTACTAATAGAGCGGAATGACGTCGTATGATCCATGTAGCCGACCCCACCTAGTGGGATAAGGCTTTGTTGTTGTTGTTGTTAATTAAAGTACAACTTTTCAGCTCAATGCTTTTTCCATGATAATGTTCCAAAAGAAAATGCCATCTTTCTTTCTTTTTGCAGAAAGTCAAATAAAAAGTATGTCAAACTCTGCTTCTGGATATGACAAAGCATTTAAAGAGAATAAACATTTATACAACGTGCTTCAAAAATTAAATGGTAAGTGTTGTGTTATATCCTTGCATATCTATGAAATACTCACGGATGTTTACTCTCTTTCTTCAGGACACATTCAAGTCTTTTGCAGGATTAGACCAATGTACTATGGAGCAAATTCTTCTATAGAAAATATTGGAAATGATGGTTCGTTGATGATTTCCGATCCACTTAATCCTCAAAATGGACGCAAAATATTCCAGTTCAACAAAGTGTTCGGTCCACTTGCCACTCAAGGTAACACTCCAGATCTTGTTCCTACACTTTTTTAATCCTTTAAGATTATAAATAGCATGCAATCTTGTTAATTTTGCAGATGAAGTATACAAGGAAACTCAAAATTTAATAAGATCAGTCATGGATGGTTATAATGTATGCATATTTGCTTATGGACAAAGAGGATCTGGTAAAACACATACAATGGTATGACTCAACGTAGTTCTTTTCAGTGTTTCTCATGCCATTAAGTGTTCCATTTTGTTGGACTTACTATACTACACTTATTTAACAGTGGGGCCTGACAAGTGAACTAGGGAAGGAGATGGGTCTAAATTACATGGCATTGAATGATCTGTTTCGCATGTCAAATGTTAGAGAGAAGATTAAGTATCAAATTCGAGTTCAAATGATTGAGATATGCAATGAGGAAGCCCATGACCTTTTGTTAGAGAATGCAGTTAACACAAAATATCCTTTCATGCTTTAATATGTTTTCTTGTTCAAATTTCTATTGTCTTGAGCTACAAATCTTCCTGTTTGTTGATTGACTATGATAGCACTTTAGATAGAAGGACTTGTTCAAATAACATCTTAAGCCTTCCTGAAGCTAGTATGCAGCTTGTACAGTCTACTAATGATTTTCTTAATCTAGTGAAGTTAGGGGAGAAGAATCGAGCTTTTGGTTCTATCCTAATGAATGATAGGAGTAGCCACTCTCACAGGTTATGCACACTTTCAGTCGTTACTGTAAATATTTTGTCCTTATTGTCACTTCATTTTCTCTTTTAAGTATCCATAGGACTGAATTGACGTTTTCGAACTCCTTGCAGTGTATTGACGGTGCATGTAAATGGTAAGGATATCTCAGGTGACACAATAAGCAGCTGTTTGCATTTGATAGACCTTGCATGTAGTGAGAGAGTGGACAAATCAGAAACCATAGGAGGTGACAGATTGAGTGAGGCACAACATATCCACAAGTCCCTTTCTTGTTTGGAAGATGTCATTACAGCCTTATCTCTGAAGAACTCTCATATCTCATATCAAAATAGCAAACTCACACAAATGCTTCAAAACTCACTAGGTTCTGGCACAAAATGAAATTGTTTCATCTTTTTTCATCATAGGCATCAACAGTCGACTGACTTTTTCCACAAATTTGTGAAAGGTCAAAATGCAAAACTGCTAATACTTGCTCATGTGAGTCCAGAAGGTGACTCTTATGAAGAAACAATGAATACACTTAATTTTGCGCAAAGAGCATCAACAATTGAACTGGGGACTGCACATCTGAACAAAGAAAGTAATGAGATTAGAGAACTGAAAAATCAGGTAAAGCTTGGCATCACTCACTAGAAAGAGGGTCATCCACTCAGGTTGTCAGTGTTCGCGGCAAGGAAGAGAAAATGATTCATTAATCCCTAGAAATTATCTTTTCAAAAAATCTTCTCCATTGTTTGCATTCCAAGGTCCAAGCTTTTAAGCTTGTCTATTTCAATATCTGAGCTTATACACATGACCTATAGTATTGCTGAAATATTCTTTAGATTTTGGAGATAAACCTCTTTTCTTCCCATCTATTGTGCATATCTAAGGCCAACAACTTGTTATGCAGTTTTTTCTTTTTTGCAATCAGCTGAAAAATCTTTGATCATATTGCTACGTGTCACCCTTTCTCGTAATTATCTAGCATTTTGTAGTCCCCAAGATTGATCAACACTTGTAAAACATATGAATTTGCAGATAGATAGCCTTAAGAAGGCTTTGACCATGAATGAATGGGAAAAGGATATTGCCCAACATAAAATGAAAGAAAATACGCCCGTTTCGGAGAGACCAAAACAAATGGAGCGAACACCTCGACGCCCACGAAGACTGAGCATCGACGATGTTGGTTCCAGGACTGGAACGGCAGCAAATGCGAATGACAGAAAGATGTTGAAGTCTCCAGTTTCAAGGTCTAAATTTATGATTGATCGTACTCCTCCAATTTCCAATTGGAGAATAAGTTCAGAAGGATCAACGAGTGAAATAAATAAAAGAACACTCATATATTCAGATTCAAATGTAAGCAATCAACAATTTTTACACGCTTAATTCAGGTTCTTGTCAAGCACAGTCTCACCATTTACTTCATTTTCTACTGCAGACGAGAATTCCCACTGAACATCCCTCAGAAAGGAACATATCCTGCGCACAGTTGGATTTGGTAGGTGGTAAAGAACTGAAAACAAGCTCAAGCAATCAGAAGTTTGTCTCTGGTATTGAGGCTTTCTCTGGATCTCCATATACTAGCAGCACAGTTTTCAAGAATGGGTTGCCAAACTTAGACAGCAACCCTCGACCCCATCTTGTAGAAAGATCACCAGTTATCAAACGAAATCTGAATGAGACAACGCCAGCCAAATCTACTTCAGTTATTAGATCTCATCTGAGAAGCTCCAGCAACAATCCTAGCAGTAAAGGGGGGATGCAAATAAGGAAATCCATACAGAATATTGGTAAGCTGATCAATGGTTCTGTCAAAAGGTAACTCTGTCAGTTTTGCCAAGAAATTTTATACATCTTGATAGCATTCTACTTATTTCGCAGCGTGAAAACAGTTTTTCTATACTTTCTGAATCCTTCTCTAAATGTTCAGAAACACTGAGTTTCCATCAGAAACGCCTTCCCAATTTGGTAGAGATGCTATCTTTGATTAAAAGTCGCCCATTCCAGCTGATGTCAGATTAAGAAGACAATCTTTAACTAGTATTGAAACAATGGGTTTGAATATGACTAGGAAATCTATTGGTGGAAAAGCATCGGATTCAAGTAAGTATTTCTCCTTCCAATAAACTCTGTTGCAGAGCATTTATTCCAAAAGTAAAAAATACATATACATCAATAAGCTATGATATATTATTTTTTATCACGCCAACTAGATGCACTAAACAAATTTTTGCGCGTAAGAACAATAACTAAGCACATATGTAAAATGATCACAACATAATTATTTCACTGCACTCCATCGAATGTAATAAAAGAGTTCCGTAACAAGGTTCTCATGTGAACTGTGTGCTCTATGATGTGATTTTTGTATTGGGCAGATTCAAATAGTTCCCAAACTTCAAGGACACCTCCGCCAGTCAGGGCAACTAAGAAATGGTTATGAACCAAATGGTTAATTGGTTATCACAGCTGATATTTTGACGTTGACATATTTCTACAGCTATTAGCACTTCTAACAAGGTACTCAGGAGCACCAGTACTAGAAGATAAATATGCCTAATATAATTTCCTTCATTGCGTGCCACCAACTTTTTTCAGAAATGATCAGAGGCAACTGATTACTTGTGATCACCTAACAATGAGAGAAATGATCAAGCAATTCAGAAGTACAAATTTCATGTCATGTTTTGAAATATCGTTGAATTATTTGTCTTATCATCATTACAGAAGTAGAATTAGCTTTAAGTGATTCTTGAATAAATATCATGGATTGCATTCATGATCAATGTTGGAACAGAGTTGTATATAGGAAAGGTACTAAATTTGTCAATGCAAAAATACCATCAAGATCATATAATTTATCATATAAATAAGTATAGATATAAGATCATTAAGGAAAATTGCCCAACATCATGAGATAATCATTGCTATAAGGATAAATTAACAGGTCAATAATAGCATAGCTAATCATCATCATATAAATTATTATCACATGGTCATGCAGAAGACGTTCAATGGTAGGAAGCATCTTCACAAGTCACGGTACATTCCAACTAAGATGAGGATGATGATAGCGTTAGTCGAATCGTGATAACTGGTGAGATTTATCTAAGTATTGGGACAAACTGATAATAAAGTGGGCAACACACTCTAAGAGTCAAATGGAAAGAGGCATGCAGATGCCCAGACTAGGACAAGATGTCATGTTTTAAAGATGAGATACTCATCTTACATGGTCCATGACTTAGGAAAAGATTTTTGTCCAATCACTCATCCTAAGCAAAGGATGGGTGGTGCAACAGAAGGATGGTGGGGGACATCTGGGGGAGTCGGTCGATAGATGGTCAAGGGTTGAAGGACTATGACGCGTTCGAGTGAATTGATCATGCGAGACGAGTGCTAGGTGATACCCTATTCCTTAGGATCTTGGAGGGATACTTTTGTTCGTGGAAGCGATGTGGATTGGCCACTCACACGTGTTCTCGAGCTTGGAAAAAGCTTGGGATTAGTCATTTCGGCCCAACAAATAGGGTACAAAAGTTATCCGAGGGAGTTGGCCAACTGGGAAAAGGTATTATGTCATATTGGCATAATAGAAGGATATAGGAGTTATCCGAGAGAGTTGGCCAACCGAATGATCGTGGGGGTAGAAGGATAGTGAATTATTTGAGATAGTTGTTCATTGGCGGTACCCATATCCATAAGAATTCGGAAGTGATTTTGTTCTATTGGCGACCATTGGGACGAACTGGTCGCTCCTACAATGGTGCATGGGGCGTTGTGTCGTGGACTAACAATGTTTGAAGTTGTTTCCTAAATCAGTGTGGAAACTAATCGATAGATGACAAGGAGCAAAACAAGAGGACTACGAGAAAGTCGATTTGTCAATTCTTGTGCACGTGAAGGTATGAAGTGGAGTTATACCAAAGTATCTTCGAAGGATATCACTAATAAGAAAATGGGCAATTAGCGACGCGGAGTAACGTCACATATAGTAGTGACGCTACATAGACGTCACTAGCGCCTTGATGACGTCGATGTTGCGTCCCAAAAATGAGACGCTATTTGCCTCTTAATAGCGTCTCATTAGCGTGTTCTTAGCTATTCATGAAATAAATGCTAACGAAGGCGCCTTGGAGACGCTACGTAGATGCTATTATTGCGCGCCACGAGCGAAAATGCGTGGGAGAACCTAGCGCCGTTCTCGCGTCGACATCTCTCGACGCTAACTTTGCGTCGCACACAATGCGGCTCTAAAGAGACGCTATCTGGCGTCACATGTTTAAATGACGCTATGTAGACGCCAATGTGATTACTTGGCAACTACATATAGGTTATCTATAGTTATATCATTATTTGTTTTATATTTAAACCATAAACCCTATATATTATATATACTATATGTTAATCAATAAATAAATTAAATATTATATTAGTATTATCAGCATATATATGTATTCCTACATGATTACATATATATGTATTTTTACATCATAGGAGTGTTCCTAAATATATAATTTGTTACCTATATTATATATGTTATTTAATGCTTACTAAGTTTAGAGATCTTTGTTTGACAACACTCACCGTGAAAAATATGGTGCAATTGGAACTTAATATTCCAATCATTTTATGCTAATCTAACGATCTATGGAACATTTCCGCCTGGTTTTTTTATTCCATGGAACATCTAACGATCCACCTGTCGTATGAAGCCAAAGTTGGTGTACCTGTTCAATACAGGTGGTTGTACCCATTTGAGAAATATCTTAACAGAATTAAAAGAACTGTGAAAAATAAGTCTCGAGTCGAAGGCTCCATTTGTGAGGCATACATGATTCAAAAGATTTCTTATTTCTGTTCATATTATTTCGAATCTCATGTCAATTGCGCCACAATTAGAGTACGACGAAATGATGAAATACTTGAAGGAACGTCGAGGACATATAATTGCTCAAGCTTCAACCAACTTGGTAGACATTATGGCAAGCCAAGAAGTCGATGGTTAAATGACGCTGAATTCAAGTCGACAATGAATCATGTCCTCTTAAATACACGAAAGGTGCAATGCAATGTCATGTAAGTCATGTACTTGATGTTTCCATTGTTCTAGTGCACTCAAATTACCCAAATATTTCAACTTATCATTTTTACTTTTGCAGTGCTTTCTTGCAACACTACAATATCCCGGATGAGGAGGCGCAAGTAAGAATCGAGAATGATTTCGCTCAATGGTTTAAGGATCACCTAAGACTCACACAAAATTATGTGTGCAATACGGTCCATTTAAGTGTGGTGAAGATTTTAATTAAATTTCTTATAACACCCTTGATTTAGCATGGGGTCCTAGTCGACTGGTGACAAGTTGGCCCGTGTATTTCATGAATGGTTAAAAGTTTCATACGGAGAGTTGGTCGCGAGGTAAAAAAATAGTTAACAGTGGCATATGTGTCAAAGTTTCTACTGATGGTGAAAATGAACGTGACTACTATGACATACTTAAATATATCATCGACTAGAATATACCGGCGGTAATAAGGTCACATTGTTTTAGTGTACTTGGTTCGATCCAATAGAAAGAAGGGGGACACGAGTTCACAAAGGCTTCCAAATCGTTGAATTAGATGTTACAAACGATTTGATCCTTTCATCATTCCATCTTCTACAAGGCAAGTCTACTATGTGAATTATCTAGAAGGGACAAGAGATAAAGCCCAATGGTGGGTCGTAATTAAGACAAAAGCAAGAAGTCGGATTGAGGTTGAAGGTGCATTACAAGTTGCATATCAAAATGATACAATGGCATAGGTTGGACCAATTGTAGACACACAAATGATTGAAGATCTCCAGGATGAACAACACATGTTCGATGAAGTTGACAATAAAGAAACCATTGATGAAGTAGGTAGTGATGACGAAACTGAGGAGGAATCTTTAAGTGTGTCATCTTCTCAGGTTTAAGATTAATTGGAATCATGTAACTATTCCGATAATGAGGAGTAGAATAGTAATTAAATTACGAATTCTTCAACTTTCAATCATATGTAATCATGTAACACTCGGATTTCGTTTAGTTATGACTTATGATTTTTCATTTCATGCAAATAGAATGTACGACGACTCCCCAAAAAACACCGCACCGACCATTGTGTGATGAGAGTGAAGCACCTTTGTATTATTTACCTTCTCATGAGTGTATGTACTTTGGTCCAAAAATTTAGCATGTCTCACATACCAAAAATTTGTTCTCTTCCAAAAAAGCGCCACCGGATATTAGAAATTGTTTCTCCAGTTATACATATGAATGAGCTCCCGAAGATGCAATGTCGCCGAATGCCGTATTTGAGGTTAATGTGATGCCATCTTTTCTTATTGTGCACTTATTGTTTTTTTTTAGTCAACTTGCGTACATTTCTTATTCTGGATCCAACTTAATTTTAATATCCTTGCACTTGTTTTGTAGATGTTTTGTTTTGGTCGTTGAAAAGGTAAAAGGAAGGAGAAGGAGAAGGGTAAGGAGAAGGACACTCCTAGAGGATCCGGTGGTGAGGCGATGCGTGGCCACCAGCCCATTGTGCCTAGAGCTACAAGGATTCGTATTGTAAAGCGTCAGGCTGTGCTATTACAGGACCCACCTTCGGATGATGACATCGCAAAGGACATGGTTACACCGGTGCCCGGCATTGCAAATATGGAGACACAAATGCCGAAGTCATGCAGCGACGCCGGTTTGTCACAAAATCCGTGTAAAAAATAATTGCAGCCGAATGGCAATTGCGGGTAAGTTATGCGAAAGTAGTTGTATATGAACTTTTTGGAAATATTTGACACTTATTCTAAAGTTACCGATCTTCAAAATTGTAGGTTTTACCCATCAAAACCTGTAGCAGCTGCGTGCACAAAAGTCATTCGCCAAAGATATACAGAATCATGACTCACTTGGAGAGATATTTCATATGCTACACGACAAATGATGTTTCGAGAGTTTCAGGTAATGTACCAAAATGCTGTTATAATATGATTTTTCAGCATGACCATTTAGTTGACAATTCTACTTATTTGTAAGCCGATGTATGGTGGGATCCTGAGCATATGGAGCAGATGTGGAAGGCATTCAATTCTAGGTGCTCCAGACATTTGTCATCGATGTTGTCGGACGCATGGGCTGCAGGAGAGCGTCCCAATTGGATTGGCGAGTCAATCTGGATCGAGCTACTAGTGAAGTGGTCCATTGATGCATATAAATCGAAGTGCCAAAAAGTGAAGATGAATCGCGAGTCCGACAAGGGAGCATGCCTACACGTGGGTGGTTGTGTTTCGACGTCGACCATTGCTAGGCGACTAGTACTTAATTTTCTATATATTACTTGAAATCTAAATTGCAGCATGTGCTAAACTTGATTTGAAATGTATGAGAAGGAGATAGGTAAAACACCCACTAAAGATTAGATTTTTTTTAAAAACTCATCAGGAAAAGAACGCGAAATGGGTTCCACCGCGTGCATGGGAGAAATATGTAAGTTAGTCATTTTCGTAATGTAACATTCATTATTTTAATTTGACTCTCATAATGTCACTCCGTCAACTTATAGGAGTCCTTCAAAGCAAAAGAAGCCGAGTATCGTTCACAGGTCACGCAAGGGTCGGCGACACTATTGACCTGTCGACAATTATGGACGAACAATGTTGAGTGAATAGGGGCCAGATCTACAGTCTCGGGTCGTCCGTTAGTAGTACAGATATTGTTTATGGGCAAAATTCAATATCCGGTGTTCCTGGTGAAGATGCGCGATGACTATTTAATGAGATGTGGGATCAACGATTAATGGAAGTCCAACAGAAGGTCCACGAAGAGGTTCGTCAAGAGGTGTGCAAATAATTTGAAGCGTGACAAGAAGCTTTTGAAGCATGACAAAGAAAGGAGACGAGGAGACTGATTCGTGAGGAGATGCCTGGCCAGCAAGAGGACGATGACGACGAAGATGAGGAAGAAGATTAGTTGTTACTTGAATGATAATTTATTTGTATGACTGTTATCGCACTTGGAAATATGAATTTGTACCTTACTTTTTGCGGATTGAAAACTGATGCACGCTTCGATGGTTTTTTTAATGAATTTGTACCTTTCTTTGTCATTTCTGAATTTTTTTACATGAAAATAGATTTTCCTGTGGTTTGAGCCATACTAAAATTTCTCACGGCTCGCACCGTGGGAAGTTCCCGCGGCTGAAGCCACTGGAACCTTTCGCACGGTTGGAGCCACAGGAACCTTTCCCATGGTTCCAGCTATGGCAAATTCTATTTTTCCTTTCGTGCATCAACTTCCCGCCCGACTTTTTCATAGCCGATGATATATACCGACCACCGAGCATTATCCGACCATCTCCATTCGAGCGATCACGTAGATGAACGAGGAGAGGGAGAGTACTCCGGCGACGGTGGAGTCTTCCTCTGATGGCGGCGTCTTCTTCTTTGAGCAGTGTCTCCCTCCAGTAGTGGCTCCCTCTACCTCTTGCCCTCTCATCGGTAGCTTGTCGTTGGTCGGATTTTGCCTCCTATGGTTGGATCCGGCGGCCGGTTCTGGCCTCCCGCTGCCGGATGTGGTGGGCCGCCTGTTGGTTCAGCTGTGGGCGGCTGGATTTGCCTGCGGGCGATTGAATCTCGTCTCCCGGTGGCCGATCTAGCTGCAGGCGGCACGATTGGGCTGCCCGACGGCCTATCTAGCTGCGAGCGGCACAATGGGGCCGCCTGACGGCCGATCCGCTTGCTTGTGGCAGGATCGGGCCGCTCGGAGGCGGATCCGGCCAGACATGGCCATCGAGCGAGTAGATCTGGCCTGATCGGCCATCAATCTGGCCGCTCGGCATCTGATCCGATCGGATCTGGCCGCCCAACGGTCTCATCAGGCATCCTGCAGTTGGAGATTGTCCCCCGCAGCCGGAGAAGGGACGCCTACGTGCGTGATCGAAAATGGCCGCTGCGTGATCGGAAATGGCCGTGCGGATAGCCGTACCGGCCGTGGCCTATATTTTTCTAGGAAAATTAAAATAATCATTCCGACAGCTGAAGCTATGGGATGGAAATTTCTTTCCGCGGCCTTAGCCGTCAGAACTTTCCCACGTTTGGGGCCGTAGGAACATTTTCCTAGGGCTAGAACCGTGGGAGGTTGTTCCCAGGGTCGTACGTGGGAACATTCCCACGGCTGGAGCCGTGGGAACATTCCCACGGCTGGATCCATGGGAACGCTTTTCTCGCGATTGCCGCCATGGGAAAATTTCCACGGCTGGAGCCGTGGGAACGCTTTCCCGTGACCTAAGCCGTAGAAAAGTTTCCATGGCTGGAGCTGTGAGAACCCTTTCCTACGGTTGTAACCGTGGAAAGTTCCCACTCTTAAAACCGTAGCAAGAGTTCCCACGGCTGCAGCCTTGGGAACTTGCTGCCCCTCCAACCATGGGAACGATGTTACTGCGGCCCAAGCCATGGGAACGTTCCCATAGTTTGAGTCATGAGAAACAAGGTTGTTAGGATCGCTTGCAGGATCGTAAGATCCTACGATCCAATAGTGGGCAAGCGATCCTGATATCAGTTTGGGGATTGGAAATGTAAGATCGTATAAGGATCGATTGCTGGATCGTAAGATTGGTAGGATCTTTATATCCTGTGATTTTATTTATTTTTTATTTTTTTAATTAATTTTTTTATTGAGAAAAACTAAAAAATAGAATATTAAAAGTTAAAAATTGGCAACAAAGGAGGTAACTTTCTCTGACTATCATTTTATTTATTTAAATTTATTTTTTAAAAATAAAATAGAATATTAAGAATAAAAATTAGCAAGGCATTAGGTTAAATTCATCTCCATTCTCTCCCTCTTCATTTCTCCATTCATTTTTTATGAATGATCTATTATAATTAATAAACTTATGTAAAAATGATAGTTAGAAAACAAAAAAATATTTATTTATTTATATTCAAATGAAATAAACTGATTTACCATTGTTAATTATCATAATTAGTTTATCTTAATTTCTAACTTTTTATATTGTTGTGTAGTCCATGAAAGTTACAAATTAAGTATAATGTAGAGATTGAGAGTAAAATATTAAATAATAATTATTATTGCTACTATTATTATTATCATTATTATTATATTTTTAAAAATATTTTTTATTCATAAGGTAGGATTTTACGATCCTCGATCCTCCGGACCTCTCCCGATCTTACCTCGAAAAGCGATCTTGACAACCTTGGCGAGAAAACTTTCCTACGATTTCGACCGCGGGAACTTCCCACGGCTTTGGCAAAATCGTGGGAAAAAGTTTGCGACAAGTAATTTTCCGACGGTTGCCCCACGTCGGAATAACCGTCGAAAAAGCTCGTTTGCGACAGTTTTCCCATATTTTCCCATGACTGAAACCATGGGAAAATATCATTTTTCTTGTATAGTATAATGGTAAGTTAGCTACTTTCATCAAATAACTTAGAGGTAAAAAAATATATAATTGGTGTTCATACTTATTGTTTTTATTTATAAGTTGATAACATAAGAAGAGTCTTCTTTGAAAATATATGCTTACGTAAAATAGTCTAACACCCTTGCTGTGATTGATGTTTCAAATTTGTCATGTGCTCCGTTGTTGCCTATAATTTTGTCCACGGTTTTTTGTCATTTGTAAAATTTTAGATTCCATAGATTGACCATTCTTACTTTTACTTTATTTAATGTTTCTTCTTTATATTATTTTATCTCGAATGTTAAGATGACAATCTCAAATTTTAAGGGTGTATTTGATTTTCTAATAATAGAGAGAGGTGAGTTAAGATGAAGTTGAATGTGGTGAGCATTATAAAAATCATATTTGGATATAAATTAATGAGATGTGTTGGGTTAGTTTAGAATACAAAATATAGTATATGACTTAGATGTTAAGTTTGATAATTTTTTTTATCATCCTTGAATTTTTTTTATTTGATTGAGAGGAAAAAATGGTAGCATGAGAATAATTATTTATAATCCCTTAAGAATTATTAATGTGGTGGATTTAAATTTAAGTCGGTGATGAATTTAGGAAGCCCAATTTATTGACGATGACTCGAATCAAAATTATAGCGATAAAGATGAAAATGATGAATCAAAATACAAGACAAGCGATTGAATCATGTAGTTTTTTAACAAATTTATTTATTTTACTAAGTATCTAAATTTTTTTCATGCATGATTACACGACGTTGAGTTTCAGGTGAGTCCCGCTCTCCAGGAGCTCACTCCTAGTGATGCGAGTCGACCACCAAGTGATATATTTATTGTGCAGCTTATTTATATTCGACTCATTGTACTAATTAGTAATATATTTTTATGGTGACGGTTGCTCCACCGTCGACGGAGCACATAGCCTGATCATCACATAATAAGCGATTTGTTGGGCCGTCTCAGTTGCATGACGACGATCGACATGTCATCACAGGTTTTTTTATTGTGTATTTAATAAATTTAAATACATGCAAATATTTTAACTATTTTTTAATGATAACAGTTGCTCCACCACTGATAGGGCACATAACTGGACTGTCATATAGCAGGCAGTCCATTTGTGGATCATCTCGATCGCATGACGTCGATTGAAATGTCGTCCCAGATTATTTTTTGTATAATTAATAAATTTAAGTACATGCAAATGTGTTAACAATTTTTTATGGTGACAATTGTGTAGATCGAAAGCATCAAGAGGGGGAGGGGGGTGAATTGATGTATAAAAATGATAACCGAAAATCGTAAAAACTAATTTAAAAAAAACAATCGCAAGCAAGTAAAAGGCAAGTAAGAAGGATCAAAACTCAAGAAGGCACAATGTGTTGACGAGGTTTGGCCCAACTCCTTGGCTTACGTCCCCACTCCGACTTTCCAATCATGAGACCGTTGATGATTCACTAACTTTCTCTTTTCTTGTAGACTCTTTCTACACCATACTGCCTTCTTCTTTGCTCAAGAGGTAAAAACACACTTCTTCTTACAAGGAGCTCTCGAACTCACTAAATAGGAACACAAGGATTCTCTCCAATTCTCTCTTCTTACAAAGAATGATCACACATAAGAATTAGAAGTGGAAAGGGATGATTTGCAAAATTGAGCTCTAAAGAATTACTTTGGTCTTGAAAGATGCTATAGAGTAATTTTTCATACTTGGATAAGCTTCATTCAGTCTTTAAAATTTCTTTTATAGGCTAGTCTTCAAAATATGATTATTGCGAAATTTTTTTGAAAGAGTTTGTGTTGTCACTTCTAAAACGGTCGATCATTTTGGTTTCGAGCGTACGTTTTGAATAGAAACTAGTCATTGAGCCTTTTGTCGTATGCTCAGCGGTTGACCGTTAAGGTTTCAATCATTCGTTTTGTGAAAAAAATGTCGTTGCTTTGTCTTTTCTGCGCAGTAATCCATTGGTAGTAGTCCGAAGAGAAATTAGCCATTGTGTTGCCTTTTCTGCCCAGATCGGTTGTCCAAAAGTGTTTCGGGCATCTTAATAAAAAATGTTTGTGCTCTCTATAACTAGTGATCATTCTGGCAGCTACTTCGATCTATCCATTTTATATGTTCTTTCATTTGCTGCCCTGATTGATCGTTCGAAAGTGATTCGATCGTCCGATTTAAAAATGTCTATGCTCTCTGTAACTAACAATTATTTTGACAGTTATTTCGGTCGTCTATTTTATACGTTGTTTCATTTGCTACCCAAATCGACTATTTGATCGTTTGATTTAAAAATGTTTGTGCACTCCGTAACTAGTGGTCGTTCAGGCATTTGCTTCGGTCGTCCATTTTGTAATGTTCTTTTATTTGATGCCCATAATAGTCGATCGAAAGATTTTCAATCGTCTATTTTTTTTTTTGCAGAAATCAATATCAACTTTTTCTTTAGAAATTTAGTTATGCTATTTGGACCACCACTTCAACCAATCGTTAGTCATCTTCTTTGTTTGCTATCATCAAAATACTTATAAAATGATATTTGGACCAACAATCTCACCCTTTTTTATGATCGCAAACAAAGTGACGAGGAGATAAATAAATGATGAAATGTAAATTACTCTCCCTTAATTAATGCTTTTCTAATATGCTATCAAATAGATGTGAATTACTCCCTCTTACTCAATGCCAATCTTCTTATACAGAATACGATAATTTCACAATATGACACGTGATAATGCATGTAAGCATATCAATATGACATGTGATAATACATGTAAGCATATCATCTATATGCATCGTGTAGTAGATCATAAAATAAGATCCACATACATATCAAGAGGCATAAGAGATAGTAGCCATATCCTCATCAATCACATCGATAAAAGATAACATCCATACTACAAGAAAATACATCATTAGAGAAGGGAAATCTGGTCGTTAATAATCAAAATTCGAATTGGGGGTGGGGGCTCTTGCGCGGCGAGTTAGGGGTTGTGGGGGGCGTTGACTGTCAGCGGCAGGGAGCGGAGAGGGGGGACCAGCGGAGAAGGGGTCGATGATGGAGGACTGTGAAGTGGGGGGGGGGGGGGGAGCAAGGGATGCTTACGGATGAAACTCGCTAGCAGCCAATGCGTGAGGAGGTGGAGGAAGAAGCTTAGGGTTTTTCTATTCAATTTTGTAACTTAATACATAAATTAATTTATGCTTTAAAATTGATGTTACCTAAGAAATGAATGGAGGGAAATGTGTAATTCCCACCAAATAAAATATTAATTGTACACTTACGTGATCTTAATTTATAAATAATTAATGACAATAAAATTGGTCATTAATAATTACTTTTAACGTCGAGATTTTACTTTATTGAGATGAGCAATTTTCTCTTTCGTTAATAATGTCCATATTTTTTTCTTGTCACTATTGACTATTTTTAATGACCATTTTTTTGTCTCGACGTTAATAGTTGGTCGTTAAAAATCTCTTTTCTTGTTGTGCTCCCATCTGGGACATCATAAAATAAGATCCACATACATATCAAAAGGCATAAGAGATAGTAGCCATATCCTCATCAATGACATTCATAAAAGCTAACTTCCATACTTATCGTAAAACATAAAAGGTAACATCCATACTTATCACATCTAGTACATCATAAAATAAGATCGAGATACATATCAAAAGGCATAAGAGATAGTAGCCATAACAACATGTTCATCAATTCCATAAAAGATAACATCCATTCTTATCATAAAACATAAAAGATAACATTTATATATACTACATGATATCTAGTACATCATAAAATAAATGGTCTCGCTTGCTTTTCCTTTACTCATTGCATTTATTTTAGTTATTTCGATCACAGTCTCAATCTTTAAGGGACTGACTTCCCGATTTATCTTACATTAGGAACTAAATTTCTATAAACGCATAGTAATCGGGCTAGAAAAATGAAATTCGCCTTTTATTCTAGGAATTGGTTAAAAATAGTTTTTTTATTACATAGACTGGTAAAAAAGTTTGATATAAGAAAAAGATAAATATGAATCACAGGTGACTAGCCGACATAACCTCAATTTGAAATATCTTGATTTAGGTACCAAGGGGTGACATGATCCACACCTGACATCCCCAAGACAACTTTTATCGTGGGTCATTTGTGTTTGAATTATTAGGAAGATAATTTTGATAAAAAAAGATAGATTCAGTGAAGTTAATTTACCTTTGCTCGATTAGAGATCTCTATATATAGTGAAATATATATATAACTTTTCGATTAGCAAGGAAGCATGCAATTTAATTCATAACATTACGTCGTTACAAGTCCAACCTTTATTGTCTGCTTCTCTAATCAAGCAGGTAGCAATCGCCATGCTGCAGATCCTACTACTGCAGCATATTTTATTTTATTTTATTTATCACATAATTAGGATAGGACTTATAACACATATGGAGACTCGTTTCTACTCTTGTGTCACGAATACACCGAGTGAGTCGAGCCGGCCACCCCAGTATCCATGGAAGCCGACGATCTTTCCTCCAGTGCCAGCAGAGAGAGTGAAGGGACGTCCCTCCCGGGAGCCGTAAGGCCCGTAAACAGTGAAGGTGCTGACGAAGGTAAGAGATTTTAGCACTTGGTAATTATTCGTTGTTGTTCCAAAATAGCCGGCCATTAAGGTCAACTTTTCACCTGGTGCAAGTTGTATCTGCAGTTAACGCAAGCATGCAAGCAAAATTATATATAGTACGTATGAGCTT
This sequence comes from Pontederia crassipes, assembly GCA_030549335.1. Lineage (NCBI taxonomy): Eukaryota > Viridiplantae > Streptophyta > Magnoliopsida > Commelinales > Pontederiaceae > Pontederia > Pontederia crassipes. The sequence continues at coordinate 32,404,498 of CM060197.1, forward strand.
TTAGATATATATGAATCATCAAACTTATACTGACTGATAATGTAATAAATACCAGATCGAAATTCTGTAGTTCTCTTCCACTGTTACCCCAAACAGGAGACCAGATCTGTTTTCCATCATCCTCGTACAATACCTGGATCGCAGTAATAGCGACGTCGTCATGGCTGATCCTAATGGCCAACAGCTTAGAGTCATCTAATGTACCCATGCTGAATGCATTTGGTCCGCCCAGTCCACCGACCGGTCCCTGCTTCAGAAGTGTAGCCTGCATGCACTCAATATACACCATAAAAAAAAAACGATCATAAGCAGCAATTACATGAGTAATCACAACTCGCACGTATAGATAAGATGCACATATATACGTTAAATCTGTGGCATAGTAGTAAGATCAAACGTACGCACCATTACGATATTGATGCGTCTAGAGCACCTGGTGATGTGTTTATATGATGTGCAGGAGGCAAGGTAATGGTCTCTCCTCCCTCTACCCCCTATTTATACAACTGTAGAAGGGGCTGCAAACCTAATCTGTGCACATAAGTTGATTCTAGAGCCTGTCCCGGGCTAACTTTCTTAACTAACGTTGGACCCTTTGTTCGCAAACGAGAGAAATATATGGTCTAAATAGCATAAAGAATATCTGTGGCAGACTCCTCATATTCCTACTCCCAACTTCTTTAATATGTTATGAAACCACAAATCTACTGTTCAACAGGGACGGAGTCAACCTTGTTTGGGGGCCTCCCAAATTTTTTAACTTCCCTATTTTCTATATATAATTTTTATAAGAAAAATATAGTTATTTCTATGTAATTGGCCTTTGCCTCCGTGGCTGATAGCATCACAGAGTACAAACATAAAAAGATCTCCTTTTAGAGAGGAGTTGGTAACTAATACGCAACCAAAATTTTCTCAATAATACTAAATTCTCTCATAATTCTTACTTCTAAATTTATGTGATTGGGATGTAGACGCGAATCGATGTAAAACACAATAAAGAATTGGTAGATCGCACCTACTTAATTAGTTGATATCAAATACACGGTTTTATAAGTTGATAAAATATAATTGGTGGTTCGTACTTATTTTTTTATTTATAAGTTGATAAAATAACAAGACTCTTTTTTAAATATATGCTTACGTAAAATAGCCTAACACCCGTGGCGTGATTGCTGTTTTGACATGTGCTCCTTATTTGCCTATAACTTTGTCCGCGGATTTTTGTCATTTGCAAAATTTTAGATTCCATGTATCGACTGTTCTTATTGCTTACTTTTATTTTATTTAATCTTTCTTCTTCTTATTTATTTTATCCGAAATGTTACGGTCACAATCTCAATTTTTAACTGTTTTAATTCCATAATTTATCTTATCTTATCATCTCTCATCATGATTATCAAGTAAGCTATTGATTTCAAAACTACTATGTATCACTTGATTTCATTGATTATCATTATCTATTGATTTTCCTTACTTATGATTAATAGTGATCTCAAGCTCATGCTCATATCCAAGATAAGTATCGATCTTTGTCTTATGATTTATTCTAATTGGAGATATGCATTGTACATTGTTATTGGTTCTCCACTAGGTTGTAAAGTTTACTGGAGAATTAATTCCTCTATGTTTGATTTTCACAGGGCCAGGTCAATGATGTTGTTAAGTTAGTGTGTTACGATAAAGCTCAGGCAACAATAAAGCACATAAACTGAATGACCTATTTATTTCTTTTCTTTTCTTTCTCATTTATGAACTCTGGTGTAGTCACTATGACATTCTTGATTGAGATCATGTAGTAACTTTTTTATTTTTGCTACTAATGTCATTTTCTGTATTTTCCCTTCATTTTTATTACTTCCTTACTTCCTTTCTTACGTGTCTTGATTCTTGATCGATTCCTGGTCAATATTATGGTCAATGTCATAACGTTTGTAGCATCTTTAGGTTGATTTTCATCACGTGACGCTGGTCAATCTGGGAGCGTTACACTTACTTCCTAATTTATCTTACATTACGAATTAAATTTCTATAAACGCATAGTAATCTGGCTAGAAAAATGAAATTCACCTTTCATTCTAGGAATTGGTTAAAAAATAGGTTTTTTTACATAGACTGGTCAAAACGTTTGATATAAGAAAAGATAAATATGAATCATAGATGACTCGCCGATATAACCTAAATTTGAAATATCTTGATTTAGGTTGTTGAACATTATATGAATTATATGAAGATATGAATGCAAAGATATGAATGCAGCTTGTGATGAGTAGAGCAGAGCAACATTGTCGTGCTGGCAGAGCAAATCAGTGCAGGTGCAAGTTATCAGTTTCACTGATATATGGATAAGATGTAATATAGCATTTCATTTTTGTATTTTTTTTCCATTGTTGTGTGTATAAATAGACATCTAAAATAGTTTGTTCCCTTGCTTCTTCTCTTCAGAACTTTTTTCCATTTCTGAATCCATTTTATAGTTCTTTGGCGATTTAGCCATTTGATTATTTTCTAGTTTCTATTTTCTGAATTCAACATGGTATAGTTGAGTTTCTTCTTGTATCTAGTTCAATAGAGAGATGAAGAAGAAGTTGAAGGATTGTAGCAGGAAAGGGGTCAGATCTAAACCTTATTTTCAAGGAGGCACATAATTGTTTCTTATCTTTTGATAGTTCTTCCGGATTGGTGATTTTTTGAGGTTGATTGCTTTTGTTGTGAAATTTTTGATGTCTGATCATTCGAGGGTTTTATCTTCCGGTCCAACTACTTCAACTGCCATTGATATCAATAGTCCATTGTTTTTAAACCCTTCTGATTCTTTGGGTTTAATTGTTACTCATAGCACATTGACAAATTTTACAAATTATATGGATTGGAGTAGTGCCTTTTTTAATGCTATGCTTATTAAGAACAAGCATCTATTTCTTGATGGTTCTTTTCCAATTGAATCAGATATAGGGCATTACATTTTCAATGGAAGAGATGTAATGCTTTAATCATTTCTTGGATGATTGGTCTTGCAATGCTGCATATGGACAAAATGCAAGAGACATATGGATTGATTTGAAAGAGAGATTTCAAAGAAAAGATGGAACTAAAATATACATAATTCAAAATGAAATATATTGTATTGTACAAGGTCCAATGTCGATTGAGGAATATTACAACAGATTAAAATTTCTTTTGGAGGACTTATCTCTTATTTCTCTAGGACTTCCTATTATAGAAGTAAATAGAGATTATTAAGATTTTATTATACAACAAAGAGTTTATAAGTTTCTAATGAGTTTGAATGATGTATATGCTCAGTCTAGATCTCAAATATTGTTAATGTCACCTGTGCCATCTATCAATTAGGTTTATTCAATGATAGTATAAGAGGAACAAAGAAACAAAGGTGCCTTGACTACAACTCAAAATCAAAATATTGCAACATTCTATGGAAATGCAATTTTAAATCAAATGTACAATATCCAAAGTGATACCATAGAGGGAAGAAAGACTATTCGATAATATGTGATTATTGTCACAAACCAGGGCATAAGAAGGCACAATGTTTTAAAATTGTTGGTTATCCTCCAAATTGGAAATTCAATAATAATGGAAACAAGTCTAATTAAAGCTAAATTTGACTTGGGCATCAAAGACTTGGGCATCTTCCACTAGAAAAGCTAAAATGTTGAATGTAATGATTCAGATAATAGTGATACAATTCATCATTGTGATATTTGTCCTCTTGCAAGGCAAACTAGATTTACTTTTAAAATTACAGATAGAGACAATTGTATGGTCAGACTTGATACATTGCATATTGACATTTGGGGTCCTTATAAAGTTGTTTCTCATAATGGTAATAAATATTTTCTTACCATAGTAGATGGTTTTAATCAACTGACTTGGATCTTTCTTCTCAAAACAAAGTTTAATTCTACTCTTTGTCTGAAGCAATTCATCATTCAAATGGAAACATAGTGCAAAGGGAAAATAAAAAAAAACTAGGTCAGATAATGGTGCTGAGTTCTTTAGTAAAGATTGTACATATATTTAAACAGCAAGGGAAAATACATAAGAGCTCATGCCCATATAGTCCACAACAAAATGGGTTAGTGGAAAGAAAACATAGGCATATAGAAATTTCTAGAGTCTTATTAGGTCAATCCTCTATGCCTATAAATTTTTGGGATGAATGTGTTCATATTATAAATAGAATCCCTTTGCAAGTATTAGGCAATATTTCAGCATATCATAAATTTTTTTATAAGAAGCCAGAAATTGGACATTTGAGACTTTTTGGTTGCCTTTGTTATGTGTCAAATCTAAATATCACACACAAGTTTGGACCAAGAGCAATCAAACATGTCTTCATGGGCTATAGTAACATACAGAAAGGCTATAAATATATGAATCTTCACACAAATACTTTTCAGTCAGTAGAAATGTCAGATTTCAAGAGGATTTGTTTCATTTTCCTAAACAGAAAAGTATATTAGCTGATCACAACAAAAGGAGTCCCCCCTCTTTCTCTGCGTCGGCGTGCGCTGGGAGAGGGGGGTGTTTACTCGTGCTAACGCCATGGTAGAGCCTTCATTAAGATATCAGCAGGGTAGAAATGTGGCACAATTTGATCAACTGCACGTTCTCGTACAAAGAGATAATCAACATCGATATGTTTAGTACGTTCATGAAAAATGAGATTCTCTGCAATCTGAATAGCAAGTTTACTATATTTATAAGGACAGATGGGCAGAAAACCGACAAATGCAATTCTAAGAAAAGTCTAATTGCCACACTACAATATTCAGCCTCCGCAGAAGAACGAGCAACAACTTTCTATTTCTTTGATTTTCAGGAGATCAAAGAAGAGCCAAGCATTATAGTAAAAGCTGAGATAGATCGTCTAGAAATGGGGCAGGCTGCCCAATCAGAATCAGAGAAAGCCGATAAGACTGTTCAGAAGAGAAACCCTTTCCTGGAGCACTTTTTAGATATGTAACAATACGAAGTCTAGCTGACATATGTGATTCTTTGGAATTATGCATAAACTGACTCAAATGCCTTACAGAGAAAGTAATGTCTGACCTTGTTTGAGTTATATGAATCAGCCTACCAATCATCCTTTGAAAATGAACTAGGATTTGATAGGAGTGGATCATCTTCTCCTGAAGTAGTTGTCTTATGTAAGTGAGCATCATATTCATGAGATGTGAACTCTACATTTTCTTCCATAGGTGTAAAAATTGGTTTAGAAGCACTAAGTCCTATATCAATAATGAGGGATTGAATGTACTTCCTTTGAGTTAATATAATTCCCTTACTTGATCTCAACACTTCCATACCGAGAAAATATTTTAAACATCCCAAGTCTTTTAATTTCAGACTACAACTGAGGGTGTCTTTCATTTGCCGGATCATGTGAGGACAACTACCAGTTAAGAGAATATCATCAACATACACAAGAATTGCCACAAATTCATTATGAATACTTTTGATGTAGAGTGTATAATCATTTTTGCTCTGAACAAAGTTATTAGCTAGAAGGATTTAAGAGAATTTGATATACCACTTTCTTGAAGCTTGTTTCAAACTATAGAGTAATTTTTTAAGCTTACAGACTTTACTGGAAACTGATAATCCAGGAGGAGCTAATATATAAAGATCTTCAAATAGGTCTCCATTGAGAAAGGTATTGTTGACATCCAAATGATAAATGGATAAGTTCTTTTGGACAACCATAATTAGGAAAGCTCTATTAGTAACAATTTTGGCTACAGGAGAGAAAGTATCTTTGTAATCTATCCCTTCTTTTTTATTAAATCCCTTTGCTACAAACCTAGCTTTATACCTTTCCACTTGACCATTTTCCTTTAATTTAATTTTGAATACCCACTTGCACACTATGGGCTTCTTATCTTTGGGCATATCTACTAAGTCCCAAGTCTGGTTTGCCTGGAATGCTTCTAGCTCAAGATTCATGGCTTCAATCCATTTAGGACTCTGAATAGCTTCAGAATAAGAATTTGGCTCGAGCAGATCTTCAGTGGCAGCTAAAAAAGACAAATAATTAGACTTTAAACTGTCGAAAGAAACATAATTGGACATTGGATATGACATCCTAACAATGTAGTCTTTCATCCATTCTGGTCTTTTTATAGATATTTTAGGTCATGGATCATCAACATCTCTAATCATTAATTGACTTGAACTGCAATCTAATAATTGAGGTAATGAAACTTGAACATCAAGTGTCGGTGAAGAACTTCTAGCTTCAAAAGAATTATCAACTACATTTTGAATTGACATTTCAGATTCAACTTCTTCAGGAAATGACTGCATTCTAGGAAATCTGAACACTTTCTTGAAGAATATCTTCTGCAGGGGTATGAATTGACAAGTGATTCTTAGTACTGTTATCAACTAAAATACCCTTTTGTTTGGAAAAAGGAAAGACATCTTGGAATTTGACATTTCTACTGACTGAAATTTTATTTGCTTGAATATCTATATATTTATAGCCCTTTTGTGTGCTACTATAACCAATGAAAACACCTTTGATTGCTCTTGGTCCAAACTTATTAGTGACATTTAAATTTGACACATAGCGCAGACAACCAAATACCTTCAATTGTCCAATTTCAAGCTTTTTACCAAAAATTTTTTGATATGTTGAAATATTTCCTAACACTTGCAAAGGAATTCTATTCATAATATGAAGAGCTGCCTTAACACATTCATCCAAAAATTTGATTGGCATAGAGGATTGAAATAACAAAGTTCTATAAATCTCTAGTATGTGTCTATGCTTTGTTTCCACTAACCCATTTTGTTGTGGACTATATGGACAAGAGCTCTGATGTATTATTCCTTTGCTATTTAAAAAATCTGTGTAGTCTTTACTAAAGAATTCAACACCATTATTAGATATGATTCTTTTGATTTTTTTATTTAAATTGTGCTTCAATTTGAGTAATAAATTGCTTTAGACAAAGAATAGAGTCAGACTTTGATTTGAGAAAAAAATTTAGGTCAACCGACTGAAATCAACTACTATGGTAAGAAAATATTTATTGCCATTGTGAGAAACAACCTTATAAAAACCCCAACTGTCAATATGTAATGTCTCAAGCTTGACCATACAGTTTTCTCTATCAGTAGCTTTATAAGGAAATCTAATTTGTCTTGCTAGAGGACAAATATCACAATGAATTGTATTATTACTAACTAAATTTTTACCTTCAACAACTTGTTTGAGTTTTTCTAATGGCAGATGTCCAAGCCTTTGATGCCAGGTATGAATTCCTTTGTTTTCTTCTTTAGCACTCATCACTCAATCAACTCTTTGACTATCAGTGTCTTCAGAAGCCTTTGACAAATAATAAAGTCCATTGAAACAACTACCAATTTGGTGTAATCTTCCACTTGCTGCTCCTGTATATATATCATGCAACGGTTTAGTGAAAAAAATGATAGAACACTTCAAGTCTTTAGTAAGTTGTGAAACATATATCAAATAATATCTGAAGTCAGGTATATAAAATACATCTTTGAACACCTTATGCAATCCTATATCAAGAACTCCTTATGAGTGACTGAAACCTTACTACCATTAGGCAATACAATTGATTTTTGTATGAAAAATTGCATCACATTATCAAGATTATGTAGGATAGAAGTCATATGATGAGATGCTTTAGTATCTAATATCCAAGGATTATTATTTGAAAACAAAGGAGTACTACTAGTTATACCTGCCATGTGTAAATTGTTTTCTTGATTGACTCTCAGATCCTTTTCAATTTTCTTCAATATGAACTGATATTGTTCCTCCGAAATTTGTATTCCTTTGTCTGTGTTGCCTGCTGGTTGAATCTCTGGTTTAATTGACTTTGACTCTGTACACAACTGCTGTACTATCATTTGATTTATTTCTGTTAGTATAAAACTTCCAATTTGGAGGATAGCCAACTATTTTAAAACATTGTGCCTTCTTACGCCTTGGTTTGCGACAATGTTCACAAATTATTGAATAATCTTTCTTTCCTTATGCACATTCCCCTTCTAATCAGATTTGGTTTAAAATTCCCATTTCCATAGAAAGCTACAACATTCTGATTCCGAGTTGGGATTGAGGTGCCCTTATTTCTTTGTTCTTCTTTTGCCAACATTAAATAAATCTGATTGATGGATGGTACATGTGACATTAACAAAATTTGAGATCTAGACTGAGCATATATATCATTTAATCCCATTAGTTATTTATATACTCTCTGTTGCATTACAAATTCTAAATATTCTTTATTCACTTCTATAGCACGAAGTCCTAGAGAAATAAGAGACAACTCCTCCCATAAGAATTTCAATCTGTTATAGTACTCTTCAATTGACATTGGACCTTACACAATACCATAGATCTCATTTTTGATCATATATATTTTATTCTCATCTTTTCTCTGAAAACTCTCCTTCAGATCTAACCAAATATCTCTTGCCTGCTGTCCATAAGCCCCATTACTAATCAACTCTTTCGAGACTTATCCAATCATCCAGGAAATGATCAAAGCATTACACCTTTTCCATTGAAAATTTAATGTTTGATCTAACGATTCAATTGGAAAAGAACCACCCAGAAATGCCATGCTCATACTCCAATCCATGTATTTTGAAGAATCTACCAATGTGTGATGAGTAACAACTAAACCCGAGGAATCAAAAGGGTTTAAAAACAAAGGACTATTAACATCAATGGTGATTGAGGAAGTTGGTTAAGAAGAGAAGCCATTGAATGATCAAATATTAGAAATATTACACCAAGTGCAGAGAATCTCAAGAAACCAATCTATATCAGGAATCATCAAAGAATAAGAGACAAATCTGACTACTTTTCTGCTTCTTCAAAAAGTAAGGGATAGATCTGACTACTTTTTCCTTCTTCAGATCAACTTCAAACATACTTCTTCATATCCTTCTTCAATTTCTTCTTCATCTTTCTACTAGATCAAATATAAGAACAAACTAAGCTCTGATACCATGTTGAAACACAAAAACCAGATGGCCAAATTGCCAGGGAGTTTTTAAATGGATTTCTTGGTGAAAAAGGTAGAGAAGAAGAAGCAGAAGGTTCAAGAGGATTTCAGGTCTATTTATACACACGAAGATAGAAAAGGACAAAAAATGAAAGATGATATATTACATTCATATATCTGTACTACTGATAACCAACAGAAAAATATTACTGCTCTGCTCCGCTGTTCTGCAACTCTCTATTATGCAACTCTGTAACATAATTTTGCATTTGTATTCTGCAACTCTGTAACACAATTCACATACAATGATTCAATATTATGCATTGTATATTGTTATTGGTTACCAACTAGATTGTAAAGCTTACGGCAGAATTGTTTCCTCTATGTTCGAAGTGAGGTCAATAATGTTGTTGAGTTGATGTTCTGCGATAAAGCTCAGACAACAATAAAGCACATGAATCGAAGGGTCTATTTATTTTCTTTTTTTTTTCTTTCACATTTATGAACTCTAATGTAGTCATTATGAGATTCTTGATTGAGATCATGTAGTAACTGTTCAATTTCTGCTATTAATGTCATTTTCTGGGTAAATTACACGATTGGTCCTCCAACTTTGAGTCGTTTCAAATCGGTCCCTCAATTTATAACTAGAACGTCCTTCAACTTTAATTTTCTTGCATGATTAGTCCTCTTGACTGATGATCATAGGTTTTCTGATTGCCTTGCATACGTGGCCGTCTTTGTCTCTCATCCACGTTAGTTTAAGTCGTCCACATCATTACAAAAATTAAAAAAAAAATAAAAAAGGTGAGGTCTTTCACATCATTATAAAAATTTTAAAAAATAAAAAAGGTGGTTCCTAAGGGCGGAGCGGGAAGAGGGGAGGTTCCATCTCATGGAAGTCCCGATCAAGCGGCCGTCGGAGCTCCTCCACGCCTCCTACTGCAACGGGCGCCTTCGGCTGGGGAGAAGGAGGGGGGCAGCGGCCGGCCCCCCTCGTTCTCCCTCATCGTCGCTGAGGGAGAAGGAGGGGGGCGGCGGCCCTAGTCAGTGAGGGAGAAGGAGGGGGCCGCTACCCCCCTCTCCTGTGAATTCGCAAAGGGGGCACCGGCCCCTCGTACCGGCCCCACTTTTTTTTATTTTTTAAAATTTTTATAATGATATGGACGACCTCACTTTTTTTATTTTATTTTAAATTTTTTTAATGACGTGGACGACTTAAACTGACATGGACGAAAGAGAAAGACGATCATGTATGCAAGACAACTAGAGAATCTATGATCACCGGTCATGAGAAATACACCGAATACACGAATATTTTTATAACACATATGGAGACTCGTTTCTACTCACATGTCGACACGAATACACCGAGCGAGTCAAGCCGGCCACCCCAGTATCCATGGAAGCCGACGATCTTTCCCCCAGTGCCAGCAGAGAGAGTGAAGGGAAGTCCCTCCTGGGAGCCGTAAGGCCCGTAAACAGTGGAGGTGCTGACGAAGGTAAGAGATTTTAGCACTTGGTAATTATTCGTTGTTGTTCCAAAATAGCCGACCATTGAGGTCAACATTTCACCTGGCGCAAGTTGTATCTGCAATTAACGCAAGCATGCAAGCAGAATTATATATAGTACGTATGAGCTTTTAGATATATATGAATCATCAAAATTATACTGACTGATAATCTTATAAATACCAGATCGAAATTCTGTAGTTCTCTTCCACTGTTACCCCAAACAGGAGACCAGATCTGTTTTCCATCATCCTCGTACAACACCTGGATCGCAGTAATGGCGACGTCGTCATGGCTGATCCTAATGGCCAACAGCTTAGAGTCATCTAATGTACCCATGCTGAATGCATTTGGTCCGCCCAGTCCACCGACCGGTCCCTGCTTCAGAAGTGTAGCTGCATGCACTCAATATACACCATAAAAAAAAAACGATCATAAGCAGCAATTACACGAGTAATCACAAAACGCACGTATACATAAGATGCACATATATACCTTAAATCTGTGGCATAGTAATAAGATCAAAGGTACGCACCATTACGATATTGATGCGTCTAGAGCACCTGGTGATATGTTTATATGATGTGCAGGTAAGGTAATGGTCTCTCCTCCCTCTGCCGCTATTTATACAACTCTCGAAGGGGCTGCAAACCTAATATGTGCATGTACTAGATGCACAAATAATGCACCTAGTCGTGCATTATTTTCTTTTTGTGTTTTTCGTCTGAGTTGAAACGATAAAAAGCATATTATCCACAGATTGAAAGTTAGGTCATAAGTAATCTGATTGGTCGTTCCGTGTCGCATAACCTTAGATGAGACTCCCAATCAAAATTTTTTTACATCCCTCGAAATTCAAATTCGAAATCTATTTAAGTCTGGAGAAGTCGTTTAATATTGCATGAATCGAACTATGTGAATAAAAAAAAGGTTCAAGGGGAAACAAACAAAAATTGACCTACTGGGGGGCTAACTTTCTCAACTACCGTTGCACCTTTTGTTGGTAACGTTTTTAATATGAACAAAATCTCTCCGGCAGACTCCTCTTATTCCTACTCCTGACTTCTTCTTTAATATGTTTTTGGACCAAAAATCTATTGTTCAATAATCCAATCACTACAAGAAAATCGTCATTTTCCGATGGGCAATTTTCGACGAATAGAAATCCGTCACAATTTGCGACGGAAATATTGACTAATTTTTCAACGGTTGCAACCGTCAGAAATAAAAAAATAAATTATGTAATTTGTTATATTATTATTTTATTTTTCGACTATTAGGAACGTCGATATTTCTGACGGATATACATTCATCACAATTTCCAATGGATTTTCCTACGGTTGCAACCGTCGGAAATAAAAATAATAAATTATGTAATTTATTATATTATTATTTTATTTTTCGACGATTAGGAACGTCAATATTTCCGACGGATATACATCCGTCGTAATTTTCGACGGATATACATCCGTCGTAATTTCCTATGGATTTTCCATCGGTTGCAACCGTCGGAAATGAAAATAATAAATTATGTAATTTATTATATTATTATTTTATTTTTCAACAACTAGGAACGTCGATATTTTTGACGGATATCCATCCGTCACAATTTCTAACGGTTTCAACTGTCGGAAATGAAAATAATAAATTATATAATTTGTTATATTATTATTTTATTTTTCGACGATTAGGAACGTCGATATTTCCAACGGATATTCATCCGTCGCAATTTTCGACGGTCGTAACCGTCGGTAAATATATAATAGTATAATATGAGGAGTATTTTATTAGTATAATTACCGACAGCCCAAACCGTCACAATTTCTGACAGTTTCGATCGTCGATAATAATTAGCGACAGTTCAAACCGTCGGTAAAAAATATTATATATAACTAAATATAGTATTTTATTTTTATAATTAAATAATTTTCGACGGTCACAACTGTCAGTAACTTTAAAAATAATTAATATTTACTTTTCTGACGGTCGGAGCCGTCGGTAATTAAAATTTGATTATCCCACTTTTTTTTCTGTTTTCCTGCTTTCCCATCTTTCCACTTATATTATATATATATATACCCTCTCCTCTCTCCCTCTCCCTCTCCCTATCGGCGAGCCTCCCGATCGGACGTCGACCGCCGGCGACCCATCCCGCCGACGTCCCTCTCCCCTTCTCTCTCTCTCTCTGGCCCGGACCGCCATGCGGCCGGATCCCGACTGCGGGTGGCAGGATCGGCCGCCTACCGCCAGGCAGTAGGATCGGCCGGATCTGGCACCTAGCAGTCGGATCTGACCGCTGCCGGCCGGATTTGGCCGCTGCTTGCCAGATCTGACAGCCTTTGATCGTGGGTGGCCGGATCCGGTCGCTAATTTTTTTATTTTTAAAAAATTCTTTGCGACGATTGCGACCGCCGAAAGATCGACAGTTGCAACGACTGCCGAAAGTTTCGAAAGGTTGCGACGACCGTCGAAAGTTTCGACCGTAGAAAACTTTCGACGGTTGGAACCGCCGGACTTTTTGGACGGTTACAAAGTTGTAACCGCCAGGACTTTTCGGACGGTTAGAACCGTCGGCCGAGTTTTTTCGGACAGTTAGATATTTTTGACGAATTTTTTCCAGCCTCGCAAATCGATTTGTGATGATCATTTTTTCGACAAATCAATTTCGTCCGAAAAAACGTCAAAAATTATATTACCGACGGTTTTTTGCTGATTACAGACAATTTTGACTGTATGTAATTAGCATGTTTCTTGTAGTGAATGATAGCATTTAGAGACGGAGCCGGCCTTGTTTGCCCCCAAATTTTTTTTTAACTTCCCTATATTCTATATATAATTTTTATAAGAAAAATATAAATATATAAATATTTCTATATAATTGGCCTCCCTTTACTGTTGGCTCCGTCACTAATAGCATCACAACTATATTTGTCATGACCTCAATTTAACCCCCGAGTTAAACTAGAGTTCGCGACTCATTACAGACGATCAAATAAAATTATGAAGAAATGCGGAAACGTGATGTAATTTACTCTTCCTTTTACAATATAAGAGTAAAAATATATATCATTAAATAAATTACACAATATGTGATCATTTCAGAGCAAACTGATACTCCTCAAGTCGTACATTTTACAAAATAAATTTATTTTCGTTACAACTTATTTTGATAAATATAATAAACTCGACCAACTCTCTCGACATCATAACAAAATGATACGAGAATAACAACTCCCCTTAATACTTTTACATCGAAAGAGTTATCCCTGCTAAGATTATGAGCTCGCTCAATCCAAGAAGCTATACTGATTTGAAAAATATTAGAAACAACATTATGAGCAAAAATAGCTCAGTAAGTTGATAACTCATAGCCTATGTGTTACCAACTAATCAATTTGGAGGGACATAGAAAAGCATGCAATAATCATAATAGCAAAATAGACATTTTTATATATTTGATAATTACATATAAACATACTAATCAGAAACATCACACACAACTTGCAATCAACATCATATAAATCATATCAAACATATGTATGCAAATGCAACACTCTCATATGAATGCACGGATCACCAACTGGCCAGTGGTCGGTAGCTGGACTCTAGAGGTGGCTCCCATCGTGATAAGCGATGTAGCACTTAGCTCCATTCTACCTCATCCTTTTCGGGGAACAAATCATATAGCGATAGGTGGAATTTAGATGTGGCCCCTATGGATTCTAGAGGTGGCCCCTATCGCGACTACTTACGATGTGGCACTTAGCTCCGCATGACACTTAGCTCCAGTCTATCTCATCCCATTTCTGGGGAACAAAATGATGCATTGGATTCTAGAGTACCACACCAAATTGCAAGCAGATGTAACACTTAGCTCCAACCATCATACATGCAAATGCAAGCAGATGTCGATGCTTGATTCATCACATGACCATCATATCTCGAACATCAGAATATGAATCATATCAAATATCATTTCAAATCGAACAATATTGCACTTCTCATAATCCATTCATATCATATCACATATGATTTTCAAATGTGCAATCATATAATCATTCAGATATACTTTTCATAATTGCATTTCTTGAAATCAATTCATAACATATCCAAAACATATTCAGTAATATCATAATCAATGTCACACCAAATTCAAAAGAGTTGAATACATAGAGTAGGAGAAACCAACTTACCTATAAGAGCTACCAAAAAGTTTTTCCTTTCCTTTTTCACTACTTTACTCTTCTACTCCTATACAATAATAGTAAGAAACACATCACTTCTATGCTCTGAACAGAAGCCTATCATACATGAAATACAATTAATTGAAATGGTATATGAACCTTAAACATTTACTCATTTAACTATTAAACATAAGGATTGACCTAATATTATGAAAGATTGTACACATAGTAAAGAAAAATCCATATCTTCTGGTATACATAATAAAATGACATCATCCAATTTTCTTTACTTTTATATTACATAGACATTAATCTGTAAAACTTTTATGTTATTTTTATGTTCTAACAGGCTGAGTACCCTTACTTTTATGATTTATATAAAATAATAAACATTCCCTATTCTGGTACTTTTAATTTTCCAAAATAGTAGACATCTAGGGTACAACTCGTAAAATTACTTGAATTTATATCTATTTGTACTGAGCACAATAAATTTATCCAATACTAGCATAATCTGCCCTAAGCTCCATCCTGACAGACTGAGTAAGGCTCGGTAAAATATTTATAACATTCTCTACACATATCATTTTCTAGTTATTCCAATTTTTGATGAGACCTAACATCAATATCTATAACACCCTAAATTATCAAATAATTCCACGACATATTGGATTTAATACATAATTTACAAATTCGAGTAGTAATTTCGGCGGACAGAGTGATAGTACCTTAATCCTGATGGCATAACTTTCGTTTCATAACTCCTATTAACATGATTCCAAATATCATGTAAACTATACTCATAGATTATTCTACATGTTAAATTTCATAATTTTTAAGAAAGAATTGATATGAAAGAAAATCTTAGGAAGAACACCATCAGCCTAGAGTTAGAATCTTCACCTTTAATGATCTTCCTTCTCGAATTTCCTTTAACGTCTATGAAAGGAGTCATCATCTGAAATTTTTTGTGTGTTGTCTAGAGAGAAGGATAAGATCATAAGAATTTTTTCAAATTTTTATCGCTTTAATAGGTCGGTTGGAAAAATAGTCTAAGCATGAGATGGCAAGCTGCTAGCTTGCTGGCAGCTTGCATGTCAAGAGTTGAAATTCTTATCCAATTAAAATTTAACATTTAAAAATAATTAATTTAATTCCTAATTTATATTAATTAATATAATATAATCCATGTAATTTATTAATATATTAATATATTAATTTTTGTTACATATATTTTCATATGCCACTTGGCGACATTTGATTGGTCCACTAGACTTAAATCCAATCTTAACAAATCACATGCATAGTTAACCATAAGAGAATATGATTTATCATAATATGATTATTAATCATACTTTAGTACTTCAGTTAAATTTTATGAATTCTTATTATATCACAACGTGACATGACAACATATACTACACCACATATATTCAATTGATTATGGCCATTTAATATAGAATCCAATATTAGCTTGGAAGGACATAAAAGGATATTCTTTAAGAGGATTTGGTAACTAACTATATGATCACTAGCTGATCACTATAAGTTTCTAGCCCATTTTAGATGCATTTCATTCATATCGAGCCCCACTTTTGCCTATCTTTTGGTCAATTGTGCTTGGAATGCATAGATTGTGATAACTAATTGATATTCCTCATTTCATACTTAATTTCATGTGCATAGAGGTTCTGAAATGCCAAAATCTATAAATATTTAAATTCTATGCCAAGTTATCATTTTTAGGACAAGTTATCATTCCTATATATCAAGTTATCATTATTTTGAGTGAATTGATTTTAAATGGTTTTCTTGTCCCAAATCCACTATTATCATGTATGAATCATATTTGGATGGTCATATCTCAACTTGTGCAAAGTTTTAAGTCCATTTGAATAAGTTATCGTTTTTCCTTTGCCAAGTTATCGTTAAAGGGCAATTCTGTCATTTCGACATGAAAAACCATTAATTCTGCACAAAAGCTTTAAGAAATCATCTTGTTATTGTTTTAACTCATTGCTGTTCAAATTTCATCACATTTGGATAACCACAACTCAAGTTATCACAAGTTTGTTTTCAAGGCATATAAGTTATCGTTTTTGGCACCCAAGTTATCACTCCTTTGAAATCTTATTCATATTTGATTTTTGACCTCATTCACTTTCCACTCTAATCCATTTGATGCCTGAAATGCTTTGAACCACCCATATTTGGACATTTTCCAAGATATATTTAAAGTTATCATTCCGGGCCCTTAAAATTATTAATTTTGATATAAGTTTTCATTCCTGCACAACACCTAATCCCATTTGATATTTGAGCTAGCAACTAACATTATCCTAATCATTATTTGTCAAAATACCATTCAAGGGCTTTTGATGCTTGCTGTTTTGGGCTTTTGTAGCAAGGAGAAAATGTGGCCAAAAAGTGGAAAAAGTAGGGGGGGACCATCTACTTTTTCCTGCACTAAAAGGTGTCTGCAGCAGCTGGAAATTCGGAGCAGGGACAAGTGGCATAATCAGGGCTTGGAAGAACATTTTGATGCTGATCAAAGGGTGGACATAAGTGATATAAAAGCTGGAATTTCTGGAGGAGAGGGGGGGCTGGACATTCAGGGTTTGGAGCAAGGGTTTCTGCATCAACTGCTGGCTGCTGGAGCTGCTGCTGCTGGAGTTGGAGCTACTGCCGAGATACTCAAAACAAGGATGAATTGTAACTGTTCTTCATTCTATTTGATGTCAAGCTTTGTAAATATGAGGAGCTAAACTTCATTTCTTCTAGGATGGGGTAGTAGTTTAAGTTAATTTTGGATGGATGTGGACTGAATTATAATCCTGCACTGAAATCATTTCTGGTTTTCAGATTTCAGCACTATTGAAGTTATTAGATCCCATTGTAATCTTTTGATCTAATCTTGATTCATTGTAATCATATCTGAGAAGTATCAGTTGATCTAATCTTCTTTCAAAAATGGACTAATAGTCAATATCAGGTTCCTGGATTCCATTATATTTTAAAATCTGACTTCTGATTTCCTGGTTTTCTGAATTCCTGAATCTGATTTTCAAAACTGATTGAATCTGTGAGTCATTCTAAATCTGATTAATAGAGTAACTGAGATGTTGCTATTGCCCTCATCTTGTTCAGAAATGAATCAAGATGTTTGGCATATTTTTGGCTCAAATCAGTTTGCTCTTTTGATTCCTGAACTTAATTTTTGAAATCTATTTTCTGATTTCTTGCTGGAATATGTTTTACCAATTGAATCCCCCGATTTTATTCAATCACTGAGAGGTGAACTTGGGGATCTCTTGCAGTTCAGAGAGGGATCAAGAAGCAATTGGCAATCCTAATTCCATTGATTAATAATTCTGATTTCCTGAATTGCTGATTTCTATTTACTGGTTTCTATTTGATTTCTGATTTCCAATGTCAAGCCTCATTTCAATCCACTACTGAGAGGTAGTCTTTAGGTCTTCCTTGTGATTCAGAGATGAACCAAGGAGCATTGGATAATCACTGAATTCCCCATTTTAGATAGGATGTTTCTTAAACCCAATTGATTGGAGTTTGTGTGGATTTCATTTTCCTTTGCAACCGAGAGGTTGATATCAAATCCACCTGGAATTCAGAGATCAACCAAGGAGCACAAGCACTATTATTGGATAGATTTTATCCTAGTTTAATTAATTGAAGTGATTTCATCATTTTATGATTGCAATTACAAGTTATCACTTCATATTTCCTTCAATTGTGAAAATCAGCAATGAACCTTCCATTTGAGCTCAATGATAACTTGATTTTCAGTGAGGATCCTCTTTTGATTCAACCTAGCTAACAACTATATGACAATATGTTGCTTAGTTAAAGGCCAATTGAGCTATGAGAGCGGCTACATTTCATGTTGAATCAAAATTGGACATTTAATGATAACTTGATCCAATCCATCCTTAATTAATTTAGATGAACCCCAACTCCTAGAAGAACCTTCTCATTGATAGTTAAACCTTTTTAGACTTCAATCTAGCATTTATAACTCAGTTTTGATAAATTTACAAAACCCAAAAATCAGTTATCATTCTGCATTCCATTAAAAATATATTTTCACTTTCCATTAAAAATCTATTTTTAGCCACTTAAGTAGAACTAATCTAGATTTTTTTAGGGTGTATTAGACTTAAAATTCTTGTGGATACGACAACCTGAGTCTACTACAACTTACCTGTGCACTTGCAGCTAGTGAGTTGGGAGACCAAAAATTGAAAAAAATGAACTTTTACTTGATTTCAGCAAGTTATCACTCAAACACCCAAATATCACTATCAAGTTTTTGGCGTCGTTGCCGGGGATTTATGGTCAATTAGGTTCTAAGTTTAGATTAGTTTTTAGTTTATTTGTTAGGCCAATTTTCAATTTTTGCAAGTTATCATTTTCAATTTTTCACTTTTGTCTAGTTTTCATTTCTTTCTTGAATTTGATACTTCTGAATCTCTTTATGCAGGACTTGGACCATCAAGTGGAACATTACCAATCAGATCCTGAGCCTGAAAGAAGATTTCTATGAAGAAGGAGATTGCAAAGGCTTGAGGCCAGAAGGAGGATTTTTGAAGAAGAGGCATACAACCCTGAATTTGAAGAAGTTGTAAATCAGAATATGGCAGCTCCTAGGACTCTTAGGGACTGCTACTCACCAAGTAATGCTAGGAATCAACCAGGGGTAGGAGCCTTAGCACCTGTGGCAAATTTTGAAATCAATTCAGGATTTCAATGATAAGGCAAAGTCAATTTTCTAGACTTGGGACTGAGGATCCAGCTTCTCATTTGGGCAATTTCAAGGAGATGTGCAGCCCAGTAAACTTCAATAACATTCCCATGAATGTAGTCTACATGAGATTATTTCCCTTCTCACTCAAGGACAAAGTCAAGACCTGGTACAAAGGTTTAAATCCTGAAGATGTGGCCATTTGGGAATCAATTGTCCAATTATTTCTTTCAGAATTCTTCCCTCCTTCCAAGACTGATAACTTCTGGGATCAAATAGTCAGATTCTATCAGTTGGATCAAGAGAATATTTATGAGGCATGGCAAAGGCTCCAAGAGCTGTTGAGGGCATGTCCCCACCATGGTTTTGAAAAGTGGCAGCTAGTCAACTATTTTCATAAGGGATTGAATTATCCTAGCAAGATGGCACTAGACACTGCTGTAGGAGGCATCTTTGCATCTAAAAATATTGATGAAGCCTATCAACTCATTGAGAACATAGCCAAGAATCATCACTTTCTTACCCATGACAGGACCAGGAGGCCACCCGTGGACAATTCAGTGAATCACTTATCAACTCAACTTGAAGAGGTGCTGTACAAAACTTTGGAGAGGTTGAACTTAACTCCCAATGTCAATAGAGCCTCTACTCCTGAAACCAGATGCTGTGTATGTGGTAATCAAGGCCATGTGTCAGAGAATTGCAATTTAATTATGCAGCAAGTGGAGCAAACTGTTGATCAAATCAATGCTGTGGGCAATTATGGAATCAAACCTCCTGCTGATTCTATACTCCAGAGAATAGGAACCATCCCTACTTCTTTTACAAAACCAATCAATATCAAGGGGCTCTTATGCAGAATTCAAATTGGCAGCCCAAAATTCTGCCAAAGAATCAGCTCCCTCCCTATGGAAATCAGGGCCAAAATGCCCCAATTCAGAGAACTCCATATGAGCCACCACCTCAAGTCCAAGTATCTCAATTCCAAACTGAAATGAAGGAGATACTCCAGCAGATTCTGAAGAAGCAGGACAGTCAAGGAGAGGAGATATTAAAAATAAATTCTAGATTGGATGCCATGAATGCAAATTAGAAAATGTTGGAAAACCAAATTGCTCAGCAGGCTAGTACATCATCAAGATCTCCTATGTTCTTCCCTGGACAATCAAAAGTGAACCCAAAGGAGCAAGCAAAGGCCATCCAGCTCAAACGTGAAAAAATGGTGGAGGAACCAATGAAGAAAGTTGAGGATAATCAAGTCAATTCAGATTCAAAAGTTGCTCAAGAGCCAAGTGAAGAACCTGAAGTGGAAATCAAGAATTCAGGCCCTCAGATTGAAGCAAAAGCAAGGGTTTTTGATAAAGTACCCTTCCCTCAAAGGCTAATCACGGTAAGAGAAGACCATCAATATGGAAAGTTTTTGAAAATCCAGAAGAAGCTATACATTAATGTGCCTTTTATTGAAGCCATTCAGGAGATGCCTTCATATGCCAAGTTCTTTAAGGAAATTCTAACCAAGAAGAGAAGAGTATTAGAGCATGAGAAAATAGCATTGACTGAAGAGGCTTCTGCAATTATCCAAAATAAGTTGCCTCTTAAGCTAAAGGATCCAGGGAGCTTCTCAATTTCATGTGAGATAGGAAATAGGAAAATCCAAAGAGCCATGTGTGACTTGGGTGCCTCTGTGAGTGTCATACCATTATCTTTGTGCAGGAAACTTGAAGTTGGAGATTTGAAGCCTACAAATATGTCCCTTCAGCTGACAGACAGATCCATCAAATACCCACATGGGATTACTGAAGACATACCCCTCAAAGTTGGTAAATTCTATATACTAGTGGATTTTGTGGTATTAGACATGGATGAAGATGTGAATACCCCCATTCTCCTTGGGAGGCCCTTTCTAACCACTGCTGGGGCTGTGATAAATGTAAAGGAAGGGAGACTGACCTTCCAAATTGGAGAGGAGAAGATTGAATTCAATTTGGCACAAGTTATCAGTAGGCCAAGTTTTCTAAAAAATGACTTTGGAGATGGGCAGCTAGATCAAGTGGTGGAGCAAGTTTCAGCTATAATTCCTATTGAAGATCCATTGCAAAGGTGTCTAATATTTGATCATTTGAAAGAATTGGAGGATCCAGAGGTTAAGGCATACAAATCAGTGCTGAATTCTTCAAAATCAGTGGAAAATTTAGAAATTCAGGGTGAGGTGCAACAAGTTATCACTGCTGAACTCCAAGGCAATTCAGCTCAAGCCAATTCTTCCAAGTTGGAACTCAAGCCTCTCCCTAGCAACCTGAAGTATGAATTCTTGGGAGAGAACTCAACTTTTCTTGTTATCATCAATGCTAATTTACCCAAGGATCAAGTTGAAGAGTTGCTGAAAAGGTTGAAGTTGTACAGGGAGGTGATAGGCTACTCAATTGAAGACATCAAAGGTATTAATCCCTCAATTTGCATGCATAGGATCCCTATGGAGGACAGCTACAAACCCTCCATTGAATGCCAAAGAAGACTCAATCCTGTCATGAAGGAAGTGGTCAAGAAGGAAGTATTGAAGTTGCTGAATGCTGGGATTATATACTCCATTTCAAATAGTGAATGGGTCAGCCCTGTGCAGGTGGTGCCAAAGAAGGGAGGAATCACAGTGGTGAAGTCAGATTCAGATGAATTGATTTCCACAAGGACAATTACAGGTTGGAGGATGTGTATTGACTTCAGAAAGTTGAACAAGGCTACAAGAAAGGACCATTTCGCATTGCCATTCATTGATCAGATGTTAGAGAGGTTGGCTAGGCACTCTCACTTCTGTTATCTAGATGGGTACTCAGGCTTCTTGCAAATTCCAATTCACCCTCAAGACCAACACAAGACTACATTTACTTGTCCATATGGGACTTTTGCTTATAGGAGAATGCCCTTTGGCTTATGCAATGCACCTGCCACCTTCCAAAGGTGTATGATGTCTATCTTCTCAGACTTTATTGAAGAAATTATGGAGGTCTTCATGGATGATTTTTCAGTATATGGAGATTCATTTGATGCTTGCCTAGAAAACTTGACCAAGGTGCTACAAAGATGTAGAGAGTCCAACTTGATCCTCAATTGGGAGAAGTGCCATTTTATGGTCCAAGAAGGGATTGTCTTAGGACATGTTGTCTCAAGCAAAGAGATTGAAATGGACAAGGCAAAAATTGAGGTGATTGAGAGGCTACCACCACCTACAAATGTCAAGGCAATTAGGAGTTTTTTAGGGCATGCAGGCTTCTACAGGAGGTTTATTAAAGACTTCTCAATGATAACTAGGCCCCTTACCAAGTTACTGGCCAAAGATGCTGAGTTCCATTTTGATGAAGAGTGTATGATGGCATTCAAGAAATTGAAGAAAGCCCTCACCTCAGCCCCTATAGTGCAGCCACCTAATTGGACCTTACCTTTTGAAATCATGTGTGATACCTCAGACCAGGCTGTAGGGGCAGTCTTGGGACAAACCAGGGAGAAGAAGCACCATGTCATATGCTATGCCAGCAAGACTCTATATGAAGCCCAGATTAATTATGCAACTACTGAGAAGGAACTACTTGCTGTGGTGTATGCATTTGACAAATTCAGGCCTTACTTGGTGGGATCCAAAGTTATTGTATTCACAGATCACCAAGCAATGAGGCACCTAATTAACAAGAAGGAATCCAAGCCAAGGCTCATCAGATGGATCTTATTACTGCATGAATTTGATGTTGAAATCAGGGACAAAAGAGGTAGTGAAAATCTAGTTGCTGACCACCTATTAAGAATGAAAGAAGTTCAAGAGTCCTCTACACTTCCTATCAATGATGCCTTCCCTGATGATAGCTTGATGGCAGTGTCAATTAATCAAATCCCCTAGTATGCTGATATTGTAAACTACTTAGCATGTGGAATTGTCCCTCCTGATTACACATATCAGCAAAAAAAAAATTCTTTCATTATCTGAAGGATTACTATTGGGATGACCCCCTTTTATTCAGAAAATCCTCTGATGGCATTTATAGGAGATGTGTACCCCAATCTAAATTCAAGGAAATCTTGGAGGCATGCCACTCATCACCTTACGGAGGGCATGGAGCCACACAGAAGACTGCTGCCAAAGTCCTCCAATCTGGCTTCTATTGTCTTAGTTTATTCAGGGATGCACACATTTTTGTGAAGAGCTGTGATCAATGCCAAAGAATAGGTTCCATCTCAAGAAGAAATGAAATGCCACTACAAGGAATTCTGGAAGTGAAAATATTTGATGTTTGGGGCATTGATTACATGTGCCCATTTCCTAGTTCATGTGGTTACAAGTTTATCCTTCTAGGTGTGGACTATCTATCCAAGTGGATTGAGGCAATTCCCACCATTGCAGCTGATTCCAGGGCAGTGATCAAGTTGTTCAAGGAGGTTATCTTCCCAAGGTTTGGAATTCCTAGGGTAGTCATAAGTGATGGGGGGAGCCATTTTATTGAAAAGTGTTTTGAGAACCTCCTGATTAAGTATGGAGTGAGGCACAAAGTTTCCACTGCCTACCACCCTCAAACCAATGGCCAGGCAGAAATATCAAATAGGGAGATAAAGGCCATATTGGAGAGAACAGTTTCATTAACAAGAAAGGATTGGAGTTTGAAGTTGAATGAAGCTCTTTGGGCATATAGGACAGCATATAAGACCCCAATAGGTACCTCTCCCTACAAACTTGTTTATAGAAAAACATGCCATTTACCAATTGAGTTGAAACATAAGGCCAATTGGGCAGTCAAGGCACTCAATTATGATATGCATGCATGTGGACAAAAGAGGCTTTTGCAACTTGATGAACTTGATGAAATCAGGCTAAATGCTTACCACAATTCAGAATTCTACAAGGAGAGGACTAAAAGATGGCATGATGACAGGATTCTGAAAAAGAATTTCGAGGTTGGAGACCTTGTACTACTTTTCAATTCAAGGCTAAAGATTTTTCCAAGAAAGTTAAAGTCAAGGTGGAGTGGACCCTTTAAAATTCACAAAGTCTATCCATATGGTGCTGTGGACCTTCTGAATGACAAGGATGATATATTTAAGGTGAATGGACAGAGGTTGAAGCTTTACAACCTCACAGCCATGGATTCTGCTAAGGAGGAGTTGATTCTACAAGATTTGCCACAACCACCTAGCTGATTTCACATTGTAACAATGTCTAGCCAAAGACATTAAAGAAAGGCACTTCTTGGGAGGTAACCTAAGCCATTCTCTACCTAATCATTCTATTTTTGCAGGAATAAGTGATGAGAAACCAGGTCAATCCACATTTCTCAAATTCAGGGAGTACCCTTACTCCTTAGTTTTGATTTTTCCACTAAAAACTCAATGATAACTGATAGTATATTTTTCATTATGCTACATTAGTCATACCATCATCTGAATCAACATTCATATCAGTTATCCAAATCTTCTATAAAGTGAATTTCAGAAACTTCCAATGCATTGTTGAATTGTGCACTCAAAAATCTGTTTTTACTATTCCACTGATATCCTTTGTGTTCTCTGCAGGATTAGTTGCAACTAATGAAGATTGCATCACCCAAAGCTTCTGGTTGAAATCCTAAGAGGATTCAAATGCCCAATTCCATGCATTTCACACCCACCCACCCACCCACCCCTCTCCCTTGCATTTAATTTCCAACACTAGGGACAGTGTTGAGAATAAGCTTGGGGGAGGAAACCTGGTACTTTTCTAACCTTTACACCATGTTTTCAATTGATTTTAATGTCCATATATCATCTATCACCAGGTTATCAGCAGGTTTTGCAAGTTATCATAAGTTATCACTAGTTATCACTCGGTTATCATTTTTTGGGCTCAACTCAATTCTGAATTTATTTTAACTCTGAAATGGGTAGAATACTTCATTATGATAGTGGGTGCACTCCAATACCAAGTGGCCAACTTGGCCATTAGCCTTCTTGCTTTGATTGGCATTATAAATTCAGATGCATTTGAATGAATTTTCAGCTGAAATTTTTCTTTTTTTGTGGATTAACACTAGCTACATTCATGGATTAATTGGAAAGTAGAAGATGTCTAGAAAGGAGTCAAGGATCTTGCTGCCATGTTAAATAGGAAATCTTGACTATTTGCATTTAAGGATATAATCTATACTTGAGTTTGAACCATTGCTCACTTCATGAGCAGAATGAAAAAGAAAGAAAAAGGAAAAATGAAAAGTTGCATCTTACATTGCATGCATACATGAATAAAGAGAATGAAAATTCTAAAAAGGAACCTCTCCTGAATAAAGTTAGGATTTTTATCCTGTGACCAGCATGAATAAAAATCAGGTTTAAACCTATTTATTGCATCCTCATGAATAAAAGTTAGGTTTTCAAATCTGTTTAAGCAAAGAAAGAAAAATCTGTTCATGAAGAGATTGATGTTTCAAACTTTTTAGTAAAGATGACAATCCTTGCAATCCAAATCAGTTAATGTTAGTACTTCTATCATGGCTTAAATTTTCTTTAACCTTTGTGACTCCTCAGCTAAAATTTGGGATAGGAAAGAATGGGATGGAATGCTAGCCAAGTGGGGAACTCATTTAGATCTTATTCAGCTGATTTTTCTATTCATTTGTGGATGGTAAATTCAAATTCATCCTTAATTTTTGAATGTTTTGCTTGAGGACAAGCAAAATGCTAAGCTTGGGAGAGTTTGATCACTAGCTAATCACTATAAGTTTCTAGCCCATTTTAGATGCATTTCATTCATATCGAGTCCCACTTTTGCCTATCTTTTGGTCAATTGTGCTTGGAATACATAGATTGTGATAACTAGTTGATATTCCTCATTTCATACTTAATTCCATGTGTATAGAGGTTCTAAAATGCCAAAATCCATAAATATTTAAATTCTATGCCAAGTTATCATTTTTAGGACAAGTTATCATTCCTATATGTCAAGTTATCATTATTTTGAGTGAATTGATTTTCAATGGTTTTCTTGTCCCAAATCCACTATTATCATGTATGAATCATATTTGGATGGTCATATCCCAGCTTGTGCAAAGTTTTAAGTCCATTTGAACAAGTTATCATTTTTCCTTTGCCAAGTTATCATTAAAGGGCAATTCTATCATTTTGACATGCAAAAACATTAATTCTGCACAAAAGTCTTAAGCAATCATCTTTTTATTGTTTTAACTCATTGCTGTTCAAATTTCATCACATTTGGATAACTACAACTCAAGTTATCATTTTTAAGGCATATAAGCTATCGTTTTTGGCACCCAAGTTATCACTCCTTTGAAATCTTATTCATATTTGATTTCTGACCTCATTCACTTGCCACTCTAATTCATTTAATGCCTGAAAAGCTTTGAACCACCCATATTTGAACATTTTCCAAGATATATTTAAAGTTATCATTCCGGGCCCCTAAAATTATTAATTTTGATATAATTTTTCATTCCTACACAACACCTAATCCCATTTGATATTTGAGCTAGCAAATATCATTATCCTAATCATTATTTGTCAAAATACCATTCAAGGGCTTTGATGCTTGCTGTTTTGGGCTTTGTAGCAGGGAGAAAAGGTGGCCAAAAAGTGGAAAAAATAGGGGGGGACCATCTACTTTTTCCTGCACTAAAAGGTGTCTGCAGCAGCTGGAAATTCAGAGCAGGGACACGTGGCATAATCAGGGCTTGGAAGAACATTCTGATGCTGATCAAAGAGTGGATATAAGTGATATAAAAGCTAGAATTTCTGGAGGAGAGGGGGGGCTGGACATTCAGGGTTTGGAGCAAGGGTTTCTGCATCAAGCTGCTGGCTGCTGGAGCTATTGCTGCTGGAGTTGGAGCTGCTGCCGAGATACTCAAAACAAGGATGAATTATAACTGTTCTTCATTCCATTTGATGTCAAGCTTTGTAAATATGAGGAGCTAAACTTCATTTCGTCTAGGATAGGGTAGTAGTTTAGGTTAATTTTGGATGGATGTGGACTGAATTATAATCCTGCACTGAAATCATTTCTGGTTTTCAGATTTCAGCAATGTTGAAGTTATTAGATCCCATTGTAATCTATATCCGAGAAGTATCATTTGATCTAATCTTCTTTCAGAAATGGACTAATAGTCAATATCAGGTTCCTGGATTCCATTATATTTTAAAATCTAACTTCTGATTTCTAGTTTCCTAATTTCCTAGTTTTCTGAATTCCTGAATCTGATTTCCAAAACTGATTGAATCTGTGAGTCATTCTAAATTTGATTAATAGAGTAACTGAGAGGTTGCTATTGCCCTCATCTTGTTCAGAAATGAACCAAGATGTTTGGCATATTTTTGGCTCAAATCACTTTGCTCTTTTGATTCCTGAACTTAATTTCTGAAATCTTTTTTCTGATTTCCTGCTAGAATCTGTTTTACCAATTGAATCTCCTGATTTTATTCAATCACTGAGAGGTGAATCTTAGGGATCTCTTGCAGTCCAGAGATGGATCAAGAAGCAATTGGCAAGCCTAATTCCATTGATTAATAATTCTGATTTCCTGAATTGCTGATTTCTATTTATTGGTTTCTATTTGATTTCTGATTTCCAATGTCAAGCCTCATTTCAATCCACTACTGAGAGGTAGTCTTCAGGTCTTCCTTGTGATTTAGAGATGAACTAAGGAGAATTGGATAATCACTAAATTCCCCATTTTAGATAGGATGTTTCTTAAACCCAATTGATTGGAGTTTGTGTGGATTTCATTTTCCTTTGCAACCGAGAGGTTGATTTCAAATTCCCGTGGAATTCAGAGATGAACCAAGGAGCACAAGCACTATTATTGGATAGATTTCATCCTAGTTTAATTAATTGAAGTGATTTCATCATTTTATGATTGCAATTACAAGTTATCACTTCATATTTTCCTTCAATTGTGAAAATCAGCAATGAACCTTCCATTTGAGCTCAATGATAACTTGATTTTCAGCGAGGATCCTCTTTTGATTCAACCTAGCTAACAACTATATGACAATATGTTGCTTAGTTAAAGACCAATTGAGCTGTGAGAGCAGCTACATTTCATGTTGAATCAAAATTGGACATTTAATGATAACTTGATCCAATCCATCCTTAATTAATTTAGATGAACCCCAACTCCTAGAAGAACCTTCATCATTGATAGTTAAACCTTTTTAGACTTCAATCTAGCATTTATAACTCAGTTTTGATAAATTTCCAAAACCCAAAAATCAGTTATCATTCTGCATTCCATTAAAAATATGTTTTCACTTTCCATGAAAAATATGTTTTTAGCCACTTAATTAGAACTAATATAGATTGTTTTAGGGTGTCTTAGGCTTCAAATTCTTGTGGATACGACAACCTAAGTCTACTACAACTTACCTGTGCACTTACAGCTAGTGAGTTGGGAGACCAAAAATTGAAAAAATTGAACTTTTACTTAATTTCTGCAAGTTATCACTCAAACACCCAAATATCACTATCACTACACTTAAAAAAACATGGCTATTAGCGTCCAATAATTAGCATCGGATTATGATTCAACATAAAATAATAATCACACTAAATGTGTCCGTTGGGAGATCGACCGCTAAAATTGAGTGTCATATCCATATCGGACGTTAGTTGTGTCCAGTCTAACGCTTACGCTAAGTTTATTAGGGTATAAGTTATTTACGGCCCCAAGTGATGATGATGATGATGAAATTATTATTATTCTATTAATATTCAAAGATGAATCTATCATTATTCTATTTGATTTTGAATAATATGAGGTTTGCACTACAAGAAATATGTGAAATAGCGACCCCTCCTATGCGTCGCTAACGCGGCACTAACTCTTGGCTAAAAGCATTAGTGGCTCATTAGCGTCGACACGATGCCACACACAAGGGACGTCAAAAATCGTTAGCCATTTGCGTTGCTATGGCGCCAAAGAGCATGCTGACGCTACTAGCGTCACAAGTCAACGCTAGTCCGGTGTTATTATGGTCACGTGGAGAAGTGACAATAGGAGGCACTAATGCGATGCTAATGTGGTGCTAAATGTAGATGCTATTCAGACTCTAATATGGCGCTAAGACAATCTCTTACTCCGTGTCCTTACAGTTATTTGTGACGCTAATTAGACGCCAATGCATCGCTAGTAGTGCGACGCTATGGAGTCACTAAAATGGCGCTAATATATGTGACTCTATTGTGATGCTGTAACGATTCAACATACGATGTGTTCATATGCGAAATGTTCTTGCTACTTCAACCATTAATTGTTATTGAACCATTACACTACCCAACGAAGAATCGACGCCGATACAAATTGAACAATTGATGCATTGTTATTGATACAATCGACGCATTGTTATTACATTTGATATTGATCCATAAAATCGATGCAGTCAAACACATTACATTATAATTACAATCTGTTTGATCTCCAAAAATGCGTCGCTAGCAACTCGCTGCTCACCGAGATCCTCATTTGATGAAGATGACGCGTTCGTCGCCGCCTCCGCAACCCTCATTTGGTGAAGACGACGTGTTCGCCGCTGCCGCACATGCTTGGATGGTGGCCGTGTCGCATCGGCAATCTCCTACGGTGCTGAAGAAGATGGGGCCACCGGCATGTCATCAAAGAGAAGGCATCGAATCTAGCGGGCACTAGAGTGGTGGTGGTCATCGGAGAGATGAAGAGGAGGAGTAAACGGCAGTGGCGCCCACGCAGTGTCAGGGCAGCAACAAGTAGGTAGCGTCCGGGCAGCGTCTGAGCCGCAACAATAGGTGGAGGAGGAGGAGGAAGCAGCATTAGAGCAGCAATAGTAGTAGGAGGGGGAGAGTGGTTAAAAGAGGGAAAAGGCGGCATCCGCACAACGTAAGGATGCTACGAACTGTCGGATTAAATGGAAGGATGGTTTGGATTCGCTCTTCGACAAGCACATGGATCGATGCAAATTTGGCAACGATATTGCGTCGCTAATGTGGTGCCACGTTAATTCAATTCTGAAAGATAATTAATTTATGTCAAATAATGTCACAAATTAGTGACTCAGAAATTGCGACACTAAGCTATAAGATAGTGTCGCATTGGCATCGGCGTACTGAAACGCTAAACTAGCGTAACGATCGGCGATGCTATTGTGACAATAAAGTGGAGTAGCGACCAAACTGTCGACGCTATTGTGAAACCATTGTATCGCTACGCATACGCGGTGCTAATGCGTCGCAAAGGTAGCGCTAAAGTAGATTTATTAACTATAAAGTTATTAACTATGTATATGTGTGTGTGTGTGTGTTTGTGTGTATGTACATATATGTATATATGTATGTATACGAGTATGTGTATGTATATGTATATATGTATGTATGTATATATGGATACGGATATATGGATATGAATATGTATAGGTTTATCGACGCCGTCCAAGAAAATATCATTTTTAATATTTTTTTAAATTTTGATACAAAAAAATTCTAAGAAAATAATCATTTGTCAAAAAAAATTGAAATATCTGTGTTAACTAAATGGCCCAGTTCTGAGCACTCTCAAAAGGTTAGATTTTTGAGAATGTGCTTTTTTAGATTTCTTAGGCGTGACAAAGTTTTGAGGAATTTTTATACTTATAAAAATAGGTATTTTGAGAATCTGAGGAAACGAAAAACACATGAAACATCAAAAGTTTGTGCCGCCCCACCTTCTCGAGCCCTTCGAAATGCCTATTTTTTGTGGCAATCCGAGAAGGACCGCGAAGAATTGATCATTTCTATTAAAAAACTTTGCCCATTTTATTAAATTTTTTTCGATCTCCTATCCTCGCAATTCTTGTGCGGGTGGACAGTTCGTGTCGATCTCTACGAGTCCATAATTTTCTTTCGACCGATTCCCATCGGACACATGTTAGCGACTGTCGGAAGACTTTTTCCTATGTTCTTAACTTTGTGTTTGGCCTCCTAAAATCATCAAAAAATACTAAAAAAATTGTGTTGTTGTGATCTACAGGAGGTATAAATTTCATCATGATCCAATGGTTGGATCTCCGATAATCACCCTTTGATTCCCATGAAAAATGAAGAAGGAC
Source organism: Pontederia crassipes (assembly GCA_030549335.1). Lineage (NCBI taxonomy): Eukaryota > Viridiplantae > Streptophyta > Magnoliopsida > Commelinales > Pontederiaceae > Pontederia > Pontederia crassipes. The sequence continues at coordinate 32,436,048 of CM060197.1, forward strand.
TATTCCCCAAATTTTGAAATTTGGGAAATGGAGTATAGTCTATATATAACATAGTATATGAATTTTTTGTATATTATATGAGACAATAATATAGTATAGTATGGAGTATAATATAGTATAATGTATATTATAACATAGCGTTATATAGTATAATATAGTATAATGTAGTTAGCATCGTATAATATAGTATTCTATAATATACTATACAATATATAACATATATTGTCAAAATAGCACAAACTAACATCTACTTAGCGTCGACGCTAATATAGCGTCGCATATGTCGATGCCAATATAATGCAAGACGCCGACGTTAAGTAGATGTGCTTGGACAATATATAATGCCAATATATAGCCCCTTATTCTAGCTTCGACTTAGCGTCATCGTTGTGGTGATGCTAACTTAGCGTCGCAAGCTTACGACATCTATCATCGGCCATGTGTTTTTTAGTTTTCGAGCATGATAATAGCGTCAAAGTATTGTAACGGCGCCTCATTTAGCATCGACATCTTTTGACGCTAATACGTCGTCTGCATTTGTCGACCCAATGACGACGCTATTGTGATGGTATATTTAGCATTGTGTAGTATGACGACGCTAATCGCGTCGCCATTCAACATTTTTCTTGTAGTGTTGATTTAAAATATTTTTAATAATGTAATATTTTATTAGCCAATTAAAGTTCCCCATTTGACTGTAAATAAGGGTGCCCATTTGCCCCACCCAATTTTTTTGTGTAACACTAGAATATACTTATTTTATTTTAATTTTCCCCCTCTCAATTGTTAATAGTAATTTCAGCTAATTAAAATAAAATGATCAACATCAAGTGAATAAATGTTTAAAGTATCTTACATCTATATTTTTTTATTTCAATCATGGTTGTCAAGATCCCGATCCGGATAGTAAGATCTTACTATCCTCTAGACAGAAAACGATCCCGATCCTACCCAAGGAATCTTAAACATAGAATCTATACCGGATCTTAAGATCGATAGGATCTTACGATAAGATCTTACGATCCTAACGATCCTGTAATATTAGTACAAATTTATTTATTCAAATAAAAAAGTAAAAGTAAACATAAAGGTCCCTGAGAAAATTAGATTTAAATATTTTATTTATATATATTGTATATGTTAGTCTCACTTTCATGAATTTTAATATCTTCTAATAATTTAATGTTATGTTATGAATCTAATACTATATTATCTTACATCAAAATTAATTTTTATTATTGCACGTATACTAAGAATTATATTGCACATTAATAAATATTATAATTCATTAAGATCAAATATTATATATTATTATTTTAGTGTTTTTTAAGAATACATTTCATATTGTCTTTCAGGAGATATAAAAAAAATATCTATTGAACTTGAAAATATGAATAAACTATTAATGATCAATGTTTAATTAACTTATATATAAACATAATATTTATGAATAATAAATATTTATATTAAAAAATACTTTTTATTTATGAGGTAGGATCTTATAATCCTCGATCCGATCCTACGATCCTCTAGGATCGATCCTCGAAGCCCCTTATGATCCTACCTTGAAAAGCGATCCTGACAACCTTGATTTCAATTACATCTTATGATGTAAAATTTATTATAAATATGTATAAGTTATCCCTCCTTCCCCTATATTTTATGAATCAGATATGAATTTTATATATTATCGCAATCATTGTTGTCGAATTAATTGAGCATATGCACTATTTAAATATTGTAAATTATATAATTATAATACATTTCCAATTATATGCTGTGAGTTCAGATAATTCTGTGAATCATGCTGACTCTGAAATGGTTGTAAAATAATTCAAAAAGTCTGTCTAAAAAAGTTATCCAACTTTATAACGATGGAGCGGTAACACAATTAATAATAATTTTGTTTTTACTTTTCTCCACAAAAAAATAGGAATTTGAAGAACAAATGATCATTTGATCAGCATCCAATATCGCTTGCTTTTCTTTTACTCATTGCTTTTATTTTAGTTATTACGGTCACAGTCTCAATCTCTAAGAGACTTCCTTCCCGATTTATCTTACATTAGGAATTAAATTTCTATAAACGCATCGTAATGGGGGCTATAAAGACGAAATTGGTCTTTTATTCTAGGAATTTCTAAAAAAATAATTTAGAATTTTTAGATTTCTTATGAGAGACAGAAGTTTTAATGAATTTTTAGAATTATGAAAATGAGTATTTTGAGAATTGGAGGAAACGGAAAAGATGTGAAACATGAAATATTTGCGCGCCCACCTTCCTGATCCCTTCGAAACGTCTATTTTTTCATTGCAATCCGAGTTAGGACCATGGAGAACCGACTATTTATATTCTAAAACTTTGCCCATTTTATTGAATTTCTTCCGACTTCCGATCGCCTTGATTCTTCTGCGAGTGAACAGCTCGCATCGTTCTCTATGAGTCTGTAATTTTCATTTCGACAGATTCCTGCCGGACTCACATTGGCGACCGTCGGAAGTTTTTCTTTTCCTAGTTTCTTAACACTGCCATCTGGCCTCCTAAAAGCATCAAACAATACTGAAAAATCTATGTTTCCATAATATACAAGAGGTACAAATTTCACGATGATCCGACGGTCGGATCTTCGATAATCGCCATTTGAATCCCATGAAAATGAAGAAGCACTATTCTCCTAATTTCAGAATTTGAGAATTAGAGTATAATGTATGTATATCATGGTATATTAATTTTTGTATATTATATAATAGAATAATATAGTATAATATGGTGTATAATATAGTTAAGTATAGTATATAGTATTGTATAGTATGTATATGTATGTATATATATATGTATATTTACATATATATATGTATATATATATGTATGTATATGTATTATTAACATATATAGTTATACAAATTAACATGCCTAAATACGAATAATAATTAACATTGCTTATATAAATACTTGTATATTCTTAAAATTCTAATGTTGGCACCGCATTAGCTTCACATTAGTATCGCAATGTATTCAACGTCACATTAGTGTTGACTTGTCTTGACGCCAGCGCATATCCTAGCGTCGACTTAGCGACACAAGCTTTTTGACGCTAATTAGCACCACACCTGGTCGACGCCAATACAACGCAATTAGCGCCACACCTGGTCAAAATCGCCTTATGAACTTCCATTAATTTAGTGCCGCACTGTTATTGATGCCAACATGCGTTGTGTCTTTTGTACGCTAATACGACGCTATAGTTTATCACGCAATTTCTAGTCTTGATGCGTCATAATAGCGTCTACATAGTGTCGCGATGGCATCAAGTTTAACGTCATTTTTTTGTAACGCGAATGCAACACTGAATCAAAGCTACTGGGAGGCACTTAGTGTCTTATCTTGTTGACCCAAAGTCGTCGCTATTTAGACGCTAGTAGCGACGAATTAGCGACGCATCATTTTGCGTCATTATTTTGCATCGCTAAACCATAGTTTTCTTGTAGTGATGAGATGTAAATAATAACATATAATCATATATAATAATCTAATTAATCTTTTATATTATTTCATATAAACAAAAATTTAGAATAACAGGTGTAAAAGAAAAAAGGTGGACGAGGAGATTCGAATTAGGACATCTTTTATTATGGCACTTTTGTGTTTGAATTATTATGGGTCATTCAGTGAAATTAATTTATCCCTTTTCAATTGGAGAGGTTGGACTACCTCTTTCGATTAGCAAAGAAGCATGCAACATAATTCATAACAAGAGTACACAAAATCTGCCATACAACATTACGTCGTTACAACTCCAACCTTTATTGTCTCCTTCTCTAATCAAGCAGCTAGCAATCACCGTGCTGTAGATCCTACCACTGCAACATATTTTATTTAATTTATCACATAATTAGGATAGGACTTATAACACATATGGAAACTCGATCGTTTCTGTTAAATTTGATGTGCTGACCAATTTTCCTAAAAGCTTAATCCGTTAGGAAGAGCAACATCTATAATTTTATATTCTTAACACTCCCTCTCACAGGTGAGCTGCTGACAACTTTTGATCAGACGAAATCCAACACGTGGACAACTAAGGAAGGAAATTACTTTTTAACAAAAGCTTAATGAGGTTCGAGCTCAGGACCTTTAGCTCTGATACCATGTTAAATTTGATGTGCTGACCAGTTTTCCTAAAAGCTTAAACCGTTAGAAAGAGCAACATATACAGAGGTGGCCGGGTTGACTCGCTCGGTGTATTCGTGTCGACATAACAGTAGAGGGAGTGAAGGGACGTCCCTCCTGACCGCCATAAGGCCCGTAAATAGTGAAGTTGTTGGCGAAAGTAAGAGATTTTATCACTTGTAATTGTTGCTTATTATTCCAAAATGGCCTGCCAGGGACGTCAACTTTTCACCTGGTGCAAGTTGTATCTGCAATTAACGCAAGAATGTAAGAAGAATTATATATAGTACGTATGAGCTTTTAGATATATATGAATCATCAAACTTATACTGACTGATAATGTTATAAATACCATATCGAAATTCTGTAGTTCTCTTCCACTGTTACCACAAACAGGAGACCAGATCTGTAACACATGCAATCTTCTAAACAAGGAAACGGTGCAATTCTAAATCAGTTAGTAATTAATGTAATAAATTTGGAATTTAAATCAAATTCGAAAAAAAAGAAAATGAAGAAGAAGGAAACAACCGACCAGGGGAGGGATTTTCTCCCCTGATCGAGCCCCCACGATCAGCCGGCCGATGCTATAAAAGGGGGGAAGGGGAGCACCCTCGCACCCTTTGACACCCTAGCTAGCTGCCGCCGCTTCTTCATCTTCTTCCTTCGAATCAGCGACCGACGAACACATACGACGTGCAAAGCAGAGGCCGACGTCATCGACGAACACCGACTCACCCGACAATCCTGTGATACCAGCGACCTCCCTCGACTTCTGCAGAGGCCAGGCGACCCTCTCCGTTGGCCTGATTTTTCTTCAGGCTTTGGCACTCCTTTTATAGGCTCCTAGGGGTGAGAATCCATTCAAAAAGTCTCCCCTAATTTTCTTCTCAAAATTCAAGCCGTTACTATTCATTTGACTGAAGGATCGATCGACCGCTGGGATGGTCCGGTCGACCATTCTATGTGATCGTTGTCACATTTCTGTGCTTTGACGCTGTCCGGTCGATTGGTCCTTCGACCGATACAACGACCGGTAAATCCCATAGATTACGAAGTAAAGAGTATTTGTTGCATAAAGTTGATTCATTATAATCCTGAAGTAGTTAGCAACATTTTTCGTATTGTGATCATCGCCGTTGGACGGCCGAAGGACCGCCAGAAACGGAGAAAAAGTCCGACGGACCTGTTTTATCGCAACGACCAGTCGACCGATATCTGAAATGGTCGATCGGTTCACGCACAGATGATAGTGTGATGCATGCAAAATACAACATATTTTAGATTATTATTTTTTTGTTAATTTTTCTATAATTTGATCATAGCATGCATCATTTTAGACCATTTTTAGTCGTAATTCCGGATTTATTAATTTTAATTATTAATTCTCTGAATATTTTAATTGTGGATGGATTAATTAAATTTGAATAATTATTTTGCAGGAAAATTTAAACATGGCCGAAATTCAAAGAATTTATTCCTTATGGCCGAGATTTGGCTTTACCCCCAAGTCATTTTGGCCGAGATTTGGCTTTACACCCAAGTCGTTTTAGGCGAGATTCGAAAGGAGTAAAGATAAAAGAGTTCCTTACGGCCGAGATTTCCAGGAGTAATGATAAGGACTCTTCTTTGTTACGGTTGAGATTTGAAGGGGTAAAGATAAAAGGATTTTATCTTTTGGGCGTAATGGCAAGAAGACTTTACATTTTCGCCGAGATTTGGAGGGGGTAACGGAAAGAAAACTCATCGTTTTGGCCAAAATTAGAAGATGTTATCGTTTTGGGCATAATGGAAAGGTGTAAAGATATGAATTGTTTATCGTTTTGGCCGAGATTAAAAGGGGGTAAAGATAAAAAGATTTATCTTTTGGGCATAATAGTTAGAAGAATTATCATTTTTTGGCCGAGTTTATCTCACAATTTTAAAGTCAACCGTACGATGTTACGGCCGTGATCAAATTGAAGGCCGTCCGCACCTATAAATACGTGAAGAATCCGTCATTTCAATTCGTACTCTGAAGTTCAGGTTTCTTCCACAGCGAGTCATGAGCTCTGCAGGCTACGACCAAGAGGAGAGAGGTGCGATGGCTGGAGGTTGATCGCGACCCTGATCAAGTCCGAGAGGCTACCCGACTGTCTGCCCAATTCAAGAGCTCTACTTCTATTTTGGGTGTAATTCTTTCGATTATTATTTTGTTATTATCTCTCCAGAATTTCTAGGATGAACTCCATATTTTTATTTATTTCATGTTAGGAGATTATTATTGAAGGGAAACTATTTGGTCCCTATATTATTTGTTTTAATCTTCTCTGATCAATTAGTTAATTGTGCTTAATGCTTTTAATTTAATTACTTGGATTTCTAAGTTGAGTAATTACCAGTTTGTGGACTATTTAATTTCAGAATTCATTAATTAAATTAATTGATTTTATGTGAAATTAATAATTGACATAAATTTGATAACTAGTGTGTGGAGAGTTTATGTCATCTGTTAATCTATACCAGTTTGTGGAGTGATTAATAGTCTAGGATTTTCATATTAATGCATCTTAATTTTAATCTTATCTGACGAATACCAGTTTGTGGGACTTTAGGTTTGATTAAATTTAGGATAGTTTGATTTACCGGATTAAATAATAGAATTACCAGTTTGTGGACTCTGTGATGTTAATCTTGTAAATTAATAACTTGGAAAAATTCCTAATCCATCTTTAAAGATTAAATTTATCTTTTACGGTTCAAATATTTATCCTGATCTATTTTCATCCTAAGGCCTAACTTCAACACCATTATCTTATCTTTATCTTATTTTCTTATTTTATTTCATAAAACCTCTTTCCAAAAATCCATGTTTTCCTCTCTTATTAATTTAAAAATTCAGATATTGAATTAATAATATTCCTCGTGGGTTCGACACTCTTACTCCTATTACTATATTACTTGAGCGACTAGTGCACTTGCTTGCAAATTTTATTGTTACAAATTCAACGCATCAAGTTTTTGGCGCCGTTGCCGGGGAATATTTTATTAATTGATTTCTGATTTTTATAAATTATTAGGAGATGTAAATAAATTGAAAATAATTTTCTGTAAATATGTATTATTTATTTTAGTTATTTTTTTGTGAATAAACTAACATCTTTCTTTTTGCAGATAAAACTCACGGGATTATAATTGAGTTTGGATTAAAATTTGTTTGTTGACTTTCGGCCAATACTCTATTCTACTTTAAATTTTTGCTACCGAGTGGATTTTGTATTTGGATTTTTTATTACTTGTGTCAATTTATGAATTTATGACTGTGAGCAATTTTTGTTGAATTTATTGAAAAGATCACCATATGTTTTGCGCGTTTTTTCAAGACAATCATCTTCTTTTGCGCATGCAAATCTATGTTTCCCAATTTAATTGTGTGCATACCGATTTATTAGCTTGCGTATTTTTCCTTCATGGCGTAATATGAATTTGTCTATGTTTGGCGCCTCGGCCGTAATAGGATTTCACTTTTTTTTTCGTCCAAGTCTCGTCTCGGCCGTAATAAATATTGCTTTGATGTTTTTTGTTTGGTGCCCAACAAATCAAGTTGAGTCCAAATTCACGCTAGTTCGTCCTGCCATTATTTGATGGCTGTGGCAGTCAAGATGTACTGCCAATTTAATCTTATTTTGGACCGTGATTTCCTTAAAAATTCATCTCCTGATCTACTTCCCTTGATTTGATTTTATTTTGGCTGTGACGACATTGAATTTGGCGATGATAATTTTACTTTCCTGAACATTTGTTTTACGCCTTGATTAAATGCATGACTTTCAATTCAAATTTGTTTCAAGACGTGGATAGATTCTGATTTGCTCACAACTCAATGTAATTTATCTTTTCAAGTATTACGCCCGTAAATTCTGATTTTTGCGGGATTATGTTTTTCTGATATCCACAATTTCTTCTCTGATTGATATGGTGTAAATCATTTTTCTTCTCTGATTGATATGGCTTAAATCTAAATTGATTTGATTTTTGTTCTCTCTTTGTGATCCTATAATTTCGGGATTTGTTTTAATATCACCCAGCCTGATTTTGATTTTTTTGTCTAACCATATCTCTCTATCTATGGCACCAATTTGATCTATTCTTATCATGATCACGCCCAAATTTTATCTCCGGTATTCCTTTTCTCTTTCTGTCATATTACGCCTTTATTACGCACCCCTATTACGCCTGGCATTTGTCGCCCAATTCATTTCCTATTACGCCTTGCATTTGCCACCCAATTCATTTATTTCTATCATATTACGCCTTCCATCGCTCAATTTTGTCTATCATATTACGCCCCTGATTGGCGCTTCCATCTGTTTAGGCCCAATTCATTTACCTCTTTCCTATTTCACCCCTGATTACGCCTTGCATCTGGATGTTGCCCACTTCAATTTTCTCTCTCCATGGTATTACACCCATATTGCCAGATTTTCCTTCTTTGGCGCTCATTAATTCTTATAAGTCGGATTTGTTTATCATTGATATTACGCCCCTGATTGCGCCGCCTGATATAATTTCATAATTTTTGACGCCCCCCTAATTACGCCTTCCTTACCATGATTTTTCCTGTTACGCCTTGCGGTATCTGATCGCGTCAAATTCAGACTCTATTAATTGCACGGAATTTATCTTTTCAGATTTTGTGCCTCAATTTTCGTCTCTCAAGCTATGGCCCAATTCAAATCCTATTAATTGCTGATTATTCTGTTAATTGATAACTCAGGATTTTTTTTTTCAGGCTGATATGGCGCCATGATTTCTGGATTTATTTTAGTCTCCTGATATTGGACCCAAACGTATAATTGATGCTGATTGATTACTGATTAGGCCATCCCGATTAAGTCTTAAATCCATCTGCAACAATTGATGATCCAACTTATTATTACTTGACTCGGCCCGTGATTTCGTTAATTTATTTGCTGTATAGGGCTAACCGATTTTCGGATTGAGAATGGATTTTGTTTTGATCACGCATAATTGTCCTTTCTTGTTACTCGACATATCTTAATTTGATCATATTTTTAATTGGTCCGTGACCTCCGCTCTGTATTAAATTGTTATATATGTAAATATTTTTTTTCTCTTTCCTGACACTTGGTTGTTGGAGTAATGAATTGAATATTTAATCACAACCAATTTTATTATTCTACTATTTTTTCTGTTAGTTAGTCTTTTAAAGTTAATTTAGTTAGTTATCTGATTAATGCTAAAGTTCTTTAATTAATTAGATGAAGATTAGATGTATGATTATTTTTTTTCTTTTATCTTACTGAAAATTAGTTGTTGCAGGTGCTATTGAAGATTTAATCACAACTAATCCTGGACTCGTCTGATAGTTCCAGCCATCGCACTAGGAATTCAAATCCGCTTTTGAAATTTGATCCTGAAATTGAAAGAACTGCTCACCGATTAAGAAGAAATATCAGAAAAATGGCTGAACAAGCACACAACAATTAGAGACTGGAGCAACAAAATGAACTAGTTCCGCCACTTAATAATCGACAAGAAGATGAAGCAGAGCTTTCAATGAGAGAATATGTCTTGGCCAGATATAGTGATCGAGAATCATGCATCGTGCTGCCGAATATTAACGCAAATAATTTTGAGATAAATCCTGCAATCATGAGGATGATACAAGCATCCCAATTTGGAGGAGAATTTCATGAAGACCCTCACGATCACCTTGACAAATTTCTTGCTACTCTGAGCACCTTTAGAAATAATAATGTTTCTACTGAAGTTATTTGTCTTTTATTATTTCCACAATCTTTACGTGACAAAGCTTCCACTTGGTTTAAAACTTTGCCTGCAGGATCGATTCACTCATGGTTGGAGCTGGTAGAAAAATTTGTTGGAAAATATTGCCCACCACAAAAAGCAGGCAAATATCGAAGGGAGTTGAGGGCATTTGTTCAAGACGATAATGAGACGTTATATGAAGCCTGTGAACGATATAAGGAACTACTGGCTAGAGTTTCTGACAATAGAATTCCAAAGTGGCAAGTGATGGAAGATTTCTACCATGGATTGCGAGCTATAGATTAAGATAAGCTCGATTAATCAGCAGGAGGGACAATGCTGGGATCTAAACGCCATAGTGAGATGCATGATATAATTGAAGTTGTAGCCCTCAAGTCAAGTCAAGAAAGGAGACCATCTCGCCGAACTCAGGATGTACATGCTGCACAAGGAATATAATATTCGGAAATAGTGGCTCAGCTGGAGTCACTTAATAAAAAATTCGAGCAGATGATGTCACTAATGGGAAATTCGAGCAATTATAGCCCTACATGTAACACTTCAGATTCAAAACAAATTGAAAATGCTAACTTTATTTCCAACTCATTTTTCAGGAGTAATGATTATGGTTGGAGACACAATCCAAAGTTTGCCTATAATCAGAATCAAGGCCAACCTTCTGGTCCATCAAAAGATTATATACTGAAAAGGCAACCTGATGCTCCCCAATATCCATCATCAAATCACATACAGGAGATGATGACACAGATCATAGACACCATGCAAGCATTGCAAAAGAATATGGAATCTAGAGCCACGAGTCAGGATGCATCAATTCAAAATTTGGAAAGACAACTTAGCCAAATGGCGGTACAACTGATTGGACGTACACCGGGCTCTCTCCCAAGCAACACAGAGAAAAATCCAAGGGGAGAAGAGCAAAATAGGCCTTGATCTTCATCAGGACTAAGTCAAGCTGATGACTACAAGTCAGAACTATTTCTACCTTTTTCTTTAAATTTTAATTAGTTGGTTACGCAGAATTAGTTTAGTTTTAGTGATAGTTTTATTTTAGCATTTTATTTTATTTTTATGGAGTCATCTAATTAATTTATGTGTGAGGGGAGAACTTCGGAACGTCGGACATGACAAGGCGAGACGACCTCGTCAATGCAACATTTACGACCTGTCCCTCCTTACGGTCGAGACTTCAGCTGACCATCGATTTCGAGATCTTTATCGAATTACGGCCGACACTCTGACATATATATTGCGGCCGAGACCTTACAACTATTGAGGCCGAGTACTTCACCACCCCATCGACGATAAATCCGATTGTATCTTTTCCCTTTTCTTTATTTTCATTTCTTTAGCTTTTTCATATTATCTTTACTCTTTCCCTTGTTGGCCTAACACTGAGGACAGTGTCTGGTTCAAACTTGGGGGGTTTGCATTTCATGCATTGCATGTTTCTTTCTTTTTATTTGCTTATGTTTGCATGTATTTGTAAAAAAATCCAAAAAAAAATTGAAAAATTTTCGAAAAATACCATTGCATGCATTTATTTTTGCTACCATCTTACAAACTCTTGTCTTATTGTTTTAATTATCTTTAAGTAAAGTTCAAAGACATATTGTTAACTAATGAAATTTGAATGCTTTTCATTCTTATCACTTGCTACTTCAGTATCAAACTTATAGACTGTGTGCCCATGCTAAGTAGAATTATGAATGACTAGACGACAAAATCATATTCATGCCTTTTTATTTAAGTCTTGATAGTAGCTTCTTATTGACCATATCAAGTACTTTTTGAGCTTATAAAAAAGAAGGGTTAGTTAAACCCCAACAAATGAAAAAAAAATGAATAAAGTTATGTGTAGGTACAAAAGTGTTATCCGGAACCAAGGTGTGTTCGAGTAATTAGATCCGTAGGGGTTCATGCCTGACGACCTAAGGGCAACTGCTCTAGGATCCGTCGATCGAAAACCTGCTACATGGACCATCTTGTGGAATATGGAGAAGCACAGGAGTACTGAATCATGGCTAAGTTCGAACTCTTCATTCAGAACCTTGGTTGTTCGGGCAAGTAAACTCGAGGGGTGCTTTATCACCTAGTGCCCTAAGGTCATCTGGTCTGGGAGTCATCAGTCTAAAACCCGCTACATGGACCTCCTTGTGCAATCCTCCTTGAAGATTAGAACTTTTAAAATGATTGAAAATAAAGTTGAAAAAGAAAAAGAAAAAGTTTTATGCTCAATTAGTACTTATGTGTTCAATATTAATGCTATTATTTGACAGACAATTTATTTTTTTTGCAAGGCTGAATTTGAGATTGTTTAAATTTGTGTAGCATTCAGAACCTCTATGAAAGCTAAGTGCATGGAAAATGATAAGATACTGAGTAATAGGTGTACAGAAGAATTGCGTGAGAAAATTAGTCAGTTGACAATGTGGAAGCTATGATGGAACTTTCTTGAGCCTTGCTTTGAATTTTTGATTGAGGACAAGCAAGACTTTAAGCTTGGGGGAGTTTGATGCATGCAGAATACAACATATTTTAGATTATTATTTTTGTTAATTTTTCTGTAATTTGATCATAGCATTTTTAGTCGCAATTCCGGATTTATTAATTTTAATTATTAATTCTTTGAATATTTTAAATGTGGATGGATTAATTAAATTTGAATAATTATTTTGCAGGAAAATTTAAATATGGCCGAAATTCAAAGAATTTATTTCTTACGGCCGAGATTTGGCTTTACCCCCAAGTCATTTTGGTCGAGATTTGGCTTTACACCCAAGTCATTTTGGACGAGATTCGAAAGGAGTAAAGATAAAATAGTTCCTTACGGCCGAGATTTCCAGGGGGTAATGATAAGGACTCTTCTTTGTTACGACTGAGATTTGAAGGGGTAAAGATAAAAGGATTTTATCTTTTGGGCGTAATGGCAAGAAGACTTTTCATTTTGGCCGAGATTTGGAGGGGGTAACGGAAAGAAAACTCATCGTTTTGGCCAAAATTAGAAGATGTTATCGTTTTGGGCGTAATGGAAAGGTGTAAAGATATGAATTGTTTATCCTTTTGGCCGAGATTAAAAGGGGGTAAAGATAAAAAGATTTATCTTTTGGGCATAATAGTTAGAAGAATTATCATTTTTTGGCCGAGTTTATCTCACAATTTTAAAGTCAACCGTACGATGTTACGGCCGTGATCAAATTGAAGGCTGTCCGTAGGAAATTAATACGATGGCAAGAAATGGGCTGAATTCTGAAAATCAGAAATGATTTCAGTGCAGGAAATTAATTCAATCTATATCCATCCATACTTAACCTAGATTACTACCCTATCCTAGGAGAAATAGAGTTTAGCTCCTCATATTTACAAGACTTGACATCAAATGGAATGAGAAACATATACAAATCATTGATGCTTGAAGACTCTCGGCCAGCAGCATCAAGTCCAGCAGCAGCAGCCTTCAGCAGCAGCTCCTCCCTTCCTTGCTCAAACCGTCAATGTCCAGGCCCCCCTTTTTTCCTCCAGAAATTTCACCTTTTATATGACTCCTCTCCACCTTTGGATCAGCATCAGAACATTCTTCCAACCCCTGATTAAGCCACCTATCCACTGCCAGAATTCCAGCTGCTGCAGGTACTTTTGTGCAGGAAAAAGTAGATGGTCCCCCCTACCTTTTCCACTTTTTGGCCACATTTTCTCCTTGCTACAAAAACCCAAACAGCAAGCACCAAAGCTCTTGAGTAGTATTTTGACAAATAAGGATTAGGATAATGATAGTTACTAGCTCCAACTTCAGATGGGATTAACTGTTGTGCAGGAGTGATAACATATATCGATTTTAATGATTTTAGGGGCCCGGAATGATAACTTATTATAAATCATGAAAATTATCCAAATGCAAGTGATTCAAAGCATTAGAAGTATCAAATGGACTGGAGTAACAAGTGAGTGCATTCAGAAATCAAATATGAATGAAATTTCTAAGAAGTGATAACTTGGGTGCCCAAAAACGATCACTTATATGACTTAAAAACGATAACTTGTGATAACTTGTATGGTTATCCAAATGTGATGAAATTTGATCAGAAACGAGTTAAAAAAATAACAAGATGATTACTTGAGGTCCCTGTGCGTAATTAATGGTTTTGCATGTTGAAATGACAGAATTGCCCTTTAACGATAACTTGGCACTTGAAAAATGATAACTTGTTCAAATGGACTTAAAACTTTGCACAAGTTGAGATGTGACTATCCAAATATGATTTATATATGATAATGATGGATTTAGGATAATAAAACCATTGAAAATCAGTTCATTCAAAATAATGATAACTTGACATATAGGAATGATAACTTGTTCTCAAAATGATAGCTTGGCATAGAATTTAAATATTAATGGATTTTGGCATTTCAGAACCTCTATGCACATGGAATTAAGTATAAAATGAGGAATATCAACTAGTTATCACAATGCATGCATCCCAAGTATAATTGGCCCAAAAATAGGCAAAAGTGGGACTCCATATGTATAAAATGCATCTAAAATGGGCTAGAAACATATAGTGATCAGCAAGTGATCAAACTCCCCCAAGCTTAGCCTTTTGCTTGTCCTCAAGCAAAACATTCAGAAATTAAGGACAAACTTGAATTAAAAGTCCACAAATGAAGTAAAGATTAGCTGAATTGAATCCAATGAGTTTCCCACTTTGCCAATACTTCATTCTTTCCAAAAACTCAATTTGTAGCTAGGGAATCACAGAGGCTAAAGCAAATTTAAGCCATGGAAGAAGTACTAGCAATAACATGTTTGAATTGTAGGAATTGTCAACTTTACAAAGGGGTTGAACTACAAATCTCTTCATGAACAGATTTTCAATTGATTAAATAGGTTTAACACCTGACTTTTATTCATGAAATGCATATAAACAGGTTTAGCACCTGATTTTTATTCATGTTTTTTTAGAAAAGATTCCTTTGGAAGTTTTGCTCTCCTAATTTTTTTTTCTTTTTGCATTGAAGAGAGATTCCTTTGGAAGTTTTGCTCTCTTCCTTTTTTCTATGCATGCATACAACTTTTTACTTTTACTTTTTCTCATTTTTCTATCCTGTTCATGAAGTGAGCAATAGTTCAAAATCAAGTATAGTTTAGATCCCTTTATCCAAAAAGTCAAGTTTTCCTATTTAGCATGGCAGCAAGAGCCTTGACTCCCTTCTAGACATCTGATATTACTAATTCAATCCATAAGTATCAGCTAGTGTGACCCACAAAAAGAAAAAAATTTTAGCTAAAAATTTCATTCAAATGCATCTGAATTCATAATGCCAATTAAAGCAAGAAGGCTAATGGCCAAGTTGGCCACTTGGTATTGGAGTGCACCCACTGTCATAATGAAGTATTCTACCCATTTTAGAGTCAAAATGAATTCAGAATTGAGTTGGGTCCAAAAATTGATAACCGAGTGATAACTAGTGATAACTTATGAAAACCAATGATAACCTAGTATGAATTATGATATGAACATTAAAATCAATTAAAAACATGGTGTAAAGGTTAGAAAAGCACCAGATTTCCTCCCCCAAGCTTATTCTCAACGCTGTCCTCAGAGTTGAAAATAATAGGCAAGGGAGAGGGGTGGGTGGGAGTGAAATGCATGAAATTTGGCACTTGAATTCTTTTGGCATTTCATCCAGCATCTTTGGGTGGTCTAATCTTCATTAATTGCAACTAATCCTGCAGAAAAACAAAGGATATCAGTGGAATGGCAGATTTGTAACTAATTAGATTTTTGAGTGCAGAATTTCTGAAATTCACTGAAATTGGGCTATAGCAGATTTGGATAACTGAAATGAATGTTAATTTAGATGATAATATGATCAATGTAGCATAATGAGAAAGATATTATCAGTTATCATTAAATTTTCAGTGGAAAAATAAAAAAGTAAAGGGTATGGGTACTCCATGAATTTTGGAATTGTGGTTTGAACTTGTTCCTCATCACTTATTCCTGCAAAAATAGAAAGATTAGGTAGATAATAGCTTGGGTTACCTCCCAAGAAGTGCCTTTCTTTAATGTCTTTGGCTAGACATTGTTACAACTTCTTCATGTCAAGGAGGTTTAAATAGTATAATGTGATCAAGTAGAGATCTCAATCTGTGGACAGCTTCACTAATCAAGTATGGATCTCTAAATTTGACAATGATTGACCTTTGTTCTTCAGTTGGATGTATACCTCCTTCATTGTACCAGAAATATATTAACTTCTCATTCCAAAACTTCTCATCTATGACATATGGATCTCCTGGATCACCATCTTGTTTTAGCAGCCATTTCTTCAATGGCCTATTAAAATGCAGCATTGTTGGAAGATCTTTGAGCTCTTAGTTCCATCTTTCAGTAGGCAAACATTGATTTCCCTTCATTGAATGTTCCATTACTTCTACAAATTTGAATTTTGCCACAGCCTCCTCTATTTGGAAAGAAATTTCTTCTGTTTTTGTATCCTCCTTGGCCATTTTAATCTCATCATGTGGCTTTACAGTAATATCCTGTTGCCCAATGGAAAACGAGATGGGTAAGACTTTGGAACTTTGAATGACTTTAAATGAATTAGTGCTTACTTCAAGTACATGCCACTTCTTTTCTTTTGATGTTTCTTCATCTTTGACCCTGAGATGTTGACATTCTTCAACTGATCCATGATGGTTTGTGGAGCAAATTGCTTCAAATGAAACTTTTGGACAATTGGGTGCAGGAAGTAACTCATCTTTAGGGATAGACAATAAATGAGTTGAGTTGCAGCCCTCATCACAAAGGAGTGTATCTGATAGATTCTCCAAAGAATCAAAATCAGAGTCTTCTAGAATTAATTCTTCATTGGATGGGAACCTTATGAGTGGGTCTTCAATGTGATTCATTGCTGGTATCATTGGAGTAGCTTTTTCAATAACTTCAGCAACTTCATCTTGTTTCTTGGCTTGTTCTATAAGTATGATAGACTCCTTTTCAATTTCAGCCTCCACGACTACTTTTTCTTCATTCATCTCTTTCTCAATTCCCATCTTCATTTCCTGAATTTCTTCTTTCAGAATGGCAGATTGGATTTGTGGGGCTTCTTGACTGGACTGCAAACAAAGCTTAGCCTCCAAGGCTTGATATCCAGCTCTAAGAACATCTACTTTCATACATATTTTTTCTAAGTTTGCAAGTTGCTCATCCTGCCGCCTCATGAAGTCCTCCAACATAATATCCATTCGATTAAGTGATTGCTGATCTTCTGAAATATCCCTACTTGCAACCTGTAAATTTGACTCTTGACCTTGATTGTGATGGTAATACAAATGATTTTGTGAGTAATAAATATAAGGATTGCTGCTTGAGAAGTCTTGCTCAGGATTCCAATAATTTGAAACATAATGACTACTAGTTGAGAAGCCTTCCTCTTCATTCCAGTAATTTGAACTTTCATGACCATATGAGGCATACATGTAAGCATTAGAGGGCTGCTGAAATTGTGGTGAACCTTGATTGCAATAAACTTGTGATGGTTCTCCAACATGAAAACCATATTTTTGAAGAGTTTTGGACACGACATCTTCAACTATAGAATCCAATTCCTCCTGGCTCAAGGGTGTTTCACTTGATTGATAATAGTCATAGGACCAAGTTTGTCAACTCATATCCATCTTTTCTTCTTTCCCTCTCAGAAGTCAAATTCATAATTTTCTGTAATTTCTGGGTGAATAACGATCCCTAAATGTCCTAGGAGCAGCCTTGTTTTGATTGGTAGCCTCCTTCTCAAAAGTTCTTCTCCTAGCCTCTTCTCTTTGCAATTTCCTTCTCCTATTGAATCTTCTTTCAATTGAGGATTAGATAGGTAGAGGTCTCCTTGAAGTTCCAAATCTGCATAAATTCAATTCAGAAGTATCAAATTAAAAAAAAAGAAAGAAATCTGTACAAAAATTAAAAATTGGGAATGATAACTTGCAAAAACTGAAATTGACCTAACAAAAAAACTAAAAACTAATCTAAACTATCTAAGTTAGCCTAATTGACCTCAAATCCCCGGCAACGGCGCCAAAAACTTGATAGTGAAATTTGGGTGTTGAGTGATAACTTGCTGATTTTTAAGTCAAAAGTCAATTTTTCCAATTTTTTTTTCAACTCCCTAACTCACTCTCTACTGCAGTGCACAGGTCAATTGTAGTAACCCAAAATGTCGTATCCACAGTGATTTTAAGTTCTAGACTACCTAAAAATAATTTAGACTAATCCTATTTAAAGTAGCAAAAACAGATTTTTAAAGGAATGAAAACAGATTTTTCTATGAAATGCAGAATGATAACTTCTTTTGGGGTTTTGAGAATTTATCAAAACTGAATTATAAATGCTAATCTATAGTCTAAAAAGGTTTAACTATCAATGAGGAAGGTTCTCTTAGGAGTTGGGATTCATCTAAATTAATTATGGATGGATTGGATCAAGTTATCATTAGAAATTCAATTCTGATTTAACCGTTAATATAACTGCTCTCACAGCTCAATTGGTCTTTAACTAAGCAACATATTATCATATAATTGTTAGTTAGGTTGAATCAGAAGAAGATCCTCACTAAAAATCAAGTTATCATTGAGCTCAAAAGAAAGTTCAATGCTGATTTTTTTACAATTCAAGAAAATCTGCAGTGATAACTTGATGGACGCAACCACAAATTAATAAAATCACTTCAATTAGCTAGACAAGAATGAAATCTATCCAATATTAGTGCTTATGCTCCTTGGTTCATCTCTGAATTTCAAGGGAATTGGAATTCAACCTCTCGGCTGCAAATTAAGAATGGAATCCACACAAACACTAATTAATTGGAATTAAAAGGCATCAAATCTTTAATTAGAAATTCAGTGATTATCCAATGCTCCTTGGTCATCTCTGACTCTCAAGAATGGCCTTAAAACTACTTCTTAGTAGTGGATTAAAATGAGACTTAACAATGGAAATAAAAATTTAATTAAAATAAGAAAACAAAAATCAGCATTTTAGGAAAATTAGCAATGTAGATTGATGGAATTCAGGCTTGCCAAATGGCTCTTGACCCATCTCTGGACTGCAAGAGATTCCTAGAGTACACCTCTCAGTGATTTGAATGAAATAGAGATTAACAATTGGCAAGTCAGATTCCAAACAAAATCAGAAAATAGATTTCAGAATTAAACCTCAAAAATCAGATTTTGGAAAAGACAGATTTGAATCCTGAATTGTCAAACATCTTGATTCATTTCTGAATAAGATCAGGGCAAATATTAGCCTCTTAGCTATTCAATTAATCCAATCCTTGATGACAATCAGATCCAAAAGCCCAGGAAATCAGATTCTGAAATTCAGAAATTTCAGATTCAAAATCAGACTTAAAGTAATGTTGAGAATATATTTGAATCATGGAATGCCCAAATATTCATAACTCATTTCTGAACAAGATTAGGATGAAGACCAACCTTTCAATTGCTCAATTAATCAAGTCCAGAATGACAAGTAGATTCAAACAGTTCAGAAATCAGATAACCAGAAAAACCCAGAAATTAGAATTTCAGAAATCAGAATTTTCAATCAATTTGGAATTCAGAACTTGACCTTATTTCATAATTCATTTCTGAACTAGGGATAGATCAAATGATAACTTCTCAGTTATAGATTACAATAGGATCTGCACAATGGCAAGAAACGAGTTGAATTCTGAAAATCAGAAATGATTTCAGTGCAAGAAATTAATTCAATCCACATCCATCCATACTTAACCTAGATTACTACCCTATCCTAGGAGAAATGGAGTTTAGCTCCTCATATTTACAAGACTTGACATCAAATGGAATGAGAAACATATACAAATCATTGATGCTTGAAGACTCTCGGCCAGCAGCAGCAAGTCCAGCAGCAGCAGCCTTCAGCAGCAGCTCCTCCTTTCCTTGCTCCACCCTTGCTCAAACCCTCAATGTCCAGGCCCCCCTTTCTTCCTCCAGAAATTTCACCTTTTATATGACTCCTCTCCACCTTTGGATCAGCATCAGAACATTCTTCCAACCCCTGATTAAGCCACCTGTCCACTGCCAGAATTCCAGCTGCTGCAGGTACTTTTGTGCAGGAAAAAGTAGATGGTCCCCCCTACTTTTTCCACTTTTTGGCCACATTTTCTCCTTGCTACAAAAACCCAAACAGCAAGCACCAAAGCTCTTGAGCAGTATTTTGACAAATAAGGATTAGGATAATGATAGTTACTAGCTCCAACTTCAGATGGAATTAAGTGTTGTGCAGGAGTGATAACATATATCGATTTTAATGATTTTAGGGGCCCGGAATGATAACTTATTACAAATCATGGAAATTATCCAAATGCAAGTGATTCAAAGCATTAGAAGCATCAAATGGACTGGAGTAAGAAGTGAGTGCATTCAGAAATCAAATATGAATGAGATTTCTAAGAAGTGATAACTTGGGTGCCCAAAAACGATAACTTATATGACTTAAAAATGATAACTTGAGTTGTGGTTATCCAAATGTGATGAAATTTGACTAGCAATGAGTTAAAACAATAACAAGATGATTACTTGAGGTCCCTGTGCAGAATTAATGGTTTTGCATGTTGAAATGACAGAATTGCCCTTTAATGATAACTTGGCACTTGAAAACGATAACTTGTTCAAATGGACTTGAAACTTTGCACAAGTTGAGATGTGACTATCCAAATATGATTTATATATGATAATGATGGATTTAGGGCAAGAAAACCATTGAAAATCAGTTCATTCAAAATAATGATAACTTGACATATAGGAATGATAACTTGTTCTCAAAATGATAGCTTGATGTAGAATTTAAATATTAATGGATTTTGGCATTTCAGAACCTCTATGCACATGGAATTAAGTATAAAATGAGGAATATCAATTAGTTATCACAATGCATGTATTTCAAGTATAATTGGCCCAAAAATAGGCAAAAGTGGGACTCGATATGTATAAAATACATCTAAAATGGGCTAGAAACATATAGTGATCAGCAAGTGATCAACAAAACTCGTATTAATCGGTCGACCGGCCTCACCATGATGGTCGACCGATCTATCTATCAAACGGATAGAGTAGATTCCACGATCGGTCGACCGAACATCTGATCGGTCGACCGATCCAACATACAGAGGGTGTCCTCACAATTCTACAACCGGTCGACCGATCACTGGATCGGTCGACCGATCACTGGAACGGTCGACCGATCCTTCGAGCAGTGCGCATCTTGCAAACCATACAACCGGTCGACCGATAATAGGTACGGTCGCACGATTCACAGACACCCGATAAAGAATACGATCGACCGATCCAAGAGGGCCGGTCGACCGGTGCCAAAGAACGATCGACCGGTCTATCAGGAGAGGTCGACCGGTTCAGTAGTTCAGTCAACTCAATCAATTCGGTTTGGTCCGACCAATTAGTTCTATCAAACCAAGTTGATTCACACATAAATTCTAAACCAGAGATTTTAAACCAATTCACCTATATTGGTGGAGTCCTATTGTATTAAGATTAACGCCCAGTCGGGCCCTGATTCATAGATTGCATGATACATAAAGATAAGTAAAGTAAAGATAAATATATAGGATTGCTATGTGCTGTCCCAAAGTATAGAGCAAAGATTAAAGTAAAGTACAGAGAGGGGCAGGTAGTTAGCTGAGGAGACAGTGAAACTGTTGGTCTTCAATGACCACTGTTCCTGAGATTTTAGGTTTTCTCCCACCTGTATCTCGAACGAAGGGTGATGCTTTGGTCACACTCCTTCTCTCAGAGATTAAAGTATTGTGCTAGAGGGACAGGTAGCTAGCTGAGGAGACAGCGAACCTACAGGTTCTTAATTGACCACTATTCTTGGGGTGTAGTTTCTCTCCCACCTACATTTCGAATTGGGTGAGGTATTAACACCCACCCCTTTTCCTTTTGGGCTTACTGGCATCAAAGATTCAGAGAGGCACCTCTGGCATCCTAATTAATAAAGTCGAGCTCGCATAGGCCAACTAACTTTAAGGATATTATAGTAATGTAAAAGACGTAGTGGAACTCACAGTAAAACAGAGGTAAAGTAAAGTATTGTATGGCATAGCAAATACATTGTAAAGTAAAGTATGGAACATGGCATTGTAAAGATAATGCAGAGTAATGTAAAGACAAAGTATAGATATAGTAAAGATCATAGCACAGACGTGGTTAATATTTAAGCATGATGTATGACTCTTTATAGTCAATGTATAGAAGTCAAAGTTTACAAATGTTCATCACTGACACATTGTTTACATGGTTATCAATGATCCTTATTTCACCGTCTATTTGCTATTGTATTGGGCATCTTTGCTCATGGGTATTCTATTCCCCTGCAATGGAATTTCCAAGTGAGAATGCTAATTGATGAGGTGCTGGAGGGCGCAGAGCTTGGAGGATGCTGCACATGACACAAGCACTGAGACTTGCATTATATTTCAGCATGTTAATTTCCATTGGCAGACATCTTGTTCTTTCCGCATATTTACAAACATCATGTTCTTCCGCTTATTGTCTCTCTCTTGCTATCGAACTCATTAAAGATATGACTTCTCCACAATTGTCTTTCCTATAATTATTGATAATGCCTCTTCACATTCCGCCTTTTGAACTTTCGCATTAAAGTCTTCAATATATTTTATTATAATATTTATGCCACGTATGCTATTATGTTGAATGGTCATGGTCAATAGTGCATTAGGCAGTGTAGCGCTCCCAGGGTCAACCTGACTGCCTACGTGGCAGGAGGCGCGATTTTGGGGGTGTTACAAGATTTGTTTTCCATCATCCTCGTACAACATCTGGATCGTAGTAATGGCTGATCCTAATGGCCAACAGCTTAGAGTCATCTAATGTACCCATGCTGAATGCATTTGGTTCGCCCAGTCCACTGACCGGTCCCTGGTTCAGAAGTGTGGCCTGCATGCACTCAATACACCAGAAAGAAAAAACGATCATAAGCAGCAATTACATGAGTAATCACAACTGGCACGTATAGATAAGATGCACATATATACGTTAAATCTGTGGCATATTAAATAATAATATCAAACGTACACACCATTACGATATTGATGCGTATAGAGCACCTGGTGATGTGTTTATATGATTTGCAGGCAAGGCAATGATCTCTCCCTCTACCCCCTAATTATACAACTCTCGAACTTTTGTTCTGCTGCGCACTTTTGTTCATCATGTGCAATAATATCGTCTAAGTGGCGTCTCTATGGCACCGGCTTTACATCTATTTTGGGAAACGATACGTAAATGCTAATGTGGCGCTATTGGGAGGTCAGTGGCATCACCATTTTGTGAGTCAACTGAGACGCTATACGGACGCTAATAGTATCAACTTAGCGTCACTCGAAGTTGAGACGCTATATTGCGTCGCTAACCCTCAGTTTTCTTGTAGTGGGTGATGCGAGTCGACCTTTGTGCAGCTTATTTATATTCGACTAATTGTACTAATTAGTAATATTTTTTATGGTGACGGTTGCTTCACCACCAACGGGGCACATAGCCTCATCGTCACATAATAAGCGGTCTAGTGGGTCATCTCAATTGCATGATGACGATCAATATGTCATAACAAGTTATTTATTGTGTATTTAATAAATTTAAATATATGCAAATATTTTAACTATTTTTTTAATGATAACAGTTGCTCCACTGCTGATAGGGCACATAGCTGGGCCATTGCATAGTAGACAGTCCAGTAGTGGATCATCTCGATCGCATGATGCCGATCGACATGTCATCCCAGGTTATTTTTTGTATAATTAATAAATTTAAGTAGATGCAAATGTGTTAACAATTTTTTATGGTGATAGTTGTGTAGAATCGAAAGTATCAAGATGGGTTGAATTGATGTATAAAAATGATAATCGAAAATCATAAAAATTGATTTTTAGAAAATACAATCTCAAGTAAGTAAAAGGTAAGTAAGAAGGATCAAAACTCAAGAAGGCACGATTTGTTGACGATGTTTGACTCAATTCCTTGGCCTACGTCCCCGCTCCGACTTTCCAACCACAAGACCGTTGGAGATTCACTAACTTTTTCTTTTGTTGTTGTGAGAGAACAACCTTTCCTACACCACACTGCCTTTTTCTTTAGTCAAGAGGTAAGATACATCTCTTCTTACAAGGAGCTCTCAAACTCACTACATAAGCACACAAAGATTTCCTCCAATTCTCTCTTCTTACAAAGAATGTTCACACTTAAGAATTAGAAAAGGGAAGGAATGATTTGCAAAATTGAGTTCTAAAAAATTGCCTTGGACTTAAAAGATGCTATAGAGTAATTTCCCTTGCTTGGATAAGCTTCCTTCTATCTTGAAAATCTCTTTTATAGGCTAGTTCTCAAAATATGACCGTTGCAAAAATTTTTTAAAAGAGTTTCTGCTGTGACTTCTAAAACAGTCAATCGTTTTGACTTCGGGCATCCGTTTTGAATAGAAACTAGTCGTTGAGCTTTTTGTCGTATGCTCATCGGTCGACCGTTAAGATTTTGATCATCCGTTTTGTGAAAAAAATAGTCATTGCTTTGTCTTTTCTGTGCAGTAATCCGTTTGTAGTAGTTCGTAGAAAAATTAGTCATTGTATTACCTTTTCTGCCCAAATCGGACGTCCAAAAGTGTTTCGGGCGTTCGATTAAAAAATGTTTGTGCTCTTTATAACTGGCGATCGTTTTGGCAGCTTTGGTCGTCCGTTTTGTACGTTCTTTCGTTTGCTATCCATATCGATCGTTCGAAAGTGATTCGGTCGTGCTCTATGTAAATAGCAGTCATTCTAGGAGTACTTCGGTCGTCCATTTTGTACGTTGTTTCATTTGCCGCCCAAATCGGTCGTTAGAAAGTGATTCGGTCATCCGATTTAAAATTTTTTGTGCTCTCTATAACTAGCAGTAATTCAGGCATTTGCTTCAGTCATCTGTTTTGTACATGTTCTTTTATTTGATGCCCATAACAGTCGATCGAAAGATTTACGGTCGTTTGTTTTGTCTGCAAAAATTAATATCGACTTTTTCTTTCGAAATATGAGTGTCAGATCCATATCGAACGCTTATATAGTTGTCCAATATGATGCTTACGCTAAGTTTATTAGGGCATAAGTTAATGATGATGATGATGATGATGATGATGATGACGACGATGACGACGATGACAACGAGGAGGAGGAGGAGTTGGGTATTACTTAATAATAAGATAACTGATAACCTTTTCTATAATAAAAAAAACTCAATTATTTTTGGAATATGATATGGAATATTTTAATATAATCTTAATATATAAATCAAAATAGCATGATGATAATTCTCAAAAAAGTATTGTAATGACATGATTTACTACATATATACTTCACTATTAATAGAAAATATTTGAGCTAATAAAAATAAAATGGAAGGGAAGGGGTGCACTGTAGTGAAGAAAAAGATGAGAGAGAAAGTGATGTATAATTAATTATTTGGATATATTGCCAACAATAATAATTTTTATATATTATCTGATAAGAAACTAACTCACAAGTATTTTTTGTAATTAAAACAATAAAATTACCTTGAAATATGTAACAAAAATATTTTAATCTGAATATTAAACATTTCATTTAAATAAAAACTAAACGGAAAGGGAGGAGCTCATTCTAATGAAAAGAATTTGGAGACAAAATATATTCTTATTTTGAGAAAAACTTGAGAGCTATAATGGTAAGTTAGCTACTTTCATCAAATAACTTAGACGTAAAAAAATAATTGGTGTTTGTACTTATTGTTTTTATTTAAAATTGTCTAACACCCTTGCCGTGATTGTTGTTTCAAATTTGACATGTGCTCCGTTGTTGCCTATAATTTTGTCCACGGATTTTTCTCATTTGCAAAATTTTACATTCCATTGGGGCGGCATTATCGATCGACGGCGGGGAGGGGGGACCAGAGGAGAAGGGGGTCGATGAGGGAGGACTGTGCAACGGGGAAGGCCTGCGGCGAGCGGGGAGGACGGGCAGGTGCTTGAGAAGATCTACTGGCATGCACGCGACAAAGGAGGGCTGTGCAGCGCACAGGGGGGGTTCTCGCGCAGCGAGTTAGGGGTTGTTGGGGGGCGGAGGAGGACCAAAAGAGAAGGGGATCGACGAGGGAGAGGACTGTGCAGGGGGTGGGGCTCTCACGCGGTGAGTCAAGGGTTGTGGGGGGCGTTGTCGATCGACGGCTGGGAGGGGGGACCAGAGGAGGAGGGGGTCGACGAGGGAGGGTTGTGCAGCGGAGGGGGTGTTGGGGATGCTTACAGATGAAGCTCGCTAGCAGCAAATGCAATGACGGATTGTGGGGAGGTGGAGGAAGAAGTTTAGGTTTTTCTATTGATAGTGATATTTGAGGGTTTAGTGATAACTTGCTGATTTTTGGGTCAAAAGTCAAAATTTTCAATTTTTGATTCTAACTCCCTAACTCACTCTCTACTACAGTGCATATGTCAATTGTAGTAACCCTAAATGTCGTATCCACAGTGATTTGAAGTCCTATACTACCTAAAAATAATATAGACTAATCCTATTTAAAGTGGTAAAAACAGATTTTTAAAGGGTAGTGAAAACAGATTTTTTTTTAGGAAAGAAAAATGATAACTGTTTTGAAGTTTCTGAAAAGTTAACTAAACTGAGTTATAAATTCTAATCTAGAGTCTAAAAGTGTTTATCTATCAATGAGGAAGGTGCTCCTAGGAATTGGGGTTCATCTAATTTAATTATGGATGGAAATGGACAAGTTATCACTTTTTAGTTAAATCTGATTTAACCTTCAATATGGCTGTTTTCACAGCTCAATTAGACCAGAACTAAACAATATATTGTCATATAATTGTTAGCCAAGTTGAATTAAAAGAGGATCCCCACTAAAAATCAAGTTATCATTATGTTCAATCCAAGTCACTTTGCTGATTTTTTTGGCAATTCAATAAAATCTGAAATGATAACTTCTAAATTGCACTTTGAAAATGAAATAGGGATGAAATCAATCCAATATTAATGCTAGTGTTCCTTGGTTTATCTCTAAACTACAAGAGGACATTGTTTCAACCTCTCAGCTGCAATTAAAAATGACGTCCACACTTAACATTAGAATATGGAACCAATATCATAGAATCTCAAGTTTAGGAAATCAGAAATTCTCATTGCTCCTTGGCTCATCTCTGAATCTCAAGGAAGACCTTAAAACCATCTCTCAATGGTGGATTAAAGTGAGGCTTAACAATGGCAATCAGATTTTAGGAATTTCAGGAAATCAGAAATCAACAACTCATAAAAATCAGAAAAGTTAATGGTAATTACAAAATTGAATCATAGGATTGTCAAAGTTTCTTAATTCATTTCTGAACAAGATTGGGATATATGATAACCTCTCAATTGTTCAATTAATTCAATTTCCAATGACAATCAGATTTAGACAACTCAAAAAATCAGAAATTAGAAAGTTCAGAAATCAGGAAAGCAGAAATTAGATTTTCAATCAAAATAGAATCCAGAAACTTGGCATTGGTTCTTTGCTCATTTCTAAACAAAGATTAGACCAAATGGAAACTTCTCAGTTGTAAATACAAGTAGGGTCTTCCAATGACAAGAACAAATTCAGATTAATACAGATTTCAGAATTAATCCAGAACTTGATTCAAATGAGGAAATAAGTTTTGTCCTTAATCCATCCACAACATATATTAGACTACTACCCTATCCTAAGAGGCATAGGATTTATTTCCTCATATTTACAAAATCAGATACAAGATAGAGTGAAAAACTCAGATAAATCATCCTGGATTAGCTCTTGTTGACAGGATTTCCAGCAGCACTTCAGTCTCCTTCTTTGCTCCAAACCCTTGCTGCCTTCTCCTCCAATCTTGCAATGGCCGACCTCCCTCCTCATTCCAGGGTTTCTTCAGCTTATATATGGTCTTTAATCACCCTTAGATCAACATCTAAATGTCCCATAATCTCTGATTGTGCCAAGTGTCCAATCCTGACATTCCAGCTGCAGAAATTAGCAGCTTTTTGGAGTGGTCCCCCCATCTTTTTCAACCTTTATACACTTTGTTTTCCCCGCTAGAAGAGGTAGAACACCAAGCATCAAAATCCTCAAATAGGAAATGAACAAATAAGGATAAGGAGAGCCACCAGGGTCAGCTCAAACATCGAATAAAATCTGGTGTTATGAAGATGTGAAATCAGTAATTAAAATGATAAGTTTGAGAACCCGAAATGATAATTTGCATAAATCTTGGAAAATGATCAAATGTGGATGGTTCAGAGCATTGAAGGCATCAAATGGACTATGATGACAAGTGAGTGAAGTCAAAAATCAAATATGAATAAAATTTCATAGGAATGATAACTTGAGTGCCAAAACGATAACTTAATTGCCTTAAAAATGATAACTTGTCATAACTTTGGTTGTGGTTATCCAAATGTGATCAAATTTGAACAGAAATGAGTTAGGATAATAATATAATGATTACCTAATGCCTTTTGCAGAATTGATAGCTTTGCATGTCGAAATGATAGTTTTGCCCTTTAACGATAACTTGGCATTGGAAAAATGATAACTTGTTCAAGTGGATTTATAATTTTGCACAAGTTGAGATATGATCATCTAAATATGATTCATTCATGATAATAATGGATTTAGGGCAAGAAAATCATTGAAAATCAGCTCACTCAAAATAATGATAACTTGGCCTACTAGAGTGATAATTTGTCCTAAAAATGATAACTTGGCATAGAAATGAAATATTTATGGATTTTGGCATTTTAGAACCTCTATGCACATGGAATTAAGTATAAAATGAGGAAAATCAACTAGTTATCACAATCCATGCATTCCAAACATAATTGACCAAAAGTTGGGCAATTTAGGGGCTCGATAGGGGTGAAATGCATCTAAAATGGGATAAAAGACTGTATTGATCAGCTAGTGATCATCTATTCAATTTTATAATTAAATATTGAGCGCCGAGGCGATTATGCATGTGACCAATAATCTTGTGGTTGATTTGACATACTCTACGTGCATTATCAAAAATATTAACTAACTCTAAAATTAAATTTTAACATAATTTTATTCATCACAAAAATATATAGAATACATCATCGCACAAACTTTGTGCATGTTAATGCGTCAGTCGAACATTCTTAGTACGTATCACGTACTTACACATGTATTCATCAACCATATCTTCTTCACATTGTCAAGACATACTACACATCAATGTGTTTTCCCTTAATGGTCCATCCTTTTTATCAAGCAATAGTAACATACATATTACAACAAAGGGCATACTTGACCATTGTCAATATAGGAGTAAAATAATTTACTTAACCAGAGGCTTCCATACCATCATTGAGTATAACACAAACTCAATTTTTATAGTTGACTACTTTATATATAGTTTTGCTTTCGCAATATGTCATTCTATAAAATGAAGACATAATTGGAGATAAAATTTTGCTTATTAATATCGCTCTTTTAATATGCGTATATTTATTAAGAAAATCTATGCAAAACAAGAGTCAACATGCTCATAAGGTGTTTAATTATTCTCTTAATCGCCATCCAGCATTGGTGTCCTGCATTAGTACGTAAATTTCTCATTTGACCAATGATACAAATATCAGACTACGCAACATATTGTGCATGTCTGATCACTGACAATGTTTACAAAAGGAAATTTCCTTATATAGTCATAGAGAAAATTATGAGATTCAAAATTATCTCTTTTAATAAAGGTACCGGTGAGTGTACAGTTTATCGTAGAATGTTCAATTCATTTTTATAACAGACGACTCTTGCTACAAACTAATAAATTTACTTGAACAATTCTTATTTAATTTTCACACCCGGTGTGAATAATTGTCTCACCCATGTCATTTCTATAGAAAGACATTAAATTCTTCATTAATAGAATAAATCCCTTATTACTTCTAGCTATACATAATATTGTTTCACATATAATGTCATGATGACATATTTATCCATAAAAATGGATATGCACATAATGACATTTATATCATTATTTAGATGAATACTAAATCCATAAATGGAGCATCGCAAACTACATATTGTGCTCAATACTTTTACATTCATCTAATAGTGAAACAATACGAGAAAAAATATAATAATTTCTCTATAGTCAGCAATCCTTTTGCAACTATTATTTTTCGTCACTTTTAAATCTCTTATCATCCATGTCGACTTGTTTTGAGGCAAGACGGAAGATTTAACAAGTCATTGACTTCATTTTCTTCTTTAGACTCTAACTCTCTGCATTAATCCATTTTTTTTCTCTAGGCCGAGAGAGCCTTCATCATTTATTTTAAGCTCATGTTCATTTCATATGGTCATTTGACATTGACAACGTGAAATACAACTCATATGTTTCAATAAATGAACATTAATCGTGAGTTGACTGTGAATTGCTCTCACTCGGAGTGAGGTGTGGGAAGAGAATATGGACAAACCACAAATAAATTTGGATACATTGTCAACTCTGAATCTTCAACTTCTAAAGTGAAGATGAAAATTAGAAACTTAATCTCATTCAGGCAAGAAAATATATACAATGTCAAATCTCTACTTGAAATTTCAGGAACATTTAGGCAGCATTAATAACAGCATTCCAAATATAACATTGAAAATTTATTTACGCCACACATTCAAGTAGCTCATGGTTTCATCATATTTGCAACACTTATAAATGCAAAATATGGTTAGTCGTATAACTATATCATTTTCATCACTAGACTATTTGAATAAGTCTCAACCATGTTGCATGATCAATTTAGTCAGCAAGGCATTAATCTTGCGATCATAATTGAATATCCATCTAAATTCATGTTACCAACTTATAAGTGATGAAAAAGTGACGAAAGAAACCATATAGAACCTTAGACATTCAATACAAATAGATTATCGTAATTTTCTGTTCATAAATGATTTTCGTATTTTCTTGTCAATTAGACATTGTCACAAAAATAGGCAAAATAATTTTAGCGAGAAAGTATATTTCTCGAGCTAGTCTATATTTATAGTTCCTAAAAAATGTCACAAATTGACTTGTCATAACTTTTGGCACACTTATTTACGTCACATATGATGTAAATGTTCAACTTTAATATTTAAAGTAATCAAGACATAGAAAATATTTTTTTAGGAAATTCTCATAAAGAAATTTCATTAAATATGAAAATTAATGATAAACATGAATACCCAGCTACGTTTGTTCAAATAACAAATGTAGATACTACACACATATCCACTTTAAAATGGTGGTATAGTAGGACAATGAAATAAAATGATTCATCTATTGCAAAAGAAAATTTTGTAAGTCATAATCATTTTTAACTCTCACTTTTATGTTGTTTCCAACTATGTCCTTTAGCTTACAGACTAATTCATATAAAGAATTCATTATTCTTTAATTGTATGATAAGTTGTTTTAAGAATCTACAATCCACAAAGGACGAGTTTCAATAGAGAAACAATATTATCATTAAACAAAACTACCACATAATTATATCAAAAAAATTTTTTTGACTCAGTGCAATCACGAGTGAATATTATCGTATTGGCCACAAGTGTAGCACTTTGTTTTTCTTATATTAACTTTGCCATTATGCTCCCCACATCGATGCGAGTAGTGATAGTGATATTTGGGTTTTCTAGTGATAACTTGCTGAAATTAAAGAAAAGGTCAAATGTTTTAATTTTTGGTCTCCCAACTCACTAGCTGCAAGTGCACAGGTAAGTTGTAGAAGACTCGGGTTGTCGTATCCACAAAGATTTAAAGTCCTAGACTACCTACAAAAAGTTTAGATTAATCCTAATTAAGATAGCAAAATCAGATTTTTTGATTAGTAGTGCAAATAGATTTTTTAACTAGTGCAGAATGATAACAGGTTTGGGATTTTGGAAACTTTTGCAAAACTGAATTATAACTGCTAAATTAATGTCTAGAAAGGTTTAACTATCAATGAGGAAGGTTCTTCTAGGATTTGGGGTTCATCTAAATTAATTATGGATGGAATGGATCAAGTTATCATTAAATGTCCAACTTTTGATTCAACTTGAAAATGGTTGTTCCTACAGCTCAATTGGCCTCTAACTAAGCAATATATGATCATATACTTGTTAGCTAGGTTGAATCAAACGAGGGTCCTCACTAAAAATCAAGTTATCATTGGGCTCAAAAGAAAGTTCAATGCTGATTTTTTGCAATTCAAAGAAGTTTTGGAATGATAACTTGCAATTGCAATCATAAAAAGATGGAATCATTCCAATCAACCAAACCAGGATAGAATATACCCAATAATAGTACTTGTGTTCCATGATTCATCTTTGAATTCAAGAGAGATTTAAAATCAACCTCTCGGTTGCAAGGAAAAGTGAAATCCACACAAAGTTCTAATTGATTGTGGTTAAAAGACATTCAAATTTAGTGATTATCCAATGCTCCTTGGGTCATCCCTGACTCTCAAGAATGACCTTAAAACTACCTCTCAGTAGTGGATTAAAATGAGGCTTAACAATGGAAATAAGAAGTTAATTAAAATAGGAAAACAGAAATCAGCATTTCAGGAAAATCAGCAATATAGATTGATGGAATTCAGGCTTGCCAAATGCCTCTTGACCCATCTCTGGACTGCAAGAGATTCTTAGAATACACCTCTCAGTGATTTAAATGAAATAGGGATTAACAATTGGCAAATCAGATTCCAAACAAAATCAAAAAATAGAATTCAGAATCAAACTCATAAATCAGATTTGAATCCTGAATTGTCAAACATCTTGATTCATTTCTAAATAAGATCAGGACAAATATTAGCCTCTCAGCTATTCAATTAATCCAACCCTTGATGACAATCAGATCGAAAAGCCCAGGAAGTCAGATTTTGAAATTCAGGAAACCAGAAACCAGGAAATCAGAATTTTAGATCAATGGAAACCTGACTTACCAATTGATTCTTGACCCATCTCTGGACTACAAGGCATCCCTAAAGTTTACTTATCAGTGATTAGAAGAATTCAGGGGACTCAATTGATAAAACAGAATCCAATAGGAAATCAGAAAAATCAGAATTCTGGTTTTCATTCAGAAATCAGTGGAAAATCTGATTTGAGTCAAATGATTGTTCAAACAATCTTGATTCATTTCTTAACAAGATAGGGACAATAGCAACTTCCCAAGGACTCAATTAATCAGGTTAGAAATGAAGAACAGATTCAACAGTCACAGGAATCAAATTTAGGAATTCAGAAAATCAGAAAACTGAAAATCAGAAATCAGATTGCAATAAAATGAAATCCAGGAATCTGATACTATCTCTTAATTCATTCCTGAAATATGATTAGATCAAACAGACTTCTCAGTCATCAATTACAAATGGATCTAATGATAGCACGGCATACATCAATACAGGATATTTTTGAAATCTGAAAACCAGGAATGAATTCAGTGTAGGATTATAGTTCTGTCCATATCCATCCAAAACTAATCTAAACTACTACTCTACCCTAGAAGAAATGGAGTTTAGCTCATCATATTTATAGAACTTGACATCAAATGGAATGAAGAACAGTTACAAATCATAAAGGCTTGAAGTCTCTCGGCCAGCAGCTCCAGCTCCAAAACCAGCAGGAAACCTCCTCCAAAACCCTCAATGTCCAGCCCCCCCTCCTCCTCTAGAAATTACAGCTTTTATATTAGTCTTGTACTACCTTAGATCAGCATCCATATGTTCCTTAGCTTTGATATGAGCCACCTGTCCTCTGGTCCTGAAATTCCAGCAGTGACAGCTTTTTGGACAGCCAAAAAGCTAGTGGTCCCCCCTCCTTTTTCTTCCTTTTTCAGTCCTATTCCACTTGCTACAAGGGTCAAAACATCAAGCATGAAAGTCTTCTAATAATATTTAAACAACCAAGGATTAGGACAGCAGTTAAATCAGATCTATAGCAAAAAGGGAATTGGTGTGTTGCAAGAATGAAAACCGATATCAAATTTGCAACTTAAGGAACCCGAAATGATAACCTTCTACATTTCATGGAAAATACTCAAGTGGGAGTGGTTCAAGGCATTGAATGTTTCAAATGGATCATAGTGGCAATCGAGTGAGGTCAGAAATCAATTATGAATAAGATTTCATAAAAGTGATAACCTGGGTGCCAAAAACGATAACTTAAATGCCTTGAAAACGATAACTTGTCATAACTTTCGTTGTGGTTATCCAAATGTTATCAAATTTGGACAGCAAATAGTTAAAACAATAACAAGATGATTGCTTAAGGCTTTTGTGCAGAATTAATGGTTTTGCATGTCAAAATGATAGAATTGCCCTTTAACGATAACTTGGCAAAGGAAAAATGATAACTTGTTCAAATGGACTTAAAACTTTGCACAAGTTGAGATGTGACTATCCAAATATGATTTATACATGATAATGATGGATTTAGGGCAAGAAAACTATTGAAAATCAGTTCATTCAAAATAATGATAACTTAACACTTAGGACTGATAACTTGTCCTCAAAATGATAACTTGGCATAGAATTTAGATATTAATGGATTTTGGCATTTCAGAACCTCTATGCATATGGAATTAAGTATAAAATGAGGAATATCAACTAGTTATCACAATGTATGCATTCCAAGTATAATTGGCCCAAAAATAGGAAAAAATGGGACTCGATATGTATGAATTGCATATAAAATGGGTTAGAAACATATAGTGATCAGCAAGTGATCAAGTAGCGTTAGCCCTTCTTAGTATGTATACATTATTCATTGGACTATGATTTTTGTCGAAAACTTGCAACGTTTTTCTTATTTTGACATGGACAACATATGTCATAATTGAAGATGATACACATTCTTCAAATAAATGTCAAAATATTTGATATTTTCACTAAACATCAAATATGTGTGCAATCTTACCACACTTGTTACAAATAAGTAACTATCATGTGGTGATTCTAAAAAAGTAGAACCAAGATTCTCTAACTCAGTCGTCAAGTGAGTTATTATTTTCTTGATGAATCAAGATCGTGAGAATTGTGATAGTGGTCGTGCTCGATAGATATCATCTTTTGTCATGTGTCACTTTTCACATATTCCTTTTGACTTTGTCCTATTGCAAAGACTTCTTTTTTTGTGTCATTTATGTATGGTCAAACATACGTAAGGGAAATGAGTTAGTTTTTGCATGTCTTCTTGTCGCATATATTCATAAATAATGACATAATAATATTTTTAAGGCAATGACATCGAGATGATCGCTATGCTCGCACTAAAAATGTTGCGCCAAGGTATATTATTCTAATCATTTTGGAAAATAAACATCCAAAATCATCTAAAAATATACGATGTGATTAACATACCATTTTCAAAAAATGTCGCTAGGACAATCAGGGTTCTGTGATGGGAGCTCTTCCTTACATTTGTAAGGTGCCAATTAGAAAACCATCACCCATTCGCCTTGTCACCACAATAATTGAAAAATTATCATCACATCATGTAAACATAATAATTTTTTGAGACTGCGTTAACAGTACATCAGATAAGTCCATAGAGAAAGAGGGTACTGAATTTTCAACTAACAATCTCTTTTCAGTAGTTTCCTAGACATGCACATGTCACACACCACTCAACAAAAACTTTTTACCATGACCATCATACAAATTAAATGCCTTAGTCCTATTTGGACTACCTATGTTTCATAATGTCAATTGTTTCATCCTAAGTTTTATGAAACATGTCACATTCATAATTCATACATTCAAAATAAACATTACGTAAATCACATGTATGAATGTATATTATGCACACAAATAAGCATACAATTCATTTACATAAAAATGAATAGTATTTGTCATACACATATAATTAATATAAGCATGATAATAGATACAAATAATCACGCAATTATTATCAAATGTCTAACTCTACATCTATGTCGCATAATTCTCAATTATGTACATAAATAAATAATTCATAATAACATGTACATCTTGTTAATTAAAAAGTATTGCATAAATTTTTCATCATATAAAATTATGCAAATCATTTCTTGTGTAATAAAAAAATATATGTGCACATATTTCTATTCATAAAGAAATATCATTTGTCATAATTAATGTGCATATTTCACATGAAAAATGTGACAAAAATAGTTTGTGCACAACTTAATACACCTATGTGAATTAATTACTCACATAACACATATTATGCCTAATATGTAACCAAGTTTCATTATGCACATATTCTTTTGTAAGAAAATATATTCATATTACATAGTCCAAATCATATATTGAACTAATAATGTGCATAGGCCAATTATCATAATTATGTGCATGAATGTCTAATTCATATGGAAATTCATTTTAAGTGTGACATACTACACTTAAAATATATCATATAATAACACACATGAAAGAATTTTACTTAAATTCATAATCATATGTAATGCATGACAAAATAACATGACTATTTCATGTACTAATAGATATGCATAATACCACTAATTTTTTAAAATAAATGTCATACAATATTCAGAAAATTTATTCTAAAAAATTTCCTTATTAACATTGCATGATCACTTCTTTTATAAAACAATTCCATATTCATATAATTATTAAAAAATAGAAAATTTCATAATCAATCATATACGATTATTTGCATGCACAGAGTCAACGTCACACTGAGAACGCGCCTCATCCGATGGCAACTGAACAAACATTAACAATGAATACATGCAAATGATTTATTAGTGAAATTCACATGTCAGTGGGAAAAACAAAAACCGAAAAGAAAGAATTTTTTTTCAGTCGCACTTTCTAATTCGTACAATAAAACACAATTGAGAAAAGTTGATTTGGCCCTGATACTAATTGAAGGAATTGGTACAAGTAAACAACGGGTATTATCGGAATACCATGCAGCGGAAGACGGATCGCCGAAGATTTTTCTACGTTATTTCTGTATCGTTGTCGGGAACTCGATCACGTTGGAAAGTGAACACGTTCCACAATTCAAATAGCATGAACATCGTCAGAATTTGACACCCCTGCGGTGTGATCATCGGATTGCACACGCTCCAAAAGTCACGCCTTAATGCATCACATAAGCAGTTTATGAAACTACTTCTTGCAGTTTTACTCCATGCTTATTAGCACGATGAGCTAGCAACCGAGAAGCCCATACGAGCATAGGGATTTCCAATATATATACCTCTCAAAGGGGCACAAATATTGTACATAGGCGTGCATTATTTCCATTGTCTGTATGATCGTTATGTGTCTCATAAGTATTGACAGATAAGACTTCCAACAAAAATTTTCTGCATTCGCACATACTCAAACTCTGGACCTACTTAAGTGGGGAGGAGTCGTCATTATATCATCCTTGATGGAGAGTGCAATGTTTAATATTGCATAAATTGAACTATGTGAATAAAAAAAGGTCAAGAGGAAACGAACAAAAATTGACCTACTGGAGGGCTAACTTTCTCAACTACCGTTGCACCCTTTGTTGGCAAAATTAACACGAGAGAAATATGGGTGAAGTTTTTAATATGAGCAAAATCTCTCTTGTACACTCCTCCTATTTCTACTCCTGATTTCTTTAATCCAATGATAGCATTCAGGGATGAAGACAGCCTTGTTTGCCCCCCAAATTTTTTTAACTTCCCTATATTCTATATATAATTTTTATAAGAAAAATATAAATATAAATATATTTCTATATAATTGGTCTCCCTTTACTGCTGGCTCGTCACTAATAGCATCACAAACTATATTAGCTTGGAAGGACATAAAAAGATCTTCTTTAAGAGGATTTGGTAACTAATTACACTACAAAAAAAGTGACAATTAGCGTTCGATAATTAGCAACGGATTGTGATTCAACACAAAATAATCACGCTAAAATTAATTAACAGTTAAATGTGTCCGCTGGGAGATCAACCGCTAAAATTTGAGTGTCAGATCCATATCGGAGCTTATATAGTTGTGTCCAATATGACGCTTACGCTAAGTTTATTAGGGCATAAGTTGATGATGATGATGACGACGACGACGACGACGACGACGAGGAAGAGTTGGGTATTACTTAATAATAAGATAACTGATAACCTTTTCTATAATCAAAATACTCAATTATTTTTGGAATATGATATGGAATATTTTAATATAATCTTAATATATAAATCAGAATAGCATGATGATAATTCTCAAAAAAGTATTGTAATGACATGATTTTACTACATATATACTTCACTATTAATAGAAAATATTTGAACTAATAAAAATAAAATGGAAGAGGAGGGGTGCACTGCAGTGAAGAAAAAGATGAGAGAGAAA
Organism: Pontederia crassipes; assembly: GCA_030549335.1. Taxonomy (NCBI): domain Eukaryota; kingdom Viridiplantae; phylum Streptophyta; class Magnoliopsida; order Commelinales; family Pontederiaceae; genus Pontederia; species Pontederia crassipes. The sequence continues at coordinate 32,474,470 of CM060197.1, forward strand.
ATGATGTATAATTAATTATTTGGATATCTGTGCCAACAATAATAATTTTTATATATTATCTGATAGGAAAATAACTCACAAGTATTTTTATAATTAAAACAATAAAATTACCTTGAAATATGTAAAAAAATTATTTTAATCTGAATATAAACATTTCAATTAAACAAAAATTAAACGGAAAAGGAGGAGCTCATTCGAAAAGAATCTAGAGACAAAATATATTCTTATTTCTAGAAAAACTTGTATAATGGTAAGTTAGCTACTTTCATCAAATAACTTAGGCGTAAAAAAAATATAATTGGTGTTCGTACTTATTGTTTTTATTTATAAGTTGATAACATAAGAAGAGTCTTCTTTGAAAATATATGCTTATGTAAAATTGTCTAGCACCCTTGCCGTGATTGCTGTTTCAAATTTGACATGTGCTCCGTTGTTGCCTATAATTGTGTCCACGGATTTTTGTCATTTGCAAAATTTTACATTCCATAGGGGCGGCATTGTCAGTCGGTGGTGGGGAGGGGGAGACCAGAGGAGAAAGGGGTCGACGAGGGATGATTGTGCAGCGGGGGAGGCCTACGGCAAGCGGGGAGGACGGGGCAGGTGCTTGAGAAGATCTACTGGCGTGCGCGCAACGAAGGAGGGCTGTGGGGGGGGGGGGGGGGGTCAAGCGCGGCGAGTGAGGGGTTGTGGGGGGGGGGATTTCGCGTGGTGAGTTAAGGGTTGTGGGGGGCGGGGAGGGGCACCGAAGGAGAAGGGGATCAACGAGGTAGAGGACTGTGCGGGGGTGGGGCTCTCGCGCGGCGAGTAAGGGGTTGTGATGGGCATTGTTAGTCGGCGATGGGAAGGGGGGACCAGAGGAGAAGGGGGTCGACGAGGGAGGGTTGTGCAGCGGAGGGGGTGCAGGGGATGCTTACGGATGAAGCTCGCTAGCAGGCAATGCAATGATTGTGGGGAGGTGGAGGAAGAAGTTTAGGTTTTTCTATTCAATTTTATAATTAAATACATAAAACTAATTTATTTTTTAAAATTGATGTTACCTAAGGACTTAGTGGACGGAAATGTTTAATTCCCATCAAATAAAATATTAATTGTACATCAACATGATCGTAATTTATAAATAATTAATGATGACAAAATTAAATGGTCGTTAATAATCACTTTTAACGATCAGAATTTACTTTTTTGAGATGAGCAATTTTCTCTTTCGCTAATAATGTGTTTAATAATGTTTATATTTTTTCTTGTCACTATTGGCTATTTTTAATGACCATATTTTGTCTCGATATTAATAGTTGGTCGTTAAAGATCTCTTTTCTTGTAGTGGGTTCAATTGCTTAACTATCTCTAGAGCGTATGTCATACCCGTTAGGGATTCATGACAGCTCACACATGAGGCAACAAATGCTTAAATCATGTAACTCATTTTGCCCTAAATCTATCTTGTAGCATAGCCAAGACAACTTATGTCTTACTCCGTGATAACTATCTTTCACATACTATATTTTTCAACATAAGGAAAAATAGTTGGCCAATTGTACATGAAAGTTTGATGCAACTTATAATAGTTCGATCTTTCTGTCGCCCTCATATCTTTTAGTAGTGAACTTGCTGCTTTCCTAAACGTGGCTCGACAGGCTACTTTATTTTTCACCTTTGAGTACCTCGTTAAAGTAGCAAGCACTAGTTCCTTTCCTTAAGACATAGTCAAGAGTCTAAGGGGATGTGTAGAAGAATCATCTGTCAGATACTCAGACCATGGCTAATCAATTTATCATGTATTTAGGTCGACTTTACATACTTGGTAAGTAAGACAAGTACCACGGTGGAGACTCCCATTGAAGAAGCATATGTCTAGCTCAATTTAAATTATACTTAAGTCTAGTCGCTACCTTTTAGCATCTGACTTGAGTTTTCAAATTGCTCGCTATCCTATAGCACCAAATTTGAATCTCGTATCTAGAATATCTCTCTTAATCAAGCGACATTGAGTTACTAAAACTCATATTTTAACATATTTTAAGAATCACATCATGATTCACATAGTTCATTCTGCTTGCTATCTTCGTGAGCATCGAAAACATTTGTTCGTGTGAGTGAACAAATCCAGGCTTGATCGACATACTTTTGACATGCATAACAAGACTTTACAACAATAAATTTATCAAAGAAAAATAATATTTTATTCATTAAAAATTTTAGTACATCATTACATTTGTAATCTATAGCCCTAAGGCATTTACATGACTTAAGAATGCCTCTCTACAGTGCAAGATCTACAGCACACTTGAGGTATCTCATGGTTCTCTTTACCGCCTTCTAGTGTTGGCATCCTGAATTAGCCTGATATCGGTTAACTAGACTCACGACAAAATATATGTCCGGTCGAGTACACATCATATTGTACATCAGGCTGCCGACCACACTTGCATAGGGAACATTGTACATTTCCTTTTGTTCCTATAGAGTTTTAGGACACACATCCAAGCTTAAAATCTCACCTTTGATAATAGGAGTGTCAATGTGTTTGTAGTCATCCATGCAAAATCATTTCAAAAGTTTCTTTATATATGATTCCTGCGACAAAGCAAGGAGTCGTTTGGAACGGTCGAGTTGGATTTTCACATCCAGTATGTAGGTTGTTTCACCTATGTTCTTCATCTCAAACATGGAGGACCACCATTGCTTAATGGTAATGACAAAATCTCTATTATTTCTAGTTATTAGAATGTCGTCCACATATAACGTTAGGATAGCAAAATTATCCTCAGACTTATGAACATACACAATCTTCATCAATCATGTTAAAATCGTATGAAATGATTGATTGATGGGATTTAAGATACCACTGTCTATATGATTGTTTGAGATCATAAATAGACTAGCGCAGTCTATAAACTTTGTACTCTTCATCCTTTACAACGAAGCCTTGAGATTGGTCCATGTAAATTTCCTTATCTAGTTCTTCATTGAGAAATGCAGTTTTTATATCCATTTGATGTAATTCTAAGTCCATATGTGCAACTATATCTAATATTAGGCGAATTGAAGCAAACCTTACAACAGGTGCAAAAGTTTCTTCATAGTCAACACCCTCTGTTTGGGTGAAACCTTTCATCACTAGGTGAGCTTTATATCTTTCAATTGATCCATCTACGCCACGTTTAATCTTGAGAACCCATTTGTTCCCAATTACCTTATGGCGCGACCAAGTCTTAGACTTTTTTTTCTACATGGACCCTAACTCTTCCTCCATTGCCTTAATCCATTCTTCCTTAGTAGGGGACAAGGGAGCCTCTTTAATAGATTTGGGCTCAAGTTCATCTTCTAGACTTACTATGTGGGCTTCATGTGGCCCATGTTCATGCAGCCTTTTGATTTCAAGTCATCGGCGCGGAACATATTTTCTAGTAGTTCATCAAAGGGAACTTTCAGGTTGGTCAATTGGTGGTTATGAATCTCTCCCACTTGGATCAAATTGTGGGATTGAGAAGACGAACTCCTCAACAGATTGATCAACTTGTGCCGTCAACTCCGGATCTTATTCTTTATTTAGAAGAAGCCCCTTGTCTATCTGGCCTTGCTTAGGAAATTCATTCTCTATGAATATCACATCTCTACTTTCGATTTCTATTACCGTACCATCCTCTTTTTCACCTATAAATACATAGCCCTTAGAGGACTCACAATATCTTATAAATATACATTTCTGTCCTCTTGGATCCAACTTCTCATACTTGTGAGAGTTGTTAAGAACATAGGCTGCGCAACCCCAAACGAGCAAATAATTAAGGTTAGGATTTTGACTTGTCCAGAGTTCATAAGGTGTGGTAGGAACAGATTTCGATGGCAAATGGTTTAAAATGTATGCAGCAGTTAATAGTGCATCTCCCAATACGAAATTGAAAGATTACTTTGCATCATCATGGATCAAACCATATCAAATAATTTATGATTCTGTCTTTTAGCAACACCATTTTGTTGCGGAGTACTTGGTACTGTTAGTTGCTTAACTATACCCTTTTTATCACATAACTTTTTGAATAAGTCAGAGAGATATTCGCATCTACGGTCGGTTCGCAAGGCTTTAATCTTGCGATCCACTTGATTTTCTGTCATGCTCATTGATAGTGAAATTTTGTGGGTGTAGTGATAACTTGCTGGAATTAATGTAAAAGTGTAATTTTTCAATTTTTGGTCTCCCAACTCACTAACTGCAAGTGCACAGGTAGGTTGTAGTAGACTCAGGTTGTCATATCCACAAAGATTTGAAGCCTAAGACACCCTAAAACAATTTAAATTAGTTCTACTTAAGTGGCTAAAAATAGGAAATTAATTAGAAGTGAAAATTGATTTTTAATGAAATGCAGAATGATAACTGTTTTTGTGGTTTTGGAAATTTGTCAAAATTGAATTATAAAAGATAGATTAAAGACTAAAAATGTTTACTATCAATGACGAAGGTTCTTCTAGGAGTTGGGGTTCATCTAAATTAATTATGGATGGATTGGATCAAGTTATCATTAAAAGTTCAATTTTGATTCAACCTGAAATATAACTGCTCTCACAGCTCAATTGGCCTTTAGCTAAGCAACATATTATCATATAATTGTTAGTCAAGTTGAATCAGAAGAGGATCCTCACTGAAAATCAAGTTATCATTGGTCTTAAACGAAAGTTCATTGCTGATTTTTACAATTCAAGGAAATCTGAAGTGATAACTTGTAATTGCAATCATTAAATAACGAAATCACTACAATTAGTTAAACTAGGATGAAATCTATCCAATAATAGTGCTTGTGCTCCTGAGTTCATCTCTGAATTTTAGGGGGATTTGAAATCAACCTCTCGGTTGCAAAAGAAAATTGAAATCCGCACAAACTCTAATTAATTGAGGTTAAAAGACATCCTATCTAAAATGGAGAATTCAGTGATTATCCAATGCTCCTTGGTTCATCTCTGACTCTCAAGGAAGACCTTAAGACTACCTTTCAGTAGTGGATTAAAATGAGACTTGACAATAGAAATCAGAATTCAAAAAGAAATCAACAATCAGAAATCAGCAATTCAAGGAATCAAAAATATTAATCAATGGAATTTAGGCTTGCCAATTGCTTCTTGACCCATCTCTGGACTGCAAGAAATCCCTAAGGCTCACCTCTGAGTGATTGAATGAAATCAGGGGTTCAATTGGCAAGACAGATTCCAAAGAGATCAGAAAAGATATTTCAGAGTTAAAATTCAGAAATAAAAAACGTAGACTGATTTGAATCAAAAGTATGCCAAACATCTTGATTCATTTCTGAACAAGATGGGGGGGCAATAGAAACCTCTCAGTTGCTCAATTAATCAGATTGAGATTGTCAAATAGATTCAAACAACCTTGGAAATCAGATTCAGAAATTTCAGAAAACCAGGAAATCAAGAAACCAGAAATCAGATTTTCAAATAAGAATGGAATCCAAAAACTTGACATTAACTCTTAATTCATTTCTTAAAGAATATTAGATCAAATGATAACAGCTCAGTTATAGATTACAATGGGATCTAATAATTGCTAGAATCAATTCAAAACAGTGCTGAAATCTGAAAACCAGAAATGATTGCAGTGCAGGATAAATTTCAGTCCACATCCATCCATAATTAACCTAAATTACTACCCTATCCTAGAAGAAATGGAGTTTAGCTCCTCATATTTACAAAGCTTGACATAAAATGGAATGGAAAACAGATACAATTCATCCTTGCTTGAGACTTCGCGGTAGAAACTCCAGCAGTTAGCAGCAACTGCAGCAGCTGCTTGGTGCAGAAACCCTTGCTCCAAACTCTCAATGTCTAACCCCCCCCCCCCCCCTCTCCTCTAGAAATTCCAGCTTTTATATCTCTTCTATCCACCATTTGATCCTCATCAGAATGTTCTATTCTTTCTGATTGCAGCCATCTGTCCACTGTCCTGAAGATTCCAGCTGACTGCACAACTTTTGGGCAGCCAAAAGTAGGTGGTCCCCCCATCTTTTTCCACCTTTTTCCAACTTGTTTTCCTTCTAGAAGACACAAAACAGCAAGTATCAAGGTCTTTCTATAAGAAATAGACAAATAAGGATAAGAACAACAAGTAAACTCAGCTCAGTAATCAAAAGGGGTTTGGTGTTATACAAAGGGTGGAAATCAATATGAAAAAACTAATGGTTTGGAACCCGGAAATGATAACTTGGCACTAATCATGGAAATTATCCAAATGCAAGTGATTCAAGGCATTAGAGGCATCAAATGGATTAAGGTAGAAAGTGAGCGAAGTCAAAAATCAAATATGAATATGATTTCATAGAAATGATAACTTAGGTGCCAAAACGATAACTTGTTTGCCTTAAAACGATAACTTGTCATAACTTTTGTTGTGGTTATCCAAATGTGATCAAATTTGAACAGCGAAGAGCTAAGACAATAATATAATGAACGCCAAAGGCTTTTGTGCAGAATTAATAGTTTTTCATGTCAAAATGACAAAATTGCCCTTTAACGATAACTTTGCTTTGGAAAAACGATAACTTGTTCAAATGGACTTATAACTTTGCACAAGTTGAGATGTGACCATCTAAATATGATTCATACATGATAGTAATGGATTTAGGGCAAGAAAATTATTGAAAATCAGTTCACTCAAAATAATGATAACTTGACATATAGGAGAGATAACTTGTCCTAAAAATGATAACTTGGCATAGAATTTAAATATTTATAGATTTTAGCATTTCAGAACCTCTATGCACATGGAATTAAGTATGAAATGAGGAATATCAACTAGTTAACACAATCTATGCATTCCAATCAATATGAATGAAATGCATCTAAAATGGGCTAGAAATTATAGTGATCAGCTAGTGATCAAACTCCCCCAAGCTTAGCATTTTGCTTGTCCTCAAGCAAAACATTCAGAAATTAAGGACAAATTTAAATTTACCATCCACAAATGAATAGAAAAATTAGCTGAATAAGGTCTAAATGAGTTTCCCACTTGGCTAACATTCCATCCCATTCTTTCCAATCCCAAATTCTAGCTGAGGAGTCACAAAGGTTAAAGTAAGTTTAAGCCATGATAGAAGTACTAACATTAACTGATTTGGATTATAAGGAGTGTCAACTTTACTAAAAAATTAGAAACATCAATCTCTTCATGAACAGACTTTTTCTTTTTCATTGCTTAAGCAGGTTTGAAAACCTGACTTTTATTCACGAGGATGCAATAAACAAGTTTGAACCTGATTTTTATTCATGCTAGTCACAAGATAAAAATCCTGGCTTTATTCTGGAGAGGTTCCTTTTTGGAATTTTCACTCTCTTTATTCATGTATGCATGCAATGCAAAATGCAACTTTTCACTTTTCCTTTTTTATTTTTTTTCCATTCTGTTCATGAAGTGAGCAATGGTTCAAACTCAAGTATAGATTAGATCCTTAAATGCAAATAGTCAAGATTTCCTATTTAACATGGCAGCAAGATCCTTGACTCCTTTCTAGACATCTTCTACTTTCCAATTGATCCATGAATGTCAGCTAGTGTTACCCACAAAAAGAAAAAGTTTCAGCTGAAAATTCATTCAAATGCATCTGAATTTATAATGTCAAATAAAGCAAGAAGGCTAATGGCCAAGTTGGCCACTTGGTATTGGAGTGTACTCACTGTCATATAATGTATTTCACCCATTTTAGAGTCAAAATAAGGGCAAGACTTGAATTGAACTTGAATAGTGATAACTACTGATAACCTTGTATGATTTATGATATGAACATTAAAATCAATTGAAACTGATAACCTGGTATGATTTATGATATGAACATTAAAATCAATTAAAAACATGGTGTAAAGGCTAGAAAAGTACCAGGTTTCCTCCCCCAAGCTTATTCTTAACACTGTCCCTAGTGTTGGAAATTAAGGCAAGGGAGAGGGTTGGGTAGGTGTGAAATGCATGGAATTGGGCATTTGAATCCTCTTGGCATTTCAACCAGAAGCTTTGGGTGATCCAATCTTCATTAGTTGCAACTAATCCTGTAGAGAAACAAAGGATATCAGTGGAATAGTAAAACCAGATTTTTAAGTGCACAATTCAACAATGCATTGGAAATTTCTTAAATTCAGCTATGGTAGATTTGGATAACTGAGATGAATGTTAATTCAGATAATGGTATGACAAATGTAGTATAATGAAAAAGATACTATCAGTTATCATTGAGATTTCAGTGAAAAAATCAAAACTAAGGGGTAGGGGTACTCCCTAAATTTGAGAATTGTGGATTGACCTAGTTCCTCATAACTTATTCCTACAAAAACAGAAAGATTAGGTAGAGAATGGCTTGGATTACCTCCCAAGAAGTGCCTTTCTTTAATTTCTTTGGCCAGACATTGTTACAATGAGAAATCAGCTAGGTGGTTGTGGCAAATCTTGTAGAATCAGCTCCTCCTTAGCAGAATCCATGGCTGTGTGGTTGTAAAGCTTCAACCTCTATCCATTCACCTTAAATATATCATTCTTCAGAAGGTCCACAGCACCATATGGATAGACTTTGTGAATTTTAAAGGGTCCACTCTACCTTGACTTCAACTTTCTTGGAAAGATTTTTAGTCTTGAATTGAAAAGTAGCACAAGGTCTCCAACCTTGAAATCCTTTTTCAGAATCCTGCCATCATGCCATCTTTTAGTCCTCTCCTTGTAGAATTCTGAATTGTGGTAGGCATTTAGCCTGATTTCATCAAGTTCATCAAGTTGCAAGAGCCTCTTTTGTCCACATGCATGCATATCATAATTGAGTGCCTTGACTGCCCAATAGGCCTTATGTTTCATCTCAATTGGTAAATGGCATATTTTTCCATAAACAAGTTTGTAGGGAGAGGTACCTATTGGGGTCTTATATGCTGTCCTATATGCACAAAGAGCTTCATTCAACTTCAAACTCCAATCCTTTCTTGTTAATGAAACTGTTTTCTCCAATATGGCCTTTATCTCCCTATTTGATATTTCTGCTTGGCCATTGGTTTGAAGGTGGTAGGCAGTGGAAACTTTGTGCCTCACTTCATACTTAATTAGGAGGTTCTCAAAACACTTTTCAATGAAATGCTCCCTCCATCACTTATGACTACCCTAGGAATTCCAAACCTTGGGAAGATAACTTCCTTGAACAACTTGATCACTTCCCTGGAATCAGCTGCAATGGTGGAATTGCCTCAATCCACTTGGATACATAGTCCACAGCTAGAAGGATAAACTTGTAACCACATGAACTAGGAAATTGCCCCATGTAATCAATACCCCAAACATCAAATATTTCCACTTCCAGAATTCCTTGTTGTGGCATTTCATTCCTTCTTGAAATGAAACCTGTTCTTTGGCATTGATCACAACCCTTCACAAAGATATGTGCATCCCTGCACAAACTAGGCCAATAGAAGCCAGATTGGAGGACTTTGGCAGCAGTCTTCTGTGTGGCACATGCCCTCCATAAGGTGATGAGTGGCATGCCTCCAAGATTTCCTGGAATTCAGATTGTGGTACACATCTATATATACCATCAGGGGATTTTCTGAATAAAAGGGGGTCATCCCAAGAATAATCCTTCAGGTCATGAAAGAATTTTTTTCTTTGCTGATATGTGTAATAAGGAGGGACAATTCCACGTGCTAGGAAGTTTACAATATCAGAATACCAGGGGATTTGATTAGTTTACACAGCCATCAAGCTGTCATCAGGGAAGGCATCATTGATAGGAAGTGTAGAGGACTCCTGAACTCCTTCCATTCTTGATAGGTGGTCAGCAACTAGATTCTCACTACCCCTTTTGTCCCTGATGTCAACATCAAATTCCTGAAGTAATAAGATCCATCTGATGAGCCTTGGCTTGGATTCCTTCTTGTTGATTAAGTGCCTCACTGCTTGGTGATCTGTGAATACAATAACTTTGGATCCCACCAAGTAAGGCCTGAGTTTTTTAAATGCATACACCACAGCTAGTAGCTCCTTCTCAGTGGTTGCATAATTAATCTGAGCCTCATCTAGAGTCTTGCTGGCATAGCATATAACATGGTGTTTTCTGTCCTTGGTTTGCCCCAACACTGCCCCTACACCCTGATCTGAGGCATCACACATGATTTCAAAAGGTAAGGTCCAATCAGGTGGCTGCACTATAGGGACTGAGTTGAGGGCTTCTTTCAATTTTTTGAATGCCTTCATGCACTCTTCATCAAAATGGAACTCAGCATCTTTGGCCAGCAACTTGGTAAGGGGCCTAGTTATCATTGAGAAGTCTTTAATAAACCTCCTGTAGAAGCTTGCATGCCACAAAAAACTCCTAATTGTCTTGACATTTGTAGGTGGTGGTAGTCTCTCAATCACCTCAATTTTTGCCTTGTCCACTTCAATTCTTTTTCTTGAGACAATATGTCCTAAGACAACCCCTTCTTGGACCATAAAATGGCACTTCTTCCAATTGAGGATCAAGTTGGACTCTCTACATCTTTGTAGCACCTTGGTCAAATTTTCTAAGCAAGCATCAAATGAATCTCCATATACTGAAAAGTCATCCATGAAGACCTCCATAATTTCTTCAATAAAGTCTGAGAAGATAGACATCATACACCTTTGGAAGGTGGCAGGTGCATTGCATAAGCCAAAGGGCATTCTCCTATAAGCAAAAGTCCCATATGGACAAGTAAATGTAGTCTTGTGTTGATCTTGAGGGTGAATTGGGATTTGCAAGAAGACTGAGTATCCATCTAGATAACAGAAATGAGAGTGCCTAGCCAACCTCTCTTTTAATGGCAATGGGAAATGATCCTTTCTTGTAGCCTTGTTTAACTTCCTGAAGTCAATACACATCCTCCAACCTGTAATTGTCCTGGTGAATATCAATTCATCTGAATCTGACTTCACCACTGTGATTCTTCCCTTCTTTGGCACCACATGCACATGACTGACCCATTCACTATCTGAAATGGAGTATATGATCCCAGCATTCAGCAACTTCAATACTTTCTTCTTGTCCACTTCCTTCATGACAGGATTGAGTCTCCTTTGACATTCAATGGAGGGCTTGTAGCTGTCCTCCATAGGAATCTTATGCATGCAAATTGAGGGATTAATACTCTTGATATCTTCAATATAATAGCCAATTACCTCCTTGTATAGCCTTAGTTTTTCCAACAACTCTTCAACCTGATTTTTAGGCAAGTTGGCATTGATTATAACAGGGAATGTTGAATTCTCTCCCAAGAATTCATACTTCAGGTTGCTAGGGAGAGGCTTGAGCTCCAATTTGGAAGAATTGTCTTGAGCTGAATTGCCTTGGAGTTCAACAGTGATAACTTGTTGCACCTCACCCTGAATTTCTGAAATTTCCACTTATTTTGAAGAATTCAGCACTGATTTGTATGCCTTAGCCTTTGGATCCTCCAATTCTTTCAAATGATCAAACATTAGGCACCTTTGCAATGGATCTTCAATGGTAATTATAGCTGAAGCTTGCTCCACCACTTGATCCAATTGCCCATCTTCAAAGTCATTTTCTTGAAAACTTGGCCTACTGATAACTTATGCCAAATTGAATTCAATCTTCTCCTCTCCAATTTGGAAGGTCAGTCTCCCTTCCTTTACATTTATCATAGCCCCAGCAGTGGCTAGAAAGGGCCTCCTAAGGAGAATGGGGGTATTCACATCTTCATCCATGTCCAATACTACAAAGTCCACTGGTATATAGAATTTACCCACTTTGAGGGGTATGTCTTCAATGATCCCATGTGGGTATTTGATGGATCTGTCTGCCAACTGAAGAGACATATTTGTAGGCTTCAAATCTCCAACTTCAAATTTCCTGCATAAAGATAGTGGTATGACACTCACAGAGGCACCCAAGTCACACATGGCTCTTTGGATTTTCCTAATTCCTATCTCACATGGAATTGAGAAGCTCTCTGGATCCTTTAGCTTAGGAGGCAACTTATTTTGGATAATTGCAGAAGCCTCTTCAGTCAATGCTATTGTCTCATGCTCTAATACTCTTCTCTTCTTGGTTAGAATTTCCTTGAGGAACTTGGCATAGGAAGGCATCTCCTGAATGGCTTCAACAAAAGGCACATTAATGTATAGCTTCTTCATGATTTCCAAAAACTTTCCATATTGCTGGTCCTGCCTTGCCTTGATTAGCCTTTGAGGGAAGGGTACTTTGTCAAAGACCCCGGCTTTTGCTTCAATCCGAGGGCCTGAATTCCTGATTTCCACCACAGGTTCTTCACTTGGCTCTTTAGTAGCTTTTGAATCTGAATTGATTTGATTATCCTCAACTTTCTTCATTGGTTCCTCCACCATATTTCCACTTCTGAGCTGGATGGCCTTTGCTTGCTCCTTTGGGTTCACTTCTGGCTGTCCAGGGAAGAACATAGGAGGTCTAGATGATGTACTAGCTTGTTGAGCAATTTGGTTTTCCAACATTTTTTTTATTTGCATTCATGGCATCCAATCTCAAATTTATTTTTAATATCTCCTCTCCTTGATTGTCCTGCTTCTTCAGAATCTGTTGGTGCATATCCTTCATTTCAGTTTGGAATTGAGGTGCTTGGACTTGAGGTAGTAGCTCATATGGAGTTATCTAGATTGGGGCATTTTAGCCCTGATTTCCATAGGGAGGTGACTGATTCCTTGGCAGGATTTTGGGCTACCAATTTGAATTCTACATAGGGGCACCTTGATAGTGATTGGCCTTGTAAGAGAAGTAGGGATGGTTCCTATTTTCTGGAGTATAGAACTCAGCAGGAGGTTTGATCCCATAGTTGCCCACAACATTGATTTGATCAACAGATTGCTCCACTTGCTGCATAATTAAATTGCAATTCTCTGTCACATGGCCTTGATTACCACATATACAACATCTGGTTTCAGGAGTAGAGGCTCTATTGACATTGGGAGTTAGATTCAGCCTCTCCAAAGTTTTGTACAACACCTCTTCAAGTTGAGTTGACAGGTGATTCACTGAATTATCCATGGGTGGCCTCCTGGTCCTATCATGGGTAAGAAAGTGATGATTCTTGGCTATGTTCTCAATGAGTTGATAGGCTTCATCAATATTTTTAGATGCAAAGATGCCTTCTGCAGCAGTGTCTAGTGCCACCTTGCTAGAGTAATTTAATCCCTTATGAAAATAGTTGACTAGCAGCCACTTTTCAAAATCATGGTGGGGACATGCCCTCAATAGCCCCTGAAGTCTTTGCCATGCATCACAAATGTTTTCCTGATCCAACTGATAGAACCTGACTATTTGATCCCTGAAATTATCAGACTTGGAAGGAGGGAAGAATTCTGAAAAAAACAATTGGACAATTGATTCCCAAGTGGTCACCTCTTCAGGATTTAGACCTTTGTACCATGTCTTGGCCTTGTCTTTGAGTGAGAAGGGGAAAAATCTCATGTAGACTGTATTCATAGGAATGTTATTGAAGTTTACTGTGCTGCAAATCTCCTTGAAATTGTCCAAATAAGAAGTTGGATCCTCAGTCCCAAGTCCAAAAAATTGATACTGCCTTATCATTGAAATCAAGGCTGGATTGACTTCAAAATTTTCCACAGGTGCTAAGGCTCCATCTCCAAGTTGATTCCTGACATTGCTAGGTGAGTAGCAATCCTTCAAAGTCCTAGGAGCTGCCATATTCTAATTTGCAACTTCTTCCTCTTCTTCAAATATCCTTCTTCTTGCCTCAAGCCTTTGCAATCTCCTTCTTCTTAGAAATCTTCTTTCAGGCTCAGGATCTGATTGGTAATATTCCTCTTGATGGTCCAAGTCCTGCATAAAGAGATTTGAAGTATCAAATTCAAGAAAGAAATGAAAACTAGACAAAAGTGAAAAATTGAAAATGATAACTTGCAAAAACTGAAAATTGGCCTAACAAATAAACTAAAAACTAATCTAAAACTAATCTAAACTATCTAAGTTAGCCTAATTGACTTCAAATCCCCTGCAACGGTGCCAAAAACTTGATAGTGAAATTTTGTGGGTGCAGTGATAACTTGCTGGAATTAATGTAAAAGTGCAATTTTTCAATTTTTGGTCTCCCAACTCACTAACTGCAAGTGCACAGGTAGGTTGTAGTAGACTCAGGTTGTCGTATCTACAAAGATTTGAAGCCTAAAACACCCTAAAATAATCTAGATTAGTTCTACTTAAGTGGCTAAAAATAGGAAATTAATTAGAAATGAAAACAGATTTTTAATGGAATGTAGAATGATAACTGTTTTGGGGGTTTTGGAAATTTGTCAAAACTGAATTATAAAAGCTAGATTAAAGACTAAAAAGGTTTAACTATCAATGAAGAAGGTTCTCTTAGGAGTTGGGGTTCATCTAAATTAATTATAGATGGATTGGATCAAGTTATCATTAAAAGTTCAATTTTGATTCAACCTGAAATATAACTGCTCTCACAGCTCAATTGGCCTTTAACTAAGTAACATATTATCATATAATTGTTAGTTAGATTGAATCAGAAGAGGATCCTCACTGAAAATCAAGTTATCATTGGGCTCAAATGAAAGTTCATTGCTGATTTTTACAATTCAAGAAAATCTGAAGTGATAACTTGTAATTGCAATAATTAAATAATGAAATCACTACAATTAATTAAACTAGGATGAAATCTATCCAATAATAGTGCTTGCGCTCCTGAGTTCATCTCTGAATTTCAGGGGGATTTGAAATCAGCCTCTCGGTTGCAAAAGAAAATTGAAATCCACACAAACTCTAATTAATTGAGGTTAAAAGACATCCTATATAAAATGGAGAATTCAGTGATTATCCAATGCTCCTTAGTTCATCTCTGACTCTCAAGGAAGACGTTAAGACTACCTCTCAGTAGTGGATTAAAATGAGGCTTGACAATGGAAATCAGAATTCAAAAAGAAATCAACAATCAGAAATCAGCAATTCAACGAATCAGAAATATTAATCAATGGAATTTAGGCTTGCCAATTGCTTCTTGACCCATCTCTGGACTGCAAGAAATCCCTAAGGCTCACCTCTCAGTGATTGAATGAAATCAGGGGTTCAATTGGCAAGACAGATTCCAAAGAGATCAGAAAACAAATTTCAGAGTTAAAATTCAGAAATCAGAAAAGTAGACTGATTTGAATCAAAAGTATGCCAAATTCATTTCTAAACAAGAAGGGGGGGGGGCAATAGCAACCTCTCAGTTCCTCAATTAATCATATTGAGATTGTCAAACAGATTCAAACAACCTTGGAAATCAGATTCAGAAATTTCAGAAAATCAGGAAATCAAGAAACCAGAAATCAGAAATCAGATTTTCAAATAAGAATGGAATCCAGAAACTTGACATTAACTCTTAATTCATTTCTGAAAGAATATTATATCAAATGATAACAGCTCAGTTATAGATTACAATGGGATCTAATAATTGCTAGAATCAATTAAAAACAGTGCTGAAATCTGAAAACCAGAAATGATTGCAGTGCAGGATAAATTTCAGTCCACATCCATCCATAATTAACCTAAATTACTACCCTATCCTAGAAGAAATGGAGTTTAGCTCCTCATATTTACAAAGCTTGACATAAAATGGAATGGAGAACAGATACAATTCATCCTTGCTTGAGGCTTCTCGGCAGCAACTCCAGTAGCAGCTTGGTGCAGAAACCCTTGCTCCAAACCCTCAATGTCCAGCCCCACTCTCTCCTCCAGAAATTCTAGCTTTTATATCTCTTCTGTCCACCCTTTGATCCTCATCAGAATGTTCTATTCTTTCTGATTGCAGCCATCTGTCCACTGTCCTGAAGATTCCAGCTGACTGCACAGCTTTTGGGCAGCCAAAAGTAGGTGGTCCCCCGTCTTTTTCCACCTTTTCCAACTTGTTTTCCTGCTAGAAGACACAAAACAGCAAGTATCAAGATCTTCCTATAAGAAATAGACAAATAATGGTAAGAACAACAAGTAAACTCAGCTCAGTAATCAAAAGGGGTTTGGTGTTATACAAAGGGTGGAAATCAATATGAAAAAACTAATGGTTTGGAACCCGAAAATGATAACTTGGCACTAATCATGGAAATTATCCAAATGCAAGTGATTCAAGCCATTAGAGGCACCAAATGGATTAAGGTAGCAAGTGAGCGAAGTCAGAAATCAAATATGAATATGATTTCATAGAAATAATAACTTAGGTGCCAAAACGATAACTTGTCATAACTTTTGTTGTGGTTATCCAAATGTGATCAAATTTGAACAGCGAAGAGCTAAGACAATAATATAATGAACGCCAAAGGCTTTTGTGCAGAATTAATGGTTTTTCATGTCAAAATGACAAAATTGCCCTTTAACGATAACTTGGCTTTGGAAAACGATAACTTGTTCAAATGGACTTATAACTTTGCACAAGTTGAGATGTGACCATCTAAATATGATTCATACATGATAATAATGGATTTAGGACAAGAAAATCATTGAAAATTAGTTCACTCAAAATAATGATAACTTGGCATTTAGGAGTGATAACTTGTCCTAAAAATGATAACTTGACATAGAATTTAAATATTTATGGATTTTAGCATTTCAGAACCTCTATGCACATGGAATGAAGTATGAAATGAGGAATATCAACTAGTTATCACAATCTATGCATTCCAAGCATAATTGGCCAAAAGATAGGCAAAAATGGGGCTCAGTATGAATGAAATGCATCTAAAATGGGCTAGAAATTTATAGTGATCAGCTAGTGATCACTCATGAATTGTACAAAATAATCCAAAGCTTCAAACTTATGAGAAATCAAGTATTCGACACCGTAACATGTATAATCATTTATAAATGTAATGAAGTAAGAAAAAGTGTCTCACGTCAACATTCATCGGGCCACATATGTCCGAATGGATTAATTGTAATGGGTACTCAATGTGTTTTTCCTTCTCAAATGGTATTCTTGTTTTCTTGCCAGTTAGACATTCCTCACAAATTGAAAGATCAACTTTTGCGAGAGTCCCCAAGAGGCATTCTCTAAAAAGTATATTCATTCGATCTTGATCAATGTGTCCAAGTCTGGCATGTCAAATATTGACACTTTCATTCGCATCAACAGATGACATAAAAGAATAATTATCAGTGACATATGCTATATTTAAAACATAGAAATCATTATTGAGAAAATCATTGCATAGAAGGACATTGTCAAGACATATCATCATTTGTTTCCTTTGGAAACTTAACACATAACCATGCTTATGTAATGCTGACACAGAAAGTAAATTTCATCTAAAAGCTGGAGCATATAGAATGTCGTGAAGATAAAGAATTTGGCCGTTACGAAGTTCTAACTTGCATGTTCTAATGCCTTTAACATCAACTCTTTCGTTGTTGCCAATGTTAATCCATTTGCTCCCCGCACTTATTGGGCGAAATTCCACGAAGACACTGTGATCTCTTGCAACATGGTATGTGGCTCCCAAATCTGCAATCCACGGAGAATGAATTTTAGCAATTAAGGCACAATGAGTTAAGTGAATACGTTTGCTACAATTGTAGCATTTTACTTTATTCATGTCTACTTTGCCGTCACATTTTCCACGTTTGCGCTAGTGGCCTTGGACTTTCTTTTATCCAGCATATCCGCTCCTTTTATTTGGTTGCAACTTATGCGACATTTTTCTCTAGGATTGGGAATCAACTCTTTGTCTATCATTTTCAGCAACTAATGTTTCACAGAATTGATTCACGGCTTAAAGGGCATCATCCTCCATTTCAATGTGGCGAGCATATTGGTCAAAAGTTTTGACACCTTCGTTGCGCGTCAAGTTACAATGTATATGTTCTCAACTTTTAGGAAGAGAGCGGATTAGAGCCTGCACATGTTGCTCGTCATCGAGCACTTGTCCAGCATTCTTGAGTTCACGGATTGTGTTAGACATCTCCTGGATATGCTCCCTTAACATATGATTTGGTCACTTCTGATCAGAGTTAAATTTGACCGTGAGCATCTAGCACTTGGTGGTCGTGGTGACCCCATACTTATTGCGGAGTGCCGCCCACATTTCGAATGTTGTCTTATAGATTTCGAATGCACACAAGAGCGAATTTTTTGTCGTGCTCAGCAACGTAATGCGAGCAATGTGATTTTTCTTGTTCCAGGCTTGATATGCCTCCATATCCCTCTCGCATTGGACATTGTTTCTAGGTGCAGGTTCATTGATAATAGGGTTAATGGTCTCCAAGACCTCTTGTTCTTCTAAGAGATATTAGATCTTGCGGTGCCAGATATCATAATTATCGTCATTGAGCTTTTCATTCTTGTTCAGGTTAGCAATTATTGTTTTGGAAGGCATGGTCTAGTTTGGTCACAGAAAATAAAAGAAATCGATTTCATGCATGTTGTAATTTGTCCGCAAAAACATAAATAATGAAATAACAATACTCATGAAGAAGTGACCCTATTTTGCATCGACATCACATCAGAAAAAATTGTGCTACCACTGTCACACATCAACCCTATTTCTGTTGACTGCATCGACCATGCACTAGGCTAGTTTCTCGAAACCTTTCTAGACATGCATTTCGGGTTACGCCCCACTCAATAGAAACGCATTGGTTATTGTGACAATATTTGAATCTCAAGGTGCCTTAGTCCTACAAAAGAACTATTGATGTTTCATGTATTCTTTAATTACCTATAGTTTATATAATTAGACCAACTAATTATTTTCATTATAGGCTTGCATAAAACATTGATTTCAGCACATAGCCAAAAATAATATTGCCATGTTAATTAATTCTCACAAAAGGAATTAATTTAATTTTTTTTAGTTTCAAATCAATTTGAAATTCTAGGCAAGTTATCATGCTTAATAAAAATTGGACATACCGATTTTAAATTCGAATTCATAATTTTAACATAGTTAAAATTTTAGGAAGGCAATTATTTGCAATAAATTATGCACATACCAATTTTGAATTCAAATTCAAATTCTAAATTATTCAAAATGCCTTCCATAATTGAATTTAGATCACAACAATAAATACCATTATGACATACAAAAATGGAGATATTTATTACATGTATGATAACACATTTATTAGGAAATATTTGTTATTGATATGCAAATCTAATCATTTAATAAATGCACTAAATCAACAAATGATTTTCTTTTAGTAGCATTAAATTACATGCAATATTTGAAAAAAATTGAAGGTAAAAACATATCTTTTCCTAATTTTCAAATATTTTATAATAGATATTTTTTATTTTCAATTTTTTTTAAATTCTGGTGAAAATCAGAAAAGAAAAGAAAAAGAAAAAGAAAAACTAATTATTGGGCCTTTTAGACAACTCAATTGTCAATTCTCATGTGTGCAACACACTTTGCACTCACTGGGCCTCCCATGCACAACAATTTATTTTTCTTTTTTTTTGCTACAACACATGCAGAAAGAAATTCAAAAAATTCATAAAAAAATATTAAAATAAATCATAAAAAATATATTATGATCTTGGTTCATCCATGATATATTTGTGATGACAATGACAACTTTGTCTCTCTATTGTGGTCACACAACTAAGATGCGCAGATTCCAAAAATAATAAGAAATATTATTTTTTCGGCGCAATCACGAGTTCGAGAAAAATAAAAAAGCTCTGATATCAACGTTGGATTTATAACAAATATCATAGAGGTTGCGGAATACCTTTTACAGCGGAAGCGGGTCATCGGGGCTTTTCCATGAACTCTTGACGAACGCACTTGCACCTCGTGATCGGGATCGAATCTCGACGGAACAGAGCACTTTGCCAATCTCGAGGGAATGCACAGCACAAGTACCTCTGGAAGAACCTCCACAAAAGCGTGTTTAGTACCTCTAGTATGGATCCCCTTTTATAGTGTAGGGAGACTTAGGCGAGAAATTAGATAGAACGCATCACGGGTGTCCATCGCACGTGATGATGTGTCCACTCAACATGCGAACGTCGCTCAGTCCAATCGCACGATCTACGTGATCCCCACGCGTCTGTGTGCATGCCGCGCAGTTCGTGCGCTCGTCGCGCATCACTACAAGAAAAATGCTTTTTTCAGACGATTTTGTCAGCCGAAAAATCAAAGGAAACTGTTCGAAACTTTCGTTTTAGACGTGTATACTGACAGACCGGTTCAGTCGAAACATTTCGACGGCGGCAACCGTCAAAACATTCTGGCATCCGTCGAAATATTTCGGCGGCCGCAATCGTCGAAAGTTTCGACAGTCGCCAACCGTATAAAGGTTCCGGTGGTCGCAACCATCACAACGAATTTTAATAATATAAAAAAAATTTGCCCGCCGCCAGGCGATCGATCCAGCCGGCCGCCTGGTGCCACGGTCGGACAGGTCGACCACCAGTTGCTGCAGGAAGATCTGGTCCACCAAGTGGCCGATGCGACCGGATCCCGCCGCCCGCGGCAGATCTGGCCACCGGAGGCCAGATCTGGCCACCCCGCGGTCGGATCTGGCCGCCAGGCTACAAATCCAACTGCCCGCGGCCAGATCTGGCCGTAGGCGGCAGATCTTGCCACTCCGCGATCGGATATGCCCCCAGGCGGCAGATCCGGCCGCCCACGGCTAGATCTGACTGCAGGCGATAGATCGGATCACCCGTTGCTAGATCCGACATTCTGGCATCCGTCGAAATATTTTGGCGGCCGCAACCGTCGAAAGTTTCGACAGTCACCAACCGTCTAAAGGTTCCGACGGTTGCAACCGTCGCAACGAATTTTAATAATATAAAAAAAATTGCCCGCCGCCAGGCGATCGATCCAACCGGCTGCCTGGTGCCGTGGTCGGACGGGTCGACCACTAGTTGCTGCGGTAAGATTTGGTCCACCAGGCGGCTGATGCAGCCGGATCCCGCCGCCCGTGGGGAATCTGGCCACCGGAGGCCGGATCTGGCCACCCCGCGGTCGGATTTGGCTGCCAGGCTACAGATCCAGCTGCCCGCGGCCAGATCTGTCCGTAGGCGACAGATCTTGCCACTCCGCGATCGGATCTGGCCCCCAGGCTGCAGATCTGGCCACCCGCAGCTAGATCTGGCTGCAGGCGATAGATCCGATCGCCCGCTGCTACGCCCGATCGGAGAGGGATATCTGGCTGGAGCCGGAGCTAGAGACCGAGCGAGCAGGAGGAAGACGGAGCTGGAGAGAAAGAGGGTCGGCGGTGGGTCGTCGTCCGGGCGGAGGTCTTCGCGCCGATCGCGACAGGTGAGGGAGAGAGAGGAGAGAGAGAAAGAGGTAGAGAGAGGAGAGAGGGAGAATGTGATATATAGGTGTAGAAAGAGGGGAAAGCGAGAAAAGGAAAAAATAGCAGGAGACGGGAAAAGGAAAAAAGAAGTAACGAGAGAGCTATTTTAATTACCGACGGCCTTGGCCGTTGGAAGTTTCATCCGGGACAAGGCCGTCGGAAGTTCTGACGGTCATAACTGTCATATGTATTATGATATATATTATTATAATATTTAATTATTTTTTCAGAAACTTCCGACAGTTCAGACCGTCGAAACTTTCGATGGTCTGAATTGTCTGTCGATAATTATAATAATAACATACTACTTATGCTATATTATTTTTCACTTACCGGTCGAAACTTTCGACGGATTTGTATCCGTCGAAACTTTCGACGTTCCTAATCATTAGAAAATAAAATAGCAATATAATAGATTTAATAATTTATTATTTTTATTTCCGATAGTTGGAACAGTTGAAAATTTTGATGGATCCCTATCCATCGCAAAATCCTTCACAAATTGCGAAGGATATCTTTCCGTAAAAAAATTCCAATTTTCTTGTGTTCATGCAACAAGGATTTGCTCTGATGATTCGCTCTCTATACAGGTGTTCATGCACCTATTCACAAGATTGTGTTCATGCATGCGGGGTACAGGGAGAGGCCATTACCTTATGTTCATGCATCTCTTCCCAAGATCTTGTTCATTCATGCAGCAATTAGTGCACGCCTTGGTACATTATTGTGCATCCCGTACGTGCACAAATTAGTGTTGTTGCCCTTCAAGAGTTATATAAATACGAGGCAGAGGGAGAGATCGACCATTACCTTGCTGCACGCCATATAAACACATCTCCAAGTACTCTAGACAGATCGATAACGTAATGGTACGTACGTATTTGATCTGATTTATATGCCACATATTTAACGCGTATATGTACATCTATACGTGCGAGTTGTTATTATTCGTGTAATTGCTCCTTATAATTGTTCTATGTTGCTCATCTCGATCACCATGTCGTGCATGCAGGCTACACTTGTGAAGCTGGGACCGGTCGGTGGACTGGGAGGACCAGATGCAATCAGCATGGACACCAGCGTTTACTCAAAGCTGTTGGCCATTAGGGTCAGCCATGACGACGCCATTACTGCGATCCAGGTGCTGCACGAGGCCTATGGAGAACAGGTCTGGTCTCCTGTTTGGGGCAACAGTGGAGAAGAACTAGAGAATTACGATCTGGTAAATAATTATTAATTAGTATAAGTTCGATGATACATATCGAAAAACTCATACGTACGTACATATTCTGCATGCTTGCCTTGCAGATTGAATTTGCACCAGGTGAAAAGTTGACGACCATCGCCGGCCATGTCGGAACAAGCGGCGATTACCACGTGATAAAATCTCTTACTTTCGTCAGCTCCTTCACTGTTTACGGGCCTTACGGCACCCAGGAGGGGCGTCCCTTCACTCTCTCTGCGGGCAATGTCGGAAAGATCGTTGGCTTCCATGGACACTGCGGTGGCCTGCTTGATTCACTCGGTGTATTCGTGGCGCAAGAGTAGAATGGGTCTTGATATAAGTTAGAAGTCATCATTATGTGTTAAATAAAATATGCTGCAGTAAGTATGATCTACAGTACGACGACTGGTGGCTGCTTGTCTAGAGAAAGAGATAATAAGGGTTAGGGACTTGGATTGACATAATGTTGTGTTGTATGTTACTCATGTGGGAATAAAAGATTTTGCGTGCTTGTTATGAATTATATTCCATGGTTCCATGCTAATGGAAAAGTAGCTAAATTTCTCTATTCGACAAAAAAATGTAAATTACTTTCACTAGATCTATGTTTTTATAAAAAAAATCTACCTAATTCTTACAGAAATAACCTATAATAAAAGTTGTTTGAGGATGTGGACCATGAAACCCGTTGATTCCTAAATCAAGATATTTCAAATTTAAATTCTATCGGTGAGAATCACCGACATGAGATTCATATTTATCTTTTCTGTTATTAAACTTTTGGCCATTCTCTGTAAAAAAACTATTTTTAACCGATTCCTAGAATAAAAGGAGAATTTCATTTTTGTAACGCGACTACTATACATTTTTATAGAATTTTAATTCCTAACATAAGATAAATTATGGAATTAATTCAAATATTGAGATTGTACGACATGTAATATTGTCCGCTCTACTACTTGATTCACACACTTTTGCCACACGAAAGACGTGTTCCCATATATACTTAATATTTCTCCGGTGACTTATGCATGTTGAACTAATTCAAGGTATGTCTCATGCATTCAACTTCCCTCCTTCAAATACTCAATGCTCTCATTGAGTGATCGCACCCCACTACGCACAAAGGTTCAAATGGAGTGGATCTAGTATTATACGTAACATTCTATTACTTGCATAGGATATTTCTATTTGGGTCTTAGTCCGAAAGATTTTATCAAAATGTAACCTACTAGACAAATGTATATGCCCAGCATCCTCCCTTGACTGATGATATGGGACTAATTCAAGACGTGCCTCTTGCATCATTCCTCTCTTAAAGAACTCAACGCTCTTATCGAGTGATCATATCCCACCATGCATATAGGTCCATGTGGAGTAACTCTGACATCATATGTATCCTATCATTTACATAGTATATTGTCCGCTTTAGATCTCGGCACACAGGATTTTGTCAAAATGCGTCCTACCAAGTCAAGACTATGCTACCATATATATCCAACATCCTCTCATCACTTATGCATGTAGGACTAATACAAGGTATGCCTTTTGCACTCTTTTCCCGACTCAACGTCCTCGTTGAGTGATCGCACCCCACCATACATAGAGGTCCACGCGAAATGGTTATGATACTATATGTAATATCCAATGTTATAATAATCGGACCGTCCATCGAATCTGACGATCAATTGGGTTGTGGTTGGATCGGTTTGATTGGATTCAACCGGATTTTATTAAATTAATATTATTTATAATAACTTTATAGATATATACATAATCTATATTATATAATGCATAAAAAGATAGTTCTTTTAATATTCATAAAAAAGAGTTTGAATTATTATTGATATATCATATTAATTCTTTTATTTTTTTGTTCAAGAGTAATTTTATTTTGACATATATCACTCTCATGTTTATTTTTTTTCTTTACTTTCAGTTTAATAATTTTATTTTTTATATTTCCATTAATTCCTCTCTCCCTATCAATTTCCATATTAATTTCCTTTTTATAATACACAAATATTT
Source organism: Pontederia crassipes (assembly GCA_030549335.1). Classification (NCBI taxonomy): domain Eukaryota; kingdom Viridiplantae; phylum Streptophyta; class Magnoliopsida; order Commelinales; family Pontederiaceae; genus Pontederia; species Pontederia crassipes. The sequence goes on from CM060197.1 coordinate 32,499,013, forward strand.
AAAAAATTATATTCATATAAAAAACTTTAAGTTATTAATTTTATGACTATTTTCTCTCTCCTACTCATAAAAAGGAAAGAATATTAATTTACATTTTAAAAGTTATTACTATTTCCTTTTTTATTTCCATGAATTCCTTAATCCAATTAATTTTCACATTTGTTTCTGTTTTAATTTATACCAATTATCAATTCAAATACTTTCCCTTTTTTTACATTCCTTTCTACTTTTTTATTTCCTATTTTAACTTTTATTTTCTAATTTTTTCACTTTAAATATTGAACCGGGTTTCTCTAGTTCATTGGTTAAACCGGTTTTTACTGATTGAATCGGTTTTTAACTATTTCAACTTCATTTTTGGTTTTGCAATAAATTCGGACCATACCAGCTGTCGGTTCATGGTTGAACCGGTTGAACCGGCCGGTCCGGTCCGATTTTAACAACCATGGTAATATCTTGCGTGAAATATTATCCACTTTGGGTATTGGCCTGCACGGCTTTGTCCAAATTCGTCCTCCAGTATTAGAGTAATGCAGCAATCCACCTCTATACTTAGCAGGATAATGCGTCCTACCAAACCAAAACTATACTACCATATATACCCAGCAGCTCTCACGTGACTTGTGCATATGAGACTAATTCAAGACATGCCTTATGTATCCTTCCCTTTAGAGGATTCAACATCCTCGTTTAGTGGTCGTGTCATGGGACATTTTCCCATGACATGATGCGCAAAGCCTCGCGACGACAATGTCGCTCAACTCAAGCTCTCAGCCGCTTAATGCTATGCTCTGCATTTGACGGATGGATGACTTTATGCCATAGCGATATGTAACATGGAGACATCGAGTCAAGCCATGCTTGTCAAATGAAAAGGCTCTAATCGCGTTCTATTGTGATCCCAAAGCAAGTCTTTCTCTGAGTTACACCTGAAGTAATCCAAGAGTTGTTCATCCCCAAGAAACCAAATCAATCGAGTTAATACTGCGCAAGTCTAGAGAAGTTGAAGTCAATAGAAACTTGATAGACAAATAGTTGTTTGATGAAGTCAAATCGCTCACATCACGGATTACACTAGCGCTATGCAAGTAATGACCCCGAATTGGACGAAGAATCGATAAGCAAAGCAGGTCTGAGGTAGGAGTCCTCTGGGAGTTCTGAAATGGAATGGACATTCCAAGCATTGCGTGATCCTAATGAAGTAGAAGTAAACACAAAGAATGCAGACTCTAATTAGACAAACGAAGTCAAGACTAAAGACGAATACCCTAAAGACGTCAGGGACGTCACCGACTTTGGTGGGAGAGAATGTCATGGGACGTTTTCCCATGACACGACGTGCAAAGTCTCATGGCGATAAAGCTGTTCAATTCAAGGCCCGCATTGCGTAATATTGTGGAGTACCAAGTTATCCGCCTTTGTGGTATAATCTTGTAAGGTCATCCTTACTCGGGCCTCAGTTTCCGACCAGGCCCTGGATCAGAGTGGCATTGGATCGGAATAGTTGCAGCTGCCCTTATGAAGCCGGTCTGAGCTCGCTTACATAGGTACGTCATTTACATCTTCACTTTTGTATTGAGACTCCGTACCTATAATACATTAGGGAGGAGTCCAATAGTGCCTTCGTAGGCCCATATATATTCTATGTTTCTATATAATACAAGCAAGCTTTTCTAGTTCTAGTTTATAGTTCTAGTTTCTAGTTCTAGTTCTAGTTTCATTGTCACACATCCAGTCGTGCCCCACAACAAGTTTCTCATGGTCCGTGTCGTTCCAAGGAACGTTTGTCATGCACTTTCATTACAGATCGATTGCCTACCTAATCGGGATGGTCATGCGTCACTCACTCGAGCAAATCGCCATTCAACATGTATAGTCAGGAATCCTAAAATGTCATACTGTGTCAAAAAAAGTGTCCTCATGTCCAGCCATGATGGTCTTGCATCACTCACACCACGAGGTCACATTGCACGACCAACCATATAACTCGAGGTATCTGCATCATCTTTAGGTACTGCTATCATGCCTAGCCATGAATATCTAGCAATGCTCAACATTTTTTGACGTCACATCACATGCCTAGTCATGCAACGTGAAACGTTCAATCATTCCATAGTAGAAGTTGGCCAAATGTCAAACATCAAGGTTTAATATCTCTTTCGACTACAAAACATCATTCACAAGTATCTTGTCATGCCGCCAGCCCAGCCTATCGTGAAAAGATGACTTTCGCAAATGGGACAAAGTATTGATCTCTTGTAAACATTCTAGTACAAGCTGTCAGCCTAGTTTGCCACGTCAAGTGTCCTCCGACAATCGGCGTAATGTCATCCATCAAGAGTTGGGACGAGCCTATTGGATGTCAACACAAACCGATATTTAAACCTCAATGACCAATTTGGCAAATGGTCAGAGAGTCAGGCATCTATCGAATCTTGACATGTTGTTGTCAAGTATTCCACCTCCAACTGATGGAAGGCTTGCCTTTCCTTTCAGCCAATGCTCGAGTAATCGAAGTAGCCTCCAAGATTGAAGTGCAAAGCTCAAAAGACACATTGTCGATGTTGTCCTTTCAAATGGATATGGAGATGAAGTTGGGAGTTCTTGCCAAGAGTTCTCCAACATCAATCCTCTTGTCCTAAAGCGGAACATCTTCATGAACATCCTCATGAATCCATGATAAAGACTTGGAACGTCTGCTCTTCCTTGAGAGTCAACCATCCAATGGACAAGTATGTCAAAGGTGCATAATCTTTGTCGGCAAGCACAACAACATAATTTCATCCATACTATGGATCGACGAGTATCAATGGTACATCATCTTCATCGACAAACAAAATGATATTGTACCATATATGCTCAAAGATGCCGCTGAAACTTCAAAGAGAGGTCCCAAGATTGGAAGAACACATATCCCAAGAAATCTTGCAAGATGCAGCAAGTTTATGGTGGCGATGTCACTACAATGAAGTGGAATGTGGCAACATTGATTCCATTAAGACATGGCACGAATTCAGACGGTAGCTCGTCAACTATTTTTGCTCGGCCAAGGGGGACTGGAGGTCAAGATTGTGATATTCAACATTAGCCAGAAGGGCATATTGAAAGGGTACGTAAAAAAGTTCACTGAGCTCCGCCTACAAAACTATCGGGTGGATGAAGACACATTGTTGGCAGTTTTCGTCAAGGTTTTAAAGGCTTGGACTAGGACGAACATTATAAGAAATCTGTCATTTAGCGATGCAAAATAGTGATTCAAAAAAGCGCCGTGGGTCGAAAAAATCAGACGCTAATTGCCTCCCAGTAGTGTCGACTTAACATCTCGTTCGCATTACAACCAATGGACGGTAAACCCAGTGCGATAGAGACACTATTATCACATGCCAAGATTGGAAATTGTGCGATAAATTATAGCGTTGTATTAGCGTCGACATGACGCGATGCAAGTTAGCGTCAACAAAAATGCAGGATGCAATCTTGGCATTCGTAACTTGCATTGTTTTGGCATCCATAGGCTGTGGCGCTAATTAGCATCAAAATGTCTGCGACGCCACGTCGATGATAGGTTCTGCTCTGGCGTCGACACGAGTTGACGCGAATGTGATGCTGAGTACTTTGTGATGCAAATGTGAAGCTAATGTAGCGGTAACGTTAGAACTTTAAGAATATAAAAGTATTTATATAAGTAATGTTAATTATTATTCGTATTTAGGTAATATTAATTTGCATAACTATATATGTTATTGATAATACATATACATACATACATATATATATGTATGTGTGTGTGTGTACATACATATATATATATATACACTACATGAAAACAAGCTAATAGTGACGTAAACTAGTGTCGCAAATGACACTAATTGCCTCCCAATTAAATTCATATAAATTAGTCATGTGTAAATTTGTATAGTATATTTAGTTACATTATATGTATTACCTACATATAAATTAAATTCCTACATCATATGTTACATATATGTATGATAGATAAGTTCTTTTTATATTCTTAATCACGGAATTTATGAGGGTTTGAATTAGGAGACATGATCTAGTGATGGCATTGATATATTGGTCCAATATGTATATATTACTATATGTTAGCTACATTATATGTATTCCTATATTATATATATGTTACATAAATATATATAGGTAAATTATTTATGTATTCATAATCATGAAATTATTAGGGTTGAACTAAGTGACATTACTTAGAGCCACACTATATAAACAAAATGGCGTTGAAATAGTGTTGCAATGTCCCAACGTAGCGTCACATGAGCGACGCAAAACCTTGCATCCCTAAATAGAGTCACAATCGGTTTGGCACCTCGAGTTTTTAGAGTCACAAGGTTGAGACATTGTTTCGGCGCTAATCGGACGCTAGATATATTACCCACGACATAGCGCTGAAGCGACGCACTATCGCATGGTTAATTTAGTTGTTCGACTTCCATGTTATTTTTTCCCACTTAATTAGACATGACATAGACATACACATATACATATAGACTTATAGATTTATATACATATAAATATAGACTTATAGATTTATATACATATACATGAGTAATTATATATGCATTCCATAATTTGTATAGTGTGGGAAGGGAACAAAACGATTGGAATGGGGCATGGGTATTTAGCATCGCCTTAGCGTCGCAATAGTGACACAATGTGATTAGACGCTATCTTGAATATATAGACCTACCATACATACACACATCATAAATATACACACACATACATACATACATACACACACAGATATATATATATACATACATACATACATACATATATACAATTACATACATATAATAGAAAATTAGAATATAAAAAATCTATTAAAATATAAACTTATAATATAATATGAACAAAATATTATAATTTGTAATATAGACATAACCGGACCGTCACATGTCTCTTGCATGTCTCTTGCATTCTTCCCTCCTTAAGGGTCCTAACATTCTCGTTGAGTGATCATTCATGATTAACGTCTGATATTATTTGCTCCGAACCTTGACCCGGTACGATTTTGCAAAGCGAATGATAAGTTCACGAATTTTTGTCATTTGCAAAATGTTAGATTCCATGGATGAACTGTTCTTATTACTTTTTTTAATTTAACCTTTCTTTCTTATTTTGTTATCCATAATGCTAAGGTCACAATCTGAATCTTTTAAAGGAGCATTCGGTATAGGAATAAATCGAGAACACAAAGCTTATTCTCATATTTTTAGTCAAACAACACTTGGTATCAACGTGGGCCCTACTTGGAATGATTACAAAAGTAAGAAATTTGTGAGTTTTTGCTCAAATCACATTGTAATTGGGTTAAACAAACACTACAACAAAATCGCGATTTTCCGACGGGCAATTTCAGACGGTTCGAAATCCGTCGCAATTTGCGACGGATTTTTCGACGATTTCATTTCCGACGGATTTTTTGGCGGTTATGACCGTCGGAAATGATTTATATTATTATTTAATTTTTCGACAATTAGAAACATCGATATTTCCGACGGATATCTATCTGTTGCAATTTCCGCCGAATTTTCCGACATTCACGATCATCGAAAAAGAAAAAAATAAATTATGTAATTTGTTATATTATTATTTAATTTTTCCGATGGATTTTTCGACGATTACGATCGTCGGAAATGAAAAAATTAAATTATATATTTTTTATATTATTATTTAATTTTTCGACGATTAGGAACATCGATATTTCCGACGGATAACCATCCGTCGCAATTTTCGACGGTCCTAACCGTCGGTAAATATAATAATGTCATACGAAGAGTATTTTATTAATATAGCTACCGACGGCCCAAACCATCACAATTATCGACGGTTTTGACCGTCGGTACGGTAAAAGAAAAAATAAACATTATATATAACTAAATATATTTTTGACGATCACAACCGTTGGTAATTTTAAAAATAGTTAATATTTACGTTTTCGACGGCCGGAGCCATCGGTAATTAAAATTTCGTTACCTCGCCTTTTTTTTCTTTTCCCGCTTTCTCTCATCTTTTCCCCTTATATATATATAACTCCTCCTCCTCTCCTCTCTCTCTCTCTCCTCTTCTCTCTCTCTCTCCCTCCTTCTCCCTCTCCATCTCCCAGCCCGGTCGTCCCTTTCCCGCACCGGACACCGGTGACCCTCCCGTGCTGGCGAACCTCTCCCGCACGGGCGACCCTCTCCGTCGCCGGCGTCTCTCTCTCTCTTTCTCTCCGGCCAAAGGCCGCTATCCGCCGGATCTCGCCGCTAACGGCCGGATCCGACTGTGGGTGGCCGGATCCGGCCTCTCGCGGCAGGATCCGCCGCCTGGCGGCCGGATCCGGCCCTAGCGGCCCGGATCGAGCGCCGGCGGCCCGGATAGACCGCCTGGCGGCCGGATCCGGCCCCAGCGGCCCGAATCGGGCGTCGGCGGCCCGGATCCGGCCCCCAACGACGAATCCGCCCCCAGCGACCGTATCGGCCGCGGGCAGAGCTGGACGCGGCCTGATCCGACCGCTAATTTTTTTATATTTAAAAAATTATTTGCGACGATTGCGACCGTCGAAAGATCGAACCGCCGGCCTTTTTCGGGCGGTGCACCTATCGGAAACTTTCGACTGTTTGAACCGTCGGGACATTTCCGACGCTTCTGAATGTCGATATTTTCGACGAATTTTTTTCGGCCGACGCAAATTAATTTGCGACGAGCGTTTCTCCGACGGATCGATTCCGATTGAAAAACCGTCGAAAATTACGTTACCGACAGTTTTTAGACTGATTACCAACAGTCCGGACCATCGGTAATCAGCATTTTTTTAGTAGTGAAATGAAGACGTCGTTGGGTTATAGTAATTATACTTTTGAACAACTTTAAGCATCCAATCAGGTCCTAAGTGATTTAATTCCAAAATTTGCCTTATGTTAGGAATTAAATTTCTATAAATGTATAGTAATCGGGCTACAAAATAATAGATCAAGTGAAAGCAATTTACTTATCCATTGTTATACCCTTATACGTCAACTTTTGTTCGTTTCCTCTTTATTTACCCTTATAATTGAAGCTTTTTATTTCCAAGCAGGCTCAGGACAGTCGTTCACGTGATCCTTGCTTCACTCCGTGCGTCATTCACGTGGTGGCAGTTCGAGCGGGGCACCTCGTCAGGTGACCTCCTGAACTTAAAAAGGACACGTGTTTTAGTCCCCCCGACTATTGTACCCAATATTTTCAGAATCGAACCGTCGATCAGATCGAACTTTTTATTGACTCACAGTTGGACCGGTCCAATCAAGTTCGACCGAATTGAACCGAATTTTATTAAAATAATATTATTTATAATAATTATAATGATATAATATAAGTTATATGATATAATATATGAATATTGAACCTATTAAAAATAATAAAAACTAATATAACATAATTTTATTTATTAAAAAATTAATAATGATAAGTATAAATGATTAACATATAAATATAAATAAATTATTATTAATTTAGTATTTGTTATTTATTAATGCTAGATTCCATATTAATAAATTTTATCCTAAATTATTGTTATTTATTTTTTCCTTTAACACTTTCCTTTTTATTTTCTTTATTTATGCCCTTTAATAATTTTTCATTTTAATGATAATCAATTTTGAATACTTACCTTTTCTATTTCAATGCCTATTTAATTTTATACATATCACACTCCCTCCCTTTTTATCTTTCTTATATTCCTTTCCTTTTTTCTTTCTTATCTTTCCTATTTAAATTCCTTTCCAGGTTCAATCGGTTCAACCGGTTTTGGTCGGTTCAACATGAAAAATGGTTTTGATATCAAACCGCGGATTACCGGTCGGTTCGCGGTTGAACTGGCCGGTCCGGTTTGGTATTGACAACATTGATTGTACGTTGAGCAATGTGGGCATCGGCCGAGACATGAACACGAGAAAGAATTAATCCACGCCTTGGTGCATTCTTTGTGCATCCCGTACGTGCACAAATTAGGGATGCGGCCCAAAGAGTTTTATAAATAGAGGGTAGACGGAGTGAGAGATCATTACCTTGCGTTGTTTTGGCATCCATAGGCTGTGACGCTAATTAGCATCAAAACGTCTACGACGCTATGTCTAGGTTTTGCTCTAACGTCGACACGAGTTGACGCGAATGTGATGCTGAGTACTTTGCGATGCAAATGTGAAGCTAATGCAACGCTAACGTTAAAATTTTAATAATATAAAAGTATTTATATAAGTATTGTTAATTATTATTCGTATTTAAGTAATATTAATTTGTATAACTATATATGTTATTAACAATACATATACATACATACATACATACATAAATATATATATATATATATATATATGAAAACAAGCTAATAGTGACGTAAATTAGGGTCGCAAATGACACGAACTGCCTCCCAATTAAATTCTTATAAATTAGTCACGTATAAATTCATATAGTATATATAGTTACATTATATGTATTACCTACATATAAATTAAATTACTACATCATATGTTACATATATGTATGATAGGTAAGTTTTTTTTATATTCTTAATCATGGAATTTATGAGGATTTGAATTACCTGCATATGTATTCCTATATCATATATATGTTACATAAATATATATAGGTAAATTATTTATGTATTCATAATCATGAAATTATTAGTGTTGAACTAAGTGACGTTACTTAGCGCCACACTATATAAACGAAATGGCATTGAAATAGTGTTGCAATGTCCCAATGTAGCGTCACATCAGCGACGCAAAACCACGCATCCCTAAATAGAGTCATAATGGCGTCGGTTTGGCACCTCGAGTTTATAGAGTCGCAAAGTTGAGACGCTGTTTTGATGCTAATCAGACGCTAGATATATTAGCCACGACGTAGCGCCGAAGTAACGATGCATTATCGCATGATTAATTTAGTTTTTTTGACTTCCATGTTATTTTTTCCCACTTAATTAGACATGACATAGATATACACATATACATATAGACTTATAGTTTTATATACATATACATGAGTAATTATATATGCATTTCATAATTTGTATAGTGTGGGAAGGGAACAAAATGACTGGAATGGGGCATGAGTATTTAGCATCGTCTTAGCGTCGCAATAGCGACACAATGTGATTAGACGCTATCTTGAATATATAGACCTAGCATACATACACACATTATATATATATATATACACACACACATACATACATATATACAATTACATACATATAATATAAAATTAGAATATAGAAAACCTATTAGAATATAAACTTATAATATAATACGAACAAAATATTATAATATTATAATATAGACATAGCCGAACCGTCACATAATAGGCGATCCATTGTTGGCTTGTGAGACTAATTCAACGCATGTCTCTTGCATTCTTCCCTCCTTAAGGGTCCTAACATTCTCGCTGAGTGATCATAGCCCATCATGCACAGAGTCTCACGCGGAATATGTAACGCCCCCCAAAATCGCACCTCCCGCCACGCAGGCGGTCGGATTGACTCCAGGGGCGCTATACTATCTACTGCTCTACTGATCTTGACCATTCAACAAAATGGCTTACGTGGCACTAATAAAAAACCTTAAATGCGGAAGAAGGATCAAAATGCCATGAAGAACCTTAATGCGGAAATCCCTAATGTCTCATATTATATAAAAACATGCGGAAGTTCATGATGTCTTGCAATATAGGAAATGTGCGGAAGAAAAACGTGATGTCTCTGAACAATAAAGATAAGGAAACAAATATGCAATAAAGAAGCTCGGAGCGGAATATCAGTCATGTGCAGCATTCTCCAAGCTCTACGTCCTCCATCACCCCATCAGTTGGCATTCTCACCTGCAAAATCCCAATGCAGGGGAATAGAATACCCATGAGCGAGATCGCCCAGTACCATAGCAATAGACACGAAATAAGGATTAGTGATGATAAGAAAATCAATGTATGAATCTTTAATCATATCAATACTCTGTTCTTTGCTTTACACTACTCTACTTTACTTTACAGTACTTTGATGTACATTACTCTAATGTACTTTACAGTACTTTGCTTTACATTACTCTGTTGTACATTGCTTTACTTTACATTGCCTTGTTTTTCAATACTCTGTTTTGCTTTGCTTTACATTACTCTGTTGTGAGTTGTACTACATCTTTTACATTACTAAATTATCATTAGAGTTGGTTGTCCTATGCGAGCTCGACTTTATTAGGTTGGGATGCCAAAGGTGCCTCTCTGATTCACTGATGCCAGTAAGCCCGTAAACGGGAAAGAGGGTGGGTGTTACAGTCTCACCCCAGTTCGAAAGGTAGAGGGAAGAATTTCTACAATCCAGGAATAGTGGTCGGTTACAAGACCTTGTAGGTTCGCTGTCTCCTCAGCTAGCTACCTGTCCCTCTGGCATAATACTTCAATCTTTAAAGGAAGAGGTGTGACCATAGCATCACCCTTCAATTTGAGATATCGGTGGGAGAACACCTGAAATCTCAGGAATAGTGGGCATCTAAGCCAGTAGCTTCGCTGTCCCCTCAGCTAACTACCTATCCACCCATTGCTTTAACTCTGAACTTTGCTTTAACTTTAGGGGCGGCACATAGCAATCTCGCTCCTTTGTCTTTACTTTAATCATCTTTAGTTACTATGAAATCTATGGTTTGGGGTCCACTGGAAATCTATGTTTGTACAATAAGACTCAGCCAGTATAGGTGAACTGGTTAGAGTCGTAATTAAGATTAGGAGTGGATCGGTCCGATTAAGCTTTGATTATTGGGTCTCTGTCGGACCGGTCGATGGATAAGGAAGAATCTGCATGTATAATTACACAGACCGGTCGACCATTTAATTAAATCGGTTGATCGATCTCTGCGGTAAAATAGAGCCACCGGATTTCTCCATGAATTCCGGCAGCCGTCCGGCCGTCGATTGACGCCGACATCAATATAAAAAAATAGAAAATAACTTCAGGATTATAATGAATTAACTATACGCATCAATAGATCCTTAATTCTTCGTCTATGTGATTAAAACGCTAAGGGTACCTTTTTTTTTGTCAGAAATCGGGTTCGCCGGATCACTGCTCATCGTCCGTCGATCGTCGGACGTTCGCCGTCGCGTGAAAGGATTTACCTCTGTCCTGCCACTCGCGTACGCCGGTCTCCGGACGAGAAGAAGACGAAGAGATGAGGGCGGGGGAGAGAAAGAGAGAGAGTGGGAGGGAGAGAGAGTGCACGAGAGAGTGGGGGTGGGGGTGGGGGTGGGGGTGGGGTGGGGGGGGGAGAGAACGAGAGAGTGTGGGAGAGGGTGGCCCCCTTTTGGTCGGCTGGGGGAGGTGAAACGAACGGTCATTGACCGTTCATTTCATCTTTTTTTTATATGTTGTACGAGGCGTCACAGAATAGATCTAATATTATATGTAACATTAATGATTAATGTGTAGTATTATTTGCTCTAGACTTTGACTCGGTACTATTTTGCGAAGCGAATGATACGTTCATGAATTTTTTCCATTTGCAAAATGTTAGATTCCATTGATGAACTGTTCTTATTACTTGTTTTTTTAATTTAACCTTTCTTTCTTATTTTGCTATCCATAATGCTAAGGTCACAATCTGAATCTTTTAAAGGAGCATTCGGCATAGTAATAAATCGAGAACACAAAGCTTATTCTCATATTTTTAGTCAAACAACATTTGGTATCAACGTGGACCCTACTTGTAATGATTACAAAAGTAAGAAATTTGTGAGTTCTTGCTCTCCCGAGAAAATCACATTGTTTGTATAATCAATCTTTTTTCTATTATTACATGGTTCAAGTCCATAATTTGTTACACTTATTTTTATAGTTGGTCTTCCAAATTTTATAAATTCGGATATAATATTTTTGTCTTCTATTTTTATCCAATAAACTCATTCTTTCTGTTTAGAAATTATATTTTACTATTTTATTTTTTAAAATTATAATTATTTTATTTACATATTACCTTTAATCAATGTATTTTTTTTATTTTTTTATTGTATCTTTTTAATTAGGTGGTGTATGACATTATGTATGCTCACTTGATTTACAATATCATTCATATTAGGGGTGTTCACGGGTCGGGTTTGACCTGACCCTGGATCCGACCCGACCCGCCCGATTTTGATCAGGTCGGGTCGGGTAGGGTCACACCATTTTTTAAGGCCAGATTCGATCCAACCTGACCCAGTTCGGGTCGGGTTACCCGACCACCATTTTTTCTTTTATTTTAATTTTTTTTATTATTATCTATTATTTAATGTAAAAATATTATATAATATTTATTTAAAAATAATAAAATAACTTATTAAACATTTAAACATTATTTTACATATTTAAAATAATTTTTTATATTTTTATACATAATATAGGCTGAAAACTAAAAAAAATAAAAAAATCGGGTCTTCGGGTCAGGTTGACTCGGGTCAGAAAATTCTGACCCGTACCCGACCCGGCCCGTTGAACACCCCTAATTGGTATACACAAATAGTTATGCAATTTTTCATTATACATTAGTATAATTAAATATTTAAGTTTACTATTTTATATTACACTTTAGAATTATTTGTTAAGCATTACAATTATTTTTTTAATAAATAATTTAAATTGATATGTGGATGTGAACCCACTAAAAAATATTCTTAGCTCACGTTCTCTAATCGACAAAAAAGTAAATTACTTTCACAAGATCTATATTTTTGTCAAACAAACTTCTTAATTACAATAAAAATAACCTATAATAAAAGTTGTTTGGGGGACGTGAACCATGACGCCCTTTGATTCCAAAATCAACATATTTCAAATTTAAGTTCTATCGGTGAAAGTGATTGAGATTCATATTTCACTACAGGAAAATCTCATTTTTCAGACGGAACATTTTCGATGGTCGCAAATCCATATGAATTTTTGAAGAATTTTACAATGAAAATCTGAATCCTATGAAGTAGAGACGACAAAGCTTTCGACAATTACAACCGTCGCAAGTTCTAACAAATCATAATCCGTCGAAAGTGCCGACAATCCGAGCTATCACTATTTGAAGTTGTAATATTATATTGTGAAATTTTGGGGAATATAAAATATTATATTGTACTGTAAATGTTCCAATGATCCAAGCCATCAAAATTTTCGATGGATATGTGTCCGTCCGAAGTTCCAATGGATGTGTGTCCGTCAGAAGTTCGGGGGGACAATATGATGTGGACACTTTCCCATGGCTCAAGCCGTTAGAAGTTGTGATGGACACGCTTTCTTTGAAAGTTTCGACAGCATTTTTCCATTGGAAAGCAAGTTTATAACCCCCCCCATCTCCCTTTTCTTCGTCTGCACCCGCGTCCCCCCTTCGCGCCCAACTATTCATCCGGCTCTATATTCCCGCCCCCTTCGAGCAAGCGATCGGATCTGGCCTTGATGACTCTCTCCGATTGCATTCACTCCCATCCAGGTTTGCCAGCGAGCCTCCCTCCTCTCACCCCTCGCGATCCCGCCACTGGCGGCCATAAGTGGTGACTGGCGGCCAGGATCGGGCCACTGGCGTCCGGATTTGGCCGCTGGCGGCTAGCGGCCATGATCCAGCCGCTGATCGAGTCATGCTTGGGTCGCCACTAGATCCAACAGCGATCGATTGGATCCAGGACGATTCAACAAGCATTGTTAATTATTTATGATCTTAATGGTTGTTAATATTGTTAAGTGTTGTTAACATGTATATTTGTACTTAATAGTTGTTAATACTGTTAGTTGTCATTAAGATGTTAATATTTGTAGTTAATATTGTTTATAGTTCTTAATATTATTAACATGTTATAATTTTATTCTACTTTGTTTATAGTTCTTAATATTATTAGCATGTTATAATATATGTAGTTAATTTTATGTTGTTAACATGTTAATAGTTTTATGTTACTTTAGAATATATAAGCTTTGTTATAATTGTGTTACTTTGTTATTTTTATTACTTTTATTGTTAATTTTGTTAGGACATTTTGTCAATATATAGTAATTGTAAAAATTATTCATCGTCAGTGGATGTATAATAGAAATAATCCCGGTCGTAGAGAATCGACACAAGAATTTATTGATGGAATTAAATATTACACAATTATAGTGTGTCAATCAATACAATTTCAGCAGGAAGGAAGTATTAGGTGTCCTTATTTGAAATGTTATAGCACAAAATTGCAAATGGTACAATGATCACTAGCTGATCATATTAGGTTTTTATCCCATTTTCTATTCATTTCACCCATATCGAGCCCTCATTTTGCCTTACTTTTGGCCAATTATGCATGGAATGCAATGGATTGTGATAACCAGCTGATCATCCTCATTTTACACTTAATTTCATGTGCATAGAGGTTCTGAATTGCTAAAATCCATAAAGATGTCAATTCTATGCCAAGTTATCATTTCTTGGGCAAGTTATTATTCCAATGTGCAAAATTATCATTTTACTAATTGAGCAGATTTCTAGTGGTTATCTTGCCCAAAATCCGTTGCCATTATGTATTAATCATATTTGGATGATCATGTTTCAACTTGTGCAAAGTTATCATTCCATTTCACAAGTTATCATTTTTTGTGCTAAGTTATCATTTTTTGGGCAAAATTGTCATTTCGATGTGCAAGGTTATCATTTCTGGATAAAAGCATTAGGCAATTGTTAAATTATTGTCATGACTCCTTGCTGCTCTGATTTGATCACATTTGGATAACCACAACTAAGTTTATAACAAGTTATCATTTTATGGTAACAAGTTATCATTCCGGGGCACCAAGTTATCATTCCTATGAAATATTATCCACACTTCATAATTGACCTCATTTACTTGCCATCCTAATCCTTTTGATGCCTTCACTGCTCTGAACCACTCATATTTGGACAATTTTCATGATATGGTGCAAAGTTATCATTCCGGGTATGAAAGTTATCACTTCTAATAAAGAATTTCATTCCTGCACAACACCAAATCCCATTTGATAATAGAGCTGATAATTGCTATTGTCCTAATCCTTATTTATTTAAATCCCATTCAAAGACTTTGATGCTTGCTGTTTTGGCCTTTCTAGCAGGGAAAACAAGGCAGCACAAGCTGGAAAAGGAGGGGGGGACCACTTGCTTTCTTGCTATCAAAAAAGCTGGCATCGGCTGATATTTTCAGGACCAGCACACATGGCATAATCAGGGCATAATAGAACATTCTGATCTGCATCCAATAGTGGACAAGAGTTATATATAAGCTTGAGAATCTGGATGGAAGAGGGGGCCTGGCCATTGTAGGGTTTCTGGACTAGAAGGAGTTGAAGGAAGGAGCTGAAGGAAGGAGCTGAGGAGTTGCTGGAACATCCCTGATTTCTTGTCGACAGCCTTCATACAAATTAATTTCAGGATGCCTTGTATCAACTTCTCAATCTGTTTTGTGTCCATTTTTGTAACTATAATGAGCTAAATCTCAACTCTCCTAGGATAGGGTAGTAAACTAGTTTAGTTGTGGATGGATTATGGATATTTCTGATTTCTTGCACTGAATCAAGTTCTGATTTTCTGATTTCTGAAATTCTAATTTTTTATGGATCTGTTCTTGACATTGTGAGGTCCTACTTGTATTTACAATTGAGAGGTTGTCCTTTGATCTAATCTTTGTTCAGAAATCAATCAAGAACCAATGCCAACTTTCTAGGTTCAATCCCAATTAGGAATCTGATTCATTATTTTCTGGAATCTGTTTTTCCCAAATCTGATTTCTGATTCTGCATTTATGATTTCTGATTCCGGGGATCTGTCTATCATTCTAGAACCCCTTATTCCATTAGCTGCTGAGAAGTAGATTGTGTGGGTTTCTTCTTATTCAGAAATGTATTAAGAGGCAATGATAATTCCCTTGAGTTTATTCTGTAAAAACATGTTATTGGTGAAATTTGTTTTGAATTTTGATTTCTGAATTTTATAGAATCTGCTTTGTCATTATGGAATCCCAATCTTATAGGTAACTGAGAAGTTGATTCCTGGTTTCCTTCTTGTTCAGAGATGAATGAAGACACAATGATAATTGTTAGACTCTGATATGTAATTATGTGCTCAAAGTATCCATTTAACTAATGATAATGTGGATTTCACTTTATTTGCAGCTGAGAGGCTGATTAAAAATCCCCTTGTTGTTTATAGATAAACCAAGAAGCATTAGTATTAGGATTGGATTTATTATATTTCTGATTGGTTGATGTATGAATGTGGTTTGATTGTGGTGCCAAACTGAAATTGCTAAAATCTGAAATGAAATGGCAAAATAAGTAAGATTCTAAACTTGTGCCTAATGATAACTTGATAATAGTGAGAATCCTTATCTAATTCAACTTGGCTAACATTTATATGATAATATAATGACTAGTTCTAGATTTAATGAGCTGTCAGAGCAGCCATATTTCAGGTTGAATCAGATTTGATTTTTAAATTTGATAAAATGTTCTAATCCCATAGTTGAACTAGATGAACCCCAATTCCTAGGAGACCCTTTCCATTGATTGATACACTCCATTCAGTCCTTAGTTAGCATTTAAAATTCAGTTCAGATAAATTCCTAAAACTCCAAAAATAGTTATCTTTTGCCACAATTAAAAATATGTGTTCTACTTTTCTGAACTTCCTGTTTTTGTCACTTAAAGTAGGGCTAGTCTAGATTGTTTTCGGGAGTCATTGGCTTCAAATCACTGTGGATACAACATTTGGGTTTATTACAATTGACCTATGCACTGCAGTAGAGTGTGAGTTAGAGAGTTGATTCAATTATTGAAAATTCTCAATTCTAACCTCAAAATCAGCAAGTTATCACTACTCCACTTAATTCACATCATACAAATAATGAAAGTTCACTTATATAGAAAGGTTTTTAAGCCAAATTATTAGTACTAAAGTGATCTTAGTGAGGCAGAACCGTCATCAAGCATGGTTAATGAAGAATTTCATTTGACTAATCGCGGGGAAAATTTTATTTTCATACATCAAAATTTGGTTGACGATACTGCTATAATTGAATACGACGACATCAGATTTCAACAAGAGCACGGGGAGGAGACACCATATGAAGAAGCAGCTAAATTTTTTGACTTATTAAATTCTTCGAGTTAAACCTTATCGCCTGGGTGTGAAAGTCATTCGAATATCACTTTCTATTACAATGTAAATTCGAAAGCTGATCAAAATATTTCACATGCATGTTTCAATACATTTATGAATATATTAAAAGAGGTTACACCATCCAGGCTCAAATTCCTAAAAATTATTATAGAACCAAAATACTAATTTCTAATGTTGGCCTTGGTTCAACAAAAATAGATTGTTGTCGAAATGGTTGTATGCTAATTTATGGTTATGACTTTAACTTTAGAGAATTCAAATTTTGTGGGGCTGAGCGACAAAAGTCAACTAGCAAAAGTGATGTTACAGCGAAGAGAATGCATTATTTGCCTCTTATTCTAAGACTTAAAAGATTATACTCATCTCTAGAATCTGCGTCACAAAACAAATGACATGCACAACATAAAAACAATGGAAGGTGTCATCCTCCACCCATCTTATGGTGAAGCGTGGAAATATTTTGATCATATGCATCCAGAATTTGCATGTGATGAAAGAAATATAAGGCTTGGGTAGACATCAGTTCCTTATTCTTGTTGGTCGATCATAGTTACACCATATAATTTGCCTCCTAGAGTATTTTTGTTTGCACCATGCATGTTTTTGACATGCATTATTCCTAGTCCGCAATCCTAAAAAGAAGATAGAGTGTATATTTACAGCCATTGATAGACGAGCCGAAAGAATTATGGAATGATGTCATAAATGTCTCCACTAAAAAGAACTTTACCTTGAATTGATGAATTCTAGAAGAAATGTCCAATGAAGTAATTCTATCAAGTTTTTAACCAACTGGATAGACACTATGGCAAGTCAAGGAGTATATAATTGAATGATGCATAATTCAAGTCGACAATGAATCATGTCCTATTCAATGCACAAGAGGTGCATATTCTACGTTAAGTAAATTTATTTGTTGATGTATAGTTCCTTCGAGTAATTTATTATTCTTTCATTTATAGTGCTTTCTTGCAATACAACAACATTCCTAAAGATCAAATATAAGTTAGAATCGAGAATGATTTTTCACAATGGTTTAAGGATCATGTAAGTATTGAAGCAAACATTAATAATGATTTTGTAACCTTTTAGGTTCTAACTTACATTTCCAAACATGTTTAGGTTCTCAACAGTCAAACCTCTATTATGTCAAACCTCTGTGATTTGGCATGGGGACCAAGCCGGCATGTGATAGGTTGGCATGTATATTTCGTGAATAGTTACAAATTTCATATAAAAAATTGATCTCATGGTAAGAAAAGAGTTAACGGTGGTATATGTGTCAAACAATCCATTCATGGGGAAAATGATTGTGATTATTATGTTGTTCTTAATGATATCATTGAGTTAGAATACACCGGAGGCAATAGAGACACCTTATTTGAGTGTACTTGGTTTGATCAAAAAGGAAAAAAGGGACATGAATTCAAAAATACTTCAAAATAGTTGAGGTACGACAAAATAGACATTATGAACACTTTGACCCATTTATTATTTCATCTTCTACAAGACATGTATATTATGTGAATGATCACTAGCTGATCATATTATGTTTTTATCCCATTTTCTATTCAAATCACCCATATTAAGCCCTCAAATTGCCTAACTTTTAGCCAATTATGCTTGGAATGCAAGGATTGTGATAACTAGTTGATCTTTCTCATTTTATACCTAATTCCATGTGCATAGAGGTTCTGAATTGCTAAAATCCATAAATATTTCAATTCTATGCCAAGTTATCATTTTTAGGGTAAGTTATCACTCCAAGTGCACAAGTTATCATTATTTTGATTTAGCTAATTTCCAATGATTATTCTGCCCTAAATTCATTGCCATCATGAATGAATCATATTACGATGATCATATTTCAACTCGTGCAAAATTATCAATCCATTTGAACAAGTTATCATTTTTCAATGCCAAGTTATCGTTTAAGGGCAAAACTGTCATTTTGACTTGCAAAACTATTAAATCTGCATAAAGGCATTAAGCAATCATTATACTATTGTCCTAACTCATTGCTGTTCAAATTTGATCACATTTGGATAACCACAACCAAAGTTATGACAAGTTATCATTTTTATGGCATCAAGTTATCGTTTTTGGCACCAAGTTATCATTCCTATGAAATCTTGTCCACATTTGATTTCTGACCTCATTCACTTGCCACCCTAATCCCTTTGATGCCTTCAATGCTTTGAACCACTCAAATTTGGACAATTTTCATGAAATATGCAAAGTTATCATTCCGGACCTCAAAACTATTATTTTTTACTATGGATTTTAATTCTGCATAACACCAACCTCATTTGATAATTGAGCTGATATGACTTGCTGTTTTAATCCTTATTTGTTTATATCTTATTCGAAGGTTTTGATGCTTACTGTTTTGACCTTTCTAGCAGGGAAAAGAGGGCTGCACAAAGAGGAAAAAAAAGAGGGGGACCACTTGCTTTTTGGCTGTCCAAAAAGCTGTCACTGCAGATATTTTCTGGACCAGGACACTTGGCATGATCAAGGCACAAGGGAACCTTCTCATCTGCATCCAAGGGTGGACAAGAGTCATATATAAGCTGAAAAACCTGGAGGAAAAAGGGGGCGGGCCATTCAAGGGTTTTGGGGGTAGGAAGGAAGCAAGGAAGGCAAAGAGGGTTGCTGATTTCTGCAGAACAGCCCTCAAAATTAGGATGATTAGCTTCGGTTCTTCACTCTATTTTGTATCTAACTTTGTAATTATGAGGAGCTAGACTCTATGTCTTCTAGGATAGGGTAGTAGTCTAGATTAGTTGTGGTTGGATTAGGGACAAATCTGATTTCCTGCACTGAAATCTGATTTCTGGTTTTACAATCCTGATTTCTCATTTCCTGTTTCATATGAACTAGATTCTTATCTTTGTAAGGTCCTACTTTTATTTACAATTGAGAAATTGTCATTTGATCTAATCTTGTTCAGAAATGAATCAAGAATCAATGCCAAGTTTCTAGGTTCTAATCCAATTAGAAATCTGAAATCTGAATTCTGAAATCTTTTTTTTTTCCAAATCTGATTTCTGATTTCTGAATTCTGATTTAAACTATTTTCTATCATTGTTGAGCCCTGATTTAATTGATAACTGAGAGGTTACTTATGGTTTCATTCTTGTTCAGAAATGAATCAAGAGGCAATGGTGTTTCCAAGTTTATAATCCCTGATTTATTGCAAACTTTTGAATGCTGATTTTTTATTTTTCCCTTTGCTGATTTCCTGAATCTTTGGATTCTGATTTGCTATTGTAAACCCTTGATTTCATTAAATCACTGAGAAGTGAATCCTAGGTATACTTTGTTGTTCAGAGGTGAACCAAAGAACAATGGTAAGTCTGAATTCCAATGAGTGACATGTGCTGAATTCCAATGTTTGCTAGGTGTTGATTTCTGAATTTTAATGTTGCTGATTTCTGTTTTCTTGAATTTAAGGGAAATCTGATTGCCATTGTTAAACCCTACTTTAACCTATCACTGAGAGGTGATTATAAGGTTGTCTTGATGTTCAGAGATGGACCAAGAATGCAATGACATTTGTTGAATTCCCATGTGTAATTAGGTGCTGATTTATATCCAATTCATTAGTGAAAATGTGGATTTCATTTGAATTTGCAGCTGAGAGGCTGATTTAAATTCCTCTTGTAGTTTAGAGATAAATCAAGAAGCATTTGCACTAATATTGGATTGATTTCATCCTTGTTTAATTGATCGAAGCATTTCTATCATTTTCAAAGTGCAATTGAAAGTTATCATTTCATATTTCATTAAATTACTGAAATTCGACAAAGGGACTAAAGTTTGAGCTTCATGTTGACTTGATTTCAGTCAGAATTTCTTCTAATTCAACTTAGCTAATCAATCATATGAGAATATGATAATTAGTTCTGGATTAATTAAGCTGTGAAAACATATTATTTCAAGTAGAGTTAAAATTGACATTTAATGATAACTTGTCCATTCCATCCATAATTAAGATAGATGAACCCCAACTCCTAGGAGAACCTTCCTGATTGATAGTTAACCCCTTTAAGCCTCTAGTTTAGCATTTACAATTCAGTTTTGATAACCTTTCAAAAATTTAAAAACAGTTACCATTTTAGTCATTTTTTAGAAATCGGTTTGCACTTTCTTTCAATTTCTTGGAATTTTGACCTTGGTTAAGGCTAGTCTAGATTGTTTAGGGAATCTTAGGCTTCAAATCACTGTGGATATGACCATTTGGATAGACTACAATTGACCTGTATACTTGCAGTAAAAAGTGAATTAAGGAGTTAAGTCAAAAATTGGAAAAACTGAAATTTGACCCCAAAATCAGTAAGTTATCACTACCCCCTCAATTTCACTATCAAGTTTTTGGCGCCGTTGCCGGGGATTTGAGGTCAGTCAGATTAACTTAGATAGTTTAGATTTATTTTAGACTAGTTTTCAGTCCATTTATTAGCCCAATTTTTAGTTTTTGCAAGTTATCATTCTAAATTTTTTTTTTTCAATTCTGTACAAATTTCTTTCTTTTCTGAATTTGATACTTCTGAATTGAATTTATGCAGATTTGAAACTTCAAGGAGACCTCTACCTATCTGATCCTGAACTGAAAGAAGATTCAATATGAGAAGGAGATTGCAAAAAGATGAGGCTAGGAGAAGAACTTTTGAGGAGGAGGCTACCAATCAAAACATGGCTGCTCCTAGGACACTTAGGGATTGTTATTCACCCAGCAATTGCAGAAAATTATGAATTTGACTTCTGAGAGAGAAAGAAGAAAAGATGGATATGAGTTGGCAAACTTGGTCCTATGACTATTATCAATCAAGTGAAACACCCTTGATCCAGGAGGAATTGGATTCTATAGTTGAAGATGTTGTGTCCAAAACTCATCAAAAATATGGTTTTCCTGTTGGAGAACCATCACAAGTTCATTGCAATCAAGAATCACCAAAAATTCAGTAGCCCTCTAATGCTTACATGTATGCCTCACATGGTCATGAAAGTGCAAATTTCTGGAATCCTGAGGAAGACTTCTCAAGTAGCAATCCTTATGTCCATGACTCACAAAATCATTTGTATTACCATCACAATCAAGGTCAAGTGTCAGAATTTCAAGTTGCAACCATGGATATTTCAGAAGATCAGGAATCACTTAATCGAATGGAGATTATGTTGGAGGACTTCATGAGGCGGCAGGTCGAACAACTTGCAAACTTGGAAAAAATATGTATGAAAGTAAATGTTCTTGGAGCTGGATATCAAGCCTTGGAGGCCAAGCTTTGTTTGTAGTCCAGTCAAGAAGCCCCACAAATCCAATCTGCCCTTCTGAAAGAAGAAATTCAGGAAATGAAGATGGGAATTGAGAAAGAGATGAATGAAGAAAAAGAAGTAGTAATGGAGGCTGAAATTGAAAAGGAGTCTATCACACTTATAGAACAAGCCAAGAAATAAGATGAAGTTGCTGAAGTTATTGAAAAAGCTACTCCAATGATACTAGCAATGAATCACATTGAAGATCCACTCATAAGGTTCACATCCAATAAAAAATTAATTCTAGAAGACTTTATTTTGATTTTTTGGAGAAACTATGAGATACACTCCTTTGTGATGAGGGATGCAACTCACTTCACTTATTGTCTATCCCTAAAGATTAGTTACTTCCTGAACCCAACTGTCCAAAAGTTCCATTTGAAGCAATTGGTTCCACAAACTATCATGGGATGCTACCAGTTGAAGAATGTCAACATCTTAGGGTCAAAGATGAAGTAACATCAAAAGAGAAGAAGTGGCCTGAACTTGAAGCAAGCACTAATTCATTTGAAGTCACTCATAGTTCCAAAGTCTCACCTATGTCATTATCCATTGGGCAACAGGTTATGACAGTAAAGCCACATGATGAGACTGAAATGGCCAAGGAGGATACAAAAGTAGAAGAAATTTCTTTCCAAATGGAGGCTATAGCATAATTCAAATTTGTAGAAGGAATGGAACATTCAATAAAGGAAGATCATTGTTTGCCTACTGAAAGACGAAACCAAGAGCTCAAAGATCTTCCAATAATGCTGCATTTGATTAGGCCAATGAAGAAATGGCTGCTTAAACAAGATGGTGATCCAGGAGATAGAGATTCATATATCATGCATGAGAAGTTTTGGGATGAGAAGTTAGTAGATTTCTGGTGCAATGGAGGAGGGAATCAAACTGAAAAACAAAGGTCAATCATTGACAAACTAAGAGAGCCATACTTGATTAGTGAAGCTGTCCACAAATTGAAATTTCTACTTGATCATATCATACTATTTCAACCTCCTTGATATCTAGAGTTGTGATAATGTCTAGCCTAAGACATTAAAGTAGGGCACTTCTTGGGAGGTAACCCAAGCCATTTTACACTTAATATTTTTGTTTTGCAGGAATAAAGAAGGGAGGAATCAGATCAATCCACAAATTGACAATTAGGGAGTGCCCCTACCCTCATTTTTTATTTTCTCACTGAAATCCTAATGATAACTGATATTATCTTTTCATTCATGCTGAAATCATCATATTAATATCTGAATCATCATTCATATCAGTTATCCTAATCCATCATAGCTGAATTTTAGTGCATTTCAGTGAACTTCCATATATTGTTAAATTGTGCACCCTAAAAATCTGATATTGAACACCCACTGATGCCTCTTGTTTCTCTGCAGGATTAACTTCAATTCATGAAGAATGGACCACCCTAAGACTCTGATTGAGATGCAGAAACCATTGGAAGGGATCAAATGCACAATTCCGCAAATTTCATACCCTCCTAACCCTCTCCCTTGCCTATCCTTCCCAACACTGTGAACAGTGTTGTAGCTAAGCTTGGAGGAGGAAACCTGGTGCTTTTCTAGCCTTTACACCATGTTTTCAATCTATTTTAATGTTTATATCATCAATTACCACCAGGTTATCATTGTTTGAATAAGTTATCACTAGTTATCACTCGGTTATCATTTTTTGGGCTCAACTCAATTCTGAATTCATTTTAACTCTAAAATGGGTAGAATACTTCATTATGACAGTTGGTACACTCCAATGCCAAGTGGCTAACTTGTCCATTAGTCTTCCTGCTTTAATTGACATTACCAATTCAGATGCATTTGGATTAGATTCAGCTAAAAAAAAATTCTTTTGTGGGTAACACTAGCCGATATCTATAGATTTAATTGATATTATATTACGTCTAGAGGGGAGTCAAGGTTCTTCCTACCATGTTAAATAGGAAAACTTTACTTTTTGGACTAAGGGATCTAGACCTTACATTAGTTTGAACTATTGCTCGCTTCATGAACAGGATAGAAAAATGAGAAAAAGGAAAAGTAAAAAGTTGCATTTCTGCATTGCATGCATGCATAAAAAAAAGGAAGAGAGCAAAACTTCCAAAGGAATCTCTCCTAAAGAAAGCATGAATAAAAATCAGGCCTTGACCTGTTTACTTGCATTTCATTAATAAAAGTCAGGTGTTAAACCTGTTTAATCAATGGAAAATCTGTTCATGAAGAGATTTATAGTCCAACCTCTTGTAAAGTTGACAACCCCTGAAATTCAACTTGTTATTACTAGTACCTCTTTCATGGCTTAAATTCGCTTTCGCCTCTGTGATTCCCTAGCTAGAAATTCAAGTTTTTGAAAAGATTGAAGTGTTGGCAAAGTGGGAAACTCATTGGACTTAAATTAGCTGATTTCTAATCCATTTTTGGGCTGTTAATTCAAGTTTGTCCTTAATTTCTGAATATTTTGTTGAGGACAAGCAAAAGGCTAAGCTTGAGGGAGTTTTATCACTAGCTGATCATATCATGTTTTTATCTCATTTTCTATTCAAATCACCCATATCGAGCCCTCAAATTGCCTAACTTTTAGCCAATTATGCTTGGAATGCAAGGATTGTGATAACTAGTTGATCTTTCTCATTTTATACCTAATTCCATGTGCATAGAGGTTCTGAATTGCTAAAATCCATAAATATTTCAATTCTATGCCAAGTTATCATTTTTAAGGTAAGTTATCACTCCAAGTGCACAAGTTATCATTATTTTGATTTAGCTGATTTCCAGTGATTATTCTGCCCTAAATCCATTGCCATCATGAATGAATCATATTTGGATGATCATATTTCAACTCGTGCAAAATTATCAATCCATTTGAACAAGTTATCATTTTTCAATGCCAAGTTATCGTTTAAGGGCAAAACTATCATTTTGACATGCAAAACTATTAAATCTGCATAAAGGCATTAAGCAATCATTATATTATTGTCCTAACTCATTGCTGTTCAAATTTGATCACATTTGGATAACCACAACCAAAGTTATGATAAGTTATCATTTTTATGGCATCAAGTTATCGTTTTTGGCACCCAAGTTATCATTCCTATGAAATCTTGTCCACATTTAATTTCTGACCTCATTCACTTGCCACCCTAATCCCTTTGACGCCTTCAATGCTTTGAACCACTCAAATTTGGACAATTTTCATGAAATATGCAAAGTTATCATTCCGGACCTCAAAACTATTATTTTTTACTATGGATTTTAATTCTGCGTAACACCGAACCTCATTTGATAATTGAGCTGATATGACTTGTTGTTTTAATCCTTATTTGTTTATATCTTATTCGAAGGTTTTGATGCTTACTGTTTTGGCCTTTCTAGCAGGGAAAAGAGGGCTGCACAAAGAGGGAAAAAAAGAGGGAGACCACTTGCTTTTTGGCTGTCCAAAAAGCTGTCACTGCAGATATTTTCTGGACCAGGACACTTGGCATGATCAAGGCACAAGGGAACCTTCTCATCTGCATCCAAGGGTGGACAAGAGTCATATATAAGCTGAAAAACCTGGAGGAAAAAGGGGGCGGGCCATTCAAGGGTTTTGGGGGTAGGAAGGAAGCAAGGAAGGCAAAGAGGGTTGCTGATTTCTAACTTTTTAATTATGAGGAGCTAAACTCTATGTCTTTTAGGATAGGATAGTAGTCTAGATTAGTTGTGGATGGATTAGGGACAAATCTGATTTCCTGCACTGAAATCTGATTTCTGGTTTTACAATCCTGATTTCTCATTTCCTGTTTCATATGAACTAGATTCTTGTCTTTGTAAGGTCCTACTTTTATTTACAACTGAGAAGTTGTCATTTGATCTAATCTTGTTCAGAAATGAATCAAGAATCAATGCCAAGTTTCTAGGTTCTAATCCAATTAGAAATCTGAAATCTGAATTCTGAAATCTATTTTTTTCCCAAATCTGATTTCTGATTTCTGAATTCTGATTTAAACTGCTTTCTATCATTGTTGAGCCCTGATTTAATTGATAACTGAGAGGTTACTTATGGTTTCATTCTTGTTCAGAAATGAATCAAGAGGCAATGATTTTTCTAAGTTTATAATCCCTGATTTATTGCAAACTTTTGAATGCTGATTTCTGATTTTTCCTTTTGTTGATTTCCTAAATCTTTGGATTCTGATTTGCTGTTGTAAACCCTTGATTTTATTAAATCAATGAGAAGTGAATCCTAGGGATACTTTGTTGTTCAGAGGTGAACCAAAGAGCAATGGCAAGTCTGAATTCCAATGAGTGACATGTGCTGAATTCCATTGTTTGCTAGGTTCTGATTTCTGAATTTTAATGTTGCTGATTTCTATTTTCCTGAATTTAAGGGAAATCTGATTACCATTGTTAAACCCTACTTTAACCTATCACTGAGAGGTGATTATAAGGTTGTCTTGATGTTCAGAGATGGACCAAGAATGCAATGACATTTGTTGAATTCCCATGTGTAATTAGGTGCTGATTTCTATCCAATCCATTAGTGAAAATGTGGATTTTATTTGAATTTGCAGCTGAGAGGCTGATTTAAAATCCTTTTGTAGTTTAGAGATAAACCAAGAAGCATTTGCACTAATATTGAATTGATTTCATCCCTATTTAATTGATCGAAGCATTTCTATCATTTTCAAAGTGCAATTGAAAGTTATCATTTCATATTTCATTAAATTACTAAAATTCAGCAAAGGGACTAAAGTTTGAGCTTCATGTTGACTTGATTTCAGTCAGAATTTCTTCTAATTCAACTTAGCTAATCAATCATATGAGAATATGATAATTAGTTCTGGATTAATTAATCTGTGAAAATAGATTATTTCAAGTTGAGTTAAAATTGACATTTAATGATAACTTGTCCATTCCATCCATAATTAAGTTAGATGAACCCCAACTCTTAGGAGAACCTTCCTGATTGATAGTTAACCCCTTTAAGCCTCTAGTTTAGCATTTACAATTCAGTTTTGATAACCTTTCAAAAATCTAAAAATAGTTACCATTTTAGTCACTTTTTAGAAATCGGTTTGCACTTTCTTTCAATTTCTTGGAATTTTGACCTTGGTTAAGGCTAGTCTAGATTGTTCAGGGAATCTTAGGCTTCAAATCACTGTGGATACGACATTTGAGTAGACTACAATTTTGACCTTGCAGTAAAAAGTGAATTAGGGAGTTAAGTCAAAAATTGGAAAATCTAAAATTTGACCCCAAAATTAGCAAGTTATCACTGCACCCCTCAGTTTAACTATCAGTGAACTATCTAGAGAAGTCAAAAGATTTTGGTTTTGGGGAGTTGAATGAGGAAGGACAAACTATTATTGATTTTTCTTTAGCATACGACCTTAAGATTATCAACACTTATTTTAGGAAGAGAGAGGAACATTTAATCACATACAAAAGGTGGAACTCATAAGTCTCAAATTGATTTTTTCTTGACAAGAAATACTGATAAAAGATGTTGTACTAATTGCAAAGTAATTCCTGGGCGTGGGGTGACTATACAACATAGATTGTTAGTTCTTGACATGCAAATGATATGTATAAAACCAAAATCTCGAACAGTTTTTGATCGAAAGATCAAGTGGTGGCAGTTAAAGGGGGAGAAGCGAGAGACTTTTAGAAGTAAATTATTAGAGGAAAGTGTGTGGGAGTTAGAAGGAGATGCTAGTATCATATGGGAGAATGTGGCAAAAAAGGTTGAAATGGTTGCTAAAGCCATTTTAGGATAATCAAAAGGTTTTGGACCACGAGATAAGAAGACTTGGTGGTGGAATGAGGAGGTCCAAGAAAAGGTGCGTAATAAGAAGAATTATTTCAAGGCGATACACTTGGACAATAGTTTTGACAATTGGGAAAAGTATCATTTGGCGAAAAGTGAGGCTAAGAAGGCAGTTAGTGGTGCTCGTGCTAAAGTATATGAGGGGTTTTATATGGAGTTAGGGACAAAGGCCGGTGAACAAAGGATTTACAAGATTGCAAGGAATAAAGAGGAGGAGTCAAGAGATTTGGATCAAGTAAGATGCATAAAAAATGAAGTTGGCAAGGTTTTAGTTACTGAAGGAAATATTAAGAATAGATGGGAAGAGTATTTCTATAAGCTATTTAATGATGGATGTGAAGGTTCCCGTTGTGATTTGGAGGACTTGACAGTTAGCGAATGTGAGCTTAATAGGTCATTTTATCGTCGAATTAGGGTCTCGGAGGTTAGCGAAGCTCTTAAGAAAATGAAGAATGGTAAAGCCGTTGGACCGGATGGTATACCGATTGAAGTTTGGAAATGTTTAGGAGAAAAGGTGTGTTGTGGTTATGTAAACTATTTAATGAGATTTTACAGTCGAAAAAGATGCCTGATGATTGGAGATTAAGTACATTAGTTCCTATTTACAAAAATAAATCAGAATTGTGCAAATTATAGAGGGATTAAACTTATGAGTCCCACAATGAAATTATGGGAAAAAGTGATTGAGCATAGATTGAGAATGGAGACTAGTATTTCTGAGAGACAATTTGGGTTCATGCTAGGAAGATCTACTACAGAGGCGATTTATTTATTAAGGGGGATGATAGAGAAGTATCGAAGTAGGAAAAGAGACTTACATATGGCTTTCATTGACTTAGAGAAGGCGTATGAGCGGGTACCAAGGGATGTAATTTGGAAAGCCTTGCAAAAGAAGAGGGTGAGTGTTGCCTACATTAAGGTAATACAAGATATGTACGATGGGGCATTGACTAGGGTTAGGACACCCGGAAGTGAGACAAATGAATTTCCTATAGGAATTGGCCTACATCAAGGATCAGCTTTAAGCCCATATCTATTAAACTTAGTTATCGATGCTATAACCGAGAGTATCATAGAGGAGGTACCTAAGTGCATGCTATTTGCGGATGATATAGTACTTTTAGCGGATTCAAGAGAAGAGATTAATACAAAATTGGAAATATGGAGAAATACGTTGGAGTCAAAGGGTTTTCGTTTAAGTAGGAATAAAATAGAATATATGCATAGCAATTTCACAAATAAATAACTTAGAGACGATTTTGAAGTTAGGCTAGGGGAAGATATAATTCCTCAAGTGACAGTTTAAATATTTAGGATCAATTGTAAGACAAGATGGTGAGATTGATGACGATGTTAATCATAGAATTCAAGTTGGTTGGTGTAAGTGGAGGAAAGCCACTGGAGTTCTTTGTGATAGAAAAGTACCCAATAAAGTTAAAGAAAAATTCTATCGTACTGCTATAAGATCGATAATGTTATATGATAGTGAATGTTGGGCTATGAAGGGACAACATGAACGTAAAGTGGGGGTAGCCGAAATAAGGATGTTGAGGTGGATGTGTGGTCATACAAGGTTAGATAAAATTAGGAATGACCATATACGTGAACGAGTCAGAGTGGCTCCTATTAGTGAGAAAACGTTAGAGAATCGTTTGAGATGGTTTGGTCATGTTCAGAGAAGACCATTAGATGCGCCAGTAAGAAAAGTAGATCAAATAATCTGGAGTCCGATTAAAAGAGTGAGAGGGAGGCCAAGGCGGACACTTGGCGAACTAATAGAGCAAGATCTATTGGTGAATAATATACCAAAATATTTGGTTACTAATAGAGCGGAATGGCGTCGTATGATCCATGTAGCCAACCCCACCTAGTGGGATAAGTCTTTGTTGTTGTTGTTGTCTAGATATGAAAACTGAATTACGAAGTCAACAGAGAAAACCGCGCTCAAATTGGAGTTCAAACAGAGTAAAAAAGTGAAATGGAGTTGCCAAAGCTAAAACTAGACTGTCACAGGCCGTGAAGACGATCATAAAACTCAGTAATGGGCCATTAAAATGCATTTTTTCACATCCAAAATGGTGCCCGAGACACGGACTGTGAAGAGGGTTTCACGGGCCATGAAATCCATTGTTTTAACATTGTAAGGGCCGTGAAAACCTTGTAATAGCCATGAAAACCCATTTCTAACCTGATTCGGACTCTATTTAGGCCGTTAGATCGCCATAACAGAATGTGATGAAGTCCAGATTCAAGTTTTGGACAAATTTTTGGAAGAATTTCGATTGCACAAGGATTCCTACTCATACTATATGATCCTAGGATGATTTGGAAACATATTCAGAATATGACAAGGTCAAAATTTTAGAACTAATTCAGATCCGAATTTTCCTTATTTAGATAAAATGTTTTCATTTTTCTCCGATCACATGAAAACTCAAATCCCTACAAATAGAGACCTTCTATAGTAAGAAGAGATCATGCTAGGGCCTGAAGCTTTCAAGTCAAGAACGAAGGAGCACTTCTAAAGAACGAAGGAGAAGACTTCTGTGTAGTAAACTCATGCGAGGATTGTGCAATGTCTTGTCATTGTTTCTACAGAGTATTTCTTGTTTTACATTATGTTGGGATGATATTTTAGATTTTCATGTTCAATCTGTCTATCTTAGCACCCAAGATTATTAGTTTTCATTTTATCATTTAGTTTTAGTTACAAGAATTTAATGTATGAACAATTTTTTATTTTTTATTAATCAATTCATTAGTTTAGTTTTTATGAACATGGTTGCTATGCTTAACGCTTTCCTTCAAAATTTAATATTTTCTAGGATGATTATTGACTGTGTAGTGTGATCAATCCTTAATTCATCATTTTCTATTTGAATCGATTCTTAGCTTTATGTTGAAGCAATTCATGTCGTAATCTAGTAGAAAACGTGCAACATATTAGATTATGAATCCTTAATTCATCATTTTCTATTTGAATCGATTCTTAGCTTTATGTTGAAGCAATTCATGTCGTAATCTAGTAGAAAATGTGCAACATATTAGATTATGCGGACTACATGAATTGACCCATGCGGGCCATTGTGTAGTTTAGGGATTACATAATAGAGCATCTTAAATGCAATATAA
This sequence comes from Pontederia crassipes, assembly GCA_030549335.1. Taxonomy (NCBI): domain Eukaryota; kingdom Viridiplantae; phylum Streptophyta; class Magnoliopsida; order Commelinales; family Pontederiaceae; genus Pontederia; species Pontederia crassipes. The sequence continues at coordinate 32,530,458 of CM060197.1, forward strand.
CTGAAGGCATATCCGCGTGGAATACTTTTAAATTATTATTTTCTTAAGATAGTTGTTTTACCCGTGCGGGAGGTCATATCTTTAGTGTCCTTAATACGTCTAAAAGCTAAACCTGAACTTCATGCTTATACTTGATTTTACAAAAAATTACAAATTGTTCCCATCATTATAGATCATCTTAAGGACCCACGCATATTAATTTTAGTCTTTATTTTTTTGTTATTTTATTTTCTACACTTTTTTACCCAAACTTTATGTCGTCTCCTATTAGCCTCTAAAATTAATTTAGTTAAGTAAGTTAATTAATTTCTCGTGAGTTCGACACTCTTCTCTTACACTTTATTACTTGAACGACTAGTGCACTTGCTAGCATTTAATTGTTATCAATTCTTGCATCAATTTTTCAGATTGGGAGTTGCCTGACAAGAATGAATCACTTTTGTATTCTTTACCTTATCTTGAGTGTTTTAATAATGACCACCACTTTAGACTTTCAATGGAAAAAACAATTAATTATTTCTTTTCAAAAGCACCTCAGGATATTAGGATTTGGTTCTTGAGTTATACATATGATTCTCCAGGTGCAACACAAGATGTAGCCAAATTTTAGGTTAATTTAGATTCAATTATAATGTTAATGGTCTTTGACAAGTAAACTTATTTCGTAGGCATTCTTCCTATGTAGATGTTTCATGTTAGTAAAGGAAACGGTAAGAAAAAAGGAAAGGTCACTCGTTCTAGAGAAAGATAAGGAGACAGACCGTCTAGACCTTTAAGCATTCGCATAGTAGAGAGACAAGCTATACTGGAGCCTCCTTCAAACAATGATTCAACGTAGACTTCTCCATCGCCTGACATCACTAATATGGAGACAAGATCCCACTGATGCTTCTACATCAAGACATCAGTTTAAGGCATATGTACATCCACATGGTCATTCGAGTAAGTGATGTGAATCAGTATTTAGTTATCAGTGCTCCAATATAAAACATTTCTTATTATGTTTTCAAAGGTCTCTACCATCAAAACCTGTTGTTGTCACTTGTACTAAGGTAATTCGGCACAAGTATAATCAGGCATGACTTACATGGAAGGAAATTTCTTATTCGATTAGACATATGTTGTTTAGAGAATTCCAGGTATATATCCTTATAATTTCTACTTACAATTTGGATTTTATTATGATGCTAATATTATATCTTTGTTTGAAAGCTGACGTGTGGTGGGATCCCGAGCAAATGTGGAAGGCGTTTAATTCTAGGTGTTCAAAATGATTGTCCTCGATGTTGTTGGATGCAAGAGAACGGCCCAATTGGATTCTTGAAAGTGTTTGTGCCGAGTTATTAAGGGGTCCACGGAGGCTTACAAATCAAAATGCGAAAAAACCAAGACGAATTAGGGATTCGACCAAAGAACTTGCTTGCATGTGGGTGATTGTATACCTATGTCCACAATTGCAAAAACAATGGTAAAATACTGCTTAAGCTTTGTAATTTTATTTAATTATCAATTAAATAAAATTGTGGTTGTATTGCAGTTGAAAGAGATGGGTAAATCACCCACTAAGGATGAGATATTTCTCAAAACCTATGAGGAAAAAAATAATGAATGGGATTCATCGTTTGCTTATGGAGAATATGTAAGAATATAGATTCATAACGTATGAAATTATCATATATATATATATATTAACATATGTCACTTCTTATTGTCATGAGGATTACAAAACAAAAGAAGCCACAAATATTACACAAGCCACGCAAAGTTGGTAAATTCTATATTCCAGTTGATTTTGTTGTATTGGATATGGATGAAGATGTGAACACTCCCATTCTCCTTGGGAGGCCCTTTCTAGCCACTGCAGGGGCTGTAATTAATGTCAAGAAAGGGAGATTGACCTTCCAAATTGGAGAGGAGAAGATTAAATTCAATTTGGCACAAGTTATTAGTAGGCCAAGTTTTCTAGAAAATGATTTTGAAGATGGGCAATTGGATCAAGTGGTAGAGCAAGTTTCAGCTATAATCCCTATTGAAGATCCATTGCAAAAGTGTCTAATTTTTTACCATTTGAGAGAATTGGAAGATCCAGAGGCTATGGCATATAAATCAGTACTGAACTCTTCAATATCAGTGGAAAATGCAGGAATTCAAGGGGAGTTACAGCAAGTTATCATTGCTGAATGCCAAGGCAATACAGTTCAAGCCAATTCCAAGTTGAAACTCAATCCTCTTCCTAGCAATCTGAAGTATGAATTCTTGGGGGAGAATTCAACTTTTCCTGTTATCATTAATGCTAATTTGCCTCAGGATCAGGTGGAAGAGCTGCTGAAGAGGTTGAAACTGTATAGGGAGGTGATATGCTACTCAATTGAAGACATCAAGGATATTAATCCCTCCATTTGCATGCATAGGATCCCTATGGAGAATAGCTATAAGCCCTCCATTGAATGTCAAAGGAGACTCAATCCAACCATGAAGGAAGTGGTAAAGAAAGAAGTATTGAAGTTGCTGAATGCAGGAATCATATACTCCATTTCAGATAGTGAGTGGGTCAATCCAGTGCAGGTGGTGCCAAAGAAGGGAGGAATCACAGTGGTGAAGTCAGATTCAGATGAATTGATATCCACAAGAACCATTACAAGTTGGAGGATGTGCATTGACTTCAGGAGGTTAAACAAGGCCACAAGAAAGGACCATTTTCCTTTGCCATTCATTGATCAGATGTTGGAGAGGTTGGCTAGGCATTCACACTTCTGTTATTTTCATGGTTACTCAGGTTTCTTGCAAATTCCAATTCACCCTTAAGATCAACACAAGACTACATTTACTTGTCCATATGGGACTTTTGCCTATAGGAGAATGCCCTTTGGCTTATGCAATGCTCCTACCACCTTCCAAAGGTGTATGATGTCTATCTGTTCAGATTTTATTGAAGAAATTATGGAGGTCTTCATGGATGACTTTTCAGTATATGGAGATTCATTTGATGCTTGCCTAGAAAATTTGACCAAGGTGCTACAAAGATGTAGGGAATCCAACTTGATCCTCAATTGGGAGAAATGCCATTTTATGGTCCAAGAGGGAGTTGTCTTAGGACATGTGGTCTCAAGCAAAGGCATTGAAGTGGACAAGGCAAAAATTGAAGTGATTGAGAGGCTACCACCACCCACGAGTGTCAAGGCAATTAGGAGTTTTTTGGGGCATGCAGGCTTCTATAGGAGGTTTATTAAAGATTTCTCAATGATAACTAGGCCCCTCACCAAGTTGCTGGCCAAGGATGTTGAGTTCCATTTTGATGAAGAGTGTATGAAGGCTTTCAAGAAGTTGAAAGAGGCCCTCACCCTAGCCCCTATAATGCAGCCACCTGATTGGACTCTCCCTTTTGAGATTATGTGTGATGCTTCTGACCAGGCAATAGGGGCTGTGCTGGGGCAAACTAAGGAGAAGAAGCACCATGTCATATGCTATGCAAGAAAAACTCTAGATGAAGCCCAAATCAATTATGCAACTACTGAGAAAGAACTTCTTGCTGTAGTGTATGCATTTGACAAATTCAGGCCCTACTTGGTGGGATCCAAAGTTATTGTATTCACAGACCACCAAGCTGTGAGGCACTTGATCAACAAGAAGGAATCTATGCCAAGGCTAATCAGGTGGATCTTATTGCTTCAAGAATTTGATGTTGAAATCAGGGACAAAAGGAAAAGTGAAAATCTAGTAGCTGACCACCTATCAAGAATGGAAGGAGTACATGAATCATCTACACTTCCTATCAATGATGCATTTCCTGATGATAGTTTGATGGCTGTGGCAATTAATCAAGTTCCCTGGTATGCTGACTTGGTCAATTACCTTGCATGTGGAATTATCCCTCCTGACTCACACATATCAACAAAGAAAGAAATTCTTTCATGACTTGAAAGATTACTATTGGGATGATCCACTTCTATTCAAAAAATCTCCTGATGGCATATATAGAAGATGTGTACCCCAATCTGAATTTCAGGAAATCTTGGAGGCATGCCACTCATCCCCTTATGGAGGTCATGGAGCCACACACAAGACTGCAGTCAAAGTCCTCCAATCTGGTTTTTACTGGCCAAGTTTATTTAAGGATGCACATATCTTTGTGAAGGGCTGTGATCAATGCCAAAGAGCTGGTTCCATCTCAAGAAGGAATGAAATGCCACAACAAGGAATTCTAGAAGTGGAAATATTTGATGTTTGGGGCATTGATTACATGGGGCCTTTCCCTAGTTCATGTGATTACAAGTTTATTCTTCTACCTGTGGACTATGTGTCCAAATGGATTGAGGTCATTCCCACCATTGCAGCTGATTCCAGGGCAGTAATCAAGTTGTTCAAGGAAGTTATCTTTCCAAGGTTTGGAATTCCTAGAGTGGTCATAAGTGATGGGTGTAGCCACTTTATTGAAAAGTGTTTTGAGAACCTCCTAATTAACTATGGAGTGAGGCACAAAGTTTACACTTCATATCACCCTCAAACAAATGGCCAAGCAGAAGTATCAAATAGGGAGGTAAAGGCCATATTGGAGAAAATAGTTTCATTGACAAGAAAAGATTGGAGTTTGAAGTTGAATGAAGCTCTTTGGGCATATGATAATGATATTTGGGATTGAGTAGTGATAACTTGCTGAAATTAAAGAAAATGTCAATTTTTTTTATTTTTTTTGGTCTCCCAACTCACTAGCTGCAAGTGCACAGGTAAGTTGTAGTAGACTCAAGTTGTCGTATCCACAAGAATTTGAAGTCTAAGGCACCCTAAAACAATCTAAATTAGTTCTACTTTAATGGCTAAAAACAGATTTTCAAAGGGAAGTGAAAACATATTTTTTATGGAAAGTGAAATGATAATAGATTTTTGGGTTTTGGAAATTTATCAAAACTGAATTATAAATGCTAGAATGAAGTCTAAAAAGATTTAACTATCTATGAGGAAAGTTCTTCTAGGATTTGGGGTTCATCTAAATTAATTAAGGATGGAATGGAACAAGTTATCATTAAATGTCCAACTTTTGATTCAACTTGAAAATGGCTGTTCCCACAGCTCAATTGGCCTGTAACTAAGCAATATATGATTATATAATTGTTAGCTAGGTTGAATCAAAAGAGGGTCCTCACTAAAAATCAAGTTATCATCGGGCTCAAACGAAAGATTCAATGCTGATTTTTTGCAATTCAAGGAAGTTTGGAATGATAACTTGCATTTGCAATCATAAAAAGATGGAATCATTCCAATCAACCAAACTAGGATAAAATATACTCAATAATGGTGCTTGTGTTCCATGATTCATCTCTGAATTCAAGGGAGATTCAAAATCAACCTCTCGGTTGCAAAGTAAATTGAAAACCACACAAACACACTCAATTGGAAATGCAAAACATATGGCCACATGAGTTCACAATTTCCATTGCTCCTTGGCCCATCTCTGGATCTCAAGGAAGCCCTTAAGACTACCTCTCAGTAGTGGATTAATATGAGGGTTGACAATGGAAATCAGAAGTTAATTAAATGAGAAAACAAAAATTAGCATTTCAGAAAAATCAGCAATGTGTATTGATGGAATTCAAGTTTGCCAAATGCCCCTTGACCCATCTCTGGACTGCAAGGGATTCCTAGAATACACCTCTCAGTGATTTGAATAAAATAGGGATTGACAATTGGCAAATCAGATTCCAAACAATCAGAAAATAGAATTAGAATCAAACTAAGAAATCAGATTTTGGAAAAAATCAGATTTGAATTCTGAATTGTCAAAGATCTTGATTCATTTCTGAATAAGATTAGGGAATATATTAGCCTTTCATCTATTCAAATAATCTAATCCTTGATGACAATCAGATTCAAAAGCCCAGAAAATCAGATTTTTAAATTTAGGAAACTAGATTCTGAAATTCAGGAATTTCAGATTCCAAATCAAACTTAAGGTAATGTTGAGAATAGATTTGAATCATGGAATGCCCAAATATTCATAACTCAATTCTGAACAAGATTAAGATGAAGACCAACCTTCCAATTGCTCAATTAATCAAGTCCAGAATGTCAAATAGGTTCAAACAGTTCAGAAATCAGATAACCAGAAAATCAGAATTAGAAATCAGTGGAAAAAATCTGATTTGAGTCAAATGATTGTCCAAACAATCTTGATTCATTTCTGAACAAGATAGGGACAATAGCAACATCCCAAGGACTCAATTAATCAGGTTAGAAATGAAGAACATAATCTGATATCCACAGAAATTAGAAAATTCAGGAATCAGGAAATCAGAATTCAGTTTTTAAAATCAAATTAGTAACAATGAACAGATTTGAATCATAAAGAATGCCAAACAATCTTGATTCATTTCTGATCAAGATTTGGGACAATATCAACCCTCCAGTTGCTCTATTAATCAGATCCACAATGGCAAACAGATTCAAAGGTTCAAGACATTCAGGTTTAGGAAATTCAGAAAATAGAAACCAGAAAATCTAGATTTCAGAAATCAGAACTTCAATCAAATTGGAATTCAGAACTTGACATTGATTTCTAATCCATTTCTGAACTATGGATGGATCAAATGATAACTTCTCAGCTATAGGTTACAATAGGATCCAACAATGGCAAGAACTAACATTAGAAATTTCTGAAATTTGAAAATCAGCAAATGATTCAGTGCAGGAGTTATAAAACAGTCCATATCCATCCAAAACTAATCTAAACTACTACTCTATCCTAGAAGAAATGGAGTTTAGCTCCTCATATTTACAAGATTTGACATCAAATGGGATAAGAAACATATACAATTCATGGTTCTTTGAAGCTTCTCGGCCAGCAGCAGCAACCTTCCTTGCCTTGCTCCAAACCCTTGAATGACCAGCCTCCTCCTCCTCCAGAAAAATCCAGCTTTTATATCACTCCTTTCCACCCTTTGATCAGCATCTAAATGTTCTAATCCTCCTGATTAAGCCACCCGTCCATCTGTAGAAATTCCAACAGTGATAGCTTTTTGGACAGCCAAAAAGCTAGTGGTCCCCCCTCCTTTTTCTTCCTTTTGGCCACCTTTTCTTCTTGCTACAAAAACCCAAACAGCAAGCATCAAAGCTCTTGAGTAGTATTTTGAAAAATAAGGATTAGGATAATGCTGCTAACTAGTTCAAATATCAGATGGGATTATGTGTTGTGCAAGAATGAAAACTTATATCGATATGAATGAATTCAAGGGCCCGTAATGATAACTTTATGGAAATCTTAGAAAATGTCCTAATATGGGTGGTTCAAAGTATTTCAGGCATCAAATTGATTAGAGTGACAAGTGAGTAAGGTCAGAAATCAAATATGAATGAGATTCCTGAAAGTGATAACTTGAGTGCCCCAAAAAAGATAACTTATATGACTTAAAAATGATAACTTGAGTTTTGATTATCCAAATGTGATGAAATTTGACCAGCAATGAGTTAGAACAATAATAAGATGATTGCTTTAGGTCCTTGTGCAGAATTAATGGTTTTGCATATCGAAATGATAGAATTGCCCTTTAACGATAACTTGGCACTTGAAAAATGATAACTTGTTCAAATGGACTTTGCACAAGTTGAGATGTGACTATCCAAATATGATTTATACATGATAATGATGGATTTAGGGCAAGAAAACCATTGAAAATCAGTTCATTCAAAATAATGATAACTTGAGACTTAGGAATGATAACTTGTCCTCAAAATGATAACTTGGCATAGAATTTATATATTAATGGATTTTGGCATTTCAGAACCTCTATGCACATGGAAATAAGTATGAAATGAGTAATATCAACTAGTTATCACAATGTTTGCATTCCAAGTATAATTGGCCCAAAAATAGGCAAAAGTGGGACTCGATATGTATGAATTGCATCTAAAATGGGTTAAAATCATATAGTGATCAGCAAGTGATCAAACTCCCCCAAGCTTAGCCTTTTGCTTGTCCTCAAGCAAAACATTCAGAAATTAAGGACAAACTTGAATTAAAAGTCCACAAATGAAGTAAAGATTAGCTGAATTGAATCCAATGAGTTTCCCACTTTGCCAACACTTCATTCTTTCTAAAAACTCAATTTCTAGCTAGGGAATCATAGAGGCTAAAGCAAATTTAAGCCATGGAAGAAGTACTGGCAATAACATTTTTGAATTGTAGGAATTGTCAACTTTACAAAGGGTTTGAACTACAAATCTCTTCATGAACAGATTTTCAATTGATTAAACAGGTTTAACACCTGACTTTTATTCATGAAATGCATATAAACAGGTTTAGCACCTGATTTTTATTCATGCTTTCTTTAGGAGAGATTCCTTTGGAAGTTTTGCTCTCTTCCTTTTTTTTATGCATGCATATGACTTTTTACTTTTCCTTTTCTCATTTTTCTATCCTGTTCATGAAGTGAGCAATAGTTCAAACTCAAGTATAGTTTAGATCCCTTTATCCAAAAAGTCAAGTTTTCCTATTTAGCATGGCAGCAAGAGCCTTGACTCCCTTCTAGACATCTGATATTACTGATTCAATCCATAAGTATTAACTAGTGTGACCCACAAAAAGGAAAAATTTTCAGCTGAAAACTTCATTCAAATGCATCTGAATTCTTAATGCCAATTAAAGCAAGAAGGCTAATGGACAAGTTGTCCACTTGGTATTGGAGTGCACCCACTGTCAAAATAAAGTATTCTACCCATTTTAGAGTCAAAATGAATTTAGAATTGAGTTGGGTCCAAAAATTGATAACCGAGTGATAACTAGTGATAACTTGTGAAAACCAATGATAACCTGGTATGAATTATGATATGAACATTAAAATCAATTGAAAACATGGTGTAAAGGTTAGAAAAACACCAGGTTTCCTCCCCCAAGCTTATTCTCAACACTGCCCTCAGGGTTGAAATAAAGGCAAGGGAGAGGGGTGGGTGGGATTGAAATGCATTAACTTGGGCATTTGAATTCTCTTGGCACTTCATCCATAAACTTTGGGTGGTTTAATCTTCATTAGTTGCAACTGATCCTGCAGAGAAACAAAGGATATCAATTGGTATGGCAAATTTACAACTAATCAGATTTTGGAGTGCAGAATTTCTGAAATTCACTGAAATTGGGCTACAGCAGATTTGGATAACTGATATGAATGTAAGTTCAGATGATGATATGATCAATGTAGCATAATGAGAAAAAATATTATCAGTTATCATTAAGTTTTCAGTGGAAAAATAAAAAATAAGGGGGTATGGGTACTCCCTGAATTTGAGACTTGTGAATTGAACCTGTTCCTCATCTCTTATTCCTGCAAAAACAGAAAGATTAAGTGTAAAGTGGCTTGGGTTACCTCCCAAGAAGTGCCTTTCTTTAATGTCTTTGGCTAGACATTGTTACAACTCTTGATGTCAAGGAGGTTTAAATAGTGTGATATGATCAAGTAGAGATATCAATCTGTGGACAACTTCACTAATCAAGTATGGATCTCTTGGTTTGCCAATGATTGATCTTTGTTTTCAGTTTGATTCCCACCTCCATTGTACCAGAAATCTACCAACTTCTCATTCCAAAATTTCTCATCTATGACATCTGAATCTCCTGGATCACCATCTTGTTTAAGCAACCATTTCTTCAATGGCCTCTTTAAATGCAACATTGTTGGAAGATCTTTGAGCTCTTGGTTCCATCTTTCAGTAGGCAAGCAATGATCTTCCTTCATTGAATGTTCAATTCCTTCTACAAATCTGAATTCTGCTATAGCCTCTATTTGGAAAGAAATTTCTTCTACTTTTGTATCCTCCTTGGCCATTTCAATCTCATCATGTGGCTTTACTGTCATAACATGTTGCCCAATGGAAAATGAGATGGGTGAAACTTTGGAACTTTGAATGACTTCAAATGAATTAGTGCTTGCTTCAAGTTCAGGCCACTTCTTCTTTTTTGATGTTTCTTCATCTTTGACCCTAAGATGTTGACATTCTTCAACTGATCCATGATGGTTTGTGGAGCAAATTGCTTCAAGTAGAACTTTTGGACAGTTGGATGCAGGAGGTGACTCATCTTTAGGGATAGACAATAAGTGAATTGAGTTGCAGCCCTCATCACAAAGGTGTGTATCTGATAGTTTCTCCAAAGAATGAAAATCAGAGTCTTCTAGAATTAATTCTTCATTGAATGGGAACCTTATGAGTGGGTCTTCAATGTGATTCATTGCTGGTATCATTGGAGTAGCTTTTTCAATAACTTTAGCAACTTCATCTTGTTTCTTGGCCTATTCTATAAGTGTGATAGACTCCTTTTCAATTTCAGCCTCCATGACTACTTCTTTTTCTTCATTCATCTCTTTCTCAATTCCCATCTTCATTTCCTGAATTTCTTCTTTCAGAATGGCAGATTGGATTTGTGGGGCTTCTTGACTGGACTGCAAACAAAGCTTGGCCTCCAAGGCTTGATATCCAGCTCCAAGAACATCTACTTTCATACATATTTTTTCCAAGTTTGCAAGTTGCTCGTCCTGCCGCCTCATGAAGTTCTCCAACATAATCTTCATTTCTGACTCTATAGATTGATTAAGTGATTGCTGATTTTCTAAAATATCCATGGTAGCAACCTGAAAATTTGACTCTTGACCTTGATTGTGATGGTAATACAAATGATTTTGTGAGTCATAAACATAAGGATTGCTGCTTGAGAAGTCTTGCTCAGGATTCCAATAATTTGAAACATAATGACTACTAGTTGAGAAACCTTCCTCTTGATTCTAGTAATTAGAACTTTCATGACCATATGAGGCATACATGTAAGCATTACAGGGCTATTGAAATTGTGGTGATCCTTGATTGCAATGAACTTGTGATGGTTCTTCAACTATAGAATCCAATTCCTCCTGGCTCAAGGGTGTTTCACTTGATTGATAATAGTAATAGGACCAAGTTTGCCAACTCATATCCATCTTTTCTTCTTTCTCTCTCAGAAGTCAAATTCATAATTTTCTGTAATTGCTGGGTGAATAATGATCCCTAAATGTCCTAGGAGTAGCCTTGTTTTGATTGGTAGCCTCCTTCTCAAAAGTTCTTCTCCTAGCCTCTTCTCTTTGCAATCTCCTTCTCCTATTGAATCTTCTTTCAGTTGAGGATCAGATAGGTAGAGGTCTCCTTGAAGTTCCAAATCTGCATAAAATCAATTCAGAAGTATCAATTTCATAAAAAGAAAGAAATCTGTATAGAATTGAAAAGAAAAAAAAATTCAGAATGATAACTTGCAAAAAACTAAAAATTGGCCTAACAAATAAACTAAAAAATAATCTAAAACTAATCTAAACTATCTAAGTTAGCCTAATTGACCTCAAATCCTCGGCAACGGCGCCAAAAACTTGATAGTGATATTTGGGATTGAGTAGTGATAACTTGCTGAAATTAAAGAAAATGTCAAATTTTTTTATTTTTTTTGGTCTCCCAACTCACTAGCTGCAAGTGCACAGGTAAGTTGTAGTAGACTCAGGTTGTCGTATCCACAAGAATTTGAAGTCTAAGGCACCCTAAAACAATATAAATTAGTTCTACTTTAATGGCTAAAAACAGATTTTTTTTATGGAAAGTCAAATGATAACAGATTTTTGGGTTTTGGAAATTTATCAAAACTGAATTATAAATGCTAGAATGAAGTCTAAAAAGGTTTAACTATCTATGAGGAAAGTTCTTCTAGGATTTGGGGTTCATCTAAATTAATTAAGGATGGAATGGAACAAGTTATCATTAAATGTCCAACTTTTGATTCAACTTGAAAATGGCTGTTCCCACAGCTCAATTGGCCTCTAGCTAAGCAATATATGATTATATAATTGTTAGCTAGGTTGAATCAAAAGAGGGTCCTCACTAAAAATCAAGTTATCATTGGGCTCAAAAGAAAGATTCAATGCTGATTTTTTGCAATTCAAGAAAGTTTGGAATGATAACTTGCATTTGCAATCATAAAAAGATGGAATCATTCCAATCAACCAAACCAGGATAAAATATACTCAATAATGGTGCTTGTGTTTCATGATTCATCTCTGAATTCAAGGGAGATTCAAAATCAACCTCTCGGTTGCAAAGTAAATTGAAAACCACACAAACACACTCAATTGGAAATGCAAAACATATGGCCACATGAGTTCACAATTTCCATTGCTCCTTGGCCCATCTCTAGATCTCAAGGAAGCCCTTAAGACTACCTCTCAGTAGTGGATTAATATGAGGGTTGACAATGAAAATCAGAAGTTAATTAAATGAGAAAACAAAAATCAGCATTTTAGGAAAATCAGCAATGTGTATTGATGGAATTCAAGTTTGCCAAATGCCCCTTGACCCATCTCTGGACTGCAAGGGATTCCTAGAGTACACCTCTCAGTGATTTGAATAAAATAGGGATTGACAATTGGCAAATCAGATTCCAAACAATCAGAAAATAGAATTAGAATCAAACTAAGAAATCAGATTTTGGAAAAAATCAGATTTGAATTCTGAATTGTCAAAGATCTTGATTCATTTCTGAATAAGATCAGGGCATATATTAGCCTTTCAGCTATTCAAATAATCTAATCCTTGATGACAATCAGATTCAAAAGCCTAGGAAATCAGAATTTTAAATTCAGGAAACCAGATTCCGAAATTCAGGAATTTCATATTCCAAATCAAACTTAAGGTAATGTTGAGAATAGATTTGAATCATGGAATGCCCAAATATTCATAACTCAATTCTGAACAAGATTAAGATGAAGACCAACCTTCCAATTGCTCAATTAATCAAGTCCAGAATGTCAAATAGGTTCAAACAGTTCAGAAATCAGATAACCAGAAAATCAGAATTAGAAATCAGTGTAAAAAATCTGATTTGAGTCAAATGATTGTCCAACCAATCTTGATTCATTTCTGAACAAGATAGGAACAATAGCAACATCACAAGGACTCAATTAATCAGGTTAGAAATGAAGAACATAATCTGATATCCACAGAAATTAGAAAATTCAGGAATCAGGAAATCAGAATTCAGTTTTTAAAATCAGATTAGTAACAATGAACAGATTTGAATCATAAAGAATGCCAAACAATCTTGATTCATTTCTGATCAAGATTTGGGACAATATCAACCCTCCAGTTGCTCCATTAATCAGGTCCACAATGGCAAACAGATTCAAAGGTTCAGGAGATTCAGGTTCAGGAAATTCAGAAAATAGAAACCAGAAAATCTAGATTTCAGAAATCAGAACTTCAATCAAATTGGAATTCAGAACTTGACATTGATTTCTAATCCATTTTTGAACTAGGGATGGATCAAATGATAATTCTCAGCTATAGATTACAATAGGATCCAACAATGGCAAGAACTAACATTAGAAAATTCTGAAATCTAAAAATCAGCAAATGATTCAGTGCAGGAGTTATAAAACAGTCCATATCCATCCAAAACTAATCTAAACTACTACTCTATCCTAGAAGAAATGGAGTTTAGCTCCTCATATTTACAAGATTTGACATCAAATGGGATAAGAAACATATACAATTCATGGTTCTTTGAAGCTTCTCGGCCAGCAGCAGCAACCTTCCTTGCCTTGCTCCAAACCCTTGAATGACTAGCCTCCTCCTCCTCCAGAAAAATCCAGCTTTTATATCACTCCTTTCCACCCTTTGATCAGCATCTAAATGTTCTAATCCTCCTGATTAAGCCACCCGTCCATCTGCAGAAATTCCAGCAGTGATAGTTTTTTGGACAGCCAAAAAGCTAGTGGTCCCCCCTCCTTTTTCTTCCTTTTGGCCACCTTTTCTTCTTGCTACAAAAACCCAAACAGCAAGCATCAAAGCTCTTGAGTAGTATTTTGAAAAATAAGGATTAGGATAATGCTACTAACTAGTTCAAATATCAGATGGGATTATGTGTTGTGCAAGAATGAAAACTTATATCGATATGAATGAATTCAAGGGCCCGTAATGATAACTTTATGGAAATCTTAGAAAATGTCCTAATATGGGTGGTTCAAAGTATTTCAGGCATCAAATTGATTAGAGTGACAAGTGAGTGAGGTCAGAAATCAAATATGAATGAGATTCCTGAAAGTGATAACTTGAGTGCCCCAAAAAAGATAACTTATATGACTTAAAAATGATAACTTGAGTTTTGATTATCCAAATGTGATGAAATTTGACCAGCAATGAGTTAGAACAATAATAAGATGATTGCTTTAGGTCCTTGTGCAGAATTAATTGTTTTGCATATCGAAATGATAGAATTGCCCTTTAACGATAACTTGGCACTTGAAAAATGATAACTTGTTCAAATGGACTTTGCACAAGTTGAGATGTGACTATCCAAATATGATTTATACATGATAATGATGGATTTAGGGCAAGAAAACCATTGAAAATCAGTTCATTCAAAATAATGATAACTTGACACTTAGGAATGATAACTTGTCCTCAAAATGATAACTTGGCATAGAATTTAGATATTAATGGATTTTGGCATTTCAGAACCTCTATGCACATGGAAATAAGTATGAAATGAAGAATATCAACTAGTTATCACAATGTTTGCATTCCAAGTATAATTGGCCCAAAAATAGACAAAAGTGGGACTCGATATGTATGAATTGCATCTAAAATGGGTTAAAATCATATAGTGATCAGCATATAGGACAGCATACAAGACTCCAATTGGTACTTCTCCCTACAAGCTTGTTTATGGAAAACTTGCCATTTTCCAATTGAGTTGAAGCATAAGGCATATTGGGCAGTCAAGGCACTCAATTATGATATGCATGCATGTGGGCAAAAGAGGCTTCTCCAAATTGATGAACTTGATGAAATTAGGTTAAATGCTTACCACAATTCAGAATTCTACAAGGAGAGGACTAAAAGATGGCATGAGGGAAGGATTCTGAAAAGGGATTTCAAGGTTGGAGACCTTGTATTACTCTTCAACTCAAGATTAAAGATTTTTCCAGGAAAGTTGAAGTCAAGATGGAGTGGACCCTTCAAAGTCCACAAAGTTTATCCTTATGGTTCTGTGGACCTTCTGAATGATAAGAATGATGTATTCAAGGTTAATGGACAGAGGTTGAAGTCCTATAGTCCCACAGCCCAAGAATCAGCTAAGGAGGTGCTGAATTTACAAGAATTGTCAAGTTTGCCTAGCTGAATTCAAGTGAAAAGATGTCTAGCCAAAGACATTAAATAAAGGCACTTCTTGGGAGGTAACCCAAGGCATTTTACACTTAACTTTTCTATTTTGCAGGAATAAAGAAGAAAGGAATCAGATTCATCCATAGTTCCAACATTTAGGGAGTACCCTTACCCCTTATTTTTGATTTTTTCACTGAAAACTCAATGATAACTGATAATATCTTTTTCATTATGCTACATTGATCATATCATCATCTGAATTAACATTCATTTCAGTTATCCAAATCTGTTATAGACTAATTTCAGTGAACTTCAGAAATTTCCAATGCAATGTTGAATTCTGCACTCCAAAATCTGATTAGTTGCAAATCTACTATTCCACTGATATCCTTTGTTTCTCTGTAGGATCAGTTGCAACTAATGAAGATTGAATCATCCAAAGATGCAGGATGAAATGCCAAGAGAATTCAAGTGCCAAATTTCATGCATTTCACTCCCACCCACCCCTCTCCCTTGTCTATTATTTTCAACACTGAGGACAGTGTTGAGAATAAGCTTGGGGGAGGAAACCTGATGTTTTTCTAACCTTTACACCATGTTTTCAATTGCTTTTAATGTTCATATCATAATTCATACCAGGTTATCATTGGTTTTCACAAGTTATCACTGGTTATCACTCGGTTATCATTTTTTTGGGCCCAACTCAATTCTGAATTCATTTTGACTCTAAAATGGGTAGAATACTTCATTATGACAGTGGGTGCACTCCAATACCAAGTGGCCAACTTGGCCATTATCCTTCTTGCTTCAATTGACATTTTAAATTCAGATGCATTTGAATGAATTTTCAGCTGAAATTTTTCTTTTTTGTGAATTAACACTAGCTACATTCATGGATCATTTGGAAATTAGAAGATGTCTAGAAAGGAGTTAAGGATCTTGCTGCCATGTTAAATAGGAATTCTTGACTATTTTCATTTAAGGATCTAACCTATACTTGAGTTTGAACCATTGTTCACTTCATGAACAGAATGAAAAAGAAAGAAAAAGGAAAATGAAAAGTTGCATCTTGCATTGCATGCATACATGAATAAAGAGAGTGAAAATTTCAAAAAGGAACCTCTCCTGAATAAAGCCAGGATTTTTATCCTGTGACCAGCATGAATAAAAATCAGGTTCAAACCTGTTTATTGCATCCTCATGAATAAAAGTCAGCTTTTCAAACCTGTTTAAGCAAAGAAAAGAAAGTATGTTCATGACTAGATTGGTGTTTCAAACTTTTTAGTAAAGATGACAATCCTTGCAATCCAAATTTGTCAACGTTAGTACTTCTATCATGGCTTAAATTTGCTCTAACCTTTGTGACTCCTCAGCTAGAATTTGGGATTGGAAAGAATGGGATGGAATGTTATCCAAGTGGGAAACTCATTTAGGACTTATTCAGCTGATCTTTCTATTCATTTGTGGATAGTAAATTCAAGTTTGTCCTTAATTTCTGAATGTTTTGCTTGAGGACAAGCAAAAGGCTAAGCTTGGGGGAGTTTGATCACTTGCTGGTCAATATATGTTTCTAACCCATATTAGATGAAATTCATACATATCGAGTCCCATTTTTGCCTATTTTTGGGTCAATTATACTTGGAATGCAGACATTGTGATAACTAGTTGATATTCCTCATTTCATACTTAATTCCATGTGCATAGAGGTTCTGAAATGCCAAAATCCATTAATATTTAAATTCTATGCCAAGTTATCATTTTGAGGACAAGTTATCATTCCTAAGTGTCAAGTTATCATTATTTTGGGTGAACTGATTTTCAATGGTTTTCTTGCCCTAAATCCATCATTATCATGTATAAATCATATTTGGATAGTCACATCTCAACTTGTGCAAAGTTTTTAGCCCATTTGAATAAGTTATCATTTTTCAAGTGCCAAGTTATCGTTAAAGGGCAATTCTGTCATTTCGACATGCAAAATCATTAATTCTGCATAGGGACCTTAAGCAATCATCTTGTTATTGAACTCATTGCTGGTCAAATTTCATCACATTTGGATAACCACAACTCAAGTTATCACAAGTTATCATTTTTAAGTCATATAAGTTATCGTTTTTGGCACCCAAGTTATCACTCCTTTGAAATCTTATTCATATTTGATTTCTGACTGCACTCACTTGTTACCCTAGTCCATTTGATGCTTCTAATGCTTTGAATCACTTGCATTTGGATAATTTCCATGATTTGTTACAAGTTATCATTTCCGGGCCCAAAACCATCAAGTTTTCATATAGATTTCCAATCTTGCATAACACCAATTCCCATCTGATATTTGAGCTGGCGAATATCATTATCCTAGTCTTTATTTGTTAAAATATCATTTAAGGATCTTGATGCTTGCTGTACTGGGTTCTGTAGCAAGGAAAACAAGTTGGAAAAAGGTAGAAAAAAGTGGGGGGACCACTAGTTTGCTGCCAAAAAAGAAAGTTGTGCAGTTAGGGAATCTTCAGGCCAGTTGACAGGTGGCTGCAATAAGAAGGATTAGAACATTCTGATGAGGATCAACGGGTGGACAAGAGTCATATAAAAGCTAGAATTTCTGGAGTAGGCAAGGGGGGCTGGACATTGGGGGTTTGAGCAAGGGCTTGGAGCAAGGAAGGGCCAGGGGGTTGCTACTGCTTGGAGCTGCTGTTACTGCCGAGAAGCTTCAAAGAATAATTATTTGTATCTGTTTCTCATCCCATTTGATGTCAAGCTTTGTAAATATGAGGAGCTAAACTCCATTTCTTCTAGGATAGGGTAGTAGTTTAGATTAGTTTTGGATGGATATGGATTGAATTAACTTCCTGCACTGAAATCAAATTTGTTTTCAGAATTCAGGACCATTTTGCATTGATTCATGCCATTGATAGGTCTTATTTGTAATCTATAATTGAGAAGTTATCTTTAGATCTAACTCTTGTTCAGAGATGAATTATGAATCAATGACATGTTACTGGATTTCATTTTATTGCAATCTGATTTCTAAATTCCACTTTTTTGATTTTCTGAATCTGATTCTGATTTTTATGACTGTTGAATCCATTCTTCACTCACAATCTGATTAATTGAGTCCTTGGGAAGTTGTTATTGTTCCTATCTTGTTCAGAAATGAATCAAGATGTTTGGACAATTATTTGACTCAAATCAGATTGTTCCACTGATTTCTGAAATGAAAACATGAATTTTGATTTTTCTGATTTCCTAATGAAATATATTTTTACCAATTGAGTCCCTTGAATTCTTCCAATCACTGATAAGTGAACTTTAGGGATATCTTGTAGTCCAGAGATGGGTCAAGAATCAGTTGGTGAGTTAGATTTCCATTGATTTAAAATTCTGATTTCTAAAATCTGATTTCCTGAATTTTCTTGAATCTGATTTCCTGAACAATTTGAAATTGTTTGTCATTGTGGACCTGATTAATTGAGTAACTGAAATGTTGTCATTGCTCATATCTAGTTCATTAATGAAATAAGATGTTGGCATATTACCTTTGACTCAAAACAGATTGCAAATCTAATTTTTGAACTTTAATGAAATCTATTTCTGATTTTCTGCTGGAATTGTTTTATCAATTGAACCCCCTGATTTTATTCAATCATTGAGAGATGAACTATAGGGATCTCTTGCAATCCAGAGATGGATCAAGAAGCAATTGATAAACCTGATTTCATGGATTAGTATTTCAGTTTTCTGAATTTGCAGGATTCTATTTGCTGATTTCTATTTTTGATTTCCATTTGAATTCTGATTTGCATTGTCAACCCTCATTTTAATCCACTACTGAGAGGTAGTCTTAAGGGCTTCCTTGAGATCCAGAGATGGGCCAAGGAGCAATGGAAATTGTGAATTCTTATAGTCATATGTTTTGCATTTTCAATTGAATTGTGTTGGTGTGGATTTCAATTTACTTTGCAACCGAGAGGTTGATTTTAAATCCTCCTGGAATTCAGAGATGAATCAAGGATCACAAGCACCATTATTGAGTATATTTCATCCTGGTTTGGTTGATTGGAATGATTCCATCCTTTTACGATTGCAATTGCAAGTTATGATTCCAAACTTCTTTGAATTGCAAAAAAAATCAGCATTGAACTTTCTTTTGAGCCCAATGATAACTTGATTTCCAGTGAGGACCCTCTTTTGATTCAACCTAGCTAACAACTATATAATCATATATTGCTTAGTTAGAGGCCAATTGAGCTGTGGGAACAACTATATTCAAGTTGAATCAAAAGTTGGACATTTAATAATAACTTGATCCATTCCATCCTTAATTAATTTAGATGAACCCCAAATCCTAGAAGAACCTTCCTCATTGATAGTTGAACCTTTTTAGACTTTATTCTAGCATTTATAATTCAGTTTTGACAGATTTCCAAAACCCCAAAAGAAGTTATCATTCTGCACTAGTTAAAAAATCTATTTTCACTACTAATCAAAAATCTATTTTTTGCTACCTTAATTAGGATTAATCTAAACTATTTGTAGGTAGTCTAGGACTTTAAATCTTTGTGGATCCGACAACCTGAGTCTACTACAACTTACCTGTGCACTTGCAGCTAGTGAGTTGGGAGACCAAAAAAAAAATTGACTCTTTTCTTAATTTCAGCAAGTTATCACTAGAAAACCCAAATATCACTATCAGTGATCATTTCCTTTATTTTTATTATTTTGTTTTTATTCACATTTGAAATCATATATTGTCTTAATTTCTCAATTAACAAGGTTAAAATAAAATCTAAGTTATTAACCGTCCTCGTGGGAACGATAACTCTACTCATTCACTTTATTACTTGAGCGACTAGTGCACTTACTAGTGTTTGCTATCAATTCTACACACATCAAGTTTTTGGCGCCGTTGCCGGGGACGGTGTTTAATAACTTTTATTTTTATTCTATTTGTTATTCGAGAGCTTTTATTTTTCTGTTAAATTCCACGTAGATTCTTTTTAATTCACATACTTTCACATTTCTTTATTTTATGTGATCAGGAAATATCTTCAAATGACAACAAAATCAAAGACTATGGGAGATTATTATTTGGAAGAACAAAGAAAGATGCTTGAGGATCATGAAGCACAAATATCGCAAATTGCAAATAATAGTATCCCACTCATTCCCATGGTACATGGAAAGTCTACAGTTTAAAAATGATGTTAAAGTTTACGATGATGGCTGAAGAAAAATTTCATCTTCAAGAACAAACCTTTATGAAGTTGCTGGGACAGTAGAGCAATTGGAGGCTAAGATCCAAATGAAAAATGATGTTCCTCCATCCACCCATTCAGAGTCAAATTTCAACATCGAAGAAAAGTTGTGCCAATTGATTGAAGTTATAAAGAAAGGATTTACACTTCAAGATCAACTTATCAGCAATATACAATCACAATTGGCACAGTTGAAGGATCGACAACCAGATATTATTTCTTCTCCTCTTCAATTCCCAAATTTTAATGTTAAGTTTGCTGTCATGCAGTCAAAATTTCAAGAATTAGAGAAGAAAATGGAGTTGGCTTCTCAGATTGCTCATGCCTCAGGGGATAATATTATGGATAAATCTATATCTATTATATGCCCATGTCACCTGTAATATTTTAATCTAGAAAAAAGATGACCGAGGAAGAATTATTATTAGAAGACATGGACTACTCAATGGATGGTCAAGGAGACAAGTGAATATATTATGGAAGATGGACAAATGTGAAGAAGAAATCCGCCTCCAAAAAGTCTAACAACCATCCCACCATTACCTCCAAATCATTCATGAAGGGAAAATACCATCATCACATCAGACAATACAAAATTCGATGCATTGGAAGCCCAAGGACCAAGCTCCACAAAAAGATCCAGGTAATTCTTTCAAAGTGGAAGGACAATGCCTCGAGAATTATATTAGAGGTAAGATGGAAAAAGGTCACTTCGAATCCCTTCCAGATACTTGAGGTAACTGAAGAGTAAAAGTCAAGCTAAAGTTTATAACTTAGAACTATACTCTTAAACTTTTGTCCTCTTAATTTTTAGTTTAGCATTAGTATTGGATTCTTTAATTTAGATTAGTTAACATTAAAATTTGTTCAGATTGAGATTACTCTAGGAGGACACGACATGACCGTGCCTTCATCTCTCATGGCCGTGCCTATTTTATTGGGCGCCAACGCCTCTGTCACGGTCGTACCCATGTAATGCCACAACCATGATAGTTCTGAAAATGCAGAAGTCCAAATAATGTCGGAAGAAGCCTTTGAGTCGCCTTTTGAAGCAACATGATCGACTTAGAAATCACCGGGTTGTCTCTACTCCTTTTGCATTTTATCATATATTGTTATTATTATTTCATAATTTTTGTGTACAAGCCTAACACTGGCGCAGTCTTAGGTTCAAGCTTGGGGGAGGGCTTAGTCCATTTTGCATTTGCATGACATGTCCATTTTGAATCGATCATCTTATTTTGTCTGGCATGCATCTATTATGAAAATTTGTGAAAAAAAAAAATTTGTGTGCCATCTCATTTCTTCTTGCTTATTATTTTAGTCTTTTAAGCTTATTTTCAGAACATTGCTTAATCTGTAAAATTCAATCATTGTTTCTTTTTATCGGGTATCACCAGAGCATTGGGATTTGGATTGAGTTTGTTGCTAAGTAGAAGGACTAGCTTTTAAATGATGAATTTCTCTATTATTTACTATGATGTTAGTCATGATTATATTTTTATCTTTCTTGAAAACATTAAGTCTTTTTTGAGCTTATAATTATGCTATATAATTTTAATGTAAAGTTAAAATGAAAAGAGGGCTAGTTAAGCCCCAACAATTACATGAAAAGTATAAAGTACCCTTTGGAACCTTAGTGTGTTCGGGTAATTAGATCCGTTGGAGATACTTGCCTGACCACCTAAGGGCATCTGCTCTGTGATCCATCGATTGAAAGCCCGTTATATGGATCACTTTGTGTAATATGGAGGATTACTAAGTTCTTAAGTGAAAAAAAATCTTAATGCTGAAATGTGAAATGATAATAGTATGAAAATAAGCTCATTAAAGACTTGTGGTTCAATATTGATACTCTCATGAGATTGACTAATATTATTTGTAGATATGTAGGAAAGACATGTTTGAATATTAAGAATTCTGCAAGGCTGGGTATTGGTTGAGAATAGATACTCTGGTGATGGTCGTGTAAAAGAATAGTGGGAGAAAAGTATTGATTTTATGATGGAGCCATGAGCCTTATCTGAAATTTGCTTCAGGACAAGCAAAATATTAAGCTTGGGGGTATTTGATGCACGAAAATCATGCATTAGTTTAGGTTATTTGATTAGCATTTTAGAATATTTTTATGTTTAGAAAATGAGAGTTTTGATTTGCTTTTATACAATTTCCTTTAAATTTGATTTCTACTTAAGTCTGAAAATTATTCATGGCAGGATATGAGAAAACATCGAAATCAAGGCAAGAAAAGGTCTAAAACAGCTCAGAAGACTATCACGGCCGTGACAATTCTTTTCATGGCCGTGACAAGAAATGGCACTCAGAATTGTCTTACTTTCACGGCCGTGACAGTTTCTATCATGGCCATGACAGAGAGATTTCCAACAGAAAAATTGGCTAAGTATTTTTCAGCCTTGACTGCCTTTCGTCATCAATGTGACAGAGCCTTTCACGGTCGTGACGACGGTTGGTTAGGCAGTTTTAAAGTCATTTTTATCCACTTTTTAGATATATTTTTGGTTTCTTCCATTGGGAGACGATAAAACCTATAAAAGGAGGCAGAAGAGACCTGAAAAAGCATCCCTGTAGCATAGATTTGAAGCCTACAAAGAGGAGAAGATCGAGAACAATAGCAAAGCTCTGCCGGAAACTCGAAAGAGCATGTGCACAATGGCTGCCAGAGTTCTTCGTTTTCTTTTTCCTAATCTTTTATATTGGATTTGATGTTGTTATTCTCATATTTATTCCTTTATTAGGGTCATTATAGTTGAACCTTATTTATGTATTGGATTCTTCTTAATATTAGTTTAATTTGAATCTTTAATAGCATTGCAATTTCATGTTTAATGCTTTGCTTTGATTCCATGATTTGTGATTTGATTGCTATCTGAGAAGTAATTATTTTTATAATAGTTTCTAGGATTGATCTTATTTATTGCATGCCACAATTAGAAAAATCGAAAGAGATCTAATTTGTCAAGTCATTAAGATGACTTGAAAAAGCCCTTAATTATAATTTTGATTTAATGCATCTTATGATTAATTAAGTAAATTAAAAACCGAAATGATTGATTTATTCTAATTATTCATAAGATAGTAGTTAAAGCCTGCAACATTGGTTAACTAGTTTTGGGAATTCACTTTATTATTGATTCAATTAATTCTAAGTTGAGAAAATTCATTACATTTAGTGGTGATAATTATGTGTCTTAATCATCAAATCATTATTTCTCCAGGTGATCATTTCTTTTATTTTTATTCACATCTGAAATCATATATTGTCTTAATTTCTCAATTAACAAGGTTAAAATAAAATCTAAGCTATTAACCGTCCTCATGGGAATGATAACTCTACTCATTCACTTTATTACTTGAGCGACTAGTGCACTTGCTAGCTTTTGCTATCAATTCTACACGCATCATACACACACACATATATATTTATAAGAGACTTCTTATGTTATCAACTTATAAATCAATAGTTGATTTAAAGCTCATTATTTAATTATAATCATGTTCAGTATTACATCCTAATTTTAATTAATTTATTATGAAAATAAAACTTAGTATTATACCTTTTATAAGATGATTGCCTTAACTTTTCCTAATATATATTATTTTCCTCTCTAATCAGTTTCTTTATAACTATTGCATTTATAAATTCTAATATAGTGTACTAATTTTTCAATTTTCATTATAACTTTTTATTCACTGATATAACTGATTGCAATATTTTTCTTTGGTCATAGCTTATCCACACCGATTTTTAGAAGCTATCGAAATCCAATCATTTTTATATACTTTTTAATATATTTACACATTTTTATAATTTTTTTAGCAGGCCGCCATCTCCATCCAGCTCTACAACCATGAGTTCGAGCTCTATAACCATGAGTTCGAGCTCTCTCCGACCGCTTTCAATGCTATCTTCCAATTCCTGAATGCTGGCTACCTTCGCATCCCTAAAGAATTCAACGCCTTGAACTTCTGGTCATGCATCGGGAATGCCACTTGAACTACCAGCGGGCTAAGTCCACATATATAAAGAATCTCATTCTCCGTTATGCTCACAGGATCCTCTCTAATACTTTGTTTGGGCGCGATGACAGTAGTGGTGGAGTCAATGCTCAGGAACTCTTTCTCTTATTTTGCATGACCTCCTCCACCATAGTCAATGCCAGTGCTTTTTTAGCCCGCACATTTCTTAAAGCTGCCAACAAATACAAAGGCCATATTGTGGATGATCACTCTTATCGCCATCCACCTGAATCTCGATTTGGACGAGTTACCACAGAGTGAAGGCTCTTCTTCTCTTAATGATTATGTCGTTCGTTCCATGGAGTTAGGGGCTAGTTATCAAGATGGGCGTTACTTTCGGCTCAGCAAGCCCGATATGCAAATTTCGTGCAATGAGCCAGAGCATTTTGATCCCTCCGTTGAAGCCAATTGGTTGTTTGTCCCAATTGAGCACCCCCCGATTCCACGATGACACCGATTGCAAGACCCCGGGCCATCTCAGGAGCTAGCTAACGAGATGCACGTTGATCCTCCTACTTCACACCTAATTGACTTCTCGATCATGCATCATCATGATACATGCCGAACAACAGGACATTCGTACCGAATGGCTACGCCAGGCAGACGAGCTCCGCTAGACTCGAGCTGACATTCATACATTGACCGAGCGGCAGGAGCTAATGAATGTTATGTTACGCCGCATGCATGCATGACTACCATGTAGGCCGGGGACATTATAAACTGCTTATCACCTTTCCTCCTGTTACGAAAAAAATGGAGAGAGAGATCGCACAAACGTAAAAGAACACACAAGCTTTATGAGGTTTATCCTAAATCGGGCTACGTCCTCGGGCGGAGACAACTCTCTTTCGTTATGGAATAATGATGATTACAAGGATACAAAATAATCCAATCGTCATGGAGTTTATATAGGGAACTCCAATATAAAATAGGAAACAAAAATCCTAAAACCGTCTAAGTTTCGAGGTCTCTGCCTTGACATGAATCATCTTCAGAGCACAAAAAACTTCAACGCCATGCCACGCCGCCTAGGGACTACCTAGGGACTATTACCAAGTATTGATGTTAAGTAAGTCCAAATAGTGGTGGAACTTGTTATGAGGAACAAACTTGGTGAACATACCAGCTAGTCTTCAGTGCCAATCTTCTTCACCTTGATCATCTTCCCAATGCGGATGAAGTGATATCTATCATCAATGTGTTTGGTTCTTTCATGACGCAGTTGGTCCTTAGCTAAACCTATTGCACTCAAACTATCACAGCATACTATAGCATGCTCCTGATGTAATCCAAGATTTCCAACTAGGCCTTTCAATCAGATGCCTTTCTTAACAACTTTTGTCGATGCCATATACTCTGCCTTTGTGGTGGATAATGTAATTGGTGGTTGGAGTGTAGCTTTCCAACTAATAACAAAGCCACCCAAAGTGAAAACATAGTCTGTCATAGATCGTCTTCCATCAATATTTATAGCATAGTCCTAATCTGAGCACCGTGCAACCAAGCACTCTTTGTCACCGCTTGCTAGTGCTCTTATCCAGAATTTCTCATAAACCTATTGACAACAATAACTGCATGAGCAATGTCAAGTCTTGTGCAAACCATGACATACATCAGATTTTCAACTACACTAGCATAAGGAACTCGAGACATGTACTCCTCTACTTCTGATTTTGGTGCAAAGGCAACAGAGAGATGAATATTTGCAACTGATGGAGTATTCAAAGGCTTCTCTCTAGACATTCCAAACCTGGATAAAATCTTTTGAATATAAATTTTCTGATATAAGAAGAGTTTATTTGTGTGCAATGCCTGGATATAAGAAGAGTTTATTTGAATATCAACCTGGATAAATTTTCATTCTCAAAATCTTCTATGTTGCACCAAGATCGTTCATGACGAATTCTGCAATGTGGAGCTTTTACAAATTCTGAATGTTTGTCATGTCTCTAGCAGCAATGAGTCAACATATAAGCGCAGATAGATGGTGGAGTTGTCCTTCACCTTCTTGTTATATACACAGCAATCATAGGGACTTCGGCTAAATCCCTTAGAGATCATGAAGCTGCAAACCTCTTGTACCATAGTTTGGGAGACTACGTCAGGTCATATAGAGATTTCTTCAGTCTATCAACGTGATCCTCCTTTCCTGCAAAGGAGAATCCCTTTGCTTGGCTCATAAGAATGTCTTCTTCAATTCTCTATGGAGGAAAGTAGTCTTCACATCTAGTTGCTCTAGTTCTAGATTCTGATGTGCTACACGAGCAATCAACATCCTGATAGAAGTATGTCTGACAACAGATGAGAATATCTCATTGTAGTCTATACCTTCTTTCTGACTATAACTTTTAGGAACCAACCACGCTTTGCATCTTGTTCCTTCAACTCCTGGAATTTCAGATTTCTTTTCGAAGACCCACTTGGAGCCAACAATCTTTCTTTCTTTAGGCAATTTGACCAACTCCCATGTCCGATTCTTGTGGAGAGATTCTATCTCCTCACCCGTAGCTGCAATCCATTTTCAAATTCGGCACATGTGATGGCATTCCTATAAGAGGACGACTCTAGGAACTCCACCTCTTCAGCTACCTGCAGTGCATAAGAAACCATGTCCTTGAAGCCATATCGCTTAGGAGGATCCACTTTTCTGCGAGGACGTCTAGCGACAATTGACTCCTCTTTAGGTTGCTCATCAGATTTTTCATATTCTATTGCTGCTTCTTGATATGATCCCTCAGCATCATCCCCAACCAGAGTGACTTCAACCTCCACTTATTTGATGACACTCTCTTCAACATCCACCTTCAACTTACACATTTCTGCTGTGGATGACTTTGTGTTCTAAAGGAGACCAGATTTTGTTGCCCTTCACTCCTACACCATATTCCATGAACAACCCCTTCTTTGTCCATTGGCTCCAACTTTCCTTAATTGACGGATAATATGTTGGACAACAAAAAACATTTACATTTGGTATAATTAGCAAGATTTCTTGATCATACCTCAGTTGGAGTCTTGAAATCAATCGTAGTCATCGGGATTCTATTCACCAAGTAGCAAGTTGTGTTAACAACTTCAGCCCAAAACGTTCTATTTAGGCTAGCATTAGAGAGCATGCACATTGCTCTTTCCAAAAGTGTATTGTTCATTCGTTCTGCAACTCCATTTTACTAGAGTATCTCTGACAGTTTGATGCCTGACAATGCCTTCATCTTTGCAGAACTTGTTGAATTCAGTAGAATAGAACTCCAAACTATTATCAATGCGAAGACGCTTCATCTTCACCTTCTTCGACTGATTTTCCACCAAAACCTTTCACTGCTTGAAGATCTTGAAGGACTCACTCTTGTGCTTAATCAAGAATACCCAAGTCATACTCGAGTAGTCATCAATCACGGACAAGAAGTATCTAGCACTTTCCAATGATGGAACACGAGACGGACCCCAAAAATCAACATAGATGTAGACAAGTGTCGCCTTCGTCTTATGCACTGCATTGCCAAACTGAAGCCTTCAGTGTTTGTCGAATACACAGTGCTTGCATAAATTAGTTTCTTATATTTTTTGACCTCCCAAAAGACCTCGCTTGTTGAGAATATTTATTCTATTCTGACTCATATGCGCAAGCCGTATGTGCCACATCCTGGAGGCTTCTGATTTCACTGCAGCAATGCCAGATATTGTACTGCCTTGTGGTATATATAAGGACTTTTGTCTGACTCCCTTCAGAACTATAGAATCACCCTTCACGACCGTGACGATGCATCCAGTAACATTGATCTGACAACCCTTAGAGTCAAAGACTCCAAATGATATCAAATTCTTCTTTAGTTGTGGAACATGGCGGACATTTGTAAATGTTCTCATAAGATTGTCATGAGTCTTGATCTGCACAGAACTGATCTCAACTATCTAACATGATGCATTATTACCCATAATGAAATTTCCACTGTCAAACTTCTAATAAGATGAGAACCATTCTTTATTCGGAGTCATATGAAAGGAATACCCTGAATCAAGAACCCAACCATCCTCTAGACATTCTTGGTCAGTAGCAGTCAGAACCAAGTCATCTTCAGAATTTTTTGTTTCATGTGTAACCGCAACAACTGGGGCATTTTTCTTCTTTGGGCAATCTTTCTTCCAATGTTCTAGTGCTTTGCACTAATTACAGGTGTCTTTTGCATTGATTTTCATCTTCTTTGGCTTTGATTTCTTTGAATTCGAAGATTGTCCTTTCTCCGTGATCGATACCTGATGCATGCAAAATATAATATATATTTAGTAGTACATTTAATCTCATTTCGAATCATTTTCTAATAGCATGCATCATTTATAGACTTATTTACATAATTTATAAAATAAAAATATACTCAAATATTGTATTTTATTAGGAAGCAAGACAATTGAATTACAAAGCCAACAAAAAAAAACTGCACTCAAATCAGAATTAAAACGAAGCCAGAAAGTGGAAAATAGTGAAGCAAGGTTGAAATAGCACTTTAACGGGCCGTGAAAGAATTTTAACGGGTCGTCAAAATGGCTGTCAATGTCATTAACAAACCATTAAAATGCATTTCGAGTTGCCCCGAGTCACCGCCGTGACCAGGCCTTCACGGGCCGTGAAATCCATAATTTTCACACTGTAAGGGCCGTGAAAAGCCTCTCACAGGCCATGAAAATTCATTCATAACTCGATTCGGACACTACTTAAGTCGTTAAAACGCTATTACGGGCCGTGACAGACCCTAGATTCGAGATTTGGATGAATTTTTGAAAGAATTTCAATTGCACAAGGACTCCTACTCATATTATATGATCCTATGATGATTTGGAAACATATTGTGATCCAAAATTTTGGAGTTTGACAAGGCTAAAATGTCAGAATTAATTCAAATCTGAATTTACCTTATTTTACATAGAAAAATGTTTATGTTCTTCTCCGATCCATGGAAACTCAAAACCCTATAAATAGAGGTCTTCTACAGCTAGAAGAGATCATGCTAGGACTTGCAATCGATTCCTTCAAGCCAAGAACAAAGGAATACTTTTGAAAAACGAGCGAGAAGACTTCTACTCAATAGACTCGTGCGAGAATTGTGTAGTGGCTCCCAAATATATTTTTTTAGAAATCAAGAACACGAAGCCAAAAAGTAGAAAATAGTGAAGCAAGGCTGAAACGACACTTTAACGAGCCGTGAAGGAATTTTAACGGACCGTGAAAATGGTTGTCGAACACATTAACAGGCCGTCAAAATGTATTTCGAGTTGCCCTGAGTCACGGCCGTGACCAGGGTTTCACATGCCTTGAAATCCATAATTTTCACACTGTAAGGGCCGCGAAAAGCCTCTCACAAGCCGTGAAAACCCCAATCCTAAGCCAATTCGGACATTGTTTAAGTTGTTAAAACGTTATTACATGCCGTGACAGACCCAAGATTCGAAATTTGGATGGATTTTTTTAAAGAATTTTAATTGCACAAGGACTCTTACTCGTATTATATGATCCTAGGATGATTTAGAAATATATTATGACCCAAATTTTGGAGTTTTAGAAGGCCAAAATTTCAAAATTAATTCAAATCCGAATTTACCTTATTTTACATAAAAATGTTGATGTTCTTCTCCGATCACATGAAAACTCAAACCCCTATAAATAGAGACCTTCTATAGGTAGAAGAGATCATGCTAGGACCGGCAACCGAATCATTCGAGCCAAGAACAAAGAAGCACTTCTGAAGAAAGAGCGAGAAGACTTCTGCGAGTAGACACGTGCGAGCATTGTCTAGAAAGCAAGAACGCTGAATTACAAAGCCGGAAAGTGAAAAACAGTGAAGCAAGGCTGAAATGGCACTTTAACGGGCCATGAAGAAATTTTAACGGGACGTGAAAATGGTTGTCAAACTCATTAACAGTCCGTTAAAATGTATTTCGAGTTGCCTTGAGTCACGGCCATGACCAGGCCTTCATGGGCCATGAAATCCATAATTTTCACACCATAAGAGTAATGAAAAGCCTCTCACAGGCCGTGAAAACCTATTCCTAAGCCGATTCAGACATTGTTTAAGAAGTTAAAATATTGTTACAGGTCGTGACACAACCAGATACGAGATTTGGATGGATTTTTTTAAAGAATTTCAATTACACAAGGATTCCTGCTCATATTATATGATTATAGGATAATTCGAAAACATATTATGACCCAAATTTTGGAGTTTGACAAGGCCAAAATTTCAAAATTAATTCAAATCCGAATTTATCTTGTTTTACATAGAAAGATTTATGTTCTTCTCCGATCACATGGAAACTAAAACCCCTATAAATAGAGGCCTTTTACAGCCCAAAATCTTATGTCATCTCCTATTAACATCTAAGATTTGATAGATAAGTAAATTAGTGATGTGATTTGTGTGGAGTGTGATTAACTTGCTGATTTATTGGACTATATGCTAAAATGCAAAAGACTAATGCCTAGGCGTAGACTACGTAGAAATGAAAACTGAACAGAATTGAAAATGCAACGTAATGATGTATGACCTAAACTCCTCACTTCACTAAATTGCAAGTGCACAAATCAGAGTAGTAGACCTGAATGTCGTATCCACAGTGATTTAAAACTTAAGATTCACTAACTAATCTAGATTAATCCTAAACTAAGTTAACTCTAATATTCTGCTATAGATGGATTAGAACAACTCAACAGTAATGATCATATGATCCAACCTATAAAATTTTCTCTCGCAATACATTAAAACAAGAACTAATTATCATACTTTCATATGAATGTTAGTTTGGCTGATTTAAAAAGGGTTTCAACTAATATTAGATTGTCAAGGAACTTGTGACAACTACTAGTATGCTAACATTCCTTTCAGACATAAGCATAACAAGTAAAGTCACAAACCAAAGGTAGTAGCAATCACAAGACAATATAATAATTCAACTCATAATATCGAACATAATCAGAACCACAAACCAACGCTAATGCTCTTGGTTTATCTCTAAACATCAAGGGAATCTTGAATCAATCTCTCGATTGCCATTTCAATATGAAGTTCTTATTAATAAAAGTTGAATGGATATATCA
This sequence comes from Pontederia crassipes, assembly GCA_030549335.1. NCBI lineage: Eukaryota > Viridiplantae > Streptophyta > Magnoliopsida > Commelinales > Pontederiaceae > Pontederia > Pontederia crassipes. The sequence continues at coordinate 32,561,991 of CM060197.1, forward strand.
AAACTCAGCATGGATAGATTGAAATCAGAAAATAAATCAATGTTCTTAACTCATTTCTGAGTAGGAAATGAATCTGAAATCAACTTCTCAGTTGCCATTACAAATAGGATTCACATAAATAAGAATAGATTCCAAAACATTCAAAACTATACTAACATTAGTGATAAAATCAGTGTTGTTCATCATCCATTCATAACAAAAATTAGACTATTAACCTATATAAGAGAGCTAAGATTTAACACCTCATAGATGATGAAATCAATAAAAAATAGATGAGGAACGGAATAAAAAACATTATAAAATATAAAAATGTCATATTCAGCTTGAAGTCTCCTCTTGGCTCCTTCTTGTCCTTTCTTTAGCTCCATGGTGTAGAATGTGGAGAATGGTGGAAGCCCCCTTTCTTCTCCTGGAATCCCCCTTTTATATGTCATTTCATCACCCTTTGATCCCAATCAGAAGTTTCTATTCCTTTCTTGCTTTTGGCAGCCTATAGACTTGTGGTCCCCCTCCTTTTCCAGCAAAGATGTGTGTCTTTTATCCTTGATTTGGAGGCTGAAATAATATGAACAGCAAGCATCAAAACTCTCCAATAGAAATTAGATAAATAAGAACGAAATCAGTATATTATCCAGCTCAAATGTGCAAATATAAGATATCATTATGCTGAGAAGATCAATGCATATATATTAAGCATAATTATCCAAATATAAACATTTCAAGGCTTATATGCACATGATTCAGAAGGAAAATGAGTAAAATTATGGTATGATCAGTTAGTGATCAAACTCCCCCAAGCTTAGTCTTTTACTTATCCTCAAGCAAAATATTCAGATATTAAGAATAAGATTTGAATCAAATAGTTCACAAATGAATTCAGAACCAACTCTTTAGAATCAAATGAGTTAACCACTTTGCTAACACTCCCTGCCATTCTTTCCAATTCCCAATTTCTAGCTGGGCAAAAGCAAATTTAAGCCATGAAAGAAGTACTAACGACAACTGATTTGAATTTCATGGATTTTCAACTTTACTAAAAAGGTTGAACTACCAATCTCTTGATGAACAGATTTAGGTATTGCTTAAATAGGATAAATTAACCTGACTTTTATTCATGATGATGCAAATAAATAGGTTTGGGCTTGATTTTTATTCATGCTGGTCATCAGGATAAAAATCCTGGCTTTATTCAGGAGAGCTTCCATCTTAGATTTGGCTCTCTTTATTCATGCATGCAAGCAATGCAAAATGCAAGTTTTGGTTTTCTCTTTTTCTTTATTTTTTTTCTTTTCTATTCACGAAGTGAGAAGTAGTTTGAACTCAAGTAAGGTTTAGATTCCTTAATAGAAAGAGTCAAGTTTTCCTATTTATCATAGCAGCAAAAGCCTTGATTCCATTCTAGATATCTTCTAATTTCTAACCAATCCATGAGTGTCAGCTAGTGTTACCCACAAAAAGAAAAAATTCAGCTGAATTGAATTCAAATGCATTTGAATATGAGCTTATTGAAGATAAAAGATTAACAATCAAATTAATGATTACTTTGTGTTGGAGTGTACTAGTTGTTATACTAAAGGATTTCTGCTTAACATTGATGAATATAAATGATAACATGAGTTGAGATGAATTATAGTGATAGCAATGATAACCTGGTTATAGATATGATATGAACTTTTGAAAATGATGTTAAAGCATGGTAATAGAGTTCAGAAATGTACCAAGTACCTCCCCCAAGCTTATCATCAACACTGCCCTCAGTGATGAATCATCCAAGCAATGGAGAGGGTTGGGTGGGTGTTCAACTTTTGAAATGAGAGGTAGGCATGTCTTGCTTTACTTCTTCTTTGGGTCTATCATTTCAACATTTGATATCAGGAATGGATTTGATCAACTCTTCCTAGTATTGAATCAAATCTGCAATCAATTGAAGAATGATCAATTTAGCAATCAATAAAATGCAATAAGGATTAAGAAATTCATTGAAATTTGGCAAAATCAGATGTGGACAACTGATATGAATAAGAAATCACAGTTATTATTATGATGGTCATAACATGAGCTAAGTAAGGATATCAATTGCATTTCAATGAAAACTCAAAGTTGTGAGTTTAAGAGTACTCCCTAAGCTGAAAGTTCAGTGGTAGATTACGTTCCTCTCTGATTTATTCCTACAAAACAAAGAGAAATTAGATATAAAAAATTTTGGGTTGACTCCCAAGAAGCGCCATACTTTAATGTCTTAGGCTAGACATTGTTGCATTCAGTATTAGCTAAGGAATTCATATGGATTTGATAGCATAAGCACTTCCTTAGCTGGATTCTCTACTGTGGGATTGTACAATTTCAGTGTTTGTCCATTCACTTTGAAAATATCTGAATTGTCATTCTCAAGATCCATAGTTCCAAAAGGATAAACTTTGTGAACTTTAAAAGGTCCACACCATCTGAATTTTAGTTTTCCAGGGAATAGCTCGAGCCTTGAATTGTATAATAGAACCAAGTTTCCTTCCTTGAATTTCTTCTTCAAAATTTTGTTATCATTCCACCTCTTTGTTCTCTCTTTGTAAAATTCAGAATTGTGGTCACCATTGAGCTTGATTTCATCTGATTCATCCAACTGAAGTAATCTCTTCTGTCCACAAGATTTCATTTCATAGTTTAGAACTTTAGCAGCCCAATATGCCTTGTGTTTAAGCTTAATTGACAAATGACATGTTTATCCATAGATCAATTTATATGGAAAGACACCAATTGGAGATTTATAAGCTGTTCTATAAGCCCAAAGTGCATCATTCAATTTACTACTCTAATCCTTCCTAGTCAATGAGACAGTCTTCTCCAAGATGGTTTTAATTTCCCTATTTGAAATTTCAGCTTGGCCATTGGTTTGTGGATGATAAGATGTTGAAGCCTTGTGATTGAATCCATACTTGCTTAGCAGGTTTTCAAAACTCCTCTCAATAAAGTGGCTTCCTCCATCACTGATAATATCTTGGGAAAATGATATCTTTGAACAATTCCCCATACATCAAAAACTTCAACTTCCAGAATTCCATTTTGGGGCATTTCATGTCTTCTAGAAATTGTCCCTGCTCTTTGACATATATCACATCTCTTCACATAAAAATGAGCATCTTTAAATAGAGAAGGCCAATAGAATCCTAATTGAAGTACCTTAGTAGCTGCCTTTTGAGTAGCTCCATGTCCTCCATAAGGTGAAGAGTGGCATTGATGTAGAATGTCCTGGAATTCATATTCTGGCACACATCTTCTAAACATTATATTAGGGGACTTCTTGAATAGAAATGGATCATCCCAATAGTAATCCTTGATGTCATAAAAGAACTTTTTCTTTTGCTGATATGAGTAATCAATTGGAATGATTCCACAATCTAAATAATTGACAATATCAGCATACCATGGAGCTTGAGTAGTTGAGATGGCCATTAGAAAATCACCAGGAAAAAAATGATTAATAGGAATTGTGGGAGATTCATGACTTCTTTCCAATCTAGACAAATGATCAGCTACTAAGTTTTTAGTGCCTCTCTTTTATTTGATTTCCACATCAAAATCCTGAAGTAGTAGAGTCCATCTTATCAATCTTACCTTTGATTGCTTCTTGTTAATAAGATGCCTCACAACTTGGTGATCAATGTATACAATTAGCTCCAACAAGGTATGATATGAACTTATCAAAAGCAAATACCACAACCAATAACTCTTTTTCAGTAGTAGCATAATTGACTTGAGCTTCATCAAGAGTCTTGCTAACATAGCAAATAACATGATGTCTTTTATCTTTGGTTTGGCCTAGGACTGCCCCCACTGCTTGATCAAAAGCATCATATATCGCTTCAAATGGCAAAGACAATCTAGTGGTTGTACAATTGGGGTTGATGTTAAAGCTTGTTTCAGTTGGTTGAAAGCCTTCAAATATTCTTCATCAAAGTTGAATTCAGAATCCTTTACTAACAACTTTGTGAGGGTCTAGTTATCATTGAGAAGTTCTTTATAAATCTTCTATAGAAGCCTGCATGACCTAAGAAACTTCTTATTGCTTTGACATTTTTGGGTGTTGGTAGTTTCTCAATAGCTTCAATTTTGACTTTATCCATTTCAATCCCCTGCTAAAGACAATGTACCCTAGAACAACTCCTTCTTGAACCATAAAGTGGCATTTCTCCCAATTAAGAATCAGGTTGGACTCCTTGCATCTTTGTAGTACCTTTGTCAAATTCTCTAAACAACTTTCCAAAGAATCTCCATATACTGAAAAGTCATCCATGAAAACTTCCATAATATCTTCAATGAAATTTGAGAAAATTGACATCATACACCTTTGAAATGTAGTTAGGGCATTGCATAAATCAAATGGCATTCTTCTATAAGAAAATGTCCCATATGAACATGTAAAAGTTGTCTTGTCCTGATCTTGAGAGTGAATTGGAATTTGTAAGAATCCTGAATAGCCATCTAAGTAGCAAAAATAAGAATGCTTGGCTAGTCTCTCTAGCATTTGAACAATGAAAGGAAGTGAAAAATGGTCCTTCTTTATTGCCTTGTTTAATTTCATGAAATCAATACACATTCTCCATCCAGTTACTGTCCTAGTAGAAATCAACTCATTAGAATCAGATTTCACAACTCTAATTCCTCCTTTCTTTGGCACCATTTGAACTGGAGTAACCCATTCACTATCTGAAATTGAATATATGATATCAGCATTCAAAAGCTTTAGCACTTCCTTCTTCACAACTTCTTTCATAACTGCATTCAATCTTCTTTGGCCTTCAATTATGGGCTTGTAGTTGTCTTTCATAGGAATTCTGTGCATACAAATTGATGGGTTGATTCCTTTGATATCATCAATTGAATATCCAATTACTTCCCTATATATCTTCAATCTTTTCAATAGCTCTTGAACTTGATTTTTGGTTAACTTGGCATTGATTATCACTGGATATGTGGAGTTTTCCCCTAGAAACTCATACTTCAGATGTAACACCCTGAAATCGCACCCTGCCACGTGGTAGAATACGCTTTGAGAACGCTACGGGTCATCCTTACGTGTACATCTTATTGACAAAAAATATGACTTTGACTAGTCAACTCAAACATCGATAAAGGCAAAAGACTTAATCATCATTAAGAATAAAAGAGAGTAACACCATAATATGCGGAAGACTGATAAATGACTTCATAGGAGTCCAAAGGAAAACTAATACATCAAGTAATAAAAAGAAAGAAAAAAGCTATCCATCATCTAAAGGACTCTATAATCATGTGCAGCCATCTACGAGCTCGATCTGTCACCGTTGGCCACCTTCATCATTCTGACCTTGGCCTGCATTTAAGAACATGTAGAGGAGAACCTCCCTATGAGTTTTACAACTCAGTATAGAAGTAAGATAAACATCATAATAGGATCATGATACTAGACATGAATCATAAAGAGAACATCATCATATAAGATGAAAGATGAATCATGATCATAATAACAGTAAAGAATCATGGAATTGACATAATAATTCATTATAAAATTGGCAAAAGTCGATCATCATAAGAGAAATTCTTTAATCATATGTGTTCATCTTCTTCATCATCTTATTATTCATCTTTGACTTATTTGGGATATATTTCAACCCACGGGGAGGCCTGCCTCAACCCGTCCATCATCATCATCGTAACTGGTAAAGTCAGCCCATAACTGACCGTAGTCAGCCCATAACTGTCCGAGAACAGCCCATAACCTGGTCATCACCGGTCCATTATAAAAGAGCTCTCCATTTAACGATTTACGTCTTTTATCTTGCATCTTTTAATTAATCAAATCACTTCTTGATAAGAACTTTAAATCAGAATAAAAGGCAAGATCATGAAGAGTTAATCAGGGGTGTAAATGTAATAATCATCATCATCACTATGATCTAGTGTAGGAAAACAAACCAAGGATCTAAACATCGTAAGATTGACTAAGATCGTGTCGGGACCAGGGTCGAGTAGGGAGAAAAATCGGGCTGAGTTCATCGGTCATCATCGGTAAAAAATTAGGGAAAACCCAGGCTGAGTTCGGGTGGCTGGGTCGGGTCGTTTTCTTCTCGAAATCGTCATTTTGCCCGACTGTTCGTCGTGCAAGGAACTCGGTCTGGATCATCTTCAACTCGGGCCAGGTTCGTCCGTTTGTAGAGCTCAGCGAGCGTGGTAATGGAGGATCACGAACTCGGTTCGGTGAAGGACCTGCCCGAGCCGAGTTCCAGTGAACCCGGGCGGGGTTCTTCTTACGCAGAATCTGCGCAGTTCGCGTTCCGATCATCTTCTCTGGCGATTGCCAGCACACATCAACATCATAGAACATCATGCAATAACCAGGAACTACCTAGAACATGCTTCAAGTCTAAAATCAAGATTCTATCACGAATCTATCCTAGTTTCATACTTTTTTAGTTTCTGTCCAAGAAACTGTTGTCGCTGTCTTCCTCTTCCTCTTCTTCCTCTTCCTCTGTCGGTCCCTCTTGGTTCAGGCGCGTTCATCGTTGTCCACGTCCTCCCGCACATCTCCTGTGGCTAAGAAAGGTCTACCCAATAGAATTGGAGTATTCAAGTCTTCATTCATATCAAGAACAACAAAATCTATAGGAATGTAGAACTTTCCAACTTTCAATGGTATGTCTTCAAGAATTCCATGTGGGTACTTGATTGATCTATTAGCTAGCTGCAAAGACATATTAGTGGGCCTCAAATCTCCAACTTCTAATTTTTTGCATTGTGACAAGGGAATCACACTAACAAAAGCTCCTAAATCACACATAGCCCTCTGAATCCTTTTGTTTCCAATCTCATAATGAATTGAAAAGTTTTTTGGATCCTTCAATTTTGGAGGGATCTTGTTTTGAATTATAGCTGAGGCTTCTTCAGTTAAGGCTATAGTCTCATGCTCCATAATCCTTCTCTTCTTAGTTAGGATCTCTTTAAGAAACTTGGCATAGGATAGCATTTCCTGAATGGCTTTCACAAATGGCACATTAATGTAAGGCTTCTTCAGAATTTCCCAAAATCTACTATATTGTTGATCTTGTCTAGCCATGAGTAGCTTCTGTGGGAATGGTACAGGTTTATATCATATTTAAACAGAAAAAATAGGGGGTCCGCTTTACTAATCTACTTTTTCAAAATCTGAAGAAGTTCTCATAGAACTTCGCGAATCATCTGTTAATAGTTCTTTATAAATCCTTGCATTGACTTCCTCTTGAGTGTTTTTAGTCTTGTTCTTAACTATAATTTCTTCCACAACCTCTTCCGAAGTTGTTGATATTGGATTGACTCTAGTTGAATTGTCTTCAATAGGATTTATTGGTTCTTCAATAATTCTACCACTCCTGAGTTGAATAGCTTGCACTTGCTCTTTATGATTGATTTCTGGTTGTCTTGGAAAAATCCTTGGAGTTCTAGTTGAAGTACTAGCTTGCTGAGCTATCTGATTTTCAACCATCTTATTATGAGCACTTAAACTTTCAATTTGAGAAGATAATTTTAGCATTACTTCAGTTTGTCTTTGTCTATCTTCCTGTCTTTCTTTCTCTTGTCTTTGTATAGCTTCATCTTACTTTTCTTGCTTCTTCCACATTGCTTCTTCCACAATTTTAGTTGCCAATTGGAATTTTGAATTTGTGGTGCTTGATAGTGATTTACCTTGTATGAAAAATAAGGATGATTTCTATTCTCATAATTGTAATACTCAAGAGGAGGATTCACATCATAATTCATCACTGCATTGACTTGATAAATAGTTTGCTCATATTGTTGCATAATCAAATTGCAACTTTCTCTTACATGCCCCTAGTTTCCACAAACATAACACCTACTTCAAGTGGTGGTTATCTTGTTCACATTGGATGATAGGTTAAGTTTCTCCAAAGCTTTTTGTAGAGCTTCCTCAACTTGGGCAGAAATATTATTAACTTGATTTTCAGATTGTGGTCTCCTTGCTCTATCATGAGTTAAAAAATGATGGTTCTTGGCTATATTTTCTATCAACTGATATGCCTCATCAATGTTCTTGGAAGCAAATATTCCACCAGCAGCAGTGTTCAAAGCTACTTTAGATGGATAATTCAGTCCTTTGTGAAAGTAGTTCACCAATTTTCATTTCTCAAATCCATGGTGTGGGCATGCCCTCAACAAACATTGAAGTCTTTGCCAAGCATCACAGATGTTCTCCTAGTCTAATTGATAGAATCTAGTAATTTGATTTCTAAAGTAATCAGTCTTGGAGGAAAGAATTCAGATAAAAAATAATTGCACAATTGAATCGCAAGTAGCAATTTATTCAGGAGTGAGAGACTTGTACCAAATCTTGGTTCTATCCTTGAGTGCAAAAGGGAACAATCTCATGTAGACAGCATTCATGGGAGTGTTTTGAAAGTGACCAGTGTAGGATCCCAAAGGACACCAAGAGGGGGGGCGGGACTGAAATGCTGTTAAATAAAAAATATCGATTTCACAAATATCATCGCGAAAGCACAAAAACTGATTCTTTAAAACCTTTTAAAATAAAACAATTCAGATCTAAAGCATGTATTCTTTTCTTCTTTTAATTTTTCAATTTCGTGTATTAATGTTTCATTTTACTCTTTATTTGAAAAATATTTTTTTATAAGAGAGGAGAGTTCTTTAATTCACATCTAAAGAAAAAAATTCTTCAGAAGAGTTCGATGAGTCATAATTTGAATTTGAAGGGATAGAAATTACCTCATCGTTGTGTGCCATCAAGCATATGTATGTTTCATCATTAAAAGAGCTTGATGAACTACTTGTTTCACTAGACTCTTCATATTTTTTCTTTTTACCTTTTTGGGATTTTTCTTCTTTGTGGTGTTTGTATGAATTTTTGGTTGGCTTCTCATTCCTGTCTTTCTTTTTAACCAACTTGAGATACTTATCTAAATTTCTTGAGTAGGGTGCAAGTTTCTTTTCATCCACTTCCTCTTCACTTGAATCTTCTTCTATCGTATTTTCCTTCAATGCCAATGTTTTCTTCTTGGGGGCTTTTTCTTCTTGTTCTTCTTGGATTGAGATCTCATAGGTTAGAAGTGAATTAATAAGATCATCAAAATCCAATTTGTTCAAATCATTTTTCTTCGATCACGGTCCTCTTCAATTCAAGCATAATATAAATGGGGGAGAGAGAGAAAATCAAATGCAAAGACACGGTAATTGTTGATAAGGTTTGGCCACACCTTGGCCTACATTCCCGCTCCGACTTCTCGACCTTGAGACCGCCAGAGATTCCACTAGTACTCTTCTTTTGTTCCAAATGGGACAAGAAATAAAGTCCTTTACATCAACCACCTTTTCTCCGCTTCGAGAAGTAAGGCAACTCCTCCTCCCAGTAAGCTAATCGATTTCTTCAAGAAATTTCTTCAGCTTCCGCGCTTGTTCGATCGACCAGTCCGTCGACTGATACATCGACCAGTATCAGCTCATGATCGTCTATCGCAGGCTCAGTATTTTTTGGTCGACCGGCATCTTCTCTTCGGTCGACCGGTGTCATCTCGATCGGCCTTCTTTGCTTCGATCGACAAGTTGACCGACCTGCATTGTTTTGATCATAACTTTCTGCACAGTTATCCAAATTAGATGATCTTAGAGTCTATGGAAAGCTAACAGAATTCTCTACAATTTTGTGATTAATATTCATTCAAAATCTAATCATTTCATAGTCAATTTTGTAATCAAATTTTATGCATAAAGTTATCTATTTTTCTTAAACTTTTTCATCATTTGAATTTTAATCTTTTGAGGTTTGTTTCATCAAAATATAATTTTATATGTCATTAAAACTTTGACCCAACAATCTCCCTCTTTTTGATGAAGACAAACTGAGAAATATGAAAAATATATAAGTTGGCGAAAAAGTTGTAAAATCTTGTAAAAACCATTTTACTCCCCCTAACACTTGACTTTTCTCACAATAGGAGATATTAATATAAATATTGATTGTAAGGTAATCTTCATATAAAGTACATTGAGGTCATATTTCTCCTATATTTCTCCCCTTTTTGTTTCATCAAAAAGTAGTTTGTAAATGAAACATATAAGAAACCGTATGTAACTCCCCCTTAATCAATTTTACAAAAAATTTATTCTTCCCCCTTTTGTCAATTAATAGGCATGTAGAGTATTGCATGTTTTGAAAGATAACCCCCCCTAAATTTATGGCTACTTTATAATGAAAACCATTTATCAAGGACAAAACAAAAATATATGAAGAATCAAAATATGGCATAAAACTTTGATTCAACAATGATGTTCATGATATGTCAAAATAACATTTAATCATGCTCCCCGATTACTGTTAAATTTTCATTTATATGTTCCTCCTTTTTAAAAAAAAAATAGTAGTTTTGAAATTTTGAGTGACATAAAAAGGTAGATGATACTTTTACTATAATCTTTGTGTCTCCACATTTCCAATTACATATGTCATTTGTATGTGAGACATACCTAAAATATAATTAACTTTTGGTACCCAAACTTCTTTGGGTCTAGTTTTGTTAGATATTGTTCCTTTCAGAACCCAAATCATGCCTTGTTGTGTTAATTTTCTTATTTTGCATTGATATTCATAATGACCATAAGAGCCACATGAAAAACATTTGAAATGAGATTTTCTATTAATGGGATGGTTAGATTTCCAATAAGAGTTTTTATGTCCAAAATAATTCCTAAGATTATTTTTTGCTAGTTGAGAAATAGTCTTATTTTGTATATCTTTCAAAGAAACATTTTATTTCTTTACTTTTTCCAAAGAACATGTTAGTTTTACAACTTCACATTCATGCATGATTTCCAAAGTATCAATTTCGTTTTTTAGTTTTCATTTTCCAAAAAGCATGCATTCTTTTCTTCTTTTAATTTTTTAATTTCGTGTATTAATGTTTTATTTTCCTCTGTAATTTAAAAATATCTTTTTATAAGAGAGGAGAGTTCTTTATTCAAATCTAAAGAAAGAATTTCTTCGGAAGAGTTCGATGAGTCATAATTTGAATTTGATGGGTTAAAAATTACCTCATCGTTGTGTGCCATCAAGCATATATATGTTTCATCATTAAAAGAGCTTGATGAACTACTTGTTTCACTAGACTCTTCATATTTTTTCTTTTTACCTTTTTGGGATTTTTCTTCTTTGTGGTGTTTGTATGAATTTTTGGTTGGCTTCTCATTCCTGTCTTTCTTTTTAACCAACTTGAGATACTTATCTAAATTTCTTGAGTAGGGTGCAAGTTTCTTTTCATCCACTTCCTCTTCACTTGAATCTTCTTCTATCGTATTTTCCTTCAATGCCAATGTTTTCTTCTTGGGGGCTTTTTCTTCTTGTTCTTCTTGGATTGAGATCTCATAGGTTAGAAGTGAACTAATAAGATCATCAAAATCCAATTTGTTCAAATCCTTTTTCTTCGATCATGGTCCTCTTCATATGCCATTTGGAGGAGAGAGACCTGAGAATCTTTTTCATTTTTTGGAGATTAGATCTTAGCTCGCCAAAGGAGGCTAAGCCATTCAAAAAATCATTAAAATGAGCAACCATATCATTTATGGATTTATTATCATGCATTTTGAAGGAATCATATTGATGGTTTAAAATATTTAATCTAGATTATTTAATTTTGTCGGTTCCTTCATAAGTAGTGATGAGTTTTTCCCAAATCTCGATTGTAGTTTTACAACTTGAAATCCGATGAAACTCTATTGAATCAAAAAATATTTTTTGCTTTGCAATCAAAAAACTCTTTAGAATCAGTATGTAACTTTTTATGAACATAATAACCTTTTTCATCTATGTCCCACATGTCGATATCAATAGAACAGATATGTGCTTGAATTCTAATTTTACAATATGCAAAGTTTGATGCATTTAAAAGGGGAGGACGACTTATTGATTGCCCTTTGGCAAAACCAATTGCACTGATGTCATGGCTCTTCAAGATTATTAAATCTTAAAACAAGACGATCAAATCTTAAAACTATTAGATCTAAAAATGATTAGATCTTAAAACAAGAGCAACCAGCTCCGAGACCAATTGTAGGATCCCAAAGGTCACCAAGAGGGGAGGGGGTGAATTGATGTTAAATAAAAAATATCGATTTCACAAATATCCTCGCGGAAGCACAAAAACTGATTTTTAAAACCTTTTAAAATAAAATGCAAAGGACATGGTGATTGTTGATGAGGTTTGGCCACACCTTGGCCTATGTCCCCGCTCCGACTTCTCGACCTCGAGACCACTGGAGATTCCACTAGTACTCTTCCTTTGTTCCAAATGGGACAAGAAAGAAAGCCTTTTACATCAACCACATTTTCTCCGCTTCGAGAGGCAAGGCAACCTCTCCTCCTAGTAAGCTAAACTATTTCTTTTGCTCAAGAGGTAAGATTTTGAACCACTTTTACACAGGAGCTCTCTCAGTTTTTTCTGAACAAAAGTGTTTCTCTCTTTTACAATTCTATGCTCACAAGAAGAGAAGAGAGAAAGAAGAGAAAGCTATAAAATGAAAACTTCAAGAAATGATCTCCCTTCGATAACTTGAATTTTTCTTCAATGAGTGAATGAGTGCCTTTGCCTATGGCTTTGACACTCCTTTTATAGCCTTCAGTATGTGGAAAATTCGTCCACAAATTGTTCCACAAATTCCTCCTTCAAATTTGACCGTTATTGTTCATTTGACTGGGAGGTCTGTCGACCGCACATCTGGACCGGTCGACCGACCTATGTGACCATTGCGCGATTTCTTCAACTTCCACGCTTGATCGGTCGACCGGTCCATCGACTGATACATCAACTGGTATCGGCTCATCGTCGTCCGGGGCAGGCTCAGTATTTTTTGGTCGACCGGCATCTTCTATACGGTCGACCGGTATCATCTCGACCGGCCTTCTTTGCTTCGATTGGCAGGTTGACCGACCTGCACTGTTTTGATCGTAACTTTCGGCACAGTTATCCAAATTAGATGATCTTAGAGTCTATGGAAAGCTAACAGAATTTTCTACAAATGTGATTAATATTCATCCAAAATCTAATCATTTCATAGTCAATTTTGTAATCAAAGTTTGTGCATAAAGTTATCTCTATTTCTTTAACTTTTTCAGCATTTTTATTTTAATTTTTTGAGGTTTATTTCATCAAAATATAATTTTATATGTCATTAAAACTTTGACCCAACAAATAGTACTGCACATCTCCTTGAAATTGTCAATATGCAAAGCTGGATCTTCAGTGCCTAGTCGTACAAATTGATGTTGCCTAATCATGGTGACTAGAGTTGGATTCAACTCAAATGCAGCAGCAGGTGCAATGACTCCATCAATTGATTGTCCTCTAACATTGCTTGGTGAATAACAATCTTTCAATGTTCTTGGAGCAGCCACGATTTGATTGTTTTCACTATCTTGATTGTTTATCTCTTCTTCAAATAACCTTCTTCTTCTTTCTTCTCTTTGCAATCTTCTTCTTCTATTGAATCTTCTCTCAGGTTCAAGATCAGACAAGTATAGTTCTTCTTGACTATCTAAATCCTGCATAAATTCAAATAAGTATGAGGTTCAAACAAGAAAAATTAAACAGAATTGACAGTTCAAAGTAATTGTGAAAGTAAAAACTTGTTGATTAACTTGATGTGAATTGTGTGGAGTGTGATTAACTTGTTGATTTATTGGACTCTCTAATAAAATGCAAAATACTAAGGTCTAGGTGTAGACTATGTACAAATGAAAACTCAAAAGAATTGAAAATGCAACAAAATGATGTATGGCCTAAACTCCTCACTTCACCAAACTATAAGTGCACAGATCAAAGTAGTAGACACGAATGTCGTATCCACAGTGATTTAAAACTTAAGATTCACTAACTAATCTAGATTAATCCTAAACTAAGTTAACTCTAATATTCTACTATGGGTGGATTGGAACAACTCAACAGTAATGATCATATGATCCAACCTATAAAATCTGCTCTCGCAATACATTAAAACAAGAACTAATTATCATTCTTTCGTATGAATGTTAGTTAGGCTGATTTAAAAAGGGTTTCAACTGATATTAGATTGTCAAGGAACTTGTGACAACTACTAGTATGCTAACATTCCTTTCAGACATAAGCATAACAAGTAAAGTCACAAATTAGAGGTAGTAGCAATCACAAGACAAGATAATAATTCAACTCATAACACAGAACATAATCAGATCCACAAACCAATGCTAATACTCTTGGTTTATCTCTAAACATCAAGGAAAATCTAGAATCAATCTCTCGATTGTGATTTCAATATGAGATTCACATTAACGAAAGTTGAATGGATACATCAAAACTCATCATGGATAGATTGGAATCAGAAATCAAATCAATGTTCTTAACTCATTTCTGAGTAAGATATGAATCTGAAATAAACTTCTCAGTTGCCATTACAAAATAGGATTCACATAAATAAGAACAGATTCCAAACATTTAGAACTATACTAACATCAGTGATAAAATCAGTGTTGTTCATCATCCATTCATAATAGAAATTAGACTACTACCCTATCCTAAGAGAGCTAAGATTTAGCTCCTCATAGATGATAGATCAATAAAAAATAGATGAGGAGCATAATAAAAAACATTCTAAAATGTAAAAATGCCAGATTCAACTTGAAGTCTCCTCTTGGGACCTTCTTCTCCTTCCTTCAGCTCCAAGGTGTAGAATGTGGAGAATGGTGGAAGCCCCCTTTCTTCTCCTGGAATCCCCCCTTTTATATGTCATTTCATCACCCTTTGATCCCAATCAGAAGCTTCTATTCCTTCTGATTTATGCCATCTGTCTTGGTCCCCTCTTATTTTCAAAAAGATTCCTTTCTTGCTTTTGCCAGCCTGCAGACTTGTGGTCCCCCTCCTTCTCCAGCAAAGATGTGTGTCTTTTATCCTTGATTTGGAGGCTGAAATAATATGAAGAGCAAGCATCAAAACTCTCCAATAGAAATTAGACAAATAAGAACTAAATCAGTATATTATCCAGCTCAAATGTGCAAATGTAAGATATCATTATGCTGAGAAGATCAATGCATGCATGTTAAGCATAATTATCAAAATATAAACATTTCACGGCTTATATGCACATGAATTTAGATGGAAAATGAGTAAAATTCTACAGCTAGTGATCAAT
This sequence comes from Pontederia crassipes, assembly GCA_030549335.1. Classification (NCBI taxonomy): domain Eukaryota; kingdom Viridiplantae; phylum Streptophyta; class Magnoliopsida; order Commelinales; family Pontederiaceae; genus Pontederia; species Pontederia crassipes. The sequence goes on from CM060197.1 coordinate 32,577,186, forward strand.
TAGTTCCTCATGGGATCGACAACCTATACTTTTTACTTTATTACTTGAGCGATTAATGCACTTGCTAGCTTAATGTTATCAATTCTCTCATCAATACCAAACCTGTGGCACGAGTCTCTGCATCTAGAGGCCCTATGCCGAAGTTCACGAGTATAAAGACTGGATTTTACTTCTTTCAGACTTATAGTTTTCTTTCCGATTATCATAGATTGAATTAAAACAACATCTTCATCCTCAATCTTAATATCAATATTTTTCAGTTCTATCAACAAAGAATTTAACTGATCAAGATGTTCCTTCAGAGGATACCTTCTTGCATGCGGAGGGCGAACAGATGTCGCTTCAATAACAACTTGTTGGTGAGAGACTTGGTCATATACAGACTTTCAAGCCTCAACCAATGACCGGCCACCTTTTCTTCATCTGTGACCTCGATATCACCTCATCCGCTAGGCACAATAGAAACATCGAGTGTGTCCTCTCCTCCTGTGCCTAAAAGTAGCAAGGTCAATCTCCTTTTCTTTGCCCTTCGAGTCTTCCTCTTTTGGTTTTTTCTTTGACACATTCGCGAGCGGCACTTAGACTCCTTATCGCTTCATAAGCGCCCGCATTTTGATCTGCCACAATCCGAAACTATTTCTGCCGGTGAACTTCTCCATGTTCACATTGTGCGATGCCATCTCCCTGCTTGATCGAGAATCGCTGACAAACCCTAAGGCTTTGATACTAGTTTGTTACAAAAAAAGGAAAGAGAGATCATAAAAACACAAAAGAACACACGAGGTTTACCCTAAATTGGGCTACATCCTCGGGCGGCAATGGCTCTTTTTCGTTATGGAATAATGATGATTACAATGAAACAAAATAACCCAGTCATCATAGAGTTTATATAGGGAACTCCAATACAAAATGGAAAATAGAAACCCTTAAACCATCAAACGAGACCTCATAGGGGACATCTACTGAAGCACCTAATTACATAGGGTTACAAGTGGGTTGAGATTCAAGGTATTATCAACACCGCCGCCGCCACCACCACCTATCTCTTTTCATTTCTTTATATTCTGTCATTTTCTTTTTTAGCATGCTTGGATCCCTTGTACGAGTCTGACCTTAAACATTGGGGAGATTGTTGAGTTCAAGCTTGGGGGAGTTGCATTTTCATGCATCATATCTATTTTTTCACATTGCATCCTTTTATCCTTTTCCGTTGTCTGTTTCTAATCTACCTATTGGAAAAAGTATCAGATTTCCTTGTCTTAATAGTTGCCGATTTTCAAGCTTTATTCAAGGACATCATGTGCATTAGCAAAAATTGAAGAATTTTATGTTTATCATTTATCGTCATAGTGTAGGGTTCATTTGGTTTGAAGAATGATGTTGAGTGAAACTATGAATATTTTGACAACTATTTACTGTTCAATATTATATATATATATAGGCTATTTTGATAACAATTATATCTCTGTTGAATATTCAAGTGTCGGTTGAGCTTAAAATAAATAAATCAAATAAAAGAAGGTTAGTTGAACCCCCAAAAAGCTATAAAAATGTATGAATGTGTTATCTGGAATATGAATGTGTTCCAGTGATTAGATCCCTAGGGGATTCTTGCCTGGCGACCTAAGAGTAACTGCTCTAGGATCCGTCGATCGAAAGCCTGTTATATGGGGAAGCACAAAAGTACCAAATCAGTGAAAAGAGAAAAATAAGAGAAGTATAAATATGTTATCTGGAACCTTAATGAGTCTGGATGATTAGACCAGTAGGAGATTCTTGCCTGATGACCTAAGGAGCAACTTCTCTGGGATCTGTTGGTCGAAAACACGTTACATGGATCACTTTGTGCAATATGGAGAAGCACTAAATCACTAACGCATGGAAAAGAAAAAGAAAATAAAGCTCATCCCACACTTGTCTATTCAATATTGACATTTTTATTATCAAGGCTTATTTTCTTACTACTTGAAGTTGAACTTGGAGGAGTTTAAATTGTCTTATATTTAGAACTTTCACAAAGATGGGATGTTTTGGAATATGGTGAGACATTTTGGCTATGGATATATAAACAGGGTGCTAAGAAAATAACTAAGAGGCATTGTGGAAACGATGATTAGATGATTGTTGCATGAGTTTTGCCTTGAACATTGCTTGAGGACAAGAAAATATTTATGCTTGGGGGAGTTTGATGCATGCATTTTATAACATATAAATAGACTTACATTTAGGCTTATTTTGCATAATTTTCTCATAGCATGCATCTATTTTTATGTTTATTTCTTTAAAATTCTTTAAAGTAGCCATCTACCTCGAGTTGGTGTATTTTGCATGAATTATTGATGAAAATGGCAGAGGAATGGAAGAAAAGAAGAATAATGTGAAACAGAGTCTACTTAGCTTCTAAAAATTCAAAAGAGTTTTCTTCACGGACCGTTATAGAATTATCATGGCCATTAATGGTCTATCTCAAGCCCCATCATTCGACCTCATGGCTCTTACAAAACCGCATCACAAAGAAAATGGATTTCACGGGCCATGACCATCTCTTCATGGGCCGTGATATATGATTTAATGCCCAACCCGCTAGTCTTCACGGCTCTGCTAGAAGCACTTAAATGAAGAAACCATGATTTCATGGGTCGTTAACTATCTCTCACGACCGTGAAGACCAAAGTTTACGCAAACCATTACATTTCACGGACCGAGTGTCGCTTAGTTCAAACGAAGATATCTTACGGGCCATGACATATTTCTCACTCCCGTTACAACAGATTTTCACGGATCGAAGATTCTCAAGGCTCCTACAAAGAATCAGATGTGGAAGAATTTATCGCGGGTCGTGAGCCAAGAATAATGGGCCTTTATGCACCTAGCGGTCCAAAGGCAACTATATTATAGATCGTTACATTATTTTCACGGACATCACAAAAGGTTTGGAATCGATGATCATCAACTAACGGGCCGTGATCTATGCTTAACGGGTCGACCAAAATGCTTTAGGTCAACATAGTAATCTTCACACGCCGTTTGCCGACCGTGAAATCACACAAGGCGCACGATCGAAGAGAAATCACCCGAATCACGATCGTGAAACTCTTCTCATGCCCTGTGAAGGCAATAGAAAACTCCAATTTTTGCTCTGATTGAGTCGTTAAATCAATTACATGGGGCGTGACGGACACAGAGTTTGACTCATAGTTTATTTTCGGAAGAATTCTCAATACACAAGGACTCCAACTCCTACCATATGTTCTAGGAATCAATTGAAAATAAATTAGAGTAGAAATTTTGGAGTTTTACAAGGCAAAACATTTTGAATCAATAGGACTCCAAATTTACCTTATTTTGCAAGAAAAAAAGGGTTTTTCCTTTAGTCTCAAACCACATGGAGACCTGAGCCTCTATAAAAAAGGACGTCTGGCAGTAACAAATAATCATGCTAGGGCGTGCTACCAAAGCTTTCAAGCCAGGAACCAAGGATGACATATGAAGAATGAAGAAGTTTTTTGCGCAATACACTCGGGCGAGGGTTGTGGAGCAGTCAGACGCGTCAATTCTGAAAGAGTATTCCTATTCTACTTTCTACAAGAACGATAACGAAGATTTTTTAGGCTTAAAATTTTTTAGGCTTAAAGTTTAAATTGATGGATATTAACTGTCGATCGAGATTTCAGTCATACGATCCATTCGTATTAGCAGAACAAGCGCAACAAGTGTACTACACTAAGTATCCATAAAAAAAGGACCAAGGATGAATGGTGGGCGTCATGCAAAGTTAGAAGTAGACTATTTTTAGTAGAAACAATGGTAGATGATCATGAAACATAATTCATATACAATGATGTGCTCGAAGATGATTACTATCAACAAGATTGAGTGAATGAGATGATTGATGTAGCCGATGAAATTGAGAATATTCAACTAGTCAATGGAGTTCAATTCAAATGACCTTTTAGAAGTGAACGTTAACAATTTCATTGACGATGACTCGAATTAAGATTATAACAATGACAACAAAGATGGTGAAAACAAATCATAATATGAAACAAGCAAATGAATCACGTAGTTCTTCTAATAATTTATAAAATTTTGTGTTTCTAAATTTATAAATTAAATATAATAATAACACAAGTTTATTATTTTTTTCAGTTATGGTTAGTATAGGTCGAGCTTCTCGGTCATTTCCCTCTTATAGGCATTTACTCCATATGAGTGAGCCATCATGACTACCAGGTGATATATTTATTGTTAGATGCTTATTTATAGTTGCTTATAATAATTAGATGATTTTTTTAATAATGTCAATTGCTCCGCCGCCGACGAAGCACATAGCTAGATCGTCACATAGTAAGTGATCCATTGGTGGGTCATCTCCAGGTATCACTCTAGGTTATTTCTTATGCATTTAATATATCTTATACATGCAATTATTCTAATTATTTTGTTATTGTGACAGTTGATCCACAGTCGACGTGGCACATACTCGTGACGTCTCGATGCACGACGATGATCGGCATGTCAGATCAGGTTATTTTTTGTATATGCAATAAATTTAAATACTTGCAAGTATTTTAAGTATCTTTTATGATGACAGTTGTTATGCCACCACCGAGATTACCGGACGCTTCACCACATTCTAGTGTTGGCGAGTGGCATCTTACCCCAGGTGATATATTTATTATTATTAAATTTATATTTCTCATTTAATTATATTAATCATTTTTTTAATAGTGTCAGTTGCTACGCTGCCAATAGCACAAGCATTCGGCTTGTCACATTTTGACGAGCGGACTGCCACGGATCAGGCAGCGATAGACATCACTTGAGGTGAGAAGTTTATTGTACATATATCAGTTATCATTAGTTTAATTTGGTATTGCACTAATGATTTATTTGGTACCAGGGCCCATCGATGATGTCGGATCTTCTCAGCCTACCCCAACTGTAGTGGGTGATGATTCCTCTTCGACTAATAAAGAGGGATTACACGATAATTGGGTGGTCACCATCAACATCATTGCTTAGCCATAAGTTAAATAAGTTCTAGGAATTTTATTATTGTTTTGCGTATCATTGAAAATTAATTCTTCTTTGTAAATTGTAGGATGACTTTCATACCCGCTAGTACCGTGCGGGATGTTAGTGCTCTTGTTCTTTTCCACTTGACGGATGGGGTAGGATCATGGAAAGATGTCCTAATTTTTATGCGGTATGACATCTTTCGAGCGTTTACAGTATGATATTCTTTTTATGTTACATAATTTGTTTTATATTATTTTTAAATTACTAACTTTTATAACATTATTTAGACGGCAAATCAGTTTCATCAGGATCTTACTTTGGGTACGATCCAAAGAGCTTTTGAGGAGGTGACTATGAAACGCCTCTGAAATCGATTGTATAAGTTTCGTAAGGTCGTCACGTCTGCCGGCCTCACTTTGGAGCAAGGCATACAAAGATGCCCAAAGCATACTAGGCATCCATTGTGGGAGTCGTTATGTAGGAAGTGGTAAGTAAGTTTACATTTGATTTATTTTTATTAAATTTATTATTTTTCAAAGTTTAAGTATTTGAAGTTCAATGGTAAAGAAAGTCGAAAAAGGCAAGAGTTAATCGATTTTTGTAGCCCGAGGACCACATCCACATAGGTTGATCGATGCGATTTGACGAGCATCGATGACACATGGTATTGTAGATACAAAATCAAGTAATCAAACTTTTAACTTATATTTATTTTATATAATTTGAAACTTTATTGCAAGAGGAGAACACAAGGCGGTCATGTAGACTTTTGCGTGATCTACAAGGCAACACATAAGAGCTAGAAGACCAACGAGTTGGTCATGCCCACTGCTCGTATTGTGACATTAGTGCAAATAATTTTTTAAATGCGCAATATTTAAATTTTTTAGGATTCATATAATGAGAAGATGCAGAGATGATCTAACGTATCTCTATAATGATTCATGTTTTTAATTTATATAACACCTTCATGCGTATTTGTGTTTTTTTATGCTATATAATTTATATAATCTATAATATTTATATGATTGAATAATTTTTCTATTTCGTAGAGGTCGCTACTAACTACATGGCCTAGGCATAGCTGCTCAGGTACCTAGGAGGAGTGGAGGATATGCAGACAGTCCATTTGCTCCGAGCTCATCTGTTGCACCTGATGTGATGCAGCTATCGCAACAAATATCATAGTAGCTATCGCAACATTTGGCTCCTTTCTTGCAGGAGATTCAGACGATGATCCCGCCGCAGAATCAATCCCCGTGAGGTCAAGAATCATGTCGAGATTGAATGTCCGAAATGACAATAACAACTCCCAAACATAGGATAGAAACTTTTGTTAGTTATACATTTATTATTAGATATACGCATAGTATTTATACTTTTTTTAGTTCAGTTTATTACTTTTGATATTTTTATCTTTGATATGATGCCTGTGATGAATGATGAATGAATTTATATGCATTGTATAATTGTATGGTGGGAAGGGAAGAAAATATGATAGTAATGGGGAAAAATTGTCTGAAATTAGCGCCTCTATAAGGTCTCAATGGTGTCGTATGCATAGTCGACGCTATTTTAAATATATCGCCCTTAGCGTCACCTTAGAGTCACGTTAGCGTCACCGTCGAGACCCCATTAAGACATCACATTGGTGCCACTGTGGTATCGAACTAGCGTCTATCTATGTATAAGCTTAGCATCACTTGAGCGTCGGCGTAGCGTCACCGTTTTCTATGCCACTTTAGCGTCGCTAATGCGACACAACTCACCTGCTCGCAATGACACTTTTCGCATCATCTTAACGTCGACTATTACATCACTTTCAGTTTTTGTGCTATTGCGACGCTAATAGCTACCGATTACAGACGTCTCATATTTTTGACACAAATATGTCGACGCTAAAGAGACGATATTTTTTCAAGTGACGCATTAGTGCCATAATAGCGTCACAATTTATTTGTCGCTATTCATCAATTTTCTTATAGTATTGAGGGGGCATGTTGGAATGTACAGTCATTTGGCGTTTCACCTCATCAAGTCGTGGTTCATCTTGTTTGCTACAATTGCCATAGTAGATACAACGTTTGTCGTGAAACATTAGTTTGTAGCAGTAATATCATTTTATCTTGTTTCATTCCCTTTATATCATATTAGTGTCATTATAAATAGCTGTTGGTTTTCTTGTGTTGTTGCTCAGATCAGTTTGTAATGACGCTACTTTTGAATAGAAACTTTACTCTGCATTTCTTCTCTCTGCATTTTCCTCCTCCGTTTTCCCCTTCTTTGTTTCTTCCTCTGATGACTCAATCTGAACTCTAGCCATAACATGAGCTCGATTTCTTGACAGTATCCACTCCACTGCAACTCGGTTGATTCAATGGAATTTTCTCAATTGGCCAAATTGTTGTTGGATGTCAGACTTTTAAAACATTTTTTTACCAATGCCTCAACAATGCTTCCATCGTGAATTCAACAATATTGACCACTACACTATGACGGTAGAACTTCGTAGCCCATTGATGGGTATGTGAAGAACCTCCAAAATTCAATCTTTCTAACTTCTTATCGGTTGAACTATATATTTAGATGTGTGGTTTAGCCAGTCATTGTATTAATTTTGATAATTTAATGGTTTCAAGTTTTTGTTCCACAACTTGTCATAAACTTAATATTAAAATATTAATCATATATCAATATTTTATTATATAGTATTATAAAATATTTAATTTATTATAAATTCAAATTTTGACGATTTTAATCTTTGAAATTATTTACGATTGCCTTATCCATTAGTCCCAATGCAATGGTACTCGATAAATCCGACTAGTTGACAGATGTTTTGCCCATTCATATTTAGGAAATATATTTATTTCCATCGAAAATTTTATCGAAAAATACGAAGAATTTTGACCCGTCAAACATTGATCGAAAATATGCAATTTTTGGCAGTTGATTATTGCAAGATATCGGATAATAAGCTAGGGAATGAAGAATTGTAAAAAGAAATGGGATAATAGTACAACTTTAGTGAATTAATTTTAACAAAACTATATCTAATCATTTTTTGTTTTTTTTTCTTTGCTTAGTGTTAAATTAGTAAATTGTAAGATTAATTTTTACTTATTTTGAAGTCGTTATTTGGAATTGTAGTGAGAAAGGAGTCACAATAGTTCATGCAACATGGATTTGGTCTAATGATTCACTCTTTAAACATGTGTTCATGCAACTATTCACAAAAATTGTGTTCATGCATGCGGGGTAGAGGGAGAGGCCATTACCTTGTGTTCATGCACCTCTTCCCAAAATCTTGTTCATTCATGCAGCAATTAGTGAATGCCTTGGTGCATTATTGTGCATCCCGTACGTGCATAGTTTGGTGTTGCTGCCCTTCGAGAGTTGATAAATACGAGGTAGAGGGAGAGATCGACCATTACCTTGCTCCACGTCATATAAACACATCTCCAAGTACTCTAGACAGATAATAACGTACGTAATGGTACGTACGTATTTGATCTGATTAATATGCCACATATTTAACGCGTATATGTACATCTATACGTGCGAGTTGTGATTACTCGTGTAATTGCTGCTTATAATTGTTCTATGTTGCTCATCTCAATCACCATGTGGTGCATGCATGCATGCTACACTTGTGAAGCTGGACCGGTCGGTGGATTTTATTAATAATGCTTTGAATTCTACTACAATTGTAATCTATCTGGACCTAAAATTCAAAATAAAAGAAAATCTATTTGACATTTTCTATATATTTTCTTATCCCAACATTGTTAATGAATTGATTTGTTTGCTTATCACGAGATAGATGTCCCATTTTTTAGGAATTAATTTAGAGTCTCAGTTGGTCTAAAATTCCTATCGTGGTGTGCTTATATAAACCCCCTATGGGTTCAAACAAAAAGTAATATGATCTTGTAATCCTCTTTTGATTTTTTTCATTTAATAAAATTATGCATCGCTTTAAATTTCTCGGGCTTTCTTGTGGTGCATAATTTCTCACATGCAGAAATCATAACAAACTGGTATCAGATTGAGGCTTCATCATCGATCCTCTGTCAGACGTAGAGATGGCATCACACATCATGAACATCGAAAAATTCACAGGACGAAATAGTAGTAGTCTCTAGCAGATCAATATGCGGTCACGTCTAAAATAACAAGGAATCTGGGCGCCGTTCGCAAACGTGTCGAAGAACAAATCAAAGGAAGAAGAAAAAGTGGTCGACCTCGCAAATTTAGTGACACAGAAAGAGAAGGAGCACTCTATTATCCATTTGTGCTTGGTAGACGAGGTGATTATCGAAGTCGCCTATCAAGAAACGGTGGTGGTGTGTAGTCAAAATATAAGAGTCTCTACATGACCAAGTCTCTGACCAACAAGTTACTGTTGAAGCAATGTTAGATGATTACTTTGTTGATGAAATTACGAAATATAGATGTGAAGATTGAGGATGAAGATGCTGCCCTACTTCTGTTAGTGTCTCTTCCTCTGTCATACGAAAATTTTATTCAGTCTGTTATCTTCGAAAGAGACACAATTATTCTGAAAGAAGTAAGATCGAGTCTGCATACTCGTGAACTTTGTCATAGGGCATCTGGCAAGGTTGTGAAAATTCAGACCGCAGGATTGGTAACAATCGCAAAGAAAGAACATCATCCAAACCCAAAGAAGGGTAAGCCGAAGAAGAACGTCAATCCAAAAGACATGTAACTACTGCAAAAAACTTGGTCACTGGAAGAAGGATTGCTCCAAGAAGAAAAAAAGGACACGATTGTTGTAGTAGTACACCAGAATAGCGAATCTGATGATGACGATTTGGTTCTCATGGTATCTGATTAGAGATGTTTGGAGGAGAGTTGGGTTCTATATTCAGTATGTTCCTATCATATGACTCCATACAAAGAATGATTTTCAACTTATCAGAATATTGATGGCGGAAACGTCACACAGGAAATGATGCGACATGTAAAATAGTTAGAATCGACACAATTCAGATGCGAACTCATGACAATCATATGAGGACATTGACAGAGGTCCATCATGTTCTGTAACTGAAGAAAAATCTAATATCATTAGGAGTTTTGAGCTCTAAAGGATGTCGGATGGATGTTGTAGGAGGTGTTCTCACGGTCACCAAAGGTGATGTCGAAGTTATGAGAGGAGTCAAACAAAAGTCCTTGTACATGCTACAAGGCACAATAATTTTTGACGTGGCTGCAGTAGGTGGTTCATCTAAATCAAAAGCATCCAAGTTGTGGTATATGCGACTTTGACATATGACTCATAAATGGATGGAGATCCTCAGCAAGCGCCATCTTCTGGATGGTCAGAAGATATGTAAAATTGGATTCTGCAATCATTGTGTCTTCGACAAGCAAAAACGACATCAATTCAACAAAGTCATACACAAGACGAATGCAACACTTGATACATCCACGCTAATTGTTGGGGCCCTTCTCGTGTTCTATCTCTAGGAGGTTCTAGATACTTCCTATCTGTGATAGATGATTACTCAATGATGATATGAGTATTCATGATGAAGCACAAGAGCGAGACATTCAAAGACTTCAAACAGTGGAAGGCTTTGGTAGAGAATCAAACATCGAGAAAAGTGAAACGTCTTTATACCGATAACGACTTGAAGTTCTGTTCGTCTGAATTTGATCAGTTCTACAAGAATGAAGGCATTGCCAAATATCACACCGTCAAAGATACACCACATCAGAATGGTGTAGCAGAACACATGAACAGAACTCTTCTGGAGATAGTATGGTCCATGCTCTCTAATTCTAGTCTGAACAAGTCATTTTGGGCTGAGACTATTAGCACAACATGCTACCTTATCACTTCGAGTCTTGCAAGCACGACTGATTTGAAGACTCCCATTGAGGTATGGTCAGGAAATCCTGCTGATTATACTAATCTGAAAATTTGTTGCTGTCCAACATATTATATATCAGCGAAGGAAAGCTAGAACCAACGGCCAAAGAATCTAGTCTCCTTCAGAGTAGACGATTATTCATAGCAAAAATATACCCTTTGATGGGATGTCTATGCTCAAACAGAAATAAGATGTTGTTGGCTCAGTAGAGGAGGGTGTCAACAAATAGGTGTAGTTTGGATTAACTCCAATTCAGAACGGAGTAGAAGAATCTCATCAACAATTGGAACCTTAAGAGCCAGCAGAAGAAGCAACGACAAGTTTAGTTGCTGGACGTGCACGTAGGCAAGTGGGTCCTCCTAAGCGTTATAGTTTTGAGAACATAGTTGCATATGCATTCCAAGTAGCTGAAGAGGTGGAGTCTCCTGTAACACTCCGAAATTTTACCCTCTTATCACGTGGCATTTGGACTTGTATAGAATTCGTAAACAAATAATTAATAAACTAATAATTAACTATCATTAATCAGTCATATAAAAGTGTGAAACCTAACATAGCTAACATCATATGAATGCGGAAGCTAACATATCAATTGTTCCCAAGTAGTCCTTCTATCTATCATATTATATCATAGTAGCAACTAAATAGAAATAAATAACATAAACTAAATATCTATCTCATGTGCAACTGCATTACACGAACATCTCTAGCTGCACACGTCTTCATCCTTGTCGGTTCAGTTATCTGTGGGATTCAAACACAGGGACATAGAATATCTCTGAGAATAAAATACTCAGTACATAAGATAATACAAATTGATAAGAAGGCTTAATAAAATAGGCAAGCTTCCAGTATGAGAAAAATAATTCTATTCTTTCCATTCTATTCCTTCTCTTTTTTATTTCATCCCATTCTTTCAATTTTATTCCTTTCTTTTCAATTCATTTCAATTATGTTCTTTCTCTAGATCTTTTATTTTAACACATTTCTAGGAGAAGTATGTGTGTTGTTCTATTGCGAGCTCGATTTCTTTTATTATGGTCAAGTGGATCAAACTAGGACTAAAAGTGGGCAATTACGGGCCCATAAAAAAAGAGTTCATTTACTTTGATATGAAGGGTGATGGGGCTATCAATACTAATCTCCCCTATTTTCATTCCATTCCATTTCCATTCCATTCCAGTAACAATCAGTGCACATAAAGCCCCATTTTACCTGTTTCATCTATTGTCCTAATTCATATCCTTATTGTTCTCTATTTAGCATAATCATAATGAAGAAATAACAATCAGATTATCATTTAATAATCAAACAATGAAAGAAACTTTAATCTGTTCAACAGAATTCGGGCAGGGTTTTGGATTGAGCCCCGAGACGTGCTTGGTTAAGCTCGGGCCGAGTTCGACAAAGAAGATTTTACCTCTCTATTGGCAAAACTCGGGCCAAGTTTGCTGACATCATCCCTTGGTTCGTGATGTAAGATTGCCCGAGTCAAGTATGAATATCACTTGGGACAGGTCGTCAGAAAAGGGATCCGATCACCCGAAACAAATCGTGGCAGAGCCCGAGCCGGGCTGACTCAGAATCCGGATCGGGTTCAGAACAACTCCATGCCGGGTTGCAAGTTTATGGAAGAACCCGGGCCGGATTCTCCTTTACGTGGGCTGGGTTCCGTCGGCTGGAACTCCGGTGACGTTTTGTCGATACTTTATCATGCTATAACTTTCTGTACATGTTTCCTTTCGGCGCAAAAACTATATAGAACTATTCACAAATTATAGGAGAACAAAGTTCAATTCTAATTAATCCATCATCTTATCTATTTCATTAAGAAAATCGTATCCAAAAGTGAATTCGAAATCTTACATACCTTGATTGTTTTAGAGACATGAAACTCGAGATTTTGGATGTAATTTTCGACAAGATCCAGCGATGACTAAACACAAGGCTAGCGTCTTTGGACAGAGGGTAGATCCGAGATTCGATAGCCGGTTGGAACTCCCGCTCACACACACCGAGCAAGAAGAAAACGCAGCCCAAAGATGGAGGAAAAACTCAAGTAGAGATGAGAGAAAGATGTGTTGGAGGAGACCCTTTGAGGTCTTATTTATAGGGTAAAGTTTTTCAAGTGCTAATCTAATTAGAAATTCTATCCATACTATTTATCTATAATTTATCTTTTATTTTTCATAAATTTTTGAATTTAAATAATTAATTCATAATACTCTTTGTTGATTTTTGGATTTAAAATAATAATTTATTATTATTTTATTTCATGAATATTTTTATCCTTCAAACTCCTAATTTCAACCTAGAAGTCCTAATCTAATCCTTGAACAAACTTTATCCCTAATCCTCTTCTAACTATCTTTTCTTTATTTTATCCCACTTAAATATATTTATTTCTGAGTTTTGGAATTAAATAAATAAATATTATTCTTCTCTTGTAATTTTCGAAATAAATAATAAAATAATATTATTTTATCTTCTAAATATTTTTTGACATAAAACTCTTATCTTAGTTACATTTTAAATCACTAATCATGTTATAACTTTAACACATAATCTAATTAGGAATCATCTCTTCTTACCTCTTATCTCATAAGACTTCTATTCATATTCAAACTTTTCTTATCTTATCTTCTTCTTTTATCCATTCTCTAAATATATTTCTAATTCTTTTCAAATTTTATCTTTCTTTAATAAATCCTAAAAATTAGATTTATTTTAATTATGAAAAATAATTTTTAATTTGAAAAAGTTGGGGTGTTACATCGCCAGAGAAGCCCACTATGCAATCCCACCCGAGAAGCAAGTATAAAAGGGAAAAAGGTAAAGTTAATCACCTCTTTTCTTCTTGCTTTTAGCAGTGGTTTTTTCCAAGCTAGGGTTTGTTTTCCCTGTCTTCTTCCTTCAGGTTCTTCTTTCCAAATTGTTTGAAAATGAAGTTGCCAACCAGATTTGATCTGCTATGTGCAGGAATGTTGTGGAACTGATAGCTCCTCGTGTTGGTGGATCTTCTCAATAACCAGACCAGCTTGACTTCTCTCCAGTTCCTTGCAACACGGTGGAGTTGGTCTGCCCTCTCTCTCTACTACACTCTTGCCAGCTACTGATTTAGCAATGTATGCAGAGCTCTAAGTACTCAGAAGGGTCTCATGTAATAGAGGAAATGAACAAGCATGGAAGAAGTTAAAGAAATAAGAAAAAGAGATATTGGAGGATTTCGAGCACCTCACAGTTCCAAGAAAACAAACCAGAAAACTTTTGTAAAATAGCTCAAAGATGTCTCTCGTCCCAGCCTTCTTTCCATTTATAATGTTTTTCTTTCAAGTTTCTATATGTCACATGATATTTACATTTCTGTTACATGTCATATGTCAACTATATCTGTTGAGGTGTACAATCTATCTTGTAATAAAATCCTTCTGGTTTCTTTATATTTCTTCTAATCTTCTCTTCTTCTGCCTTATTGGTTACTGTCACTTGTAATTGCTGTTGATTATTTATAACATTTCCCCCCTCGAACGAAAATAGACCTCATCTTTGAGGTCTAAACTAAGAAAAGACTTAGAAAAGAGCATAATCTTCCCATGATACGTTGTTAATTTGCAACTTTCCCCACCGAAAGAAGAAATCTGATAAAGCTTGTAGGAAAAATAGGAGGGTTCTGATAAACTCTGATCCAATACTTGTGCCTATAACGGCGAGCGAGGTCTGGGGATCTTCCCTCAACCCAAGGGCTTCACCGAAGAGAAATAAGTATAAACCGCATATCAGTTGGATGGCCGGATTGTATGCATGCAAGAACTGGTGTTAGTTTTGATCCTGTATGATGTACATCTTAATTCCAATCCTCTACTTCTGGAATGAATCTCCTGTTTTCTGATTTCAGTCTGTATCATGTTGTGAAACATGGCCCTGAATGGACCCTAATTATTATGTGTATATTAGTCATTATTGATTTATTTCTATCTAATCGGCCAAGGAGAAATTTTTAACAAGTAGAAAAGGCCACTTCCTTCTCGACTGCAAAAATTGCAGCAACTACGGGGACCCCAATGGTTGACCCAGTTGGACATGTCCAGCTCTTTTTCGTTGATGCTAGCGACTCCGCGTCTGGAAAGATAGATGCAGGTAAGTAACAAGTTATTCACTCAAAAACAAGATCACAATTAAAGCAACGTCCCAAACCCACCTGGATGGGAAATTAATCGGACGGTTCATCCTTCCGAGAAACTTCAATGGATATGGATCTAGCTCGTCAATGCACTAGTTTTCCGATGGTTAAGTTGGAGTAACTTCCCGATGGTGGGTACCCGATGATTAGATCCGACGCTAATTCCGATCGGATTGGTGGTCATGTCCGATCCGACCCCAATATCATGGGGTTTGGATCGTGTATGGTATGAGGTTTTTCAATCCGACTCGACCTATGACCATTTTTTTTGTTTATTTTTAAAATTAGTTTTAGTCTATATTTGATCTAATTTTTTAAAGTATGAAATAATATTTCAATATTAAAAAAACTTATTTTACATCTTAAAATAGATATTAAATAATACTCTTTACCCGACCATCCGACCCGACCCAAGTCAGGTTTGACCAAATTTCCAACCCCATATGAGTTGTGGCCCGACATGATCCGAATTTATTAATCTTTAACTAATTGTAAGTGATATTTATTTTGACTGCTTTCATATTATCTCATATTGATAAAGTAACATAGTTATTTGTCATTTATGGATTTATATATGTGCTTGTGATTTTATAATTATTAATTAAATTTATTTGGTCATAAAATCTATGAACTTACGAGTCAAATTTATAAATAAAAAAAATTACTTAAACTCTTGAACTTGACAACATCAGTCATGATCATTGATTGTGATGGTCTCCATCATCGAGGTAAATTACATGAATCGTCCCCCAACTTCAATTTGTAACTACATTGTTCCTGAACTTTAACTTTCCTGCATAGTCCTCTTAACCGGTAATAGACAATTCTTCGGTTACCTTTATGACGTGACATAATATAATATAATTAATTAAAAATTTTAAAAAAAATAAGTGATAGCCTAAGCCGAAGGGGAACAAGGGGGTGGCGCCCCCACCCCCTCTCCTCTCCGGCGCTGGAGAGAAGGGGAAGGGGCGTCGGCCCCGTCGCATAGGGGGCCAAGCCCCCTCTTCTCCTTCGCCGGTCGCAAGGGAGAAAAGGGGGGCGCCGACCCCCGGTGCAAGATTCGTGGGCGCACAGGGGGCTGACGCCCCCCTTTTCTCCCTCGCGGATGGCGAAGGAGAAGAGAAGGGCATGGGCCCCCTATGTGATGGGGCTAACGCCCCTTCCCCTCTCCTCTCCGACGCTGGTTGACGCCCCCCTTCGCCGGTGCGATAAAAGGGGGCGTCGCCCTCCCCCCCTTACATGAGGGCCGACACCCTCTTCTCTCTCGCGTCGGCAAAGGGGGGTCGACACCCCCCTTTTCTTCCTCGAAGCTAGCGAAGAAGAAAAGGGGGGCGCTAGCCTCCTTTGCCGGTACAACTAGACCAATCACCGGCGCGTGCAATAGAGAAGGGGAGCATTAGCCCCACTTTGTTGTCGTGATAGAGGGGGGCCGACGAACCCCCTTCTCTCTCGCCGACACACGCAACAGTGAAGGAGGGCGTCGCCCCCCTGTACACAGGGGGCCGACTCCCCCGTTCTCTTCTTCATTGGTTGTGAGGAAGAAAAGGGGGGAATCAGCCCCTACTTGTTGGCGCAATAGAGGGGGCCCAATGGCCCCCCTTCTCTTGCACCGGCGCGCATGAAAGAGATGGGGGTCGACGCCCCCTCTATCGTGTCGGCGAAGGGGATGTCAGTCCCCTGCGCACCGACGCATTTTGCACGGGGGCCAGCGCCCCCCTTTTCACCCTTGCGGCCGGTGAAGGAGAAGAGGGGGGCGTTGTCCCCCTGTGAGATGGGCCCGGCGCCCCTAGCTTCCCCTCCTCTTCGTTGTTGGAGAGGAGAGGGGTGGGGATGCCACCCCCTTGTTCCCCTTCGGAGAGAGGTGGCAGCCTCAAGTTGCCTCATCCTTTTCTTAAAAATTTTAATTAATTTATTATATGTTTATATTGTTTTATTATGCCACATCATTGAGGTAATCGGAGAACTGACTATTACCGGTCAGGAGAATGATGCGTGCAAGAAAGTTATGGTTTATAATAATCTAGTTACAAATTGAAGTTGGGGGATCATTGAGATATTGATTTAAAATTGGGGGATGATCCGTGTAATGTACCCCCATCATCGATTGCGCTAGTCGTGTTCATTATCGTGATCACACATAATGTCGTAATTAGTGCTTTTCGGTTATTAGTATATACTCATGATATATGACATACATATCTACATACATACATTAATTAATTAATGTTTCTATGGAGGCCCTTTCACTTCGTAGCCATGTGGAGCTTATCACATCCATCCGATTGGTTATAAACGATATAGATTTGTTTGTTGGATTATTTTGTTGTAACTTTTCTTATGATTGTCATCTCTCTCCATGGACATTTTAGGTGTTGTCGCAAATTACTCTCAATCTCTCGATCATAGTTTCAAAGTTACAAATTACAGTCAATCGCTTGATCATAGCGCCTAAATATGGTATCAAAGCCTTATGTCTTACGACATTTCGAGTCTACCTCTTCTTGTTTTTTTTTCTTTTTCTCTTCTCCAAAAAGAAAAATGAAAACTAAACCTCAGTGTATGTGTTCTTTATCTAGCTTTGGTCCCACTTATTTTTATTTCTATTTGAATCTAGTTCCTACTCTTTTCCTTTTGTTTTTTGTTCGTCATGGTTGTAGAGAGCTGATCAAATTGCCTCCAACTTCGTTTCTAGTCGTAGAGTGAAGCTTAATTGACTCCGACCTCGTTTCTTGTCATAGAGAGCAGCTTGCCTACAACTTTACTTCTAGTCATAGAGAGCAGCTTAATTGCCTCTTACCTCACTTCTCGTCATAGAGACCAACCTAATTGACTCTTAGACAACAACTTAATGTCTTTGAACTCCAATTTGACAAGCTTCAAATGTTTGGAATATCTCGTTTGAGGGGGCATATTGGAGTAACTAACACCTCATGTTAGTTAATCCAATAGTATCCACCAAACGGCCATGTCTTGACATGGATTGGTGATGTTGTTGATCATTTCACCAAGTTCAAGTGTTGGCTCATGGAGCAGGATAGGGATATCCACCCTCAACAACATCATAGAGTACCTCAATGGTAGATGATGTGGAGTTGTGACACTCGGCAACCTCGTGCTTGGCCATTACTAGTACTCAAGGCATGTGTCATAAGTAATGATGTAGTCCATGTCCTCCCCCTCATGGACATTGTCCGACAATCTCTACCTCTTCTTTTGGTCCAAGAGGTGGCATCCCACCATGGTCGTACATCTCCTCTTTTCCAAGTCTAGCGTATAGCTATAATCCTGACTCAATGAGATCCCCAACTATTTCTACCTTGCTGGCCTGACCCACGACTAGCTCGAGCGCATCAACTGGCTGCACTAGAGGATAATTTGGCTAGATAATGAGGCATTCAAAGAGGAATCCTTGGCATAGGAGAACGTGGCAGATGAGGAGATGGTGGAGTTGTCACACATGATATCAAAGGGCGACTATGATGTTCATGGAGAGAGTTAACAAATGCTAACGCACAAGAGAGGAAAACATTAAATCATCCAACAAAAAAGTCTATATGCTTTATAAGCAATCAGATGTCTATGATGAGCTTCACATGAATACAAAGAGAAACAAGCTCCGTAGGAACATTAATCTCGTATATATAGTAAAAGGAGTATACCGCAATTATGTATGTTATTCGATGTTGTATAAATCACTAGGTTGATCAACCTAATATGAATATTTGTTATACAATAAAATCGATCAACTTACTACAGCACACTATACATATATACATACGTACACACACACAAACATCACTAGATTTAAGGTGTTTTAAAAGTTATATGAAGATAAGAATAATAAGAAATATTCAAGATGAATTAGTAGGGTGTGCAAGTGACATAAACTGAGGTCAAGATGATTTACAAGCTTATGATTGCTATCATTCATGCATGGGGCTCGTAATATGATTGATCAACTAATTCATACGTAAATGTCATGTAGAAAACAATCTACTCTAGTCATTTGATGGAGATTATACAATATGACAATGCATAACAGGTCACGAAGTATGAGATCACATCAAAACATACATAGGACAACATCTAGATGCAATCAAAATTTGTATGTCATCATGAGAAGAAGACCATATTAGGATACTCTTCATGCAATGCAATGGATCCTTGTTCCCCTTCCCTTAAATCCCCAAGATGACAACCTCTTCTTCCTTGGTGCAACATCCCCTTGTTAGCTTGAGTGAGAACTTATCCCGCCTTTATGTCTCTTGTGTTAGTGTGGTGATGAAGGAAGATGAGAGAAAGGCAATGTGTGAGAGAGAGAATCGTGGGTGAGGGTAAGAGGGGATGTCATGAATTGTGGGAGAGGAAGTGATTCCAATTCCCGTGTATATATATATATATATATATATATATATATATATATATATATATATATATTATATAGTGTCTATATATATTGCATGTGTATTTATATAGTGTTCCCCATCCCTTCAATGTCCCCTATTGGCTTGAGTGAGAACTTCTCCCACTTTTTCGTCGCATATGTTGGTGTTACGAGGAAGAAGGTGTGTGAGAGAGTAAAAGAGGGAATGTCGTGACATTTGCAAGAGGAAACGATTTCATTGTGTGTGTTCGGGGTATGGTGGTATATAAGTTAGAATGCTATCAAAATCGTGAGCTCCTGTGTGCTGTCAAAGGTAGATCGGAGGTGGAGAAGAGACCCAATAAAAGAAGAGGAAAAAATAGAGGAAGAAAAGGGGAAAGCTAGAGATAAGATTTTGATTTAAAGTGAAGGATTACAGAATGATCAAAACTGAACACACTCTACACTTGCTTTTATACTATCTGTAGACTAGACTGACATATAAGATGATACAAATGGTAATAGTGCTACAAGGTAATTAACAAAACATGACATCAAATTGGTGTCGTCTTCATCAGCAACAACTCATTCACCAACGATGGCATCTGAGCACACCGACGTGATAATTCGAACAATACCCCTCAAGTTGACACTGAGAAGAAACCGAACGGTGGCAACTTGAAGTCACATAGTGGTGGAACAAATCATTGAGCAACCTACTGTCAAACACCTGTAAAAGATGGTGTGGCAATCTGTAACTTAGCAACAAGAGAGAAGCTTTGTCCTATAAGATAACTGGATCAAGATGACACACTGCAGATTCTGCATCTTCGTTAACGTCAACTTGAACTTGTCACCGAACAACCCCCTCAAGTTGACGGCGGGAAAAAAACTCGAACAACGTCAACTTGAAGATGACAGTGAAGCAGAAGGAAGGATCCATCAAGTCTAAGAATCGAATAATGAAAATGCATTTTATCGAGCACTTGATGGAAACAACCCTCGATCCATCACCAAATAAAGGCGACATGTGGAATGCTTTGAACGATATTCCATCACCGGTGACCTAAGGATCGCTTTAATTGGAGCTTCCACCGAATACGCCGATGATGAATACCATAATCCGGACGCCATAATGGAGCACACAGATGTCGAAGAGAAAAACACATGGATGATGTAGAGAACACCGAAAAAAAAAGAAGTAGGAAGCAAACTAAGTGGAAGTAAAGGATGAGACAAGGAAAAAAAAAGGCAGAGAAGGAAGAAATGTCGAAAGAAGGAATTGAGATCCAAGATGATAACAAACTCGATTGGAGATGAAAGAAGATAGCAAGGAATACACGTGCCAACACTCCACATTTCTAAAGAGTGCCATCTTTGCATCTCATCGCTTGATGCATGAAAAATACAACATATATTTATTAATACATTTAATCTCATTTGGAAACATTTTCTCATAGCATGCATCATTTTATGGGTTTACTTACATTAATTTTACAAAAATAAAAATCTACTAAAATGTTATATTTTATTATCTAGGAAGCAAAAAAATTGACTTACAAAAGCAATGAGGAAAACCATGCTCAGATCGGAGTTGAAATGGAGAAAGTGAAATAGAGTGAACCAACACAAGACTGAAACCGTGATGAGGGCCATAAAACTCAATAATGGGCTGTTAAAATACATTTTCTCACACCCAGAAAGGTGCCCAAGTCACGGCCGTGACAAAATTTCATGGGTCGTCCGTGATCAAACTTTCATTCGATGTGAAATCCACTGTTTTAACACTGTAAGGGCCGTAAGAACACCCTCACAGACCATGAAAACTCATTTCTAACCTGATTCAGACATTGTTATAAGTCATTAAAACGCTGTAACCGTCGGTGATGAAGCCCAGATTCAAGTTTTGGACGTATATTTGAAAGAATTTCAAGTCCACAAGGATTCCTACTGATACTATATGATCTCAAGATGATTTGGAAATATATTATGGATCAAATTTCGGAGTTTGACAATACCAAAATTTTAGAGTCAATTATACTCCAATTTTTTCTTATTTTGAATAGAAAAATATTTTCCGTTTCTTCTCCAATCACATGAAAACTTGAACCCCTATTAATAGAGGCCTTCTATAGCCAGAAGAGATCATGCTAGGGCCTGCAATCGAAGCTTTCAAACCAAGAACAAAGGAGAATTTCAAAAGGGAAAAAGAGAAGATTTCTACGCGGTAGACTCGTGCGAGGATTGCGTAGTCGTTTCATCAGTGCTTCTGAAGAGTACTCTTTGTTCTACATATTATTGGGATGATATTTTATATTTTCATGTTTAATCTATCTATCTTAGCACTCAGGATTATTAGTTTTCATTTTATTGTTTTAGTTTTAGTTGCAAAAATTCTACTGTATGAACATTTTTTATTTCTGAATAATCAAATAATTAGGTTAGTTTTTATGAACATGATTGTCGTACGTAATGCTTTTCTTCAGGATCTAATGATTTCTAGTATGATTATTGGTTGTATGATCAATAATTAATTCATCATTTTCTGTTCGAATCGATTCTTTACTTTATGTTGAAGCAATCCATGTTGTAATCTACTAGAAACCGTGCGGCATATTAAATTATGCGGTCTGTATGAATTGACCCGTGCGGGCGATTGTGTAGTTTAGGGATTACAACGCATTGCATCTTAAGTTCAATATAACTGAAGGCATATCCATGCGGAATACTTTCATACTATTATTGTCTTAAGATAGTTGATTTACCCGTGCGGGAGATCATATCTTTTGTATCCTTAATCCGTCTAAAAGCTAAATCTGAACTTCATGTCTATGCTTGATTTTACAGAAATTACATATTATTCCCATCATTATAGATCATCCTAAGAACCTATGCATCAGTAGATTAGTTTAGTTTTAGTCTTTATTTTTCTGTTATTTTGTTTTCTACACTCATTCACTCAAACTTTATGTCATCTCATATTAGCCTCTGAAATCAATTTAGTTAAGTAAGTTAATTCCTCATGGGTTCCACACTTTACTCATTACACTTTATTACTTGAGTGACTAGTGCACTTGCTAGCATTTAATTATTATGAATTCTCGCATCATCGTTGCCGATTAAACGCGTTCGAGAGAGAGAGAAAGAGATGTGTGTACAAGAAGAAAAGCTGAGAGTGAGAAATGATCCATCACTATTGGAAGCAGAGGAGACAAGCTTCGAAACAAAGGAAAAACACTGAAAAACATAGAGAAAACGGAAAAGGAGAAAATAAGATCGAGATGAAGAACAAATTGAATGAAATGATGGAATCAAAAAATGAAAATGGGGATCTAGACACTGTCAAAGAAGCAAGATGAAGCCTAGAAAAACAAGAACAAAGATGAAGACCTTCAATCGTCATTGAAAGAAGCTGAAACATAACAACTCTGATCACCGATCTAGATCTCAACGAACAACGATGCCCGATCTTGATGTCGACGACGAGAGCTACATTGGGACTAGATAAAGAGCATCAACGTAGAAGGCCAGATCTGCATCGTCGAAGACTTGTGGGTGCCATAAAGGGTAGCGAGGCTTCACCAGACGATGATCGATGCGAAGGAGATCGACAACGAGGTCCCCGCAGTAGACGGTGACGTGAAAGGAGCTCAATTGGATTGTTGTAGCCCAAGCTATGATACCATGTCAAAATCGTGAGCTATGCTGCCAGAGGTAGATCAGGGGTGGAGAAGAGACTCGATCGAAGAAGAGGAAAAAACAGAGGAAGAAAAGGGGAAAGCTAGAGAGAATATTTTGATTTAAAGTGAAGGATTCTAGAATGATCAAAACCGAACATACTCTACACCTGCTTTTATACTATCTGTAGACGGACATATAAGATGATACAAATGGTAATAGTACTAGTGTCATCTTCACTTGGCAACAACTCGTCTTCACTTGCAACGTCATATGAGCACGCTGACGTGATAATTTCAACAAATGCAAACTAACGATGAAAAATTACTTGTATTTAGACTAGATTATTCATAGTTATCATTTTCTCTAGGCCGAATAGTTCTTTGATCAATGCTATTTAGTATCATTACTTGTTTTGATCAATCACTTTATTCATTAAGAGTTACTTTTCAACTTCTTTCATCTTGTTACACTAGAAAGAGCTATTCATCTTTTACAGTATATTTAAGTTTGAATGAGATGGACGTTTCTTGCCCCAACCATTTTTGTAAGTCCCAATATGTTTCAAAAATTGGATTTTCAATATTCTTGTTTGCCACGTGAAGAATTTGAATGGAGGCAAATCAAGAACTATGTTTTAAGGGTAGTATATGTCACATGGCATGTTTTCAATATTAAAATCATATTTATATTTCCAAATTTTTAAATAATAATTTTATATTTATAACATTATAGTATTTGTATTAGTAGTAATTTTAGTTGGATTAAAACAAGTATACTTTTTATAATATAAAGAGAGAAGATGCCCAAATAATACATGTGTAACTAAAGTTAAATACAAAAAAAATAATTTGAGTAGAAATTATATTTCAATATAATAAAGTCAACAAAGTTTATTTCCAAAAAACAAAATAAAAATGAGGGATAGTGTATGCCTTTCACTCATTCTTTTTTTTGGTTTTTAGGAATAACTAATTTATTATATTCAGAATTTTAAAAATATAATAGTAATAATAATAATATATTTATAACTTGGACTTTAGTTGGATTAATAAAAAAATTTCTTTTGTTAAGATCTAAATTTAATTTGTGTTTAAGTATAAATTTAGATTTGGTTAATTAAAACATATCTTCTTTGAAAAAGATAAAAGTAAGGGATGACCAAACAATATATATAACTAAATAAATGAGATTAAATATTAAATTAATCTTATTTTAGTAGAAGTAGGAATTTCAATTGAATTAAACGAGGTAAATAAAAAGTGCATGGACTATATGTCGCATGGCATGCTCATTTATTTTTTATCTTTTTAAAATATACTTTTAGATTTATGGAATTTTTAAATATTTTTTTTCTATCATAATAATAGGAGTCTTAATTGGATTAAATAAATATTTCTTGCTTTTATAATATAAAAGGAAAATCATGTCAAATAATATATGAATAATTAAAAATAAATATGATTAAATACAATAATTAGATAATTAAAA
This sequence comes from Pontederia crassipes, assembly GCA_030549335.1. Taxonomy (NCBI): domain Eukaryota; kingdom Viridiplantae; phylum Streptophyta; class Magnoliopsida; order Commelinales; family Pontederiaceae; genus Pontederia; species Pontederia crassipes. The sequence goes on from CM060197.1 coordinate 32,601,823, forward strand.
TTTTTGATGTAGGAGTTTCACTTGAATTAAATTTACAAAATTCATTTTCTAAAACAAAAAATATAGTATATTACACGGCATGTTCGTAAAATTTTTAAATATTATTTTACAAGAATAATTATTATTTATATACATATTATATTTCTAAAAACAGAGATAGAATAATGAAATCATTATTAGAGTACCATTGTGCTTGAAAAATTAGCTGTTGCAATTTATTTTTTAGATTGAGTAAATATTTTTGTTTTCAAAGTAGCTTGTTCAATGTATCATTTTTAATTGATGAACTTTTGATAATTCGTAAAGATCACAATATTATGATTATATAGTAATATATTTTATAATGTCTGTGCATCAGGTCATAACACTAGTTTTATTAATAGAAGAAGAAACAAAACTGTTTACTATATATGAATTGCATAGTTAAGATGGTAACTGCTCAATGTTGGATCATAAAGGCAAGGGGTTGAATTGTTGTTAAATCGAAAATATTGATTTTACGAAAATTATCGCAAAAGTTTAAAATCAATTCAATAAACTTTAAACCAATACAATAGCAATCAATTCATAAGCATAATAGAATGTGAATGAGATGAAGAGAGAAAGATAAACATAAGATACACGGTGATTTATTGACGAAGTTAAATCACACCTTGACGACCCTACTCCGAGAACTCGAGATCGTCAGAGATTTTACACCCTTTATTCGTTCCAAATGGGACAAAGAAGAATCCTTTACTTTTTTTTGCTTCAAGAGGTAAGGCGTACATCTCCTACTCAAAAGCTAACATACGTCTTTTCTCTGCTAAGAGGTAAGACACAATTTCTATATTTTCACTCATGAGCTAAACAACTATATCACAAAAACACTCTCCAATCATCATGTATCTTACAATTTCTTTCTATTTTACAATTTGAAACCTCGCTAAAGAATAAGAGAGAAAGAAATGAAAATTTTGCAACTTTAGTTCAATATGACCTCTTTTATAGCCTTCAATCTTTCTCATCGGTATTCAAAACTCGTCATTATGTATTTTTCTGCACTGAAACGGGCGCCCATTTGAGATTTTGGCATCCGTTTGGAACTAGCCATTGAAATATAGTCATTACTGGCAAGGGCGCTCGTTTCGTATTTTGGACGTCCGTTATGAAAATATTGAATTGGACATTTGTGATAATTGCACCAAAATTTTCGGATGTTCATTTTATCTTAAACGGGCGTTCGAAAGTTTTTCGATTGTCCATTTTTTTTTTACTAATAGATATGCACTCTTTTATACATAATTTTTTTCATAGTTACCCAAATGAGATAATTTTTTATTCTATAGAAAGCTAACAAAATTTTTTACAATTTTAATATTCATCATTCTTCAAAATCTAATGAAATTATAATCAAATACTAATTCAAATTTTAGTACATAAAATTGTCCATTTCAAATTAAACTTTTTATATCTTTACTCTTTTATACATATCTTTTCATATGAGTATTCAAATAAGAAGATATTTGATTCTATGAAAAACTAACAACATTATTTAAGATGTTTATCTCTTATTCAAAATCTATTGATAAAACATTCAAATATTAAGTGAAAATTTAGCACATAAAAATAAACTTTTCAAATTTCACTTATTTAAATATATTTTTTTATGTGATTGTCCAAATGATATGATTATTAATTATCTAGACAGGTAAGAGAATTATATAACTTTTATATTCACCTCTTAATGTAAATCTCATCAGAACATAAATAAATATTAATCGAAAATTTAATACACGAAGTTTTAAACTTTTTCAACATTTTAAATATGACTCTAATCTTTTAAAATTTGTATCATCAAAATATAATTATATAAGATATAAAAATTTTGTTCCAACATTCACTTCTTTCATCCAAGTCATCAACTCTTAGAATTAGACATACTTTTTTTTGTTTATAGATAGTATTTATAAATACATGGTCATCGACCACAACAACAAATATGACCCTAAAGAAGTTTAAGAACAGCAAATCTGAATAGTTATATGTCATCAGTAGAGAAGCCGCAGGTTGAGGCGCCTCAACCAAATGGAGTGCAGGACCATGTTTATCACGTCGTACCTCTTGGCCGGGTGATTGAGAGTGAAGTGCCGCTGCACCTGAAGCACCCTCAAGTGCAGCGTCCTGTACCTGCTCTCCGATATCCCTTTCAATATGCTCTTGATCTCCGGTATCTTCTCCACCGGAATCTGCACAGAGAACTTGCTCCAGTCGAGCACGTCGGAGAACGGCAGCGGGTAGCCGACGGATATGATCACCGGGACGCACCCCATGAATATGGACTCCACGACGCGGGGGCTCGCGACCTCGTACCCGCTGGGACACAGGCAGAACCTGCTCCTCTTCATGAACTCGGCGTAGTTGAGGCCCCTGGGCAGGTACTCGTAGACCAACACCTCCGGGTCCTTCCCCTTCCAGTGCCGCAGCATGTCTTCCCTTATGTAGCCGTGCGCGCCGCCCGCGAAGAACGCGAGGATGTCGCGATCCCGGAGGATACGCTCCCTGAACGGCCGGGACAGCCGGCCGTCGGTGATGTAAACCTCGGGCAGGGTCACGTCCTTCGCCAGTCTGAAGCCTTCGGAGGTGTTGGCGTTGCAAATGACGCGGATCGAGTTCTCGTACAGATCGTCATCGGCGGTCGAGAGGTGTGGAGCCTTGAAGCCATTAATTTTGCAACATCAAGATTCGTATACACAGCGTACTGCATGCGTTCGAGATATATAATACTGAACAAAGTGCATGAACGTACCCAGTCGTGGCAGGATACCATGAAGTGGTCGGCACCGCGGCTTCGGTTCCAGTAGGGGTACTTGTCGCCGATGACGCGGATGTAATCTGTGACGACGCGCTTCAAGGGCGCCGCGTAATTGTGGACGTCCGGGTGGGGCTTGTAGACGTACTCCACGATGTTGACGACGCTGAAGGGGAGGAAGAAGACGTGCGCTTCATCAGGGTGGAGAGCCCTGAAAGGATTGCCCTTGTCCTCCAACTCGGAGATGAAGTGCCCTTCGATGGCGTAGATGCTGGCGCCCGGGGCCCCATGCACTATGGGCGGCTCTCCCTCCGTGTACGTCCATATCTTGAATCTTTTCTCCATCTCAAGGTAGCTCCTGCAATGTAAATTGCAATATGAAATTAACTACTCATGTGTCAAAGGAAAAAAGATTCAGGCTTGCACCAAGGAAAATGCGTACATGGTCATTGAAGTAAGTGTAACTTTATCAAACTTAATAATGAGATTTTTTTTCATAATGTCATTATCTTTTTCCTTACAGAAAAAAAAAACAGGAAGAGACATATTTTAACTATTATATGAAATAGTATACTAGGTACAAATATATAATTAACGGAAATATTTTGTTTTTTGTTTTGTAATAATAAATAATAAACATTTGAGTAAGGTTACTCGAAAAATGAGGTAGAAGTGTAACCTTGAGAAACATATTTCTACCCATGGATCAAGAATAATACGATTAATAAGTAAAATCGTATAATCTAGTGAATATAAATGATATGTGGGATAAAATAAAATAAAATACTATGTCATGTCATCAGATTTTATAAGATTATTGTTAGTTATTTAAATTTTATATTCGACATTTGAACAATTTATCTTTTGAGAAAATCATTATTCAATTTACTTCGCATATAATAAAATATATTGACATATTTGATTAATAATATATATGATATCGAGCATGATCAAGATAATCATTTCTAAAATTAATTTCTTTATTTGGTCCTTATGAAGTTAAATTAAAGTGCATGTTAAGTTAATTTTTCTACCAACAAAAGTTACTATCATATAATTACTGAAAAAGAAAGTCGATATTACATGTCAAGTATATTTATTTTTGTAATGGTAGTGATAATGTTTTTAATAGTTTTTCATTAGACAACTGAATGAGGTTTCATTTATCAAGAGATGAGCTCAAATGTTGAAATAAAAAAAAAGTGTTCAATAACGATTTAGACAATATATAATTAATATTCTATATGTTAATTGGATAATGGATGACTACTAAACCCATAAACTTGAAAGCATCAAGTGACTCAAAGATGAAGCAAACAGTTTCTTTGAAGAGTTGACAAATCGGATAGTTCAGACGCGCGGCGTAATTAGTGCGCTATTTGTCTATTATGAAGAAATTATGCGTTATATATGTTACATTTTTCATACATACATATGATCTTGGTCATGTCAGGTTTTTAAAATATGGCCACTTGAACTAGCTTTCTATTAACGGCAATCATAGTCATACTAGAAACGTGAACAGTAAGTATAGGTTTATCTGAAAGTACACTTGAACGATAATTATTAGACTAAAATATTAATTTTAATCATGAAGAGAGAGAAAGCCGGCTGGTCCGCAGGTATTTGGAATATTTTCGACCCTACGAACGAACGAAAATTTTGTTGATTATTAATTGAAAGAAGAATGGTGACTCGCCGCGTTTAGTTAATTCCCAACAAGAAACATTAACTCAGGCCCTCAATTTTGAGCTGAAACATTAATTTGTTTGCAATCGATCTATCTGCAGTAGGCACTCACTGATGGAAGGCATAAGCATTGCGGTAGACAGCCCCTCTGGGGACGAAGCTCTCCACTCTCCTGGAAGTGTAGTTGCGCGTCAAGATCGCCCGCCGGATGGATCGCCGTGCAGCATCGAGTCCCGCCGCAATGACCCCCGTGGCCATGTCCTCCTGCTCCAGCACACACGATCACATCGAACACAGCTAGGTTTAATTCTCTATTCATGCATGCATGCAGATATATAACTAAGATTAGATGGCATAGTATCTATTGATGATATCTTGAATATCGATTACATCGAGTTATTAAACCACGTAGGCGACAAATAATTTGGTCGATGTGGTTGTTTGTTCGTATTTAAACTTCTTAGTGGTTGAATTATTCTGTATTTTGATATAGCCTACGTACTATTTCGAAGAACTCTGCAAGCGTCCAAGACTATAATTTAGTTAAGGATTCCCTACTCTTCTCCTTTGTTATATCTCTCAACATTGTCAAAGCAAAAGAAAATAAGAGAACGAATATAACAAAAAAAAAAAAGAGGTCTACTGACTCTTCTTCTGGTGTCACCGTTGTCCTCTGTCTTGAGCATCTGCAACTCCTCGTGGCTCGTCGACATAGCATAACTCGAGTACATATCTGAACGTAACCACGACGAATTTGAAGAACTCGTGGGCGCCACGCGAAAGCTGGGGAGGCCATGGATGTGACGCCAGTCCAAGAAGGCGAAGGTGATCAGGACAAGGGCGAACAGCGCCAAGAAATAGGAGCCCCATGAGTTGCTCACACCAGCTGCTGCAGCCATTTGTTTTTCTTGTGTGTTTGTGTGTGTGTTTTATTTGAAGAAGTGTTGATGCAAAGCCATCGATCAATGGCGTATGTAAATTTATAAGGGGCCCGAGCTTCCAGCATGGATCATGTCTGCTGATCCCGGCGCACCGCGTGGACGTCCCCACATGCATGTATTCATCCCATGCATTGCAAGGATGCAATATATATATCCACAATGTGAGGAGTGAAAATTGTTATATAACAAGTGCTGCTGCGTTGCGTGTACGCCGGAGAATGTGCATGCTTCTCAAGGTCGTCGTCGAGTGCATGCAGCATAAAACCCTCTGGATCGAGTGGTCGCCAAGGCCTCCAGTTCGGATCAAGTTGTTGGGGCGTGGTGTGTTTTCGTGCATGTGCATGTGATCACTGCTAATTAATTGTCCATCCCGAAGACTTATGATGAGTTACAATAATATTGTTTTCATCTATTTCTTTTTTTTTTATTACTCCTTTGTTTTGTACATTAAGGAAAAAAATACTGACAAAACCTATTGAATATTAAGATCATGTTCAGAGATCAATATTGTCCAAGAAGAAACTTAATTAGTACTGCTCTTAGAATTTTCATTTGCACTTTCCAATGTGAACTCTTAACATTCCAGTAATCCCACAAGTCTTTGGTATCTTTTTGGGTAAAGAAATGGGCTAATATATTTCAATGATTTCCCAAATATGTTATGTCTTTAGTTAGGCTTTCTAACCAATAGCTTGTCGCTAAAACGAATTATCAAATTTAGACTCAATTTACTTCGTTAGGGTGTAAGTGAATATCTATTGTATTTGAATTTGGTCGAAACATACACATGTTTATAAAATTATAATAACTATAAGATTTACAAAGAACTAAGAATTAAAAGAATTATTAATCACAAGACAACAAATAAATAAACATCTAATAAGAATCTAAACCTAGATACAAATTCTTGTAAATATTTGCAACATTTTACAACTTATGTATGAACAATATACATAAAATCCGGAATATTTTGTTTCACCTTGCGTTAACCTAAGAGTACACTTTTCTTAATACAACTGTGCGGCCTCAATTTCCGTTGGTATGTACCTGGAACAAACCAAGTTCAAAGATCCATGCATTTCTGTACTGTATATTTGACTTTAATAAATGTGTAGACATTTTATTGAAAAAAAACATCACTAAACTATAATTAATACTCTCATTATACTCTCACACTTTTCTATAACATCACGACACCTCACTTTTGATCACTCAGGTACTCAACTTCACACTAGCAACGCTTGAGGCACACTCACTACACTTCTCACCTACTTTGAAACGCACCCACTCATAAACTACTTTCTCACTCAAGTGTACTTGATAGCATCACAATACCACCTATTTAAAGAGACTTAATGTCGGCCATAGAAGATTAAAGAACATTCTTACCACTTCAATGATATTTCTTCACATCATCAAGAAATGTTAAGAGCCTTATGGAGAAAATACACAAGGTGAAGTTTGAGAATGTTCTAGATAAAAGTTTTAGAAATTGTTAGGGAATATTAGTGTGACTTTTATCATTCCCCTTAACACTTTATCTTTTTACCATTACGAGTGTTGTTGAAGTTTTTCAAACTTTGGCGTACCCAATCCTTTTGTGAATATATTTGCTACTTGATCCTTTCAGTTAATTAACTTCATATTTATTTCTCCTTGTAGCACTTTCTCTCATATAAAGTGATAGTGTACCTCTACATTCTTTGCCCTTGCATGGAATCTTGGGTTTTTCTGCAAAACGAATAACTGAATAATTGTCGCATGAAAATGGTACACTTAACCACCGTCTTGATGTAGATCTTCGATTAGCTGTTTAGACATGTACTCTCTTGTGTTGACATCGCGGTTGATCTATACTCAACTTCAGTTGTTGATAATTGTAAGTTGCCTCTTAATACAACATGACATTTTGGCATAACTAAGTTTGAATATATAACTAGTAGTGAACCTTCATACATTAATATGTCCAACATTATTAGCATCACAACATCCTGAGTTCACTGATATAAAAGACCAAGATCAATAGTTGCGACAAACTTTATCAAGATGTGGTTCCTAGGCTTCTACATATATTGGTTTACTACTCCTATATCTGGTCGAGTCATAGTAAGATATATTAGATGGCCAACTAGTTGATGTTATATAGTTGCATCATCTAGTATCTTCCCTTTCGCAATGGATAACTTTGCATTCGGCCCAATTGGTGTATAGATAGGTTTGAGGTCTAACATACCATATCTTTGGAGTATATCTTTTGCATAATTCTGCCAACACAAGAAAATGCCATCGTCCCTTTTATCCACTTCAGGTCCACGAAAATGTTTAAGCTCATGTAAGTCTTTCATTTGAAAATGTACTTCAAGTCCATGCTTTGTATCTCTTCTTGATTATCACCAATTATAATATAATCATTGACAAAAACTAGGATGATTGATAACTTACCTTCTTGTCTCTTGATGAATAGGCTCGAGTTTGCAAGTGACATGATATAACTTCTCTGAAGCATAAATTAGCATAAATTCTGATATCTTGCAATAACATGCTCTTGATGCGTAAAGAGTCTTCTTCAATTTGCAAACATGAAGTGGATGTGTCATGCTCTTGAATCCTTGAGGTTGCTCCATGTAGATATTTTGATCTACTTCTCCGTGCAAGAAAGCATTATTTAGTACCCTCATTGATGTTATCTTGGCTACTTAATTAAATGTTTTATCATAGTCTAGTCCATATTGTGAGAAGCCTCTAGCAACCAAGCAAGCCTTAAACCTCTTGATTGACTTATCTAGATTGGTCTTCACCTTATAGACCCAAGGACATGAAATAGGCTTCATTTTTAGGCTTTGGAACTAATTCCCAAGCTTGGTTTTGTCTTAGTGCTTCAATTTCTTGTTCCATGGATTTTCTCCAATGACCATGCTTAGTTGCTCTTCATATGTTTCTGACTAACTCGGAGTCTCCACAGTAACTACATTAGCATACTTTGGATCCGGCTTCATTCGTCGTGAGCTCCTTCTAAGTTGTGTAGCCTCTTTATCTACTTCTAGTTGACTAGGTCGCAATGGTTCAATCATTCGTTGATGCATACCTATTTGCCATGGTCCTTGAGATCTTTGTAGTTCATGATCCTTTTTGTTTTATTAGCCTTCATTGTTTTTAGCAAGTCTCTGCTTTATCATTGTTTCAAGCTCTTGGGTGCCTTGGAGAATCGCTTCTGAGATGACCACCATGATGATGTTTCATCCAAGACCACATTCCTTGAAGTATAGCATCTATTGGTTACTGAATCACAACATCTCCAACATTTTCTTTCATTGTAGTATCCAACAAAGATGAACCATAGTGGATTTTATCAAATTTACTTCTAGATGATTGATGCAAAAATTGATAATAATATAGCTAGCAAGTGTACTAGTCGTTCAAGTAATAAAGTGTAATGAATAGAGTGCCGAACCCACGATAAACTATTTTGCTTATCTATCAAATTTCAGAAGCTAATAGGAGATGACATACAATTTGGGGCAAAAGTGTGTAGAAAATAAAATTATAGAAAGATAAAAATCTAAACTTAATGATGCATAGGTCATTAGGATGATATGTTGTAAAATTGATTGTAGAAAATAAATCTAAATTCATTTTTAGATGAATTAGAAACACCGAAGATATGATCTTCCTAATCGGGTAAATCAACTATTTTAAGATAATAATAATTTGAAAGTATTTTGCCCGAATCTATCCTCAATGAATTTGAAATCAAGAAGTTATGTGATGTAATTCCTAAACTACTTAATCACCCACCTAATATTCCACATGATTCTATTATATTACATTATGCATTGTTTCAACTAAAATCCGAAGGAAAGCATTAAGCATAACAACCGTGTTCATATAAACTAAACTAACTATTATTCAATTAAGAGAAATTCACTAAATCTCTTATAACTAAAACAAAAAGATAAAATAAAAACTAATAATCCAAAGTGCTAAGATAGATAGAAAGAACATGAAACTATAAAATATCATCCAAACAATATGTAGAACAAGGAGTACTCTTCAGAAACAATGATGGACTACTGCATAATCCTCTCCCGAGTATAATGCACAGAAGTCTTCTCCTTTGTTCTTCAAAAGTTCTCTTTCGTTCTAGGCCCTAGCATGATTATTTTTTACTGTTAGACATTCCTTTTTATACATGCTCAAGTTTCCATGCAATTTGAGAATAAATGAAAATATTTTTCTCGTAAAATAAGATAAATTTGGAGTCCTATTGATTTAAAAGTTTTGCCTTGTAAAACTTCAAAATTTCTAGTCTAATTTGTTTCCAATTGATCCCTATGATATGATAAGAGTTGGAGTTCCTGTGCGTTGAGAATTCTTTCAAAAATACATTGTAAGTCGAAATCTACGTCTGTCACGCCCCTGAGTAGATCTTCACGGCTCAATCATAATATAATTTGGAGTTGTCTGCAGCCGTCATGGGTCATGAGACATGTTTCATGACCGTGAATCGATCTTTTCTGGTCGATACTTCTAGTGACTTCACGACCCGTACCATAATATTAACGGCCCATTACACAATATTAAGGGCCCGTTATGTGATAAGAACTTCCTCCAACCTTTCTGTGACATTCGTGGAGGCTTCATTACAACCCGTTACATTCTTGTCACTACAAGAAAATTGGCGATTAGCGACGCAATGTAGCGCCTCCAAAAATAGTGACGCTATAAAGACGCCACTAGCGCCTCCATTGCGTCTACTTCGCGTCACGAGAATCAGACGCGACTTGCCTCTCGATAGCGTCTCATTCGCGTCTTCTTAGCTACTCAACGGGTTGACGTTAACTCTAGCGCAATCGAGACGCTACGTAGACGCTATTATTTCGCGCTATGAACTGCAAATGCGCGGCAGCACCTAGCGCCATTCTGGCGTCGACCACTTTAGATGCGACACTAGCGTCTCATGTCTGAAAACTCTAAAGCGACGCTATATGGCATCTCAAACAAAGGAGACGCTACTATATATATTTAAACACTATATTATATATACTATATGTCAATCAATAAATTCATTAAATATTATATTAATATTAATTACACGATTATCAACATATTATCAATAACATAATATCAACATATATATGTATTAATTACACGATTATATATATATATGTATTTTTATATGATAAGAGTGTTCCTAAATATATAATTTGTTACCTATATTATTTATGTTATCTATACATATAATATATATAATATCTTAATTATGCATATATCTTAATTATGCATCTTCTTAGCTATTCAGCGGGTTGACGTTAACTCTCTAGCGCAACCGAGACGCTATGTAGATGTTATTATTTCGTGCCACGAACCGCAAATGCGTGGCAGCACCTAGCGCCGTTCTGTCGTCGACTACTTTAAACGCGACACTAGCGTCTCATGTCTGAAGACTCTAAAGCGACGCTATATGGCATCTCAAACAAAGGAGACGCTAATGAAACGCTACTGTATATATTTAAACACTATATTATATATACTATATTTCAATCAATAAATTCATTAAATATTATATTAGTATTAATTACACGATTATCAACATATTATCAATAGCATAATATCAACATATATATGTATTAATTACACGATTATATATATATGTATTTTTACATGATAAGAGTGTTCCTAAATATATAATTTGTTACCTATATTATTTATGTTATCTATACATATAATATATATATAATATCTTAATTATGCATATATTAATATACTTAATCATGGGATTACGATGGTTAATTAAGTGAGTGATATTTTAGCGTCACAGTAGACACTCAATAGCGTCCACCTAGCGTTTAACGAAAGCCGTAGCTTGTGTCGACCCTATAATGACACTATGGGCGTCTCTCTAGCGTCGCATGTTCGAGATGCCATATTGTTTTAGACGCTAGTTCGGCGCTACGGTGTCGCTAAATGAATCTAGCGACTCAATGGCGTCTATATTGCGTCTCCTAAGCCGATTTTTTACCCCTCGCTCAATCGGGCACATATAGACATATAAATACGCGTATATGCTGATATTTATATATAATAAGTGCACATATACATATTATTATAACCTAATCTAACACATATAAACAAATACACATATATATATTCACTTCGAATACATATATATATACATGTTATCTATATATACATGACTCGCACATGTATAGACATATACATACACATATATATTTATAATACATATAGATGAAACACATTGTTGTAACTTAATCTCTCACACGTAGACATATATATACATACGCATATATGACATATGTATATATATACACACACAATTGTGTTATATAGACATATACATACATATTTATAATTTTATATACATACATGATAGATTATCGGAAGAAAATAAAACAATTGGAATGGGGCATAATGCGATGAGACGTTACATTGAAAAATAAAATTTCATACATACTGAAAAAATTTGATAAAAAACTTTTAATGAGCGTCTCAATGGCGTCGCGATGATGAGACGCTACACCATTGAGACGCCCCGACGACGCAATGGTGTTACTACGTTATGTTAGCGACACATTAGCTTCTCTATAGCGCCTCTCTAGCCGAATTGTGACAGTGTCGGTGCCTACATGGCGTCTACGTAGCGTCTCATTTCTTTGCGACGCTAAAAAATTACTTAAATCCCTAACCCCTCTTCTTCGTTTTCACTTTTACTGTTTACCATCGACGCCCTGACGCCCGACCTCCGACGCCCATCGCCCGACGCCCGACCTCCGATGCCCGACCTCCGACACCCTCCATTGCCGCCTCCGTCCTTCGCCCGACGTCCGATGCCCGACGACCACCCTCCACCACCGCCGCCGCCCTTCGCCTCCACCGCCCTCCGCATTCAACCGCCGCCCTTCACCTCCTCCTCCTCCTCCCTCCCAACCCGACGCCTGCCCTCCACCGCCGCCGCCGCCCTTCGGCTCCGCCGCCCTCCGCATTCGACTGCCGCCCTCCGCGTTCGACCGCCACCCTTCGCCTCGTCCTTCTCCTCCCTCCGCGTTCGCTGCCGCCCTCCTCATTCCACCGCCACCCTTCGCCTCCTCATCCTCCTTCCTCCGTCTCCACTGTCCTCCACCGCCGCCCTTCGCGTCCACCGCCGCCTCGTCCGCCCTCCGCCACGTCCTCCCTCCACCGCCGCCTCCGTACGCATTCGCCACCAATGCCCTCCACCGCCACCGCCATCTCGGCCGCCTTCCGCCCTTCGCCTCCACCTCCACCACTGCCTCGTCCGCCCTCCGCCGCGTCCTCCCTCCACCGCCACCGACGTCCGCCTCCGCCGCCACTGCCCTCCGCCTCCACCGCCGTCTCGGCCGCCCTCCGCCCTTCGCCGTCCTCCGATTAAGAAGGTACTAGCCCGCCACCATGTAAATTAAATTAATTATTAATGCATGAAGTTAAATTAAGTTAATTATTCATTTTAAGTTAAGTATTACTTATTCATGTTATTATCATGTTAAATTAAGTAGTACTTAAGTTAATTGAGGAGGTGTCAAACTTCACTTCAAAATACTTTGAGCCACACATACAATCACGACACACCCAAGTTCCAAGAAACGATGATGGTGGTGAAGGAGAAGTTGACATGAATATTCTATCCATCTCCAAGTACCCATGTCGACTTCTTGGTGCAGGACGCAAAGTTATCTTGAATGACAGAGATCTCACCGCCGTTGAGAATTATGTTCTTGCAAATTGTAGTGAAGTGACGTCGTATCTCGAGTAAGGCAATTTGTTCTAATTTGTTATATAATTTAAAGCTAATTGTTGCTATATGATTGTATTAATTGAAAACCATGAATTCAGGAAATTCGAAGAATTACAGCGAGAAATCCATCCGTTAGTTTCAAACGATGAGTTATTGAAACTACGAGACGAACATTTTGCCGATTGGTTGAGATGTGAAGTGAGAAATCTTTTCGCTTGTTCTTAATTATTATAAGTTCGTAACTTTTAATAAAATTTTTAGTTATTTTTTTGTAGGTTATTAATGGCTCAGTCATAGAGAATAAAATACGAGATCTCGATCATGGCCCGAAGAAACAAGTTCTCAGCTACTGCGGCGTCATAGTCAATGGATATCGGTTCCATACAGAAGAATATAGCCGACAACGTTCAACTATTAATAGCAGCATATGTGTTCTAGGAAGCATGTACGGGGACGACGACTTTGATTACTACGGTGTTATAGAAGACATCCTAGAATTATCTTATTTGGAAAAATCTAACAAAGTCGTGGTGCTAAAATGTCGTTGGTTCGATCGAGAGAAAGGAGTTCGGATCGATCAAAAGTTTAAATTGGTGAAAATTAACCCTCGATCGAGACTTCAGTCATACAATCCATTCGTATTAGTGGAACAAGCACAACAAGTGTACTACAATAAGTATCCATCGAAAAGAACCAAGGATGAATGGTGGGCGTCATGCAAGGTGAGGATAGACTATTCTTAGCAGAAATAATGGTAGATGACAATGAAACATCATCCGTACACAATGATGTGCCCATGGATGATTACTATCAAGAAGATAGAGTGAATGAGACGATTGATGTGGCCGATGGAGTTGAGAATTTTCAATTGGTCGATGACGCTGAGCCAATGGAAGAGTTCAATTCAAATGACCCCTTGGATGTGAACTCCGATAATTTCATTGATGATGACTCGAACCAAGATTATAGCGACGATGATGAAGATGATGAAAATGAATCAGAATACAAAACAAGCGAATGAATCCCGTAGTTATTCTAATGACATAAGCTTTTTACTTTTTTTTGAAGTTATATATGATTACCGATAATAAGAGAAGTTTCTTTCTTTTTTTCAGTCATGGTTACTAGGGGTCGAGCATTTGGGTCATTTCGCTCTTTCAGGCGTTCACTCTAGATGAGTCAGCCATCACAACCACCAGGTAATATATTTATTGTGAGCTATTTATTTATAGTTGATAATAATAGTTAAATTCCTTTTTTAATAATATCAGTTCCTCCGCCGCCGACGAGGCACGTAGCCGGATCGTCACATAGTAGACGATCCATTGGTGGGTCTGCTCAGCGTATCACTCCAGGTACGTGAGAGTGTTTTAAATATTTTGCTTTTGTGACAGTTGCTCCAGCGTCGACGAGGAACATAGTTGGTACGTCTCGATCGCACGACGACGATCGTCATGTCACACCAGATTATTTTTTGTATATTACTTAATTTTATATAGGAGCCAAATTTTATGTATTTTCTTGTGATGGCAGTTGCTACCCCACCGCCGAGAATACCAGACGCTTCACCACAATCTAGCGTTGGCGAGCGACATCTTACGCCAAGTGATATATTTATTGTTATTGACATTTCTCAATTAATTATATTAATTATTTTTTAATAACATCAGTTGCTCAATATCAGTTGCACAATCTAGCATAATCACCTGACTCAATTCATTCATACGAGCGGACTGCTACTGACATGCGGTACACATCAATCGAGGTGAGAACATTACTGTACATCTATTAATTATCACAATTTTAATTTGGTATGACACTAACGATTTATTATGTATTAGGGCCCGTAGCTGATGTCGGACCTTCACAGCCTATCCCAGTTGTATCGGATGATGATTCCTCTTCGAGTGATGAAGAGGGGTTACACGATAATGGGGTGGTCACTATGAATAATATTGCTCGACCGTAAGTTAAATAAGTTGTATAATTTTTTGTTATAGTTTTGGTTATCATTGAAAATTAATTCTTCTTTGTAATTGGCAGGATCATTTTCTTACCCGCTAGTACCATGCGGGATGTCAGTGCTCTCGTTCTTTCCCACTTGACGGAAGGGGCAGGATCCTGGAAAGATGTCCCAATTCAAGTGCGAGATGACATCTTTCGAGCCTTTACGGTATGATCTTCTATTTGGGTTACATAATTCGATTTATATTTATTTTAAAATTACTAAGTTTTAACGTTCTATTTGTAGGAGGCAAATCAGTTTCATCCGGATCTTAGTTTAGGGACGATCTGGAGAGCTTTTGAGGAGGTCAATGCGAAACGCCTCCGAAATCGATTATACAAGTTTCGCAAGGTCGTCACGTCCGCCGGCCTCACTTTGGAGCAGGGCATACAAAGATGCCCAAGACATATTAGGCGCTCGGTTTGGGAGTCCCTCTATACGAAGTGGTAAGTATGTATACTTTTACATTATTTTTATGAAAATTATAGTTTTTTGAAAGTGTAAGTATTTGATGTTCACAAAGGACCGATGAATGATGGCAAAGGAAGTCAGAAAAGGCAAGAGTTAACCGTCTTTCGAAGCCCGAGGCCCACATCCACACAGGGGGATCGATGCGATTTGGCGAGTATCGACGGCGCATGGTAATTTACATATAAATTCAATTTATCAAACTTTTGACTTATACTTATGTTATCAAATTTGAAACTGTATTGTAGGAGGAGAAAGAAGGCGGTCCTGTAGACTTTCGTGTGGTCTATGAGGCCACGCATAAGAGCCAGAAGACAAACGACTTAGTCACTGATCACTAGCTGATCACTATATGTTTCTAACCCATTTTAGATGCAATTCATACATATCGAGTCAAACTTTTGCCTATCTTTTGGCCAATTACACTTGGAATGCATACATTGTGATAACTAGTTGATATTCCTCATTTCATACTTAATTCCATGTGCATAGAGGTTCTGAAATGCCAAAATCCATTAATATTTAAATTCTATACCAAGTTATCATTTTGAGGACAAGTTATCATTCATATATGTCAAGTTATCATTATTTTGAATGAGCTGAATTCCAGTGATTGTTCTGTCCTAAATCCATCATTATCATGTATAAATCATATTTGGATGTTCACATCTCAACTTGTGCAAAGTTTTAAGTCCATTTGAACAAGATATCATTTTTCCTTTGCCAAGTTATCGTTAAAGGGCAATTCTATCATTTCGACATGCAAAACCATTAATTCTGCACAAAGGCCTTAAGCAATCATCTTATTATTGTTTTAACTCATTGCTGGTCAAATTTCATCACATTTGGATAACCACAACTCAAGTTATCACAAGTTATCATTTTTAAGTCATATAAGTTATCGTTTTTGACACCCAAGTTATCACTCCTTTGAAATCTTATTCATATATTGATTTCTGACTGCACTCACTTGTTACCCTAGTCCATTTGATGCTTCTAATGCCTTGAATCACTTTCATTTGGATAAATTCATGATTAGTGCCAAGTTATCATTTCCGGGTCCAAAACCATTAAGTTTTCATATAGATTTCCAATCTTGCATAACACCAATTCCCATCTAATGTTTGAGCCGGCTAATATCATTATCCTAGTCCTTATTTGTTAAAATATCATTCAAGGGCTTTGATGCTTGCTGTATTGGGCTGTGTAGCAGGTAGAAAAGGTGGCCAAAAAGTGGAAAAAGTAGGGGGGACCATCTACTTTTTCCTGCACAAAAAGGTGTCTGCAGCAGCTGGAAAATTCAGAGCTGGGACAGGTGGCTTAATCAGGGTTTGGAAGAACATTCTGATGCTGATCCAAGGGTGGACATGAGTGATATAAAAGAGGGAATTTCTGGAGGAGAGAAAGGGGGCTGGTCATTCAGGGTTTGGAGCAAGGAGGAGCTGCTGCTGGACTGGCTGCTACCTGCTGAAGCTGCTGGCCGAGAGCTTCAATCAAGGATGATTTGTACCAGTTTTCCATTCTATTTTGTATATGAGTTTGTAAATATGAGGAGCTAAACTCCACTTCTTCTAGGATAGGATAGTAATCTAGGTTAAGTATGGATGGAAATTGATTGAATTAATTCCTGCACTGAATCATTGCTGATTTTCAGATTTCAGAATTGTTTAGAATTAGTTCTTGCCATTGTTAGATCCCATTGTAATCTATAACTGAGAAGTTATCATTTGATCTATCCCTAGTTCATAAATGGATTAGAAATCAATGTCAAGTTCTGAATTCCAATTTAATTGAAAGTTTTGATTTCTGAAATTCTAATTTCCTGGTTTCTGGTTTTCTAAATTTTCTAATCCTGATTTTTGAACTATTGAATCTGTTTGTCATTAAGGATTGGATTAATTGAATAGCTGAGAGGCTAATATTTACTCTAATCTTATTCATACATGAATCAAGATGTTTGACAACTTAAGATTCAAATCTATTTTTCCCCAAATCTGATTTCTGAATTATTTCA
Organism: Pontederia crassipes; assembly: GCA_030549335.1. Classification (NCBI taxonomy): domain Eukaryota; kingdom Viridiplantae; phylum Streptophyta; class Magnoliopsida; order Commelinales; family Pontederiaceae; genus Pontederia; species Pontederia crassipes. The sequence continues at coordinate 32,619,499 of CM060197.1, forward strand.
GAAATTTATTCTTCTGATTTTTTTTTGTTGGAATCTGATTTGCCAAGTGAGCATCCTTACTTCATCAAATCACCGAGAGGTGTACTCTGAGAATCTCTTGCAGTCCAGAGATGGATCAAGAGGTATTTGGCAAGCTTGAATTCTAAGAGTCTTGTTGCTGATTTTTTCTGAATTGCAGAATTCTATTTTCCAATTTCATTTGAATTCCGATTTCCATTGTTAAGCCTCGTTTTAATCCACTACTGAGAGGTAGTCTTAAGGTCATTCTTGAGAGTTAGAGATGACCCAAGGAGCATTGGATAATCACTTAATTCCCCATTTAAGATTGGATGTCTTCTAACGCCAATCAATTAGAGTTTTGTGTGGATTTCATTTTCTGTTGCAACCGAGAGGTTGATTTCAAATCCCCCTGGAATTCAGAGATGAATCAAGGAGCACAAGCTCTATTATTGGATAGATTTCATCCTAGTTTAACTAATTGAAGTGACTTCACTACTTTATTATTGCAATTATAAGTTATCACTTCTATTTCTTTGAATTGTAAAAATCAGCAATGAGTTTCATTTGAGCTTAATGATAACTTGATTTTCAGTGAGGATCCTCTTCTGATTCAAACTAACTAACAATTATATGATAATATGTTGCTTAGTTAAAGGACAATTGAGCTGTGAGAGCAGCTAGATTTCAAGTTGAATCAGATTTGAATTTTCAATGATAACTTAATCCAAACCATCCATAATTAACTTAGATGAACCCCAACTCCTAGGAGAACCTTCCTCATTGATAGTTAAACCATTCTAGCCATTAATCTAGCATTTATAATTCAGTTTTGCAAAAATTTCCAAAACCCCAAAACCTGTTATCATTCTGCATTTGTTAAAAATATATTTTCACTTTCAATTAAAAATTTGTTTTTTCCACCTTAATTAGGATTAGTCTAAACTATTTTTAGGTAGTCTAGGACTTCAAATCTTTGTGGATACGACAACCTGAATCTACTACAACTTACCTGTGCACTTGCAGCTAGTGAGTTGGGAGACCAAAAAATTGAAAAATTGAACTTTTACTTAATTTCAGCAAGTTATCACTCAAACACCCAAATTTCACTACCAGTCACGCCCACTGCTCATAGGCTTCTGGTAAGTCTCATGATATGGTCATTTGGTTGTTGCCGTTAGTGCACTATTTTTGAAATACATAATGTTTAAATTTTATAGGATGAGTATAATACGAAAATGACTGAAAAGTATGGAGATGATCCGAGTACTCAGCCACCAGGTAATGTTTCTTCATTGGTTTAGTCATGTTTTTAATTTACGTGTTTCTTGATATATAATTTATATATTATATGATTGTATAATTTTTCTATTTCATAGAGGACCCTGTTGTTTGGGAGGAGGTGACCGACACGACACGAGAGGGATACTTGCGTGGCTTCGGCACAGCCGCTTAGATACCTAGGAGGATCGGAGGATATGTAGGAGGTGCATCTGCTCTGAGCTCATCCCCTGCACCTGATATGACGCAGCTATCACAGCGGCTATCGCAGTAGTTATCAGCGCAGATATCGCAGCAGGTGTCGCAGCAGGTGTCGCAGCAATTGGCTCCTCTATTACAGGCGATTCAGAGATTAATCTCGTCGCAGAATCCATCCCCGTGAGGCCATGGACCGAGCACGTCTGGGTCGAACGTCTGGAATGATAACAATAACTCCCAAACCTTGGATAGAAAACGAACTTTGCATTTGTTACTTATAGACTTAAACATACATATAGTTTGTTAGTTCGATTTAGTAGTTTTCATATTCTTATGTTATATATTATGCATGTGATGGTTTTATATTGCCTGTGATGATTTTATATTGCCTATGATGCTTTTATATTTCCTGTGATGAATATCAATGCATTTTGAGATGCATTATAAATTGTATGGTGTGGGAAGGGAAAAAATGAGGCTTTGGCGGGTAAAAAAAATGTGCAAGTAGAGACTCCATAGCGTCTCATTGGCGTCTCAACACATGTCGACGCTAATTTAAATATATCGCACTTAGCGCTATCTTAGCATCTCATTGGCGACACGTGCACGATCATATTTGCATCAATATAGTGCCTTCCTAGCGCCTACAGTAGCAACACGTGGGCGCCGGAATAGCGCCTCACGTCTAGCGCCCCTTGCGCGTCGACTTAGCGACGCGGTCCTACTTCGTACAGCCGCAAACATCACGTCTTAATAACGTCGATATAGCGTCAACAAGTGGCGCTAGTTGCGTCTCATTATCTTTGACTCTAGTGCGACGCCACTAGCCACCGATTTCCAGCATCTCAATTTTGCGGCGCTAGTTGGACGCTAAAGAGACGCTTTTCAAAACAGAGACATAATAGCGCCTCTCTAGCGTCTCCAACCTTGAGTCGCTAATCGTCAATTTTCTTGTAGTGTGTTTTCATAACACTTCATCTTGTAACGGCCCGTTAGATCATCTTCACCGTCCGTGATGACATTTCCTTTTCCGAATCGCTGAAGGAGCCGCGAAACTTGTGGGATCCAAGAACTTCTACTTTAACGGACATGAGAAAGTCATCACGGCTCGTAAGTTTTTTCAATTGAATGCAAAGTCTCCTTGGTCCGTGAAATGCTGGGAGGATGCATCAAAATCATCTTTCACGATCGTGAAAGATATTTAACTGCCCGTGAAGATATTTTTTCTTCGAGGCACGTTTTGTTAGAGCCGTGAATGTTAGTGTTGTGGCGTGAATCTCAGTATTCACAGCCATGAGAAGTATTTAACGTCCCATGAAATCATAATTTTTTCGTTGATCACTTTTGTTAGAGCCGTGAAAACAAAATGTTGGGGGCGTTAAGCAACCTTTCACGGCCTGTGATGAGTGAATAACGGCTCATGAAATTCAAAGTTTGATTTTTTTTCAAAAGCTAAATTTTCTTCTTTTATTCCCTCCTACTGTTTATCATCAATAATTCCTGCAAAATGCACCAACTAGAGGTAGATGGCTACTTCAAAGAATTTAAAGAAATAAATGTAAAAATAGATGCATGTCATGAATAAATTACTTAAAATAAGCCTAAATGCAAGTCTAATTATATATTGTAAAATGCATGCATCAATGATCAAGCACAAATATGTAACAAACACAACCAAATACCCTGAAGTGACTTATAGTGGGCTTGATCTTCCATAGCAATTGAAAAGTGAAAGAATTCCAACTTTGATTGTGGTAACTGATTATTATATGTGTATGTCCTCATACACAGTCTAAAAACTTCCGGTCATGTTTTTGCGTGCAACATGCTCCTGCACAGTTTGGTTAGATGCCTATTTTCCTTTCAACTAAGCCACTTTGTTGTGCCATATGTATTAGCACATGTGAGTTGTCTTCATATCTTGCATTCATGAAGATAAGAGGAGAATTCTCTCGATATATATTCCCCTCCATTATTAGTGTGTAGGCCTCTAATCTTATAGCTAATTAGACTTTCAACTTTAAATTTAATAAGAAGTTCATACTTCTCTTTCATGAAGAAAATCCCAAAGTACCTCGAGAAGTTGTCTATGAACCATATATCACATTCTATGGATGCTCTCTTGCGTAGGCCAAAAACATTTTAGTGGACAAGCTCCAATGATGACTTTGTTCTATAGTTTGATTCATGAAGTTGATTAGCCTTATAAACTGGCATCCAACACAATGATTTTTTCATGTACCTGAAGTTGAGGTAGTCCTTTGAGCATGTTTGGTCCATCATCATCTTCAATTTATTCTAGCTAACGTGTCCTAATCAGGCATGTCATAGGTCTAGTCCCATTACGTTATGCCTTTTCCACATACTCTATTTGTGCTAACATGACATAGATAAACTAGACCTTCTTTCCTTCCATAATTGGAACTTTTGAAGTATTGAGACTATGAAACACCTTCACATTGTGTGGCCAAATACAACATAGTTGCGAGATGATGTTAGCTGAGAAAATGAAAGAAGATTTTTCTTCATACTTGGGACATGATAAACATTCTAAAGTTGCATCTTGGTTGGACTCATCATTGGAGCAATAATAGCCTTCCTTATGTGAGTTATAGAAAGAATATTGTTGGTTCGCTCTAACCACCATGATTTCTTTTATAGTCTTCATGTTAAGAATCTCCATTTTGTCTCCCATCATATATGATTGAAGCATATAGAATAAACAATCCAATCATTGTTGTAATCTACTTCTTCGAGCTTTATAAGTGCTGCAAGAGCCTTATATCTTCTTCCTCAACTTCTTTATCTTCAAGGCCATAATCTTGGGAGATTGGGCTCATCACCAGAGTCTTCTTCTACAACCTAAGGGGCTTGAATATTCATTTTTTCTTCATGTTATATACTAACTGAGACTCACTTGATGTCTCCATGTTGCCTTGAACTTGCCCTTTCTTAGACCAGCAATTTTGAGCAAAATGACCATTTTTACCACAATTATAACATTGTATGTTGCATCGCATTTCACTCTTGTATAGCTAGTTGTGTTGCTTCTTTTGACGATGTTTTCCACCTGAAGTTTTGTTGTCTTGCCTTTACTGAGAGGTTCCTTCTTGACTTTGATGTATTTTGTTCTCTTACTTGCCTTTTCCTTTATAAGAGAATAGTGCTTTATCTTCGCTATTTATTGAGACTTTGTTTAGCTAAATCTTCCTGATTGGACATTAATTTTTTCTAGCTCCATCAAGGTTGGTTGGATAGGTCAACTTTGTATAGTAGCTATAAACCCATTATATTTGGATCTTAGGCCATGAATAATTACTCTCCTCATCCTAGCTTTACTAATCTTGGATTCAATATCTAAAGAGATATTTCACAGTAAAAATATTTTACCTTCAAGAAATATTGGCTAATTTTCATATCCCCTGCAACACGATCATAAGTTTATTCTCCAATAGTTGAAGTCGGGCACCATTCTTCTTTGAAAATAGTACAGTGAGCATGTCCCATGCAGCCTTTGGTGTTTATGCATCTTTAATATGCTCCAGCATCTCCTCCTCTATTTTGGTCTTCATAATAGCACTGTTTTTTCTACTTTGACATGCCACTTTCTCAATGCTTCAGCTTCTAAGTGGGAGTTTGTACTTGTCCCGCCAGACAACCTCGAATAATTCTTGCACTTGGAAGTAAGACTACGAAATTTTTTCAATAGCTGTAATTTTGATTGTTTAATTTTTGGACTATGTTTATTGTATTCAAAATATTTGCCGTAGTGACATGTTGAATGTCCAACAACGAAGTAAGTGCAGTCCCGAACTCGAACATTTCACAATTTCATATTGTGCACCGGCAGAACCTTGTGCTTTCAATCTTGCACGTCTTTGAACTGGCAAAGCCTATGCATACTTCCTCGCGAATGGTCCGTCCAGCTTCGATTCCCTTGCATACACTTCTTTTGTGATTTTCCAAGTGCAAATCCTTCTCGTCGTACGTCCTTGAACCATCCATGTAAATTGAAAAAAAAAACATATCACTAAAATATAATTAATACAAAGTGGATTCTTTCGCCACTCATTACATTCTCACTCTTTTATAACCTCACTACACCTCACTTTGGTCACTCACGTATTCAACTTCACACTAGCAACACTTGAAGTGCATTCACTAGACTTGATAACAATTTTGGAGCACACTCACTCACTAAACTTCTTTCTCACTCGTCTACTTCATAGCATCACAATAGTACCTATCTATATAGTCCTAATGTTAGATCATCAGAAACCTAAAGAACATTCTTACTACTTCAATGAAGTTTCTTCACATCATCAAGTTAAAAGCCTTCTAGAGAAAATACATAAAGTGAAGTTAGAGAATTTTCTAGATAAATATTCTAGAAAATGTTAGAGAATATTAGTGTTGAATTTTGACGAGTTGAACAATTAACAATTATTGAGAAAATAGTCAATTAACAAATTGAACAATTATCTTCATTCTCAATTAACAACAACAATAACAACAACAACAAAGTCTTATCCCACTAGGTGGGGTCGGCAAAAAAAATCAAGTTAAAATAAAAAGCCTTATCTCAATTAACAAATCAAGTTAAAAAAACGTAGCATCTAAAGTTTTTAGAAGCTTTTTTTTAATAATAGAATTGTTTTAGTTATGTATTATTTATCTTTGAAGAGTAAGGTAATACATATTGGTGAGGATTAGTGTCATCCATGACATAATGTCATGGGACAGCATGACACAATGGAAGCGAGTCCTAATTATTTTTCCATGATAGAGTTTTATTTCTAAGTTGTTTTATAGTAAACTAATGACATCCTATAAACAAAAGTCTTATTCATTTGGTGTATCAAAATTGACCTGCATAATTTGTGCAGTAGAACTAAAAGAATCAAGACTAATCCTTATCCTCATAGTGGAATCCCCCAAGAGTACAGACTCGAACAAAATGCAAATATGAAAATAAATAATAGTTATTCTCCATCAGTCTCATCCACCATGGATTTGGTTCCTTTGTCCCCTACACATATGCCTAAAATGTAAACAGCCCAAACTCTAGTGCACTTTATTTCTTAATCCTATATCCCTACTAGTAGATTAGTAGTTGGAAGATTGGGTTAATTAACTTTTTGGATATGTATTTGAGTATTTCCATTCAACAATTTACACATCATATGTAAAAATATAAATTATGGTACAAAATATTCATTACTATTGTCTAAAATTACTTTACAAATGTTAAGAGGACTTTCCATTTCCAATAGGATTTTGTAGTAGGTTTGGTAGTATGCATTTACTAATCCAACTTTTTTACAACTAATTTTGCATTTAGAGATCGAGAAAGTAATTGTCCCCCTTTGGACTTATGTCACAAGATTACAAGATAAAAAATGCTAGAGGAAATGCAAGTTGCAAGATAAAAAAATATTATTGTAGTATAGCATATAAAGTACCTTAGTAGAAAGTGAAATATGATTTTCTAAAGAAGGACATGATATAATTGCATGTTCAGTTGTGAAAAATAAGTATTTTGAAGAGATGAAAAAAATTTATAAAGAGGTAACTAAAAAAACCAAAGAAAATTCAAATTCCTTTTCCTAGTGAAAGTACAAGTATTAGTCCTCTAGAGTCAACGTGAACTTATATAGAAGCAAAAGAAAAAAAGAGGCATTGAAGATTCACTAAAAACATTAAAAAAATGAGGCTATTTTATTCCTAGATTTGTCTTTCAAACTCTTCTATCTTAGGTTTTCTTCCTCCAGTTTATGATTCATTAAGGACAACATTACAACAAAATTTAGAAGAAAGATAACTTAATGAGATTGTTTTAACTTCTTAAGGACACTTCACCTAAAATAGATGTGAACTTAGTAATTGTGGTTGGACCGAACCATAATTAATTATAGGGTTTTTTCCTTTGACCTCCCTTAAACTATGAACTTTTTTCACATCGACCCACGACTTTCGTATTTTCTGCAGACCTCTCCTAAACTATGTCGCTATTTTTCACTTAGGACCATCCGTCAACCTTTGTTAACTTTCTCATTAATTTTTATTATTTTGAATTATGAAATAACCAAATTTCCCTCACGTAGTTCAGAGAAGTGAACTCTCCTTTTCCCTTTTTCTTGTGGTGATCAAGCAGTCAGTAGAGATCGTGTGTGATGCTGGTCCTCAAGGATCTGTTCGAGGTCATGGCATCGGCGAGGTTGGTCGGCCTCGACGAAGGGACCCTCGAGGAGGTCGTCCGCACGTTGCTCCATGAAGGTCGCATTGAAGTCCCTCGTGGCAGTGTCCTCGTGGGAGAGGAACTGGATCAAGGCGGTGGTGGCCACTAGGGCCATGCACCCGAGAGGAGAGCCTGCGAGTTAGCTCTCGCGGCGATGGACGTCCTCAGCAGGTGCACGGAAGAGCAGGCGGCACTGGCAGGGCAAGGCGGCGACGCTGTTGGCGAGCGAGAAGGGTGTCTGGGTGCTACACGCCTTGGCCAAGCACTCGTCAATGCCGATGCTGCTACAAGAGTTGGCGCAAAAGGGGGCGGTGAACAAGCCCTGTCTGGTGGTCCAAATGTAGTGTGGAGCTCACTTCTCTGAATTGTGTGAGGTCCGATCATTTCATAAATCAAAATAATAAAAATTAGCGGGAAAATTAAGAGAGGTTGACACATGGACCTAAGTGGAAAAAGAGGTATAGTTTAAGGGAGGACTGTAGAAAATTCGAAAGTCATGGGTAGACACGAAAAAAGTTCATAGTTCAGGGAAAGTCAGAGGAAAAAAACCCTTAATTTTATGGTTATCTTAATTTTATTCAAATCCTATATTCTTAAAGTCTATTTATTTTTCACATGAGTAATACAAACATCAAAAATTTAATGAAGTTTTAAGAATCATTTATAATATTGGATCACAAAATATTGTCAAGTCATTACTCATCATGCACCTTTTGAATTATATTATAGTGCATACTTTGAATTCTTCCTTTGTCCATAAAAGAAAAAGGATTATCGAAGTTGTTGATGACATATATTCTATTAGAAATTTCATAATGAATCATTCTATGAGATTAGTTATGCACAATAAATTTGTGCATTTCAAGTTGTGTGTTATTGTTGAGACTAGATTTGCATTTAGTATACTAATGTTGAACCATTTGAAACAATTAACCATATCCTTCAAAGTATGGTTATTAGTAAAGATTGGTATGATTCGAGAGCTGATGATGTTGAAAAGTTTGCTATTGGGAAACAAGCCATTTTAAATGACATTTGGTGGGATAATGTTGATTATATTTTGATCTTGACCAAACCAATCCATGATATACTTCACTCTTGTGATATTCACAAGCCAAACCTTTATTTGATTTCTGAGAAATGGGATTATATGATTCAAAAAGTGAAATTATCTATATTCATTCTTCTGCTCATTCACTTGATCCAGGGTAGATTTAGAAATCTATAGCTTTATTTTAATTATACTAAATGAATTTGTCTTTTATAATATTTTGTGTTATGAATTCTTAATTTATTATATAACAATATGATCAAATTCAAATGTCCATGTAAACTCGATCAATCTCCCATGAACTCAAAACATGGATTCGTTTCATAAATTCATGATAAACTTACTTACATGCTAAATTTAACTACAAAAAATAAAATTATCATCAAATGTTTTCCAAAATATAATAAAGAATCAAATTTGAATACTTTTTAATTTAATCCTATAGCCATAAAGTTTTGATACAAAATAAAATTTTAACATCTTAAAACTTTAACAGTATAACATAAACTAGATGGATATGTAATTGAACATGCCAAATCATTGGAGCAAATCATATAAGACATTTTCAAACAAACATAAACTCGACCAATGTTATAGAAAATAAAATAGATTGTCGTCTCAGAAGTAAATCATATTAACGTTGGAGAAGTTTCCAAAAGTCAATGATGACTAACTTCTTGATAATGAACTTAGTCAAGCATTCATGTGTCAAAGATGAGGAACATGACGTGCAACTTAGGACAACTCAACGCTATGAAGGTTCTACAAAAGGCACCTAAAATATTTAATGTTCAAGGATAATTAAGAACAAGAAGAATGTAAGAGTTAAAATGGCAAGAGAAATTATTGCTCAAATATAAGTAAAATCATATTTTTTTGGGGCTCACTAACATAAGTTAGGGTGTATCCAATGAGTCTACAAGTTGGTTTAGTCAAGTTTATTGATTGATTGATATTAACGAGCTAGTACATGGATCCACTGAATCTTTGCCAAAATCTAATTTTGTTACCAATCAATGTGGATGTCTATCATAAACTCTTAAAATCATACGAGTTTGCGATTTAGTTTGAGAATTTCACAGCCATGTTATATAGATATATGTTATTTATAATTAATATGAATTATTGTATCATTCCTCTAGTTTTTAATATATATATATATATCATACTCCGTACCTAGTGCTAGCCATGTATTTCTACCTATGGAACATGGCTTCTTCCATGTTCACCTTGTCCCAAATGTCCTATGTCCATTGTCAAAATCCCATGGAAGATCCAAATAAATGAAACCTTTATGGGCTATGGAGATGTCAAATTGTGAAATGTGTAATACTCCAAATTTTCTGGTACTTCCATCTTTTTCACAAACCATCATATGATATAGGCATAAAAGCAACAAAAAGCTCTTTAGGAAAAAAATTTATTTTGGTATTCTTTGCTCCTGATGGTTGCATGACTCATAGGGATAGATGAAGAAAGATACAAAGGATTTTTTGTTTGTGTTGTTTCTACATATTCTCTTATAAAAATCTACGATAATTGGTCATTGTCAAAGATTTTTTCAATGTGTTTCTTGATAATATATCAGGATTTTAGCCACAAAGAAAATTGGGTTTTCATATTGATCTACTTTCAGTATTTGTATTTGTGCCTATTTCAAAAGAACCATATCATACATGCAAAAATATTGGAGGTATAAAAACAAATCCATGAGCTATTGGATAAGGGAGCCATCCACCTAAGTGTTTCTCTTTGGGGTGAAGCCTTGCTATTTGTAAAGAAGATGGATTATTGAAACTTTGTATTGATTATCAATATTTAATAAAGTAAGAATAAAGAACAAATACCTAGTGCAGAATGGAAGACTTCTTTGGCCAATTCAAAGACAAACATATTTGTTAATATTGATCTTCAAATCTGACTGGCCAACGAAATCATACAGAAGACTACCTTTCGGTCAGGTATGAATATTATGAGTTCCTAGTCATGCCCTTTGGGGTAATCAATGCACCAATCGCCTTCATAGATCTATGAACAAGGTATTGTGGTTGTCCTCATATCAATTTATTGTATTCTTGGATGATATGCTGAATTACTATGAGAGTTAGGAGCAACACTAAGAACAATTGTACGTAAAAATTATGACAACATCAATTGTATGTAAAATTCTCAAACTGTGAATTCTAGTTGAAATAAATAATGTTCTTAGACTGCATTGTCTCCAAGCAAGGCATCTCAATAGATTAGACAACAGTAAAGATAGTTGAAAATTGGTGATAACCTTAGACTGTATCTTAGATCCAAAGTTTATCGATTTATAGGATATTATCGAAGATCTATTAAGAATTTCTCTAGCAACTTCAATGATAAGGCTAACAAGGAAAGAAGAAAAACTTATGTGGTCGTGAAAATGTAATTTAGCTTCCAACAACTAAAGAAGAATTTGACAATTGATCCAATACTCATGATTTCATTCGAAAGCGGTGGTGTATAGTATATAGTGAGGTGTACAACACATGTCTTGAATGTGCATTGATGCAACATGAAAAAAGTTGTAGCTTATATATCAAGATAACTGAAAACACATAAGTTATCCTTTGCATGATTTAGAACTACTAGTAGTTATATTTCCACTGAAAATGTGAATATATTATTTATACGGAGAAAAATTTGAAGTATTTACATATCACAAAAATCTAAAGTATATCTTCATATAAAAATATCTTAATATGGGATAACAAAGATAGAAAGAGCTTCTGAAATACTATGAGTTATCAATTGATTACCATCTAACAAAGCTAAATTAGTGGTTTGAAAATGAGAAGGATCATTTGCTTTTGTGAGATTATGACGAAATGAGATGATCAAAGAATTTATCAAATGGAACTCCATACCTAAAAAGAATGGGTAATAATGATGATACAACAATTTGAACTAACTTAATAGAATCATGAAAGTAGAACCAAAGGATGTGGAGTATGATTCTATGATGAAAAAAATGCAACACTAAGGTCAAAGATTTTCAAGTTTCTCAAGATTGTGAGGTCAAATGCAGAGATCATTTATGAGTTAGAAAATATTGTCATTTGAAATATAGTCATGAAATTTGATATAACAATCTAATTAAGAAAATTTGAACACAAATATTAAAAAAAGTAATTAACAAATTTTAATGGAACTTACGAAAAATATCTACTTATCCAATTTGGATAAGTTTCAGAATTTAAAAACAATTATAATTAAGAGACAGTTAAAGGTAATAACCTAATTTATAACATGATGCATTTTGAATAACATAAGAATTTAATATATGAGTGGTCATTTTTTTTAAAAAAAAAAGACAAGAATGTTATTTCCTACTAAGGAAAATGTATATGTAGAATATTTAACGTGGAATGAATGCAAAACATTAATTTTATTTGGTATATTAATAAAATAATTACATATTAATTTATTTTATTAGTTAAATAGTGAATTTGATCAAAATCAAGATCATTTGATTATTGTGGCCAAGATATTTTAACAAATATGACTAATTCAGTTATTACAAGTTATTTAGCCTCAAATGATATTTTTATTATAAAATTAGACCAATAAATATATATATTATTTCATCTAAAAAGTGTATGATTAATTTAATACTAAATTATAATCATTAAATAAATAAATAATAAATAATAGCTTTTGGTAGAAGATTCCATTCGAATAATTATTTATTACAAGGTATCTCGTCCCTTTGTTTTTTTAACAAACAAAGGAAAATGAAAAAGGAAAGTTGGGGGAAATGACAAGAAGATATTGGAACATCAATTTGAGAAAGATGATGGAAGCAGAAGAAAAAATAAGTGCTCTAGTCATTAACTTCTGTATCTCAATCTTCTTACCAATCTAAGATCTTATGATATGAAAATTAAGATAAATTCTTTCTCATTCCATCAAACTTAGAATATGAAATTCTTTGACCTAATAACTCTTATACACGTTAACATTGACGTCAATTAGTAATAAAAACAACAATCAGTAAATGTAAAATCAAAACTGAAATATACATTTTATGCATAATTTATTTATAACGGAAAATTTATTAAGTATATTTTTAAATTCTCCACTTATTTTCAGTAAGACTACTTTTATTTTCTACCCATATTAGTAATGTTTATATCTTAATTCGGCTAATTGCTTTCTTTTTATTATGCATAATAATGAACGGGCCCAAGAATTTGACTGCGAAAAGCCCAAAATTTGTTAAATATGAACACTACGCTAATAATGAACGGGCCAAAATAATGAACGGGCCAAGCATACCATAATGAACGGCCTGCCCGATAAAATAAAATAATTCAATTTGCTTCTATATTTCTTTTTTCTTTTCTTTTCTAATGAAAACGTGAGAATAGTAGCAGTCGATTAGCTTAGTTCAAAAGCTTCAATAATGTGTTTGTTATAAAAACTCAAACTCAGAATTATTATTGTTGATTTGAATCACATTTTTATTATCATCAATGATCCTATAAATTATTGATAAGAAATATATTAGAAGAATAAATAAAAATATGTGTAAAATCTTTTGTCATGTGCACTTAACACACACTAAACCATATATATATATTTATTTATTTATTTATTTATTTGATTTGGGTGTTTGGTAATGCAATACGTTGATGCTTTAAATAAATTTTTTAGTGTATCATGATTTGAGTTAAGCCTCCTCCGATTGAAAGAACAGACACTTTATTTTAAATTATTCCATAGCCAGAAATTTGAATGCCATTTTCACATAATAATATTGCACAAGATATTTCATTATTATTGATCGTCTAAAGACTAAGAGTCGTCTCAAATACTTTTTTTCCCATATGTATTGCAACGTAAGAGTTCCTTTAATTCCTCTCCATAATGTGTAATTTGACCATGGATTCGATAAAACAGAAATAGATAAAAACGATAAGCTTTGTTTAAAAAAAATGTTGCATAAAAAAAGTCATGTATAAAACAAAATTAGGTAAAATAATGATGTTGGGCTTCATTTCTTTATCAAATAATTTAAAGGTGCCATAAATTTATGGGCGAAAGTGGTTCACATTTGCTTGATCTTTTATGAAAAATGTCTATTAATGTTGTTAATAACTTTTAATCTAAAAAACATCCTAAAATGATCGTAGAAAAAGAACAAAAATCCTTTGTACTGTAATATTTTAAAATTTTAGACAGTGAGTAAAATTTGTCTGAATACATATTAATTATAATAAAAAATAAAAAATAACCCTAAGTTCTTAACATCTCAAATACGATTTGGGCATTGAACCACATAAGATGTTATATCAATAATAGAAAAATAAAATGAATTGCGACATAGTAATATCATAAATAAAATATTTATAAGTGAAAAAAAAAAGTAATCAAGTGAACACTGACCATATAACGTGTTAGGTTATATGTAGACAAATTAGATCTTGTTTAGATAAAAAAAAACACATTTTTAAGTCTAAGTCCAAATTATTTATCCAAGTCAAACGGAGCTGCAAATTGCTTTCAAATTAAGGTTTGAATTTATCTAGGTCCATTATTTCTCATTTATTTTCAGCTAAAATATGTTTTACACCGAAAAAAAGGTATCAAAAGACGGAAAAGAAACATAGTAACTCTTATTTTCCACTACAAGAAAATCGTGATTTTTCGACGGATAATTTTCGACGGTTCTAAATTCGTCGCAATTTGCGACGGATTTTTCGACGGTTCCTTTTCCGACGGATTTTTCGACGATTATGACCGTCGGAAATAATTTATATTATTATTTAATTTTTCGACGATTGGGAACGTCGATATTTTCGACGGATATCCATCCGTCGCAATTTCCAACGACTTTTCCGACGGTTACGACCGTCGGAAATAAAAAAAATTAAATTATATATTTTTAATATTATTATTAAATTTTTTTTGACGGATTTTCCGACGGTCACGATCGTCAAAAATAAAAAATTTATTATATAATTTATTATATTATTATTTAATTTTTTGACGATTAGGAACGTCGATATTTCCGACGGATATCCATCTGTCGCAAAATCCGCCGCAATTTTCGAAGGTCGTAACCGTCTGTAAATGTATAATACTATCATATGAAGAGTATTTTATTAATATAACTAGCGACGGTCCAAACCGTCGTAATTATCGACGGTTCAAATCGTCGGTAAAATAAAAAATAAATATTATATATAACTAAATATATTTTCGACGGTCACAATCGTCGGTAATTATAAAAATATTTAATATTTACGTTTTCGACGATCGAAACTGTCAGTAATTAAAATTTCGTTATCCCGCTTTTTTTTCCCTTTTCCCGCTTTCTTTCCCTTTATATATATCCCTCCTCCCTCTTCTCTCTCTCCCTCCTCCCTCCACTCCTCTCTCTCCCCCTCCTCTCCTCTCTCTCTCCCGACCGTGAGCACCCTCTCCCACGCGTCGGACGCCGGCGACCCTCCCACGTCGGACGCCGACGACCCTCTTCCGCACTAGCGTATCTCTCTCTCTCCCGCTCCGCGCCGGCATCTCCCTCTCTGCTGTCGGCCGGATCCGACCGCTGGAGGCCGGATCAGGCGTTCGGATCCGGCCGCTAATTTTTTTTATATTTAAAATATTATTTGCGACGGTTGCGACCATCAAAAGATCGACGGTTGCGATGCCCGTCCAAAGTTTTTACAGTTGCGACCGTCAAAAAATTACGACGGCTCGAACCGTCGGCCTTTTCCGGCGGTTGCAACCGTCGGAAATTTCGACGGTTCGGACCGCCGACCTTTTCCAGCGGTTGCAACCGTCAGAAATATCGACGGTTCGGACCGCCGGCCTTTTCCGGCGGTTGCAACCGTCGGAAATATCGACGGTTCGAACCGCCGGGGACTTTTCCGGCGGTTGCAACCGTCGGAAAATTTTGACGGGTCGACCGCCGGGGACTGTTCCGACGGCCAGAACCATCGATATTTTCGACGAATTTTTTCAACCGTCGCAAATCCGTTTGCGACGAGCGTTTTTTCGATGGATCGATTCCGACTGAAAAACCGACGGTAATTGCGTTACCGACGGTTTTCGGGCTGATTACCGACGGTCCGGACCGTCGGTAATCCGCATTTTTCTAGTAGTGTTCTTTCCTGTTTTAATCCTTGGTCTAAAATAAATATGCCAACTATACCAAGAAAAAAAAATTAAAATCCTAACCAGTAGAACTAGTTGGCAGGAAAACTCTTATTTTTTTATATACAGGGAGTTAATTATATGTACCTAGACACAATATATATATATATATATATATATAACCATTTTCCAATATGCATTTGTCCTTATTAATTAGTTGTATTGCATTATTAAGAAATTTTAATTCTTACACGATGATTACAATGTAAACTCTCATGAAATTTGACTTTAAAATTGGGATCCAATAACTTACTAAACGCGTTAAACGTATCCCAATTAATTTCTGGATTTTCAATATTTCATCTTCTAACTTTCTCTCTGGTCGTGATCAACTCGCCATTAATTAAATCAATTAAACGTTGGCACGACCTTTTAATTAGTCAACAGAATTGTGGCAAGATCTCAATTAATTGGCTACGTCTATTTTGACCTATACCTCTTTCTTTTACACTCCCAAAGTCATCCCTACAATAGAAGTGTTGCTCACTGTTCATCCATGGTAACAAAAAGTCAAAGTTCATTAAACTTTATAGACTCTTAAGTCATGAAATTATATGATAAATTAGGAGGGGATCATACGTATCTTAAATTAGTCGAAGTCAATTATTTTAATTTTAGTTTTCACATTTTAAACCGGTTATAAATTCACTGTATGTGTGATCATGTCTTTTTCGGTAGATTCCAAACTCATGCCTCTATTTAAAATATTAAACAAACAGAAATACATGAACAAAAAAATCACATTTTAAGATTAAGTTTAACTGGTTTATCTAAGCCAAGTTCAAATTTTATCTAGGTACAAATTATCTTATTATTTTCAAGAGCTTTTAGTTCCCTTTTTATCAAGTGTACAGGTCTTGATTATGATAAATATTAAAACATATTCCCCACATGAAAAAGAAATAGTGGAACGACAAAAAAACAGGATACAAAAAAACATACTCCATGTTTGTTGTAAAGGAATGTTGTTTAACCTAAAACAAGGAAAGTTAGAAAAAGAGAAAGCTGTCAAGTACAACTTTCTAGTTGGAAACATATTTTCTCATGTTACAAAAAGATTACACGCCTAGTACAAAAAAAATGTAAATAAAAAATAAAAAAAGGTCGGCGTCCGCCACACTGAAATAAAACATTTATATTCATCAAACTTCAAAGCAAGGTTTCACTTTGGTGTTGACTAGATCAATCTCATGGTGGGTGGACTCCGAAACTCATCCCTTATTGGCATGCAATTGCTACACACTTTAATCAAAAGTGTACATTAATTTTCATCTTTTTTTTGTCAGAAAAGTAGTACCGACGACTAATTTAACTAATCTAATTTACTTCGTATCGTATTTGTGACAATGACAAGTGAGACTCCCAATAAAAATAATTTGAATTTGAGACTTTAATTAAACGAAAAAAAAACATTTAGGACTTCACTCAAGTCCTCGTGATATTAATTTTCATCTTCAAAGTGGATTCCACTCAAGTCCTAATGATATTAATTTTCATCTTCAAAGTGGCATTCAGCTTCAAAAGTCCAAACCCTTAGACCATGCAGAGGTTTCTTCAGACCGGTGTAGGCATGCATGCACACAGACACGTCACTTGGACAAAGTATTGACTGCTGACTATTAATTAGAAACAATATATAAACTTCACAATGCAGGCACAAACTTTCCACGACATCGCTTTGCTTTCTCTCTCCACCTGCTCCATCCTCCATCTTTTTCTTCTTCTCACCACTGCTGCATGCATGCAGAAAACAAAAAAAATCATAAAAGCTGAAAAACGCGTCTTGACTTGATAAACTCGAGGAACTACATGCAAGTATAGGTTTGGTTGGTGTACTGGGAGCAAAGTGAGGCTATCAGCATGATATATGCATGGGACACATCCAAACTTTTCTTTTTCTTCTTCTTCTTTTTTTTGCATGTTCCTTTTTATAATTAGTTATGGGGAGCTTAAGATGACAAGATGGTCAGAGTATAGGAATAAAAAGCATGCATATACTACTGGAACAGCTGTTCTGCTGGATTAGCAACAGCTGTAGTACTCTGTATGCCCAGATCCAAACCTAACTAAATAAATATTGTGTTTCAGACATGCACAATCGTTTGTTTTTTGTTCTTTGTTTAACTTTAATTTTATATATTTTCATGCGGCAATGATTAACGAGTTCTTTTGTCAATCGAAAAATTTTGTCATGTTTGAGTCTCCTGTCGGTATTCATGAAATATTTTTTTTATGAATGCAATTTTTTGAAATCAAAGATGTGAATTCTTCCTCCTCGCTTTTTTTTATGTTGGACAAGAAATAGATAAACATCTAAAATTTAATTTGTTCCAAACTGACCGAAAGAAAGTATAAAGTGGGAAAATGAAGCATTACACTATTAAATAAATCTTTTGTACGAGACCGCTTATGGAAGATATATATGCACTATTTTATTGGGGTGAAATTTAAGTATAACCATTCAACTTTAATATGTAATTGTAGTGTATTATTAAGTCTATCATATATTAAAAATTCCACCATCTACATATGCATCAATTCACATACAGAATTATACTTATAATAGATAACAATCGAATTTAAAATCGAATGACCAAGATTATAATTGATATTATATCAATCAAAATTTAATGTCACTTTTTTTCTCCTAGTTTAAACAAATTGAAAAATCTGGAGACCATCAATGCTGATTTTTTTCCCACTTTCCTCCGTTAAATATGGAACAATGATTATATAATTCAAATATATATATATATATATATATCCCCTGAAGGGCCTGAACTTTGTGGCAGGATCATTCATCAGGCGACGAAGATGACTACATCTACAAGGCAGACATATGTATGTAATCATTGATTTAATTTGATTAACTTCGAGTTTGGTGGTTTCATTGTCATTTTCTTCTTGACACCCTGCAGGCTTTGTTTGGATAATGGTGTCATTAAAAATTAAGCCATTTTTATTTTACCTATGTAATCATATGCACTTTCTTTGAAACCAAGAAATTAATATTAAAAGGAGAACTGCCACTTAGAATCGAAGCAATGAAGCAAGAGTGACCATGCATGCATGCACAATTATATTGATTAACAACTAGAGCAATAAATTATTCTTACTAAATCAAATGTGTATGCAAAAATATTATACGATTGAATGATACTACATTATCCATGCATGCATGCACGAGAATCTTATCTTCACCAATTTGCTCATAATTATATTTTTTTATGGGGATAATGTTGAGCTGTCAGATTAATAAAGAGTGTGATCACATACGATTATTAATTTCCAATTAATAAGAGTCATAATCCGGATTATATACTAAGCTGAGATTGAGCCACGTCTCCTTGAACCTTTCAAATTTTATATGTTTAAGGTTGAAATGTTGAAAAAAAATTGTGTATCACTTAGTGCCAGTAGAGCGATCGATGTAGCCAGTATTTAGTTTTCAGGTTACTGTTTGTACACTGTTTCAATAATTAATCAAGATACATATAGTTGTCCTTGTTTCAGGACAACCACATTTAATTGCATGATGTGAACGAGAATGCATAATAAATGAAGTTTAGGTTTAAGTGTATGTATATAGTTTTCCACATAATTAAGAACATGACACATAATTGATAAGGCGAGTGGGACAATGCAACCACATGATGTGAGTGCATGGGAAAGTATCAAATCGGGATCATGCATGCACGCTACGCTAAATAACAAAGACAAACAAAGATATATATCTTATTATTCACGATCTATAACATTTCTTATTGATTGCGTTTGGCAACCGGAATCAGCCCTGATTCCATATGGTTCTCCAAATGACGTGACACTATTTGATTTCGAGACGGAATCAGACTGCATGAGGACGAACACTAGTTCCACCTAGTTAGTTCCATCAAAATGATGAAACTAATTGTCTCCCTTTTTTGGTGACTCTTTTTCTTTTATTCTACAATTTTTTTCTTTTGTAGTTTTTTCTTCTTTTATACTTCTTATATAAAAGAAACTATTTATTACATATAAAATAGTTATAATAAAAGATTAATATAATATTATTTATCATTTCATTTAAAATTTTAATATTCATTAAATATAAATTATTTTAAAATGATTTTTTATATTTAAATAATATATTTTAACTAATTAATTTTAATTATAAATTTATTTTTAAATAAAATTATATTTTACATTTACAATACTTATTTTTATTCAAACATCTCATTAATCTGTCATATATACTTTTTTATCACATTAATCATCTAATTTTTCATCATTACGTTCCACCTCATTCAAACATACATTCCGAACTAATTTATCAATTTAATTATTCATAAAAAATTTAGAAGAATGGTAGTTTCCGTTGTCAAAAGCGGCCATCATGTAAAAAGGAGGACATATCCATAAGGTTAAACTCTCAATAACCCTGATGTAATTCTTCGGGAAACAAAATCTGGATGTGGACACAGCAAATCTGTGCGAGTAATGGGCACAATAAGCTCATCATTGCATTCATTGTGATATGATTGGTGTTGAAAAGATTATGCAATCCGCCCTATGTGACAATATATCTATTAATCAATCAAGCTGTGCTTTTTTCTTTAAATGAGACAACAGAATTATTTTTAGTACTGGTGTACCTAATCATAAATTAGAAAACTATTGAGATTTTTTTTATTGGCAATATCTCTGGATTCAATTTTGCGATAATGATTTATTAAACTCGATTGGCCACATTAAACGAATTATTGAACGCTCATTAGTTCCGTTTGGCTACTCCAACATTAACATTTTGTTAATAATTCATTTTTTTCTGGCCTAAATTATAAATATTTTCACTTCATTTTATCTCTCAGCAACTTTCCAGAACTTCATTTAACCCGAAATCGCTAAAATTTATTTTCTGTAATTATATATTTATCATTTTATAATTATTTAATTTTATAAAAAAAATTTGAAAAATGAAAAATCAAATGGGGGCCTTGAAAAGAAGACGAGGCAAGGGTGGGTCCTATTTGACTTTTAAATATTTTTATAAATTTTAAAAAACATTTATAACTAAAGAAGAGAAGATATGTTAATGCATAATTATTAAGGAAACAAATTTTTGGAGTCAAGTGGAAGTGTTTGAAGGAGAGGTAAATGATTAATGGTATCATAAGCTAACTATTTCTTTATTTATCTAGTTACAAGGTTATGTTTTACCGAAACAAAATAAATGCAAAATAATATATTTGAGATAAGGAAAAGAATGCAAAACGGAAAGAACACAGGACCAAATTTGTTTTGCTTATTTTCCCTCATTTTTTTTAAAATCATGGCAAAGATACAAAATGGAATTTGATAATAAAAAAAGGATTAAGGTTGGATGGCGTTAGAGTAAAGTTGAAAAGTTTGCATGGTTTTGGTAGGGAACGTAAAAGTACTGCCCATGCAAACATATGCAACATCTCGCAACGTACACTTTTTAACGTATTCTTATCAAATGTTGTACCTGCGACGACTTCACCTATTTTTCCCTCGGTGAGCATTTCAATAATTTAAAAAAAGTATATTTGACAGCGGAAAAATCCCAATAAATAAATAAAAAGAAGAAAATAAATAAAGGTCATTCGCACCTGTTTGATTGATCCAACGACTATTTATTAGGTTATTATATTAGTTAAAAAGTAATGTCAATCATTATCATGATCATTAAACCAGTACAATTAATAGAAATACGTCAATTCATCCTATAATAATTTATTATGTTAATTTAACCATAATTTATTATTTAAATTGAGTTCGACTCAATTTTGGTGAATTATTTATCAAATGAGAACCCCTATCAAAATTTTTGCAAGGAAATCCTTTCCTTACATGCTTTTTATCAAAATCCTTATATTATTTTTATCAAAATTCAAACTGACCTTTAAATTTTGGATGATTTTTTAGAGTGTAAAATATCACCGTAAAATTTTTTTCAAAAAAAAACCAACTTAGGCGGTCTCGAATTTTTCGGTCTCGGATTTTTCGAGTCGTTGACCTACTTAAAATAATTTTTTTAAAAACACTAACAGACATTAAATACATCGCAAATTATGTTTAAAAAATAATATTAACTCTAAGTTCGTAAAGAAACTAAACTAACATATTATCACATTATAATTTAAAATATTATAGTCAATTTTTATACTAATTTTATTAAAATAAATTAATAACTTGATGATATTCAAATTTAACTATAACATAATAAGTCAACAATATAGTTAATCTAATAAATATGGGTAAAAAAATGTAAAACTTTGAAATATTATTTGAAAGTTGAGATAATATTTTATAAAATATATATTTGATTCATACCTGCCCCTCCGATTTTTTTTTGTTAGGAGTCCTAATTTAAATGGGTGATTTTAATTATTCTAAAATATTAATCTAATTTTTAATTGGAGTCCGAGTTTACAGTCTTTTTCGAGTCAATTTTTCTGATTTGGTTAGATTTTTTTAGGTGAGTAGATTTTGTCTTGCACCCCTAATTTCAGATAAATATTGCTTTATTTCAGTTAATAATTATTGATACCGAGCATTCTGAGTGGATGTAAAAGAAAACATATGTATTTAATTGTGAGATCTGAAGGTACGTGACACCACCAGCATGACGGACATGAGTATCTTTTTTCGGTGGGTCGTAGGGGCGTCGGTTGCTGACTCATCCGCTCGGTGTCGATTGGCTTCTCTCTCTCTCTCTCCGGCTCCCTCTCTTTCACTCTCTCTCCTCGATCCGCCAGCTACGCGCGGAGGCGGCAACGTCGACGTACGCGTCCAAGATCACGCGCATGGGGGCGGTACGGCGTTGGGACGTACGGAGAGAGTTCACCACCTTTTTATGTTTTTATATATATATATGGTACTACTGTCGAGTTGATGGAGTTTGTTGCTTTTGTGATACCAAATGCTATTAACTGTGCGGCCCCCTATATCTTCCTAATTTTTAGCCTAAAAATCAGCTTAACTTTTCACAATGATTTTGATGGTAATTTTGTCAACTTTCAGGGAACTTTATTCATGTGAGTATTAGGAAGAAATTTAGGTAGATGTTTTAGGAGGATTTAAAATTTTTCTTTCTTTAATCAAAATTTGTGTTTTTAGCAACCGGTTCGATGCATCTGCACCGAGCGTGCGTACGATCATCATGGGGGGCGACGTCTCTCATCCCTCGTCTACATCCCAAGTTCATAAATATGTATTTATGGATGTTGGATTTTGGGATCGGTTGTCTCAACTTTCATTCAAATGTAATCATAATTGACACGCGGAGTTGTATTCTAAAATTGTTGGATGAACCTCAAGTTCAATTTTCATAATTATCATTTTGGTTAGAGTTCATCCATATCGATTTCGTCCGAACATCGAATTAGTCGGATATTAATGATGATCTCGATTGAAAAAAAAACTTTCATTCAAATATAGTTTTTATCTTCTTAAAAAATATTTTGACTTACCACCAATGTACACATAGGAAAGAGAGAAAAAAAAAGATAAAATAAAATTTTAGTATGTGTAAGTATATAAGTTAAAATCTTCTTTTTTTGGATTTAGAAAAGATAACAGTGCTATTTTCTTTTTCTCTTCTCATCTTTATCATAATGAAGGAGCATCCAGTAGGAGAAAAATGAAGTCTAACCTAAAGGGAGATGATGTAAAAACTGAGTAAGGGAATCTAATTTATCGCAACATCAAAATATGAATTTTCTAATAGAATGAATCATCATATAGTTAGTGCGTGGATTTAAATTTTCTACTCTACTATATGATACTTTTTTCTCTTTATGTTCAAATTTTATATGATTGTTATTAAATAATGTTATGATGCATGACATTTTATACATATTTATTTCATATCATTCAGTCTATTTTTTTATAATTTTATTCTAACATACATAAAATTTTCCTCATTTTAATTTCTTATTTTTTTTATTTCTACAGCAGCCAACATGGCCCGCGTCGTTCATCTAACACGGCCTGTAATACATCAACAAGTCTACGGTAGCCTCTCAACACAGCCCGCGTTGCGTTGGCCAGCAACCAACATATCTCCCCAACCCCTAGAAGTTGGTGGAAATCACTCTAAACAAATATACAAAATGACTCATGTTATTAATAACATGGTCCATTTTATCATTTGCACTAGATTTCCTCGCTCGAATAATCATATTTTAATTAACATGACCTATGTCATTAATGGCATGGCATGTGTTGATTCTCAGAGGACAAGCATATTTTTTAGTATAAAAAGGGTCAATACCACACTATTTGAAGCATTCAAGTTTAGAATTTAAAATCCATTGCAAAGGCAAGAAAAGAGAGCCTCTGATCATTTGCTCGGTGAAGATTCTTCTAGAGGAGTTTAGATATTTTTTGAAAAGATTATTTCTCATTTTTTATCTTTTAGTTTCTTATTTTATCTCTTTACTGTAATCCTAATAATTTCTCTATTTATGTAATAGAGTTCTAGTTAGGATTCATTTATGTTGGACTTTGTTAGATCATTGAATAAAATTTACTATTCTGAATTTTCTAAATATGTATGTTATTTTTAATGCTATCTTCTGCATACTCGATTTTAATCGGTTGATATTATCGAGATTTATTCTTTTGACCTCTCTCAGTTGATTGATCTTTTCGCCCTTTTTTATAATCATTTCATATCTCATCTCTATTTACTCTATTGAGATTTGGAGATTTGTGGATCATGTTTTTGAGATAGAATTGCATCATTAAAGTATCTTATCAAAAGTTAGTTAGATATTAAATCAATTAAACTTTCTCTCTAATTGAGATAAGATGGTTCGATCAGTTTGAGTCTTTTACTTTTTTGCATCCGTTCCATCAAATAATTCGATTTTTTCTTAGATCTTTTATTCAATGATGTTATTACTCTCATCTTATCTGAACATTTATGATCTATTTATTTTGAGACTTTAGGTCGGATCAATTTTAATTTTATTTATTTTAATTTTTAAATCAAATATTATTTATTTTTCTTATTTAACTAAATTAAGAAAAAAGATAAAGATAAACTAGTCCTTGTAGGTTCGACACTCTTCTCACTCTTTATTACTTGATTCGACCTAGTGCTTTCGCTAGTATTTGCGCTATACAAAATTACTGCATCCTGTTCGACAAAATTTTATCCTAAAAAAATTACGTATGAAGATAGCTATTGAAATTTAATTTTAATAAAATTAAGAATCATCTCAATCATAGATATAAATAATTATGGACAAAATACCATCATGCTCTCAGATGTCATGGAGAAGTCCTAAAGCTATAATAATATAATATTGGTAAGATAAAATTTTGATATTTAAAACTAGATAGAAAATATTATTAATTTTCATCAGTTGTAATCTTTGACAAATGATCTATACAGACTGAGTTATAATTAGTGTAACTTAAAACACAAAAATAAAATAAAATAAATATTATTGTGAAATGTTTTTAGGACAATTGAATGATGATTAAAATATGAAAATTCTACATGTAAAACATCTAAGTGTCTACTTTCAAGAAAAAAATTGAAAGTAATAAAATATAATATTAAAAAATAAAGTTATCATTTATTGACTTGCTATAGTTCGAATTTTTCACTCATACCCAACAATGTATGATTAGTCATGGTTGATTATTTTGTCCTTTCTATTAATTAATCATGCATATCTTTATCATTGAACCATCAAAATTATATGATCTTTCGGATTATTATATTTTTTATAATAACTACTTTCGTATAATTATGTCAATCATAGTTGTAATTATTTGATTGTAACAACTGATCTCATTCAATATATGTTGATTTTATATTAAATAATGATTACGTGCATATCCCATGATTTCACATAGCTCTTTTATGATCTTATTATGATGCAAGTACTATTGATCATATTAAAAAAGATGAAAAATGTTAAATAGATAGTTCTTACAATTCATTGGCAATTATCAACCTTGGTAAAAAAAGAAATCGAAGGATACTCCATCAATCCATATTTTGGAAAGTTCAAAGACACTCCAATGTTAACATATGCTACGGTGGAAACAAGAGAGTCAAAAGATACCCTATCTTCAATATTAAAGGGAGTTGAAAGAGCTCCACAAACATAATAAAAATGAAATGAGTGATGAATCAATGATAATGGATTCTGGTCAATTATATTACTAATAACTTTTAATCTTATGGGTTGTATCACCTCAAATTACATGACTGATTATGATAGGTGAGACTTCCAGTAAGAATATTCTGCATACGATAGGTTTCGAATTTAAGAGCTCTTAAAAATGGTGAAGTAATATATGAATATAGTACATAAATACAATACAAAAAATCAATATATATGAATATAGTATATAAATGTAATACGTAAATTTAAAGTTCAACAAAGAAAATCAACATAAAGGTGAAACAAAAAAATGAAAATAAAATTAACATAAAAAATTAGCAAGAAAATAGAGATACGTTATGTAAAAGACAAGAAAGAAAGAAAAGGATGGAACACGCTTCTTCATCCAACCGACAGCACAAGCAAGTATAAAAACTTGAAATCATGTATCTCTTTGATCAGAACTTTGGATTCGATCGATTCCTACCACACATGCCACTTCATTTAGTATAAATTATTCGAATCATGACTAATCTGACTAATCTGTACCATCTCAAATTACATGACCGGTTATGATAGGTGAGACTTTCAGTAAGAATATTCTACATACGGTAGGTTTCAAATTGGACGCCTAATTATAAATGGTAAAGTAATATATGAATATAGTACATAAATGTAATAAAAAATTAATGTATGAATATAGTATATAAATGTAATACCTAATTTTAAAGTTCAACAAAGAAAGTCAACATGAAGGTGAAACGAAAAAATGAAAATAAAGTTGATATAAAAAGTTAGCAAAAAAGAGAGATACGTTACATAAAAGATAGGAATGAAAAAAAGGATGGATCATGCTTGTTCACCCAATCGACAGGACAAGCAAGTATAAGAACATGGAATCACGTGTCTCTTTGATCAGAACTTTAGATTTGATCGATTCCTAGCACACATGCCACTTCATTTAGTATAAATTATTCGAATCATGACTAATCTGTATCACCTCAGATTACATGATTGATTATGACAGGTGAGACTTCCAGCAGGGATATTCTGCATACGATAGATTTCAAATTGGGACCTCATTATAAATAGTGAAGCAATATATGAATATAGTACATAAATGTAATACAAAAAATTAATATATGAATATAGTATATACATGTAATACCTAAATTTAAAGTCCAACAAAGAAAATCAACGCAAAGGTGAAACAAAAAAAATGAAAATAAAGTTAACATAAAAAGTTAGCAAAGGAAGGGAGAAGATTCCACAATGATAATGATCTATGTATGATGTCAAGTTATAGATCTATTCATCCTTATCATCATGACCTATTGTTATGTGATCGAATACTACATATGCATATCATTCGGATGATTAAGATTATCTATAATGTGCCACTTGTATTGTTATGATGTTCTATTATTATTAATGATTATCAATTGTATTCTCTGTTTTATGATGATTCTTGATGTTAAGAATGATTATGTATAATGTTACATCTTGAATTCAATGATTAACTCTTATGATTATGATGCTTTGCTATGTCATACATAGTATTATGTTTTATCTTTATTTTATTGACGTTTATTGATTTTTCTATTATGCTCCACATGATTACTACGTATTGAGCATGAAAGCTCAAGAGAGGTTTATCAACCCTTTGTATTCAATGACATGGGCAATTGCGACATAGACAACAAATCAAGTTTGTGATGGCCTTTCGACATTACATTGAATTTATTGTCTTTAATTTTCTACCGAGTTCTATTGGATTATGTTTTATCATTTTAGGTCTATCATAATTACTTATTGATACTCATTATATGTATCTTTTTAAGACTTTCACATCACGTATTTATTTCCAGGCCAATAAAAGTCTTATTCCTGATTGGTAGAAAGTTCATGTGCGTAATGTTTCAGTAATGTTTTTGGGGCATATTTTACCAAATGACAAGGTGCATTTCGGGGGCATGTTTCAGTAATGTTTCAGTTGATTTTTTTGCCTAAAATAATTGGCCTATATATTTTGAATTAATGTTTAAAATATGCAATTCTATTTCTAAAATTGAGTTAAGCAGTTTTAGTTTTTTAATCGAACCCTAATTGTATACAATAATATTATTCAAAATAATATAAATGTTAAATATTTAAAACATTAATATTCAAATTTTCATTTCAATGTGACAAAGTAATATGTTATTACATGATAATTAGAGATATTCTGATTAATTTCATATTCAACCTCATCAAAATATGATAAAAACACTAATTACTTGAAACTTCACAATCAATTACATCAAAATATTTAGTTTAAGTTAAGACTAATACTCAATTTAATGATGTTTTTGAGTAATAATGTTGACTCCAACTTGATCATGAGATGAAGTAGTGAGGTTAAGTAAAAGTGAAGAACTTTTTAGATGAAAATTTTGTTACTGAATTGTGTGTTTTATAAACCAATTGGACCATATGAAAACTCAAAGCTTTAGTCATAGATGATAGTAGACACCGGTTTTATCCAAAATGTGTAAAAAAATAAGAAGTAAAATTCATGAATCAACATCTGAATATGCTCTCATTGTCAAAATGGTCACAAAACCGTATTTGCAACTCACTGGTCATCAAATTTTAATAATCTTGCATTCACATTCATCCTAATCGATGATAGAAAGCAGATTTTATCGATGAAAATATTACCATGTCAATATTTTCTCTTTCATCCTTTTAAATTTTAAAATAATTAAGAAAAGAAAAATATTTAAAAAAGGACAACTTGTATATGGACTACCAACCCAGCCCCACACCCGGCCCTTCTGTTCTCTTGAGCTCATCTCCCTCCCTCCTTCCATCTCTACATTCTTGCCGACGAGGCTAACGAGGGGCGACAATTCTTTTAGGGGGTCGTTTGATGCATTACCATTTTAATTAATCGGTAATTTAGATTATTACTTAAATAAATTATCACTATTTAAATTATCGATAATATCACATTATAGTGTTTGTCAAGTATTGGTAATATAAATGATGGTAAAAATAGTTATAGAGTAAATTACCAAAATATTCCTAAATAAACAAAGAAAAAAATAGAAAAATGAATATAGATAAAATAAAATGAGGCAAAATTAAGAGTTATTTATAAAAGATTTTAAATAATAAAGAAGTTGTAGTTAAATGATAGTTATTTAATAATAAAATTTTAAATTTTAAATTTTAATGAAATTATTATTTTTGTCAAAATGCATGTCGAACAATTGGTAATATGAAAAGTCACTTCCCTTGTCTGCTAATTTGAATTACCAGTGAAATGACAATTAAGATTACAATTAACATTATCTATAATCAGTCACAACAAACTAGGTTTGAGCAAACCGGGACCGGGTCCGGGTCTGAGCGAACCCGGTCCTGACCCGAATTATGCCGGGTCGAATTTTTTTCGACCCGGTACCGGACCCGACCGGATCCGATTCTGGGTCAGTCCCAGCAATCCGAGAATGTGACCGGATTTGCGATCGGGAATCACCGACGTCGAGAAATGGATGATCGGATCGCTCGCGATTGGCGGCCACGATGCGGCGCGGCCACCCGGCGAGCCGATCCGTCGCCTGGCGACCGGATCGGCCACCAGGCGAGCCGATCTGGCCACCAGTGACTTGATCCGGCGCCTAGCGACCGGATCGGCTCGCCTAGTGGCCGATCCGGCCGTCAGGCGTCGGATCGGCTCACCTGTTGGTCGATCCGACACCAGACGATCGGAGTAGAGAGAGAGAGTTAGGAGAGGGGGAGGACCGCCGGAGTTGAGACAGTTGTCGGAGTCGTCGGTGCCGCCGCCATCGTGAGAGAGAGGGAGAGGGCGAGAGAGTGATGGGAGAGAGAAAGAGATAGGTTGAAATTAGAGTAGAGATGAGGTTTATATAGTAAATAATATTGGGTCGGATTCGGATCGGGTCCAGGTTCGGTATCTGTGCTACAGACCCGGTCCTGACCCGATACCCGACGGGTTTTTCATCTAAGAGACCCGGTCCCGACCCGAATTAGATTTGGGCCGAGTTATTTACCCGGTTTCCCGGGTCGGACCGGTCCAGGACCGTGCTCAGCCCTAAACCAAACAAGATAATATAATGACCCTGAGAATTTTAAATAAAATAATCGGTACTCTATTTAAATTACCTCCTACCAAATGTCCCTTACATATTGATGTCTCTTTTTTTTGTTATTTTAAAATTTTAGTGTGTGAGAGAAATTTGCTAATCACTTGCTTTTATCTTTTTTAAAAAATTGTATGGATGAGAAAGAAAATACTCAAGTCATTGTCATATCACTATTTTTATGGCATCTCAAGTATTATTAATGTTTGATAATAGTTAAGTTACAATAAAAATTATAAATGGTGCTTTTGAATGAGTGTATATTTGGATGATCATTCTTGAAATTGACTTTGAAAAAAAAAAAAAGAGATTAGTTAAATTTTGGTGGATCGACATTTTTAAAAAAAAAATATAACTTAACATATATTATTAAGTAAAATACAGCAACTAAAAAAATGCATCAAATATTCGGACTCATAACATGTGATCCCATTTATTCTTATGTTCCCATGTGAAGAATCTATCATGTCTTGAGCCAATTTTTGTTTAACTACGCCTTAATTATATAGTGAGAATCTCATTATATATGTTCAATTGAGAATTTGGACACGAGAATATTATTGAAATATTTAATTCTTCACGCACACATCACGGGTCAAAAACATGCCCGATATTATTTTGGAAAAAAAATCCCTTTCTATCCAAAAAATAAATATCCCGATCAAAAATATATTTTATTCGAAACATGCGTGGAAAATACCAAGACCTTGGTTGTGTTCAAATTTTCAAATACTATTCAAATGGAAAAGGGTGGCCATCGTAATTATTATAAATATTGTCAGCTTCTATGAAACTTCCACGGGAAATAAATAAAAGATTGACAGGCCAACTTCTTACATTTATCAAATAATTTAATATTAGAGAAAATCATACGCACAAAATTTCAAGTCTGGAATTTAATATAATACACATGTATTATTATTATTAATATAATACACATGTATTATTATTATTATTATTAGTAGAAAGGGTCACATTTTTTAGTAGTAGTAAAAAGAAAAAAAGACTATTTAATTTAAAATAATAATAATATATTTAAAAATTAAATTTCAATAATTATATTATAAGTCAAGTTCTATTCTAATTAATTTCATTTTCAATGATTTAATAACTTGATAATACTTATATTCACATACAACAAAACAACTTAAGCCAATAGTATATTTAATTACTGTGTGTGTAAAAAAATAAACTACGAAATAGTATTTCAAAGTGGAAGTGTTATTTTAATTATAGTATATTTTTTAAAAGATATTTGATTTGGATTAGACTCCATTTTTTTTGCTTTAATCGGTTTTTACTTTTAAATTTTTTTGGATCAACATTTTAAAATTAGATAAGTTTTTATGAAGGAGAAATTTTTACTTGCATCCCAGACAAAAGACTCCATTAGATGTTTTTATCATCATTGATTCACTCGTACATGTCAATCAATATATATTCATGTGATTCATGAAATTACAGCTAAAATGTGCATGTGATGGACGATTTTTTTTTTATACGAAAGAGAAATATAAATCTCGTGATGTTTGGCAACCGGAATTGGACTATCGGGGTCTAATTTCAATTCATTCTTTTTTTTTATGGTGAGTCAACGCATCGCATTCATAAGTTGAATGTCGACTCACTGTCAAGCTTAATTAATTTGATTAAATTTATCTCGTGTCGCATATCTAACAGTGAAAATCTTGTACATTTACAAAAATATTGTACATTTATAAAAATTTAAACTCAAAATCTTGTTTAAGCGAAAATGAGGCGCTTATCATTTCACCCGAACTACGTCGATAATTTCAATTCATTCATGAAGCAATTGAAAAATAGAGGGATTGAGGGTTACCTTGCTTTACATTTCGGTAGCTTGTCATTTTATCAAAATTGATGGAGCTCATCGTCTTACCTTTTTTTTTCTTTATTACCCATCGTTAGGACATTAATTAGGTAAACTTTTATTCAAACTAAACTTAACAAGATAACAAAATTAATTTAATATTAATAGAAATAACAAATAAAATTATTTTTTCATCAATTGGATTTTGGTTCCTGATTCTAGTTCCAATTTCATTCAAACACACATTAAAACTAATTTATTAAATTACTTTAATTTTTTTTATCATTATATATAATTCTATTCATATGCCAATAATAATGTGTAGATAACTCAGCAAGATCATCAGATAGTTTTGATTTTAATCATATTTATTATTTCACTTATATTTAAAATTAATATATATTATCTTATTAATTTATTAACAAATTAATGTTTTACATCTGTTCTATGTCAAATATTTTATGTATAATTCATATATATATATATATGTATGTATAATTCATATACATATATAAATATATATATAATATGTATTCGACGTAGAACGAATATAGAAGATTAATTTTACTTATTAAATTAATAAAATAATTTTATATTCATTTAAAGTATGTATTAAATAGTAAGTATGATTAAAATTAATATCATCGAATTATCTGATCAAGTCATTTTTAATAAATATCACTAATTCAAGAATCATAATTTATTTAAACTTAAATAATATTTCTTAAAATAAAATAATATATAATTAATTTAATTACAAATTAAAATTATTAAATTAATTAAAATAATAAAAAAATAAGCGTCCTACACCTACCAAACATTACCTAGCTGAAATAAATTATAGTTTCCCATCAAGCACGGGCATGGATCGATTTTGTGCTGGAATCCATTTGATTCTAACTTTGGATATACGTTGACATTTTTCTTCTAGTTCAATAGTCAATCAATATGAACCTAGAATCCGTAGCAATGCCCAGTTTTCTTTTTGTTTCTTTTTTTTTCTGAAATCGAGGTGTGCTTCACAAATGCACAGAATTCCATACAAATAAGACTCTCTAATTGAAAAGAATTT
Source organism: Pontederia crassipes (assembly GCA_030549335.1). NCBI lineage: Eukaryota > Viridiplantae > Streptophyta > Magnoliopsida > Commelinales > Pontederiaceae > Pontederia > Pontederia crassipes. The sequence continues at coordinate 32,652,633 of CM060197.1, forward strand.
GGTGAGAAGTTGTTGGGAAGTTTTAGTTTTCTAAATAATTAAAATAAGTTTGACATTTCTGCTGGTAGATCCTGAACTGTTTGTTCAAATGTCTTCCAAGTGCATTGGTCCATTGAAAAGGTGAGTAACCCAGCAATGTCAACCCTATATATTACTTTTTTTCATGTGTCACCCACGGTGGGAGTAATTTTCGATGTTTAGAACTATTAAAAATTTGAACTATAAAAAATATTTATGACATTTGTCTATTTTCCTTTTTTTAAAATAAAGTTAGATATCATTCGATTACCAAAAAATATCCTGATACAAAATGGTGATGAGATTATGAAGAAGATCCTGCTCACAGAGGATATTGACCAACATGATTTCAAAGATCTATAACAAAATGAGTAGTATTTTTAGTCGGTTGCTAATAATTTTAAACATAGATAAATTTCGAAAAAGAGTAGCATTGGTGGATTTTCTAAAACATCCATTTAACCAACTGGGCCTTGTTAGTGTAGTTATTTTCAAACTTCTCTATATCTTTCAAAATAAGTTATTATTTTTTTCCAATTATCACTATAATATTGATTAAACACTAATATAAAAAAATTATGATTAAAAAGTAAATAGGCCGCCCTTAAACAATTTTAATATGCCATTTGAATACAAAATTTGCTTCGCTGTATTGGATGTCCTACTTCTTGGATATTAATGGGTTATAGTTTCAAACTTTTTTTTTTGCATAAATGAGGATTTAGTTCTTTTTAAGATTTAATGTTTATGCTACTTTTTTTAAAGAGTATCATCATGGTACCCCTATTAATCATCATTCAATTCATAATAGATGATAAATTAATTAATTAAATAAAATTTTAATTCACCATCCATCATAGTGGTATTATATTCATTAAAAGAGATTGCATATTTTTTTTTAGAAGGAGAATATATTTCTCATAAAATAATTTGCATATAACATTTGGGCCAGCAGAAAATTTTCACTGGACAATATATTCCTGATTATCATATGCAAAAAAAAAAAAAAACTATTTTCCGAAGAGTATTTTATCCAAACAAATTGAGCTAAATCATGACATATTTTAATTGCATCTTGTAAATTTAAATATTGCCTAATTACCTTTCTCAGCTCTCCGAACAATACCGCTTAACTCCATATTGATTAATTTATTTTCGAATTATACATTTATCGTTTATTCCTCTTTACCTCGAGATCTCATTTGACTTGTTTTAATTTATGTTAATTATTGAAATTAAACAACCCTTAAAAGGTAATCCCGAAAATCTAAAAGTAGATTTAATGGGAATTTAATGGCGTTAGGTATTTTTGGGGTTAATTTTTTTTGGGAATTCTATTTATGAGGGTGTAACACTTCAGAATTTTACGAAAAGCAATAAAATAATTTGTTAAATTAAATTCAAATTTAAATAAATCAAGTTATATGAGAATTTGAGAAGTGAAGAGAGAGAAAGATCTGAAGAAGAAATTAGAATTTAAGTAGAATTAAAAGTATGGTTAGATTGGAAAAATAAAAATGAAGAAAGTTAAATTCTAATGAGAGTAGAAGTTATAACGAAATTTTAACTTGATTTAAGATAAAAAGGAGTTTAATGGATAAAATACTTCAAAATAAAAAATGACTTAAAAATACTTCCGTCATTAAAATAATATTAGTTATGATTTGTAAATTAAGTAATAAAATATTTTATATTAAATAATTTTAAAAATTAAAGTAAATAAAAATATCAACTTAGCCTTCTACACATGCCAATCTCATAAGAATGTGTATACTTTTTAAAGATTCTACCTGACAAGTTTATACTATAAAAAAATTGAGATATATAGTGTTCCATTTATGCGAAAAAAAATATTTATTTGCATGAAGGTTCATCTTTTTTGAAGTAGTAAAATAAGCAAAATTTTATGTTATGATATTTTTAAGTGAAAATGGATTTGAGGTTGACTTAGGAATCAATATTTAACAATTAAATTTGCATACAATATCTTTTTATTTTTTTCTCCATTAAAGTGTTTGACAATTATGATCAAAATAAAATTAGAGTCCAGTACCAATCGGTTCCATGGAACCAAGAGTGATTTTTATAAGGGTTATTTTCATAAATTATCTTTAAATTATTACGATTTTTTTGCATATGATCTTAAATTGTGAACTTATTTTTTTATTCATAAACTATTATGATTTTTTTATTTATGAAAAAGAGTAAGTTACCATCCTATAGATTTTTTTATTTTTTTATATTTATTATTTAATATGTTGCGAAGGGAGGAATAATTTAGTCTTTTCATAAATAAAAAAAGTAAAAATAATAAAAAATGTAATAGAAGTAGACGGAATGACTAAAATAAAAAAATCATAATAGTTTAAGGATACTTCGTAATTTGAGGTTAGATGTGATCGTAATAATTTAAGGAAGATTTATGAAAATAATTAATTTTATAAATATTGACCAATATTATTTTTTGGACGTGCCATTTCTTTTTTTTCTTCAATTTTTTTCTTCTCTTATATTCATCACACAAAATATTTTATATATACACTTTATTATAAAAGACTAATTTAATATTTTTATTATTTGTTTGTCATAATAGTTTGTTAAATATAATTTATTAAAATTATAATTTATTACATTTTAATAATATATGTTTTTAACATAATATTTAAATTTATTCTCAAAGATACATAGTAGTACATAGCATCAGTCAAATACCATGACATGGACAACAAGTCAGAGCCCTTTATTTTCCCTTTTGCTTCACTAACCCCTCTCTCTATTCTCCGTGTGAGGGATCGACCAACCTACTATTGATAGGCTGTCCTCCCACCGTCAACCTTCTCTCTCTCTCTCTCTCTCCCCTTATACATAGTCCGTATACGTCGGGCTCTCTCTCTCCGACCGCAAGCTTAAACTAAGCCATTAAATAGAACCTCCTTGGATTGGCCCTGGCACAACTGCTCCTTCCGGAATTGCTTATTTTTAGGCCGCGACCCTGAGGAACCACCCTGTTCTTCCTCGCCACCGCTCCATGCCCATTGCCATTCCTCTTCTCAATCACCCCCTTCTCCCCTCTCGCATCCTGTCTCCCCTTAGCCTTTCTCTCTCCTCTCTCTCCCCCTCCCCTCAGGCTCTGTCACGTTTGCTGCTCATTCCAACTCTTATCAGGTGGCGGTGGTGATCCGTAAGGCAAAAGGGAGGCCAAAGGTAACGAAATAACGCACATGCTGCAACGCTTCTCCCGTTCTCTGCATTCTTCTCGTGTTTCTCCTTTTACAGTCAGTCTCTCTTAATTCGATCGTTTGTGTGTTTATAGGTGCCATTTCTCAGCTACTTCATTGCCCACTTCCGGGGACTTGGGATACGGTCTGAATTCTCCTCCGAGAGCTAACCAAAATGGGGATGGCATATTCATGCGCCGGAGATGGCTACGGCTCCATTGACGAGAGCTTGAATGCTCTCATCATGAGAGCCTTCAGCATCGGAGACACCGTCCAATCATCCCAGCGATCTGTCAGCTTCAATGGCCGTGGCTCCGAGCCCGCCGCCTTCCTCGACGCCTTCGGCTCCCGGAAGCTGGTCATCAAAGGATCCCTGAGCTTTAACGGGAGGCAAATGGATCCGTTCCGCCTGGAGACGGAGATCTCCCTGACCAGTGATGCCCCCAGGCCGGTCGGCAAGCCCAAGCCCTCCGCAGAACCAAACGAGAGGAAGCCTTCAAGGTTCATTCCTCCGAGGAAGAGGGCGCTGGAGCAGCCGGCCGTCTCGCCCGACAGCCCTCACCACGAAGCCGCCGTGAAGCTGCAGAAGGTCTACAAGAGCTTCCGGACGAGGAGGCTGCTCGCGGATTGCGCCGTTCTTGTGGAGCAGCGATGGTATGAGATCATATATCATGCTTAATTCATGGAAAACAGGGGGCAGCACAAGTCTACGAGGTATTAAAAACTACTTGTTTCTTTCCTCTTCAGGTGGAAGCTGTTAGATTTTGCGCTGCTCAAGCGGAGTTCCGTATCGTTCTTCGACATCGAAAGGCAGGAATCTGTTGTTTCTAAGTGGTCGCGAGCGAGAACCAGAGCCGCTAAGGTAATCTCGTGCACTGAAACATTTTTGCTTGATGACGACATGGACACGTTTTTTCTCTGTGAACTGTGTAATATGCAAGTTTCAAAAAAAAAAGTGTAATATGTACTGTAAAAAAAAAATTTTAAACTGTGTAATCTGTATGAGTATGATCTTCTAGATTTCTTAGAGCTAGAAGTTCCTTTAGAGGTGAATGGTGAGTAATTTTGAGCTTGCAGTCACTCTCAAGATGCATTGAAGTTGGACCACGTGATGCCTTTATGTCTGGCTAATATCTTAAGAAGGTTTAATTGAAAAGAACCAATGGTATTATCTCCCTCAGGAAAGCTAGTACCTATTGTCCGATATTATATAATGGTATTGGCTATTTATTTGTAGCTTCATTTTTTTTTCAAATATTTGCCTTTTCGTTTGAACTCCGCCTATGTTTTATAGTCGGTCCCAAGTCCGGATAAAGGAGGAGGGTTGTGTTAGGTCCCGACAGCCAACGTAAAATCCTGTCGAATCTCATGAATATGGATCAACGAATAGCGGAATGACGTCGTATGATCCATGTAGCCGACCCCACCTAGTGGGATAAGGCTTTGTTGTCGTTGTCGTCGTCGTCGACGACATGGACACGTTTGTTTTGTTGCTTGTACTGACATGATTGAGTAAGCTAAGCTTTCATAATTCTGTGTTGCAGGTAGGGAAAGGGTTGTCAAAGGATGAGAAAGCCCAGAAACTTGCTCTGCAGCATTGGCTAGAGGCAGTAAGTCTTATAGATATCACAAGAAAAAAAAACTCCTTTTGTGCACACATCTTTCTTTATCTTTGACTAATGCGTTTCATCTCTTCATCCAGATTGATCCTAGGCATCGATATGGCCATAATCTGCATTTCTATTACCACCGTTGGCTCCGGTGCGAGAGCAAGCAGCCATTCTTTTACTGGTACAATTCAATTTCCTGGGAAAATTTAGTTTCTTTGACTCCATTTCGAAGCAGAATTTAAATTTGTAATCTTGACTATCAGGCTTGATGTTGGAGATGGAAAAGAAGTCAATCTTGAGCAGCAGTGCCCCCGTTCCAAACTTCAACAGCAGTGCATCAAATATCTTGGTCCAGTAAGTAGCGTCCTCCTAAAGCCATCTGCATACAAAGATGTAACGAAAAAAAAAAAATCAGTGTGCATGAACAAAGTTATGTCTGTTTGCAGAAAGAAAGGGAGGTGTATGAAGTCATTGTAGAGGATGGCAAGTTCATGTACAAAAAGAGCAGGCAACTCCTAAATACAACAGGCTGTTCGGACGATGCAAAGTGGATATTCGTTCTCAGCACAACGAAAACTTTATATGCTGGACAGGTTTGTGAATCTCACTGCCGTTTAATCTGAATGCCCAATTAAATTTTCTCTGCTTCTCGTCACTTGCCTTAAAACCATATTTTGACGATTGCAGAAGAAGAAAGGCACATTTCAGCACTCCAGTTTTCTTGCCGGAGGAGCTACTTCAGCTGCCGGAAGATTAGTCGTGGAAGATGGTGTACTGAAGGTAGAATAACTTGTTAAATAATGTACTTTTTCTGCTATTGTTGAATTTGTATCTGGTAGATTACTTACTAAATTTTGTATTCACAGGCTGTGTGGCCACATAGCGGACATTACCGCCCTACTGAAGAGAATTTTCAAGAGTTCATGAGCTTTCTTGAGAATAAGAAGGTGGATCTCACTGATGTCAAGGTGAGCAAGTTAACTTTGTTAAGCTCTCAGTTATATAAATTCCTGAAATCCATTCTCATTTGGCAAATTGGCATGGCTGAATCTATGAAGTAACTTGGTTTTTTATCTGATGCAGAAAAGCCCATGTGAAGAGGATGAAGGAGACCTCAGTACACTAACAAGCAACGAATCTGAACTCAACCTGCCTGAAATGTGTGCCCTTGAAAAGGCTGAAGAACTGCAACCATACAGTACTGCTGCAGAGAGTGCCGCTCCAATTGAGGCAGGAAATGCAATAAGCTGCACTGGGCTTGTTATTGATGCCAAGCCAGCAGGAATGCCAGCCAAAAGATCATTCACAGCAAGGCGAAGCCAAATGCTGCATCATCAGACTGTGTTGAAGAACTTGCAAGTGCATGATCTATTCGGTACGCAAACAAGAAGCAATGAATCAGCAACTGAAGGCTCATGCATTTTCCGCAAAGATAATCTCTTCTTCGGGGAGGAGCAAGAGGTGGACGAAGAAGCCGCTCTGATTCCGCGTGAACAGATACTTCAGAGGATAAATTCAAAGAAAGGAATGAATTCATATCAGCTTGGGAAGAAGCTTTCTTTCAAGTGGACAACGGGTGCCGGACCGAGAATCGGCTGCGTGAGGGACTACCCGCCGGAGCTCCAATTCCGCGCTTTAGAACAAGTACATTTATCTCCCAAGGGTGCAGCGCCGAGTAGATATGCTTCACCGAGAAATCTCACAGGCTTAAGTCCGAGGTTACCTGAAATATCACCAGAACAGAAACCTGTGCAGTCCCAGTCCGATAGATAGAGCATACATATCAAACAGAGTTGCAGGTGTTGAGTTATACATGTAGATTGAGTCTCAACACAGTATTCAATTTATTCATTTTGTAAATCGATAGGTATATACATTCCTTTTGTGAGCTGTAAACAATTTTGCTGAATTGAATAATGCCAATAATTCAGTAAAAAGAAACAATTCAAATTAAGTATGATTCTATTATGTGCAAAATAGTTTACCAAGTAGATTATTTATTTCTTTACATATTAGACAAACAATTGATATTTCTTGAAACAGTATGAAACAGAGATTACTTGAATGTTCATATTAAGGTTATATGATTCCTATTGTGTTGCTTGAACTCAAAATGTTAATGTTCTTCCTACCATCTATACGTTCTCAGAGGACTCCTAAATCGAGTGGGAGTTCCAGCTCTAAAATAAGGAAGTAAATTTTTAAAAAATATTCCGTAAACAAAGGTGGATTATTATGTTAATTTTCGTCAGAATGCTTTCCTTCTTTATTTATGTTTTGTATTAAAAAAAGGAAATAAAGATTTCAAAGATCTTTTACAATAATTAAAATCAAAACCGATTTGTATTTGAATGAAAAGTCTCTGCGCAAATGCCTACTCTGAAACAATTTAAAAGAAAAAAAATCTTAATTAAGTAACTTGGCCGTCAACATAAGGAAACCTTGTTTTCATCATAACGATGCCTCCTCCTCTTTATATATGCAAAACCTGTAGAAGAACAGGAAGTGGAGGAAGAAGACATGGCCAGGAAGACGATGAAGCTCGCCCGGATCGCCCGCTACTCTGTGCGGAACTCCACGTTCAAGAAGAGAAAGGGAAGCCTCATGAAGAAGGCGAGAGAGCTGGCCACCCTGTGTAACATCAGAGTCTGCGTCGTCGTCTTCGGGGAGGGTCAGGAGCATGCGGACGTGTGGCCGTCCTTACCGGTGGCCACGGAAATCCTGATGTCCATCAAGAGCATGACGGTGGAGGACAAGAGCAAGAAGATGATCGACCGGGAGAGCTTCATGCGCGAGCGTGTCGACAAGGCCGTCGAGCAGCTGCGGCGGGTCGAACGCGAGAACGCGGAGCTCGAGTCCATGATCCTCATGCACCAGTGCATCGCCGGGAGGAGCCCGGAGGACGTCAGCGCGGCAGACCTGAGCAGGCTCATGCAGGTGCTGAACTTGAAGTCGAAGGTCGTAAACGACAGGTTCGAGCGCGTGCGGTTCGCGCAGGGGTGGCGCGCGATGGCTTTGCAGGACGCCGCTACACCGGCGGCGCCCGGACACGGCGTCGCCCTGACCACGGCCACGCTTGCGGCGGCGCCGGCGCCGGCGGGTGAGAAAACAGAGGGAGGTGGAAACTGGTCGATGGATGCAGCGTTGGCGGAGTTCCAGATGCAGAGGCTGCTGACGGGCGAGATTGTGCAAGCGGGCGAAAGGACACTGATGGAAGAGCCGCGGACTCAGAAGATGCAACTGGAAAAGGCGCCGGCGCAGGATCCAGCGATGGAGCATTCTCTGAACACGCAGAACAACTGGTGGGTGCAACCGCTCGACTGGGCAACAACGGTGTAACGCTCCAAAATCGCACCCCGTCACGTGGCAATACGCTTCGAGAACGCTACGGATCATCCTTACGTGTACATCATATTGATAAAAAAGAAGACTTTAACTGGTCAATTCAGTAACGATAAATGCGTAATAACTAAATCATCATTATGAATAAAAAAATAAATCATGAAATGAGGAAGACTAATATCTGACTTCATAGGAGTCCAAAGGAAAGCTAATACATCAAGTAATAAAAAGAAAGGAAAAAGTTATCATCATCTAAAGGACTCGATAACCATGTGCAGCCACCTACGAGCTCGATCTGTCACCATTGATCACCATCATCATTAGTACCTTGGCCTGCATTTAAGAACATACAGGGGAGAACCTCCCTATGAGTTTTACAACTCAGTATGGAAGTAAGATAAATAATGTCATAAGATCATGATACTAAACATGAATCACAAGAAGAACATCATAAGATAACATCATCATCCAATAGACAAGTAAATCATGATCATAATAAAAAAGTAAAGACATGTAAGAGGACATATGAATAAGTGATCTTATAGAGTCATCATAGAGAAAGGCATAAGCCAAGCATCATAAGAAAGATTCTTTATTCATATGTGTTCATCTTCTTCATCATCTTAATTTCATCTTTGACTTATTTGGGATATATTTTAACTCACGGAGAGGCCTGCCACAACCCGTCCATCATCATCATAATTATCAGAGCCAGCCCAAAACTGACAAAAGTCTCCGTAACTGTCCGAGAATAACCCATAACTGTCTGAGGACAGTCCATAACCTGGTCGTCATCAGTCCATCAGAAAACTTTTCATTTAACGATTTGCATCTTTTATCTTGCATCTTTTAATTAAACAAAACATATTTTGATAAGGACTTTAAATCAAGATAAATGACATAATCATGGTGAGTAAATCAGGGATAGATTCGATATCGTCATCATCATACATAGATCAAAATTAATCCCATGAAATAAAGATTAAGAAATCATAATCATATGCTTAATCAGGTCGGAACCCAGGCCGAGCAGGGAGAAACTCGGGTCGGGTAAGACATAGTCATCCTCGGTACAAATCAGGGATAAGCCCGGGCCGGGTTCGAGTTACACCCGGGCCGAGTCGGGTCATTATCGAGTCGGGACGACTGTCGCGCCCGACTAATTTTCGTACTCAGAACTCAATCCGGGTCATTTTCAACCTGGGCCGGGTTCGTCCGGTTGCAGAGCTCCGAGAGCGCAATAATGGCGGATCCGGGCCGAGTTCCTCCGAATCGGTCCAGCGAAGGACCTGCCTGGGCCGAGTTCTGGTGAACTCGGGCCGGGTTCATTTTGCGCAGAAACTGCGGGGACGCGCAGATGTGTTCCGTTCATCTTTTTTCAGCGATGGCCTGCACAATTTAACATCCTAGAACATTGCACAGTAATCAGGAACTATCTAGAATATGCTTCAAGTCTAAAATCTAGATTCTATCATGAATCTATCTTAGTTCCATACCTCAAAATTTTTGTCCGAAAAACCTTACTGCCGTCCTCTTCTTCCTCTTCCTCTTCCTCTTCTTCCTCTTTCTCTGCCCACTCCTCTTTGTCCAAGTGCGCGGCCAACGTCATCCGGTGTGTCCCCTGTAAGGCGGCGGCCGTCAGGGATAAGGAAGAATGAAAAAGGAGCACGTAGAAGAGAATTAGGGCTGGTTTCGTGAGGAAAATGAAAAGGGGATTTTAAATTTGATCTGGCCTCTTATTTATAGGGAGGGGATTAGAGTTTAAATCAGAATTTAACTTCTTCCTGATCAAATCAAATCCAACTCAGATTTTATCTCCTCTTTTATTCCCCTTTTTATCTTTTTTTGTTATTCTTTTCTTTTTCTCTTTTCTGTTAAAAGTCCGGGCGTTGCATCATAAACCCCTTAAAATAAAATTCGTCCTCAAATTCAGTCAGAAGTCAGGACTTACCAAATAGTACGAAAAATTTCCTTCGCATCTCAGACTCGAGTTCCCAGGTTGCTTCGTCACCTCGGTGATGGTTCCAAGCCACCTTGACCAGTGGTACATCTTTGTTATTGTGACGTTGAACCTTTGTTTCTAGAATCTGGATGGGCTGCTCCTCATAGGTCAGGTCATCTTTGAGATTGGGTTCTTCATATCGTATTACATTTGCATCATCATGTTTGTACTTTCGGAGCATAAAAACGTGAAACACGTTATGAACTCGTCCATAGGATGAAGGTAATGCTAGTCTGCAAGCACCCTCTCCAACCAGCTCAAGTACCTCAAATGGACTTACATATCTTGGGCTGAGCTTTCCTCTTTTACTGAACCTCATTACTCCCTTGGTTGGGGAAACCTTCAGGAGTACTTGATCGCCCGTCTGAAAGCTTTGTTCACGTCGTCCTCTGTCAGCATAGAACTTTTGTCGAGCTTGAGCTGCCTTCATCCGTTCTTGTATCAGCTCGACCCTAGCTACATATTCCCTTGTCTTTTTCAGCTCTTTTTCATCCAAAATCTTTCTCTCACCTATCTCATTTCAGCATGCAGGTGAACAACATGATCTCCCATACAAGGCTGCAAAGGGAGCCATACGAATGCTGAAATGGTAGCTATTATTATAAGCGAACTCGATGAGTGGTAGGTGATCATCTGATGTAGATCTTGTTGAGAAGAAAAGAGAGAATTCTGTTGCTGTCCAGAATTTTAGTAGTCATCAACTTAGTTTGATTCAGATTTGAAGAATCTGTTAGGAGTCCTAATGCTGATAGGATTGTTATTTTCTTTTTAGTTTATTTTTCTTAGGAGTCCTAATGCTGATAGGATTGTTATTTACTTTTTAATTTATTTTTCGTAGGAGTCCTAATGCTATTAGGATTGTTTTTTCTATTAGTTTATTTCCTATTCTGTTAGGTTATAAAAGTCCTAATGCTGGTGGGATTCTATTTTCCTTTTGTTATAGGAGTCTTAGTGCTAATAGTATTGCTAGTTGGGAATCCCTATATATTGACCTGACTTGTAAGAGTTAAAGATTATCATCTTTTTAATTAAAGTTCCAGTTCAGAGTTTTCTGAATTCTTGAGTTCGTGTGCGCACGATCTTGGCCTTGAATTTCTTCTAAGGTGCAGGTGGATTCCTGCTAGTTTATTTGTCGATTATCGTCCGCTTGAACCGGCGACATCGACGTTTATTTTCTGCAGATCTTTCAAGCATAACAGAGACATACTTGCACAGTGTAATAGAACATCGTTCATCGGGCCTAGGGTTTGCTCTTGGCTATATTTAAATTTCTATACCAAATTTCTTACCGCTACGTCAAGTGGTATCAGAGCGAGGAAGAGATCATGGCTGATATTCTAAGTAGAAAAGAGTTTGACGGATTAGAAGCAAAGGTAGATCTCCTTACTGCTGCCATCGAAAAATTGCTTACGAATCAAGATCCTATTCACACACGTGTCCAACCAGAAGCAACCCAAGAAAATCGACGACAACGAATAGCCACTTCTTTGGTGGACAATGATAGTGAAGAAGAGCCAAGAAGAAATTTTGCACACAGACAATCTGATTTTAGGATGAAGATGGAATTACCTCACTTCAACAGTCATCTATCCATTGAAGACTTTTTGGATTGGATTTCGGAGGTCGAACGATTCTTTGAGGACATGAAAATCTCAGAACATAAGCAAGCAAAATTGGTGGCATATCGTTTAAAAGGAGGAGCATCTGCATGGTGGAAGCAAATTCAGTCTTTGCGAGTGCAAAAAAATAAACAACCAATACGGAGTTGGAGGAAAATGAAGCAAATGTTGTGGGATCGATATCTTCCAACAAACTATCAACAGATTCTACACCAATAGTTACAAAATTGCAGACAGGACGGAAGGCTAGTGCGGGACTATACAGCGGAATTCGATCGTCTAACATCTCGCAACAACCTGGTTGAACTAGAACCACAACAAGTGGCTCGATACTTAAATGGTTTGAGGTCTAACATCAGAGACAAAGTAGGGATGCAGACTCCTAGCACCATGGCCACTGCAATCACCGTGGCAGAAATTGCTGAACGTCAACTAGAACGAGGAGCCAAGGCACAATTTCATTCTGCTGAGACTAGTAAGATGGCAAGTGCATGCAATTCATCTAAACTTCCTGCAATTGAAGAGGTTGAAAGTGCTGACAAAAGCTTACTAGCCAGCTCTAAATCAAAACCCGCGGGTGCTGATAATGCTAAGAGGACTTCTAACTCATATAGGAAGTCCAATTCTATTATTTGCTATCGTTGTAGATAATTAATTCACCGATCCAATGAGTGCCCATAACGTCCAGCACTCCATTCAGCACGAATAATAGAGGATGAAGAAAAAACTAATGATCAAGAGGCTAATGATGAATATGATATTGAAGAAGAAATTTGTGCTAATGAAGATGGAGAACATCTCTCGAGTGTCGTGCGACGCTTATTATTAATGCCTAAGAAAGAAGAGGACCCTCGGTGACATGAAATATTCCAAACTCGTTGCACAGTGAAAGGTAAACTTTGTAAAGTCATTAGTGATAATGGGAGCTCTGAAAACATAGTTTCAAAAAAAAATGGTGAACATATTCGAATTGAAAACAGAACCTCATCCTTCACCATATAGAGTTAGTTGGATTAGTAAAGGCACTAACAAAGAAGTTACACAATTGTGTAAGGTATCTTTATCAATTGGCAAGAGTTATAAGGATGTGATCACATGTGATGTATTGGATATGAATGCAAGCTACATCATCTTGGGTCGTCCTTGGCAATTTGATGTTAATGCAACCCATTTAGGACGAGACAACATCTACAAGTTTTCTAAAGACGGAAAATGCATCTCTTTATTACCATTACAACATAAATCAGTAATTAAAGAAAGTAGCTAGAAGAATGGCTACTTGATTGAACGGGCAGATGAATTCATTTCTGAGGTAAAAGATCGTGAAAAGGTTTATACACTTATGTGCATAGGGGAGGCTCCTCCAGATCAAGAACACACTACAAAGGCAATCCAAAATTTAATTTCAGAATTCAAAGACATTACTCCTGAAGAATTGCCAGATGGATTACCTCCCATGCGAGACATTCGACATCATATTGATCTAATACTAGGTTCAAGTCTTTTAAACCTTCCCCTCTACCGATTAAGTCCAAAAGAAAATCAGATTTTACAAGATCAAGTGGATGAATTAATAAAAAAAGGATTTGTTCGAGAAAGCATGAGTCTATGCGCAGTACTAGCACTCCTTGTACCAAAAAAGGATGGCACATGGAGAATGTGTGTTGATAGTAAAGCTATAAACAAGATCACAATCAAGTATAGATTTCTAATTTCTAGATTAGATGACATGTTACTGTTTGAAATTGTTTATGGTAGAATGCCTCGCCAGGTCGTAGACCTCATCAATTTGCCTAAAACTTTGCGCAAAAGTATTGCTGTTGACAATATGGCTGAGCGTATCCAACATATCCATGAAGAAACCAAGGAGAAGTTGGAAGAATCTAATGCTAAGTATAAGGAGCGTGCTGACGAGGATTCTTATCATAAATTAATAAACAAGAAGTTTGGTCCTTGCAAAGGTTTGAAGCGTATCAATGATAATGCTTATAACATCGACTTGCCAGCAGACTTGGGAATTTCATCTACCTTCAATGTTTTAGATCTCTTTATATACCATCCGTCAAGTTTGCTATTACTAAGCTCGGGGTCGAGCTCTTTTCAAGTAGGGGAGCCTGATGTAGATCTTGTTGAGAAGAAAAGAGAGAATTCTGTTGCTGTCCAGAATTCTAGTGGTCATCAACTTAGTTTGATTCAGATTTGAAGAATCTGTTAGGAGTCCTAATGCTGATAGGATTATTATTTCCTTTTTAGTTCATTTTTCTTAGGAGTCCTAATGATGATAGGATTGTCATTTGCTTTTTAGTTTATTTTTCTTAGGAGTCCTAATGCTATTAGGATTGTTATTTTCTATTAGTTTATTTTCTATTCTGTTAGGTTATAAAAGTCCTAATTCTGGTGGGATTCTATTTTTCTTTTGTTATAGGAGTCTTAGTGCTAATAGTATTGCTAGTTGGAAATCCCTATATATTGGCCTGACTTGTAAGAGTTAAAGATTATCATCTCTTTAATTAAAGTTCCAGTTCAGAGTTTTCTGAATTCTTGAGTTCGTGTGCGTATGATCTTGGCGTTGGATTTCTTCTAAGGTGCAGGTGGATTCCTGCTAGTTTATTTGTCGATTATCGTCCGCTTGAACCGGCGACATCGACGTTAATTTTCTGCAGATCTTTCAAGCATAACAGAGGCATACTTGCACAGTGTAATAGAACATCGTTCATCGGGCCTAGGGTTTGCTCTTGGCTATATTTAAATTTCTATACCGAATTCCTTACCGCTGCGTCATCATCCCAGTTGCCCTTACAGTCAAGGGCACAAGCTCTTAACATGTCATCAACCGTTTGGATGGTTCTTTCAGTCTGATCGTCTGTTTGTGGATGGAATATCGTACTGTAATTCAGTCTCGTTCCAAAAGAGTCTTGTAAGCCTCTCCAGAATCTGGCTGTAAACCTTGGATATCGATTTGATACAATAGAGGTGGGGATCCCATAAAGCCGGATGATCTCTTGTACATACAAATCCATAAGACTCTGCACTGATTGTTTAGACTTTATGGGTAGGAAGTGCGCAGACTTCGTTAACCGATCCACCACTACTCATATGGCATCATGTCCCTTCTGAGTACGGGGTAGACATGTTATGAAATCTATAGAGATGTCCTCCCACTTCCACTATGGAATGGCGAGCGATGTGATCTTTCCTTAGAATTTCTGATGTTCCACTTTTATTTGTTGGCAGACCAGGCACTTGGAAACATATTCGGCAATCTATCATTTCATGTCATTCCACCAGAAGCTTCTTTACACATCCTTGTACATATTAGTGCTGCTCGGATGGATCGCAAACTCAGACTTGTGACATTCATCCATCACTTCCCTTTTGAGAGCTTCATCACTTGGGACTCATAGACGATTTTTATATCGGATCCCACCATTTGCTGAGAGCTTGAAATCCTCTTTTTCTTTCTGACATCTTCCTAACATCTTCGTATACTTCGGATCCTGTGCCTGAGCCTTAATGAGCCTATCCACCAGATTCAGTTGTATCTGGTGCATCATCAGTACTGCTCCCTTCTTTCCAGGTCTTGGCTTCCATAAACTTAGCTCCTTCATCATCTTATACATATTCATCATCATGTGAGCTAGTGAGCCTTCCCACTTGTGGCTGAGTGCATCTACAACTGAGTTCACCTTACTAGGGTGGTAAATAATGGAGAACTCATAATCCTTTAGGTACTCCATCCATCTTCGTTGTCGCATATTAAGGTCTCGCTGAGAGAATACGTACTTGAGGCTCTTATGATCGTTGAATACCTCAAACTCTACACCATAAAGGTAGTGCCGCCAAATCTTTAATGCGAAGACTACCGCTGCTAACTCAAGGTCGTGAGTTGGGTAGTTCACCTTATGCTTTTTCAACTGCCTAGAGGCATATGCGACAACCTTTCCATGTTGCATGAGCACGCATTCTAGTCCGGTACCGCAAGCATCATTGTACATCACATACCCATCCGTACCTTTCGGAATAATGAGTATAGGTTCAGTGGTCAGTCTGCCCTTTAGTTCTTGGAAACTGTCTTCGCATTTCTATGTCCATATGTACTTCACTCCTTTCTTCGTTAGGTTCGTCAAGGGAGATGCGATCTTTGAGAAATCCTTGATGAACCTACAGTAATAACCTGCCAATCCGTGGAAGTTGCGGATTTCAGTGGCATGCTTTGGCCTTGGCCAGTGGGATACCGCTTCTACTTTGGAAGGTTCCACAGAAATGCTCTTTTTCGAGATTATGTGTCCAAGAAACATAATTCGGTCAAGCCAGAACTCACACTTGGATAGTTTTCCGTACAATTTGTGCTGCCTTAACTTTTCCAAAACTATCTTCAAGTGTTCCTTGTGTTGTTCTTCATTCTTCGAATAGATCAGAATGTCATCTACGAAGACGATGACAAACTGGTCCAGGTATGATCTGAACACCCGGTTCATGAGATCCATGAAAGTTGCAGGGGCGTTCGTCAGTCCAAAAGGCATCACTAAATCAAGGAAAGCTGTCTTTTGTACATCTTCATCGGCTACTCTAAGCTGGTGGTACCCACTTCGTAAATCGATTTTTGAAAATACTGCGGCATTTGCAAGTTGATCGAAGAGGTCGTCGATTCGCGGTAAGGGGTACTTGTTCTTGATTGTGGCTTTATTCAGCACCCGATAGTCAATGCACAATCTTAGAGAGCCGTCATTCTTCTTGACAAATAGCACGGGGGCTCCCCAAGGAGATACACTCGTCCTAATAAACCTCTTGTCTAAAAGTTCCTGAATTTGCTTCTTTAGTTCGTGCATCTCGGCCGGTGCCATCCTGTAGGGGGCCTTTGAGATCAGGGCAGTGCCTAGAAGGAGATCGATTCGAAAATCAATCTCTCGTGGAGGTGGTAATCCAGAGATGTCATCAGGAAAGACATTCGGAAACTCCCAAACTACGTCTATTTATTATAGTTTGACCCATGGATTATCCATCTCCATTACATTTACTAGAAAACCTCTGCATCCTTTTTGCAACATCTTCTGCGCTTCTATTGCAGATACGATGACCTTCCCTTCCTTTCCCATGGTACCTCTAACAGTAGCTTTGCGTACACCTTGGGTACCAATAATTACCTTCTTCTGCTTACATGTCACAGCTACATCGTGGTAGGATAGCCAATCCATACCGAGAATGATATCGTAGTTCGTCATCGGAATGATTATCAAGTCTGCAGAAAAATTCTTATCTTGTATCTCTACTGATACCTCAGGAAGGTACTTTGTGGCGTAGAGCATTCCCATAGGAGTAATTATCCCCATATGGTGACTTATATCATGTATATGTAATCTTAAAGCAGTAGCACAGTCTTTAAATATGAAAGAGTGCGATGCACCCGAGTCAAATAAAACTGTAGTAGGAAGACCGGCTATAGATAGGGTACCTCTAATGACTTCGGCGTCTGTCGGTACTGCGTTTTCCTCCAGGTGGAAGACTCTTCCACACACCATATTGTTCCCTCCTCTTACGTCACGCTGAGCTGGTGCGAGATCATCCTTCTTAGTAGGACAATCACGAATGAAATGTTCTTGTTGCCCACAGTGCAAGCATACTCCAGCCTTCATTCTGCATTTCCCGATGTGGAACTTCTTATAGTGGGGACAAGCACTAGTACCATGTGCCTACTGTTGGGGTTGCTGACGTTGGGGTTGTGGTTGTCGTTTAGCATTACGAGGTTCATAAGGCCTCGCTCTATGACCCCGACGTTGGTTCTTACGATCGGGTCCTCCTCGATTATGATGACGGTCATTCCAGCGAAACTGGTTCTGTGCAGAGGGCTTCATGGGAGCTTTTCCTTTCCCATCCTTCAGCTCTTTTCATCATGGTAGCTAATTTCACCGTCAGACTCACATTAGCACATTGGCCAGCTAGGGTGCTGGTCCTGATAGTTGGGTTTAGGCCTTGGCAGAAATGTTCTGCCTTCTCTCTGTCACTCATCTTGAGAGTATTGTACCTCTCCAGACGAACGAATTTGACATGATATTGAGTCACTGTCATCTGATCCTGGCTCAGTTGTAGAAATTCCCTTTGCTTCAGTGCACGCTGATATGGTGGAAAATAGCGTGCCTCAAATGCTTCACAGAAACGTTCCCAAGGAACATCATTTTGTCCATTGTACTTAGTATCCACCTCGGTCCTCCACCAGTCTAAGGCATCATCAGTTAAAACACTGGTGGCAAACATGACCTTCTTGTTTTGTTCACAATCCATTTGTTGCAGCTTCTCTTTAATAATCCTCAACCATCTCTCAGCTTTGTCAAATTCGCCCAATCCATCATACTCTGGAGGGCGTAACTTCATGAAGACTTGAATAGTGTCCTTAGAGGACACTGGTGGCGTAGGCTGTACAAGCAGGGGCTGTACAGAAGGAAGCTGAATAGATGACGTCATAGCTGGTGCAACTTGAATCGAAGGCGTCAATACGGGCTGAAGTGTTGGTGCCCGTGACGGTGGGGTTTGCACCAGTGGGGACTGAACTGTCGGCTCTACAGCACGAGCCTGACTCATCTAGACCTCATTCTGGTATGTTCCCTCTTGTTGCAAATTTCCCATTCCGCTATTACTTTGAGGTCATCTACGACCCCAACCTCGTCCAACAGGTTCACGGTGTGGAGGCATCTACATCATCATGTTTAGGAAAAACATCCTACATCTTAAAGGATAAAATAAACTTACTTGACTTTAGGTGGCGCGGTGACTGCTTATGGCGCTTGCACATGGACTTTGACATCATACATTAGGACATGAGAATGGCCTAACTTTAGGTTCTGATACCTAACTGTAACGCTCCCAAATCGCACCCTACCACGTGGCAGAATACGCTTCGAGAACACTACGGGTCATCCTTACGTTTACATCATATTGACAAAAAAGAAGACTTTAACTGGTCAACTCAGTAACGATAAATGCGGAATAACTAAATCATCATTAACAATAAAAAAATAGCATCATGAAATGTGAAAGACTGATAACTGACTTCATAGGAGTCCAAAGGAAAGCTAATACGTCAAATAATAAAAAGTAAAGAAAAAACTATCATCATCTAAAGGACTCGATAACCATGTGCAGCCACCTACGAGCTCGATCTGTCACCGTTGGCCACCATCATCATTAGTACCTTGGCCTGTATTTAAGAACATGCAGGGGAGAACCTCCCTATGAGTTTTACAACTCAGTATGAAAGTAAGATAAATAACGTCATAAGATCGTGATACTAAACATGAATAATAAGGAGAACATCATAAGATAACATCATCATCTGATAGGCAAGTAAATCATGTTCATAATAGAAAAAATAAAGGCATGTAAGAGGACATATGAATAAGTGATCATATAGAGTCATCATAAAGAAAGGCATAAGCCAAGCATCATAAAAAAGATTCTTTATTCATATGTGTTCATCTTCTTCATCATCTTAATTTCATCTTTGACTTATTTGGAATATATTTCAACCCACGGGGAGGCCTGCCTCAACCCATCCATCATCATCATAACTGGCTGAGCCAAATCATAACTGACAAAAGTCAGTCCATAACTGTCCAAGGACAGCTCATAACTGACAGAAGTCAGTCCATAACTGTCCCAGGACAGCCCATAACCTGGTCGTCACCGGTCCATCATAAAAGAGTTCTCCATTTAACGATTTACGTATTTTATCTTGCATCTTTTAATTAAACAAAATATATTTTGATAAGAACTTTAAATCAGGATAAAGGACATAATCATGGAGAGTAAATCAAGGATAGATTCGACATCATCATCATCATACATAAATCAAGATTAATCCCGCGGAATAAGGATTAAAAAATCATAATCATATGCTTAATTAGGTCAGAACCCGTGCCGAACAGGGAGAAACACGGGTCGGGTAAGACATAGTCATCCTCGGTACAAATCAGGGATAAGCCTGGGCCGGGTTCGAGTTACACCCGGGCTGAGTCGGGTCATTATCGAGTCGGGACGACTGTCGCGCCCGACTAATTTTCGTACTCAGAAGTCAATCCGGGTCATTTTCAACTCGGGCCGGGTTCGTCCGGTTGCAGAGCTCCGAGCGCAACAATGACGGATTCGGGCCGAGTTCCTTCGAACTCGGTCCGGTGAAGGACTTGCCCGGGCCGGATTCTGGTGAACTCGGGCCGGGTTCATCTTGCGCAGAAACTGCGGGGACGCGCAGACATGTTCCGTTCATCTTTTTCCGACGACGACCGTCACAATTTAACATCCTAGAACGTTGCACAGTAAGTAGGAACTACCTAGAATATGCTTCAAGTCTAAAATCAAGATTCTATCATGAATCTATCCTAGTTTCATACTTCGAAGTTTCTGTCCGGGAAACCTTACTGCCGTCATCTTCTTCCTCTTCCCGCTCCTCTCTGTCTAGGTGCGCGTCCAACGTCGTCCGGTGTGTCCCCTATAAGGCGGTGACCGTCAGGAAGAACGAAAAGGGAGCACGTAGAGAAGAATTAAGGCTAGTTTCGTGAGAAAAATGAAAAAGGGGTTTTAAATTTGATCTAGCCTCTTATTTATAAGGAGGGGATTAGAGTTTAAATCAGAATTTAACTTCTACCTCAAATTCAACTAAGATTTTATCTCCTATTTTATTCCATTTTTATCTTTTTCTATTTTTTTCTTATCCTCTTCTCTGTTAAAAGTCCGGGCATTACAAACGGAGAGTGCGATAACTTTTCCATGGTAGCGCACGGTAAGGTGCCGATGGAGGAGGAGGAGGAGCCGCAGAACTGGATCAGGATCAGAGAATCGCCTGCGAACATGGCACCAATCGATGTAGCAATCGATGCCGGGCTCTGGAGCAACTATTGGTGGACGTCAGGCGGGAAGGCCTCGCAGTATCCGCCGGCAGCCGTTGACCTGCAGTGTCTGCAGATGCCGCAAGGTCCAACGGAGGCGCTCCAAAGGTACAACTGGTCGATATTCGAGAAGGGAGAGGGATCCAGCAGCGGAGGCCGCCATGAGTAGCATTCTGAGCCAGACCTGGAGCACGGGAGCGGCCATGAAGGTTGATCCGTGCATGGCATCTGGGCAGCACATGAACTGGTCTTTTCTTTCTTCCTAGATTTCAAGCATTTATTTTCTAGTTTGATACTCAAATGTTCTGGGATATCGATATTGATATCTGATTTTGACGCTTTGGTGTTGCAGTCTCTATTTTGATAATCTATTTAAGTATATGATTATGAACGATATTTTAATGGTGCTTCACGAAGGCATACTTAATAAATAATTATCTTGATCACGTTAGATACTTTGCCACTCATTTATTTATTTTTTTTATGACCACATGGGGCTTTCGATATTGAGAATTAATAACACTTGATCAGGTTAGGATCGGCTTTGTTATCAAAAACTGGCTCCGCAAAGTGAAAAAGAAAGAAAAACACGGATGGAAATATGATTCAACAGAAAATGTATCTAATTACATTCTAATGGTTTCTCCTACGTCATCAAGTCTCGTCTCTCTCCGTTGGTGCATTTTTTTTAATCAATTCTCGGTATCTGAAAAAATGGTGCCGATGATTCAATTATACGCAACTGATCGTAGGTTGGAAGCCGACTCATCATCGAACTTAACTAATTTGAATAGATCGTCTGGGACTGACAAGTGAGACTTCCAAAAAGAACCTGCGATTGCATCTTAAGCTATTCATGGCAGAAATTTTTTGTTTCTGAGACATTCCTCTCGTCTCAAGTGCTTTAACTTCTGTTTTCTTTCAATATTGTTCATTACCTGAACGTGATCCTTCATCTACTGCAATGTCTGGCTGAGTATTTGGCACTCGAATATGGATATTCATATGCAAGTGTTGTACGATGTAGAGCCCCATTTCCTTCGAATTCAATTCTTCATCGTGTGGTTCAAGCATGCACGTTAAATGTTCGATGAAGTGCCTACAAGGCTTGTTCTTTCGCTTCCGCCCACTCTAAGGTGTTTGGGAACCTCCTCTATCATGTTTTTCATAATTAGCACTATGCATTAGCGATTTTTAATTTTATCTTTTAAATCACACTTTTAAAACATTAAACTAAATTTGAAAGTTATGGTAACATGTGACCTCAAATTATATTTATTCTCACAGGTGGCGAAGAGTTATCGAGTTTGAACTTATCGTACAATATTTTTATTGAAAGTCTCACTTGAATGGCAGTGAATTTAGAACTTTATGCATGAGAATTGGAAAAAAAATTAATATTTCCTCCCCTGCTTCCAAATCTTCCATATTGCCACTTGCCATTTTACAGGAGTCTAAACTTTATTATTTTACAATTAAATATCACTATTTCGCTGCGTATTTAATATCTTATATTGAAAAGACTGTTAACAAATTGTGAGTCATTAAATTGTAATAAATATTATTAGTTATTGAAATTAATAACATTAAATACCGATGCATTAAAAACAATTTCTTCTTATTTTAAAAGTCATTATTTTTTCATTAACTATGCACTTGCCATTTCTTTTTTCCAATATACTTTTAAAATGTGCAATTAAATAACTCATTTAAAAATTAAACTAAAGCTATCCTTTTATTTATTTTTTACGATTAGTTTTAAAGTTATTATTATTTATTAAAAGAATAAAGTATCTCATTTATTGACTTATATAACATATTATGATTAGCAAAAAAGAATATTACGAATTGGAGACATTAAAAAGTAGTATGATTAGGTATTGCGATGAGGATCATTAGTTACCTATATAATAAAAATAGTATCCTCTTACGAATATATTTTTATATCTTATATTTGGAAAAAAATCATTATGCAACGAAAGGTCATTAAACTACTATCATCAATTGTTGCAATTAGTATGATTAATTAATTACCCATAGAATGAAATCATTCTTCCTTATCTAATTATATATGTGTCCTGGGGCTCTCTACAACGTGTCCCGGGATCGCCGAGTTATCTTATAATTTTTTTCTATTTTAGTTCACTTTTGTAAATTAGGGTTAGATAAACAATGTGATGAGAAAACTATAATATGTACTTCAAAAAAGTGCACCCCTAATTTTTCTTCCACGTCACATGTCGCAAGCTTATCACTCGAAATGGTAGTATATTAGGAGAAACCTGCTAGTCTCCCCATAAGTCTTTGCAACTATTTTATTTACTCAACAAATATTTCAAAGCTTTCATGATTCTAGTACGAGCCTCAAACGTGGTGTGACAATCCACAAAGAGCATCCCAAAAGTGAACGTTCTGTCTAGGCATTCGTTGTTCATAAATGCATATGCTGATTCGTCCGATCAGAACCAAATGTTTAAAAAATCATGACATTTAGCAAATTACAAAATAAAGCATTAAAAAAATATATTAAAGGTGTGTTTGATTGATAGAACTTGGGCAATGCTAAACATCCTATGTGATCAGAATTTGGAAAGTTCTGATCACGTGACCAACTTAAAAAACAAAAAGTTCTTATTTCAGGTAAGAATTTGAAAAGTTCTTGTTCAAAGTAAGAAATTCCCTTTTTTAACGTTTTACTTCTTCCTCTCTTTTTTTTTACTTTTTACTTTTTACTTTTAATTATTTTTAATGTACATATTATTTATTTATTAATAGATTATTATTAAACTTATAAATTAAATTATTCAATTAAATCAAATTAATGTAAAATCTTATTTATAATATTATAGTTAATATAATAGAAATTTATTAATTAAAATTTTCATTTATCTTTAGAAACAATTATATTGTATCGGATCTTAATATTATGTAAATTATAATACTAATAACATATAAAAATATTAATATATTACGACACAACTTATTTTTAATATAAATTTAAATAAATAATAACATATAATATTTTTTATTTGCTAATAATTATTACGTATAGTATTTTTATTTTCTATAATTATATATACCTCATAAAATAATAAATTATATATTTAATTTTTACTTTTTATCCAAACACCTACTAAAACTTATCTATCAAATCAACTTTTTAAATTTCCATCATTTCATTTTTCATTCGCACACCAACCTAAACTTTTTTATGAAATCGATTAATTTTCAGAACTAATGGAAACTCAAAATTTTCATGTCAAATACAATCTAAAAGAACTTATCTAAACCATGTGCATGTCTAAATGCCGTCACATATGTGCATTAGCAATGTCCAGTTTTAATTTTTCAAATACTTTTCAAATGGGTCATTAAAATCAGAAGTCAAATTTCAATTTAGCATGCAGCCTCAAATCACATTTCTTGCTTGCAACCTCAAACTTCAATGTTGTGATAATTCAAATTATTTATGCATGCGTTGCATGCGTGTCCACTAGTGCCCTGCATCCTGGGCGCAATCCTCCGGAACAAAAGATAGTTCACCTCGTCTGAGATCGTAGGTGAACCTTTTGTTCACCTGTTGGCTCGCCCCAATGACAGACATGGAGTCGTCCTCCTCCACGCCCCAGCAGATCACGCCCGCTCCATTGTTATAGTAGAACATCTCAAGGCCGCTGACCTCCAAGTCGGCCCCTTCGAAATGGAACGTCATGGACGGGAGGATCGTCTCCATGCCTCTCTGCGTCGGGAAGCACGTCCCCAGCTTCGGCTTCGCAGGTTTGAAGTTGTACGTCTTCATGTGCTGAAGCAGCGCCTCCTTGGCTTGAGCGAACGCCGGCGCGACCATGGAGGTTAGGAACGCGTCGCTGTCGATGATGACGCCTCCGGAGTTGTCGCCATGCCGCGCGAAGACGCTTCCGTCCAGATTCAACCGCTGGCCTCCCAGGCTGACACCGTGCAAGGTGAGGTAGTAGTTCCCGCCGCCCGACGGTATCACCATCGGCGTTCGCTGCACTTGTCCCCTCATGACGATGTCGCTGCCGAACCGGAGGTAGCCGATCTGCGCCTCTGACCTCCCGGGCGGTAAACAGTAGGAGAAGCGGCCGTCGGTGATGCCGTCAAGTTGCTTGGCGAACGACTCGGGGCGGCCGTTCATGCCCAGGATTCCGGCGCTTTTGCCGTTGACGTGATTCATGCGGGCCTCGTGCGAGCAGCCGAAGGCTAGATCCGCCACAGGCTGGACGCCGCGCCCCTCGGTCGTGCGGAAGCTGAACGTGTCGCGCGAGAGTAAGCCACTGACGGCGCTCCCATCTTCGTACCCCAACTCATATTCGCAGACGTTGTGGACGCACTGGAAACGCGGGGGTGTACACAAGGGATCATCGCAGGAGACTTGACGGTACGTCGGGGATCTTCTCGGATCGAAGAGCCGTCCTTCCTGCCGGAATTTGGGACGGCAAGGGACGCACTGGGTCCAGGTGAGGCTACTCCCCGTATCTAGCTCGAGTAGGTAGTCCTCCTGGCCTGATCCCGTCCCCATGTTTACCAAGACCAAGAAGGTTCTTGAGGTCTGGTATATGGGGGGGCGAAGGGCTGTGACGTCCAACGAGGATTTGAGCCACTGCACGCGCGCGCGCGAGTGCTCCAGTGTCCTCTTCAAGCGCTCATCGTCGGTGAGGTTTGCGGACGAGTCCCGATGGATGAGTTTTAAGCTAAATCCGGTCGGTGTTCGATCGCCGGTGGTGGCGTTGGTGGTGATGTTGGTGGCAATGGCGGCCACCAGAATGACATGGAAGCAGAAGAGGAGAAAGAAAAGGTTGAGCGCGGCCGTTCCGTTTTTAGTTTGCACCATGTTTCAGTTGGTGACTGTTCTATTCGGATGGCGATTGCATCATGTATATATAGATATATAATGTCTCATTTAATGACCTATTTTAATATGAAATGAGGAGTAAATAGAATTTAACTAATATTATCATTTATTCCAATTAATATCATTAATCACACACATAATAAAACAGTTTCTTCTTATTTCGCAACAATTAAATAACACTATCTCATTAAACTGCCAACAAGGTGGGAGTCGTCATTGAACTGTAATTGCTATTATTAGTTGTTGCAATTAATTAGTAACATTAATTACCCATGTAGTAGAAATCATTTCTTCTTATCTTCAAGAGTCATTATGTATTATTGATGAGTCACTAATCTGCATTTCCTTTTTCCAATACGCTTTTAAAATGTGCAATTAAAATGCTCATAAAAATTGAATAAAATTTATGGATTTATTGAGTTTTGTAATATTTATATTAATTTATATTTTTCTTAATTTAAAGTTAAAATCAGTCATCAACAAATTTTTATGAATATATATAAAGCACGAAGATATCACAATTTATTTATTCATTCAATTATCTTATATTAATTTATTATTATCGTATCCGACTCATTTTACTTGACTTGCTGATCAAACTAGGTCGGTAACCGGGTTGGATTTTATAACACACACTCACACCCAATTTTACTCGACTTGCTGATTAAAGTGGGTTAGTGGTCGGATTGGATTTTACAATACATACGCGCGCACAACTGATCCATTAATCATTTCTAATTTTTGATTAAAATGACACACACAAATACCCAATTTTATTTGGGGTGCTGATCAAAATGGTTTTACAACACACACCCATACACACGTGCACCCTCACACACACAATTGATCCATTGATCATTTCTCTCTGCGATCCCCTGACACCTCCCTTATCTCTGTGATCGCCCGGCCAAGCTCGGCCTCTCCGATGGAATGCCTTGCCACTTCGAGAGCTTGCTCACTGTCGATGGACGCACGGGCGGCCACCAGAGTCCGCATCTCCGTCGACGGTCTCGCGTGAATGGTCTGCATATCTCCACATCAAAGTCGTCTCGGAATCCTCTGCTAAATCCCGAGCTCGATTTGCTCTCCCATGGTCGAGATCTGAGGCTGCAAGCGACCAAGACCAGGATTTGACCCTTCGATGGTGGCCGTGGCCAAAGGGACGACCTTTGTCCTCCTTCTTCTCTGCCTCCTGGCTGGCCGTCTCCTTCGTCTTCGATGACTCCGCCAACGAGGATCTCATCTCCAGTGTCTAGAGGACCTCGTTGCATCCCTCTCCACCTCCAAGGCTGTGCTCGAGTCCTTGATTGCCGCCTGCTCCGACGCTCGATCTCGAGATCTTCACCATGTCCATCTCCGCGATTCCCTAGTAGACGGTTGAGGCGACGCTGGCGCCTGCAATGCTCTATCACCCACCATCCGATTAGATGTGACGGTGGGCGGGCTGGGGGCCATACGCCTTATGACCCCATTCAATCTCTCTCTCTCTCTCTATATATATATATAATTGAAGTTTGACCGTTGCTTTATCTTTTCAATTATTCTTGTAATTTTTTTAGAATTTTATTAGTTCTTAAAAATTTAATAACGCCACCTCATTTAATGACTTATTTATTATCTAATCACTTAAAGATCCGTTGAGAAATGAAGGGTAATAACATTTAACTGATGTTATTAATTATTGCAAATAGTATTGTTTATAATGGGTGATTAAAATATCTATGAGAAATATAAATTAAAATTTTATTATAATAGTTCACTTAAAATTTGAATTTGCAATAACAATTTACTTTTAAATGCAATTTAATTAAAATTTTTTGGCAATTATATATTTTGTATCAATTGATATATAAAATGATACATCATATTTGAGTTGTGCTATGGGTATTGTTAACAAAAAAATTTGACATATGTTTCATACTTTTTCTTGATCTTTTTAATTTTTTCTTCAATGGTTTAATACTTTTTTCTCGACATTTAACCCCAAAACTATGTCTTTCCTTATAATTATAGCCCATCATTCTATAAATATATTGAATAGTAAACATTCAAACCATTGTATTTTTTATTTTTGATAAGACAAAAAATAACACAAATTAATATTATTAAAATAATATCTTCAATTGGTGACGTGTAAACCACACAAAACATATTTAATTTGTTGTTCTACATTAGCACGTAATTAAGTGTCCAAGTATTAATTTTTTATGACCAGTAATGTATACATATGTATTCATGTGTTGATTATGATGAAAATAATAGAAGAGGTTTCGGGTTGCTCTGTGAGAGGAAGGGAAGGGACAAGCATCTCAGGCATTTTGTTCAACACTTGGCGTACGTGGTTGAATCTCACGATTAGAAATTGGATCTCAAGGAAACGAATTCAAATCTCATAGCATAGCAATCATTGAACCTTAGAAATGAATTTAAAAAATTCAAGCATGTTATTGGCTAATCAAACTAAACAAATAACAATTTCATACATAAGTAGGGTCTAATCAAGAAAACCCTAAAAGAAAATTAGTCCATAGATCTAGAAGACAACATCAAATTTAATATAATTGTTTAAGGAAAAAGAAAAAAAAGATAAGAACAAGGACAACTACTCCCAAGTTCTTCGTCCTTTCACGAGTTTCTAACAAACTTTCATCGTAGAGCCTTCATATCTACTTTACCAAGCCTTCAACTCTTGTTTTCTGCCATCGAGAGATGCCTTTCCAGGTCATTTTCATCCCCTCATTATAGGTTTCTACGTATCTCTGACTAACAACCCAATTTTCAACCAAGAAGTAGGAAAAAATTCTTTCATGACTGACTAACTTATCATCTTCATGGCCATGCCCTAGATTGTCATGACCGTGATAGAGCAATAAATTTTTTTGCGCCGATTTTGTCCTTCTGGCACGACCGTGAATATATGTTGGCATGGTTGTGATAAAATGATTGATTTTTGAAGTTTGTTCGTGCACTTTATCACAGGCGTGATTATATATGTCATGGTTGTTCCTAACCTTGTTTTTTTTTGCATTTTGGAGTCGTTCGATCATAGGCATGATGAATGGTGTCATGGTCATGCCTCAATCTTGCATTTGTCCAACGGAGACTGTCTGTCATGACTGCTCTTTATCTTGTCATGGCCGTCCGCAAAACCAATAGTTTTCTCCCAATACTCCTTTACACGACCAACACCATAGTTCCTTCTTTCGACCAATACTTAGTTTCGTAAAAAATTTAACTTTCAAACATGTCATTCTTGCATCATCTACAAATAATATTAGTTAATCTCATAAGAGCACAATGTTGAACTACAGGTCTTTCATAAGCTTATTTTTATATTTTTCTTTTTCTTTTTCTCATTGGTGTTCAACTAACCCTTTTTTTTCTCTTTTTTTCATAAGGGTTCAGCTAACCATTTTTTTTTCTATTGGAGTTCAACTAAGCCTATTTTTTAAGTATAAATATGAGCTCATAAAGGACTCAATATTTTTAATAAATATGCAATAATAATCAGAACTAATATCATTAATAAATAATGCAGAAATGGATCATTTAAAAGTTAGTCATTCTACCTAGCAACCAACACATTCCAATTCCCAATACTCTAATGATACCTAATAAAAAGAAATTGTGATGGGATTTCATAGATTAAGGATGTTATGAAGATGAGCTTTAAAACATCAAAATAGTAAACAAAAAGATATCTAGTGGCAAGAATATTTTGGGGTATTCATTTTTTTAACTTTTGGATTTTTTATTAATAGATTCATGCTAAACACATACATGACTAAAAGATGCAAAATACTGAAAGTAAATGTTATATGCAATCGTATTATTTCTCTATGTTGTAATTTTATTCAACTTATTGAACAAATGATTGTTGCCCACATTACCCATTTTAAAATTTTAAATTAATTATAAGTTCTCGAGTTGAATCTACCAGAGGCTTTTGATGCATATAGAAGAGATTGAGCCATTTGAACACTTTTATTTTTTTCACTTTTATTTTGAAAGCATACACATGATAAATAAACATAGGTGTTCAAAATAAATGATAATAGAAATTTTTGTGAGGTTATAAGACACTTAATTATTTAGAGTGCTATATGTTAAATAGTGTGTAAAAAATTAATGACTACATGTAAATGATACATTTTATATCTTTTGACTAAAAAATGACATATATAATGGTATTGGTTATATGTATTAATAAGTAACATCAAAATAAACAAGGGAGGAGATTTTGCCACATTTATTGTAAGATCGTTAAATAAGATTAATAATTATAATAGTTAGGATTAAAACTTAGTCACCTAGCTGGGTGTGAGACTTGGCATATGTCGACATATGCAAAACAACTTTAGAAAATTGTATATTAATATGCAGTTGCTTAAAAAATTCCAAAAATCTAGAAAACTTCTTATCTAAATTCTCCCTTTGATATTTTGTGGATAAGGAAGTTTTAGAGTTTTCTCCTCTTAAGACTTATCTTGATGAATAGTTGCTTGCATTGTTTCCTTGTTGTCTTGATTTTCCTCAAGAGTTGGTTCATCTAGGTTGTCCTCTTGTGGAGGTGTCATTCTTCAGGCATAACATGTTCTTCTAGTTGGCATCCACTTCTCAAGGTGATTGCATATGCCTATTTGTTGGGACTTCTTTGTATCACGAGGCAAGCTCCTTGTTTGTCTTCTCGAGTTACTAGTTGATCAATTTTAGTCTCCATGTTCCTAATTGACTTGATTTGTGAACTTGTGATGAATTTTCATAGGACATCCTCTAAGTTACTCTTGAGTTCGTTGCAATTTTTAAAAGCATGGGGTTATGTTGGACCCTATAGTTCATCCGTGATTAATTAGGGGAATCCCTCAACCTAGAGTTATATGAATTCTTCATTGCATTATTCCTGCAAAATTTTATGTTGGACCCCTATAATTCATCCACGATTAATTAGGAAAATCCCTCAACCTAGAGTTGTATGAATTCTTCATTGCATTATTCCTGAAAATTTATTTGAAACTTAATTAACATCCTCAAAATTTTTTTGGAAAAAACTCACACCTACTTGACATTCATGGTTAGAATTCTCTCCTCCACATATATCACATGTGATGGTGGAAATGTTGCTAACAGGTTTCTGACTTGTGCTTGAAAGAGTTGTTCAATTGATGTATTCTAGACTTTCTTGTTCATGCATTTTGCCAGATATCCAAAGCAAGATTGCCAAACAAGTTATAAAGATCTTCTGGATACCTATCAACAACCTCCTGTAGTATTGTCTACCTTGTCTTTTATCTCAACTGATGAACCACGTATTAGTACTAAATTTTCTTGTAAAAAAGGAATGCTATTATTTGTAACTTTATTGACGAGATTTTGAATATATCCCAAACTTCATGCATAGACTCAATATCATGCATACAAAAAGAATATACTTTAGATAAGCATCTAGTAGATTTTTGTGGAGGACAATATTTATTAAGAAATGCTGGAATGCATTCCTCCAAGTTTGTAATAGTGCCCGTTGGGAATGTAGAGAGCCAAGTACGCATTTTTCCTCTAAGGGAGATAGGTAAAACTCTCAAAGGAATTGCATCATCAGTTACTCCTTAAAATGTAAAAGTAGAGCATAACTCTGTATCCACCAAATTGTGTATTTTATATAATCTGGATGCTCCCATGCTGAACTTGGAAATTATTAGCATCTACTTTGGAAGTGTAATGCTTCCTCTCTTTTTTTTTTGCCATATGTCTCATGGTGTAGTCTTGCATGGTCCTATACACAAGTGGATGTGGTGGTGGTGGGTTCTCTATTTGCCTTTGATGAACCTAATAACTCTAGCTAACTTCTTTTTCAACCTTCTCATAGTTCTCTCTATCCCGAGATCAAAGACTAAAAGATTCTTCTGAACTTCTTGTATTATGCCTATATCCCAAGGCATTGTTGTTGGAACCCCTCAAGGATGTGTGAATTATGAAATTCTCAAATTTTGCAACTGCACAAATTAATAAGTAAAAATAATGAATAAATTATTAACACCGCCCCAACAATGGCATAATGATGCGAAATTAGATACATTAGCAAACACATTAATCGTTCAAATAATGTGAACATAAATATCATTTTCACGAGGACAAGTAATAATTATTAATTTATTATACATTTTAAATGAGAAAAGATATAAATTTGATTTTTTTGAATTAATAAATAAACAAGTAAAAGAAGAAAGAATAAATAAATTAAGGATTGTCAGATTTAAAATTATAGATTTGATGACCATGGTTCTCTTTATTTGTATCACTATCATGTATGAATCCTTAAGTATGAAATTCATATGATTAATCAATAAAGTGAAATTCTCAAATTAAAATAACCAATGTTCCCGGTATTAAGTCCTATATTGAGAATAATAAAAATAAATTAATCCTTTCATTTTTAATCTAAATTATTACGTCTCAAAAAATACATTCAAGCAGAATTCTAAATTAAGAGTTTTTTTTTTTCAAATCATCTTAATGATCACACAATAGGGTCTCTTTCGATTTCTCCAATTATAACATGTGTGAGTTATAATAATCCAAGCAACTTAAATGAACTTAGGAACTTCTTTTCAGATAATAAATAGACACATAATCATTGAACATCAGAAATGAAGTTAAAACATTCAAACATGCCATTGATTAATCAAATTGAACAAATAAGAAATGCCATACGTAAGTAGGGATCAATCAAGAAAATTACTCAATAGATCAAGACAACATCTAGTTTAATATTATTGTTTCAGGAAAAAAGGAAAAAAAGAAAAGAATTAGGACAACTACTCGCAAATTCTACCATCCTTTCAAGAGTTTTAGACATACTCTCGTCGTAGAGTCTTTAGATCTTCTTTATCAAGCCTTCAACTCTTGTTTTCTACTCTCCAGAGATTCCTTTTCAAGTCCTTTTCATCATCTCTTTATACGTTTCCATGCTTCTTTGACTAACAACCCAATTTTCAACAGAAAAGTAGATAAAATTTCCTCAGTAACCGCCTAACATATCATCGTGCCCTGGATTGTACCGTAAATAGGTGTTGGCACGTTGTGATAGAATGATTGATTTTTTAAGTTTGCGCATGCACTATGTCATGGACGTGATTATATATCTAACAACCATTCCCGAGCCTTGATTATTTTCTCCTTTTGGGGCTCGTTCAGTCACGGACGTGATGAATAGTGTCACGGACGTGATGAATGGTGTCACGGTCGCGCCTGAACATTACATTTATTTAGCGGAGGCATTCAATCATGTTCGCTCTTTATCTTGTCATGATAGTAACTTTGGATGAGTTCATTTTTTAATTTTTCCTTACCCTATTCAAGATATTTTTTTCTTGTCATAAATTTATCTTAACTTAATTAGGTAGAAATCAAATCCAAAAGAAATTTTCTTTTCAAAATAAATCAAATAAATCCTTTCTTAGTCATAATCTTTATTTTAAATATCAATTAAATATCCTAAACTAATGCATAATTTTTTTTTGTGCATCAAGAGTGTTGCACCCCTTCGGTAGTCACATACTCACATGGGTTTCCAAAAATGATAAATCAAACCGCATGACTCATGACTACAAGCATAACTGTTGTGGGATCATATGATTGTGGTATGTTAGGAAACACAATCGCTTAACCATTTCTTAAAAGCAATTGTCACGACCGTTAAAGATTCATGACAACTTTGTCATTCAACAATATTGTAATTAATTATGACATCCTATAATTGCGATTTTCTTGTAATTAATTATGACATCCTATAATCTCATAACTCGTCACGTTCTAGATTTACTTTTTCAACAAGACAACTTATATTTGTTTCCGGAAAAAAACTAACTTTTGTACACAAGAATTGATTGTCCTATTCAAGGGAAAAACTGATGGTCATGAGCATATCTTAATAAATCTTCTTCTCAGCTTCATACTTCTTCCTTCTGGCTAGCTTCTTTCTTAAATATGGCTTGATAGACTACTCAATTTTTCATCTTTGAGAACATTGCTAAAATAACATCACTAACCCATCTTTTTAAAATTTAGTTAAAAGTCTAAGGATAATGCTGAGACTATTAGGGTCCATCAAGACTCACTAGACTAAAAAGTTAATTCATCATGTCTCTAAATTGACTTGGCATACATAGTGCTTGGAAAACATAAGTATTACAGTAGCAACTTCGATTGAAAAAAAAAATGGCTTAACTCTATGAACACCACAAACTTAGTACAGTTGCCATTTTGGTGGCTGATCAGACCACTTAGCCTTTTCGTCTATCCTTCTCCAGCAAGCTTGCATAATATTGAAATGATCTTTAGACATTTTAATTTAAGAAAATATTTTAAGTTAAATACTTTTTTCTCTGCATGCTATATTAGAAGTGTCAGAGGCATTTACTTGTGTGAGTAAGTCATGCCATATGTATATGCATAATAGTAAACAATTCATCATAAATACTATATATTTTGACAAAATAATTTAATATATTTTGGGTACATTATTTCATTTCTACATTCTATGCAAAACCAAACATTTACATCTCTTAAGACTGCCTCTCAGATTAATGATTTATTGAATGGATCATTTACCATTTTATGAGTAGAAATGTACTAAACTAATATCGCCTCGTACAAATTTATACTTCATATCCATATGTTTTCCTTTGCAATAATATTTTCCTTGGTTGTTGCAATATAACAACATATGCATCTTTTGAAACTCATAGGTGTTGAAATTTTTTTTCCAATTGAAGGACTTCATGTATTGCAAGAGCACAATAGAAATTCTACCTCCACGAGTGCTATGCAATTTTAATCAAATGACGCCAAACATTGCAATTGCAAGTGAGATAAAATGACCCGAACTTTTTTTCTTAAAATATGTTAAGAGCTTTTTATTAGTAGGATCAAATTATAAAAATCATAAAAATACTAAAATAGCTCAGTAGTTTATTATGCATAGTTGCATGCATGTGCAATTCACTAGTTTAAATTGCTCACTAGTTACATTCCTGCGTCCTCGGCGCAATTTTCTGGAGCAAAGGATAATGTATTCTGTTTAAGATCGAAGAGGAACCTTGTGTTGACCTGGTGAGGCTGCCCAATCAGGCTCATGGAGCTGTGCGGCAACACGCTCCAGCAGATGACCTTCTCTTCAGTGTTCGTGAAAAACGTTTGGCTGCCGCCAACCTCCAAGTTCGCCCCCCCTTCGAAATGGAACGTCATGGACGGCAGGATCCTCTCCACGCCATCTTGCAGCGGGAAGCACGTAAGTTTCGACTTTTTGACAGGTTTCAAGTTGTTCCGCTTCATGTGCTCAAGCAGTGCCTGCTTGGCCTGATCGAACGCCGGCGTGATCATTAAGGTCACTTCCGTGTCGGTGTCGATCACGATGCCACCAGAGCTGTCGGCATGCGGGGCGAAGACCCTCGGATCCAGCTTCAAGCGCCGATCGCCAACACTGACGTCGAGCAATTTGAGGTGATAGTAGCCAATGCGTGATATCACCAACGGCGTTTGCTGCACTTGTCCCCTCATTACGATATCACTCCCGAACCGGAGGTAGCCACTGCGTCCCGCAACCCCCCTGGGAACCAAACAGTACGAGAAGCGACCGTCTGTGATGCCAGCGAGTTGCTTGGCGAACGACTCGGGGCGGCCACTCATGCCTAGGATCCCAGCGCTCTTGCCATTGACGTGGTTCATGTGGGTCTCGTGCGAGCAGCCAAACGCTAGATCCGCCACCGACTGGTAGCCACCGGGCCCCCCGGACGTCTGAAAGCTGAACGTTTCACGCAAGATTATGCCCCTAGAGCTGCTATCATCTCCGTAATGGAGATGATAAAGGCACTTGTCTGAGACGCACTGGTAACGGGGAGCTATACATAAAGGATCATCGCAGTTGACTGCGCGGTACGTCGGCGAGATTCTCGGATTAAAGAGTCGTCCCTCCTGGCGGAAATTGGGTCGGCAGGGGTCGCACTGGGTCCAGGTGAGTGCACTCCCCGTGTCAAGCTCGAGGAAGTAGTCCTGCGCGCCTTCTCCCGTCCCAATCCTTACGGAGACCAAGTAGGATCTCAAGAACTCCATGGGGGGGCGTAGGTCTGCGGTGTCGAATGAGGATTCGAGCCACAGCACGCGCGCACGCGAGTGCTCCAGTTGCCTCTTCGAGTGCTCATTGTCGGTGAGGTTTGTAAAGGAGTCCCGATGGATGAGTTGTAAGCTAAATCCAGTTGCGCTGCGATTGTTGGTGGTGGTGATGTTGGCGGCGGCGGCATGAATGACATGGAAGCAGATGAGAGAAAAGAAAAGATTGAGTGCGTGTCCTCCATGGCCAATTTTAATTTGCACCATGTTCGCTTTGGTGACAGTTCAAACTGGATGGCGATTATATAAGGTGAATTTATGGAGAAAATTCAGGGAGCCTCAATTGATATAATTCTGGTTTCCAAATCTTCTCAGGCCTCCAATGGCATTTAGTAGATTTTTAAAATAGGGAAAGATGAGGAAAATTTACTAACATTTTATTTTTTTAGAAAAGACTGTTAACAAATTGTGAGTCATTAAACTGTAATAAATATTATTAAGTATTAACTGTTGCAGTTAGTAACATTAATTACTAATTCACAGTTGATATATGTATAAAATTAACGTTGTCTCCATATATTCAAGTTTCCAAATCATTCTCAGATCTCTAGTGCCAGTTATTAGATCATTTAAATATTTTTTTTATTTCTTAACAAGTATATATTGCTGTCTCATTTAATGGCCAATTTAATATGTAATGAGGATTCATTAAAATGTAATTCATCAGTTGTTGCAATTAGTATCATTAATTACCATACAATAAAATCTTTTCTTCTCATTTTTTTAAGAAAAAAATGTTTATCTATTGCAAAAAGCCCCCGATACATCAAAACTCAAAAAATGAATGATGTCCGGAGCAGGATCGTCATCCCACAAAATATCAAAAAGAGCCAGATGGCTGCAGTTTGCCAGCTTGTCCGCCACAATATTTGCCTCCCTATAACAATGTGTACATTTGAAATTTGTGAAGGTAGAAATAATATGCCATATCTCTTCCATGATGGTCCATAACTTCCAAGCGCATCTGATTTGTCTATTGATAATTTGCACAATGACATTGTAATCAACTTCAAGCCATACTGCCAAGACTGCAGCACCTACGAATCCCCTCGAGAGCACCCCCAAGCCTTAATGATGACGGCCCAATCTCTCGAACGTTGGAACGCACCTGCAGCTAAAGAAGCACCATAAGTATTTCAAATGATATAACTCGCACCACCAGCCTCATTGGGTGAAGAGAAGGATCCATCGCAATTAATCTTCATACAAGAGGAGGAGGAGGGGGGGGGGGGGGGGGGGGTCTCCTACCGGATCCAGATTGGATCTTGGTGCTACGATGCCTCAGGTAGGTAATGATAGAGATACTCCATGGAGCCAGCCAGTGCCCTAGATCAAAGAACAAAGATGTTTGTCCATTTGGAGCTAAAATAGGCATTATTATGTTGAGTCGATATACCAAAAAACAATAAGCAAGAAGGAAGCGAATGTTGGAGCAAAGTTTTAATGACATATTAAATTAATTTTGATGATACAAACATTGAAAGATACAATGCTGAAAAAGTTTAAAGAAAAAGAGATAACTTTATGCGCTATATTTTGATTAAATAATTAACTATGATCCTATTAGATTTTGTATGAATCATAAATATCAAAATTGTAGAGAATTCTGTTAGTTATCCATAGAATCTAAGATTATCTAATTTGAATAATTGTGCAATAAGTTATGCTCAAAATAGTGCAAGTCGGTCAACCTGCCGGTCGAAGTAAAGAAGGCCGGTCGAGACAATATTGGTCGACCAAATATGAGATGTCGATCGACCGATGAATACTGAACCTGCCCCTATTGACGTCGGAATGATACCGATCGATGTACCGATCGACGGACCGGTCGACCGGTCAAGCACAAAAGTTGGAGAAATCATGCAACGGTCACATAGACCAGTCGACCGATCCATATGTGGGGTCGACCGACCTCCTAGTCAAATGAATAATAAAGGACAATTTTGAAGAAGAAAATTATGGAATAAATTCTGGATGAATTTTCTCCACATTAGCCTATAAAAGGAGTGCCAAAGTCCGAAGCAAAAACACCCATCCATTCATTGAAGAAAACCTTCAAGTTATCAAAAAGGAGATTCTTTTCTTGAAGTTATCATTTTGGCTTTCTCTTCGTTCTCTTTTATATTTTTGTGGGCTAGCTATTGTAAAAGATAAACGCACTTTTTACTTAGAAAAATACTGAGAGAGTTCCTGAGTGAAAGAGGTTCAAAATTTTACCTCTTGAGCGAGAGAAAATATTAGTTTCTTAGGAGGAGAGGTTGCTTTGCCTCTCGAAGTGGAGAAAATGTGATTGATGTAAATGGCTTTCTTCCTTGCCCCATTTGGAATAAAGAAAGTGTTTAGTGGAATTTTTGGCGGTCTCGAGGTCGAGAAGTCGGAGCGGGGACGTAGGTCTAGGTGTGGCCATACTTCGTCAACAACCACTTGTATCATTTGTGTTTGATTTCTCTCTCTCTCCCTCTCATATTATGTTTATGATCTGATTTGATTTAGTTTTATTTAAAGATTTGTGAATAGATGTTAAACTTCCACGACAATTTTTGTAAAATTGATACTTTTATTTTTAACTCCAATAGATCACCCCCTATTGGTGCCCTTTGGGATCCAACAATTGGTATCAAAGCGGGTTGCTCTTATTTTAAGGTCAATTTGTTTTGAGATTTATTCATTTTTAGATTTAGTCACCTTGTTTTAAGATTTAACAATCTTTAGAACTATGACATCAAGTGGATTTAATTTTGCTGAAGGACAATCAATTAGTCGTCCTCCCTTTTTAAATGCATCAAATTTTGCATATTGAAAAATTAGAATTCAAGCATATATATGTTCCATTGGTATTGACATGTGGGACATAGATGAAAAAGGTTATTATATTCACGAAAAGTTACTCACATATTCTAAAGAAAAAGAAAATATTTTTGCAAAACTTGATTGGAACAACCAAAATATTTTTATTGTGCTTTGGATTCAACGGAATTTAATCAGATTTCAAGTTGTGAAACTGTAACTGAGATTTGGGAGAAGCTCATCATTATTTATCAAGGATCCGATAAAGTTAAAGAATCTGGATTGAATATTTTAAATCATCAATATGATTCTTTCAAAATGCATGATAATGAATCCATAAATGATATGATTGCTCAGTTTAATGATATTGTGAATGACTTAGCCTCTTTGGGTGAGCTAAGAACTGACCCCGAAAAAGTGAAAAAGTTTCTCAGGTCTCTCTCCTTCAAAGGGCATATGAAAAGGACCGTGATTGAAGAAAAATATTTGAATAAATTGGATTTCGATGATCTAATTGATTCACTCCTAACCTATGAGATCTCAATCGAAGAAGATCAAAAAGAAAAAGTCCCCAAGAAGAAAACATTGGCACTGAAAGCAAATCCAAAAGAAGAAGACTCAAGTGAGAAAGAAAATTCGCACACTACACAAGAACATTAGATAAGTATCTCAAGTTGGTAAAGAAGAAAGATAAGAACGAGAAGTCAACAAGAAGATCATACAAACACCACAAAGAAGAAAAATTTCAGAAAGGTAAAAAGAAAAAAATATAAAGAGTCTAGCGAAAAAAGTGATTCGTCAAACTCTTCTAGTGAAGAAGCACACTACAAGAAAATTGCCATTTTTCGACGGGCAATTTCCGACGGATAGAAATCCGTCACAATTTGCGACGAATTTTGCGACAGAAATGTTTCCGACGGATTTTCCTACGGTTACAATCGTCGAAAATGAAAATAATAAATTATGTAATTTGTTATATTATTATTTTATTTTTTGACGATTAGGAATGTCGATATTTCCGACGGATAGCCATCCATCGTAATTTCTGACGGACTTTCCGATGGTTACAACCGTCGAAAATGGAAATAATAAATTATATAATTTGTTATATTATTATTTTATTTTTTGACGATTAGGAACGTCAA
Source organism: Pontederia crassipes (assembly GCA_030549335.1). NCBI lineage: Eukaryota > Viridiplantae > Streptophyta > Magnoliopsida > Commelinales > Pontederiaceae > Pontederia > Pontederia crassipes. The sequence goes on from CM060197.1 coordinate 32,692,287, forward strand.
TATTTCCGACAGATATCCATTCGTCGCAAATTTTGACAAAATTTTTGACGGTTACAGCCGTCAGAAATAAAAATAATAAATTATATAATTTATTATATTATTATTTTATTTTTTGATGATTAGGAACATAGATATTTTTGACGGTCGTAACCGTCGGTACATGTATAATAATATAATATGATAAGTATTTTATTAATATAATTAGCGACAGTCTAATCCGTCGTAATTTTCGACGGTCGGTCACAACCATCGGTCGTAACTAAATATAGTATTTTAGTTTTATAATTAAATAATTTTCGATGGTCACAATCATCGGTAACTTTAAGAATAATTAATATTTGCTTTTCTGATGGTCAGAGCCTTCGATAATTAAAATTTCATTATCCCGCTTTTTTTTTGTTTTCCCGATTTCTCATCTTTCCACCTATATATATATATATATATATATATATATATACCCACTCCCACTATTCCTTTCCCCCTCTCCTCTCTCTCTCCCTCTCCCTATCGGATGTCAAGCGTCGACCGCCGGCGACCCTCTCCCACTGGCGTCGATCCTTCTCCCCTTCTCTCTCTCTCCGGCCCGGCCCGCCAGGCGGCCAGATCCAACCGCGCACGGTCGGGACCTGGCGGCTGGATTCGGCGCTGGCGGCCATCGGCCGCCTGGTGGCTAGATCCAGCCGTGGGCGGCCGGCCAGCCGCTCGGCCGGCTGGCGGTCAGATTCGGCCGGATCATGGCCGCTGGATGCTGGCCTTCGGATTGGCCGCCTGGCGGCCGAATCTGGCCGCCGGCCACCAGCGGCCAGCTAATTATTTTTATATTATAAAAAATCTTTGTGATGGTTTTGACCGCCAAAACTTCGGCGTTCGTGAATTTTTTATAAATATCGACGTTCGTGACCGTCGGACTTACATCGCAATTTCCGACATTTTTTCTCAACCGTCGAAAATTGATTTGCGACGACCATTTTTTGGATGAATCGATTCCATCGAAAAAACCGTCGCAAATGATGTTTTCGAGGAAATTATAGACGATTTCGACCGTCTATAATTCTCATATTTCTTGTAGTGGCATACCTATGCTTAATGTCACACGACGATGAGGTAATTTCTAACCATTCAAATTCAAATTATGACTCATCAAACTCTTTCGAAAAAAATCTTTCTTTCGATGTGAATAAAGAACTCTCCTCTCTTATAAAAAGATATTTTTTAATTAAAGAGAAAAATAAAAAATCAATACATGAGATTGAAAAATTAAAATAAGAAAAGAATACATGTTGTATGGAAAATGGAGAACTAAAAAATGAAATTGACACTTTGGAAATTACACATGCTTGTGAAATTGTAAAACTAGCATGTTTTTTAGAAAAAGTAAAGAAGGAAAACAATCTTTTGAAAAAATCAAAAAATAAGACTATTTCTCATGTAAGGAAAAATAATCTTAGGAAATACTTTGAAAATGAATATTCTCATTAGAAATCCAATCATCCCTTTAATAGAAAATCACATTTCAAATGTTTTACATGTGGCTTTTATGGTCATTATACATATCAATGCAAAATAAGAAAATTAACACAACATGACATGATTTGGGTTCCAAAAAGAATATTGTCTAACAAAATAGGACCCAAAGAAAATTGGGTACCAAAGATTACATAATTACTTTTCAGGTTTGCCTCACATGTAAAGCAAAGGACAAGTGGGGTTGAAAATGTGAAGGTATGAAGGTTATGGTAAAAGTATCACTTACGTTTTTCATTTCACTCAAAAATTTCAAAACTACTATTTCTTTGAAAGAAAAAGGAATATATATAAAATAGAAAAAGATTGGTTGTAATGATAAGGGAGCATGTTAAAATCTTCCAACATTATTCTTTGACATATCATTAATATTATTATTGTATCAAAGTTTTATGAAATATCTTTTACGATTTTTTTACTTGTGGTTTTCATAACCTCTAGTTCAATTTGATTTTTTCCATTCTAAAAGAGCAAAAAATTTAGGGGGAGCTATTTGCTTTTGCAAGTTTTTATTCTTTATGATGCAACATTTTACATGTTAACAAAAGGGGAGAATAATTTTTTAAGGGGGTAGTCAAATATGGTCTCTTATATGCTTCATATACAAATTATCTTTTTGATGAAACAAAAGGGAGAGAAATATAGAAGAAATATGATATGAATATAGTTAAGATTTGGGGGAAGTAAAATTGATTTTACAAAATTTTACAACTTTTTTGTAAATTATAAATTTTTCATTTTTCTCGGTTTGTCTTCATCAAAAGGGGAAGATTGTTGGAGCAAAGTTTTAATGACATATTGAATTAATTTTGATGATACAAACCTCGAAAGATTCAATGCTGAAAAACTTTAAAGAAAAAGAGATAACTTTATGCACTACTTTTTGATTAAATAATTAACTATGATCCTATTAGATTTTGGATGAATCATAAATATAAAAGCATTTGAGAATCCTATTTAATTTGGATAATTGTGAAAAATGTTATGCTCAAAATAATGTAGGTCAATCAACTTGTCGGTCGAAGAAAAGAAGGTCGGTCGAGTCAATACCGGTCGACCGAATATGGATGCCTATTGACCAATGAATACTGAGCCTACCCCGATTGACATCTGGACGATACCGGTTGATGTACCGATCAACAGACCGATCGATCGACCAAGCACAGAAGCTGGAGAAATCATGCAAGGGTCACATAGATTGGTCGACCGATCCAGATGTGCGGTCGACCGGCCTCCTGGTCAAATGAACAGTAACGAACAATTTTGAAGGAGAAAATTGTGGAATAAATTCTGAACGAATTTTCTCCACATTGAAGCCTATAAAAGGAGTGTCAAAGCAAGAAACAAAAACACCCATCCATTCATTGAAGAAAAGTTTCAAGTTATCAAAAAGAAAATTCTTTTTCTTGAAGTTATCATCTTCTTTCTTTCTTATATTTTTGTGAGTTAGATATTGTAAAAGAGAGAAGCACTTTTATTTAGAAAAATACTGAGAGAGCTCTTGTATGAAAGATGTTCAAAATCTTACTTCTTGAACGAGAGAAAAGATCAGCTTCTTAGGAGGAGAGGTTGCCTTGCCTCTCGAAGCAAAGAAAATGTGGTTGATGTAAAGGGCTTTCTTCCTTGCCCCATTTGGAACAAATGAAGTGTTTTAGTGGAATCTCCGGTGGTCTCGAGGTCGAGAAGTCAGAGCGGAGACATAGGCTAAGGTGTGGCCGAACCTCGTCAACAACCACCTGTCATTTGTGTTTGATTTCTCTCTCCCTCCCTCTCATATTATGCTTATGATATGATTTGATTTGGTTTTATCTAAAGATTTGTGAATCAATTTTAAGCTTCCGCTACGATTTTCGTAAAATTGATACTTTTATTTTTAACACCAATTCACCCCCTCTTGGTGCTTTTGGGATCCAACAGCGAAGTCGAGCAAAAGAGATCGAGTCAAGATCATGCTTTTCCCTGTGATAAAGAGTTCCTACACATGAACTGATATCAAAGCTGCTGCTGGACAAGGATCCATAACTCGGAAGCATAGGAGCATTAAAAAAAGAGGATACTATAGAGGGCAAGAAGTCACCCCCTCTTGGTGCTTTTGAATTGAATGTTGGATTCAATTCCCATACCACAAAGAGGGCAAGAAGCGCAAAATGCTTGTGTTAAAAGAGGATACTATATCTATGGTCGGAAGGCGCAAATGCTTGTTTCCAAAGAAAAGATTTTATTTTGGGGGGTACGTAAGTGGCCCAAATATAGCTCCAAGCAGACCATCCAGAACCCCTTGCTAGCCCCAAGTTGATGACTCAAGGAGTGATATACCGAACTAGCAATTGCATCACCAAAGGTTGATCAATCCAGAACCAGTTATCAACCTTGGCAAGGGTGGGAGATTGATGCAAAGTAATAGAGCATATTTTATTAGCTAGGGGATGCCAAAAGTGAAAGGGGCCGATCCCAGCAACCATTGCAAATAAAATCACTGACATTCATAGAGTAGAGTGGAAAAACAATGTTTACATATGTAGGTCAGGGCGAGCGGAGTACTAAATAACCAAGGATCTTGCATCACATTAGTGGTTCTACCATTACTAATGAATTTACGCAAGCCATCGCGGATCACATCCATTGGAGAACATATCATTCTTTAGCACCTTCCTGCAGGGGTTAGGCCACCAAGGATTTTGGGATCCATATATTTTTTTATTCTAATGCACTTTTAAAATGTGTAATTAAATAACTCATCAAATATTAAACTAATTATCATTAACTACCTATGTAACAAAATCATCTCATTTATTATCTAAATTAAATACAAATGACAATTATGAACCACCATTTTCATTTATCTTTTTACTCAATATTTAAATTTCATTAGAGTCTTTCATCCTCAAGTTTTTAACCACCATTGTCATTTTATTGAACTTTATGGCAGTGTTTCGATAAAGGAACTAAAGTTCCAATTAGTTTCAAGAACTTAGTGAATTGACATTTAACTTCTCGAAAGTGTTTGGATGAGAGTTCTGACCAAGGAGAACTACATCTGACTGTCTTCTTCAACAATGGGCTCCATTGCGGTACTTTCGCTACCGCTCTTCCATCGGTGCTCCTCCATAGTGACATATTCCTCTTTTGTGGCCACCACCTCTTGCGAAGTCCCCTCTGCGGCGCGATCTGAGAAGGCGAAGAGGTGTTCGGCCTCATCGACGGAGTAAGTGAGAGCTTTCCGACGAAGGTGAGAGGTGTGGGCTTTTGGCAATAGGTGAAGAAGGAATGCTTCTAAGGACAAAATCGTTCACGAGGTAGAGGATGCTAGTGACATTGTAGAAAATGATCAGCGGCGTGTCGGCAGAGGAGATGTTCGACAGGGGGATGAACATATTTTCATTGCTTAAATAGGTTTAGCACCTGACCTTTATTCATGAAATGCAAATAAACAGGTTTAGCACCTGATTTTCATTCATGCTTTCTTTAGGAGAGATTCCTTTGGAAGTTTTGCTCTTCTAATTTTTTTTTCTTTTTGCATTGAAGAGAGATTCCTTTGGAAGTTTTGCTATCTTCCTTTTTTCTATGCATGCATGCAACTTTTTACTTTTCCTTTTTCTAATTTTTCTATCCTGTTCATGAAGTGAGCAATAGTTCAAACTCAAGTATAGTTTAGATCCCTTTGTCCAAAAAGTCAAGTTTTCCTATTTAACATGGCAGCAAGAGCCTTGACTCCCTTCTAGACATCTGATATTACTAATTCAATCCATAAGTATCAGCTAGTGTGACCCACAAAAAGGAAAATTTTTAGCTGAAAATTGATTCAAATGCATCTGAATTGAATAGCCAATTAAAGCAACAAGACTAATGGCCAAGTTGGCCACTTGGTATTGGAGTGTACTATCTGTCATATAATGTATTTTACCCATTTTAGAGTTAAAATAAATTCAAAATTGAGTTGAGCCCAAAAAATGATAACCGAGTGATAACTAGTGACAACCGAGCGATAACTTAGGAAAACTTGCAAAACCCACTGATAACCTGGTGATAAATGATATATGGACATTAAAATCAATTGAAAACATGGTGTAAAGGTTAGAAAAGTACCAGGTTTCCTCCCCTAAGCTTAGCCTCAACACTGTCCATAGTGTTGAAAAGTTAAGACAAGGGAGAGGGTTGGGAGCGTATGAAATATATGGAATTTTGCATTTGATCCCGTTCAATGGGTCTTGCATCTCAATCAGGGGCTTAGGGTGATCCATTCTTCATGAATTTCAACCATTCCTGCAGAGAAGTAGGAGATATCAGTGGGACATTAAATTTCAGATTTTTAGGGTGTACAATTCAACAATGCATTGGAATTCACTGAAATCCACTGAAATGCAGCTAAGATGGATTGGGATAACTGATTTGCATGATGATTCAGATATTAATATGATGATTTCAGCATGAGTGAAAAGATTATATCAGTTATCATTGAGATTTCAGTGAGGAAAATAAAAAATGAGGGTAGGTGTACTCCCTTCTTTCAAATTGTTGATGGATCTGATTCCTCCCTTCTTTATTCCTGCAAAATAGAAAAAAGTGTAAAATGGCTTGGGTTACCTCCCAAGAAGTGTCCTACTTTAATGTCTTAGGCTGAACATCTTTCCACTTGAATTCAGCTAGGCAAACTTGACAAATCTTGCAAATTCAGCACCTCCCTAGCTGATTCTTGAGCTGTGGGATTATATGGCTTCAACCTTTGTCCATTAACCTTGAATACATCATCCTTATCATTCAGAAGGTCCACAGCACCATAAGGATAAACTTTGTGGACTTTGAAGGGTCCACTCCACCTTGATTTCAACTTTCCAGGAAATAGTTTCAACCTTGAATTAAACAATAATACCAAGTCTCCAACCTTGAATTCCTTCTTCAGAATTCTACTATCATGCCATCTGTTGGTCCTTTTCTTGTAAAATTCTGAATTATGGTAGGCATTTAGCCTAATCTCATCCAACTCATCAATTTGGAGAAGCCTCTTTTGTCCACATGCTTGCATATCAAAATTAAGTGCCTTTACTGTCCAATATGCCTTATGCTTCAACTCAATTGGTAAGTGACAAGTTTTTTCATAGACCAACTTATAAGGAGAAGTGCCTATAAGGGTCTTATAGGCTGTCCTATATGCCCAAAGTGCCTCATTTAGCCTTTGACTCCAATCCTTTCTTGTCAAGGATATTGTTTTTTCCAATATGACCTTGATTTCCCTATTTGAAATTTTTGCTTGGCCATTTGTTTGAGGGTGATATGCTGTTGAGACCTTGTGCTTAACTCCATATTTGTTTAGGAGGTTCTCAAAACACTTTTCAATGAAGTGGCTGCCTCCATCACTTATAACCACCCTTGGAGTTCCAAATCTTGGGAAGATTACATCCTTGAACAACTTGATAACAGTACTGTAATCAACATCTTTTGTGGGGATGGCTTCTATCCACTTGGACACATAATCAATAGCCAACAATATGAATTTGTATCCAAAGGAGCTAGGAAAGGGCCCCATGTAATCTATACTCCAAACATAAAAAATTTCAACTTCTAGGATTCCATTCTGTGGCATTTCATTCCTCCTGGAGATTGACCCTGTTCTTTGGCACACATCACAACTTTTAACATATAAATGGACATCTTTGAACAAAGAAGGCCAATAGAAACCAGATTGTAGGATTTTTGCAGCTGTCTTTTGTGTTGCACCATGCCCACCATATGGAGATGAGTGGCAAGCCTCCAAGATTTCCTGGAATTCAGATTGTGGTACACATCTCTTATATATGCCATTAGGGGACTTTTTGACAAGAGGGGATCATCCCAATAGAAGTCCTTCAAGTCATGGAAGAATTTCTTCTTCTGTTGGTAGGTGTAATAAGAAGGAATGATTTCACATGCCAAGTAATTGACAATATCAGCATACCAAGGGGTAGGGTCAGCTGATATGGCCATCAAAAAGTCATCAGGAAAGGAGTCATTGATGGGGAGTAAGTCATTAGAATTTTGAACTCCTTTCATCCTTGATAGGTGGTCAGCAACTAAGTTTTCTGTCCCCCTTTTATCTCTGATTTCAGCATCAAATTCTTGTAACAATAGGATCAACCTTATGAGCCTTGGCTTGGATTTCTTTTTGTTGATCAGGTGCCTTACTGACTGGTGATCAGTGAAGACAATTACTTTAGATCCAATCAAATAAGATCTGAATTTGTCAAAGGTAAATACAACAGCCAACAATTCCTTTTCAGTGGTGGCATAGTTGACTTGGATTTCATCCAATGTCTTGCTAGCATAACATATAACATAGTGCTTCTTCTCCTTGGTTTGCCCCAACACTGCCCCTACTGCCTAATCTGATGCATCACACATAATTTCAAAAGGTAATGTCCAATCTGGTGGATGCACTATGGGGGCTGAAGTGAGGGCTTCCTTCAAGTGGTTGAAAGCCTTTAGGCATTCCTCATCAAAATTGAACTCCACATCTTTGGCTAGCAACCTTGTGAGGGGTTTGGTTATCATTGAAAAGTTTTTAATGAATCTTCTATAGAAGCTTGCATGCCCAAGAAACTCCTTATAGCCTTCACATTCTTTGGAGGTGGCAACTTCTCAATTGCCTCAATCTTTGCCTTGTCCATTTCAATCCCTCTACTAGATACAATGTGGCCCAATACCACTCCTTCTTGAACCATGAAGTGGCACTTTTCCCAATTTAGAATTAGATTGGATTCCCTGCACTTTTGCAACACTTTTATCAAATTTTCCAAACAAGCCTCAAAGGAATCTCCATGAACTAAAAAATCATCCATAAACACCTCCATAATGTCCTCAATGAAATATGAAAAGATGGACATCATACACCTCTGAAATGTGGCAGGGGCATTGCACAATCCAAATGGCATCCTCCTATATGCAAATGTCCCATATGGACAAGTGAAGGTAGTCTTGTGTTGGTCTTGTGGATGGATAGGAATCTGTAGAAAACCTGAATAGCCATACAAATAACAAAAGTGAGAGTGTCTTACCAATCTTTCCAACATTTGATCAATGAAAGGAAGTGGGAAGTGGTCCTTCCTAGTTGCCTTGTTCAATTTCCTGAAATCAATGCACATCCTCCATCCTGTGACTGTCCTGGTGGGCATGAGTTCATTAGAATCTGATTTGACTACTGTAATCCCTTAGGCACCACTTGGACAGGGCTGACCCATTTACTATCTGAAATGGAGTAAATAATCTCAGCATTCAGCAACTTCAACACTTCCTTCTTGACAACTTCCTTCATAATTGGGTTGAGTCTTCTTTGACATTCAATGGAGGGCTTGTAGCTGTCCTCCATGGGGATCCTATGCATGCAAATTGAGGGACTAATACCCTTGATATCATCAATAGAGTAGCCATCACCTCCTTGTACAACCTTAGTTTTTTAGTAGCTCTTCAATTTGATTCTTGGGCAAGTTTGCATTGATGATAACTGGAAATGTTGAATTTTCCTCAAGAATTCATACTTCAGGTTGTTGCGGACAGGCTTGAGTTCCAATTTGGAAGAATTGGCTTGAGTTCCTTAGTTCAGCAGTGATAACTTCCTGAACTTGGTGCTGATTTTCTGAATTTTCCACTGATTTGGACAGATTCAATGTTGATTGGTATGCTGCAGCCTCTGGATCCTCCAATTCCTTCAAATGATCAAACATAAGGTACATTTGCAATGGATCTTCAATGGGTATTATTGCTGAGGTCTGCTCCACATTTTGATCAATCTGTCCATCCCCAAAATCATCTTGTTGATAAGCTGGCCTGCTGATAACTTGTGCAAGGTTGAACTCTATCTTGTCTTCACCAATTTGGAAGGTCAATCTCCCCTCCTTAACATCAATGACAGCTCCGGCAGTGGCAAGAAAGGGTCTTCCAAGCAAGATGGGTGTATTCAAATCCTCATCCATATCCAAAACCACAAAGTCCACTGGTATATAGAATTTTCCAACCTTTAGGGGTATGTCTTCAATGATTCCATGGGGATATTTGATGGACCTATCAGCCAGCTGTAGAGACATGTTGGTGGGCTTCACATCTCCTACTTCAAGTTTCCTGCATAGGGACAAGGGTATAACACTTACAGAAGCACCCAAGTCACACACGACCCTTTGAATTTTTCTATTTCCTATCTCACATGGAATGGAGAAACTCCCTGGATCTTTTAACTTAGGAGGTAACTTATTTTGAATTATTGCAGAAGCCTCTTCGGTTAGTGCAATAGTCTCACATTCCACAATTCTCCTCTTCTTGGTTAGGATTTCCTTAAAAAAATTTGCATATGAAGGCATCTCTTGAATGGCTTCAACAAATGGCATATTGATGTATAGCTTCTTCAAGATTTCTAAAAATCTTCCATATTGTTGATCCTGCTTGGCCTTCACTAATCTTTGAGGGAAAGGCACTTTGTCAAAAATCCTTCCATTGGCTTCATTTTGAAAGTTCTTTTTCTGATTCCTCACAGCAGCCTCTTCAATTCCCTTTTCTTTAGGTTTTGGACAGGAGCTTTCCTCAGCTGAATTGCCTTCCACATTCTTGGAGCTCTCTTGAGCTGGATTGGCTTCTACATTTTGCATTGGCTCTTCCACTAGCCTTCCACTCCTGAGTTGGATTGCCTTGGCTTGTTCTTTAGGGTTCACCTCTGGCTGTCCAGGAAAGAATAAAGGGGTCTTCCTGAAGTGCTGGCCTGTTGAGCAATTTGATTTTCCAGCATCTTTTGATTGGCACTCATGTTCTTTGAAGCAAAGATGCCTCCTGCAACTGTGTCGAGTGCAACCTTGGATGGATAATTCAGCCCCTTATGGAAGTAATTAACAAGTTGCCACTTCTCAAAACCATGGTGGGGACATGCCCTCAACAGCTCCTGAAGTCTTTGCCATGCATCACAAATGTTTTCCTGATCCAATTGATAGAACCTGACTATTTGATCCCTGAAGTTGTCAGTCTTGGAAGGAGGGAAGAATTCTGAAAGAAACAATTGCATTATTGATTCCCAAGTGGCCACTTCTTCAGGTTTGAGGGTCTTATACTAGATTTTGGCCTTGTCCTTGAGTGAAAAAGGGAATAGCCTCATGTAGACAAAGTTCATTAGAGTGTTGTTGAAATGGACTGTGCTGCAAATCTCCTTGAAGTTGTCCAAATGTGAGGCTGAATCCTCAACCCCTAATCTAGAAAATTGGTACTGTCTAATCATAGTGATAAGTGCTAGATTGACTTCAAAGTTTACCACATGTGCTAGGCCTCCATCTCCCATTTGATTCCTGACATTGCTAGGTGAATAGCAATCCTTCAAAGTCCTTGGTGCAGCCATATTGCCTTGCTCCTCTTCTTCTTCTTCTTCAAATATTCTTCTCCTTGCTTCAAGCTTTTGCAATATCTTTCTTCTTAGAAATCTTCTTTCAGGCTCAGGATCTGATTGGTAATATTCCTCTTGATTGTCCAAATCCTGCATAAATGAATTCAGAAGTATCAAATTGAGAAAAGAAAGAAAACTAGAAAAAATTGAAAATTGGGAATGATAACTTGCAAAAACTAAAAATTAGCCTAAGAAATGGACTAAAAACTAATCTAAAACTAATCTAAACTATCTAAGTTAGTCTAATTGACCTCAAATCCCCGGCAACATCGCCAAAAAATTGGTTGTAAAATTGAGGGGTTTAGTGATAACTTGCTGAATTTTGGGTCAAAAGTTCATTTTTCCAATTTTTATTTCAACTCCCTAACTCACTCTCTACTGCAGTGCACAGGTCAATTGTAATAACCCTAAATGTCATATCACAGTGATTTGAAGTCCTAGACTACCTAAAAATAATTTAGACTAATCCTATTTAAAGTGGCAAAAATAGATTTTTTAAAGAAAGTGAAAACATATTTTTTTTCTTTAGGAATGCATAATGATAACTTGATGTGGATTGCTGCAAAGTTAATTAAAATGAATTGTAAATGCTAATCTAGAGTCTAAAAGGGTTTAACTATCAATGAGGAAGGTCCTCCTAGGAGTTGGGGTTCATCTAATTTAATTATGGATGGAAATCGACAAGTTATCACTTTTTAGTCAAATCTAATTCAACTTTTAAAATGGTTATTTTCACAGCTCAATTAGACCATAACTAAATATTATATTGTCATATGATTGTTAGCCAAGATGAATTAGAAATGGATCCTCACTGAAAACCAAGTTATCATTAGGTACAAATCAAGACACTTGCTGTTTTTTTGGAAATTTGACTAAAATCTGAAATGATAACTTCAAGGTATGGTTACAAAATAATGAAATCACTTCAATTTGCTTGGCAGGAATGAAACTTATCCAATAATAGTGCTAGTGTTCCTTGGTTTATCTCTAAACTATAAGAGGACCTTGATTCAACTTCTCAGCTGCAATTAAAAATGAAGTCCACACTTAACACTAATTAGTTGGAACCAACATGCATAGATTCACAACTTGGGAAATCAGAAATTGTCATTGCTCCTTAGCTCATCTCTGAATCTCAAGGAAGGCCTTAAAACCATCTCTCAATGGTGGATTGAAGTGGGGCTTAACAATGGACAATCAGATTTCCTGAATTTAGGGAAATCAGCAATCAGCAATGCATAAAATTAGAAAAACTAATGGTAAGTGCAGAATTGAATCATAGGATTGTCATAGTTTCTTAATTCAATCCTAAACAAGATTGGGATATATGACAACCTCTCAATTGCTCAATTAATTCATTTCCCAAGTGACAAGAAGATTCAATAGTTCTGAAAAAAATCAAAAATCAGATTGGTTCAGAATTCAGAAATAAAAATTGGAGTTCAGGACTTGTCAAGGTTTCTTAATTCATTTCTGAACAAAGATTAAACCACATGAAAATAGGGTCTTCCAATGACAAGACTAGATCCATAACAGTTCAGATTCAGAAATCTCAAAAAATCAGAATTCAGGAAGTTCAGAAATCAGGAAAACAAAAATCAGATTTTCAATCAAAAAGGAATCCAGAAACTTGGCATGGGTTCTTTGCTCATTTCTAAACAAAGATTGGACCAAAAGACAAATTCTCAATTGTAAATACAAGTAGGGTCTTCCAGTGACAAGATCAGATTCATTACAATTCAGATTCAGAAATCAAATGATTCAGTGCAGAAAAATTGAACTTGTCCTTAATCCATCCACAATATACATTAGACTACTACCCTATCCTAGAAGGCATTGGATTTAGCTCCTCATATGTACAAAATCAGATACAAAATGTAGTAAAGGACAGAAGGAAGTCATCTGGATTGAAGCTTGTCGAGAGATCCCCTTACAGCACTTCAACTCCCTGGTTCAAAACCCTTGCTTCTTCCTCCAAACCCTCCAATGGCCAGCCCCCCTTGCTTCTCCAGAAATTCCCTCTTATATATGAGTCATCTCCATCCTTTGATCAGCATCAGAAAGTTCTATTCCCTTGATTTCAGCCATCTGTCCAATGGTCCCTGCATTCCAGCTGACTGCAACAGCTTTAGGACAGCAAATGAGTGGTCCCCTCACCTTTTTCCACCTTTTTCCAATTTGTTTTCCCTGCTACAAAACCCAAAACAACAAGCATCAATATCCTTAAATGAGATTTTAACAAATAAGGATTAGGATAATGATAGTTGCCAGCTCAAACATCAAATGGGATTTGGTATTGTGCAAGATTGGAAATCTATATGAAAAATTGATAGTTTTGGAACCCGGAAATGATAACTTTCCACTAATCATGAAATTTATCCAACCACAAGTGGTTCAAGGCATTAGAAACATCCAAGGGAATAATATAGCAAGTGAATAAGGTCAGAAATCAAATGTGGATAAGATTTTATAGGAATGATAACTTGGGTGCCAAAACGATAACTTAATTACCTTAAAAATGATAACTTGTCATAACTTTGGTTGTGGTTATCCAAATGAGGTCAAATTTGAACAACAATGAGTTAGGACAATAATATAATGATTACTTAAGGCCTTTGTACAGAATTGATAGTTTTGCATATCGAAATGATAGTTTTGCCCTTTAACGATAACTTGGCAAAGGAAAAATGATAACTTGTTCAAATGGACTTAAAACTTTGCACAAGTTGAGATATGACCATCCAAATATGATTCATTCATAATAATAATGGATTTAGGGCAAGAAAATCATTAAAAATTAGTTCACTCAAAATAATGATAACTTGGCCTATTGGAGTGATAACTTATCCTAAAAATGATAACTTGGTATAGAATTGAATTATTGATGGATTTTAGCATTTCAGAACCTCTATGCACATGGAATTAAGTATAAATTGAGGAATATCAACTAGTTATCACAATCCATGCATTTCAAACATAATTGGCCAAAAGTTATGTAAAATAGGGGCTCGATATGTATGATTTGAATAGAAAATGGGTTAAAAACATACTATGATCAGCTAGTGATCAGGGGACTCATTCGACATGGCCCTGCGGGAAGTAAAGGATGCGAGATTCGATGCACACGACAGCTCCCCAGCACACCATCCACACCTCTCGATCCACCGCCTGCAACTCGTGCATTGCTATGCCCTTCGAGGGGCTCAACGATGGCACCGATGTGCAAGATGGCTGCTCCATCGAGGGCGGCACCGATGCGCAAGATGGAGCAGTAGTGTCTTCGTCCCAAGGAGGTGTTGCAGTTAGGAGCACTCGCATTAACATCATCCCATAGGGGGCTCATAGGGCGGCGTTGGACGACGCAAGTGAAGAGGGAAGAGGGAGAGAGAGAGAAAAGAGCAAGTGGGGATGTTGGCATATTGAAAAGTTCTTGGGAGGATTGAGAACTTTTTTCAAAAAAATTTTGCAAAAAAAGTTCTCATCATTGTCACATGATAAGAACTTTTCAAGTTCCCATCATAAAGGCTGTTTGGCAGAACCTAGGCAAGTTCTGCATCCAAACACAGTGTATTAATTACGCACACACAATTCTAAGTCATTCATCCTCAAACCACTATTGCATTTATCTTTTTACTGATTTTATTAAAAAAGAGTTTAAGGAAGGTCCACACTTGTGGGCTGTCAGATTGTAGGTGCCAGAGAGATCTCATCGCGGTTTGAGCTCCACATTGCGCAGTTAGGGTTTATGGAGATGGTTCACTATTTCGGTCCAGCATCGCGAATGCCAAACACTTATTTTACTGTACAAACCTAGGGTCCTCATTTCACTGTGAGTCACAAAATCTTGCGCCGCCCCCAAATCGCTGCTCCTCCATTCCTCCTCCTTGTTTTCTTGTGATCATCTTCATTCCATGTTCGTTCGTGATCTGCCTCTCCTCTTCATGCTTTCTTTGCCATTCGCCTAGTTGATCCATGGCAATCATTTTTGTGCCATTTCACTGCAGCTCACAAGCACCCAACAGCTGCCCTTTTCATTCTCCTCTTCTTCACGAAATTTCTGCTCTAGCAAGCTATCTTCTCCATAGAGATCGCACTGCTCTCCGACCTTCTTTGTTGGCTGCTCTTTCTTTGTTACCTTCTCCATTCCAGATTTTTTTTTGTGATATGCCTCTCTTCTTCAATTCTCTTTGTTGTTCGCCTTTGGTTGTCGACTTAGGGCATTATTTTTTCCCCATTTTGCTGCAGCTCATGAACACCAAGTGGCTGCCTTCTCCATTTTCCTCTTCCTCACTAAATTCCTACCCCAGCAAGCTACCTTCTCCATCCAGTTCGCTCAGAAAGCTCGTGAAAGGGAACAAGAAGAGGTGCTTGCACCAAACCAGCAATTGTTTTGTTGTTATTTTTGGGACATTAGTTTTTCATCACTTGTGTCCAAGAGGAGGAAATGTCTAGAGCTAAATTTTCCTATTATTCTTAATATGTTCTCTTCTTGATGTTTCTAGCTGGCATTGATCATTCAACACACTTGTTTACCATGGTTATCTTCTATCATAAAAATTATCAATGTAACATAATTAATGTGTTCAACCATGGTTATCTCCTGTCATAAAAAATATCAATGTGTTCAGCCATGATTATTTGTTATCAAGTTATCACACAAAGCTTCCAGGTAACTCAAATTTGTATTGCTCATTCAATTTTGTGTTGTTATCAACTTAGTTTGTCTAGTTGTTTGTTTTCTTCAATCTCATTAATTCATATGTTCAAAGATATTATGTTGTAAGTAGGACATTTATATGATGTATTTTGATAACATGTACAAAAGGTAACCAATGAAGACATCGTATTTCACCTATTTTTCACATGATGATACTCCATTCTATGCTTGTGGGGAAAAGGCAAAGTTAAACACATCTTGGATGTCAAAAAATTTAGGAATACAATTCTGGAGATGCTCAAATTATCGGGTAAAAAAAATAGTTTCTTATTTTTATAAGACAAATACTTTTTCTTGTAATATATATATTTTTGCAAGTCAAACATCCATCAAGTGATTGTGGTTTTTTCCAATGGCTTGACTCGGACATTGAAGATTGATATAGTGCATTGTAAAAGGATTTCTTGATGACACTGAAACAATAAAGAATCCAAGAGGGAAAGGAGACAAAGAAAGGATGATTTTCATAGGGTTTCTCAATAAGGTCATGGCATGTGACGATATAATTCGAATAATGGAATGCATAAAAAAATTGTATTTTATTTTCGCATGATATTGTGCTATGTTTTATGCAAAATGGACTTCCTTTAGCACGATGTAAATGTGTTTTTATTTTTGGCATGGTGTTGTGTTATGAAAGTGATGTAAATGGACGCGTTGTGCACTATAGTATTGTATGAAGACTATTTCATAACAATTGTTTTTACTATTGTTGATATTCTAATTTTGGGTGGTAAACACTTGAATTATTGGGCAGCTTTGGTGTTGAGACTTTCTGTGCATGCATGAAAGAGAACTACATGTACTTCGGAATAGGACCACATGTACAAAACTGCTCATGGCAATTCTATACTTGTCGAAGAGATTGTATGGCAGCTCACATTCACAAAAAAATTTAAACAACTGAAATTGGGCAATAGTAGAAGCCACATTCAATATATTGCTTGAAATCATGCATATGTATGTTTCCTAATAGGTGAAATGCAGCAACAATATGTTAATGTGCAGACTGATGAAAAATTCGGAACTTAAGGGATGCATGGTGGTTGAATCAGGACCTTGCAATATCGCAAGCAACATGAAAAACACATCATTGTCTCATGTCAAATATGAAATATCTGCATACATAGCACAATGAAAGTGGCTATTCAAAATTATGGTTTCCAAACATCTGCTAGTAAAGCTCCTGAATGATTCCAATTGTTCATCTATTAATTTGTCATACAATATACTAATTGTGACAAAATAAGAAATGCCTATTCAAAATGATGTTTTTCAGACATATGCTACTCAAGCTCCTAGCTGAGTCCAATTGTCCACCCATTCAAAATTCTTGTAAACAGAAGAAGAAACAAAATAAGTATGACAATAGGAGATAGAAGGATGCTTTTATAGTTGTGAAATGTTAGAAGGATGGAACAGGAAATAAAATAAGCATAACATCACAATTCCTTCGAAAATAGGATAACGCTAAGTCAGCCAGGGAATCCTGTTGTGCATGAAATATCATAAGCTCCTGAAAAGTTGAACCTTAAAACATTAACATAACTAGAAAAGTTGAACCTTTAAAAGGGTGCAATTGATAACCTGCTGCATAGACGCATGAGTTAATATACAATGACTAGTTCTCCTTCAACCTTGTATCATTAACATGTAAGAAAAAAATTAGTTATTAGTCACATTGACTTAATATACAATAAATTGACTAATTTCTTTTAGAAAGCATGAGAGGATGAACAAATGATTGTATGATGACCCTTTTTTTGCCTTTATTTTTCGTTATTTTCTTCTTTGGTTGTGACATTGAAATTTCAATACCCGATTTAATCCTTCCGAATTTTTTGGCGTTCCTTTTGATTTCACACGTGGAGGATCATGTATAGCAATATCTACTCCTTGTGAATAGAAGCAACATCAAAATGCTCAGGTGACCGCAAGCCCAGTTCGGTTATCATCATCATTATATTTATAATCTAGTTTTGAATCAGAGATATAACTTGTTGTCCATCAAGTGTTTCATATGTGTTACTAAGACTTTGCGTGCCTTTGAGTATCGAGCATCCAAAGTCCAACATCATAGAATGTATTTTTTCAGGTTATCTTTCCAACTTTTTCTACATATAGAACACAATATACGAGAACAAAAGATTCCATATCTTTCAAACATTTTAGAAGAACAATTGACTGAAACATGTTATTCATCATCATACACCACAATATTATTTGCATCAATATTATCAATCATATCATAAGGCATACCAACATGTTCAATATTGTTTGCAAGATCGCTGAAAATAAATGATGCAAAATAAGAGAGCACATTTTATAATGGGACAAAGTAGCTGTGAAAATAATTTAAAATTTAAAATGTGGAACAGAACATTCATACATTGTATTGCTATAATAAAAAATATAATATGAAAATGTACTAAGAATTCATGGTATGATACATATTCTATAAAATTAACCCATTGCAAAGAGGAAATCAAGAAGGTATTAGGACCATTGGATTACCAATCAGATGGTCGGCCCCTTCTCTTTCATTGTACTCCTAGATGGTGCATCCTTCACTACAATCTCGACTTGTCCTGAAGAAGGGCAACAAAGGTGAGCAAGAAATGAGGATTCATGGGGATGATAAGCTGCGCAAAGAGGTTCAAGAAGGCTGTAAGGTGATGAAGAAGATTAACGGCTAAAGAATATAGGTAAATGACAAACAAACTTGGAATGGAGAGGCAAGGCAAATCACAAGAAAAACAAGGAGGAATGGAAGAGCAACAATCTGGGCACAGGATTTTCATGAGTTAGAAAAAAAATGATCCAACGGGTCAACAACTGTAGGCGAACGACAAAGAAAGCATGAAGAGAAGAGGCAGATCATGAACAAACCTAGATGGAGATGATCACAAGAAAACAAGGAGGAGGAATGGAGCAGCAGCAATTTGGGCGTGGTGCAAGGATTTCGTCACTCGCAGCGAAACGGGGAAAAGAAATGCCCTACCTTTATGCAGCGAAACGGGTGTTTGGCATTCACGATGCTGAACTGAAATAGTGAACCATCTCCATAGACTCGCGATGCAGAGCTCGAACTACGATGAGATCTCTCCGAGGGCACCTTAAACCCGTGCTTCTACAATCTGTCATTGATATGGAGATCGACGACAACACACGGGTGTGGACCCTTAACCTTCCTTAAACCCATTAAAAATTAGTTACTTCTTAATAATTGAACGCACTACTGATTAGAGGACTCTTTTAATACCTTATCATTCATCCTAATATCGCCCTACTCAGTCTGGGGAAGGGTTCCATTGCCCTATGTTCGCTGGAATGAACACGTTCGCAACTAACAAGATGAGCAAGCTGAGACAATTGCTTGCTATTAAACATTTAACTTGCACATTTTTAAAGGAAAGCTTTTATCTATTACCGATTAAGCTTTTATCTATTGGAGAAGATTTAGGAGTCCAAAGAGATGTGAGATGTGACTTCGAAGAGAAGTCCCAAGAGTTTGTTCGGGCAAAATTTTCCAAAACAATTGGCGTTGTGATTAGATTTGTAGTAGCAGTGCTGAACAAAATAAGAGGATAGATATTCAAGTAGGGCCCAAATATCCTAAATAACATTGGCCAGAGTCAATGGACAGTTGCAAGAGTTGGAGATAATCATGACCAGCACCTCAGAATCGGTATGAATGAGGAGATGAGTAAGAGCCTACCACACGCATTCCTGCAAGCCAAGTAACATAGCAAATGCCTCAAGCTCTAGGAGATCCCATTGTAAGCTCTAGCAAATGCCAAGTGTCAACCCTTCTCATTGTAAAGCCTACAAAAATTACAAATCTATCACTATTTCGAATAAGAGATCTCATTCTACCCACCTCATTGGGTCGATAGAATGACCCGTCGGAGTTTAATTTGAACTAGAGGTGCGGGGATGGCTCCCACCGGATACGAATAGGGTATTTAAATAAGGAGAGTGAAATCCGTCAGCCTTGCACATCTTGATCGAAAGTAAGAATCATTTGACAAAGACCAAACCCCCCACAGACAAAAGGAGAATAGAGATAGGAAGGATGTGCGACTATGATGATTCAAACTTGCACCCTTGTGCACCCAATCACCAAAGTCTCAAGTGGTCATGTAGCGAAACATGATATTTAGGTGGAGCTGCAAAGTTAGTCAAAGTTGGTAAGCAATGAAATAGTTAAAGAATAAATGGGCATTTGTTTCAACCGCAAGACTATGTACAGAGGCTACATGCATGATATATGGAGTCATTGAAATGCAAAATGCTATTAAGAGTTGAAAGACATAGGTGGAGATGTTTCCATAAGAAGATGTGAATCTTTGGGGGAAGTGAATATGCCACACTTTCATCTAGGACAGTCGTCCAATAAGCAAGGGTGGGAAAAGGTGGCACTGGATGAAATGATAAATCAAGGTAGAAGAGGCACCCGTCATTCTTGTCCTCAGGTAGCAAAAGGCAGTTTGAATATCTGATTAAAGCCCACTGTATATCATCAGAACTAAAAGTACACAAAGCATTCCATAGAGAATTATGAATAACATGGGTCGTACTAGCGTATTTTCATGAAAGTAAAAAAGTTGAAGCCGTCATGGGGAACGACAACATCTTCACTTGTGGGGAGCAAAGGAGAGAAGTAACTTGGACATCTTGGTTGCGCCAAGTCAAGATGATATCACCGGATGCCCGGTGCCTGTCTAATAGATGCATTGCCACTATTTGCCCAGACTGAGAGTATCCTGTAGGGATAAATCACTATATACATGCGATTCTACTAACACTATAATACCTGGTTTACATATTCTTAATAATTTGGACAGCCGATCTCGAACTATAGCCCAGAGTGCCCCTCTGTAATTTTAGGAAGCCATATTCATTGGGCACCAGAGTTCTCCGCACCCGATTGGGCAACCTGCTCATGCAATGTACCTAATGAGCCCAAGATGGATTTTTGGTGAGTGGCTTTATCTCGGCCCTTTGTCTTGGACCATTGCTGCACCACTAGAGGTAGAAGTCGTAGGCGATCAACACATGGTGAATGCAGATGAGCCTTCTTTTTGTCAGCCTGGGAAGAGGGAGGGGGGGGGGGGGGGGAGCTCCAAGTCAGTCCGCTCGTCCTTTGAAGACACGTCCCCCACATGGTGAGGTTCAGGCACATGCTCTAGGTATGAAGGCCAGGAATCCAGAAACTGAGATAGGAGAATGCAAACTCAATTATCAAGTGACTATTGAAACAGTCGGCCGAGATTTGAGGAGGACTGGTCTGCGGTCAGCCGACGAATCCATCTGACTATATGAGGGAGGAAGGGAGTTTGGGGTGATAGGGGTTTCCTTTGGAGGGTTTATGGGGGAAGGTGGAAGGGAGGTGGTGATGAGGGGGATAGGGGGATGTAGACAAAATGGGGGGAATAGATGGACGGCATGGATGAGACAATTTGAGAGTGGGGGTGGGGGTGTGATCACTAGCTGATCACAATAGGTTTTTATCCCATTTTAGATTCATTTCACGCATATCAAGCCCTTATTTTGCCTAACTTTTGGCCAAATATGCTTGGAATGCAAAGGGTTGTGATAACTAGCTGATTTTTCTCATTTTACACTTAATTCCATGTGCATAGAGGTTCTGAAATGCTAAAATCCATAAATATGTCAATTCTATGCCAAGTTATCATTTTTTGGGCAAGTTATCATTACCACGTGCAAAGTTATCATTCTTTCTAGTTTTCTGATTTCTAGTGATTATCTTGCCCTAAATCCCATGCCATCAGAATTAATCATATTTGGATGATCGTATTTCAACTTGTGCAAAGTTATCATTCATTTTCACAAGTTATCATTTTTGAGTGTCAAGTTATCATTTTAGGGCAAAACTGTCATTTCGATGTGCAAGGCTATCAATTCTGCATAAAAGCATTAGACAATCATTATATTATTGTCCTAACTCATTGCTGCTCTAATTTGATCACATTTGGATAACCACAACTAAACTTATGGCAAGTTATCATTTTTATGGCATCAAGTTATCGTTTTTGGCACCAAAGTTATCATTCCTATGAAATCTTATCCACATTTGGTTTCTAACCTAATTCACTTACTATCCTAATCCCTTTGATGTCTTCAATGCTTTGAACCACTCATATTTGGACAATTTTCATGATATATGCAAAGTTATCATTCCGGGCTTTGAAGTTATAATTTTTAAATTAGGATTTCATTCATGCACAACACCAAATCTTATTTGACAATAGAGCTGATATCACTTGCTATCCTAATCCTTATTTGTTTAAATCTTATTAGAAGACTATGATGCTGGCTGTTTTGGTTCTCCTAGCAGGTGCAACAAGCTTGAAATAAAGCTGCACAAGGTGAAAAAGGAGGGGGGACCACTGCTAGCTGTCCAAAAAGGCATCTGATTTCTGCTGGAATCTCAGGACCACTGGACAGGTGGCTTGAATCAAGGGAATGGAATATTCTAATCTGCATCCAAGGGTGGACAAGAGACATATAAAATCTGAGAAACCCTGGAGAGAATGGGGGCTGGCCATTGCACGGGTTTGAGCAGGAAGGAAGCAAGAAAGGAGTTGAAGTGTTGCAACATAGAGATTCCTGTCGACAACCACCAATTGAGGATGATTTGTATCTGCTCTTCTTACTATTGTGTATCAAACTTTGTAATTATGAGTAGCTAAACTCCATTTCTCCTAGGATAGGGTAGTAGTCTAGTTTAATTGTGGATGGATAAGGACGATTCTGATTTCCTGCACTGATTTCTGAATTCCTGATTTTTTTATTTCTGATTCTGTGGATTCTGAACTCAAATGAATCTGTTCTTGACATTGTAAGATCCTATTTGAATTAACAACTGAGAGGTTGTCCTTTGATCTAGTCTTTGTTCAGAAATGAATCAAGAACCAATGCTAAGTTTCTAGGTTCAAACCCAATTAAGAATCTGATTTTTTGATTTACTGATTTCTGATTTCCCATTTTTGATTTTCTGAATTCATAGAATCTGTATTACCATTGTGAAGTCCTAATTGAATTGATAACTAAGATGTTGCTTATGGTTTCATTATTGTTTAGAAATGAATCAGGAGATAATGTTATTTCCAAGGTTTCAATCCTTGAAATGTTGCAAACTATTCATTGCTGATTTATGATTTTCAAATCTGATTTCCAAATATGTTTCCTAAATTCTGTGGGATTCTTCTTGTTATTGTAAACCTCTGATTTCATTTAATCACTAAGAGGTGAATTTAAGGTTATCTTGATGTTCAGAGATGGATTAAGAAGCAATGACAATTGCTGAGTTCTCATATGTAATTAGGTGCTGATTTTATCCAACCTATTAGTGAAAATGTGGATTTCATTTTAATTTGCAGCTGAGAGGCTGATTTAAATCCTCTTGTAGTTTAGAGATAAACCAAGAAGCATTTGCACTAATATTGGATTGATTTCATTATTGTTTAGTTAATTGAAGTAATTCCCTCATATTTAAAGTTCAATTGATTGTTATCATTTCAGATTTCATTGAATTGCCAAAAATCAGCAAGGAACTTGATCTTGAGCTTAATGTTAACTTGATTTCAGTCAGGACCTCTTCTAATCCAACTTAGCTAATCAATCATATGAAAATATGATAATTAGTCCTGGTTTATTATGCTGTGATAACAGTCCATTTCCAAGTTGAATTAGAAGTGATACATATTGATAACTTGTTCGATTCCATCTATAATTAAATTAGATGAACCCCAACTCCTAGGAGAACCTTCCTCATTGATAGATAAACACTTTTATCCCATAGATTAGCATTTATAGTTCAGTTTTGATAAACTTTCAAGAGTCCAAAAATAGTTATCATTTTGCCACAATTAAAAAAATATGTTTTCTATTTCCTTCAATTTTCTTGAAATTATAACTTTAGTTAAGGCTAGTCTAGATTATTTTAGGAAGTCTTTGGCTTCAAATCAATGTGGATATGACATTTGGGTATATTACAATTGATCTATATACTTGCAGTAGAGAGTGAATTAGGGAGTTAAATCAAAAATTGAAAAATCTCACTTTTGACCCAAAAATCAACAAGTTATCACTACACTCCTCAATATCACTATCAAGTTTTTGGCGCCGTTGCCGGAGATTTGAGGTCTATTAGATTAACTTAGATAGTTTAGATTAGTTTTAGACTAGTTTTCAGTCCATTTATTAGGCCAATTTTCAATTTTTGTAAGTTATCATTTCCAATTTTTCAATTTTGTCTAGTTTCCTTTCTTTTCTGAATTTGATACATCTGATTTCATTTATGCAGGATTTGGACAATCAAGAGGACCATTATCAATCAAATCCTGAACCTGAAAGGAAATTCTTGAGAAGGAGGAGATTGCAAAGGATAGAGGCAAGAAAAAGAAATTTTTAAGAGGAAGAAGAAGAGGAGTTTAACATGGCTGCACCAAGGACACTCAAAGATTGCTATTCACCTAGCAATGTTAGAAATCAACAAGGGAATGGAGTCCTAGCACCTGTTGCCAACTTTGAAATGAATCCAGCATTGGTCACAATGATAAGGCAATATCAATTCGCTGGATTGGGGACTGAGGATCCAACCATACACATTGACAACTTCATGAAGATATGTAGCATTGTCCACTTCAACAATACCCCCATAAATGTTGTCTACATGAGGCTATTTTCTTTTTCACTCAAGGATAGGGCCAAGATCTGGTACAAGGCCCTCAACCCTGAAGAAATTGTAACTTGGGAGTTTATAGTGCAGTTATTCCTAGCTGAATTCTTTCCACCTAGCAAAACTGATAACTATAGGGACCAGATTGTCAGGTTTTTTCAATTGGATCAGGAGAACATATGTGATCCATGGCAAAGACTCCAAAGCTTGTTGAGGGCATGTCCACACCATGGGTTTGAAAAATGGCAATTGGTTAACTATTTTCATAAGGGACTGAACTACCTTAGCAAGGTTGCATTAGACACTGCTGCAGGAGGGATCTTTGCATCCAAAAACATTGATGAAGCCTATCAATTGATAGAGAACATTGACAAGAACCACCATTTTCTCACTCATGATAGGATAAGAAGGCCATCAAATGATAATCAAGTCAACAACATTGATGTGCAGATTGAAGAAGTGTTACACAAGGCCCTAGAGAAGCTGAACTTAACACCTAATGTCAACAAAGTTTCCAACCCTGAAACTAGGTGTGATGTGTGTGAAAACCAAGGCCATGTCACAGAGAGTTGCAATCTTATTATGCAGCAATATGAACAATCTATTGACCAAGTGAATGCTGAGTTCTATACTCCAGAAAATAGGAACCACCCCTACTCTTCCTACAAGGCCAATCATTACCAAGCCCCACCTATGCAGAATTCAAATTGGCAACCCAAAATCTTGCCAAGGACTCAACCACCTCCATATCAGCCTCCATAAGTTCAAATGCAGAGACCTCCTTATGAGCCACAAGTCCAAGCCACTCAATTGTCTAAGAAGGAAGAGTTGCTGCAACAAATTCTAAAGAAACAAGAAAAGCAGGAGGAGGCAATGCAGAAATTGACTACTGAATATGAAACCTTGAGTGCCCATCAAAAGGTTCTTGAAAACCAATTTGCCCAACAAGCCAACACCTCAACTAAGCCACCAATGTTTTTCCCAGGATAACCAGAAGTCAATCCTAAGGAACAAGTCCAAGCTGTCCAACTCAGGAGTGGACAAATTATTGAAGAACCCATGAAGCATGTTGAGGACAGTTCAGCTAAAGCAAATGCAAGTTCAAAGCCTGTAGAAGATCCAATTGAAGAAGTTGTTGTGGGAAACTATGACAAAAACCCTCAGAATGAAGTCAAGGGTAGGATTTTCGATAAGGTGCCATTCCCACAAAGATTGGTCTCTAAATTGGAGCTGAAACCTCTTCCTAGTCCAGGGGATTCATATATCACACATGAGGATTCTAGAGATGAGAAGTTAGGAGATTTTTGGTACAATGGAGGAGGGAATCAAACTGAAAAACAAAGGTCAATCATTGACAAACTAAGAGAGCCATACTTGATTAGTGAAGCTGTCCACAGATTGAGATCTCTTCTTGATCATATCATACTATTTAAACCTCCTTGACATGAAGAAGTTGTAAAAATGTCTAGCCTAAGACACTAAAGTAGGACACTTCTTGGGAGGTAACCCAAGCCATTTTATACCTAATCTTTCTGTTTTGCAGGAATAAGTCAAAAAGGAATCAGATCAATCCATAAATTTTCATTTAGAGAGTACCCCTACCCTCAATTTTGTTTTTCTCACTGAAATCCTAATGATAACTGATATTATCTTTTCTTTCATGCTGCAATTATCATATTAACATCTGAATTATCATTCATATCAGTTATCCAAATCCATCATTGTTGAATTTCAGTGAATTTCAATGCATTTCATTGAATTGTGCACCCAAAAAAATCTGATATTGCAGATTTCATTGATATCCTTTATTTCTGTGTAGGATTAGTTGCAATTCATGAAGAATGGACCACCTAAAGACTCTGATTGAGATGCAAGAGTATTTCTGTGGACAGTGTTGAGAATAAGCTTGGGGGAGGAAACCTGGTGCTTTTCTAAATTTTACATCATGTTTTCAATCTATTTTAATGCTCATATCATCAATTATCACCAAGTTATCACTATTTGAACAAGTTATCATTGATTTCACTCGGTTATCACTAGTTATCACAAGTTATCACTAGTTATCACAAGTTATCACTTGTTATCATTTTTTTGGGCTCAATTCAATCCCTGCATTCATTTTAACTCTGAAATGGATGAAATACTTACAGTTAGTACACTCCAATACCAAGTGGTCAAAATTGGCCATAGCCTCCTTGCTTTAATTGACTTAATCATTCAGGTGCATTTAAATCAAATTTCAGCCGAATTTGTTTTTGTGGGTAACACTAGCTGACATTCATTGATTAAATTAGTAATATATGATGTCTAGAAGGGAGTCAAGGCTCTTGTTGCCAAGTTAAATAGGAAAACTTGACTTTTTGGATAAAAGGATCTAAACCTTACTTGTGTTTGAACTATTGTTCACTTCATGAATAGAATAGAAAAAGAAAAATGGAGAAAATAAAAGGTTAAAAGTTGCATTCTGCATTGCATGCATGCATTAATAAAGAGAGTGAAATTCCATAAAGGAACCTCTCCTGAATAAAGCCAGAATTTTTATCCTGTGACCAACATGAATAAAAATTAGGCCTTGACCTATTTACTTGCATTTTCATGAATAAAAGTCAGGTGTTAAACCTATTTAAGCAGTGGAAAATCTGTTCATGAAGGGATTTGTAGTTCAACCCCTTGTAAAGTTGACAATCCCTGAAATTCAAACTTGTTACTGATAGTACTTCTTCCATGGCTTAAGTTTGCTCTAGCCTCTGTGATTCCCTAGCAAGAAATTGAGTTTTTGGAAAGAATGAAGTGTTGGCAAAGTGGGAAACTCATTGGACTAAAATCAACTGGTTTTGAATTCATTTGTGAACTGTTAATTCAAGTTTGTCCTTAATTTCTGAATGTTTTGCTTGAGGACAAGCAAAAGGCTAAGCATGGGGGAGTTTGATCACTAGCTTATCACAATAGATTTTTATCCCATTTTAGATTCATTTCACCCCTATGGAGCCCTTATTTTGCCTAACTTTTGGCCAAATATGCTTGGAATGCAAAGGATTGTGATAACTAGCTGATCTTTTTCATTTTACACTTAATTCCATGTGCATAGAGGTTCTGAAATGCTAAAATCCATAAATATGTCAATTCTGTGTCAAGTTATCATTTTTTTTGCAAGTTATCACTCCAATGTGCAAAGTTATCATTTTTTCTAGTTTTGCTGATTTCTAATGATTATCTTGCCTTAAATCCCATGCCATCATGAATTAATCATATTTGGATGATCGTATTTCAACTTGTGCAAAGTTATCATTCCATTTCACAAGTTATCGTTTTTGAGTGTCAAGTTATCATTTTAGGGCAAAACTGTCATTTCGATGTGCAAGGCTATCAATTCTGCATAAAAGCATTAGGCAATCATTATATTATTGTCCTAACTCCTTGCTGCTCTAATTTGATCACATTTGGATAACCCTGCTCTAATTTGATCATATTTGAATAACCACAACTAAACTTATGACAAGTTATCATTTTTATGGCATCAAGTTATCGTTTTTGGCACCAAAGTTATCATTCCTATGAAATCTTATTCACATTTGATTTCTAACCTAATTCACTTGTCATCCTAATCCCTTTGATGCCTTCAATGCTTTGAACCCCTCATATTTGGATAATTTTCATGATATATTCAAAGTTATCATTCCGGGCTTTGAAGTTATCATTTTTAAATTAGGATTTCGTTCCTGCACAACACCAAATCTTATTTGACAATAGAGCTGATATCACTTGCTATCGTAATCCTTATTTGTTTAAATCTTATTAGAAGACCATGATGCTGGCTGTTTTGGTTCTCCTAGCAGGCGCAACAAGCCTAAAATAAAGCTGCACAAGGTGAAAAAGGAGGGGGAGGACCACTGCTAGCTGTCCAAAAAGGCATTTGATTTCTGTTGGAATCTCAGGACCACTGGACAGGTGGCTTGAATCAAGGGAATGGAACATTCTAATCTGCATCCAAGGGTGGACAAGAGACATATAAAAGCTAAGAAACCCTATAGAGAATGGGGTTGGCCATTGTAAGGGTTTGAACAGGAAGGAAGCAAGAAAGGAGCTGAAGTGTTGCAACATAGAGATTCCTATCGACAACCACCAATTGAGGATGATGTATCTGCTCTTCTTACTATTGTGTATCAAACTTTGTAATTATGAGGAGCTAAACTCCATTTCTCCTAGGATAGGGTAGTAGTCTAGTTTAATAGTGGATGTATATGGACAATTCTGATTTCCTGCACTGATTTCTAAATTTCTAATTTTTTGATTTCTGATTTTGTGGATTCTGAACTCATATGAATCTGTTCTTGACATTGTAAGATCCTATTTGAATTAACAACTGAGAGGTTGTCCTTTCATCTATTCTTTGTTCAAAAATGAATCAAGAACCAATGCCAAATTTCTAGGTTCAAACCCAATTAAGAATCTGATTTTCTGATTTGCTAATTGGTAGTGATATTTGGGTTTTCTAGTGATAACTTGCTGAAATAAAAGAAAAGGTCAATTTTTTTAATTTTGGGTCTCCCAACTCACTAGCTGCAAGTGCACAGGTAAGCTGTAGTGAACTCAGGTTGTCGTATCCACAAAGATTTGAAGTCCTAAACTACCTAAAAATAGTTTAGATTAATCCTAAGTAAGGTGGCAAAAACAGATTTTTAATTGGAAGTAAAAACAATTTTTTTAACAAGTGCAGAATGATAACAGATTTTGGGATTTTGAAAATGTTTGCAAAACTGAATTATAAATGCTAAATTGAAGTCTAAGAATGTTTAACTATCAATGAGGAAGGTTATTCTAGGATTTGGGGTTCATCTAAATTAATTAAGGATGGAATGGATCAAGTTATCATTAAATGTCCAACTTTGATTCAATCATGAAAATGGCTGTTCCCACAGCTCAATTGGCATCTAACTAAGCAACATATTGTCATATAGTTGTTAGCTAGATTGAATCAATGGAGGGTCCTCACTGAAAATCAAGTTATCATTCAGCTCAATAGGGAGTTCATTGCTGATTTTTTTATAATTCAAAGGAATTCTGCAATGATAACTTGTAATTGCATTCATAAAAAGATGGAATCATTCCAATCAATCAAACCAGGATGAAATCTACTCAATTATGGTGCTTGTGCTCCTTGATTCATCTCTGAATTCCAGGGGGACTTAAATTCAACCTCTCGGTTGCAAAATAAAATGAAATCCACACAAACACAACTCAATTGGAAGTGCAAAGCATATGACCACAGGAATTCACAATTGCCATTGCTCCTTGGCCCATCTCTGGATCTCAAGGATGATCTAATGACTACCTCTCAGCAGTGGATTAAATTGAGGCTTGACAATGGAAATCAGAATTCAAATGAAATTAGAAAATAGAAATCAGCAAATAGAATTCTGCAATTCTGGAAACCAGAATCATAAATCAATGGAATTCTGGCTTATCAATTGCTTCTTGATCAATCTCTAGACTGCAAGAGTTCCCTAGAGTTCATCTCTCAATGATTGAATAAAATCAGGGGATTCAATTGATAAAACAATTTTCAGCAGGAAATAAAAAAATAGGATTCAGAATTTCATTTCAAAAATCAGAGGTATAATCTGATTTGAGTCAAAATGATTGTCCAATCATCTTGATTCATTCCTAAACAAGATGGGAGCAATAACAACATTCAAATGACTCAATTAATCAGGTTGAGAGTGACAAACAGATTCTGCAGTTCAGGAAATCAGATTCAGAAAAATCATGAAATCAGATTTTCAAGAAATCAAATTCAGAAATCAGATTTGCAACTAAATGGAATCCAGAAATCTGACTTTATCTCTTAATGCATTCTGAAGGGTGATTAGATCAAATAATACATCTCAATCATAGTTTACAATGGATTAAATGATAACATGAATCAATGTAGAAAAGTTCTGAAATTTGAAAACTAGAATTGTTGCAGTGCAGGATTACAAATCATTCCATATCCATCCAAAACTAATCTAAACTACTACCCTATCCTAGAAGAAATGGAGTTTTGCTCCTTATGTTTATAAGGCTTGACAGAAAATAGATTGAGAAATAGATACAAATCATTGATGCTTCAAAATGTCTCGGCCAGCAGCAGCAAGTCCAGCAGCCACTTCAGCAGCCCTTGTAACCCTTGCTCCAACCCTCAATGTCCAGCCCCCCTCCTCCTCTAGAAAATCCACCATTTATATGACTCCTTTCCACCCTTTGATCAGCATCATAACATTCTTCCAAGCCCTGATTAAGCCACCTGTCCACTGTCAGAATTCCAGCTGCAGATTTCTTTTTGTGCAGGAAAAAGTAGATGGTCCCCCCTACTTTTCCACTTTTTGGCCACCTTTTTCCCTGCTATAAATCTCAAAACAGTAAGCATCAAAGCCCTTGAATGGTGTTTTGACAAATAAAGATCAAAATAATGATAGTTGCTAGCTCAGATATCAAATGAAGTTGGGTGTTGTGCAGGAGTGATAACTTATATCGATATTAATGAATTTAGGGGCCCAGAATGATAACTTGTTACAAATCATGGAAATTATCCAAATACAAGTAATTCAAAGCATTAGAAGCGTCAAATGGACTAGAGTAACAAGTGAGTGCATTCAGAAATCAAATATGAATAAGATTTCTAAGAAGTGATAACTTGGGTTCCCAAAAACGATAACTTATATGACTTAAAAACGATAACTTGTGATAAGTTGAGTTGTGGTTATCCAAATGTGATGAAATTTGACCAGCAATGAGTTAGAACAATAATAAGATGATTTCTTAAGGTCCCTGAGCAGAATTAATGGTTTTGCATGTCGAAATGACAGAATTGCCCTTTAACGATAACTTGGCACTTGAAAAATGATAACTTGTTCAAATGGACTTAAAACTTTGCACAAGTTGATATGTGACTATCCAAATATAATTTATACATGATAATGATGGATTTAGAGCAAGAAAACCATTAAAAATTAGTTCATTCAGAATAATGATGACTTGACATATAATAATAATAACTTGTCCTCAAAATGATAACTTGGCATAGAATTTAAATATTAATGGATTTTGGCATTTCAGAACCTCTATGCACATGGAATTAAGTATGAAATGAGGAATATCAACTAATTATCACAAATGTATGCATTCCAAGTATAATTGGCCCAAAAATAGGCAAAAGTGGGACTCGATATGTATGAATTGCATCTAAAATGGACTAGAAAATTATAGTGATCAGCAAGTGATCACTAATTTCTGAATTCCCATTTCTGATTTCCTGAATTCATAGAAACTGTTTTACCATTGTGAAGCCCTAATTGAATTGATAACTGAGGGGTTGCTTATGGTTTCATTCTTGTTCAGAAATGAATAAAGAGATAATGGTATTTCCAAGGTTTCAATCCTTGAAATGTTGTAAACTATCCATTGCTGATTTATGATTTTCAAATTTGATTTCCAAATCTGTTTCCTGAATTCTGTGGGATTTTTCTTGTTATTGTAAACCTCTGATTTCATTTAATCACTAAGAGGTGAATTTAAGGTTATCTTGATGTTCAGAGATGGATTAAGAAGTAATGACAATTGCTGAGTTCCCATATGTAATTAGGTGCTGATTTTATCCAACCTATTAGTGAAAATGTGGATTTCATTTTAATTTGCAATTGGGAGGCTGATTTAAAATTCTCTTGTAGTTTAGAGATAAACCAGGAAGCATTTGCACTAATATTGGATTGATTTTATTCCTGTTTAGTTAATTGAAGTAATTCCCTCATATTTAAAGTTTAATTGATTGTTATCATTTTAGATTTCATTGAATTGCCAAAAATTAGCAAGGAACTTAATCTTGAGCTTAATGTTAACTTGATTTCAGTCAGGACCTCTTCTAATCCAACTTAGCTAATCAATCATATGAAAATATGATAATTAGTCCTGGTTTATTATGCTGTGATAACAGCCCATTTCCAAGTTGAATTAGACGTGATACATATTGATAACTTGTGCCATTCCATCCATAATTAAATTAGATGAACCCCAACTCCTAGGAGAACCTTCCTCATTGATAGATAAACCCTTTTAGCCCATAGCTTAGCATTTATAATTCAGTTTTGATAAACTTTCAAAAGTCCAAAAATAGTTATCATTTTGCCACAATTAAAAAAATCTATTTTCTATTTCTTTCAATTTTCTTGAAATTGTAACTTTAGTTAAGGCTAGTCTAGATTGTTTTAGGGAGTCTTTGGCTTCAAATCACTGTGGATACGATATTTGGGTATATTACAATTGACCTGTATCCTTGCAGTAGAAAGTGAATTAGGGAGTTAAATCAAAAATTAAAAAATCTCACTTTTGACCCAAAAATCAGCAAATTATCATTACACTCCTCAATATCATTATCAGGGTGGAGAGGGGGGGGGGGGGGGGGGGGGTTAGGTAGGTGGACGGCCTCGATGAGACATAGAGGAAGCAGGACATCCCATGCGATAGACCATGCATCGCAATCGGGAACATTCAGTTCATATGAACATATGTGTATCTACTTACACAAAAGAAAGTCTCTTAATTGCACAATATACAGTAACCTCGATCTGCTTTGTTTTGCATATATATGTAGGTAATTAGGTTCTGCAATTATATCATATATAGGGCCAAAAGAATGGATCCATGAGTACACTCAAGCAAAAGATCATATTATATTATTCTGTTTTGATTGTTTAACAGGTTGACTTTTCTTGGATTGGTATTTATAAACACAATGCACTTGTTAACATTATCTAGTCTTTTAAGATACAATAAGATTGCCCATCAGCTGCATATGATTTAATTCTTTCTAGAGGTAGGATGTTGGGCCAATACATCTATCATTAGAAAAGAAGAAGAAAATGATATAAAACTTGCATTTGCTTCATGTCTTTCTTATATGCATTCTTTAACTTATATTATTTTTGGTGAGTCCAAATTTTAAACTAGAAATACACATGACACAATATGAAGATGTACAAAACTTTTGCCTAAGTACATCTTGTTTTATAAATACGAAGATTGACATCCTTTTTCTTTCTTCAATCCATAAAGAATGAAAGAACAAATCTTTGCGGACCTTTTATGTCTTGTATGATGGTCTTTAAGCTGTGGAAACCTTGTACCATCCACAACCATATCAAATAATTTTCCTCAAATACATAAACTTTAGGAGACAAAGAGCAATGTCTTTGATATACACAACAATATGATCATACTTTTTCAATCATTTACAACGGGGATTTTGTAAATGGTGAATAACTTGTCAATTTTTAAGTTTGTAGCTCGAACGATAGGAAAATGCAAAAGTTTTTTTTTGAGCGACAATGATTAGAACATTACGGAGAATTATGTTCTCATCACGGAGAACATAGTGGGGAGATGACCAATTTTCTTCTTGACTTAAAAAATTGACATGCAATTATTTTTTTTAACAAATAATGAATTTTATTTTAGTTGATTTAGGCTAATACAAATATTTCTTAGGTTAAAATACCATTGTTCTAATGCCAACTTACAATGTCATCCTTAAAAATGGCTACAGGTTTTACACAAAAAAATATGGAACAAATAAATCTACGATGAATAGTTGTAATGCCTCTAAATTTCATCCTTTGGACACGTGGCAATTGGACTTATTTGGGTCGGCGTTACCCGTAATCTTTTCTTCTTGGGCCTTTCTTTACATGTGTTGGAAAAATGTCCTTTTTGGGCATATGGGCCGCGCGTGCACGTAGCTCACATGGGCGAAGATGGACGCGTGCAGGAGTGCACGCCCCACGTGCTCAACCGTGCGCTATGAGAATGTGTGTGATGCGTTCTGTTTAACCCCTCGCCCAAGTCTCCCTACCCTTATAAAAGGGGACCCATACCAAAGCTCCTAAACACGCTTTTGTGAAGGTTCATCGAGCAGTACTTGTGTTGTGGCAAGGTGTTCCGTTCCCCGAGGTTCGGTCCCCGATCTCGAGGTACAAGTACGTTCGTCAAGTGTTCGTGAATAAGCCCCAATGATTCGCTTCCGCTGCAAGAGGCATTTCTCAACCATTATATGTTATAAATCCGACATTGTATCATTGTTTTTCTCGAACTTGTGATTGCGCCGAAAAGTAATATTTGTTATTATTTTGGAATCTGCACATCTCAGTTGTATGACCACAACCGAGAGATAAAGTGGTCTTTATCATCACAAATATATTGTGGATGAACTTAGACAATAATATATTTGTTCTCATTTATTTTTCATATTTTGATGAATTTTTCAAATTTTTACTGCAGGTATTGCAAAAAACATTTGTTCCAACAGGTACAAGCCCCGCTGATAGGCCTAGTTTGAGTGCAAAGGTATTGCATCTATGTGCACTGGTAGATGGGCCGCCTGATAGGCCAACAAATAGTTTTTTTCTTTTTTTCATTTTTTCCCTGAATATTAAAATATAGAAAATAGAAAATGTCTATTTTAAAATTTTGAAAAATTAGGAAAAATATGTATTTTCCTTAGATTTTTTTGAAATATTGCATGCAATTTAATGATACTAAAATAAAATCATTTGTTGATTTAATGCATTAGTTAATGATTAGGTTTGCATGTCAATTACAAATATTGCCTAATAATGTGTTATCATGCATAAAATAAATATTTTTATTTATGTATGTCACAATGATATTTATTGGTATGATCTAAATTCAATTATGGAAGGCATTTTGAAATTTGAATTTGAATTCAAATTGTTATGTTCAAAATTTATTGCAAATAATCACCTTTCCTAAAATTTTGACTGTGAGTTAAAATTATGAATTTGAATTTAAAATTGGTATGTCCAATTTTGTTAAGCATGATAACTTGCTTACAATTACAAATTGATTTGAAGTTAAATAAATTAAAATTATTTCCTTTTGTGAGAATTAATTAACATGGTAATATTATTTTTGGCTATGTGCTGAAATCAATGTTTCATGCAAATCTATAATAAAAAATAATTAGTTTGTTTAATCATACAAACTATTGATAATTAAAGAATACATGAAACATAAGTACTTCTTTTGTAAGACTGACACCTTGATATTCAAATATTGTCACAATAACCAATATTTGACCCGAAATGCATGTCTAGAAAGGTTCTGAGGTACTGGCTTGGTGCATAGTTGACACAATCTCGAGAAATAGGGTTGATCTGTGACAGTGGTAACACAATTTTTTTTATGTGATGTCGAGGCGTAGGACAGTGTGCGGTTATTTAATTGGTACCCCTCGAGAAGAGCCCCGTTGCACTAGTCCTGATTGTCCTAGTTATATTAGAAATAATTTGGTACACTACACGAAATAAATTTCAGTTATTTTGAATTATAAGTTGATTCAAAATATATAGGGTAGAAAATTTAGAATTATGTGTTAATTCAAAATTCAAACATTTAGATTAATTTTGTTGCATTGTTAAAATAATGAATGATAATATTTCTTGGGGATAGTGGGAGATGAGTCGGAGAATAATGATCTTTCCATGTCATTACTTCACGAGTTTTGTTATTTCATTATTTATGTTTTTGCGACAAATTATAACATGCATAACACTGATTTCTCCTATTTTTGTGACCAAACTAGACCATGGGTCCCGAAAGACCTGAACAAGAATGAAAAGTTCAATGACGATAATTATGATATTTGGCATCGTAAAGTCCAATATCTCTTAGAAGAACAAGAGGTCTTGGAGACTATTAACCATGTTGTCAATGAACTTGCACCTGGAAATAATGTTCAACGCCAAAGAGATATGGAGGCATATCAGGCCTGGACAAAAAATAATTACATTGCTCGTGTGACGTTGCTAAGCACAATGAACAATCTCCTCTTGTACGAATTTGAAGTCTATAAGACAACATTCGAATTGTGGGCATCGATCCGCAATAAGTATGGGGTCACTACGACCACCAAGCGCCGGATGCCTATGATCAAATTTGACTCTTAATTAAAGCGACCAAATCATACGATGAGGGAGCATGTTCAAGATATGTCTAACATGATCCGTGAACTCAAGAATGCGGGACAAGTGCTCGATGATGAGCAACAGGTGCAGACTCCGATCCACTCTCTTCCTAAAAGTTGGGAACATATGTGTTGTAACTAGATGCACAACGAAAGTGTCAAAAGTTTTGACCA
Organism: Pontederia crassipes; assembly: GCA_030549335.1. Classification (NCBI taxonomy): domain Eukaryota; kingdom Viridiplantae; phylum Streptophyta; class Magnoliopsida; order Commelinales; family Pontederiaceae; genus Pontederia; species Pontederia crassipes. The sequence continues at coordinate 32,728,813 of CM060197.1, forward strand.
ACCTGCTCATCACATTGAAATGGACGATGAGACCCTTCATGTTATGAATCAATCCTCTGAAGTATTAGTCGCTGAAAATGGTGGACAAATAGTTGGTTCTCAATCCAAAAGAAAAAGGTCGCATAAGTTGCAATCAAATAAAAGGAGTGGAGAAAAAAAAGCCCAAGGCCACCAGCGCAAACGTGGAAAATATGGCGGCAAGGCAGACATAAATAAAGTAAAATGCTACAACTGTAACAAACATGGTCATCTTCGCTCATGATTGCACTGAGCTCAAGAAGGTTTGTCCCAACCATGATTCTTTTGCTTATGTCTATAGTTGTGTCTTAATTGTTAAAACTCATTCTTCGTGGATTGCAGATTCGGGAGCCACCAACTATGTAGCAAGAGATCACGGGGCCTTCGTGGAATTTGGCCGAATAAGTGCAGGGAGAAAATGCATTTACACTGGCAACAATGAAAGAGTTAAAGTTAAAGGCGTTGTAATGTGCAAGTTAGAATAAGTGCATTTACACTAGCAACAATGAAAGAGTTGAAATTAAAGGCATTGTAATGTGCAAGTTAGAATTTCGCAATGACCAAATTCTTTATCTTCACGACATTCTATATGGTCCAACTTGTAGACGAAATTTACTTTTTGTGTCAGCATTAGACAAGCTTGGTTATGTAATAAGTTTTTAGAGGAAAGAAATGACGATTTGTCTTGACAATGTTCTTCTATGCAATGATTTACTCAATAATAATTTATACATTTTAAATATAACATTTGTTTCTAATAGTTATTAGAAGGCCTCTTGGGGTCTCTCGCCAAAGTTGATTTTTCAACTTGTGAGGAATGTTTAGCTGAAAACAAAACAAGAATACCATTTGGGAAAGGAAAATGTGCCGAGTACCCATTACAATTAATCCATTCAGACATATGTGACCTAGTGAATGTTTACACACGACACAATTTTTCTTACTTCATAAATCAAGTGGATAACAAGATTAAAGCCTTGCAAACTGACCATACACGCGAATATCTCTCTGACTTATTCAAAAAGTTATATGATGCAAAGGGTATAGTTAGGCAACTAACAATACAAAAAACTCCACAACAAAATGGTGTTGCTGAAGACGGAATCATACTTATTTGATATGGTTCGATTCATGATGGCGCAAGCTAATATTCCGATTTCGTAGTGGGAAGATGCACTATTAATTGCTGCCTATATTTTATACTGTGTACCATCTAAATTCGTTCCTACCACTCCTTATGAACTATGGATAAGTCGAAAACGTAACGTTAGTTATTTGCACCCTTGGGGATGCGTAGCCTATGTTTTAAATAACTTTCATAGGTATGGAAAGTCGGGTCCAAGAGGACAAAAATGTATCTTTATAAGATATTGTGACATCTCTAAGGGCTATGTATTCATAGGTTAAAGAGAAGATGGTACATTAATGAAAATCGAAAGTAGAGATGTGACATTCATAGAGAATGAATTTCCTAAGCAAGGTGATATAGACAAGGGACTTCTTTTAAATGAAGAAGAAACTCCCGAGTTGACGACACAGACAGATCAACCCGTTGAGGAGTTTGTCTTTTTCATCCCAAAGCTTAATCCGAGTGTGAGAGATTCGCAACTGCCAACTGACTAACAACCTAAAAATTCCCTTCGACGGACTACTATAAAACATGTTCCGCGTTGATGATTTGAAATCGAAGGGCTACATGAACATGAGCCACATGAAGCCCACATAGTAAATTTGAAAGATGAACTTGAGCCCAAAACAATAAATGAGACTCTCTTGTCCCCTGTTAAAGAAGAATGGATTAAGACAATGGAGGAAGAGTTTGAGTCCATGCAGAGAAATCAAGTCTGGGACTTGGTTGATTTTCCCCAGGTCGTAAGGCAATTGGAAATAAATGGATTCTCAAAATTAAATATGGTATGGATGAATCAATTAAAAGATATAAATCTCTCCTAGTGGTGATAGGTTTCACCCAAACAACGAGTGTTGATTATGAAGAAACTTTTGCACTTGTTGTAAGGTTTGCTTCAATTCCCCTAATTTTAGTTATAATCGCACATATTGACTTAGAATTTTATCAAATGGATGTAAAAACTGTATTTCTCAATGGGAGAAAATTTACATTGAGCAACTCAAGGCTTCATTGTAAAAGAAGAGGAGCACAAAATTTGCAGACTGCACCGGTCCATTTATGGACTCAAACAATCATCTAGACAGTGATATCTTAAATTCCATCAATCAATCGTTTCGCACGATTTTGACATGATTAATGAACTGTGTGTATGTTCATAAGTCTGAGGATAATTTTGCTATCCCAAGATTATACGTGGACGACATTCTAATACCTGAAAATTATAGAGATTTTATCATTACCATTAAGCAATGGTTGTCCTCCATGTTTGGATGAAGCAGTACATACTGGGTATAAAAATCCAACGTGTCCATTCCAAATATCTCCTTGCTTTGTCATAGGAGTCATACATAAAGAAAATTTTGGAATGATTTCATATGGATGACTACAAACCCATCGACACACCTATTATGAAAGGTGAGGTTTTAAGATTGGACTTGTACCCTAAAACTCTAGAGGAACAAAAGGAAATGTCCAATATTCCCTATGCAAGTGTCGTTGATAGCCTAATGTACGTTATGTTGTGTACTCGGCCGGACATATGTTTTATCGTGGATCTAGTTAGTTGATATCAAAATAATCCAAGGCACCAACACTAGATGAAGAGAATCATGAGATATCTCGAGGGTGTTGCAGACCTTGCACTGTGCTATCATGGAGGAAGTCTACGACTTGTTGAATTCATCGAAGTCGATTGGGCTAGTGACGTTGATGAATGCAAATCCATCTCAAGGTACACTTTCTTGCTCAGCAATGGTGTTGTTACTTGGAGTTTGAAGAAATAAAATTGTGTGGCACTATCAATTGTAAAGGTAGAATTCATAACTTGTTTAGTGGCAATACAAGAGGCCTTATGGATTTCTGAAAATGCAATGAAGAAGCTGATCTTTCAATCTCATAGTCAAGAAGCTATTGCTTATGCTATTGCAAAGAAAAGCATATCCACACGAAGTACAAATTTGTATGAAATTAAGAAGTCAAAGATGAGATGTCAGTTGAGTACGTATCAATGCACAAAATGATTGTTGATCCATTCACCAAACCATTGCCTAGAGAGGCATTGTTGAGACATATAAATGTTTTTGGGCTGTGTAGATTATAAATGTAATGATGTACTCAAATTTTCAATGAATAAAATATTATCTTTTATTTGATATTGGTGTAAAGTCTTGTTATGCATGTGAAAATTATGTCGATCAAGCTTAGATTTGTTCACTCATATGAACAAATGCTTCTGGCGCTCATGAAGATAGCGAGCGGAATGAACTATGTGAATCATAATGTGATTCTTAAAAATGTTAAAACATGAGTTTTAGTAACTCAATGCCGTCTGATTAAGAAAGAAAGGCCATATACGAGATTCAAATTTGGGGACTATTGTATAGCGAGCAATTTGAAAACTCGGGTTAGGCGCTAAAAGGTAGCGACTGGACTTAAGTCTGTGCGGGGTATAATTTAAACAGAGCTAGACATATATTCCTTCAGTGGGAGTCTGCACCGCAGTACTTGTGTTTAATACCAAGTATTCAAAGGCGACCTAGAGACATGATGAATTGATTAGTTAATGGCCATCATTGTGTGAATCTCTGACAGATGATTCATCTGCATGTGCCCTTGAACTTTTGACTATGTCTTAAGGAAAGAAATTAGTATTTGCTACTTTAGCAAGATACTCAAAGGTGAAAAGTAAAGTAGTCTGTCGAGCCACATCTAAGAAAGTAGCTAGTTCACTACTAAAAGGCATGAGGGTGAGAGAAAGAATTGTTATAAGTCGCATTAAACTTTCATGTACAGTTAACCAACTATTTTTCTTATGTTGAAAAATATAGTGTATGTGAAAAATTGTTACCGCGTAGCAAGACATATGTTGTCTTAGCTATGCTGCAAGATAGATCTAAGGCATAACGAGTTACATGATTTAAGCATTTGTTGGCTCATGTGTGAGCTGTCATAAATCCCTAACGGGCATGACATACGCTCTAGAAATATTTGAGTGATTGAACCTTAATAGGTATCTTTCTAGCTCCTATAAAGAAGCGTGCTTATACTCGTAGGTCACATGACACATTTACCAATTCTTGATGAACAAAAGTACAATGTCCAATGCAAGCAAGTGGGAGATTGTAAGAAAAATGCTCCTTTCTGGGCATATGGGCCGTGCTTGAGGCATCCCACATGGTGAAGATGGACAGGCAGAGGAGCGTGTCCCCCATGTGCGCAACCGTGCACAGACCGCACAATCAAGCGCACGCTTGATCGCATGTGGACCATGTGATCAAGCCTGGAGCGCGCGGATCGCGTGCAGACTGCGTGATTGCGCGCGCAAACCACGCGATGAAGCATGAATCGCTCGGATCTCATGCGGACCGCGCGATCACGCGCGGATCGCGCAGATTGCGCGATCTCATTGCGCGATTTGTGCACTGTGAGAACGTGTGATCACGCGCGATGGACAATATTTATAACTCCACCTTCTCCAAAGCCTTTTGTTTTTCTATATCATCAAATAGACAAATCCGTTCTCGAGTGAAGCATAACAGATTTATCAAATGTAACATTTGATGATAATTTTTTTGGTTTCAGAACACCATAATCTATAACTTTTAACACTAGATTTATAACTAAGAAATATGCACTTTCTAGCAATAGGTTCGAGCTTTCCACCATTAACATGTGCATATGCAAGACAACTAAAAACTCTCAAATGCGAGTGCTTTGGAGGATTATTTGACCACACTTCTTAAAAAAAATTTAGGTCTAAAGATTAGTGTGGAGATTGATTCACTAAATAACATGTCAAGTTGACAGCCTCTGCCCCAAACTCCTTATCAAGTCATACATTTGACAGTATACATCGAGCTCTCTCAAGTAGAATTCCATTCATTCTTTCTATGACTCCATTCTGTTGTAGAGTTTTCACAACTGTGTGATGCCTCACAATGCCTTCTTTGTCATAAAATTTATTGAACTTAGAATTACAAAATTATAGTCCCTCTTCACAAGTTTTTCTGATTGCTTCTCTAGTAAAGTCTTCCACAATTTGAATGTTTCAAACACACCAACTTTATGCTTCAGAAAGTAGACCCAAGTTTTTCTAGAGAAGTCATAAATAAATGTGAGCAAATATCTATTTCATCCTTTTGAAGGAATCTGAGAAGGACTCCATAAATCTGAATGAATGCAATCAAGGGTTCCCTTCATCTTACCAGTGGCCGAACTGAAACTATCTCTCTTCTGCTTTTCGAAGATACAATACTAGCACAACTCTAACTTTCCAACTTTTGCACAAGGAAGAAGACCTCTATTGCTGAGGACTTGCATGCCCTTCTCACTCATATGGTCCAAACACATGTGTCATAACCTTGTGCAATCTTCTTCTGAAATAGATGAGACTGATACTAAACTTGTCACAGTCGAACATTGAAGAACATACAAGCTATCGACTTTGAGGCATTTCATCAACACAAGAGCACTATGAAAAATCTTCATTTCATTAGACTCAATAACAATTTTGCAACCATTTGAGTCTAATACCCTACGTGAAATTAGATTCTTCTTCAAATCAAGAACATGCCTGGCTTCAGATAATGTTATAAGAATTCCATCATGCATCTTAATCTAGATGGACCCAATACCAACAGTCTTACAAGCAGCATTGTTGCTCATAAGAACAACTTTGCCTTCAACATATTTGTGCGTGGAGAACCAATCTCGATTAGGACACATATGGTATGAGCTTCCAGAATCGAGAATTCATTCACATGACGATCTAGATTTGTTTGATGTTGTTACCAATAGAGCATCTTCATTCTCATTTCGACTACACTACCATATGCAACATCAATCTTATTTCCCTTCTCGTTGCTCTCATTCAATCTTTTATTCTTGTTTTATAATTTGTAACATTTTGCTTTGATATGATCCTTCTTCTTACAATAGTTGCATACTTTATTTTTGTTCTTCGACTTGGATCTTAGTTTTTCTTAATTTTGATTTCTCACCTAATGGTTGCCTCTTGCAATCAGACATGAGGCTTGATCATCAGATTTGTTGAAGGATCCTAATTCATTATTCAATTTTTCTTTGCTAAGAAGTCTGCCTTTAACATCTTCAAAAGTCAATTTGTCCCTACCATTGATCATAATTTTTTTAAAGGTCTAATATGAAGACGATAGAGAACCCAAAAGTAATAATGTCTAATCTTCATCATCAACCTTGCGCATATACATTATTCAAATAATTCATTAGGTCAACAAACTCACTTTTGTGTGATTTGATAAACATACCTTTAGCCATACGAAAGGTGTATAGCCACTGCTTCAACACAAGTCAATTCTCTAGAGTTTTTGTCAAACAGAGTTTCTAACTTCGTCTAGAGATCAACTGCCATCTTCTTTGTGAGAACTTCCTAAAGAACATCGTTCATCAGCACAATTGGATCACAAACATGTTTCTCTCATCAAGTTCTTCCCATATGAACATCTCTATAACATTAGGTTTTTGACTGACAATGCCTTCATCAACCCGTTTTGCACTAGGACGGCATGCATTCGGACTTTTTCATAGACTGAAGTTTGTGTTCCCATCAAACTTCTCTATGTCGAAATTCATTGTAGTCATCTTTGTAGAAAAATTCGATTATGATACCAATTTGTTAGAACCATTGCACCGAGGATCGATGAAATCAAGACAACAAAGAAGTGAAAAAATGACAAAGATTTGATGTGGTAAAACTTTCTTGATTAGTGTGAACAAGAGAAAAACATCCACGGGCAATTTCTTGTGAATTTAAATTATTTTGTGATTTTTTTACATTTTAGATTATTTTGTGAATTTTTAAATTTAAAATTATTTTGTGAATTTTTTAAAATTTAAATTATTTTTAATACATCATTATTGTAATCATAATAAATGTAAGCTAAGCTAATATGTACGATATTTTTAGGATCATAGTTGAATTTTCACAAATTACATGCTGAATGGATATATTTCCATTTCAGTTTTTTTTTTATCTAGAGTAAATAATGTAAATTTAATAAAATGCAAAGGTGTAAATTGATGAACATTAAATTGTCTTATTTATATAATTATTGTTTTTATTAAAATAAAGTAGAACTGTACAATAGTGGACATAATATTTTCATAGCAACTATAATTTTTTTGAAAAAAACATTTTTAAATTCCATATTTCTCAAAGCAATCATAGTCTTATTTTCTATATTACACCATATATTTATTCATTCATTTCTCAAAGAAATCATATTTTCTATGTTTTTTTGTCTATTTTCTTTTTTTATAAAATGATATTTATATGCCCAATATTTCGGTTCCGAGCGAAAAAAAAATGACTCAAACTTCTTTTCTTAAAATAGCTTAAGCTTAAACATTTTATTAATAGAATCAAACTATAAAAAAATTATAATTGCCCGCTTCGCAAATTGGCTCAGTGTTCTCACTAGTTATTTTCCTGCGTCCTCGGCGCAATTCTCTGGAGCGAAAGATGACGTCTTCTGTTTCAGATCGAAGAGAAACCTCTTGTTCACCTGCTGAGGTTCCCCAATCACGATCAAGGAACTGTGCGGCAACACGGTCCAGCAGGAAATCTTCTCTTCGTTGTAGGTGACAAACATTTGGCTGCCGCCGACCTCCAAGTCGGCCCCGCCGTCAAAATGGAACGTCATGGACGGGAGGATCCTCTCCAGGCCATTTTGCAGCGGGAAGCACGTATCATCATGCCACTTCTCCACAGGTTTCAAGTTGTTCCGCTTCATGTGCTCAAGCAGCGCCTGTTTGGCCTTAGCGAACGCCGGCGACATCAGGTACGTATTTTCCGCGTCAGTGTCGATCATGATGCCGCCAGAGTTGGAGCCAGGCCGGGAGAAGACCCTCGGATCCAGCTTCAAGCGCTGATCACCGACACTAACGTCGAGCAAGTTGAAGTAATAGTTCCCACCGCCCGGTGGTATCACCATCGGTGTTTGCTGCACTTGTCCCCTCATTACGATATCACTCCCGAACCGGAGGTAGCCGCCGTGTCCCTAAAACCCCTCGGGAACCAAACAGTACGAGAAGCGGCCGTCGATGATTCCAGCAAGTTGCATGGCGAACGACTCGGGGCGGCCATTCATGCCAAGGATCCCAGCGCTCTTGCCATTGACGTGGTTCATGCGGGTCTCGTGCGAGCAGCCAAACGCGAGATCCGCCACCGACTGGTAGCCGCCGGGCCCCCCGGTCGTCTGAAAGCTGAACGTTTCACGTGAGATCGTGCCGCTAATGCTGCTCTCGTCTCCGTACTTTATACGATAAACGCACTTGTTTGAGACGCAGCGGTAAAGAGGAGCTTTGCACAAGGGATCGTCGCAGCCGACTTGGCGGTACGTCGGCGAGATTCTCGGATTGAAGAGTCGTCCCTCCTGTCGGAATCGTGGTTGGCAGGGGTCGCACTGTGTCCAGGTGAGTGCACTCCCCTTGTCTAGCTCGAGGAAGTAGTCCTGCGCGCCTTCTCCCTTCCCGATCTTTACGGAGACCAAGTAGGATCTCAAGAACTCCATGGGGGGACGTAGGTCTTTGGTGTTCGATGAGGATTCGAGCCACTGCACGCGCGCACGCGAGTGCTCCTGTCGCCTCTTCAAGCGCTCATCGTCGGTGAGGTTTGCGAAGGAGTCCCGATGGATGAGTTTTAAGCTAAATCCAGTTGCGGTGGGATCGGTGTTGTTGGTGGTGGTGATGATGTTGGTGGTGGCATGAATCTTGGCGATTGTCCAATCCGGATACATTAGGTGATATATATATATATATATAGAAAGAGAGAGAGCAACGCTCCTAAAATTCGATCCTAATTTTTAAATTTTACCGAACTCTGGACGACGCTACTTTGATCTTGACATGACCTAATTTAATAAAACATTACAGCGAAAATATAATAATAATAGACATAACAATAATATCGTAAAACAGCGAAATACTTTATTATATAAAAATCCCAAGACAACAATACTAGCCCATGAGCCACATATGCTCTAACATCAATACCCAACATAGGGTTCATAATACATAAAGGAGTCCAAACAAAAGTAAAAGACTCAAAGACCCATAAGTCATACATACTTAACTCTTATAAGAGTTCATCATAATAACATAAAAGATAACTTGGGCCATAGTCCGACCAACCCATGTGCAATGTCTCCGTCATGAGGCTCTCGCCGTCGAACCTTAGCCTCATCCATACCTGCACGGATCCATGGGGTGTAGGCGATTTCTCCCGTTAGAGTATGTTGAGGCCCATGCATGCTATGATCCTATGACATAATTTCTACATGTCATGGCATATGCGTATCATCATCATGAAACATAAATCATATGCATGCTATGAGCTACCCATACATACTACATGGCATATGAACATATCATCATAGCAAGATAAGATAAACATATAACATCATTATCATTATGTCAAAGATATCATAACTTATTATTATGCTAAGACATATCATCATTTATCTTGCTTTACTTTAACATCTTCTTTCATAACATCTTATAACATGGGGACATACTTTAGCATCCGATTGGAGCTTTTATCAACATCTTTAACTTTATGTTCCAAGTCATCTTTGGAAAGTACATATAGATTTTTAAGACTTTATTTTCACTTTACATCATCTTTTCATCTTCTATCTTGATTAAGATAGCTTATTATCTTAGTGATTGGGAAGACCATGTTAATTCGCGGAAACTTGGCTAGCTAGGCCGGAACGATTGTTCCACTTTTGGAAGGATTCTTCCTTAGGAATACGACACATCAGCTAGCATGTGAAAACTTTATTCCTCTCCACGATTACAATAAGACATCTTCATGCCAATCCATCTTTTACTTTCATCTTTTACTTTCATTCATCACATATTGCATGTTTTAACCCTATTTAAGGTCATACATACTTCAAATCATACTATGTGTGGATATTCAATCATAACCAATCATCTATCTAAAATGGACGATCGTTTCTTTAACGGTCGACCTCTGGACTGCATATCGGACGACCGGTCAGATTATCGGTCGACCGATTTGGTCATTTCGGACGACCGAAGCTGAGTTCCGATTTGACCACTAATCACAGAATGTGACACTCCTCTAAATCCAACGAGCGCTGGAATATCGGTCGATCAATACATGACTTTCGGACGTTCGAAGTGAACTTCGGATCGTCCGCTAATCACAAAATGTTTCGACTCCATATATCGGACGACCGTTGGAATATCGGTCGACCGGTTCATGATTTTTGGACGATCGAATCAAAGCATTCGACCATCCGCTAATCACAGAATGTGTTTGCCCCTCTAGAACGGTCGACCGATACGGAATCGGTCGCCCATTCTGGGACGACAGACACCCGATTTTACATGTTTATCTCCCAAATCTTTCATACATTCACATCTTGAACACATATTGACTTCCATCCAACATATGAGACACATCTTAACATTCTTAACATTCCAATCATGCAACATAAAGGGGTTTTCACATAAGACATTCAGCATGCTATTCACACTTAAAAATGTACATAAGCTTTACAAGATATCATAATGAGCCAATATAAGAAGCATTAAACATTCTACATCTAAGCATGATTAGTAATACAACAGTAAGCATGATAAACATGAAGCACCTTGCATTCAAATCATGGTTAACAATAATATAGTAATCTAATGAAACATGAAGCAAGAAAAGCACATTTTCTAAACTTCTTCTAAGAACAAAGGGTTTGTTCTTTAATCCTTAATCCACACAACCAAATATCATTAGGGAGAAGATTAGGGTTTAGGATCCCCTCAAACATACTTTGTTAACATTTACATTTACTTATTTATATATCATGCTAGTTTATAAAGATCATACATTTCAATCTTTCATGTTAAGCCTCACTTATTATGATTTTCATGTACATTTTCACAAACATCTCATAGGCATCACGCATTCTATTCTAATCATGTTAATACAAACAATTAAAAGACATCATAATGAATTAAACATGAAAAGTCATAATCATTCTAATACTAAACATGATTAGCAATGAAATAATCATCTCAACTAATCATTTAATAATGCACATAAATCAAGCTTATCTCCAATCATATAACCTAAGAAGATTCAAGTTGGCCTTCAAATCCTTAATCATTCATTCAAGCATCATTCAAGATTGATATTTGGACTTTGGATCCCCTCAAACATACCTTTAGAGTTTAGATTAAAACCCTAATCCTAAATCCTATTTTCTTTCTTCTTTTTCTCTTGTTTCCAGTGGCTGTCCAAATCCACCTTGAGCTCCTCCTTGGCTGTCCTCTTGCTGTCGAGTGAGTGGAGGTGAGTATCTTGCTGTTCGTGTGAGGAGAGAGTGGTGAGCTTTCCTTTCTTTCTTTGTTGCTCAGCTACTTGGAGAGAGATATTCCCTTGTGCTTGGTGCTGGCCGTGAGTGGAGCTTGGAGAGAGGGAGAGCTTCTAGGTGGCACTCGATGTGTGCTGCCGAGAGGGGAGATTAGTGGAGTGAGAGAGTGGAGTATGAGGGAGTTTGAGTTGCCTTTGGTGCTGCCTCCTTGGTACTGCTCCAGCCGTGAGTGTGTGGGAGTTGTTGCTGCTGGCCGAATGCTGCAAGCTATCTTGTGCTGCATTGTTGCTCCAGCCGTGATGTAATGTGAGGGAGTGTAGGTGGGGTGGTGGCTTCCTGGCTGTTCGTGAGAGAGAGAGAGAATGTGAGGGAGTGAGTCTTGTTGCTGCCGAATTGTGAGGAGGGAGAAAGTTACTTTCGGCTGATGTTGGGGAGAGAGGAAAGAGGGTTAGGTGAGATAAGTTTAGGGCACATAAGATTATTTATATCTTAGTTTCTGGGCTCATTAGACTAATCGGCTTTTTAATAGGCTTTAAACATCTTTATATTTATTTTTTACTTATTTTCTTTTCCTTTTTCTTTTATATTATTTTTGAAGATATTACGGAGAGCGAGAGAGAATCCAGGCTGCCTCAATAGATATAATTCTGGCATCCAAATCATTCTCAGACTTCCAACACCATTTATTGGATTTTTAAAACAGGGAACAAAATGAGGACCATCTAAACAATTTATCTGTTATAACAAATTGTGAATCATTAAACTGTAATAAATATTATTAACTATTGCCATTAGTAACATTAATTACTAATTCACGTTTGGTGTATATTTGTATATCATTGACCTTATTTCAAAATTCCAAATAATTCTCAGACCTCTAGTGCCATTTATTAGATCTTTTAAAGTTTTATTGTTTATTAACATCTATATATTACTGTCACATTCAATGGCCTATTAAATTTGTAATGAAGAGTCATTAAAATGTAATTAATATTATCACTTGTTGCAATTATTACCCATATAATAAAATCATTTCTTCTTTTTCATCGACAACTAAATAGCAATATCTCATTTAGCCACCTATTTAATGTCTTATAATTTATAGGATTGCTAAAAAATACTGTGTGTCATTGAAGTGTAAATGTATAAGTTATTGCAATTAGTAACATTAATTACCCATACATTAATTTATGATTCTCTCGCCGTTTCTTTTCGCCAATACAGTTTTAAAATGTGAACTTAAATAACTCATAAAAAATACAACTAAACATATCCTTTTATTACCTTTTTATGGTTTGGTCTAGATTTATTATTTCTTAAAAGGTAATAAGCATTATCTCATTTAATGCCAATGACTCGCATAAAGTATGTATAGAGAATGCTACATTCAGTAACGGAACCAGGACACAAATGTGAGGGGGGGGGGGGGGGGGGCAAGCTTATATATTTCTATATATGTTTAAAATTTTTCTTTGTATTCTTAATGATTTATATAGTATACTAAAGATTTTAGGGGGAGAGAGGAGGAGGAGGAGGAGGAGGAGGAGGAGGAGGGGGGGGGGGGGGGGGGGACCCCACTAGCTCCGTCCTTGCATTTAAGGAGGCATGAGCTTTCAAGACATAGTCTACCTTTTACTCTAGCGCGTTACTCTTGAACACAAAAAAAAATATTTTTAAAATTTATAAACTCTGTACACTATCAAAATGTGATCCGAAAGCTTACGATGCATCATTATAGTGTTTGAGGTTCGATCTACATGGAATACTGTTTGCAAAATTTTTTAAAGACTCTTTCGAACAGACTCGATGAGTAAAAGAAATGTTGAAAACAAAAGCAAGAAAGATAGCACTGTAAAGTAGATGAAACTAAATGTTTTTGTTATTTTCGGAATATAAGAAGAAATAACACGGAGACAACGGTTAAATCTAGAAAAGTGCGAGACGATCAATTAGAAACGCGTGCTGAAGATTTACGAGAGGTGTTTCTACAGCAGGATTTAAGATTCTTTAGTTCAATATGATATGAGTAAAACAACCGAATGTCCGTTCACGTGTGTATATGGTTAACCTGATGGGAAAGACACACGACTCCACTACGACACTCTCGTATATGTGGAGAACTTGTGTTGCACACGTGAAGGAGTTCATAAGATAGACGCAATTATCGCTCTTGTATATGATACCCCTATCTACAGATCAAGCTTTCTTTCTTTTGGATTTGAGTTAAGATCTCGCGTCCACTAAGTACTAAGCATTCAAGAGAAATACACTTAAGGCGAGACAACTGCGATCGGCTTGTGCTCACCTTAGTGGAATACGAACAACCCTCATGGGTAGAATGTAAGGGACTAGTTTGTCACCGAGACTGTTTAGACGATTTGAAAGGGAGGAAAAAAAATTGATTCAGAAAACACAGTTCAAGATTACAGAGAGTTCTTCGAAAATAACTCGCTCGTCATTCGCCCTATTCGGGTCGCTGTTGATGAGCGAGGACTAGAAATGTTCCCTCTCGGGTTGAACTTCTCGGAATCAGAAAGGAATTAAAAATAGCAATGACAAGGAAAGATCACACTTCAAATCCATCTAGGATAATTTGAGTTTTCAGCTCAATTCGATCGTCTATTGCTAGAAGCTCGAAATGCACATAACCCTCTCAGGTCTCAGATTGGAAGATGTAAGACATCTAAACCAAATAACGGAAACCACCATTGCAGACTCCAAACAGATGCAAACTATGAATCACGATCGCCAAAGCTCGATTTTTCTACGTACAATTGAGTAGAGCCTAACACAACCCTACGATCGGGGGTGCAAGGTGACAGTGATTCGAGAACTCCCCCTAACTTTCAATTGCAAGGAAGGTGAAGAAACCAAACAGGGAATCGTCTTCATCAAAGCTCAATTTCATTACGTACGATCGAGTAGAGCCTAACACATCCCTACGATCGGGGGTGTAAGATGAAGACGATTCACGAGCTCAAATCCAAAGACAAATCCAAAAGGTCTAGAGATATGCGATAAAACAAGGATCAAAACTAATATCATTATAAGGATAAGCAAAGCTCGCCATTCAATTTAAATAGTGAAATCAATAACATGAAAATGCGTACAAAAGAACACAAGTCCATATGCATAAGACACCTCCCGACCTCAACAGGGTCGGTTAGTTACAGTTCATGTGGGAAGCACAAGTATGCCCATGAATGAATACAAGCATTGTTTCTCTCTAGGTTTTCTAACCCTTAGATCCTTCTTTGATGCACTACAAGAAATGGGCGCTTAGCGACGCCAGGTAGCGCCGCCAAAAATAGTGATGCTATATAGACGCCACTAGCGCCTATATAGTGTCTACTTCGCGTCACGAGAATCAGACGCTACATGCCTCTAGATAGCGTCTCATTAGCATCTCCTTAGCTATTCAGCGAATTGACGTTAATTCTAATGCAATCGAGACGCTACGTAGATGCTATTATTTTGCGCCATGAACCGCAAATACGCGGTAGCACCTAGTGCCGTTCTGGCGTCAACATCTTCAGACGCGAAACTAGCGTCGCAGGACTAGAGACGCTATATGGCGTCTCAAGTTTGTGGGGATGCTATTATGACCTATATTATTTATGTTATTTATACATATAATATATATAATATCTTAATTATGCATATATTATTATTATTATATACTTATTCATGAGATTACGATGGTTGATTAAGTGAGTGATATTTTAGCGTCACCATAGACACTCAATAGCGTCTACCTAGCGTCTAACGAGAGCCGCAGCTTGTGTCGACGCTATGGTGGCACTATTGGCGTCTCTCTAGCGTCGCAAGTTTGAGACTCTAAGGAGTTTTAGACGCTAGTTCGGCGCTACAGTGTCGTTAATGGAATCTAGTGACTCAATGGCGTCTGTATTGCGCCTCCTAAGCCGACTTTTTACCCCTCACTCAATCGGGCAAATATAGACATATAAATATGCGTATATGCTGATACTTATATATAATAAGTGCATATATACATATTATTATAACTTAAACTGAAACATATAAACAAATACACATATATTCACTTCGAATACGTATACATATACAAGTTATCTATATATATATGACTCGCACATGTATAGACATATACATATACATATATATTTACAATACATATAGATAAACACATTATTGTAACTTAATCTCCCACACGTATTATTACATATGTATATATATACACACACAATTGTGTTATATACACATACACATACATATTTATAATTTTGTATACATACATGATAGATTGTCGGAAGAAAATAAAACAATTGGAATGGGGCACAATACGATGAGACGTTACATTGATAAATAAAATTTCATACATACTAAAAAAATTTGAAAAAAACTTTTAATGAGCGTCGCACTGGCATCGCATTGTTGAGACGCGAAACCTTTGAGACGCCCCGACGATGCTATAGTGTCACTACGTTAACTTAGCGACACATTAGCTTCTCGATAGCGCCGCGCTAGCCGAATTTTGACAGTGTTGGCGCCTATATGGCGTCTACGTAGCATCGCGTTATTTGGAGATGCTAAAAAATAACTTAAATCCCTAACCCCTCTTCTTCGTTTTCACTTTTACTATTTACCTCCCGCCCGCCCGACGCGCCCCGACGCCCGACCTCCGATGCCCTCCACTGCCGCCTCCGCCCTTTGCTCGACGCCCGACGACCGCCCTCCATCGCCGCCGCCGTTCGCCTCCGTCGCCTTATGCATTCGACCGCCGCCCTTCGCCTACTCCTCCTCCTCCTCCCTCTCCGATGCCCGCCCTCCACCGTCGTCGCCGCCCTTCGCCTCTGCCGCCCTCCGCATTCGATCGCCGCCCTTCGCCTCCTCCTCCTCCTCCCTCCGCCTCGTCCGCCCTCCACCGCCGTCGCCGCCCTCCGCATTCAACAGCCGCCCTCCTCATTCGACCGCCGCCCTTCGCACTCCTCGTCCGCCCTCCGCCGCCGCCTCGTCCGCCCTTCACCCTCCTCGTCTGCCCTCCGCCGCCGCCTCGTCCGCCCTCCACCTCCACCGTCGCCCTTCGCGTCCACCGCCGCCACTGCCCTCCTCCTCCACCGCCCTCCGCCATTCGCCTCCGCCTCGTCCGCCCTCCGTCTCCACCGCCGGCCTTCGCGTCCACCGCCGCGTCCTCTCTCCACCGCCGCCGACGTCCGCCTCCGCCGCCACTGCCCTCTGCCTCCACTCCCGTCTCGGTGCCCACCGCCCTTCGCCGTCATCCGATTAAGAAGGTACTAGCCCACCACCATGTAAATTAAGTTAATTATTAATGCATGAAGTTAAATTAAGTTAATTATTCATGTTAAGTTAAGTATTACTTATTCATGTTAAGAATTAAGTTAAGTATTACTTAAGTTAAGTATCATCTCTTTGGATCAAGCTAGTCTTCGCGGAAGAACAGAAATTATAATATTAAGTTAAGTATTACTTATTCATATAGCAACGATGAAGTTAACTTATGTTAATTGTTAAGTTAACTATGAACTAATTCATGTACTTCTGATAGTGAAATTTGGGTTTTCTAGTGATAACTTGCTGAAATTAAGTAAAAGGGTCAATTTTTCAATTTTTGGTCTCCCAACTCACTAGCTGCAAGTGCACAGGTAAGTTGTAGTAGACTCAGGTTGTCGTATCCACAAGAATTTGAAGTCTAAGACACCCTAAAACAATCTAGATTAGTTCTACTTTAATGGCTAAAAACAGATTTTCAAAGGAAAGTGATAACATATTTTTAATGGAAAGTGAAATGATAACTGAATTTTGGGTTTTGGAAACTTATCAAAACTGAGATATAAATGCTAGATTAAAGTCTAGAAATGTTTAACTATCAATGAGGAAGGTTCTTCTAGGAATTGGGGTTCATCTAAATTAATTAAGGATGGAATGGGTCAAGTTATCATTAATTGTCCAATTTTATTTCAATCTGAAAATGGCTGTTCCCACAACTCAATTAGCCTCTAACTAAGCAACATATTTTCATATAGTTGTTAGATAGGTTGAATCAATAGAGAGTCCTCACTGAAAATCAAATTATCATTATATGTAAATGGAGGTTCAATGCTGATTTTTACACTTCAAGGAAATTCTGAAATGATAACTTGTATTTGCAATCATAAAAAGATGGAATCTCTTCAATCAATCAAACCAGGGTGAAATCTACCCAAAAATAGTACTTGTGCTCCATGATTCATCTCTGAATTCAAGGGGGATTTAAAATCAACCTCTCGGTTGCAAGGAAAGTCAAATCCACACAATTACCAATTAATTGGGATTAAGAAACACCCTATCTAAAATGGGAATTCAGTGATTATACAATGCTCCTTGGTTCATCTCTGAATCACAAGAATTACCTAAAGTCTACCTCTCAGTAGTGGATGAAAATGAGACTTGACATTAGAAATCAGAACTCAAATGGAAATCAAAAATTAGAAATCAGCAAATAGAATTCTGCAATTCAGGAAATCTGAAATATTAATCAATGGAACTAGGTTTATCAATTGCTTCTTGATCCATCTCTGGACTACAAGAGATCCCTAAGGTTCACCTCTCAATGATTGAATAAAATCAGGAATTCAATTGATAAAACAATTTCCAGCAGGAAAATAGAAATAGAATTCAGATATTATGTTCATGAATCAAAGGAGCAATCTGATTTGAGCCAAAATTATGCCTAACTTCTTGGTTCATCTCTGAACAAGAAGCTGGCATTAGCAATCTCTTAGTGACTCAATTAATCAGATTGAGAATGACAAATAGGTCCAGACAGCTACAAAAATCAGATTCAGGAATTCAGAAAAAAGGAAATCAGAAATCAGAAATCAGATTGCAAACTAAATGGATTCTAGAAACCTGATATTAACTCTCAATTCATTTCTGAAAGTTGATTAGATCAAATAAGACTTCTCAGTCATCAATTACAAATGGATCTATTGATAGCATAGCATAAATCAATACAGAACATTTCTGAAATCTGAAAATCAGGATTCATTTAAGTGCAGGATTATAAATCAGTCCACATCCATCCAAGATTAATCTAAACTACTACCCTATCCTAGAAGAAATGGAGTTTAGCTCCTCATATTTACAGAACTTGACATCAAATGGATTGAGAAATATATACAAATCATTGATGCTTCAAGTGTCTCGGCCAGCAGCAGCAAGTCCAGCAGCAGCACCTTCCTTGCTCCAAACCCTGAATGACCAGCCCCCCTTCCTCCTCCAGAAATTCCACCTTTTATATGACTCCAATCCACCCTAGGATCAGCATCAGAATGTTCTTTATCCTTTGATTGCATCCACATGTCCCTGGACTGAATTCACAGTTGCAGATTCCCTTTTGTGTAGGAAAAAGTAGGTGGTCCCCCCTACTTTTTCCACTTTTTGGCCACCTTTCTTCCTGCCTCAAATCACAAAACAACAAGCATCAAAGCCCTTGATTGACAAATAAAGATCAAGATGATGATAGTTGCTAGCTCAGATATCAAATGAAATCGGGTGTTGTGCAGGAGTGATAACTTATATCCATATTAATGATTTTAGGGGCCCGGAATGATAACTTTTAAAAATCCTGGAAAATGTCCAAATATGGATGGTTCAAAATATTTCAGGCATCAAATGAATTAAAGTGACAAGTGAGTGAGATCAGAAATCAAATATGAATGAGATTTCTAAGGAGTGATAACTTGGGTGCCCAAAAATGATAACTTATATGACTTAAAAACGATAACTTATGATAACTTGAGTTGTGGTTATCCAAATGTGATAAAATTTGACCAGCAATGAGTTAAAACAATAACAAGATGATTGCTTAAGGTCTCTGTGCAGAATTAATGGTTTTGCATATCGAAATGATAGAATTGCCCTTAAACGATAACTTGGCAAAGGAAAAATGATAACTTGTTCAAATGGACTTAAAACTCTGCACAAGTTGAGATGTGACTATCCAAATATGATTTATACATGATGATGATGAATTTAGGGCAAGAAAACCATTGTGAATCAGTTCACTCAAAATAATGATAACTTGACACTTAGGAATGATAACTTGTCCTCAAAATGATAACTTGGCATATAATTTAAATATTAATGGATTTTGGCATCTTAGAACCTCTATGCACATGGAAATAAGTATGAAATGAGGAATATCAACTAGTTATCATAATGTATGCATTCCAAGAATAATTAGCCCAAATATAGGCAAAAGTGAGACTCGATATGTGTGAAAAGCATTTAAAATGGGTTAGAAACATATAGTGATCAGCTAGTGATCAAACTACCCCAAGCTTAGCCTTTTGCTTGTCCTCAAGCAAAATATTCAGAAATTAAGGATGAATTTGAATTTATCATCCACAAATGAATAGAAAAATCAGCTGAATAAGATCTAAATGAGTTTTCCACTTGGCTAACATTCCATCCCATTCTTTCCAATCTCAAATTCTAGCTGAGGAGTCACAAATATTAATGCAAATTTAAGCCATGATAGAAGTACTAACATTAACTGATTTGGATTGTAAGGATTGTCAACTTTACTAAAAAGTTTGAAACACCAATCTCTTCATGAACAGACTTTTAATTGATTAAACAGGTTTAACACCTGACTTTTATTAATGAAATGCATATAAACAGGTTTGGCACCTGATTTTTATTCTTTTTCTTTAGGAGAGATTCCTTTGCAAGTTTTGCTCTCCTAATTTTTTTTCTTTTCTTTTTGTATTGAAGAGAGATTCCTTTGGAAGTTTTGCTCTCTTCCTTTCTTCTATGCATGCAACTTTTCATTTTCCTTTTTCTTTCTTTTCCATTCTGTTCATGAAATGAGCAATGATTCAAACTCAAGTATAGGTTAGATCCTTAAATGCAAATAGTCAAGAATTCCTATTTAACATGACAACAAGATCCTTGACTCCTTTCTAGACATCTTCTACTTTCCAATTAATCCATGAATATAGCTAGTGTTAATCCACAAAAAAGAAAAATTTCAGCTAAAAATTCATTCAAATGCATCTGAATTAATAATGTCAATTGAAGCAAGAAGGCTAATGGCCAAGTTGGCCACTTGGTATTGGAGTGCGCCCATTGTCCTAATGAAGTAATCTACCCAATTCAGAGTTAAAATGAATTCAGAATTGAGTTGGTTCCAAAAAATGGTAACCGAGTGATAACTAGTGATAACTTATGATAACTTGCAAAACCTACTGATAACCTGGTATGAATTACGATATGAACATTAAAATCAATTGAAAACATGATGTAAAGGTTAGAAAAGCACCAGGTTTCCTCCCCCAAGCTTAGTCTCAACACTATCCCTAGTGTTGAAAATAAAAGGCAAGGGAGAGGGTTGGGTGGGATTGAAATGCATTAAATTGGGCATTTGAATTCTCTTGGCACTTCATCCAGAAACTTTGGGTGGTCTAATCTTCATTAGTTGCAACTGATCCTGCAGAGGAACAAAGGATATTAGTGGAATGGCAGATTTGCAACTAATCAGATTTTTGAGTGCAGAATTCAACAATGCATTGGGGTTTTTTGAAATTCACTGAAATTAGGCTATAACAGATTTGGATAACTGAAATGAATGTTAATTCACATGATGATATGATCAATGTAGCATAATGAAAAATATATTATCAGTTATCATTAAGTTTTTAGTAGAAAAATTAGAACTAAAGGGGTAAGGGTACTCCCTAATTTTGAGAATGCTGAAGTGAACTTGTTCCTCATCACTTATTCCTACAAAAATAGAAAGATTAGGTATAGAATGGCTTGAGTTACCTCCCAAGAAGTGCCTTTCTTTAATGTCTTTGACTAGACATTGTTACAATGTGAAATCAGTGAGGTGGTTGTGGCAAATCTTTGAGAATCAGCTCCTCCTTCACTGAATCCATGGCTGTGGGTTTGTAAAGCTTCAACCTCTATCCATTCACCTTGAATACATCATCCTTGTCATCCTTGTCAAAACACTTTTCAATAAAGTGGCTACCCCCATCACTTATGACCACCCTTGGGATTCTAAATCTTGGGAAGATGATCTCCTTGAACAATTTGATGACAACCCTAAAATCAGCTGCAATGGTGGGGATTGCCTCAATCCATTTGGACACATAGTTCATAACTAGAAGAATAAACTTGTAACCACATGAACTAGGAAATGGGCCCATGTAATTAATGCCCCAAACATCAAATATTTCCACTTCTAGAATTCCCCGTTGTGGCATTTCATTCCTTCTTGAGATGGAACCAGCTCTTTGGCATTGATCACAACCCTTCACAAATATGTGTGCATCCTTAAACAAACTTGGCCAATAGAAGTCAGATTGGAGGACTTTGACAGCAGTCTTGTGTGTGGCTCCATGGCCTCCATAAGGGGATGAGTGGCATGCCTCCAAGATTTTCTGAAATTCAGATTGAGGTACACATCTCCTATAAATTCCATCAGGGATTTTCTGA
Organism: Pontederia crassipes; assembly: GCA_030549335.1. Classification (NCBI taxonomy): domain Eukaryota; kingdom Viridiplantae; phylum Streptophyta; class Magnoliopsida; order Commelinales; family Pontederiaceae; genus Pontederia; species Pontederia crassipes. The sequence continues at coordinate 32,750,821 of CM060197.1, forward strand.
ATAGAAGGGGGTCATCCCAATAATAATCTTTCAGGTCATGAAAGAATTTCTTTCTTTGCTGATATGTGTAATCAGGAAGGATAATTCCACATGCAAGGTAATTGACAAAGTCAACATACCAGGGAACTTGATTAATTGCCACAGCCATCAAACTATCATCAAGAAATGCATCATTGATAGGAAGTGTAAAGGATTCCTGGTATCCTTCCATTCTTGATAGATGATCAGCTACTAGATTTTCACTACCCCTTTTGTCTCTGATTTCAACATCAAATTCCTACAATAATAAGATCCATCTGATGAGCCTTAGCTTAGATTCCTTCTTGTTGATTAAGTGCCTCACAGCTTGGTGGTCTATGAATACAATGACTTTGGATCCCACCAAGTAGGGCCTGAATTTGTCAAATGCATACACCACAGCAAGTAATTCCTTCTCAGTAGTTGCATAATTGATTTGGGCTTCATCTAGAGTCTTGCTTGCATAGCATATGGCATGGTGCTTCTTCTCCTTGGTTTGTCCCAAGACTGCCCCTACAGCCTGGTCTGAAGCATCACACATTATTTCAAAAGGAGGGGTCCAATCAGGTGGCTGCACTATAAGGGCTGAGGTAAGAGCTTCTTTCAACTTCTTGAATGCCTTCATACACTCTTCATCAAAATGAAATTCAGCATCCTTGGCCAGCAACTTGGTGAGGGGCCTAGTTATCATGGAGAAATCTTTTATAAACCTCCTGTAGAAGCCTGCATGCCCCAAAAAACTCCTAATTGCCTTGACACTTGTGGGTGGTGGTAGCCCCTCAATCACCTCAATTTTTGCCTTGTCCACTTCAATCCCTTTGCTTGAGACCACATGTCCTAAGACAACCCCTTCTTGGACCATAAAATGGCACTTCCCCCAATTGAGGATCAAGTTGGACTTTCTACATCTTTGCAACAACTTGGTCAAATTTTTTAGGCAAGAATCAAATGAATCTCCATATACTGAAAAGTCATCCATGAAGACCTCCATAATTTCTTCAATGAAGTCTGAAAAGATAGACATCATACACCTTTGAAAGGTGGCAGGTGCATTGCATAAGCCAAAGGACATTATCCTATAGGCAAAGGTCCCATATGGACAAGTAAATGTAGTCTTGTGTTGATCTTGAGGATGAATTGGAATTTGCAAGAAACCTGAGTACCCATCTAGATAACAGAAGTGTGAATGCCTAGCCAACCTCTCCAACATTTGATCAATGAATGACAATAGGAAATGGTCCTTTCTTGTGGCCTTGTTTAACTTCCTGAGGTCAATACACATCCTCCAACCTGTAATGATCCTTGTGGATATCAATTCATCTGAATCTTATTTCACCACTGTGATTCCTCCCTTCTTTGGCACAACCTGCACTGGACTGACCCATTCACTATCTGAAATGAAATATATGATCCATGTATTCAACAACTTTAATACTTCCTTCTTGACTACTTCCTTCATGGTAGGATTGAGTCTCCTTTGACATTCAATGAAGGGTTTGTAGCTGTCCTCCATAGGGATCCTATGCATGCAAATTGAGGTATTAATACCCTTGATGTCTTCAATTGAGTAGCCTATCACTTCCCTGTACAACTTCAACCTTTTCAGCAGCTCTTCAACCTGATCCTGGGGTAAATTTGCATTAATGATAACAGGAAAGGTTGAATTCTCCCCCAAGAATTCATACTTCAGGTTGCTAGGGAGAGGCTTGAGTTCCAACTTGGAATTAGCTTGAACTGGATTGCCTTGGCATTCAGCAATGATAACATGTTGTACCTCACCCTGAATTGGTGGATTTTCTACTGATTTTGAAGAATTCAGCACTGATTTGTATGCCATAGCCTCTGGATCTTCCAATTCCTTCAAATGGTCAAACATTAGACACCTTTGCAATGGATCTTCAATAGGAATTATAGCAGAAACTTTCTCCACCACTTGATCTAGCTACCCATCTTCAAAATCATTCTTTAGAAAACTTGGCCTACTGATAACTTGTGCCAAATTGAATTCAATCTTCTCCTCTCCAATTTGGAAGGTCAATCTCCCTTCCTTAACATTAATCACAGCCCCTGCAGTGGCTAGAAAGGGCCTCCCAAGGAGAATGGGGGTATTCACATTTTCATCCATATCCAATACAACAAAATCAACTCGAATATAGAATTTATCAACTTTGATGGGTATGTCCTCAATGATCCCATGTGGATATTTGATGGATCTGTCTGCCAACTGAAGGGACATATTTGTTGACTTCAAATCTCCAACTTCAAGTTTCCTGCACAATGATAAGGGTATGACACTCACAGAAGCTCCCAAGTCACACATGGCTCTTTAAATTTTCGTATTCCCTATCTCACATGGAATTGAAAAGCTCCCTGGATCCTTGAGCTTAGGAGGCAACTTGTTTTGGATAATTGCAGAAGCCTCTTCAGTCAATGCAATCGTCTCATGCTCCAATACCCTTCTCTTCTCATCCATAGAATTTCTTTGAGGAATTTGGCATAGGAAGGCATCTCCTGAATGGCTTCAACAAAGGGCACATTTATGTATAGCTTCTTCAGGATTTCCAAAAACTTTCCATATTGCTGGTCTTGTCTTGCCTTGATTAGCCTTTGAGGGAAGGGTACTTTGTCAAAAACCCTTGTATTTGCTTCAATCTGAGGGCCTGATGATAGTGATATTTGGGTTTTCTAGTGATAACTTGCTGAAATTAAGTAAAAGGGTCAATTTTTCATTTTTTTGGTCTCCCAACTCACTAGCTGTAAGTGCACAGGTAAGTTGTAGTAGACTCAGGTTGTTGTATCCACAAGAATTTGAAGTCTAAGGCACCCTAAAACAATCTAAATTAGTTCTACTTTAATGGCTAAAATCAGATTTTCAAAGGGAAGTGAAAATAGATTTTTAATGGAAAGTGAAATGATAATTAAATTTTGGGTTTTGGAAACTTATCAAAACTGAGATATAAATACTAGATTAAAGTCTAGAAAGGTTTAACTATCAATGAGGAAGGTTCTTCTAGGAATTGGGGTTCATCTAAATTAATTAAGGATGGATAGGATCAAGTTATCATTAAATATCCAATTTAGATTCGACTTGAAATGTGACTGCTCTCACAGCTCAATTAGCCTTTAACTAAGCAATATATGATCATATAGTTGATAGTTAGGTTGAATCAAAAGAGGATCCTCACTGAAAATCAAGTTATCATTGAATGCAATTGAAGGTTCAATGCTGATTTTTACAATTCAAAGAAACTTTGGAATGATAACTTGTAATTGCAATCATAAAAAGATGGAATCATTCCAATCAATCAAACCAGGACGAAATCTATCCAAATATGGTGCTTGTGCTCCTTGATTCATCTCTGAATTCCAGGGGGATTTTAATTCAACCTTTCGGTTGCAAAATAGAATAAAATCCACACAAAACTCCAATTAAAGGGGTTAAGAAACATCCTATCAAAAGGGGGGGGGGGGGGAGAATTCAGTGATTGTCCAATGCTCCTTGGATCATCTCTGACTCTCAAGAATGGCCTTAAGACTACCTCTCAGTAGTGGATTAAAATGAGGCTTAACAATGGAAATCAGAATTCAATTGGAAATCAGAAACTATAAATCAGCAAATAGAATTCTACAATTCAGGAAATCAGAATCATATATCAATGGAACTAGGTTTATCAATTACTTCTTGACCCATATCTGGACTATAAGACATCCCTAAAGTTCACTTATCAGTGATTGGAAGAATTCAAGGGACTCAATTGGTAAAACAGATTCCAATAAGAAATCAGAAAAATCAGAATTCAGGTTTTCATATCAGAAAACAGTGGAACAATTTGATTTGAGCCAAATGATTGTCCAAACATATTGATTCATTCCTGAACAAGATAGGAACAATAGCAACTTCCCAAGGACTCAATTAATTATGAGTGAAGAACAGATTCAAACAGTCATAAAAATCAGAATCAGATTCAGAAATTCAGGAAACCAGGGAATCAGAATTCAAAAATCAAGTTTGCAATAAAATTAACCCCAAAAATCTTATATTATCTCTTAATTCATTCCTGAAAGATGTTTAGATCAAATAAGACTTCTCAGTCATCAATTACACATGGATCTAATGACAACATAGCATAAATCAATGTAGAACATTTCTGAAATATGAAATCAGGATTAATTTCAGTGCAGGATTATAAACCATTCCATATCCATCCAAAACTAATCTAAACTACTACCCTATCCTAGAAGAAATGGAGTTTAGCTCCTCATAATTACAAACCTTGACATCAAATGGAATGAGAAACAAATACAAATCATTGTTCTTTGAATCTCTCGGCCAGCAGCTTCAAGTCCAGCAGCTCCTCCACAACAGCCTCCTTTCTTGCTCCAAACCCTTGCTCAAACCCTCAATGTCCAGCCCCCTTTCTCTCCTCTAGAAATTCCTCTTTTATATGACTCCTATCCACCCTTGGATCAGCATCAGAATGTTCCTTATCCTTTGATTGCAGCCACCTGTCCACCCCTCTGAAATTCCAGCTGCAGATTCCTTTTTGTGCAGGAAAAAGTATATGGTCCCCCTACTTTTTCCACTTTTTGGCCACCTTTCTTCCTGCTACAAATCCCTAAATAGTAAGCATCAAAGCCTTTGAATGGTGTTTTGACAAATAAAGATTAAGATGATGATAGTTGCTAGCTCAGATATCAAATGGTATTAAGTGTTGTGCAGGAATGAAAACTTGTATCAAAATTAATGAATTAAGGGGCCCGGAATGTGATCACTTGCTGATCACTATATGTTTCTAACCCATTTTAGATGAAATTCATACATATCGAGTACCACTTTTGCCTATTTTTGGGTCAATTATACTTGGAATGCAAACATTGTGATAACTAGTTGATATTCCTCATTTCATACTTAATTCCATGTGCATAGAGGTTCTGAAATGCCAAAATCCATTAATATTTAAATTCTATGCTAAGTTATCATTTTGAGGACAAGTTATCATTCCTAAGTGTCAAGTTATCATTATTTTGAGTGAACTGATTCTCAATGGTTTTCTTGCCCTAAATCCATCATCATCATGTATAAATCATATTTGGATAGTCACATCTCAACTTGTGCAGAGTTTTAAGTCCATTTGAACAAGTTATCATTTTTCCTTTGCCAAGTTATCGTTTAAGGGTAATTCTATCATTTCGACATGCAAAATCATTAATTCTGCACAGAGACCTTAAGCAATCATCTTGTTATTGTTTTAACTCATTGCTGATCAAATTTCATCACATTTGGATAATCACAACTCAAGTTATCACAAGTTATCATTTTTAAGTCATATAAGTTATCGTTTTTGGCACCCAAGTTATCACTCCTTTGAAATCTTATTCATATTTGATTTCTGACTGCACTCACTTGTTACCCTAGTCCATTTGATGCTTCTAATGCTTTGAATCACTTGCATTTGGATAATTTTTATGATTTGTGACAAGTTATCATTTCTGGGCCCAAAACCATCAAGTTTTCATATAGATTTCCAATCTTGCATAACACCAATTCCCATCTGATGTTTGAGCTGGCTAATATCATTATCCTAGTCTTTATTTGTTAAAATCTCATTTAAGGATCTTGATGCTTGCTGTTCTGGGTTTTGTAGCAAGGAAAACAAGTTGGAAAAAGTTGGAAAAAGGTGGGGGGACCACTCTTTTGCTGTCCTAAAGCTGCTGCAGTCAGCTGGCCATTGCAGGGACCATTGGACAGGTGGCTGACATCAAGGAGAATAGAATATTCTGATGAGGATCAAAGGGTGGAGAGTAGTCATATAAAAGCTGGATTTTTTTGGAGGAAGAAGGGGGGCTGGACATTCAGGTTTTGGGAGAAGGTTTCCTGCTGGTGGCTGGAGCTGCTGCTGCTGGAAGTTGCTACTGGCCGAGAGCTTCTATCCAAGATGATTTGTATATGTTTCTTATCACATTTGATGTCAAGTCTTGTAAATATGAGGAGCTAAACTCCATTTCTTCTAGGATAGGGTAGTAGTTTAGAATAGTTATGGATGGAAATGGATTGGATTAATTCCTGCACTGAATCATTTATTGATTTTCAGATTTCAAAATTATTTAGAGTTAGTTCTTGCCATTGTTGGATCCTATTGTAATCTATAACTGAGAAGTTATCATTTGATCTATCCCTAATTCAGAAATGGATTAGAAATCAATGTCAAGTTCTGAATTCCAATTTAATTGAAGTTCTGATTTCTGAAATTTTGATTTTCTGGTTTCTATTTTTCTTAACTTCCTGAACCTGAACTCCTGAACTTTTGAATCTGTTTGTCATTGTGGATCTGATTAATAGAGCAATAAAAGGTTGATATTGTCCCCAATCTTGATCAGAAATGAATCAAGATGTTTGGCATTCTTTATGATTCAAATCTATTCACTGTTTCTAATCTGATTTTTGAAAACCAGAATTCTGAATTTTTCTGATTTCTTATTGGAATTTGTTTTACCAATTGAGTCCCCTGATTTTATTCAATCATTGAGAGATGAACTTTAGGGATGTCTTGTAGTCCAGAGATGGGTCAAGAATCAGTTGGCAAGCTTGATTTCCATTGATTTAAAATTCTGATTTCTAAAATACTGATTTCCTGGTTTTTGGTTTCCCGAATTCCAAAATCTAATTTCCTGGGCTTTTGGATCTGATTGTCATCAAGGATTGGATTAATTGAATAGCTGAGAGGCTAATATTTGTCCTGATCTTATTCAGAAATGAATCAAGATGTTTGATAATTTAGGATTCAAATCTGACTTTTTCTAAAATCTGATTTCTGAGTTTTGATTCTGAATTCTATTTTTTGATTGTTTGGAATCTGACTTGCCAATTGTTAATCCCTATTTTATTCAAATCACTGAGAGGTGTACTCTAGAAATCTCTTGCAGTCCAGAGATGGGTCAAGAGGCATTTGGCAAGCCTGAATTCCATCAATCTACATTGCTGATTTTCCTGAAATGCTGATTTCTGTTTTCTCATTTAATTAACTTCTGATTTCGATTGTTAAGCCTCATTTTAATTCACTACTGAGAGGTAGTTTTAAGGCCATTCTTGAGGTCAGAGATGACCCAAGGAGCATTGGATAATCACTGAATTTCCCATTAAAGTTTGAATGTCTTTTAACCCCAATCAAATAGAACTTTGTGTGGATTTCACTTTTCCTTGCAACCGAGAGGTTGATTTTAAATCTCCTTTGAATTTAGAGATGAATCATGGAACACAAGTACTATTATTGGGTATATTTTATCCTGGTTTGGTTGATTGAAATGATTCCATCTTTTTATGATTGCAATTGCAAGTTATCATTCCAAACTTCCTTGAATTGCAAAAATCAGCATTGAACTTTATTTTGAGCCCAATGATAACTTGATTTTCAGTGAGGACCATCTTTTGATTCAACCTAGCTAACAACTATATAATCATATATTGCTTAGTTAGAGGCCAATTGAGCTGTGGGAATAGCCATTTTCAAGTTGAATCAAAAGTTGGACATTTAATGATAACTTGTTCCATTCCATCCTTAATTAATTTAGATGAACCCCAAATCCTAGAAGAACTTTCCTCATTGATAGTTGAACCTTTTTAGACTTCATTCTAGCATTTATAATTCAGTTTTGATAAATTTCCAAAACCCAAAAATCTGTTATCATTTCGCTTTCCATTAAAAATCTATTTTCACTTCCCTTTGAAAATCTGTTTTTAGCCATTAAAGTAGAACTAATTTAGATTGTTTTAGGGTGCCTTAGACTTCAAATTCTTGTAGATACGATAACCTGAGTCTACTACAACTTATCTGTGCACTTGCAGCTAGTGAGTTGGGAGACCAAAAAAATGAAAAATTGACCCTTTTCTTAATTTCAGCAAGTTATCACTAGAAAACCCAAATATCACTATCAGAATGATAACTTGTCACAAATCATGGGAATTATCCAAATGCAAGTGATTCAAAGAATTAGAAGCATCAAATGGACTAGAGTAACAAGTGAGTGCATTCAGAAATCAAATATGAATGAGATTTCTAAGAAGTGATAACTTGGGTGCCCAAAAACGATAACTTATATGACTTAAAAATGATAACTTGTGATAACTTGAGTTGTGGTTATCCAAATGTGATGAAATTTGACCAGCAATGAGTTAGAACAATAATAAGATGATTGCTTAAGGTCCCTGTGCAGAATTAATGGTTTTGCATATCGAAATGACAGAATTGCCCTTTAACGATAACTTGGCACTTGAAAAATGATAACTTGTTCAAATGGACTTAAAACTTTGCACAAGTTGAGATGTGACTATCCAAATATGATTTATACATGATAATGATGGATTTAGGGCAGAATAATCACTAGAATTCATCTCACTCAAAATAATGATAACTTGACATATAATAATGATAACTTGTCCTCAAAATGATAACTTGGTATAGAAATTAAATATTAATGAATTTTGGCATTTCATAACCTCTATGCACATGGAATTAAGTATGAAATGAGGAATATTAACTAGTTATCACAATGTATGCATTCTAAGTATAATTGGCCCAAAAATAGGCAAAAATAGGACTCGATATGTATGAATTGCATCTAAGATGGGTTAGAAACGTATAGTGATTAGCAAGTGATCACCTGAATTCTTGATTTCCTCACTTGGCTTTCCAGCAACTCTTGAATCTGAATTGACTTGATTGTCATCAACTTTCTTCATGGGTTCCTCCACCATTTTTCCACTTTTGAGCTGGATGGCCTTTGCTTGCTCCTTTGGATTCACTTCTGGCTGTCCAGGAAAGAATAAGGGAGGTCTAGTGGATGTACTAGCCTGTTGAGCTTTCCAACAATTTTTTATTTGCATTTATGGCATCCAATCTAGAATTAATTTTCAATATCTCCTCTCCTTGGTTGTCCTGCTTCTTCAGAATCTGTTGAAGCATCTCCTTCATTTCATTTTGGAATTGAGGTTCTTGGACTTGAGGTGGTGGCTCATATGGATTCCTCTGAATTGGGGCATTTTGGCCTTGATTCCCATAAGGTGGTGGCTGATTCCTTGGCAGGATTTTGGGCTGCCAATTTGAATTCTGCATAGGAGCCCGTTGATATTGATTGTTCTTGTAAGAAAAGTATGGATGGTTCATATTCTCTGGAGGATAGAACTCAGTAGGAGGTTTAATTCCATAATTGCCCACAGCATTGATTTGATCCACAGTTTGCTCTACTTGCTGCATAATCAAATTAAATTTTCTGACACATTGCCTTGATTACCACATACACAGCACCTGGTTTCAGGATTAGAAGCCCTATTGCCATTTGGAGTTAAGTTCAACCTCTCCAAAGTCTTGTACAGCACCTCTTCAAGTTGAGTTGACAATTGATTCACTGAATTGTCCATGGGTGGCCTCCTGGTCCTGTCATGGGTAAGGAAGTGGTGATTCTTGGCTATGTTCTCAATGAGTTGATATGCTTCATCAATGACTTTAGATGCAAAGATGCCTCCTGCAGCAGTATCTAGTGCCACCTTGCTAGGGTAGTTCAATCCCTTATGAAAATAGTTGACTAGTTGCCACTTTTCAAATCCTTGGTGGGGACATGCCCTTAACAAACCTTGGAGCCTTTGCCATGCCTCACAAATGTTTTCTTGATCCAACTGATAGAATCTAACTATTTGATCCCTGAAGTTATCAGTCTTTGAAGGAGGAAAGAATTCTGAAAGAAACAATTGGACAATTGATTCCCAAGTGGCTACCTCTTCAGGATTCAATCCTTTGTACCATGTCTTGGCCTTGTCTTTGAGTGAGAAGGGAAACAATCTCATATAGACTGCATTCATGGAAATATTGTTGAAGTTCACAGTGCTGCACATCTCCTTAAAATTATCCAAATGAGAGGCTGGATCTTCAGTCCCAAGTCCAGAAAATTGACTTTGCCTTGTCATTGAAATTAAGGTTGGATTAACCTCAAAATTTGCCACAGGTGCTAAGGCTCCGCCCCCTTGTTGATTTCTGGCATTACTTGAATAACAGTCCCTAAGAGTCCTAGGAGCTGCCATATTCTGATTCACAACTTCTTCAAATTCAGGGTTGTATGCCTCTTCCTCTTCTTCTTCAAATATCCTTCTCTTTACCTCAAGCCTTTGCAATCTCCTTCTTCTTAGAAATCTTCTTTCAGGTTCAGGATCTGATTGGTAATGTTCCTCTTGATGGTCCAAGTCCGGCATAAAGAGATTCAGAAGTATCAAATTCAAGAAAGAAATGAAAACTAGACAAAAGTGAAAAATTGAAAATGATAACTTGCAAAAACTGAAAATTAGCCTAACAAATAAACTAAAAACTAATCTAAAAATAATCTAAACTATCTAAGTTAGCCTAATTGACCTCAAATTTTTGACAACAGCGCCAAAAACTTGATAGTGAAATTTGGGTTTTCTAGTGATAACTTGCTGAAATTAAGTAAAAGGGTCAATTTTTCAATTTTTGGTCTCCCAACTCACTAGCTGCAAGTGCACAGGTAAGTTGTAGTAGACTCAGGTTGTCGTATCCACAAGAATTTGAAGTCTAAGACACTCTAAAACAATCTAGATTACTTCTACTTTAATGGCTAAAAACATATTTTCAAAGGAAAGTGAAAATAGATTTTTAATGGAAAGTGAAATGATAACTGAATTTTGAGTTTTGGAAACTTATGAAAACTGATATATAAATGCTAGATTAAAGTCTAGAAAGGTTTAACTATCAATGAGGAAGGTTCTTCTAGAAATTGGGGTTCATCTAAATTAATTAAGGATGGAATGGGTCAAGTTATCATTAATTGTCCAATTTTGATTCAATCTGAAAATGGCTGCTCACACAGCTCAATTAGCCTCTAACTAACCAACATATTGTCATATAGTTGTTAGCTAGGTTGAATCAATAGAGGGTCCTCACTGAAAATCAAGTTATCATTATATGCAAATGGAGGTTCAATGCTGATTTTTACACTTCAAGGAAATTCTGAAATGATAATTTGTATTTGCAATCATAAAAAGATGGAATCTCTTCAATCAATCAAACCAGGGTGAAATCTACCCAAAAATAGTACTTGTGCTCCATGATTCATCTCTGAATTCAAGGGGGATTTAAAATCAACCTCTCGGTTGCAAGGAAAGTCAAATCCACACAATTACCAATTAATTGGGATTAAGAAACACCCTATCTAAAATGGGAATTCAGTGATTATCCAATGCTCCTTGATTCATCTCTAAATCACAAGAATGACCTAAAGACTACCTCTCAGTAGTGGATGAAAATGAGGCTTGACATTAGAAATCAAAATTCAAATGGAAATAAAAAATTAGAAATCAGCAAATAGAATTCTGTAATTCAGGAAATATGAAATATTAATCAATAGAACTAGGTTTATCAATTGCTTCTTGATCCATCTCTGGACTGCAAGAGATCCCTAAGGTTCACCTCTCAATGATTGAATAAAATTAAGGGATTCAATTGATAAAATAGTTTCCAACAGGAAATCAAAAACATAATTCAGATATTAAGTTCAGGAATCAAAGGAGCAATCTAATTTGAGCCAAAATTATGCTTAACTTCTTGGTTCATCTCTGAACAAGAAGGTGGCATTAGCAATCTCTTAGTGTCTCAATTAATCAGATTGAGAATGACAAACAGGTCCAGACAACCACAAAAATCAGAAAAAAAGGAAATCAGAAAATTGGAAATCAGAAATTAGATTGCAAACTAAATGGATTCCAGAAACCTGATATTAACTCTCAATTCATTTCTGAAAGATGATTAGATCAAATAAAACTTCTCAGTCATCAATTATAAATGGATCTATTGATAGCATAGCATAAATCAATACAAAACATTTCTGAAATCTGAAAATCAGGATTGATTTCAGTGCAGGATTATAAATCAGTCCACATCCATCCAAAATTAATCTAAACTACTACTCATATTTACAGAACTTGACATCAAATGGATTGAGAAATCGATACAAATCATTGATGCTTCAAGTGTCTCGGCCAGTAGCAGCAAGTCCAGCAGCAGCAGCTCCTTCCTTGCTCCAAACCCTGAATGACCAGCCCCCCTTCCTCCTCTAGAAATTCCACCTTTTATATGACTCCAATCCACCCTAGGATCAGCATCAGAATGTTCTTTATCCTTTGATTGCATCCACATGTCCCTGGACTGAATTCACAGCTGCAGATTCCTTTTTGTGCAGGAAAAAGTAGGTGGTCCCCCCTACTTTTTCCACTTTTTGGCCACCTTTCTTCCTGCTTCAAATCACAAAATAGCAAGCATCAAAGCCCTTGATTGACAAATAAAGATCAAGATGATGATAATTGCTAGCTCAGATATCAAATGAAATTGGGTGTTGTGCAGGAGTGATAACTTATGTCGATATTAATGATTTTAGGGGCCCGGAATGATAACTTTTAATAAATCCTGGAAAATGTCCAAATATGGATGGTTCAAAGAATTTTAGGCATCAAATGGATTAGAGTGACAAGTGAGTGAGATCAGAAATCAAATATGAATGAGATTTCTAAGGAGTGATAACTTGGGTGCCCAAAAATGATAACTTATATGACTTAAAAACGATAACTTGTGATAACTTGAGTTGTGGTTATCCAAATGTGATGAAATTTGACCAGCAATGAGCTAAAACAATAACAAGATGATTGCTTAATGTCTCTGTGCAGAATTAATGGTTTTTCATGTCAAAATGACAAAATTGCCCTTTAACGATAACTTGGCAAAGGAAAAACGATAACTTGTTCAAATGGACTTAAAACTCTGCACAAGTTGAGATGTGACTATCCAAATATGATTTATACATGATGATGATAGATTTAGGGCAAGAAAACCATTGAGAATCAGTTCACTCAAAATAATGATAACTTGACACTTAGGAATGATAACTTGTCCTCAAAATGATAACTTGGCATAGAATTTAAATATTACTAGGTTTTGGCATTTCAGAACCTCTATGCACATGAAAATAAGTATGAAATGAGGAATATCAACTATTTATCACAATGTACGCATTCCAAATATAATTGGCCCAAATATAGGCAAAAGTGAAACTCGATATGTGTGAAAAGCATCTAAAATGGGTTAGAAACATATAGTCATCAGCTAGTGATCAACTTCCACATTCTTGGTGATAAAATGAGATTATGATTCGACGATGAAGTACTTGAAACATGTGATTTTCGATTTCGTAAGTTCAAATCACACGTTTCAAGTACACGAATTTGATTACTTGACTTAATGTTCTCCATTACAGAAATGGTAAAGCCAGATCGTAGTTGGATTCGTCGTTAGAAGGATAAACATGGCGTCATAACTGAAGAATATAAGGATGGTGTTAATGAATTCATTAATGTGCGTGAAGCAGATGAACCTTTATGGGATGGATGCGTGAAGCAAACTACACATTCTGCAATGGCACAACTAATGAACTTAAAATCAGAATTTAATATGAGCGAAAGTTATTTTGACCGGATGCTTGCCATTATTAAGAGTATGCTTCCAACTTCTAAGAAATTACCGGGACATTTTTACAAGTGCAAACGGTTGATGAGATATTTAGGGTTGGAATATCAGAAGATTGATGCATGCTGCAATCATTGCATGTTGTACTACAAGGAAAACAACTCACTTATGAGTTGTTCTATTTGTGGCGAGCCCAGATTTAAGTCGAAAAAGAATTCTCAAAGTTCGAAAAAAATGTGGCAAATGCAATAATTAGATACTTTCCGATTGTTCCAAGATTACAATGACTATTTCTTTCTGAAAAAACTATATCATTTATGAGGTGGCAAGAGAAGGGGCACGTGAAGATCAAAATTCAATTACACATCCTTCGGATGCGGAGGCATGGAGACGATTTGATGCACTTCATCCGGATTTTTCTGCAGAATCACGCAATGTTAGATTAGGACTTTGCACTGATGGCTTCAACCCATTTGGCTCATCGAATACTGCTTATTCATGTTGGCCTATTTTTGTGACACCATATAATTTGCCTCCAAGCATGTGTATGAGACGAGAGAATATATTGCTTACCTGCATGATCCCGGATCCTCGATCTCCTGGTAAAAGTTTAGATACTTACTTAAGACCTTTGATTGATGAACTCAAGATGTTATGAGATGATGGCGTGGTTACCTATGACAAATCTAAAAAGCAAAATTTCATTATGAGAGTCGCATTAATGTGGACCATAAGTGATTTTCCGGCATATGGAATGTTGAGTGGTTGGAGTACAAAAGGAAAACTTGTTTGTCCCATATGTGAAAAGAATACGAAATCCTTTTATTTGAAAAATTGTAGGAAAGTTTGCTAGTTTAATTATCATAGGATGTTTCTACCATTGGAGAATTCGATGCGCCGTGATCGAAACTCATTTAAAAAGAATACATCTGAGAACACTTTGTGTCCAACTCATTTGACAGGAAAAGAATTGCTAGAGCAAGTAAACAAGCTTAGTGAAGTCTCATTCGGACTGAAGACCGGTAGTTATAAGCAAATTGGGTTTGGAAGTGAACATAATTAGGAGAAAAGAAGTATTTTTTGGATGTTGCCTTATTGATCTTCAAACTTGGTACGTCATAACTTGGACGTCATGCATGTGGAGAAGAACATATTTGACAACATCTTCAACACTATTATGGATGTTAAAGGAAGAACAAAAAATAGCATACAGGCTCGCGAAGACATGAAATTAATATGCAAAGACCAGAGTTAAATATCATTCATCTTCAAAATGGTAAATGCAAAAAGCCAAAAGCTACTTATGTCTTGAGCAATGATCAAAGAAAAGTGGTTTTCGAATGGGTAAAACAATTGAAATCCTCGACGGATATGTATCAAACATATCTCGTTGTTTTAACTTGGACAATGGGAAGATACACGGGATGAAGAGTCATGATTGTCATATTTTTATGCAAAGGCTGCTTCCAATTGCCTTTAAAGAACTTTTGCCAAAGGCCACCTAGGAGGTTTTAATAGAATTGTCTATGTTCTTTAAAAAGCTTTGTGCATCTATCGTTCGGAAATAAGACATATCTCGGTTATAGACTTCTATTGTGATTACCGTGTGCAAAGCTGAGAAGATATTTCCACCTTCTTTCTTTGATGTGATGGAACATTTGATTGTACATCTTCCATATGAAACAAAAATTGCTGGTCCGGTTCAGTATCGATGGATGTATCCTTTCGACATGTGCATGTTATATTTGAAAAGGAAGGGAAGAATAAGGCAAAAATTTAAGGCTCCATATGTGAAGCATTTTTCATTGAGGAGGTGTCAAACTTCACTTCAAAATACATTGAGCCACACATACAATCACGACATACCCAAGTTCCAAGAAACGATGATGGTGGTGAAGGAGAAGTTGACATGAATATTATATCCATCTTTAAGTACCCATGTCGACTTCTTGGTGCAAGACGCAAAGTTATCTTGAATGATAGAGATCTCACCTCCATTGAGAATTATGTTCTTGCGAATTGTAACGAAGTCACGCTGTATCTCGAGTAAGGTAATTTGTTCTAATTTGTTATATAATTTAAAGCTAATTGTTGCTATATGATTGTATTAATTGAAAACTATAAATTCAGGAAATTCGAAAAATTACAGCGAGAAATCAATCCGTTAGTTTCAAACGATGAGTTATTGAAACTACGAGATGAACATTTTGCCGATTGGTTGAGATGTGAAGTGAGAAATCTTTCCGCTTGTTCTTAATTGTTATAATTTTGTAACTTTTAATAAAATTTTTAGTTATTTTTTTTGTAGGTTATTAATGGCTCAGTCATAGAGAACAAAATACGA
Source organism: Pontederia crassipes (assembly GCA_030549335.1). Taxonomy (NCBI): domain Eukaryota; kingdom Viridiplantae; phylum Streptophyta; class Magnoliopsida; order Commelinales; family Pontederiaceae; genus Pontederia; species Pontederia crassipes. The sequence continues at coordinate 32,766,700 of CM060197.1, forward strand.
TATCTCGGTCATGGCCCGAAGAAACAAGTTCTTAGCTACTGCGGCGTCATAGTCAATGGATATCGGTTCCATACAGAAGAATATAGCCGACAACGTTCAACTATTAATAGCGACATATGTGTTCTAGGAAGCATGTGCGGGGACGACGACTTTGATTACTACGGTGTTATAGAAGACATCCTAGAATTATCTTATTTGGGAAAATCTAACAAAGTCGTGGTGCTAAAATGCCGTTGATTCGATCTAGAGAAAGGAGTTCGGAACGATCAAAAGTTTAAATTGGTGGATATTAACCCTCGATCGAGACTTCAATCATACGATCCATTTGTATTGGCGGAACAAGCACAACAAGTGTACTACACTAAGTATCCATCGAAAAGAACCAAGGATGAATGGTGGGAGTCATGCAAGCTGAGGAGTAGACTATTCTTAGCAGAAACAATGGTAGATGACAATGAAATATTATCCGTACACAACGATGTGCCCATGGATGATTACTATCAAGTAGATAGAGTAAATGAGACGATTGATGTGGCCGAAGGAGTTGAGAATTTTCAATTGGTCGATGACGCTGAGCCAATGGAAGAGTTCAATTCAAATGACCTCTTGGATGTGAACTTCGATAATTTCATTGATGATGACTCCAACCAAGATTATAGTGACGATGATGAAGATGATGAAAATGAATCAGAATACGAAACAAGCGAATGAATCCCGTAGTTATTTTAATGACATAAACTTTTTACTTTTTTTTTAAGTTATATATGGTTACCGATAATATGAGAAGTTTCTTTCTTTTTTTTCAGTCATGGTTAATAGGGGTCGAGCATCTGGATCATCTCGCTCTTCTAGGCGTTCACTCCAGATGAGTCAGCCATCACAACCACCAAGTAATATATTTATAATAGTTAAATTCCTTTTTTAATAATATCAGTTCCTCCGCCGCCGACGGGGCACGTAGCCGGATCGTCACATAGTAGGCAATCCATTGGTGGGTCTGCTCAGCGTATCACTCCAGGTATGTGACACATTGTAGGCAATATTTTACTTTTGTGACAGCTACTCCACCGTCGACGGGGAACATAGTTGGCACGTCTCGATCGCACGACGACGATCATCATGTCACACCAGGCTATTTTTTGTATATTACTTAATTTTATGTAGGAGCTAAATTTTATGTATTTTCTTATGATGGCAGTTACTACCCCACCGCCACTGTCGAGAATACCAGACACTTCACCACAATCTAGCATTGGCGAGCGACATCTTACGCCAGGTGATATATTTATTATTATTGACATTTCTCAATTAATTATATTAATTATTTTTTAATAATTTCAGTTGCTACGCAACCGATAGCACAAGCACCTGACCCAATTCATTCAGACGAGCGGACTGCTACTGATCATGTGGTACACATCAATCGAGGTGAGAACATTACTGTACATCTATCAATTATCACAATTTTAATTTGGTATGACACTAATGATTTATTATGTATTGGGCCCGTAGCTGATGTCGGACCTTCACAGCCTACCCAGCTGTACCGGATGATGATTCTTCTTCGAGTGATGAAGAGGGGTTACACGATAATGGGGTGGTCACTGTGAATAATATTGCTCGATCGTAAGTTAAATAAGTTATACAAATTTTATTATAGTTTTGGTTATCATTGAAAATTAATTCTTCTTTGTAATTGGCAGGACCACTTTCATACCCGCTAGTACCATGCGGGATGTCAGTGCTCTCGTTCTTTCCCACATGCCGGAAGGGGCAGGATCCTAGAAAGATGTCCCAATTCAAGTGCGAGATGACATCTTTCGAGCTTTTACGGTACGATCTTCTATTTGGGTTACATAATTCGATTTATATTTATTTTAAAATTACTAAGTTTTAACGTTCTATTTGTAGGAGACAAATCAGTTTCATCCGGATCTTAGTTTAGGGACGATCCGGAGAGCTTTTGAGGAGGTCATTGCGAAACACCTCCGAAATTGATTATACAAGTTTCGCAAGATCGTCACGTCCGCCGGCCTCACTTTGGAGCAGGGCATACAAAGATGCCCAAGACATATTAGGCGCTCGGTTTGGGAGTCCCTTTGTAGGAAGTGGTAAGTATGTATACTTTTACATTATTTTTATGAAAATTATAGTTTTGTGAAAGTGTAAGTATTTGATGTTCACAAAGGACGATTGAACAATGGTAAATGAAGTCGGAAAAGGCAAGAGTTAACCGTCTTTCGAAGCTCGAGGCCCGCATCCACACAGGGGGATCGATGTGATTTGACGAGCATCGACGACGCATGGTAATTTGCATATAAATTCAATTTATTAAACTTTTGACTTATACTTATGTTATCAAATTTGAAACTTTATTGTAGGAGGAGAAAGAAGGCGGTCCCGTAGACTTTCGTGTGGTCTATGAGGCCACACATAAGAATCGGAAGACAAACGACTTAGTCATGCCCACTGCTCATAGGCTTCTGGTAATTCTCATAATATGGTCATTTGGTTGTTGTTGTTAGTGCACTATTTTTTAAATACATAATGTTTAAATTTTATAGGATGAGTATAATGCGAAAATGACTGAAAAATATGGAGATGATCCGAGTACTCAGCCATCAGGTAATGTTTCTTCGTTGGTTTAGTCATGTTTTAATTTACGTGTTTCTTGTTATATAATTTATATATCATATGATTGTATAATTTTTCTATTTCGTAGAGGACCCTGCTGTTTGGGAGGAGGTGGCCGACAGGACACAAGGGGGATATTTGCGTGGCCTCGGCACAACCGCTCAGATACCTAGGAGGATCGGAGGATATGTAGGAGGTGCATCTGCTCCGAGCTCATCCGCTGCACCTGATATGACGTAGCTATCACAGCAGTTATCGACGCAGATATCACAGCAGGTGTCGCAGCAGGTGTCGCAGTAGTTGGCTCCTCTATTGCAGGCGATTCAGGGATTGATCCCGACGCAGAATCCATCCCCGCGAGGCCATGGACCAAGCACGTATGGGTCGAACATCCGGAATGATAACAATAACTCCCAAACCTAAGATAGAAAACAAACTATGCATTTGTTACTTATAGACTTAAACATACATATAGTTTGTTAGTTCAATTTAGTAGTTTTCGTATTCTTATGTTATATATTATGCCTGTGATGGTTTTATATTGCCTGTGATGATTTTATATTGTCTGTGATGCTTTTATATTGCCTATGATGAATATCAATGTATTTTGAGATGCATTATAAATTGTATGGTGTGGGAAGGAAAAAAATGAGGGGGTAAAAAAAAGTGCAAGTAGCGACTCCATAGCGTCTCAACACATGTCGACGTTGATTTAAATATATGCACTTAGCGCTATCTTAGCATCTCATTGTCGACACATGCACGATCATATTTGCATCAATTTAGCACCTTCCTAACGCCTACGGTAGCGACACGTGGGCGCCGGAATAGCGCCTCATGTCTAGCGCCCATTGCGCGTCGACTTAGCGACGCGGTCCTGCTTCGCACAGCCGCAAACATCGCGTCTTAATAATATCGATATAGAGTCAACAAGTGGCGCTAGTTGCATCTCATTATCTTTGACTCTAGTGCGACGCCACTAGCCACCGATTTCTAGCGTCTCAATTTTGCGACGCTAGTTGGACGCTAAAGAGACGCTCTTCAAAACAGAGACGTAATAGTGCCTCCCTAGCATCTCCAACCTTGAGTTTAATATTATATTTATTAAGGTGAGTCTCATTGAATACCTATATAATATGTGGCATATTTAACGTGCAATTATAAATTGCGATTGAAATCACAATTTCTATTCACACATTAATATCCCTCAGTATATATATATATATATATATCTGTGTGTGTGTGTTCTTTCAATCATTAAAGGTGTTATTAAAATATTAAGTTAAATTTCATTTTTGTGATCACATGTAGTTGTAGAACATAACTGTGAAATGTTACTTTGTTAGGCCTAATCAATCTGACAAGTAACTTATCTAATATAATGTTGATAATATATATTTTCATTATGACATGAAAATGCTTATAATGTTTTATACGAAACATTTGTAATGTTTATTGTAGGAAAAATGTGAGTCAAAGTGTAGTTAGATACAAAGGTGTGTACAAGGAGATGCACACCAGTAAGAAGACATAATGAATTAATCATCACAGAAGCAAAACATGTTACTATTTATTCAAAATCTTTTAGTGTCTTTTTATATTAAATTATTTGCTTGGAATGGTAATTTTTATGTGTCTAACTTTACAATCAATGACATTTTCAAGATATGTCATTAGGAAAAAAAGTATTCATCCTCACAGCCCCTTAATCACCCCCTCCTTAATTTGATGTGGACCTATGGCAAAGTTGTTGGACTTACTAGTACCTACAGACTTCGTGGTATAAGTCCTTTGGCATCTTTTATTGTGAGCCTTTGATTCCTTTGAGTGAATTAGAGGCATATGTTAAGAACTTCATACTAGATTATGTGTGGCCAATATTTTCGAAGATAATGAGTTTATATGTATGATCATGATAGGGTCGCATTGCCTTTTAATCCATGTCATGATTAGTATTATTATATGATTTATACTAGTTGGATGTATATGTATATTTGGATGTGCTATGTGACTTTGTTGTGTAACTTTACTACTTATGTGAATGTTATATGAATTTGACTAAAAGTAAATGTAATTATAATTTTTCTAAATATTTTTAAAAAATATTTTCATAGTTTTGTCATGTCCTTTATCACTTTATTAGTTTAAAAATATGCTCCTAGGTTTTCTTCAATTGTTATTACTAGTTGCCAAGTTTAAGGTGCCTAGAAACTTCAACTTTTTTGCTAGTACTTTGCAGGCTCCCTAGGGTTGAAGATTGCTAATTCATGTCGATGAATTTCTTGAAACTAGCAGACAAGTCAAAGATGATTGTGAAGAATGCTATTGGCATCTCGCAAAAGATGGTCGTCGAAGATTGGGGGACTAGTTGAAGAATGGTGATTAGCGATGTTCCAATGTTCAAAAGCTCCTACATTAGTAGGAGTGATCGAGGAAGCTCAACCTATGATGGGTGACCAATTAAGGAAGTTAGATTGGTGGTCACATAATCCATAGAAACAACTATATTTTGGAGTGAAATAAGAGAAATGGTACTCTTATATGCAAATCTACCCAAGAAGTTGAATCCTTGGAGCACACTTGAATATTCACTTGCAACTCTCTCTCTCTCTCTCTCTCTCTCTCTGTTTGAGCATTCATTATGATTACTTCGTACAACAGAAGAATGTTAGACGCAAGTTTTTTTATTTCTGTTTGTACCTGAGGACTCATTGTAGTAGATTTTGCCATCCTACCTTTGGAGAAAAAAAAGGTGTTAGTGGTGCAAGGGTTGCGTTCTCTCCGATTCAAAGTAAGTATTGTATTATGTATCATTATAGGACCATCATTTAATGATAAAAAAATTCATTTGACATTATATGTCTTATGTATCATTTAATGTCGAGTTATGATATGGGTATTTGTAATAAAGTTGGATTTCTCTCGCAAACAACTAGCTTCGACCTTGACGCAACTGGGAATCACAAAGTGGAGGAGTTTACAATTTTCAGATGAATACCGAAAGAGGTTGATGGTTCAAAGAAACATCAATAACTTGATAATCTCAAAATCCATCGAGAAATAAAACCACACATGTTTATGAAATAATTGGATAGTAATTAACTATTAATAATAAAAGAGTTCATGCCTATTTATAGGCATTTTACAATCAAATCTAAGCTAATTTAAAAGATAACAATACTAACTAATAGATTCTAATGTCTCGAGATTTTTTTCTTTGCTTGCCTAGAGGGTTGTCTCGGCAACGCCACTTTATTCTATGACTTAACTTTTACTAGTTAACAAACTAACTTACATAAGCGGAAGACTAATTTTTACAATAAACTTTATAATATGCGAAAGCTATTTATACAATATCTATTAACTTGTGGGTTAGGGCTTACGTCTCTACAATAATGACCCATATATCCATGTGCATGTCACACATTAAAGGAACCACCATCTCACCATCGCCATCGCCATCACCATCACCTGTATGGATCCAAATACAGGGGCAAAGTTCAATGAGATAACTCAGTACGTAGGATCACCCATAACAATATTTATATGAACCATGAATCAATATCAATAATAACTATCCAATTTGATCAACAATCAATAATCTATAAACAAAGTCATGATTAATAATAAACAATTTATGCTATAACAATTATCTATACATTTATCCATACCATCAACTTAATGATGATCAATCAATATCAATCATTTCAATTATCAATTATTGTTAATAAATTATCCTATTGGCCAAACTCAATTGAGGAGGCCCTGTTTAGCAATTATCAATCAACTATCAATCAGGCACAAGGTCGCGATCTACTATCCATCAACCACCAGGGAGCAATTCACTTATCCATCAACCATATCGGTTGTAATACAATTGTCCATACTATAATAGTTACCATACGATTATTAATTAGTCAATTATCTTTTCTTCAACCGCAAATGGTACAATACAATAGTCAATATTATAATGGTCACAATACAATTGTCAATTAATCAAGTTGCAATCCAATCGTCAATAATGTCAAGGTCACAATACAATTGTCAATCAGTCAATTATCTATTATTTATTCTTTAACCACTAGGATTGCAATACAATTGTCAATACCATAGTGGTCACAATACAATTGTTCAATTATCCATTCAATCTTTGAAGTTACCATATGAACCATAAGGTCGTGTCAAGAGCTATTTTTTATTAAGGGAACATCATGCCACGTGAGGCCAATCAATCGTAAAGGTCGCAATATGCAAAGCATGAAGACCCACAATTTTTATATTTTATCTTGTTTATCTATGATGTCTATCTTTATCAATTTAGGTACCTTTTCAATTTGGAGTACCATCATGTGATCATATCAACCATGTCATATCAATTAGGTGTCAATCACTAAATCTATACATCTATTCTCAATAACCAGTTTTTCATCGATTCCAATTCTCCATTATCAATTATCAATATGTGATGACATATCATCATGCCAATAATTAAATCTTATCGATAAATCAATTATCGATAATCAATTTAACAATGATTCTATACAACAATTCACGGCAATCTATTATCATATCAATAATTAAATCATAGCAATAAATCAATTATTAATAACTAATAATTCATGATCAATTATGATACTATTATGTCCAAAAATTATTACTATAAAAATTATCATAATTAATCCTTATCAATACTTCAACAATAATATTTTCTCTAACTAAACTCGGGTTGGGTCCAACAATAAAGTAATTTGTTATTCCCTCAATACTATAACTCGAGCCGGGTGGGTCCAAACTCGGTCTGAATCCATTCGTCTACTTTTGTGTTGCACTCGAGTAAGGAAAACTCGGGCCGCATTGTCCATAATCCGGACCAAGTTCATTGAACTCGGTCTGGTTTCAATTTTATTCACACCGGATTCATAGGAACCCAGGCCGGGTAGTGCAGAACCCGAGCTGAGTTTTGCCAATGTCGAGAAGATGCATTTTCAATGCGACTTTCGATCCTATTTTCGATGTCATAATCTATGCATTTCTATAAGAAATTAATTCATGCTATACTTCAATTATAGGACAAGGGTCCTGAGGGTCTATATCGACAAAAATCGTAGATATAAGGATCTCCCTATGTACCTTAAGTTGGTTGAAAAACCAACTATGTTCTTGTTGTTTGTTGATTACACGGACGTCGTGACTTTGACCGATGATTGGCATCCAGAAATCTTCGGCTACTACTTGAATTTTATTCTCCTCTGTCGGGGCTTCTAAACGATATATCGCTCGCGCTCTCAAGTGCCTTGGTTTGTGAGAAAATAAAAGAGAAAAGAGAGGCTCTCGGGCAAAAATTTTATGGCGGCAAATAATGTTTTCTAGCCACACTTTAGGTCCTATTTATAGAGGTAGCCAAGGGTTCTAACTTCTATTGGGACTTGAACTCTTTTAGAATCAATCTTGATCATTCATCACTAATTAAACCTTTGTTAAATATTCAGGATTAATTAAATTTGAATTTCACTAATTATTTCATAACCATACTAATTAAAAATTCATCTTTACTCAAATTCCTTTTTATCTCTTCTATAACTTCTTTCAATGAAACTCTATTTTTATTTTATCTTTTATTTCTTTCTTTTCTCTAATTTTTGTAATTATTTAATATGATAAGATTTTATCATCTAAGTTTTCGAATTATTTAATTTCACAATATTTTATCACTTAATTTTCGAATTAAAATAATAATAAATATTATTTAATGGCTGAAATATTTTTAACTCATAAAATTTTCAATCTTCTTCTATGTGGGAGTTGTATCTCCATTAAACATTCTTTTGGATCTCAAATAAAATTGAAATCTCTAATTCACTCTAATTATAATTCCTACTTTAAGTAGAACTTAATCTTTTGAAGGACACTCCATGCAATGCGGATTGCCGCATTATAAGCAATTTGTATTGCTATGCAATTATTCAGATTACCTGTAAATTAAAATAAAGTAAACAAAATAATATGGACTCAGATAATTTAACTTTTGATTATCGATAATTTAAAAAGAATACAAGGTAATATGGTGCCCCTAAATGTCATTAAATATCTATGTAACAAAGTCATCTCATTTATTATATGAATCAAAGTATAAAAAATAAAATTGCGCGGAGAGGAAAATAGCTCAGCAGTTTATTATGCATGCTTGCACGCATGTACAATTCACTTGTTTATAAATTGCTCACTAGTTATATTCCTGCGTCCTCGGCGCAATTTTCCGGAGCAAAAGATAATGTCTTCTGTTTAAGATCGAAGAAGAACCTTGTGTTGATCTGGTGAGGCTGCCCAATCAGGCTCATGGAACTGTGCGGCGACACGCTCCAGCAGATGACCTCTTCATTAATGGTGAAAAACATTTGGCTGCCGCCAACCTCCAAGTCGGCCCCCCCTTCAAAATGGAGCGTCATGGACGGGAGGATCCTCTCCACGCCATTTTGCAGCGGGAAGCACGTATCCACATGGTACTTCTTCACAGGTTTCAATTTGTTCCGCTTCATGTGCTCAAGCAGTGCCTCCTTGGCCCGAGCGAACGCCGGCGTGATCAGGAATGTATCTTCCGTGTCGGTGTCGATCACGACGCCACCAGAGCCATCGTCGTCCCGGGAGAAGACCCTCGGATCCAGCTTCAAGCGCCGATCGCCCACACTGACGTCGACCAAGTTGAGGTAATAGCGCCCATTGTCCGGTGATATTACCATCGGCATGTGCTGCACTTGACCCCTCATTACGATATCACTCCCGAACCGGAGGTAGCCGCCGCGTCCCACGTAACCCCTGGGAACCAAACAGTACGAGAAGCGGCCGTCAGTGACGCCAGCAAGTTGCATGGCGAACGACTCGGGGTGGCCACTCATGCCTAGGATCCCAGCGCTCTTGCCATTGACGTGGTTCATGTGGGTCTCGTGCGAGCAGCCGAACGCTAGCTCCGCCACCGACTGATAGCCGCCGGGCCCTCCGGTCGTCTGAAAGCTGAACGTCTCACGCGAGAGTACGCCGCTAACGCTGCTCTCATCTCCGTACCGTGCACGATAAACGCACTTTCTTGAGACGCATGGGTAACGGGGAGATTCACACAAGGGATCATCGCAGCGGACTTGGCGGTACGTTGGGGAGATTCTCGGACTAAAGAGTCGTTCTTCCTGGCGGAATTGGGGCTGGCAGGGGTCGCACTGGGTCCAGGTGAGTGCACTCCCGGTGTCTACCTCGAGGAAGTAGTCCTGCGCTCACTATAAGAAAATTGCGATTTTCCGACGGATAATTTTCGACGGTTCTAAATCCATCGCAATTTGCGACGGATTTTTCGACGGTTCCGTTTTCGACGGATTTTTCGACGGTTATGACCGTCGAAAATAATTTACATTATTATTTAATTTTTCGACGATTAGGAACGTCGATATTTTCGACGGATATCCATCCGTCGTAATTTCCGACGACTTTTCCGACGGTTATGACCGTCGAAAATAAAAAAATTAAATTATATATTTTTTATATTATTATTAAATGTTTTCGACGGATTTTCCGATGGTCAACACTGTCGGAAATAAAAAAATTAATTATATAATTTATTATATTATTATTTAATTTTTTGACGATTAGGAACGTCGATATTTTCGACGGATATTCATCCGTCACAATTTCCGACGACTTTTCCGACGGTTATGACCGTCGGAAATAAAAAATTAAATTATGTATTTTTTATATTATTATTAAATGTTTTCGACGGATTTTCCGACGGTCAAGACCGTCGGAAATAAAAAAAAATTAATTATATAATTTATTATATTATTATTTAATTTTTCGACGATTAGGACCGTCGATATTTCCGACGGATATCCAACCGTCGCAAAATCCGTCGCAATTACCGACGGTCAAAATTGTCGGTAAAATAAAAAATAAATATTATATATAACTAAATATATTTTCGATGGTCACAATCGTCGATAATTATAAAAATATTTAATATTTACATTTTCGACGGCCGCAACCGTCGGTAATTAAAATTTCGTTATCCCGCTTTTTTTTTTCTTTTCCCGCTTTCTTTCCACTTTTTCCCTTTATATATATTCCTCATCCATCTTCTCTCTCTCCCTCTTCCCTCTTCTCTCTCTCCCTCCTCCCTCCACTCCTCTCTCTCTCCCTCCTCTCCTCTCTCTCTCTCCCGGCCGCGAGCACCCCTCCCGCCCGTCGGACGCCGGCGACCATCCCACGCCGGACGCCGACGACCCTCCCACGCCGGACGCCGGCGACCCTCTCCCGCGCCGGCGTATCTCTCTCTCCCGCTCCGCGCCGACGTCTCTCTCTCTCTCTGCTGTCGGCCGGCCGGAGGTCGGATCCGGCCGTGGCCGTTCGGATCCGGCCTCCAGCGGCCGGATCGACCGCCAGGCGGCCGGTTCCGGCCTCCAGCGGCCGGATCAGCCGCCAGGCGGTCGGATCCGGCCGCCTGGCGCCGGATCCGGCCTCCAGCGGTCGGATCCGGCCGCTAATTTTTTTATATTCAAAAAATTATTTGCGACGGTTGTGACCGTCTAAAGATCGACGGTTGCGACATCCGTCCAAAGTTTCGACAGTTGCGACCGTCGAAAAGTTGCGACGGCTCGAACCGCCGGCCTTTTCCGACGGTTGCAACCGTCGGAAATATCAACGGTTCGAACCGCCGGCCTTTTTCGGCGGTTGCAACCGTCGGAAATATCGACGGTTCTAACCGCCGGGACTTTTCCGGCGGTTGCAACCGTCGGAAATTTCAACGGTTTGAACCGCCGGGCACTTTTCCGGCGGTTGCAACCGTCGGAAAATTTCAACGGGTCGAACCGCCGGTATTTTTCCGACGGCCAGAACCGTCGATATTTGCGACGGATTTTTTTGAGCCGTCGCAAATCCATTTGCGACGAGCGTTTTTCCGACGGATCGATTCCGACTGAAAAACCGTCCGTAATTGCGTTACCGACGATTTTCGGGCTGAGTAATCCGCGTTTCTCTAGTAGTGGCGCCTTCCCACGTTCCGATCTTTACGGAGACCAAATAGAATCTCGAGAACTCCATGGGGGGGCGTATGTCTGTGGTGTCAAATGAAGATTCGTACCACTGCGCGCGCGTGTGCGAGTGCTCCAGTCGCCTCTTCAAGCGCTCGTCGTCGGTGAGGTTTGAAAAGGAGTCCCGATGGATGAGTTCTAAGCTAAATCCAGTTGCGCTGCCATCGTTGTTGGTTGCGGCGGCAGCAATGGTCACCACATGAATGACATGGACGCACAGGAGGGAAATGAAAAGATTGAGTGCGAGTGCTCCGAGTTTAACGTGCACCATGTTCGCTTGGTGACGGGTGGTGATTGTATAAAAGTAAATCTATGTCTATATAGAGAGAGATAACTCAGGTTGCCTCAATAGATATAATTCTTGTTTCCAAATAATTCTCAGACCTTCAATGCCATTTATTAGACTTAAAACAAAATGAGCAATATTTTAATTAGGGAACACAACCATTTTATCCTTTAAAAAAACTGTTGACAAATTGTGTGTCATTTACCTGTAATAAAGATTATTAACTATTGTAATTAGTAACATTAATTACTAATTCACAGTTGGTATATATATAATTGAAATTTTTTCAAATCATTCTCAGACCTTAGTGCCATTTATTAGATCTTTGAAAATTTTATTATTTCTTAACAACTATATATTACTGTCTCATTTAATGTCCTATTTAATATGCAATGAGGAGTCATTAAAATGTAATTAATATTATCAGTTGTTGCAATTAGTATCATTAATTACCCATATAATAAGATCATTTCTTCTTATTTATCAACAATTAAATAGCATTATCTCATTTAGCCACCTATTTAATGTCTTATAATTTATAAGATTGCTAACAAGTTGTTAGTCATTGATGTGTAATAGATATTATTAGTTATTGAATTTAGTAACATTAATTACCCCTACATTAATTTATCATGTTCTCGTCATTTCTTTTTACCAATACACTTTTAAAATGTGGAATTAAAAAACTCATAAAAAATCCAACTAAACTTATCTTTTTATTTCATTTTTTCATTATTTGCTTAAATTTATTATTTCAAAAAAAATAAATAGCATTATCTCATTTAACGACCAATTTAACATCTTGTCATATAAAAACCATTTAAGAATTGGAGAACCATTGAAAAGAAATTAATATTATTAGTCCTCCGGGCGATCCTCATTAAATACCTATATTGTAGCATGTAAAAAATTCATCAAAATTTAAAAACTTTTAACTGATTCTCATCTTGGCCCATCGGTAGACTGTTTCACGGAACAGACACTCTACATGAAAAGTGAAGCCAAATTCATTTTTTAGTCCTCTTTTGACATCCCAACATTTGGAATCTCATACCACCCCTTTTTTTTTTTCATACCACCCTTTCACCATCATGACTTTTGGGTATTAAGGGGCACAAAGATGCATTTCAACTTCCTTTTTAAACCCATACACCTTCCCTTGCCTCTTCTCTTTTCATCTTCTCATCTCTTCCATTCCACCATTGTTGTTGTGTTTCTCCATTATTTTGCCTCGGCCAGAGAACCTTGGAAAGGGCTCTTACATGTGCTGATCACGTGATGAACCAAGGAAGAAGGAGGAGGGGCCAAAGCTTGATCCGTTGAAAAACAATTTGGAAGTGACCAAAAGGTGTATTAAAGGGTTCTAAGTCATATGGGTAATTCAAAGGGCTTGGCATGTGATTCTAACGACTATTAGACTTAGGTTCATGCTAGATAATGGGTAGTTTGGTACCTTTGATTAATACCCTGATATGCATTCATATTTGCTACTTTAATGGCATACGGATTGAATTTAGCATGATGGAATTGCTGTCCATGGATGCCACGATTATAAACCTTACATGATGTTCGTGTACATGAGTTTTATGCATGCTTAAGGTCCCAAGGTTCATGTTATAATTTCATTTATGAAGATGCCTAGAAGATCATGACATTAAGGCCTTATAAGTATGTTTTCTAAGGTAATATGAAGTTATGCATGAAATGGTTTTTATTTTATTGTTCATGTGTTTAAATAATCACTAGAATTCTTATCATCATCACTGGAAATGTTATTTGACTGATCTTATGAATGAACTAGTGGACTTTATGTAAATGAGAAATCAATATGAATGAAATTAATACTCTTGTGATGCTAAGAAGAAAAATGGATATAAGAACATGCCCATATGATCTCTAAAACTTTTTTATGTTAGAATTAAATTTTTTATGTGTGTGGCAATGTATGAAAATTAATTGAAAACATAAGAATTTTCACAATGACCTTCTGTCGAGTAAAATGGTCGACCGGTTTCTGTATCTCTAGATCGGGCGCCCATTTTCACCTCAGAAGATAATGGATATCAATCTGGACAAGTGATTGATCAATTAGGCGTCTGCTCTAATATTCTAAGCCTAAAGTCTATTGAAATAGTTGATCGATCAACCCACCAGTCGACTTATGTGAACCTTTGATTTCCAAAGCCTTGATTGATTCTTGTGATTGAAAGATAGGTTCATAAGTTAATAAAGATAAAAGATGAAATGTTGAGGTACTTCCCCTTGAGAAGTTTACAACCTTGTGTGAGGTGTTCATATCATATTTGGATGCTAGCCTTGTGTGATGCCATCCTTCTCCTTTGTGAGGCATTTCCTATGGCTGACATGTTCATGGTATAGGTACATACTTGTGTGTTTGTATGACATACCCTTAAAGTGGATAGCTCTTCTAACCAATGAATAAGATCAAATGAAATGAATAGCTAAAGATGAATGAAAGGGCTATATCCTTATGAACATGGACATAAACATAAAATAAAATGAAAAGAAATGGAATAATGATAAAATGAAAATTTCCAAGAGAGAAGAAAACTAACCATAGATGTTGAATTTTTTCATGATGGTATATAAAATGATAAAATGTTAAAGATGATACATGAAATGAACCATCCGATCCATTGTTTGTCACATGATGATGTCCATGAATGTTATATGACATTGTTTATGATTTCTATCATGTCTATAATTTATGGATCATTCTTATGGGTACTTATTTTCTATCACATTTAACCTTGCACTAACGAAAAAGTTTCCTCCCTTGTGTTGATTCCCACAGGTACTTGATTATCCTACGGGGTTCAGTTGATGTGTGTACGGGTTCTACTTGGGTGACGACTGCACATGGCTATAGTAGTTGTCTTTAATGTTTTGGGTTATCGAGTTGTATGTGGGACCTATGTATACTTGTATGGCGTGATCCATGGACACAATGTACTCATATTTATGGACTTTATTGATTCACTTCCTCACTAATGTTTTTAAATGTTGTATATATTATTTTTATAAGTCTTTTTCTTACCTTCTTGAATGCCCTAGTCAACGAAAGGATCAATATGACTGAAGAAACTATATCACACCGAGAAGTGATTTTGTCACATGACTCACGTGCATGACGGGTCGAACTTCGGGGTGCTTACATATATAATATGGAGCATATTTAATGGATATCACAATTTCTATTGGCATATTAATATGCCTCATATGTGTGTGTGTGTGCTTTGAATCACTATATCAAAAGGGTGTCATTCTAAAGTTTCAAAGTTTTCGATAACAATATATATACACACATTAGCAATGTCTAATTAACTTTATTTTTGTGATCACATGTAACATCTGACTACATTTCTTCCCAGGTACCAAATCATCTTGAAGCCTTCAATGTGGTCATTTATCTTTTTCACTATGTTTTCTCAGTGTTTCTTTATTTCCTTTAGTCCCTAGATAGCAAAGTATGTTCTAATCTAAATATACTTCACAATTTATGCATTGGCATGCCAAGGGAATGCATTAATCCATCACTCATGACACATTCTTTAGATGTAGAAGTACAAAAAAAATTTTGATTCAACTTATCCAATCTCTGCTATTGAAACTTGTAATGTCATATTAGGTCTTTGCACAAATGATGTCAATCTATTTGGTCACTCAACCACTACTCACTCTTCATGGTTAGTTTCCGTCAAACCTATTACGTACCACCAAGTATGTGTAAGTGACGAGAACATATATTCTTGATTGGCATGACTCCTAGACCAAGATTATTTGGTAAAAGTATGGATGTGTAACTAAGACCCTTCGCCAATGAATTAAGGATATTATGGAATGATGGTGTTTTGACACACCATAGATTAAAGAAGCAAAATTTTGTAATGAGAACATTTGTGCTATGGGTTATAAAAGATTTTCCTGCGTATGGTATGTTGAGTGGATGGAGTAATAAAGAAGAATATTTTTGCATAATATGTGGAAGATTCAAGAAATTATATTATTTAAAAAATTCTAGGAAAGTTTGTTGATTTGATTGCCATTGAATTTTTCATCCTCTCGAAACTTCATTCGTCGTAATAGAAAACTCATTTAAAAAGTCAACCATAAAGAAGAATTCATCATGAAGTAGAATGAGTGCTACTGAATTATTTGAGCAAGTTAATATGATCAATCCCATTACATTTGGATTAAAGGTACTATTTAATAGACAATCACGATATGAAATTAATCATAATTAGGTGAAAAGTTCTAGGAGTTACTTTTCTGGTCGTCAAACTAATTACACCATAATTTTGATATATGTGTAGAGAAAAATGTCCTTGGTAACATCTTCAACATTGTGGCAGATAGTAACGACAAAATGAAGAACAATGTAAACTCAAGGGAGGACTTGAAATTATATGTAAATGTCTTAAATTAGAGTTATTTCATCACATGGAAAGTGCATTATGACAAAACCCACTTACGTGTCGTCAAATAATCAGTGCAAGCCTATTTAAAGAAATTTAATTTTTCGACGGATATGCATCTAATATATCTTGTTGCATAACTATCAATGAAGGTAAGATTTCAAGAATGAAGGCTCATGATTGTCTTGTATTTATGTAGATATTAATTCCCATTGTCTTTCGAGATTTTTTTCTTAGATACTTCTAGGCACCATTATAGAATTCAGCATATTTTCAAAAGAATCATGTTCCTCTACCATTTGTAGAGATGCCATGATGTGTCTTGAATCATCCATTACAATGACTCAACGCAAAGCAGAAAAGATTTTCCCAACATCATTTTCTAATGCTATTGAATAGTACTTGGTCATGCACCTTTTCATATAAAGCAAAAATTATTGAGATGTATTCATTTGTAAGATGTATTCTATATCCTAAACGAAAAGCAAACATTAATGCAAAGATTGAAAAATCAATATGTGAAGCATATTATCTTGAAGAGTTTCTAAGTTCACATCATTATATTTTGAACCGAAATTCAGATGAGGTGAACCCTAATTCCAAGGAAGGATATTGGCGGTAAAAAATTTTCTAAATATTGTTTGTCAATTTTTAACTTGAAGCTCAACCGATAGGAAAAGCAAAAAAGTTAATTTTGAATGAAATGATTTGAGGATCAAGGGGAATTATGTTCTCGTCAATTGCCCCAAAGTGGAACCATATTTAGTGTATGAATGTGAAATAAGTAATTCTTTTCATCAATAACCAAAAAAGTTTAAGTAACCTCTATATTTAATTACTTTGTTATGTAATTAGGTAAATATCAATAACATTTAAATCCTTATATCACTGTTGATCAAATTTTTGGAGTAATATATTATGATGGAAGATGATGAATGACTATATATATTACTTGATGCAAATGGTCCACTAGAAATGGCTAATGTAAATGAGATATGATCTTCATTAGACACAAAAGGATGAATTTATAAATGATGACAACACTACTAATGATGCAAATGATAATGAAGATGATGAAGAAGAAATATATTCCTTTGCGAGCACTTAAAGGCATGTTCTTTTTTTAAAATTTTCTATTATTTACATTTTGTAAAATTTTAATCTTATATATAACTTTTTTATTTTATTTTAAAACATACATGCAATCATGCTTTTACATTTTCAAGCTATAGCTACTCATGGCATAGCTCACACCACATCTTTGCACCCGAGCATGTACTCCTTCACCTGACACTCAAGTTTCCACGGCTGCTCCTTCACCTAGGAACTAGGCAATTATTTATAGTTTATGCAATTTACTTTTCAATTGAACTACTTTATGAGTAACTTATAAAATAGTGAGTTCTTCATCTCATCAACCAACAATCATTGGTCTTGAGAATTTTCCATATGGAGTTACTCCTCTTATTATAGTTAATAATTTGGTCAAGCCATAAGTTGGAGAATCATTTAATTAATTATAATATATGATTTGATTTATAACCATTAATTCTTTTTTTATTTTCCAAACTAATTTCACATCGAGATGTGTTATTAGAAATATATATAGTGATCAATCGACTCCTTGATGTATAATAGTCAGGATAAATATTAGGAATTTTAATAACTTAATTTTTCTATTAGTAATTTAATAAATTTCTTTGTTGATCAAGAGAAATATAAGTTTCACTGGAGTCTCCATGAGATGGCTATCAAAAAGCTTTATGCATCGATCGATTCTCGTCGGCGAAGTTGTGTTCTCTATATTTATTGGGAAGCCACATGAAAGAAACTAATGAAAATATAATAGATGCAAAAAATAATGTTCCCATTGGGATAGCTGGGAGTCATTCCTCTTACTAGCATTACAGTTGATGATTCAGTTTTAGTTGAAGAATCATTTAATTTATTATAATAAATGATTTGATTACTAACCATTAATTATTTTTTTTATTTTCAGAATTGTTTTCACACTGGGATGTGTTATATATTATAAATATTAGTGGTATAGTGATCAATCAACTCCCCGTATGTGCATCTTATTGGAAGAAAATTCCATTGAGTTTGAGAGTTAATATGTATAATGTTCATGGTAAATATTTAGGAATTTTAATAATTCAGATTTCCTATTACTTATTTAACAAATTCTTTGTTGATCAAGGAAAATATATGTTTCAAGAAAGTCTTCATGAGATGACTATCAAAAAATTTTTTGCATTGATCGCTTCTCATCGGCTAAGTGGTGTTCTCTATGATTATTGGGAAGCTGCAATGACAATATAATATATGCAAAAAAACAATGTGCCCACACAAATAGTTGGGGAGTCTAATTAAAATATTGTATCCTACATTTTCTTATTTGCAAGATTGATGAAGATTGAAAGTAAAAATGATCTAGGGTAGCAAACAAAATAGAGCACTTATGGTAGAATCATTAATCCACACAACATAAGCAATGCGTCTTGTAGAAAATAAACGCCCAATTAAAATTTCTTAGGCCTAATAAATTTGACAAGTAATTTATAAATTTATTTTTTAGATAATGTTGATAATATTCATTTTCATTATTATATGAAATGCTTGTAATATTTTACAAATAACATTTATAATGTTTATTTTCAGAAAAAGAGAGTCAAAGTGTGGTTAAGTTATCGAGATGTGTACAAAAAGATGCACATTAGTAAAATGACTCATGAATTTATCACCATAGAAACAAAACATCTTATTGTATGTTTCAAAACCTTTGACTTTCTTTCTATATTGAATGGTTGACTTTCAATGGTAATGTTTATTTGTGACTAATTTTATACTAGTACCGGGAGACTTCGCAGTCAAGGTCTTTTGGCATCTTTCATTTGAGCTCTTCTCAATTTTTGGTTCTTCAAGTAAAGGTCCTCTTGTGATTTCTTTGAGCAAATTAGAGACTTATGTTAATTTCTTACAAGATTATGCGAGGGTAATGTTTTTGTAAATAATGAGTTATATGCTTGGTTGTGATATGGCCACACTATTGTCTAATATGAGTCATGATTAGTATGATTATATGATGTATACTACACTTGTGATATTTGGATGTATTTGTAACATTGTGGTACTTTATTTGTCGCAATATACTTCATGTATTTGACTTGGAATATTTGAATATATATATTTGTTATATAACCTCACTCTGTAACTTTATAATACTTTGTATTACTTTTATTCTATGAATGCTATTATGAATTTCATTATACGTAAATATAGTTAAAATGTTTTAATTTAATTGTTTTCTTAAAATCTAAATAAAATTTGAGACAAAATTGGCGACAAAGAGCTTTGTAAAAAAATATCAACAAAAATAGGGACAAAAACATTGGCAAAATTACAACGAAATAGTGACCAATTTGAGACAATTTAGCAACAAAATGAATTATGACAAAATATCAACAAATTAGTGATGAAATTTCCAACAAATCCAATGATGTTTTAAAAAATTTCACCAAACAATTAGCAAGCACTTAATAATGAAATAGTGAGCATTTTGTGAAGACTTTGCGACGAAATTTTTTTGTCACAAAAAGCGAGTAACATATCTTCCCACCTTTCGTCACTAAATTGTTGCTAGTTAAGTTGGGGACAAAATATTTCGTAGCAAAAAACAACTGTGATCAATAATGTTCCAGCATTAATAGGAGTCATCGAGGAAGGACAACTTACAAGGGGTGACCTTTTATTAAATTAGATTGGTGGAGACAGATAATCCATAGTAACAACTATATTTTGGAATGAAACGAGAGAAAAGTTACCCTTGTTAGCAAATCAACCCAAGAACTTGAAGCTTTGGTGCATACACTTGAAGATTCATTTGAGTTATCTCTCTCTCTCTCTAGGTGGTTGAACATTCATTACGATTACTTAGTGTATGGTAAAATATTGTGAGCAAGTTTTTGTAATTCTTCTTACATTTGAGAGCTCATTATAGTAGAGATTGTCATCCTACCTTTCGAGAAAAGAAAAATGGTGTTAGTGGTGCAAGGGTTTCTTTCATTCTCTTGTATTCAATGTGAGGATTGTATTGTGTGTCATTGAAGGATGGTAAGATCATCATTTAATAGAATAAAAAATTTATTTAATGTTATTTGTATTATATTATTTAGTGTCGAGTTTTGTGTTATGAATATTTATAATAAAGTTAGATCTCTCTCTTTCATACTTTCTGCTGATATTTCTCAATTTTTTTCCTGAATGTTATAAGATTTTTGTATAAAGTTAACCTAGAAATTATAGCTCTTTCTTTATAATTATAGCCAACATTCTATAAATAAAAAGGAAAAATAATGAGAAATATCTCTTCTACTTTTAATATTTTCACTATTTTTTGACATTTTAAATTGATTTTTAATACATTATTATTATCATAAATAAATCTATGCTCACTTAATATGTACTATTTTTAGGGTCATAGTTGAATTTTCACAAATTACATGTTAATTGGTTATATTTCCATTCCAACCTTTTGTCTACAGTAAATAATTAATGTAAATTTAATAAAATGTAAAATGTAAATTCAAGAGCATTAAATTATCATATTTATATAATTATTATTTCTATGAAACATCTTGAACTGTAAAATAATCCATATAATATTTTCATAACAACTATTCTTTTAAACCGATTTTTAATTTCCTCATTTCTCAAAGCAATCATCTTATTCTTTTCTATATTACATAATATATTTATTTATGAATTTTAAAATCAAGTATAAAAAATTGCAATTTCGATAACATTTACTCGTAATATTTTTATGTTATTTTGTTGTCTATTCTCTTTTTAATAAAATGATACTTATTTGTTAAAAAAATGCAATTGCAAGTGAAAACATGACTCAAACTTATTTTCATAAGATACGTTAAGCTGAAACTTTTTTTATTAATAAAATCAAAATATAACAATTTTATAATTGCACAAAGCCAAAATAAGCTCAGTAGTTTATTATAGAATAAAATGTGGGTGTCCCTCTTTTAAAAGAACACCATCGTCTAAGTGCTAGTTACAATCCTGCGTCCTCGGCGCAATTCTCTGGAGCAAAAGATAACATCTTTTGTTTCAAATCGAAGAGAAACCTTGTGTTGACCAGCTGAGTATCCCCAATCGTGGTGATGGACTTGTCCGGCAACACGCTCCAGCATAAAACATTTTCTTCATCATAGGTGATGAACATTTAAGTGCCAGCAACCTCCAAGTCGGCCTCTTCGAAATGGAACATCATGGACGGGAGGATCCTCTGCACGCGTTCTTGGAGAGGGAAGCAGGTTCCCAGCTTCGGCTTCTCCACAGGTGTCAAGTTGTTCTGCTCCATGTGCTCAAGCAGTGCCTGCAGGGCCTCAAAGAAGGCCGGAAAGATGAGGTAGGTCATTTCCGCGCCGGTGTCGATCGAGACGCCACCGGAGTTGTCGGCATGCAGGGCGAAGACCCTCCGATCCAGCTTCAAGCGTCGATCGCCCACACTGACGTCGAGCAATTTGAGGAGATAGTGCCCACTGCGTGATATCACCAACGGTGTTTGCTGCACTCGTCCCCTCTGTAACGCCCCCAAAATTCAGTCCTAATTTTTAAATTTTTGCCGAATCCTGGATGGCGTTACTTCGACCTTGACTTTGACCTAATTTCATAAAGCTTTGCAGCGGAAACATAATATATTAACTTAAGACATTAATCATCAATAACAGCGGAAGACTTCATAGATAATTAAAATAAAACCCAAGATAACATAATCTGGCCAATGGGCATAGTAGGCTCTAACGTATACCCAACAATGGGTTCTTACAGCATAATGAGTTCAAGTAAAATACATGACTCCATGTGGCCCATAAGCCATGCATAAATGACTCTTACAAGAGTTCATCAACATGACATAATATAAGTAAGATAACTTGGGCCGTAGCCTGACTCGTCCATGTGCAATGTCTTCGCTAAGAGGCCCTCACCGTCGAACCTAAGCCTCATCCATACCTGCACGGATCCATAGGGTGCAGGGGATTTCTCCCGTTAGAGTATGTTGAGGCTCATGCATGCTATGACCTTATAACATAATCTCTATATGTCATGAAATATGCATATCATCGTCATGGAACATAAATCATATGCATGCTATGAGCTACTTATGCATACTACATGACATGTGATCATATCATCATGGCAATATAAGATAACAAGTAACATCATAATCTTTAAGTCTTGCATATTATAACTTATCATCATGCTAATGCATACCAAAATCTTGTCTTACTTTACTTTAGCATCTTTCATCATGTCATGATATGATGTGACAAGTGGACATTTACATGGCATCCTCATAGGTGCATACTTCATCATACTTCTTTAACGTCTTTACTTTATGTCCCAAGTCATTCATCATTCATATTTTCATCTTTCATCTTTACCTAGATACTTTTTTATCTTGTTTGATTGGGAAGACCATGTTGAAGCTCAAGGAAAAAATGGCTAGCTAGACCAACATGTTGGGTTCGCGGGAGGCCAATAGAGACGCCACGCTTGGGGTGGAACTCGCCTCCTAGTTCCGCGTACGCTCAATAGAGACACCACGCTTGGGGTGGAACTCGCCTCAACTTATGGCAACGCCACGCTTGGGGTGGAACTCGTTTCCCCGAGAAATGTTACGCTTGGGGTGGAACTCATTTCCCCTTTCCTTGATTGCAACAAGTTACCTTCACGCCAATCCGTCTTTTACTTGCTTTCATCAATACATACAATCAGTCACACATGTTGCTTGTTTTAACCCTATTTAAGGTCATACATACTTCAAATCATACTAGGTGTGGTCATTCAATCATAGCAAATCAGCCTCCAGAACGGATGACCGTTTTGGGTATCGGTCGACCGTTGGTAGGATATCGGTCGATCGGTCGGATCATCGGTTGACCGTTATGGTCCATTCGGACGACCGAAATCAGACTCTGGTTCGTCCGCTAATCACAGAATGTGACACACTTCTATATCGGACGACCGTTATTAAATCGGTCAACCGCTCATGGGTCCTTCGGACGATCGAAAAGGGATTTCAGTTCGACCGCTAATCACATAATGTCCCGACTGTTTTATCATCACATATCGGACGACCACTTGTAAATCGGTCGACCGGTACTTGACTTTTCGGACGACCGAAACAAGGTGCTCGGACGTCCGCTAATCACAGAATGTCCCGACTCTTCCAAAACGGGCGACCGTTATAGAACCAGCCGACCGTTGGACAGAGCTTTACACTACAATGGTCTCTAGAACGGTCGATCGATACATTATCGGTCGCCCGTTCTGGGCCGACAGATACACAACTTTTACATCACTCCATCCCAAATCTTTCATACATTGACATATTGAACACATACATGATTCCAAACATCATATAGGACATTTCTAAGCATTCTTAGCATTTTAATCATGAATATCATAAGGTTCTCACATGAAGCATCTAATCATGCTAATTAAGTTCATACATGTACATAAGCATAAAACCATTTCATTTGAGCTAGCATAAGCAACAATGAACATCATATTTCCAAACATGATTAGCATTAGAACATAAAGCTTCATAAACATGACACATACAAGCACTAATATGCATAAGCCCTAATCATCCACTTCAAGAACACAAGTTGGTTCTTCATGCCCTAATCCATTCACACAATTATTATTAGGGAGGTGATTAAGGGTTTGGATCCCCTCAACATACCTTAATAGCTAAGCTTAACTCTAATCTTCTTCCCTTAGCTTCAATCCACTCTTTCTCCTTCCTTGCTGCTGTCCACGTGTGCTAATGGGGGAAATAAGAGAGAGTGGAAGAGGTGAGAGAGAGTGAGTGTGCTAAGAGAGAGGTTAGAGAGTTTATTGTAGCTCAAATGGCCTCCTTCTTGTGCTAGCCGAGTAGAACTTAGGAGAGAGGTGAGGAGGAGTGTATGTGGATTACTGTAGCATGAAAATGGGTTTGGGATGGGGGAATGTCGGGTGGTAGGTGGGGTAGGTGAATTTAGGGCATTTGTTTATTGTTTTGGGTAGTGGGCTTTTGGGCCATATGCGGGAGTGGGCTTCACTTGCTTTGCTTTCCTTTTTTTTTTTTTGATTTATTCGGATGTTACAACCTACCCCTCTTAAATAAAAATTCATCCTCGAATTTTAGTAAATCTTAAATTACTTACCGAAGAGTTTCGGAAACTTCTCTCGCATTTCCTCTTCGAGTTCCCATGTCTCTTCTTGTCCTTGGTGGTGCTTCCATGCCACTTTGACCATAGATATGGTCTTGTTCTTGAGATGCTTAACTTGATAATCGATAATCTCTATAGGTTGCTCCACATATGTCAAATTCTCTTTGATATTCGGCTCCTCAATCCGAATAACATTTGCTTCATCATGGACATACTTTCGGAGCATTGACACGTGAAAGACATTGTGAAGCTTAGCATATGAAGGTGGTAAAGCTAACTTATAGGCTGCTTCACCAACTTTCTCAAGAATTTCAAAAGGTCCAATATACTTTGGGGTCAACTTTCCTTTCTTGCTAAATCTCATAACACCTTCGGTTGGTGAGACCTTGAGCATTACATGGTCGCCAACTTCATAAAGTTGTTCTCTTCTTCTCATATCCGCATAACTCTTTTGTCTACTTTGCGCCTCCAACATTCTTTGCTTGATGAGCTCCACTTTATCAACATACATGTTGACCAAATCCGGCACAAGGTATCTTTCCTCTCCGGTTTCACTCCAACATGCCGGAGAACGGCAAGGCCTTCCATACAATGCTTCAAATGGAGCCATTTTGATACTAGAATGATAACTATTGTTATAGGCAAATTCCACCAAAGGAAGGTGGTCATCCCAATTTCCATTCCAATCTAAGGCACAAGCTCTAAGCATATCCTCAAGTGTTTGTATTGTTCTTTCACTTTGACTATCGGTTTGAGGATGGAATGCCGTGATAAAGTTCAGTCTTGTTCCAAAAGCATTTTGAAGACCTTTCCAAAATCTAGAAGTGAACCTCGGATCTCTATCCGAGACAATAGATGCTGGTATTCCGTGCAAATGGATAATCTCATTCACATACAACTCTACCATGCTTTCCATGGTTTGACTCACTTTCATAGGAATAAAGTGATCCGACTTCGTCAAACGATCAACCACAACCCATATGGCATCATGACCCTTCCGGGTTCGTGGTAACCCAACCACAAAGTCCATAGATATACTTTGTCATTTCCATTTCGAAATGGGTAAAGGTTGTAGTTTGCCACAAGGCCTTCGGTGCTCTATCTTTACTTGTTGACATACGATACACTTTGCTACATACTTAGCCACTTTCTTCTTCATATCTTCCCACCAAAAGTTCCTTTGCAAATTCTTGAACATCTTGGTGCTCCCGGAATGGATGGAGAATTCGGACTTGTGATATTCGTCCAAAATTTCCCTTCTTAGTGCCTTGTCCTTTGGGACCCATAGACGGTTCTTGTACCTAATTGCCCCATCTTGACCATACTCAAAATGATCCCTTTCTCTTTTGCACACGTTGATCATTCTCACGTATTCTGGGTCCTTCCTTTGAGCTTCAATGATTCTTCTCACTAAGCTCGATTCAATCACGTGATGAGTCATACACATGATCCTTCGGCCAAAAATACTTGGGGCCCATTGCACTATGCTTTTCACAAGATTCCACTTGTGGACTCTCAAACATCGAAGTGATCCTTCCCACTTGCGACTTAGTACATCGGCAACTACATTTGCCTTCCCGGGATGGTACAATATTCCGAACTCATAGTCCTTAAGAAACTCGAGACATCTTCTTTGTCTCATATTCAAGTCCTTTTGAGAAAACACATACTTTAGACTCTTGTGATCCGTGTACACTTCGAAATCTTCACCATACAAGTAGTGGCGCCATATCTTCAATGCAAATACCACCGCCGCCAACTCTAAATCATGAGTTGGATAGTTGACTTCATGTTTCTTCAATTGTCTTGAAGCGTATGCAACTACTTTGCCATGTTGCATAAGTACACATCTTAATCCGGTACCACAAGCATCACTATAGATTACATAGCCTCCACTTTCCGTGGGAATGACTAAAATGAGTGTCGTAGTAAGTCTTGTTTTTAACTCTTGAAAGCTTGCTTCACATGCTTGTGACCATATAAACTTCTCGCCCTTCCTTGTCAACTTTGTCATAGGAGCGGCAATCTTGGAAAAATCTTGGATAAACCTTCTATAATATCCAGCAAGTCCTAAGAAACTTCGAATCTCAGCTACATTCTTGGGTCTACTCCAATTCATTATTGCTTCAACCTTTGCCGGGTCCACGGCTACTCCATGCCTTGACACAATATGACCAAGAAACATAACCTCTTCAAGCCAAAACTCACATTTGGAGAACTTGGCGTAAAGCTTGTTCCTCCTCAAGGTTTTCAACACAATGCGAAGGTGTTCTCTATGCTCTTCCGGGCTTGATGAGTATATGAGGATATCATCCACAAACACTATCACGAATTTGTCCAAGTATGGGCGAAAAATCCTATTCATCAAATCCATGAATGCGGCATGCGCATTCGTTAGTCCAAATGGCATAACCAAAAATTCATAATGTCCATACCTCGAACGAAATGCCGTTTTGGGAACATCTTGCTCGGCTACCCTTAGTTGGTGGTAGCCACTCCTTAGATCGATTTTGGAGAAACTGATGCCGATGATAATTGGTCAAAAAGATCATCGATTCTTAGCAAGGGATACTTGTTCTTCACTGTCACTTTGTTAAGCATTCGGTAGTCGATGCACAACCTTAATGAGACATCCTTCTTCATGACAAATAGTACCGGTGCGCCTCATGGTGAGACGCTTGGCCTGATGAACCCCTTATTCAGGAGTTCTTGTAGTTGCATCTTCAGTTCATGCATCTCCACTGGAGCCATTCGGTAGGGCGGCTTTGAGATGGGAGTGGTCCCCGGAAGTAGTTCAATATTGAACTCAACTTCCCTTCTTGGAGGTAATCCCGCAATGTCTTCCGGAAAGACATCAGGATATTCTTTTATCACGTCCAAGGACTCCAGTGCCTTGGGTTGTGAATCCGTCTTGATGACGCTTGCCAAAAATCATCTTGCTCCCTTCTTGATCATCTTGCTTGCCTTAATGGCTGAGATGAGTATCTTGGCTTCCTTGGAGGGAATTCCCCTAATTATTGTAGGCTTTTCATGATGGCCACCTATACAAACTTTCTTTGCCTTACAATACATGTGAGCATCATTGTAAGATAATCAATCCATTCCTAAGATCACGTCATACTCTACCATGGGAAATAATATGAGGTCACTTGGAAAATTCTTGCGATCTATCTCTATGGGCACATTGGGGATATATCTTCTAGTGCCTACCATTCCGGTAGGGGTTACAATGTCTAGTTGACAAGGGGCAACCAGAGGCTTAACTTTTAGCATGCTTGCAAATGCATGAGAAATAAAAGGATGGGTTGCACCCGAATCAAATAGAACATTGGCATAGTGATCGACAATTAGAATATTACCTTAGATCACATCATTTTCTGGAGTGGCATCATCCACTTCCATGGCGAAGACTCTTGCTGGAGCTCTTGGTGGGTTTGCCACCATCTTCCCTTTGTCCTTGTTGCCCCCTTGTTTTGTGGGGCAGTCCTTTATGTAGTGACCCTCCTTGCCACATTGGAGACACGTCCCGGCCTTTATGCGACATTCTCCATAATGGTTCCTTCCACAATGTGGACATAAAGGCTTGATTGGTTCTATCTTCTTTGGTGAGTAATAAGGCCCCTTCCTTGTACTATTTCCTTGGGCCTTCCCTTCATACTTCTTGATAGTCTTCCCTTTAGTATCCTTTCTTTCTTGATATTTCCTTTCATGTTCAGCGGCGAGGTCCACCGCGTCTTTCATAGTGGTGCAGCGACCACTCATAACCCATGGTTGCAGTCTAGGATTCAGCCCATTGATGAATCTCTTTGTCCTTCGGAACTCATTCTCATTGAGCTCCACATACACACTCACAGTCATACTACCTTGGACAAGGTTGAGAAACTCATCCCTCTTCTTTTCCTTAACATGATCGGGAAAGAAGCGTGCCTCAAACGCCTCCACGAAACTTCCCCAACCAACTTCTTCTTCATTCTGGAAGGTAGTTTTCAAGAGTGCCTTCCACCATGCCTTAGCTTGTCCGCAAAGGCGATGCGTAGCATACATCACCTTGCGATCTTCGAGACAGCCCATGACTTTAAGAGTGTCCCCTATCTCCTCAACCCATGATTCGACTAAATCAGAGTCTCCTTCTCCATCAAACTTGGGAGGTTAGAGCCTTAGGAACCTCTCAATAGAATAGTCCGGTTCATTAGTCCTTTGGGCATTTTGTGCCGCCCGGATTAATCCATCAAGGAAGGTATTCCTTTCATGTTCCTCGTCAACGATAGCACATCTTGGAGGCATCTACATTCATAATCAAATAAACACAATATCATCATTAGCCTGAGTTAAACATGGAAGAACATGTACCTTTAGGTTCGGTGGCACCTCATGACGATTGCACATGGACTTCTTACTTAGACATTACACTTAGACATTTTAGCCAACCTACGGCTTACACATCCTAAAACCTATACATACGAGCCAAACTATGGCTCTGATACCAACTGTAACGCCCCCAAAATTTAGCCCTAATTTTTAAATTTTTGCCAAACCCTGGATGGCGTTACTTCGACTTTGACTTTGACCTAATTTCATAAAGCTTTGCAGCGGAAACATAATATATTAACTTAAGACATTAATCATCAATAACAGTGGAAGACTTCATGGATAATTAAAATAAAACCCAAGATAACATAATCTGGCCCATGGGCCTAGTAGGCTCTAACGTATACCTAACAATGGGTTCTTACAGCATAATGAGTTAAAGTAAAATACATGACTCCATGAGGCCCATAAGCCATACATAAATGACTCTTACAAGAGTTCATCAACATGACATAATATAAGTAAGATAACTTGGGCCGTAGCCCGACTCGTCCATGTGCAATGTCTTCGTCAAGAGGCCCTCACCGCCGAACCTAAGCCTCATCCATACCTGCATGGATCCATAGGGTGCAGGGGATTTCTCCCGTTAGAGTATGTTGAGGCCCATGCATGCTATGACCTTATAACATAATCTTTATATGTCATGGCATATGCATATCATCATCATGGAACATAAATCATATGCATGCTATGAGCTACTTATGCATACTACATGACATGTGATCATATCATCATGGCAATATAAGATAACAAGTAACATCATAATCTTTAAGTCTTGCATATTATAACTTATCATCATGCTAATGCATACCAAAATCTTGTCTTACTTTACTTTAGCATCTTTCATCATGTCATGATATGATGTGACAAGTGGACATTTACATGGCATCCTCATAGGTGCATACTTCATCATACTTGTTTAACATCTTTACTTTATGTCCCAAGTCATTCATCATTCATATTTTCATCTTTCATCTTTACCTAGAAACTTTTTTATCTTGTTTGATTGGGAAGACCATGTTGAAGCTCAAGGGAAAATGGTTATTTAGGCCAACATGTTGGGTTCGCGGGAGGCAAATAGAGACGCCACGCTTGGGATGGAACTCGCCTCTTGGTTCCGCGTAGGCCCAATAGAGACGCCACGCTTGGGGTGGAACTCGCCTCAACTCATTGAAATGCCACGCTTGGGGTGGAACTCGTTTCCCCGAGAAATGCCACGCTTGGGGTGGAACTCATTTCCCCTTTCCTTGATTGCAACAAGTCACCTTCACGCCAATCCGTCTTTTACTTGCTTTCATCAATACATAGAATCAGTCACACATGTTGCTTGTTTTAACCCTATTTAAGGTCATACATACTTCAAATCATACTAGGTGTGATCATTCAATCATAGCAAATCAGCCTCCAGAACGGACGACCGTTTTGGGTATCGGTCGACCGTTGGTAGGATATCGGTCGACCGGTCAGATCATCGGTCGACCATTATGGTCCATTCGGACGACCGAAATCAGACTTCGGTTCGTCCGCTAATCACAGAATGTGACACACTTCTATATCGGACGACCGTTATTAAATCGGTCGACCGCTCATGGGTTCTTCGGACGACCGAAAAGGGATTTCAGTTCTACCGCTAATCACAGAATGTCCCGACTGTTTTATCATCACATATCGGACGACCGCTTGTAAATCGGTCGACCGGTACTTGACTTTTCAGACGACCGAAACAAGGTGCTCGGACGTCCGCTAATCACATAATGTCCCGACCCTTCCAAAACGGGCGACCGTTATAGAACCGGTCGACCGTTGGACAGAGTTTTACACTACAATGGTCTCCAGAACGGTCGATCGATACATTATCGGTCGCCCGTTCTGGGCCGACAGATACACAACTTTTATATCACTCCATCCCAAATCTTTCATACATTGACATA
Organism: Pontederia crassipes; assembly: GCA_030549335.1. Taxonomy (NCBI): domain Eukaryota; kingdom Viridiplantae; phylum Streptophyta; class Magnoliopsida; order Commelinales; family Pontederiaceae; genus Pontederia; species Pontederia crassipes. Next base: position 32,797,660 of record CM060197.1, read on the forward strand.
TTGAACACATACATGATTCCAAACATCATATAGGACATTTCTAAGCATTCTTAGCATTTTAATCATGAATATCATAAGGTTCTCACATGAAGCATCTAATCATGCTAATTAAGTTCATACATGTACATAAGCATAAAACCATTTCATTTGAGCTAGCATAAGCAACAATGAACATCATATTTACAAACATGATTAGCATTATAACATAAAGCTTCATAAACATGACACATGCAAGCACTAATATGCATAAGCCCTAATCATCCACTTCAAGAACACAAGTTGGTTCTTCATGCCCTAATCCATTCACACAATCATTATTAGGGAGGTGATTAAGGGTTTGGATCCCCTCAACATACCTTAATAGCTAAGCTTAACTCTAATCTTCTTCCCTTAGCTTCAATCCACTCTTTCTCCTTCCTTGCTGCTGTCCACGTGTGCTAATGGGGGAAATAAGAGAGAGTGGAAAAAGTGAGAGAGAGTGAGTGTGCTAAGAGAGAGGTTAGAGAGTTTATTGTAGCTCAAATGGCCTCCTTCTTGTGCTGGCCGAGTAGAACTTAGGAGAGAGGTGAGGAGGAGTGTATGTGGATTACTGTAGCATGAAAATGGGTTTGGGATGGGGGAATGTCGGCTGGTAGGTGGGGTAGGTGAATTTAGGGCATTTGTTTATTGTTTTGGGTAGTGGGCTTTTGGGCCATATGTGGGAGTGGGTTTCACTTGCTTTGCTTTGCTTTCCTTTTTTTTTATTTATTCGGATGTTACACCCTCATTACGATGTCACTCCCGAACCGGAGGTAACCGCCGTGTCCCTCGGACCCCTTGGGAACCAAACAGTACGAGAAACGGCCGTCGGAGATGCCAGCAAGTTGCATGGCGAACGACTCGGGGCTGCCATTCATGCCTAGGATCCCAGCACTTTTGCCATTGACATGCTTCGTGTGGGCCTCGTGCGAGCAGCCAAACGCTAGTTTCGCGACCGACTGGTAGCCGCCGGGCCCCCCGGGCGACTGAAAGCTGAACGTCTCACGCGCGAGTGTGCCGCTTGAGGTACTCTTATCTTCGTAGTGCATATGATATACGCACTTGTTTGAGACGCAACTGTAACGGGGAGATTTACATAAGGGATCACCGCAGCGGACTTGGCGGTACGTCGGGGAACTCCTCGGATCAAAGAGTCGTCCTTCCTGGCTAAACTGGGGTTCGCAAGGGTCGCACTGGGTCCATGTGAGTGCACTCCCCGTGTCTAGCTCGAGGAAGTAGTCCTGCGCCTTCCCCGTCCTGATCTTTACGGAGACCATGTAGGATTTCCATATCTCCATGGGGGGGCACAGGTCTGTCCTGTCCAATGAGGATTCGGGCCACTGCGCGCGGGCGCGCGACTGCTCCAGTCGCCTCTTCAAGCGCTCATCATCGGTGAGGTTTTCGAATGAGTCCCGATGGATGAGTTTTAAGCTGAATCCAGCTGGTGTTTGATCGTCGTTGTTGGTGGTGGTGGTGGTGGTGGTGATAATGTTGGTGGTAACGGCGGCCGCAATGGTGGCCACCTGAATGGCATGGAAGCAGGAGAGGATAAAGAAAAGGTTGAGCGCAGGTGCCCCATTTGTAATTTGCACCATGTTTCAGTTGGTGTTTTATCAATTCGGATGGTGATTGCATAAGGCGAATCTCTGTATTTATAGGGGTAGTTCATGTTTCCATTTGAGAACCCCCAGCGCCATTTTTACTAAATCCTTTAAAATAGGGGACAAGATAGAGAACCATTTAATTAGGGAACACTAACATTTTATAATTTAATGGGCTCTTAATCTTAGCATATTGGGAGACTTTAAGCTGTAATAAATACTTTTAACTAGTGCAATTAGTTACATTAATTACTAATTGACAGTTGGTATATTAATTCTTTTAAAATTCTATTATTTCTTTACAACTATTATTTACTGCCTAATTTAATGGTCTATTTAAAATTCTATTATTTAATATGTAATTAATATTATCAGTTGTTGCAATTAGTATCGTTAATTACCCATAAAATAAAATCATTTCTTCTTATTTCTCATCAATTAAATAGCACTAATATCTTATCATTGTGAATCATTGAAGTGTAATAAATATTATTAATTATTGCAATTAGTAACATTAATTACCCATATAATAAAAATAATTTCTTCTTATCTTAAAAGGTCAGCATATTATGAGAAGTCATATTAAACTGGCACTAGCCATTTATTTTTAACAACACACTTTTAAAACCTGTAATTGAATAAACTCATAAAAGATTATACGAAACTTATCATTTTATTACTTTTCACTATTTGGTTTAAATTTATATATTTCTTTAAAAATAAGCAAGAGTATCCCATTTAACGACCAATTTAGCATCTTGTCATCCAAAAAACAATTAAGAATTTTGGAGCGATTTAAATGTAATTAATATTATTATTTCAAGATGAGACTTATTACATACACTACTAGAAAAACGCTGATTACCGATGGTCCGGACCATCGGTAATCAGTCCGAAAACCGTCGGTAACGCAATTACCGACGGTTTTTCAGTCGGAATCGATCCGTCGAAAAAACGCTCGTCGCAAACGGATTTGCGACGGTTGAAAAAAATTCGTCAAAAATATCGACGGTTCTGGCCGTCGGAACAATCCCCGGCGATTCGACCCGTCGAAATTTTTCGACGGTTGCAACCGTCGAAAAAATCCCCGGCGGTTCGAACTGTCGATATTTCCAACGGTTGCAACCGTCGGAAAAGGCCGGCGGTCCGAACCGTCGATATTTCCGACGGTTGCAACCGCCAGAAAAGGCCAGCGGTCCGAACCGTCGAAATTTCCGACGGTTGCAACCGCCGAAAAAGGCCGGCGGTTCGAGTCGTCACAACTTTTCGACGGTCACAACCGTCGAAACTTTGGACGGGTGTCGCAACCGTCTATCTTTTGACGGTCGCAACCGTCGCAAATAATTTTTTAAATATAAAAAAAATTAGCGGCCGGATAGGGCCGCGGCCAGATCGGGACGCGGCCAGCTCCGGCCGCGGCCGATCCGGCCGCAAGCCGGTCGATCCGGCCGCAAGCCGGTCGATCCGGCCGCTGGGGCCGGATCCACCGCCAGGCGGCCGGATCCGAACGCCCGACGGCCAGATCCGAACGCCCGGCGGCCGGATCCGAACGCCCGGCGGCCGAATCCGGCCGCTGGATTCCGGATCCGACGCCAGGCGGCCGGATCCGGCCGCCAGTCGGCCGATCGGTCGCTGGGGGCCGGATCCGAACGGCCACGGCCGGATCCGGCCGACAGCGGCCAATTTCGCCGGAGAGAGAGAGAGACGCCGGCGCGGAGCGGGAGAGAGAGAGGGTCGCCGGCGTCCGGCGCGAGAGAGGGTGCTCGCGGCCGGGAGAGAGAGAGAGGAGTGGAGGGAGGAGGGAGAGAGAGAAGAGGGAGGAGGAATATATATAAAGGAAAAGAGTGGAAAGAAAACGGGAAAAGGGAAAAAAAGAGCGGGATAACGAAATTTTAATTACCGACGGTTTCGACCGTCGAAAACGTAAATATTAAATATTTTTATAATTACCGACGATTGTGACCGTCGAAAATATATTTAGTTATATATAATGTTTATTTTTTATTTTACCGACGGTTTGAACCGTCGGTAATCGTTACCGACGGTCAAAACCGTCGGTAATTGCGACGGTTTGAACCGTTACTAGTTATATTAATAAAATACTTTTTATATGATATTATTATATATTTATCGACGGTTACGACCTTCGAAAATTGCGGCGGATTTTGCGACGGATGTATATCCGTCGGAAATATCGACGTTTCTAATCGTCAAATTAAATAATAATATAATAAATTATATAATTTTTTTTATTTCCGACGGTCGTGACCGTCGGAAAAACCGTCGAAAAAAATTAATAATAATATAAAAAATACATATAATTTTTTTATTTTTGACGGTCGTAACCGTCGGAAAAGTCGTCAAAAATTACGACGGATGGATATCCGTCGGAAATATCGACATTCTTAATCGTCGAAAAATTAAATAATAATATAAATTATTTCCGACGGTCATAACCATCGGAAACGGAACCGTCGAAAAATCCGTCGCAAATTGCGACGGATTTAGAACCATCGAAAATTATCCATCGGAAAATCGCGATTTTCTTGTAGTGATACCTATGTAATATGAGACATATTCAACGTGCCATTACAGAATTGGGATTGCAATCACAATTTATATTCTCACATTAATATGCCTCGTATATATATATTTGTATGGAAAATTAGAGTGAGTTGCAAGGAATTAATTATGGCAATAAGAATTGTGTGGACAAAGAGACACTTGTTTGTAAACATATTAATAGTGCTTATTTGTGAACCGCCATATCACGATCCAATGACATCCACATATATGAGTCACTTTTTGTCCCATGTAATCTTTGTCCCTGTTAATTATCTCAGCCAGTATAATACCAAATGCGCAGTTCAACGCTCCAGATCACATGAGATTCAACCCTCAATTTCAAAAGAAATTGAATCGGCTAGGACGCTGGAAAAGAGAGTCATCCTCTATAAACTGAATCGGCTAGCTAGGGCACCGAAATGCCTCTCAACTTCCTACTCTCACGGACGAAGGTGATCTCCCTCTCCCTATGCAATCTCTCTCACCCGCTATCCGATGAAGGCGATCTCCCCCTCCCTCTCTCGGACAAGTTACAACCCCTCCTGAGATCTCTCCTCATGTGTGATTGCACGACTTCCCTACGATTTGCCCTAGCAAACTCTGCTCAATTTCCCTATGATCTGCCCAAGGAAACGCCCCTCTTGATTTGCCTCTCGGACGATCTAATTCTCCCAGACGATGCTAGGTGAAAGGAAAGGTGTTCTATTGATTGACTTCCCTGCTATCTGCCCTAGCAAGGTTAGATGTTGCCTCTGTAGTGCTGCATGTTTTTGTGCTCTATATGTAATTTTGATAATGTTTACTTTCGTTATGTCACGAAATGGTTATAATGTTTTATATGTAATATTTATAATGTTTATTATATGAAAAGCATCTCAAGATGTGGTTCAAGATGTATATAGGAGATGCATACTAGTAAAAAGATTAATGAATTTATCACTTTAGAAGCGAAACATGTTATCGCAATTTCAAACATTTCTCATTTTTGTATATTGAATGATTTACTTTGAATGATAATTTTTATGTATATAATTTTATTATTAATATTTTCTTTTCATGATAGCTATGATATGCCTTTTACCGGGAGTATGACATGAAGCTGCTCAACTTACTATTACTGGGAGACTTCATGGTATATGTCTTTTACCATCTTCCATCGCGTTGTTGGTCCATCATCTAGTTTGGGTGATATTCCTCTATTGATTCCTTTAAGTGAATTACAAACTTTTGTTAGGAGGTACTTTCATTCTACACCACATGAATGACCTCCTATGAAACTGGTACATTAAAACAATAAAAATGGTAGTCTTTACTTTTCACATATGAATCTTTAATACCAAGAAACAAACATACATGTATTGCATATTTATTTAAATTGAAGAACTATCCAATTTTTTGACGTGCTGATGTATTATATCTTGTTCATTTATCAATCCCAATCAACTGAACTCCTTCCTCAAATATCCTCCTGACGTTCTCCTATTGCAAACAACCACAATTAAAATGTGACAATTAAAATCAGAATATTTATCTTACTAGAACACATGTAGGCCATTCTAAGCAAGTGGAGCATTACTTCACTACAAGAAAATTGTCGAACAGCGACGCGGATTAGCGTCACCAAACTACGCGACGCTAAATAGGCACTAATAGCGTCACAATAGCGCCGTCCTTGTGTCGACAAATGCAGACGCTGATTTTTCTCTCTATAGGGTCAACTTCGCGTCACATTAGCGTCAAAGAATGTCGATGCTAAATGAGGCACCACCGCGACGCTATTTCGGCGTTATTATCACGTGCCAAAATTAGAAAACGCGCGCCAGATGGTAGCGATGTATTGGCGTCACAAGTTGGCGACACTAAAATAGCGTCACCATGATCGAGATGTGAAATTGACGCTAAAATAAGAGGCAATATTAGCGTGGGCTTCTTGCGTTGTATTCACGTCGATATTTGCGACGCTATAGTAGCGTCAAAGGTTGGCGACGCTGAGTAAATGCTAGTTTGTGAACTTTTGGCAATATATGTTATATATTATATTGTATACTATGTTATTCTATACTATACTATAGTATACTATAGTATACTATACTATACTATACTATACTATACTATACAATACTATACTATACTATATAATATTATATTATACTATACCATACTATACTATATTATACTATACTACACTAAATTATATTATAGTATACATTATACTATATTATACATCATACTATACTATATTATTGTATTATATAATATATAAAAATTAATATACCATGCTATACATGCATTATACTCCAATTACCAAATTTCAAAATTAAAGGAATAGTGCTTTTTCTTTTTTCATGGGATTGAAATGGCAATTGCCAAAGATCCGACCGTCGGATCATCGCAAAAATTGTACCTCCTGTAGGTCACGACAACAAAAAAATTTCAATATTTTTTGGCAATTTTAGGAGACCAGAGGACAAAGTTGAAAACCTAGGAAAAAAAGGCTTCTAACAGTCTCCGACATGAGTCCTTTGAGAATATTCGAAACGAAAATTACATACTCATAGAGATCTTCACGAGCTGTCCACTCGCATAAGAATCATGGCGATCGAAGGTCGAAAGAAATTCAATAAAATGGCAATTGCCAAAGATCCGACCATCGGATCATCGCAAAAATTGTACCTCCTGTAGGTCACGACAACAAAAAAAATTCAATATTTTTTGGCAATTTTAGGTGACCAGAGGACAAAGTTGAAAACCTAGGAAAAAAAGGCTTTTAATAGTCTCCGACATGAGTCATTTGAGAATATTCGAAACGAAAATTACATACTCATAGAAATCTTCACGAGCTGTCCACTCGCATAAGAATCGTGGCGATCGAAGGTCGAAAGAAATTCAATAAAATGGGTAAAGTTTCATAATAGAAACGGTTGGTAGCCGTAGATCGGATTGTCACAAAAAAATAGGCGTTTCGAAGGGCTCGAGAATATTGGGTGGAGCAAACCTTTCACGTTTTACGTGTTTTAAGTTTTCTCCAATTCTCAAAATAGCTATTTTTTGTAATTATAAAAATTCTTCAAAAGTTCCGACCTCCCTAAGAAATCTAAAAATATGCGTTCTAAAAAATCGGACCTTTCGACAGTGCTCGAAACGGTCCCATTTAGTCAACATAGAGTTTTCAAATTTTTCTAAGAAATGTTTATTTTATTATAATTTTTCTATCCGAACTTAAAAAGAGTATTCATATTAAAGTTAATAACTTTAGGGTTTGGCATCGCATGTCTGCGACGCCAATGCGACGCGATGTTCTACTTTAACGTCGCGATGTTTGAGTCACTAATATGCAACGCTATTTGGCATACTTTATAATTATAGCATAGCGCCACATTAGCGACACTATAGCGTCGCCTATTTGCCGTCGTTAATGGACGATCTGTGTGCTCGTCACAAAACGTATCCCAACCGTTCTTTATTTTAATTCGATGCTTCGTAGCACAAATCTTGCTTTCAATCCTCCTCTTTTAATCCCTCCTCTCTCTTTCAATCCACCATTCCTCCTCTCTTTCAATCCATCATCCCTGATGCCCGTCCGTCACGCCTCAAACCCGGCCATCCACCACAGTGGTCGTCGTCGTCCGTAGTCATCCCAGTCATTCCGCCATCCCCTTCTCCCTCTGCCATCTGCCCCGATGACTCCGCCGCCACAACCACCACTACCCCACCCCCTTCATCCTCTGCCCCGATGACTTCACTGCCACGACCACTGCTACCCCACTCCTTCGTCCTTTGCCCCGATGACTCGTCCACCACGACCATCGCTACCCCACCCTTCGTCCTTTTGGCCACCACGACCACCGCTACCCCACCCCTTCACCTGACCCTCTGCCCCACCCACTTCGCCTCGCCCTCTGCCCCACCCCCTTCACGTCGACAAGGAGGCCCTCACACTTGAAGAGGAGAAATTGTCCACCTACGATCGCGTGCGCCAGGACATCCTCACACTCGAAGAGGAGAAGCAAGAGGTCGACGTTCAACACATCGGCTTTTGGAAGCGCATGCCCTACTCGAGTGGCTCGTCCGGATCGCTGAGGATGATTGAAATGAGGGACGCAAGAATGATTTAATTTGATGTAATTGTCATGTAATTTGACGTACAAGAATGATTATCTCATGGATATGTAATTTGATCTAATTTTATATAATGGAAATGTATATGTCATCTAATGTAATTTGATGGTGTAGCAATCGATGAATGTAATGTAAAAAGTAGCAATCGATGAATGTGCAAGGCAATGCGATTTCTTTTAATGAATATATGTAGTTAGTGTCTCCTTCGTGTCCACTACAAGAAAAGAGATCTTTAACGACCAACTATTAATGTCGAAACAAAAAATGGTTATTAAAAATAATCAATAGTGGCAAGAAAAAAATATGGACTTTATTAAACACATTATTAGCGAAAGAGAAAATTGCTCATCTTAAAAAAGTAAATTCCGATCGTTAAAAGTGATTATTAATGACCATTAAATTTTGTCGTCATTAATTATTTATAAATTAAGATCAAGTAGGCATGCAATTAATAATTTATTTGGCTAGAACTAAACATTTCCCTCCATTAATTTCTCAGGCAACATCAATTTTAAACAATAAATTAGTTTATGCATTTAATTAACTTAATTATGTGTGATAAAATCCAATAGAAAGAAAAAAAAATTGTTATAAAATCTAATAGAATTTCTCCCAAATTTTTATAAAATTGAATAGAAAAACCCAAATTATTAGTGTTTTATAATTTTAAATGCCATAAAATGATAGGAAAAATATGTATATAAAATACTTTAACATTCATAAATTAAATAAATAGAAAAGATGAACTATTAAAAAAATTACAATAGAAAGTTACACGTCTTGACCGAAATTGTCCAGTCTTCACTCTGATTTTAAGGGTTATTTAGGACCGTTTTATGACCGGTCGATGGTTTTAATGATCGGATTATTTTTTGTCGTTGATGACCAATAAAGACGGGATTACTAGCCATTGAAGATTATCAATGACATAAATATTTCTAACCATTAATGTATTCGACAACCAACTAAATGGTCCTTATATAGTTTTAACGATCGGATTATTTCTGATCGTTGAAGACTTTTAACGATAGGATTACTAGCCATTGAAGATTATCAACGACAAAGATATTTCTAACCATTAATGTATTCGATGACCAATTAAATGATTCTTATATAGTTTTAACGACCGGATTATTTCTGGCCGTGGATGACTTTTAACGGCCGACACCTTTAACTCGTCATTATTGACTTTTAACGACAGCAGCTATAACGATGGGTGACAACGGGAAATGCTAGTCGCTAATGAACAATAACGATCGAAATTTAAATATTAACGATCAGATTTTCCTTCTATAATGATGTGTTTTCTTGTAGTGGTCACAGTGGCGTCTCAGCGTTTAGCGCCACATAAGCGTCCGATCAGCATCTCAAAGTAGCGTCAATCCAGCGTCGAACTAGCATTGACACATTTAGCGCCGCTTTAGCGTCAAAGTAGAGATGCATATTAGCACTTCACGATGACATTTTTCGTGTCATAATAATGTCGCAATAGCGCCTCCATGCGACGGTAATAGCGTCAACAAACCTGTGGACGCGAAGTCGACGCCAATAGCGACCAAAATTTTGCGTCGCCAATCATGTAGCGCTAAGTCGACGCTAAGGCGTCACTATGCTCTTCAGCGCCAAGTTAGCGCCACATTAACGGCTATTATGCTGTGTCGCTAATCGCATTTTTTCTTGTAGTGCTTGTTAAAATCATAAAGTAAATGTTGTTTAAATTAAAACATTCCAAGATGTTGTTAAGGGAAGTGCATTAAAGTACTTTGGGAACAAAAAATTGCTAAGGTAATTTATTTCGTTGACCACTCAACTACTTATTATGATGAAGTAATTGTGAAGAGAACTACATCATAACTTAGGAACTAGTAATACCATAAATTATTTGTCGTATAGTTGAAAAATCATCCTTCAATTCAAAGAAACTGAGGCAAGGACCCAAAAATGAAATAACTAATATCTAAAAGGCTTGTTGTAACAACTAGAGGAAACTTGTATAGAAGAGAAAAAAACAACAATTGGAAACTTGTATAAAATAGTATTTCTGAATTTGCTTAGTTCTTGATTTTATGCTCACAATGGTACAAAACTATTATCAATTCTTGAAGATTTGAGAACAAAGATGGTCAAACAAAAAGCACATTCCGTATTATGCTTCAGTCAATGGCAGCTCTCACTTTATTAAAGCACAATAGTTTTTTTTCGATAAGGTAATACTAGCAGCTTGACTTGAAGATTATTCGACTTCCCTTGATGTTAGATAACATAACTTCCATCTCACCTGAAGATTAAGAATTCTTTTAGGGTAAAAGGGCATATTCTCCTTATTTTGGGCAAATTGTTCGCATAAGTTGAAAAGATTGCACAATATAAAATGCTTATTGAAACAAATAAAAATATAAATAACAATAGTGAATTATTGATATATAAATGAACTCGATTTATGTCATTTCCTTACTCCATATTTATTTGCTTTAAAGTAGTAATTTGTGTGTCATATATAGTTAGCTCAGGTTTCCATTAAAGTTTGTTCAAATGGTCCTTCTAAACGTTTTCTTTGAAATGATTTTTCAACTGATGGTCGCCCATATCCTTTTCCTGGATGATAATCTGATCTTGATGCAACACCCATAAATTTATCCACAACATCGCTAGAAGAAATGGGTGTGGGCTGAGTGTGATATGAAATGCATCTCTGTAAATTGTGAGTCTTTAAGCTGTAATAAATACTATTAATTATTGAAAATAGTACCATTATTTATCCATAAAATAAAAACATGTCTTCTTATCTTAAAAAGTCTTTATGTAATGTGAAGTCATTTAATAGACATGTTGGTCTTTTCTTTTTTCCAATACACTTTTAAAATGTGTAATTAAATAACTCATAAAATATGAAACTAAATGTCATTAACTACCTATGTAATAAAATTATCTCATTTATTGGCCATATTAAATAGAGTCACCATTGTTATTTATCTTTTTACTTAGTGTTTAAATTTATTAGAAAAAATCCACCAAATACCCAGCATTACCCTCTAACTTTATAATAAGACTACCCTACATCTTTTAACTTCTTTCATCAACTACCATTTCCACCTGTGATCGATGGTTTTCATCAACTACCTTTTCCATCTCCCTCTATTCTATTGTTGGTCTCCCCAACATCATTGTCGTCATGTTCACCCGCATACCTGACCCTCAAACTGACAAGTCCCTCTCGGCTCTCCTCTCCACCTACTACCACAACCATCGTTACGACGAAGTTGTGGATGCCTTCAATCGAGCATCATCTGAATTCAATATCATCCCCGGTCTCATCTCCCACAATGTCCTCCTATTGGCTCTTGCTGAAAAATGTGGTCTTGGATTCGCCCTTGAGGTGCTTGACGAAATGTAGAAGAAAGGTGTCTTGCCTGATATCATATAGGTTAGAGGCACTAATGTTCTGGCAACAGGAGGTCGTTCAGCCAAACACTTCTCTAGAACTAGTGGGAACATATAGGTCATGTCACCTAACAACGTTCTTGTTCTTTGCAAAATCATCCAAACACGCGTCATGAGCAAATATGTCACTTCCTAAAGTTCTGAGAAGTTATCTTAGCCAAACACTACATATATATGTGTCTACTTACGCAAAAGAATAAGTCTTTTAGTTGCACAATATATAGCAACCTAGATCGGTTGATCAACTTTGCAAATTTGTGTAGTTAGATTCCACAATTATGTCATATATTGGGCCAAAAGAATGGATCCATGGGTACACCCAAGTAAGATGATATTATATTATTCTATCTGATTGTATAGCATGATGACTATGTTAATATTATCTAGTCTTTAAAGATACGTGAGCTGCACACAATTTGCAGGTACAATGAGATCATCACTTGATGGTTGTTGAAGGTAGGATATTCACTACAACATTTTTAAGGATCTCCGAAGGTAGAATCTGTCAAAAATTCCATAAAATTCATCAAAATATTGATTTATCGATGGGACTCTGTCGAAACAACAACAACAACAAAGACGCCCTTCGAAAATTCCAACGGCCTGTGAGAACTTTCGAGTGATAGGCTCTTGTCAAAATTCCAACTCGAAGCACCCGTCGAAACATCCAAAGGCGCCACATGTAGCACCCCTTGGAACTTCCGAAGGAGTTTAAACCCGTCGAAAAACTTTTAAAAATATAAAAAATTGGCCGCCTACTATTGGATCTAGAAGCCAAGTGGCCGGATCCGGTTGTAGGCGGCTTAATCTAGTTGAGGTGGCTCATGTGCCTAGATCTGACTGTCAAGCACCCAGATCCGGCCGCAGACAGCTGATCTTGCTGAGAGAGAGAGAGAGAGATCCGATCACAACCGGGGGTCGCCGTTGTTGGAGCCACTGTGTCATCACTGGATCTGTGGTCGCCGGAGGCAAGAGACTGGGAGAGAGAGACAAGTAGAGAGGGTGAATGAGAGAGAGGGTGAACAAGAGAGAGTGGGAGAGAGAGGAAGATATAGGATTTTTAATATAATTTTAGTTATTGACGGGTCCATCCTTCAACGTTATCAATGGTAATTCCGAAGACATCACTCGTCGAAAAAATTAACATTAAAACATTACTCATATGCTTATATTATATTATAGTAATATAATATATTTTATTATAATTCAATTATCAATAGATCTAACTTCCGATATTACCGGCAGATGTCATTTTCGTTGATAATTCCGAAGGACAAGACTGACAATAATTTTAATATTAAAATTTCTCCAACCTCATTTACCCGTCTATCTCTTTTCCTCTCTCACTCCCTCTCTCTTTTCTCTCGTCTCTGTCTCTTTCTAATTTCCCTCTTCTCTCCTCTCCACACTCTCTCTCATTACAATATATATTATTATAAATACAATTACCGATGGATCTAACCTTCGAAATTATTGATGGACAAAAATTCCTCTATAATTTCAAAAGCTAGACATGTTTGAAATATTAATTAAGCTTATATTATATTATATATTATTTATTATAAATACATTTAATGAGGGTTCTAGCCTTCGAAATTATTGTTGAGCAAAAGTTCATCCGTAATTTCAAAGGATAAATCTGTTGAAAATATTAATCGTAAGCTTTCAGTTTATATATATATATATATATATATATATATATATATATATATATATAATTATTGACGGATCTAGCCTTCGGAATTACCGATGGACGACGTCCGAGACCCATCGAAAATATTAATATTTAAATATTAATCATAAGTTTATATTATATTATATATATTTTATTATATAATCATCAAAATCATTAATATTAAAATATTAATCATAATCTGATATTATATATATTTTATTGTAAATACAACCTTTAGAATTACTAATCCCATTAGATACATTAATATTCAAATATTAATTGTATGCTTATAATTTATTATATTATTATATATAGCATAAATATAATTATCGACATATCTAACCTTTAGAATTATTGATGAATGGACATTTGTCGATAATTTTGTAGACGACAGTCGTCCATAGAATACTGACAAATTCTATTGTCGGAGGTATTTTGCCCGTCAATGTTTTGGAAGGATATTTTTCTCCATTGTAAATGTCGTCGAAAAAAGCAAAGAATTTTAGCCCATCAAGAATTTTCAATCGAAAATGTGCAATTTTCTTGTGGCAATTGTAGTTAATTAGCATTTGTGGGCAGTACATCTATTATTAAAAAAGAAGAAGAAAATCGCAACACCCCAAAATTTAAATATATATATATATATATTTGTAATTAAAGAAACTCAAATTTTAATTATTTATTAGAGATAATTAAACTAATTTTTGGGATCAAATGGAACTTTAGTTAGATAAGAAATAAGAAAAGAAGAAAAATATATGTCCTCATAGGAAAAGAAATTGATGATTAGGGATTCACTTTCAAATTTGACTTTAATCGTGGGATTTAGTTGATAAAGAACTCCAAATGAGAGTTAAAATAGGTATTTTAAGTAAAAAATATTCAAAAGATAAATTATTATTATTTTATTAAAAAATTCATGAAAATAAAAGGATAAACAAGTTTTAGAAGAGTTTGATTAAAGGAAAAATAGTTAGACAATGAATAGGGATATAAATTGAAGTATGATTGAATTAGGACTTCTAATAAAATAAAATAATAATAAATTATTGCTTTATTTCATTTATCATTATTTAATAAATATAATAGTATTAATTATTTAATTTACAAAAAGACGAAAATTAGAAGAAAGGATAGAGTTTGATTGAAAGAAGAAAAGAAATATTGAATCCAAGTTAATCTAGGAGTTATGGTTAGCTTTAGATTAGAAATTTTAAAATTGAATTCCAAAATGATCATATGTTATAATGGACTCCTAATAAGGGTGACATTGAGAATGCTATGTTTAAAATATTCAGAAACTAAAACAATATTATTTTATTATTTTTAGTTCCAAAAAGTTTTGATTTAAAGATATTGATTAATTATTTGTTTCCAAAAAATTAGGAAAAATAAAAGATAAAATATGATTAAGAAATAGGATTAGAATTTCTACTTAAATTGGAACTTTGAGGTCTTTTTCCTATAAATGAAACCGAAGGTGCTTCTCACCTCTCTCCTCCTTTCATGCCTAAACTTTTACTCATTTTTTTGTCTTGTTTCTCTCTAATCGGTGCATATGTGTGACTGCTCCAACAGTGTTCACAATTTTTTTGCTCTGTCAAAAGACGCTCGAATCTTCGTCGAAAACCTCATCGTTTCTCAAAAATGTGCACAAATTCTCGGGTTTAAATAGTTCCGTCTGAACAAAGTACGTATAGATTTTGGATTCATTTTGGATGTCATTTTTCAATAAAAGGTTAAAGTGTAATAAAGGTAAAAGTATATTTTAAATTATTCTATTATCATGAATAAACTTCATAATATGTGATTTTGATGCCCGCAATCATGGCCAAAATTGAAGAAAAACTACTGAATCAAAACACGATCCGAGTTGACTAAAACCACTGGAATTATCGCAGTAGACTCGTGTATTGGACTTGTTAGTGGTGTATTCAATCGACTGGTTTTGACCCAACTTTTGGATTGTATTATGTGTCATCAAAAGACGGTAACATCGTCATTTAATAGATCAAAATTTTATTTGACGTTATTTGTATTATGTATCATTTAATGTTGAGTTAAATTGATTAATATTAAATTATCAAATTTATATAATTATTTTTTTTTCTATTATAAAATTTGAACCGTAAAATAGTCCATATAATATTTTCAAAAAAAAATTAAACTGATTTTTAATTTCCGCATTTCTCAACGCATTTCCTCCTAATATATTACATAATATATTTATTTATGCATTTTAAAAGCACGTATAATTAAAATGGCAACTTCAATAACATTTCCTCGATTATCGATATGTTACTTTTCTGTCTATTCTCTTTTTAATAAAATGATATTCATTTTGTCCAAAAATTGCAATTGTAAGTGAAAAGACGAGTCAAACTTATTTTCATAAAATAGCTAAAGCTTAAAATTTTTATTAATAAAATCAAAATATAATAACTTTATAACCTTGGAAAGCCAAAATAGTTCAAAAGACAAGTTTTTGCGACGGATTTTCCAATTGTTACGACCGTCATAAATGAAAATATTAAATTATATAATTTATTATATTATTATTTGATTTTTCGACGATTAGGAACGTCGATATTTCCGACGGATATCCATCCGTCGCAAAATCCGCCGCAATTTTCGACGGTCGGAATCGTCAGTAAATGTATAATAATACCGTATGTTATTAATATACGACGGTCTAAACCGTCACAATTACCGATGGTTTTGACCGTCGGTAATAATTATCGACTGTTCAAATCATTGGTAAAATAAAAAATAAACATTATTTATAACTTATTATTTTGTTGACGGTCACAACCGTCAGTAACTTTAAAAATAATTAATATCTACTTTTCTGATGGCCAGAGCCGTCGATAATTAAAATTTTGTTATCCCGCTTTTTTTTTCGTTTGCCCACTTTCTCTCATCTTCCCACCTATATATATATATATATATATATATATATATATATATGTATGTATGTATATAATACTCCAATTTTCTTTCCTTCTCTCCTCTCTCTCTTTCTCTCCCTCTCCCTCTCTCGGCCGGCGAGCCTCAGGCCGGACGTCAAGCGTCGACCTCCGGCGACCCTCTCCCGCCGACGTCTCTCTCTTCGCCAGCGTCTCCGATCGGGCCGCCCGCGGCTGGATCCGGCCCCCCGCGGCTGGATCCGCCCACGAGCGTTCGGATCCGGCACCCCGCGGCCGAATCCTCGAGCGTTCGGATCCGGCACCCCACGGCCGGATCCTCGGGCGTTCGAATCCGGCCCGCCGCGGGCATTCGGATTCGGTCCCCAGTGGCCGGATCTTGCCGTGGGCGGCGGCCGGATTTGGCCACGGCCCAATCCGACCGTTAATTTTTTTATTTTTAAAAAATTCTTTGTGAAGGTTGTGACCGCCGAAAGATCGACGGTTGCGACGACCGTCGAAAGTTTCGACAGTTGTGACCTTCGAAAATTTTCGACGGTTGGAACCGAAATTCCGGCGGTTGCAACCGTCGGAAACTTTCGACGGTTGGAACCGTCGGGACTTTTTCGACGGTTAGAACCGTAGGCCGAGATTTTTGGGGCGGTTAGAACCGTCGATATTTTCGACGAATTTTTTTCGACCGTCGCAAATAGATTTGCAACGAGCGTTTTTTCGACGGATCGATTCCGTCTGAAAAATTATCAGTAATTATATTATCGACGATTTTTGGGCTGATTACCGACGGTTTTGTAGTGGTCATCTCTCATTTTTGTTATTATTTTATATTTTATGTGCATTCCTTATTCCATTCTCTCTCCTAATTAGGGATGGCAACCGTCGCTGTTCGGGACGGGGGACACCATCCCCGCCCCGACCCCGACAACCCGTCTCCGCCCCCGACCCCGCCCCGAATCCTGGTTCGGAGGAAATTTTAACCCCCGCCCCGCCCCGCGGGGAATCCGAATCCCCGCGGAGGGGGGCGAGAGCGGCGGCGGGGGCGAGAGAACGGCGGCGAAAAGGGGCGAGAGAGCACGGCGGCGGGCGAGAGCACGACCGCGGCAGGCGAGGGCACGGCGGCGGCGGGCGAGGGCATGGCGGCGGCGGGCGAGAGCACGGCGGCGGCGGTCGAGAGCACGGCGGTGGGGGCGAGAGCGGCGGCGGTCGAGAGCGGCGGCGGGTCAAGAGACCGGCGGAGGGGGTGAGAGAGAGCCGGCGGGTGCGAGAGAGCGGCAGATCCGTGCGGATCTGGCCGTATCCGCGTCGGATGTAGCCGATCTCGAAGGCGGACGAAGAAGAAGAGAGAGAGGAGGGGGATATCGGATGCGGTAGATCCGTGCGGATCTGGCCGGATCCGAAGAAGAGAGAGAGAGGAGGGGGCGACTGCGCGGACGAAGAAGAGAGAGAGAGGAGGGGGCGACTGCGCAGACGAAGAAGAGAGGAAGAGAGAGAGAGAGGAGGGGCGACTGCGCGGACGAAGAAGAGAGAGAGAGGAGGGGGCGACTGCGCGGACGAAGAAGAGAGGAAGAGGGAGAGAGAGGAGGGGGCGACTGCGCGGACGAAGAAGAGAGGAAGAGAGAGAGAGGAGGGCTGCGGTCGAGATCAAAAAAGGAGAGGAGGGATGCATTATCGGGAAATCGGAGCCCCGACGGGGCGGGGGGAACTACCCCCGCCTCGATCCCTGAAAGAGGAGGCGGGGGCAGTTTGGCCCGCATCCCCGACCCCGCGGGGAAAAAATTCTCCGAAGATGGGCCCCGAACAGGGAATCTCCGTGGGGGTGGGGAATATTGCCACCCCTACTCCTAATAGCTTTCCCCTGTTATTATGATTACCATTTTCTCTCTTACGGTAATGTCTTCTTACATTCTGCATTTACTTTTCCTCTGCCTACATTATTGCCATGTATTCATTATTTGAATTTTTATGGACATCAGTTTTTCTTTCTTGGAAGATGAAGAGATTCTTAAAGAGTTTAGAAGGAGGATTGTTGTGTCCACAGCAACGGTGAAGGATTGGTTGCCATATCAGAATGCTTCATCCTGTATTTTTTGTTTCCATCTTCTTCGTGTTCTGCTTGCTCGACTCTCTCTCTCTACTTGCTACAAGAAGCCAATCCAGAACCATCTAAACAATTTTATTATCTAGATATTCCAATCGTTCTTCAATCAGTGACAGCTCTGTCTGCTTGGAGCTTAGATTTCATCGACAATTCCGTTCAACCCCGAATTGCATTCGAAGAGAGATTATATTGGTTGTGGAGCTGCTGCTGGAGTACATGGTGTTGGTGATGCACGTTCTACAGCAGCTATTGCACGATGTTCAAACTTGGCAAATGCGCTTCCTCATGCTCCGCAGCCTCCCCGTCATCGGGCCACCGCCGCACCCTAGGACAACGTCTTGATCTGCACTGCTATGTGTTCAAATTTTCATTTTTATGCGAAGATATCTTCTTGCATGTGAATTCAGATGTGATCATTTCAGATGAGTGATAGCATATTAGATTAGTTGAACTTTTCATTTTACCCACTCACATTTGTGATAGACATGTATCCTCATACTACTAGCGCTTGAACACTTCAAATGAGTGGTGAAAATCCTCTTATTCTCAATGCAGGCATTTAATTATGCTTTTCTATAAAAAAAAGTTTTCTTTTGGGCTAGAAGATTGCAAATTGTGATAGGTTGTGTCTTCTTATGATTGGCTTTTGACAACCATGTGAGAGATGACTCGGCAGGCTCTTAATGGATTTTCCCTATTATTATTACCATTTTCTCTCTTAAAGTAACGTCTTCTCCCATCCTGCATTTCCTTTTCCTCTCTGCCTTAATTATTGCCAATTCATTGTTTGAATTTTTATGGGCATCAGACTTTCTTTCTTGGAAGATGAAGAGACCCTTATAGACTTTAAAAGGAGGATTGCTCTATTTGGTATGTTAGATTCTTCACACCAGATCATGTGTATATGTTAAAATAGTATTCACACATCATGAGCTCAAAAGTATTTTTCACTCATTTTCCATGTTGATTTAGTGTCTGGTAGCTATTTCTATTGACATTTTAATTAGCATCATGGAGAATATCCTCAAATTATCTGTGGAAGTATGGAACTATTTTCTTAATTCTACAAATTTATCACAAACATCTCCATGGAACTATTTCCTTGGTTCTACAACTTAATTGAAGCCCAATTCAAATAAACATCCTCCAAGTTATTTGTGCAACTCTCTTAAGATTTATGTTGATGTAACTAAGATTTCCACCTATGAAGTCGGCAATTGCTTTTTGTTCAGACTTAGATCTTAATGAATCGAAGTTCCTTAACATATATAGTGTCTTCTTGTCCTAACCGATTTGATATGACAATTATAGTGGCTGAGGACCTTTTTAAGTGAGATGGACGACAAAGGAATTGAGCCTGATGTCACAAGCTACTCGATCATTCTTCATGTTTATAGCCGACCCCAAAAACTTGAGTTATCAGTGCATGAGTTTCGTTCCATGAAAAAGGATAACAGAATACAAAGAGTCAGCATATAATCTATATATAAAATAACTAATATATATAATTATTAATTTTGTTATGAAAAAAAATATTGTGATATAAAGAGTCAATATATAATTTATCAGCAATTAATTATGTTGTTAAAATTTTAATAAACAAATTAATGATGAGAATACCAAGTGTTTCTGCTAAAAAATAAAATTATGAAATATATGATACTAAATGATGAAAATACTAAAAAATATAGAAAATCAATGTATTAGTTTATATATCTTATCTAATTTTCTCCACTATTTCCTACATGTATTAACTCATTTACATGTACCCCATTCACTGATGAACATCCTACATTCCAATTTAGTGCTGGAATCTTTCACTGCTGAACCTCCTACATTCCAATTTAGTGCTGCAATATTTCATATTATTTACGTTTCCAATCCTATACCTTTAAAAATGGAGGAACCCTCCAACGATTGTGTATTGATGTCTCCCTCCGTCGCTCTTTCCCTTCTTCTCTCGCACTCCTCATTTACATCTCTCTCTCTCTCTCTCTCTCTCTCTCTCTCTCTCTCTCTCTCTCTCTCTCTCTCTTCCTCCCTCTGTGTATCTTGATGCAGGGTCATCTCCTGCTCCTTCCGCCCTCCCTTTGTTAGTATTTTTTCGATGGAGCTATTGCCAATGGTTGTTAAATATCGTCTGGTGTGATTCACTGCAAGTCCTCTTTCATGGCAATGTCGCGGTGTTCTTTAGTCGTCTTCCCTTCCTTTGCCGACGTTTCTTCTAGGGAGCTGTTGTCGACAACTGCTGCAATATCATCCGGTGCTATTCGCTACAGGTCCTCTTCCACGGCAAGGCCATAGTGTTCTTCAACCATCTTTTTCCTTCAAGTGTAGCTTCATGCGACGATTGTTTTTTCCTTCAAGTACAGCTCCAAGGATAGTCGACCACAACAACATCGTCGAGCTCCATGACAATCATGAGGTGAATTTCACAGCTTTACATTTCCCTCCACCTCCACCTTCTTTTTTTGTTCTTTTAGCAAAACTGAGTGAGAAGGAGATGGGCAACCGTAAAAGGAGGAGGAGGAACGGGAGAACGAGAGCGCCGAGCATGTGGCCGCCTCTGTGTCACGAACTATTTCCGGTCAATATCAAGGTCGTCGCTCAATTAAAGCCATTATATTTATATAATATTAAAGAATATGTGTACACACTGAGCTGATGATCGCATGGAATTAAGAGGACATGTTCATCGTCAAGCCAGACACCTCCTTCGTCATAACCAAGCGGGCGCTCGCAAAGGTGCTCAAGAACCCGTCGCTGAGGGAGCAGATGCTAGAGGAGTCCAACCTTCCAAAGCTCCTATACCTGTGAGGCCCTCATCAAGGAGGCGCTCCGATTGCACCTCTATTGGGGCTGCCACACTTGATGTACGAAGTGGGCGTACCACGTGTCGACAGGGGACGTGGCTACTGGTGAACATATGTGCGGTCGAGAGGGACCCAAGCATGTGGAAGGATCCCCTGCGCGACCCAGAGAGGTTCATGACACCAGGGAGCGAAGGTGGAACCCTTCAGGACGGACTTCGAGCTGCTGTCATTCGGGGCGGGGTGGAGGATGTGTGGGGATGCACCTGGTGACGACAATGGCACTGATGTTCGTGGGCATGCTGGTGCATGCGTTTGAGATAAGGCTCGCCGACGGCGAGGAGCTCAACATGGAGAAGTTTAGTATTTACCAAATAAAAAATAAAACGAATAACATTTTATTATATATACATATTATATTGAGTAATAAATAAAATTTACATGTAGTGGCATCAAAAAATTCATAGCAAGAGTATTAATTACAAGTAGAAAACATTATTTTGTGTTGTCTTTTTTCCATTTAGTCGACACAAATCACATATCAAAAGTATTACAGTTAAATTATATTTTGAGATATCAACTCGTGAAGGTTCTATGAGATCATTGTCGATGCCTCTAGCGACGTCGAAGATGGCAACCTTGCGCATCAGATGCAAAGCTTCGACATAGGAGGTAGGAGAAGCTGACATTGCGGCGCATAAAAACATAAAACTATTTTATTATACAATAATTAAAATAATATATTTTAAAATAATTTAATATTCTTAAAATAAAAGTATTATAAATTATTTTATTATGAAATATTTAATTGCGCGAAGTGCGAGGGCGTTTCTTAGTTATAGAATAAAATGTGGGTGTCCCTCTTGGACATTGTGTCTCCTATTTTCTAAAATTTTAAGAATTTATAATTTGATCATATACTTCTGATGTCATTAAAAAGAGAATTATTTTCATAAACCTCTCCTAAACTATTACGATTTTTTATATCTAACTCTAAATTATGAATTTATTTTTGTTGTTCTTAAACTATTGTGACTTTTTTATTTTAATTCTTCTGTTCACTTCTATTATATTTTCTATTATTTTTATTTTTTTATTTATGAAGAAACTAAATTAGCCCTCGTCACATAATGCATCAAATAACAAATATAAAAAAGAAAAAGAAAAAAAATTCTGGCAAAATTTGCGTCACCGGCAAGAAGGGAGGAAAGCTTTACTAGCGAGGAGAGAGAAAAAATTAAACCTTAAAAGAAAATAAGTTGATATGAAAAATCTACTCTAAAAGAAAGATAGAGGACTCGGGAGGGACACTGTGCTTTATTATATATTGTTATGCATGTGAATTTTCACTAGTTACATTCCTGCGTCCTCGACGCAATTCTCTGGAGCAAAAGATACTGCCCTCCGTTTAAGATCGAAGAGAAATCTTTTGTTCACCTGCTGAGGCTGCCCAATCACGCTGAAGGAACTGTGCTGCAACACGGTCCAGCAGATCATCTTGTATTCATCATAGGTGATGAACATTTCAGTGCCAGCAACCTCCAAGTTGGCCTGCTCAAAATGGAACGTCATGGATGGGAGGATGCTCTGCACGCCTTCTTGCAGAGGGAAGCACGTAAGCACTTTCCACTTTTCCAAAGGTTTCAAGTTGTTCCGCTTCATGTGCTCGAGCAGCGCTTGCTTGGCCTCAGAGAACGCCGGCGAGATGAGGTAGGTCATTTCCGCGCCGGTGTCGATCATGACGCCACCAGAGTTGTCGGCACGCAGGTCGAAGACACTCGGATCCAGATTCAAGCGCCGATCGCCCACGCTGACGCCGAGCAAGTGGAGGTAATAGTGCCCGCCGCGTGGAGATATCATCAACGGCGTACGCTGCACTTGTCCCCTCATTACGATGTCACTCCCGAACCGGAGGTAACCGGCGTGTCCCTCGAACCCCTTGGGAACCAAACAGTACGAGAAGCGGCCGTCAGAGATGCCACCGAGTTGCATGGCGAACGACTCGGGGCTGCCATTCATGCCTAGGATCCCAGCGCTTTTGCCGTCGACATGGTTCATGCGGGTCTCGTGCGAGCAGCCAAACGCTAGTTCCGCCACCGACTGGTAGCCGCCGGCCCCCCCGCTCGACTGAAAGCTAAATGTTTCACGCGAGAGTACGCCCCTAGAGATGCTCTCATCTTCGTAGTGCATATGATATACGCACCTGTTTGAGATGCAGTGGTAACGGGGAGCTTTACAC
The DNA here is from genome assembly GCA_030549335.1 of Pontederia crassipes. Taxonomy (NCBI): domain Eukaryota; kingdom Viridiplantae; phylum Streptophyta; class Magnoliopsida; order Commelinales; family Pontederiaceae; genus Pontederia; species Pontederia crassipes. The sequence continues at coordinate 32,821,147 of CM060197.1, forward strand.
AAGGGATCATCGCAGCGGACTTGGCGGTACGTCGGGGAACTTCTCGGATCGAAGAGTTGTCCTTCCTGGGGGAATTGGGGTTCGCAGGGTTTGCACTGCGTCCAAGTGAGTTCACTCCCCGTGTCTAGGTTGAGGAAGTAGTCCTGCGCGCCTTCCCCCGTCCCGATCTTTACGGATACCATGTAGGATTTACTGATCTCCATGGGGGGGCGAAGGGCTGTGACGTTCAATGAGGATTCAAGCCACTCCAGTCGCCCCTTCAAGCGCTCATCGTCGGTGAGGTTTGCAAGGGAGTCCCGATGGTTGAGTTTTAAGCTCAAACCAGTTAGTGTGCGATCGGTGGTGGTGGTGGTGGTGGTGGTGGTGGTGGTGGTGGTAGCGGCGGCGGCAATGGTGGCCACCTGAACGACATGGAAGCAGAAGAGGAAAAAGAAGAGGTTAATTTGCACCATGTCTCAGTTGGTGACTGTTCAAGGGACAGTGACTGCATAAGGTGACTCTCTGTATATAACCAGATCATGTCACCCAGTGCCATTTATTGAATCTTTTAAAAAAGGGAATAAGATAGAGAAGTATTTAACAATTAGGGAACATTAATATTTTGTATTTTAATTAACAAATTGGGAGTCATTAAACTGTAATAAGTACTATTAACCGTCCAATTAGTTTACTAATTCACAAATGGTATATGTAAAATTGGAATTTTTTTCTCTACATATTCAAGTTTTCGAATCATTCTAGGATCTTTTAAATTTTTATTATTTCTTAACAACTTGATATTACTGTCTCATTTAATGGCCTATTTAATATGTGATGAGGCATCATTAAAATGTAATTAATATTACCAGTTGTTGCGATTAGTATCATTAATTACCCATATAATAAAATCATTTCACTACAAGAAAAACTCCAATTTTCGACGATTTATTTTCGACGGGCGTAAATCCGTCTGAAGTACCAAAGGATTTTTCGGCGGATCGAAATATTCATTGAAATTATCGTCTGATAACTTTTCCACGGTTTTAGCCGTCTGAACTTGCGACGGTTGAAAATTCATCAAACTTTCCGTCGAAAGTTTCGATGATCGTAACCGTCGAAGATATTAAAATTGGGTGATCAGTTTCCATGCCGCTTTTTCGACGGTTCACGTATTCGTCGAAACTTCCAGTGGTCTTAGCCGTCGAAATCTCTTAACGTTAATGGGTTATCTATATTTTCACTTTCGACAGTTCTGACCGTCGAAAGTTGCGACGTTTCACGGAACCGTCGATATTTCGACGGTCGGACCCGTCGAAATGTTAACTCATTTTAATTATAATTTAAATGTTTTCAATTATTTTGACCGTCGAAAGGGAAGATTTATAATTTATATAATTCTATTCACTTGATATATAATATTATATATTTTGATGATTTGGAGAACCGTCGAATATTTCGACGGTTCGTTCAGCGATTTTGACCGTCTGAATTTGAATTAATATTTTATTATCTTTACCTACATTCCGACGGTTCCGACCCCACTATCACTATTTCGGTTTCCCTCCTTTCTACTCGATCGTGATCGATCTCCGACGGCGACCTCCGTTCGACGTCTCGGCATCCGCGCTCCATTGCCGCCTGCGCTCGCGACCCAGCCGTCGGCGCCTTTGATCTAGACCCGCCGCCGCCTGCAATGCGCACGCGACCCACCCGCCGCCAGCAGTTCGACCCGCCGCCGCCTCTGCAACCTCCGTCTCCGGCGTAGGTACGCTCCCAAGTCCCATCCTCCGGCTTATCTCCTAGCCTCCGCCCTCCGTCTTGCAATGCGCTCACGGCGGCCAGATCCACCCTCTGCGTGCGGCGGCCAAAACCGATCGCGGAGGCCTGATGCAGCCTTGCCCGACGGCCAGATCTGGCCATGGTGGTGGTTAGAACCGGTCGCGGAGGCCCGATCCGGCCGCGCGCGGTGGCTTGTTCTGGTCACGGCCAGATCTTTTCTTTTTTCAATTTTTGAAGTCTATAAGGAACTCATTATGTTCATCTTGATTGATAGAGATCATAAGCAGCAAAGTATTTAGCCGGTGATTCTTAGTCTTCTAAGTACATAATAATTTCATTATTAGCATGAATGAGGAGTGATATTTTAGTGGGATCTTATAAGTGCAAAAGAACATGTAGATCGAGTCCAATATGGATAATGCGTACATGCTTTCAGTTAGGATTTTAGTGCGAGAGAAATTATGTATTGAACCAAGTTGTACAAGCATAGAATTTTGGGGATCCATTTCACAATAGTAGTACTATCGACCGGTAACCAGAAGCTTCTTGTATGTTAATATATTTTAATTTTTTGTACAACACTTTGATTTCTTGCTTGAGGAGCTTTGTGAGGTTTCTCCTTTCGACAACTTTGAAAGTGTAAGAATGCAAAATTTGAGTGTATCATAAATTTGGTCTTTATATGTTTTGTTGTCTTATGTTTGATTTAAATGCAAGTTTTTGAAATTACTTTGTTGTCTCTGTCACTCCAAACGACGTAAGTTATTTATTTTTAAGTCATTACTATTTATATGTGTTGACAATATATGAATTCTATTTATTATAGTAGTTATTAAATACGTAATGTTTTTAAATTTCTTACTTTAGATTTCATTCATTAGTTCTTATTTGTTATTTTATAGTGCAAATATGATTACTTTTACTTAGTGTTTATCATGTTTGTGATTAGTTCTAATTAGTATTTATTTTTAATTCATATTAGTGTTAATGATATTTCTGATTAGTTATAATTATTGTTTATGATGTTTATTCGATATTTTATTTAAAGTTTAATATGTGAACCTTTGTAGTGTTTGTCAAATTTTGCCTTTTTTACACATAAATCCTTATTCTTCGTGTATGCCTCTTATTAAAAAATTTTGAATATTTAATTAGTATAACTTGCAAATAATGCAGATATTATGTCATACTTGAACGATCGTCGATGGATGTACAATAGAAATAATCCTTATTCATTTAGGGTAAGTGTTATTTTATGTCTCTCGAATCCTTATTCATTTTGTGATTCATCCATCGAATTTTATAATTTTGTATTTTTAAAGGTTTGTACCGTTGAAACCCGCGGCTGCCGTAGTTACTAACGATATAGGTATACTGATGCGTGGTTTACATGGAGGAAAGTTCCTTATGCCACAGACAGATGATATTTAATGAATTTCAGGTATCCTTAAAAGCCAACTTGGTCATTTAAATTTATCTTCATACTAATTTAAATACATGCAGGCTGATGTGTGGTGGGATCCCGAGCATATGGAACAAATGTGGAAAGCTTTTAATTCTCGGTGCTCAAAGAGATTGTCCGCGATGCTTTCGGAAGCTCGAGCTGCAGGAGAACAGCCCAATTGGATCCCCGAGACTATTTGCATCGAATTGCTATGAAAGTGGTCCACCGATGAGTACAAATCAAAAGTGCAAAAAAGTAAAAATAAGTCCAGAGTCCGACCAGGGAGCATGCTTGCATTCGGGTGGATGTGTATCCACGAGCACGATTGCCAAGAAAATGATAAAGTCTTTCAATATTGCGTAGACAAAATATTATACTTTATTTGACATTTTTAATTGTAGGAGAAAGAGACGGGTAGACCACCTACTCAGGACGAAATATTTCTTCGAACTCATCAAAAGAATAACAAATAATGGATTTCATCGTTTGCTCGGAAGACATATGTCTGTAAATCTACTTGCCTCTTATTTTTTTTTAAATTTATAGTAAATCTGTCATTATAAATAATATAGTTTATTTACATTTTTTTATTTCAAGAGGGTTACAAAACAAGAGAAGTCGAGCACATTATGCAAACCACGCAGGAGGGGACCACACCGCTGTCCCCAAAACAACTTTGGATGGACCACGTCGAGGTTAAGAAGGGTAGCATTTACAGCCTCGGATCTTCTATTAGTAGTGCAGATATTGGATATGATCGTAAATCGGTATCAGGTTCCTCTGGTCAAGGTATGCAACAAATGTTTGACTTGATCAGGCAAGAGACCAAGCAAGAGGTTATGCAGGAAATCAGAAAGCAGTTCGAAGAACGTGAGCATCGTGCAAAGAAAGAGATGAAGAAAATGATGCGTGACATGATGCGTGACGAATTCGACGACGAGGACGATTTAGTATTATAACTTGTTTGTGTTGTGTTGCGCTCAAACAAGGAGCTCCATGCTATCTCACTTCCCCTAGTTGATAAGATTCTGCAAATTTGTTCTACAAAACTCACTTTCTCTCCCTCCTCTTTGTGTTGTGCAATGATGAGGTGCCTTGCGAAAAGGTGGAATTGCAGGATATCAAGTTGTTGAGGTCAGACGGGAAGGCGAGACCACATCTTCTTGTGCCCATGTGTACCAAAGCTACTCGGGCTCTGAAATCCCGAGTCCATGTCTGACGTCGTCGTAATTATGCTTTTTCTTACCATCTGTTGGCTTGCTTATGGAATTGGACATTATGTGTTTGGATGATGTTGCATTTGTGTTGTGTTGGACAATTGTTATGTGTAGGATGTGTTATGATGTTATGATGTTTGGACAATTGTTATGATGTTACATTTGATTATTATGTTACATTTGGACATTTCTTATATTATGTGTTTGGACATTTAATTTCTGTCATTTTTTTAATGTTTTCGATGGTTCTAACCGTCGATGATCATCGATATGTATTTAATTTTTTCGATACTTATCAACGGTTTTAACCGTCCGTCCAAACTTATAGACGATCTTACCCATCGATAAGCATCGACGGTTATAACCGTCCAAAGTTAATGACGGTTTGAGCCGTCAATGACGGTTTGAGCCCTCGAAACTCAACGATTTTATCAACGGCTCAAACCGTCGATTTAAATTTTCGACGATTTGAAAACTGTCGATACATATCGACAGCTCAAATCGTCTTAAATCTTCAACGATCGACGGCCGCGCCCGCCAGCTGGACCGTCGAAGATGTCGACGGTTCAGATAAACCGTCGCAAATCATTTGCGATGCGTCATTTTCGCACGGACGCTATCCGTCGAAAAACGTCATTTCCGACGGTTCTCGACAAATTCCAAATGGTTCTGACCATCTGTAATTAGCTATTTTCTTGTAGTGTTTCTTCTTATTTCTCAACATTTAAATGGAACTATCATACAGTGACCTGTTTAATATACTATAATTTATAAGACTGTTAACAAATTGATAGTCATTTAAGTGTCATAAATATTATTAATTATTGAAATTAGTCACCATGATTACGCATATAATAAAAATCATTTCCTCTTATCTTAAAAGGTCAGAGAAGTCATTAAACTGACATTCGCCATTTCTTTTTATCAATACACTTTTTAAAACGTGTAATTAAATAAGTCATAAAAAGCTAAACTAAACTTATCCTTTTATTATGTTATCGCAATTTTCTTTGAATTTATTATTTCTTTAAAAATAAGTGACAGCATCTCATTTATGACCAATTTAACATTTGGTCATCTAAAAAACAATTAATAATTGGAGAGCCATTTAAATATAATTAATATTACTAATTATCATGATGAGTCTCATTAAATACGCATATAATATAAGGCATTCCTTTTTATAATAAAATGGAAGATAGTATCCCTTTTATGTGATGGAAAAGGAGAGGTTGATTAAGATGTGGATGGCTCACGGCTTTATTCCCGGCGATGGAAGATTAGAGGATAGAGGTCATGAGGTTTTTAACCAATATATGATCGAACCAATCATAAAGTAGTCTTGTATTTTATAAAGTCCAATCCAAGTCTTTGGAGTATTTGGTATGAGAACAATATAGATGGGAATTAGGAACAAAAAATATTTTTATGATAAAAGACAAATAGTGTTTAGATGCACCAGAAATAAAAGTGAAAATATTTTTATAATAAAAGACAAACAGTGTTCGAATACACTAGGAACAAAAGAAGAAACAAATATTATGTTGTCGTTTTAAAAAAAATATGATAGTTTGTTTGCATTTTTCAATACGGTTTTAAAATGTTGAAAAGTTGATTAGAATAAGTTGTTCTTAGGATGTTCGGATACAAAAATAGGAATAACCCTCTTGTTCTAACTCTTGTTTCCATATCAAACACTTCTGAAAGATGTTATGTCTTGGTCAATAATTAGGACACTATTTTACACACACTAAATTTAGAACATAAGGTCTCACTCTTCTTTCACAATTTTTTTATCTTTTAGATACTTTTTTAACATATATCATAATTTAGTTATTTAGTCAACATTTTATTAAATCTATTACATGATTTAATTTTAACACAAACACTTGGTATTATTATTATTATTATTGATATTTCTATTAAACATTTTAACATCATCGATAAAGTTTTACATATTGACTCTTTATATTCCATTATAATTTTTATTCATAATGAAAAATAATAATATATAAAAATGCGTCTTTAATTAGAAACACATAAATTATATGTTGACTTTTTATAATCCATTATGTTTTGTATAACACAAAATAATATTTAAATGCGTCTTTAATTAGTGTCTAAACAAATGGGTATATAAATTAACTCATTAAATTACATTATTTTTTATTAATAACCAAATTTTACAGTTAACAAAAGGAAAATGCATAAACAGATGGACGTTAAGTATTCATATTTCTATAATTAATTCTTTTTTGTAAATGGAATGAAGAAGTGAAAAATAGCAAGAAAAAGTGCATGTTTTCTCTTTAATATTTTAGCTAATATGTATATTTGTTTTTGAAGATAACAGTAAAATCTTATTTTGCTAAACATGGGCACAAAATCCTTTTCTTTCATAATTCTCACTATATTATATGTAATTTTTTAATTAAAAGTATTATTTATTACCAGCTGTATCATTAATTTGTTGCATCATTTAATTCTTTACTCTCACGTGACCTTTAGTATTCTCACTATATTTTTGCAGTAAAATTCTAAAATCATGGTTAAGTTTTCATGAATTACATGGTAAAACATTATATTTTTACTTATAACAAAAATTACCATATATAAACCTTAATTAATGTGTATGAAACCTTTAGCATCATGATTAAATATCCATTGAACTTTTACAATAAATTACATTTTTTCAGTCATAATATGTGCAAACTAATGGGCATTTATTTATTTATTTATTTATTTATTTATTTATTTATTTATTTATTTGTCTATCCTCTTTTTTTAACAAAATGAGATTTGTTTGCCCAAAAACTGCAATTGCAAGTGAAAAAAAATGACTCAAACTTATTTTCTGAAAATAAGTCAAGCTTAAACTTTTTTATCACGAAAATCAAATTATAAAAATTTTATAATTGCGACCAGCGCAAAATAGCACAGGACTTTATTATATATTATTATGCACGCTTACATATGCATTTTAATTTTCACTAGCTACATTTCTGCATCCTGGGCGCAATTCTCTGGAGCGAAAGATAACGTCCTCTGTTTGAGATCGAAGAGAAGCCTTATGTTCACCTGCTGGCTCTCCCCAATCATGGTGAAGGACTCGTGCGGCAACACGCTCCAGCAGATGGCGTTCTCTTCATTAATGGTGAAGAACATCTGGCTGCCGCTGACCTCCAAGTCGGCCTGCACGAAATGGAAGGTCATGGACGGGAGGATCCTCTCCACGCCATTCTGCAGCCGGAAGCACTTATTCCCGTACACCGAGTTCTTCACAAGTTTCATCTTGTTCCGCTTCATGTGCTCAACCATCGCCTTCTCGGCCAGATCGTACGCCGGCCTGATCATGACGGTCATTTCTGTGTCGGAGTCGAAAATGACGCCGCCAGAGTAGTCCGCATGCCGGGCGAAGACCCTCGGATTCAGCTGCAAGCGCTGGTCGCCCACGCTGACGTCGAGCAGGTTGAAGAAATAGTCCCCGCCGCCTGGTGGTATCACCATGGGCGTGCTCTGCACTTGTCCCCTCATTACGATGTCACTCCCGAACCGGAGGTAGCCGCTATGCTCCGCCAACTCCCTGGGAGGCAAACAGTACGAGAAGAGGCCGTCAGTGACGCCAGCAAGTTGCATGGCGAACGACTGGGGGCGGCCATTCATGCCGAGGATCCCAGCACTCTTGCCATTGACTTGGGCCATGCGGGTCTCGTGCGTGCAGCCAAACGCTAGATCCGACACCGACGTGTAGCCGCGGGGCCCCCCGGACGTCTGAAAGCTGAACGTTGCGCGCGAGAATGCGCCTTTAGCAAAGCTCTCATCCAGGTAGCGCATACGAAAGACGCACTTATTTGAGACGCAGCGGAAAAGGGGACCTTTGCACAAGGGATCGTCGCAGGGGACTTAGCGGTACGTCCGGGAGCTTCTCGGATCGAAGAGTGGTGCTTCCTGGGGGAATTGGGGTTCGCAGGGCGCGCACTGCATCCAGGTGAGTTCGCTCGCCGTGTCTAGCTCGAGGAAGTAGTCCGGCTGGCCGGACCCCGTCCCAATCTTTACGGCGACCAAGTAGGACCTCCAGAACTCCATGGGGGGGCGTATGTCTGTGGGGTTGAACGAGTATTCTCGCCATTGCGCGCGCGCGAGCGAGTGCTCCAGTCGTCTCTTCAAGCGCTCGTCGCCGGTGAGATTTGCAAAGGCGTCCCGATGGATGAGCTTTAAGCTGAATCCAGTTGGTGTGGGATCGTTGGCGGTGGTGGTGATGTTGTTGGTGGCGGCGGCAATGGTGGACAGATGGATGACATGGAAGCAGACGAAGGAAAGGAAAAGATTGAGTGCGTGTGCTCCGATCTTACTTTGCACCATGTTCACCTCGGAAACAGTTGGATTCGGATGGCGATTGCATAAGGTGAATCTACGCATATATGTCCGAATCGTTATCGGACTTCCAATGTCATTTATTAGATCTTTTAAAAATAGGGAACGAGGTGATGAGAATTTAATTAAGGAACATTAACATTTTTATCTTTTAGAAGGCTGTTAACAAATTGTGTCATTGAACTGTAATGTAATAAATATTATTAACTCTTGCAATTAATAGAATTAATTACTAATTCAGAGTTGGTAGATCATGTATATATAATTCGCGTTGTCCCTATAAGTTCGAGTTTCCAAATCATTGTCAGACCTCTAATGTCATTTATTAGATCTTTTAAATTTGTTTTTTTCTTAATGACTCTATATTACTGTCTCATTTAATGGCCTATTTAATATGTAATGTTGAGTCATTAACATGTAATTAATATTATCAATTGTTGCAGGTAGTACCATTACTTACCCATATAATAAAATCGTCTTATCATATAAGAACCAACTAAGAATCGAAGAGCCATTAAAATGTAATTAATATGATTAGTTATCAAGATGAGTTTCATTAAATACCAATATAATATGGGGCATATTTAACGTGCCATTACAATTTGTGATTGCAATCACAAATTGCGAGTCATTAAACTGCAAGATATATTATTAGTTATTGCGAGTAGTAACATTAATTACCCATATAATAAAAACATTTTTTCTTATCATAACAAGTCATTACGCAATGAGAAGTCATAGACTGATGGCCATTTCTTTTTTTCCAATACAGTTTTAAAATTGTAATTAAATAACTCATGAAACATTAAATAAACACCATTAACTACCTATGTAAATAAATTATCTCATTTGCTATTAATATTAAATACCATTAATTTTGAGTGACTATTGTAATTTATCTTTTTACTTAATTTTTAAATATTATTTGATGTGCTCGTGTCATGAGATCGTTTTCGCGTTTTCGCTTGTGCTGCATCTAATCATTATGATAGTCTAAAGAAGCTCTTTTGATGGAACGCAGAGGAAGTTTACTTTGTGACTTATTTCTTATTTCTTCGACACTTATTTCGAGTGAATGCTTTGGCAAAGCGAACTCCTACACGGAATGCTTAATCAAAAGATTCTTGACGTGTGAGTTGCCACCTCATACTTGAGATAAATGCACTAGTATTACAAGAGTTTTTAATTGATATTAAGAATAGAATGCTTGATTACAAATATTTTGGTTAATACAAGGCTGCTCACCCCTACTATTCACTAACTTCGAGTGGCAAATTGGCAACATATGGCTATGGTCGAGTGGACGTCCTTTGATGCAGCAGATTCGACGGACATATGGCCATGGTCGAGTCGACGTCCTTTGCATTGGGTGGTCTTGACCACCATTTATTATTATTTTTGCTTACATTTTAGCATTATTTAATATAAAAATATTACATAAAATTTATTTTAAAGCATAAAATATTTTTTATCAATATTTACATAATATTTGCATACTTAAAAAATTCTATTTAATTTATTAAAAAAGTCAATCAAATATATTATTTAAATTGAATAAATAATAAAATAAAAAAATAAAAACTTTATCTGAGGCATTGGGTCGGGTCAGGTCGACTCCGGTTAGGATTTTTCAATCCATACTCGACCCAACCCCCTTTTAGGTAACCCATACTCAACTTGTCCCTCCTTCGAGTTGGATCAAGTCAGGTCATTGAATCCACTGGGTCGAGCCACCCATATATACGACGTGGAGCATAAGCTCTAGGGATGCACCTTTTTAGTGTAGAAATTGTCCCATCATGCTAGCCTAACTTACAAAAGTGGGATAAAAAGAGAAAAAATACAATGAAAACTAAGGTAATTCAGTGGTTGACAAGCGCATTGCAAGGTGCCCGTGACCTTCGCCCCTACTTAAGATAGTGATGCCCTCGACGTTGCAGCTTCAAATTTTTCTATCTTATGCTTGAAGTACCACAATGCATCTACAGACTTTCAACTTGTGTCCATGGTCTTCTGCTTCATCAAACTAGATACTCCTTCCTCCAGTTTAGTCCTCGAACAACAAGCACATTTTCAACTTCATCCGTGATTTTATTTTATGGATTGCTGACGAAGCATGATTTGATACCACCACACTCGAGATCTTCAAAATCTTCTGCATATGGCTTAAGAAGGTTGACACGGAAGATGAGATGTTGATGCATTCAAAGTGGAGCTATAGCTTGTATGCCGCCTTACCTACCTTCTTTAGGATCTTGAGTGGGGCCTCATAATGCCTAATGATGTTTGTATCCAAATTCCTTCTACTTGCCGAAGATGCTGGAGTAGCTTCGCTAAGACGAAATCTCAGACATTGAAGTTGGCATTCTGTCGGCAGTGTTGCCACACTTCTTCATGTGCTTCACTGCCTTGTGTAAATGAGCTCGAGGCATGTCATTGTACTTCATGAAATTCCCTTGTGTAAATGTAATTGCATTAATCATTTCTTATTTAAGTGTGAATTGCTACGCCGTCGATAGGACAAGCATCCGGATCATCACATTTTGACGATCTTTTCACAAACTAGGTACCAGTGGATATTACACGAGGTGAGAACTTTAGTGTATATATCATTTATTTAGTTTAAGTCGGTATTACACTAATTATTTATCCTATACTAGGGTCTGTCGATCATCTCAGACCTTCTCAACCCACCTTAGATGCAACGGATGATTATTCCTCTTCGAGAATTTCACGATAATGAGGTGGTCATCATTAACAACATTGCTCGGGCACCGTAAGTTAAATAAGATTTATAAATTTTATTATCATTTTTCTTATAATTAGGAAATTAATTCTTCTTTGTAAATTATAGGACTACTTTCGTACTTGCTTCTACCGTGTGGGATGTCTCTTATCCTTGCCCACTTGCAGAAAGGGGCAGTATCGTGGAAAGAGGTCCCAATTCAAGTAAGGATGATGTCTTTTGCATGTTTACCGTATAATCACTTTTTTGTTTGATAATTTGTTTTATATTATTTTTAATTATTAACTTTCATAATATTTTTAGGAAGCAACTTAACCTCCAAAATTTTGCAAAAACCTCACGTCCATCGGCTTCAGTATTCGGATGCCTAATTTTGAATCCCTAAAGTAAGAAGTCGTAGGTAAGTTTACATTTGAATTATTTTTACTTTATTTGTAATTTTACAAAATCTAATATTTGATGTTGATTAAGGATAAATGAAGATTGGTAGAGAAAGTCTGAAAAAGCAAAGTTAATAGACTTTTGAAACCCGAAGCTCACATCCATATAGATGAGTCAATTCGATTTGATGAGCATTGGCGTCAGTAATGTATATACAAAAAGAATAAGAGCAGGAGGAAAAAGAAGGAGAAAAAAGTGGTCCTATCGATTTTGAATCTTATTGCAAAATATGAAACTTTGTTGCAAAAGGGGAAAGAAGGTGGTTATGTTGATTTTCATGCAGTCTATGCGGCCATGCATAAGAGAAGAAAGATCAATTACTTGGTCAAGTTCTAAGTCTTATTACATGTTTATTTGATTATTCATATTAGTTTAAATGATTTCTCGAATTTGCAATGTTTAAATTTTTTAAAATGCATATAATGAAAATATGGTCGAGAAGTATAGAAATGATCCTAATACTCAAGCACCAAGTAAGTATCTCGAAAATGATTTATATTTTTAATGTTATATAACACTTTGTATGATTATATAATTTATTTATTTTGTAGAAGACGCTGCAAGGGCATGACACGAGTTGGATACCTGAGGGGCCTAAGAACATTCGCTCAAATTTTTAGGAAGAGAGAAGGATATGTAGGTGGTCCATCTACTACGAATTCAAGTGTTGCACTTGAGCTGATGTTGGACAAAATCAAGGGACTTATTTCGGAGTAGCTTTCTCAGCATCTAGCTCCAATTTTGTATTCAGGTCATCGTCCAGTCGCAAATGCCACATCCAACTCTGTGACTAAATTCTAATCTCAATTATTGCATCCCTTAATTATGTTTAGCAATTCTAAAAAAATAAAATTGGCAAAACCTCCTCCCTTACTTATCTTGTGGTATTTGTCAACACATACAAAATATGCATATATATATTCATCAAAGTTTAATAAAAGTTATAACACATAGCATTCACATATTGTCACTATTCCCTCACAACCCATTTCACATATAACACCCCACATTATCAAATTTTATACAACCTTACAAAAAGTTTCTCATAAACCTAATTACAGCATCTTATGTTTATCACCACAAGAAAATTGAGATTTTTCGATGGGCAATTTTCAACAAAAAGAAATCCGTCACAATTTGCGACGGATAGGTATCCGTCGGAACTTCCGACGGTTACAACCGTCAAAAATAAAAATAATAAATTATGTAACGTATTATATTATTATTTTATTTTTTGATGATTAGGAATGTTGCAATTTTCGACGGATAGATATTTGTTGCACTTTTCGATGGTCTAGACCATCGATAAATAAAAAATAATATAATATAAGGAGTATTTTATTAATATAATTAGCGATAGTTCAAACCGTCACAATTTCTGACAGTCATGACCGTCGGTAAGTGAAAAATAATATAATATAAGGAGTCTTTTATTAATATAATTAGCGAAAGTCCATACCGTTAAAATTTTCGACGGTCTGGACTGCCGGTAAACTAAAAAGTAAATATTATATATATGTAAGTAGTATTTTATTATTATAATTAAATAATTTCCGAAAGTCTCGACCATCGATAACTTTAAAAATAATTAAATATTTGCTAACTTTAAGTATAATCAAAATAATATATTCATATATATCATAATAATATATATTTGCTAAGTTTTCGACGGCAATGGTTGTCAGTCATTAAATAATCTCTCTCTCTCTCTCTCTATCTCTCTCTCTCTCTCTCTCTCTCCAGCCCGGATCTAGCCACGGAGGGGGGGCGTTGTAAGATCGGCCGGCCACCTGGCGGCTGGAGGCCCGATCCAGCTGCTAGGAGGTCAGATCTGGCCGGTCGTGGTCAGATCTGGCCAGTCGTGGCCTTATCTGTTTGCCAAGCAGCCTGATCGATCGCCAGCCGGCTAATCTGGCCAGTCGTGGCCAGATCCGGTCGCCAAGCGGCCAATCCGTCAGCAGCCGACCTGATTTGGTCGGCCAGGCAGTCTGATCTGGCCGGCGATGGCGTGATCGACGCTAGACGGCCGGATCTTGCCACAGGCGGCCGGATCGGTTGCCTGGCGACCGGCTAATTTTTTTATATTTTAAAAATTCTTTGTGACGGTTGCGGCCATCGGAAACGTTCGACGGTTGCGACCGCCGGATCTTTTCGACAATTGCGACCATCAAAACTTTCGACGGTTGCGACGACCACCGAAAGTTTTGACGATTTTGACCGCGAAAACTTTTGACGGTTGCAAGGACCGCCAAAAGTTCGACGGTTGGGGCCGCCGGACATTTGGGATGGTGACAACCGTCGGAACTGCCATCAAATCTTCTCCAACCATCAAAAATCATTTTGCGACGATCATTTTTTTGACGGATCGGTTCCATCGAAAAACCCATCGAAAATCTTATTTTTCGACGGTTTCCGATTTAACCGTCTGTAATTAGCTTTTTTCTTGTAGTGTATATATTACATGCATGCTTCCATAAACAAAAGTGAAAGGGGAAATAAAAGTGCTTCAGCAGCTCGACCTCTTCTATATGCATTAAAACAAGCTCCGAGTTGTCTTAACTCGAATACTTATGAGTATCTGAAAAATTTAAAATGGGTATTGTGAGCAACAATCATTTTCTTAGTGAGTGAAATAAAAGTACAACATAGGGGAACAATATAAGTGAATATAACATTTAAATAACCACATTTTCCATACGAGAAAACATTTAAAGCATAACATATTAGCATGAATTGTCAAAGTACATGAACTTTCACATAAGTAAAAGTAAGGATATCATTATTTTTATAATTAAACTCCACACATGTCATCACACATATTCATCATTGGTCAATATATATCCCTCCATGATCATGTGTCATACAATTAAGTAGAAGCTTCATAGTAAAGAGACTCAGATACGCAGAGCAAATCATTAGTCAATATGTATCCCTTCATGATTGTGTGTCTTATAGTTAAGCAGAGCTTCGCAATCAAGAGTCTCGAATACACAGAGCAAATCATGGGTCAATACATATCCTTTCGTGGTTGTGTGTCACACAATCATAATTCTCAAATATGCAGAAGATATCATGAGTCAATACGTGCACGAAGAGCAGCCTCCAAATGGCAAAGACATCGATATACGCTCCAAAGGCTTCATGTATATCGAATGAAGTCCCAAAGACTTTTTTCATTTAGCATGCTCAATGTACACATGGAGTTTTATAATAGCAAAATGATGTATCACCATCATATATCAATATTAAGTAAACTTATTTTAAGTTTACAAGCATTATTCTCTGAAAATATTTTGATGTAAGAGATACTCCATCTCATATGAAATCTTTGAAACATATCATAAATATCTTTCTTAACTCAAGGTATATTTCAATAACAATATTAATAATAATCTTTGCTTGAAATAATATAAGTAACATATATCATTTTTCTATGTTGTAAATTACTCACTCACCTTGTACTTTATCACTTCAAGGAGTTTTACTAGATTTCCTCCCTTTCACTTGCAAATTGATGTTTTCCTACAAGTAATAATGTGTTTTTTTTACTTCCCAATTACAACAAAGTAATATGCAATGCATGCACATGATACATGAATGCTTATGCACCCTAAAATACATATAATCCTTTCTAATGCCAATTTTGAACTTCAGGTATTTTTGTTCATAGGCTATTTTACAATTGGAATTTCTCAATCTTCCATAACTTAACTAGGTGTTGTCTCCGGATTTCAGACTGAGTACTTGTCAATAAATAATTCATAACTTCTTAACCACATAGGCAAATCTTATAATTCTGAATACATTAGAAATTAGACTTATTAAGGTTTCAAATCCAAAAATATCATTAACTAATTCCAAGTGAGTAATTTATAAAATCCAAGACAATCTAACCTAAGGTTTGTGTCCTAGCAAACGGTGTGTCATTGAAAGATTAATTTATATATTTCTTCATACTTACCTATTTAATGAGATAATATTTTTTCTGAAAACTAGACTTCATTATTATGTTTTAGTAAAAGTTATAGAATTTCACTCCTTGTATAACCTTATAAAGAAAATAGTCAATTCAGGTCGTGATTTGTCCATGTTCTGGAATCTAATAGAATAATCACTATGAAATGAAAAATTCATTTCTCATATCCAAATAGGATAATTTAACCTATCACCAAACTCTTGGAATATCTAATTCATCATATCCAAATTTTAAATTCTAATTCACTCTATTCTAATTGTGCCCTAATTTACAAATTGAACGTGTATCATACTCGGGACAGGATGAGTGACCAGAGAAGATAAGTTCATAACTTCCTGTATTATTTTCTATTGTTATGAATGCTCGGATGTTATTTTCTATTGTGACGAATGTCTCGAATGCGTTATATAGATGCATTGTAAATTATATGAGGGAAGAGGGAATAATAGAGGTGTAATAGGAGGAAATAATTCGTATCACATTAACGCCCCATGCGCGTCGCAATAATTTAGCGTCAACTTAGCGCCACAATAGCGACGCCATATCAACTAGGTTCGTAATGAAATTTACGCTACAATAGTGTTGATTTACCGTCATAATTTAATGACATGGCGCCTAAATAGCGTCGCGCTCTAGAGACGCATTGGAGTCAACATAGCACTAGAGACAACAAGGAAATGGTGGTAAGAATAGAGTTCATGTCACATTGGCGTCGAGATAACATCATATCTTAGCAATGCATTGGCGTCACAAGGGTGTCGACATTTTTATCACCGCATTCATGTCATCGCAAAGTACCATTCCGCAACGCGAGATATAGCATCATCATAGCGTCTCAATAGTGCCAATGGCTGGTGCCATGGCGACGCTACCAGCTACCAGACATCGGTATCTCATCTTTGTGACGCCATGGTGATGATAAAGTGTAGCTATTATTTTTAGCGACGTGTTAGCATCGCATTTATAAGTCGCTATTCGACAACTTTCTTGTAGAACAAAATGACATATAGAACTTGCATTTGCTTCAAGTCTTTCATATATGCATTCTTTAACTTATACTATATATGTTTGGTAAGTTCAAATTCAAACCAGAAATACACAGGTGATGATATGAAAATGTACACTTATACCTAAGTACATCTTGTTTTATAAATACAATGATGGACATCCTTTTCTTCTTAAACCTATAAATAATGAAAGAATGAATCTTTTATGGAGCTTTCATGTCTTGTGTGACGGTCTTTAGGCTGAGGAAACTTTCACTTCATACCATTCAATATAAACTTGTTGCCTCCACAACCTTATCAAAAAAATTTCCACAAATATATAACCTTTAGGAAACAAAGAGCAATACATTGATATATACAACAACATGATCCTACTTTTTCGGTCATTAGCAAAAGGAAGTTTATGCATGGTGTAACTCTTTTTTTCATGGAAACAAAGTAATTATATCCTCATTCGTTGATGCAAACAATGATGTTGTTTCCTGAGACATATTGAAAGAACTTGATATCACCATGCTTTGATGTTATGAAACCTTATCAAATTCCTTATTTGCGTTTTGTTCATTTCAATATTGTTGGCTACAAGAAATATGCTTATTAGAGACACAAGAATGCATGTCTAAAGCGGTGCTAAATAGAATTAAGTAGTTTATTTTA
Organism: Pontederia crassipes; assembly: GCA_030549335.1. Taxonomy (NCBI): domain Eukaryota; kingdom Viridiplantae; phylum Streptophyta; class Magnoliopsida; order Commelinales; family Pontederiaceae; genus Pontederia; species Pontederia crassipes. Next base: position 32,838,767 of record CM060197.1, read on the forward strand.
TACATATATATATAATCAAATTCCTTATTTGTTTTTTGTTAAGCTAAAAAATTTTATTAATAAAACCAAATTATAAAAATTTGATAATTGCGCTCAGGCAAAATAGACAAGTAGTTTATTACATATTATTATGCATATATGCTTGCATAGTGGCATGCATATTAAACATTCACTAGTTACAGTCCTGCGTCCTCGGCGCAATTCTCTGGAGCAAAAGATAACGTCTTCTGTTTCAGATCGAAGAGAAACCTTGTGTTCACCTGCTGAAACTCCCCAATCAAGGTGTAGGATTCGTGCGGCGCCACGCTCCAGCAGATGACCTTGTATTCATTAATGGCGAAAAACATCTCGCTGCCGCCAACCTTCAAGTCGGCCCCCCTTCCAAAATGGAACGTCATGATCGGGAGGATCCTCTCCACGACATCTTGCAGCGGGAAGCACGTCTCCCCCTTCAGCTTCGACTTTTCCACAGGTTTCAATTTGTTCCGCTTCATGTGCTCAAGCAGTGCCTTCTTGGCCAGAGCGAACGCCGGCTTGATCATGAGGGTCATTCCGGAGTCGGAGTCGATAACGACGCCACCAGAGGATCTGATGGGAAAATCCGAGAACAAGTAGAGAAGATCACAGAGAGATTGCAGAAAAATAGAGGAGACACACGAAATTTACCCAGGTTCACCATTGAGATTAGGGCTACGTCCTGCAAAGAGGTTCCACTATATCGTTTAGGTTTACAGCCGCCACACAAAATTACATCAGAAATTAGGCTATTAATAGCCTCTCCAAACCGGGTTTAAAACCCAAACAAACAGAGAAAAAACCTAATCCGAGCCACACGGGCCGGCTAAACAAAAGCCCAAAACCCGTCTAGGTTTCGGGGGCGCTGCCCCCGAACCCCCGCCCGCTCACCGGCGAGCGGGACCGCCGTCGGGGGGCGGGGCCCCCCGAACCCCCCCTTTCGTTCGTACGCCAACAATATTGTTAATTGGGTAATACTCAGATTCTCCTAAGCTCACGTGAGCGAACCCGATGTGAGAAACAAGGGGCTCTGAAGTATTCACCAACTCTAACAGGATCCAGCCGCAAGCGCCGATCGCCCAGGCTGACGTCGAGCAAGCTCAAGTAATAGTCCCCACCGCCTGGTGGTATCACCATGGACGTGCTCTGCACTTGTCCCCTCATTACGATATCATTCCCGAACCGGAGGTAGCCGCTGTGCCCCTCCAACTCCCTGGGAGCCAAACAGTACGAGAAGCGGCCGTCAGTGATGCCACCAAGTTGCACGGCGAACGACTCGGAGCGGCCATTCATGCCTAGGATCCCAGCGCTCTTGCCATTGACGTGATTCATGAGGGTCCCGTGCGAGCAGCCAAACACTAGTTCCGACACCGGCGTGTAGCCGCCGGGCCCCCGGGTCGTCTGAAAACTGAAAGTTTCACGCGAGAGTACGCCACTAACAGAGCTCTCATCTCCGTAGCGCATATCATAAACGCAATTATTGGAGAAGCAGCGGTAATCAGGAGCTTTACACATGGGATCATCGCAGGGGATTTGGCGGTACGTCGGGGAACTTCTCGGATCGAAGAGCGGTCCTTCCTGGCGGAATTGGGGTTCGCAGGGTTTGCACTGGGTCCAGGTGAGTTCACTCGCCGTGTCTAGCTCGAGGAAGTACTCCTGCGCGCCTTCTCCCGTCCCGATCTTTACGGCGACCATGTAGGATCTCCAGTACTCCATGGGGGGGCGTATGTCTGTGGTGTCGAACGAGGATTCGCGCCACTGCACGCGCGCGTGCGAGTGCTCCAGTCGCCTCTTCAAGCGCTCGTCGTCCGTGAGGTTTGCAAAGGCGTCCCGATGGATGAGCTTTAAGCTAAATCCAGTTGGTGTGGGACCGTTGGTGGTGGTGGTGGTGGTGTTGGTGTCGGCGGCAATGGTCGCCACCTGAATGACATTGACGCACACGAGGGAAAAGAAAAGATTGAGTACGTGTGCTCCGATTTTACTTTGCACCATGTTCGCGTTGGTGACAGTTCGATTCGGATGGTGGTTGCATAAGGTGAATCTATGTATTTAGAGAGAGAAGAGAGAGAGTTCAGGCCATTTATTGTATAGGAACTAGATGAGGAGTATAAGCATTTAATTAGGGAACATTAACATTTTATCTTTCAGAAGGGTGTTAACAAATTGTGAGTCATTAACAATGTTATTAAAATCAAACCGAATCGGACGGTTCCAGTTCCATCACAAACCGGTGATTGGTCTAGTCCGATTTCAAAGCAAAATCGAATTGATTGTTTGATTGGACAAAATTTGGTTCAATCGGTATGAAGCGATGAACTGGTGAATGGGAAGAAACTCGGTTTAATTTTAAAAATGTGAAAAATGTTAAAAACCACTAAAAGACGAAAAGAGGAAAAAAATAAAACAAAATGAATCAAGAAAAACAGACTTAATTAGAGAATTAATGAAAAGAGATGAAGAAAGGTAAAATAAGGAAAATAAAGTAAATGAAGGGAGAGAAAGAAAGGTAAAAGAAGAAAATAAAATAAATGAAGAGAGAGAGGAAGGAATGGAAAAATGAAAATAAAATAATAATGAGAAGATTAATGGAGTGATTTAAGACAATAATAAATTAATATATTGCTAATAACATTAAATGATAAAGCATAGAGAATTAATGGAGAGAGAGGAAGAAATGAAAAAAAAAGTAAAATGAATAAAGAGAAAGGAAGAAATAGAAAAAAAAAAGAAAGGTAATTAAAAATAAAACATAATAGTCATTTATGGTAAAAAAAGTATTTAACATATTAATTAGTAGCATTTACTGATAAATAAAAATTTAATAATAATCAATCAATATAAATATTAAAAAATTGGAAGTAATTATCTTATCAATAATAATATTTTAATATATATAATATGTTAGTATTTTAATTTTAGTAGGTTACTAACTTTTTATATATAATATAATATTTGTTATGTATATATTTTTAATATTATGAACCCAATTGAACCGATTCAACCACGGCTCAATTGACGTCCGATTTGATTACCGGTCTGCTTATAAAACATTGGTTATTAAATTGTAATGTAATGAATATTATTAATTACTAATTCACGGTTGGTGTATATATAATTCGCGTTTTTTTTCTATATATTCAAGTTTCCAAATCGTTCTCAGACGTGCCATTTATTAGATCTTTTAAAATTTTAATTTTTTTTTCCTAACAACTAGATAACACTGTCTCGTGTAATGGCCTGTTTAATGCGCAATGCGGACTCATTAAACTGAAAATTAATAATACCAGTTGTTGCAATTAGTATCATTAATTACCCATATAATAAAACCATGTCTTCTTATTTCTCGACAATTAAATAGCGTTATCACATTTGTCACTGCCAACAAATTGTGAGTCATTGAAGTGTAATAAATATTATTAGCTATTGTAATTAGTAGCATTAATTTCCTATATACTAAAAAAACATTTTTCCTTATCTTAAAAGGTCAGTTTGTAATGAGAAGTCATTAAACTGACGCTCTCGACATTTCTTTTTACCAATACGTACACTTTTAAAACGTGAAATTAAATAAGTCACAAAAAATTAAAAACTAAACTTAAACTTTTATTATGTTTATCACTATTTGGTCTATATTATTAGTTATTGCAAGTAGTAACATTAATTACCCATATAATAATGAAACATTTCTTCTTATCTAATGCGTGCAAATTAAGCGCTAATATACTAGTAAGTATAATAGATCGTATTAAGTAATAAAGAGTGAATAGAGTCGAACCCATGAGGACTAATCTAGATTCTTATTTTTTCGACTTAAGTTTATTAATTGAGAGAATAACAAGAATTGATTTAAAATAAAAGTGATTCAGAATTGATGACAATATGAGATAATGACGCTCTTAATAATGTGAGAGAAAGTAAAGTTTAGACTTCGAATGTCTATCATATTCTCTTAATTAACAATTAATCAAATACAGACTTTTTGTAAAAAATAAACGGATAAAAGGTATAAGACTCAAAAGCTTGAGGACCTAACTACCCTAGCAAAGAATATAATCAAAGCACATTGAAAACTTAATCTTCATTAATATATTCTGAATTAAGATGCGTTAATATGAACGGTTGCTTAAAGTAAAGGATTCAAAAATTTGAGAACCTAACTATCTTAAATAGAAGTAAAATTAAAGATGTCAAAAACTCGTTCAACTTCGATCTACTTTATCTAAGATGTCTTAAGTTGCAAACCTCCGTTTAATGATACAATTGTTAGCAATTAAAACTAATTTACTAACAAAAATATCAAAATAATAGAACTCGGCCCGGGTCAAAAGGAACTCAGCCCGGGCTGACACAAAAGTTTCTCTTCGTCAGAAATAATGAAGGAACCCGGCCCGGGTTGTATCCGACTCGGCCCAAGTTTTTCACAGAGAAGAATATGATCAATTTTGCCTTGCAGGAATTATGTGAAATTATATGAAATTAATGCAAGAAATTAATAAACTCAAATTAAACACGAAATTCACATCATAACCATGTTCTCAGAAGTCTAATCAATAAAATATATTAAGAGAAAATCAAGGTTCAACGTAATCTTCCTCTAACAATTAAATTAATCCATAATCGAAAAAATTAACATCAAATTCGAGGGAGAAAGTATAAAATAAAGATTACAAATTATGAATCAAACTCCCAAGATGTGGTGGACGTCTTTGGAACAAGCTTTGGCCGAAACTATGCTCCAAACGATCGCCCGAAACCACGAAATCTCTATTTCTTCGATTGATTTGTAGTGGCGAGTAGTAGAACTTCGTCTCTCATTTTTGGTGCGGATAGAGCTTCAAACTCCGAGATTGCCTGCTCCTTGGCTTCGTGGTACATCCATATTTATAGGGGTGGCGGCCTTCTAGGGTTCCGAGTTGAAATCGCGATTTAAATTCAAGTTAAAGTCGGTCGAAAAATCACGTGATATGCTAGTTTGGCTGATTTGTACTAACCCGGGTCGGGTCTGTTCTAACTCGGGTCGGGTTCTGTTCAGATTTTATTTTCGAGTAGAAATCGATTCGAATTCGATTTTTAACATCAACCTGGTTCGGGTATGATTCCAGCCCAGCCTAGGTACTATTTGAACTCAATCATATGTGCTCTTTGTGCTCCGTTTTGCGTCCTTTTTTATCTAATCGCTTTGCACCTTCAAAATGATGATCCTGAGAATAAAATCAAATATAAGTGGGTAGCTTTGGACTAAAAATAAATTAAGAAAATAAATAAGAAAATAGATGCATGCAATGGTAAAAAATACGAAAATTAACCTAAATAATGCATGTAAAACATGTATGAAAATGCATACATCATTATCATAAAAAGTCATTATGTAATGAGAAGTCAATAAACTGAAGATCATTTCTTTTTTCCGATACAGATCTAGACTTAAAATATGTAATTAAATAACTCATTAATTAAACAATAAACTAAATGTCATTAACTACTTATGTAAACAAGTTATCTCATTTACTATTTATATTAAATACCATTGACAATTATGAGCCACAGTTGTAATTTATCTTTTTACTTATTTTTAAATATTATTAGATGTGCTCGTGTCACGGGGTCGTGAAAATGTCGTAGGGTCATTTTCGCTTGCGATTGACTTGTGCGTCGTCTAAACATTCTGATAGTTTAGACAAAGTCTTTTGGTTGAACGTAGCAGAAGTATTTTGTAGCTTGTCAAATGTCACAATTTTTTAGGATGCTTATTTCGAACGAATGTTTCGATGAAAGCGTTTGTGAGCAAATAGATGCCTATGTGGAACACTTATCCGAAAGGGTTAAATGACATAGTCAATCTTTGTCATAAAATTTTATCATCATGCTTGCTTTGGCGAGAGTTTCTTCTGTGTCTCAACGTAGTTGGTCGTGGCATTGTCTATCTTGATGAGGAACCGCACTTGTACCCGTAGTGCCACTTTGTGTTGTTGAGCTTGCATCTTTCGAATGTCTGATCATCTCTTTATTGTACCCTTAATCACTACAATTTCCACGAATCCTATGTAAGAATTAGATATATTTAAATGTTTTTATACCATTTTTCAGGGGAAAAGTTGAATGAGTAAAAGGAGAACTAACAACTTTTCAAAATTCAAATGATGATAGGAAAACTAACAAAAGGAGGCCGAGAAAGAGGGCATAGGGGGGATGGTCAGCCGGGGGAAGCAAAGAGGAAGGACTTGGCCAAGGAGGAGAAAATGAAGAACTAAAGAGATTTTTTTTATTCCCTTGGGATGAGACTCTGTTAATGCTTATTACTGTTCTGATTTTCTGACATTATTATTTTGATTCCTCGCTTTGTATTTACGTGATGCATAGCCGTAAGAATTTCTAACTGGTTTTAAAAGGATCGAGAGATCGACTGTTTTGGGTTTAAGCTAATTTCACCCGAGAGGAGAACTTAGTTATATCAATTGCTGTGCTTTTTCGTGAATTGTTGATCTGTATTTATTAAAAGGATCGAGAGATCCATTATACCAATTGTTATGAGATGAGAATCCTTGCAATCGTGTGAGGAACAAATCCTATATTTCTAATTGCTTGATTAAGATTAAGAGCCTTAATTATAAAAAGATCGAGAGACTACATTTGACCTAATTAAAGATGAGAGTCTTATTAATCGGTAGTCTTAATCATCGGTTAGAACCCTTGCTATTCTCGATCTCTATTTGTATATATCGTTAGAATAGAAGGGAATCCAGAACTTAGTAAATCAGATAGAGTTATTGTCATAGCATTAACTAGTCCATTCCAAGGAAATCTCTTCTTCCAATTGCTCAAAATCCTTTCTCACATTCCTTTATTATTCCTAATTCTTGTTCGTTTCTCTTTATGCTTACTTCTTTTATAATTTCATGACAACTTTCGGATATAACTGGAGAAAGTAATTAGTCTAAATCAACGGGATTACGACACTCAGGGTTTCTACTCGACCTGTGCACTTGCAGCTACGTGAACTCTTGAGTAAAATTTAAATTGTGACTAGATTTATTTCTTATACGAAATCCATAATTCTGCGACTACGTTTAGTTCACGTCAATGTCACGGGATGTCCATCTTGCATAAGGACTCATTTGATTCTTCTATGTCTCAAAGTAGTTGGTCGTGGCATTGTCTATCTTGATACGGAACCGCACACGTACCCATAGTGCCACTATGTGTTGTTGAGCTTGCATCTTTCGAACATCAGGGGATGTCCATCTTGCATAAGAACTCATCTGATAGCATAGTCAAAGGCATATGTCTATACCTCATAAGACTTACTGTAGTTCGATAAGATCGATTCCTCCGTCATGTCCCACTTTAAGGTGTCAAATGTCTACTAGAAAATAGGCATCCTTTCTCACTTTTTAATCTTCTAGAGAAGGTTCGTCCAAAGGAGTCATCACATGAGAATACCCCTTAATGAATCATCCATAATAGTTTGTCAAGTCAAGAAATGAACATAGATCAGGAACCCGCTTGGATGATTCCCACTCCATGATGGCTCACATGGTAATACACTTTGTAATAATTTGCAAGGTCGAGGAACAAATGTAGATTGGGAAACCCCTTGGGCGATTCTCACTCCATGATGACTCGAATCTTCACTTTATCCATGTTGATCTTCCCACCTCTGGCGACATGTCATAAGAAGTGCTTTCGATTGAGCGAAGGCACATTTCCTTGCATCACATATAGCTGATTCTGCTAGAGCACTTCGAACACTTGTCGGATGTGTTTGATATGCTCCTCCAAGGTGTAACTATATATCATGATTCCAACGAGCTAGACAACCACAAAACTATCATGAAAGGACGGCAATGCCTTATTCATCAAAATACATATGGTTATGGAGGCATGGTGAGGCAGAAAGACATCGCGAGAAACTCGATGAGCCATTGTGATGCACATTTTCTTCTACATATATTCATCAACAATTTGAACCCATTAGTAGTCCAAACAAAGATGCAACTCGGTAAACCATCTTGCTTCACCAAGTTGATCAAGCAAATCCATCATGAGAGGTATGGGATACTTATTTTTTACTGTAAGCTTGTATAGCATCTAATAATTGATGTACATCCAAAGGGATTCAACATTCTTACTCGAACAAAGAATTGGGACGCAATATATTGATGGCTAAACATACATTACATCCAGTACTTTAGTTAGTTGCTTTAAACTACAGCAAGTTTCATAGGGACGAACCGATAGGGGAGTCCATATGGTGTCTTCGATCCTAAGAGCAAGTCGAGAACATAGTCCACTATACACTTCATAGGCAACCACTTTGGCAGGTCGAGGGGCATGACATCTGCAAAACTCTCAAGAGTCTTGAGAACTTTGAGAGGCACTAGAGTGGAGGGCCTCAGATCTTTTAAGATGTCAATTGTCAGGAAGGTATAGTTTTGTTTTTGCAACCCCTTCGTCAATTACATGATCTTGACAAAGAAGATCTTTTGGTTTGAAACTTCGTCTGACCTTACAGTAACATTGTAATGTCCCTAAGGATCAAAGATGATCAATGAGTTGGTAAGTGATATGACCTGAGATGTGTCGCAAGAAGAGAATGCCCACACCTACTTTGTAGTCTATCCATGGGTGCCACTATCGCATCCAAGCTTCCTAACAATTTGTCGGTACAAAGTCGGTACAAAACTTCACTCCAGGATGAATTCTTATGGTCATTATAAACTTCGCATTGATAGTTTGGAACATGGCTGAAGTCTTTTGTAGTGGTATCTTCAACTTCTTAGTGGCTATTTCTGACACGAACAACTCTGATGCTTCTATATCGATAAGGGCGTTTGAAGATTTGCCCATTCAACTCAATATCGGAAAAGAGCTAAGATTCTTTATAGGTATTGATGGTGCTAGGAACGAGTTAAGATACACCTCCTCCTTCTCCATCTCGTCAAGGCAATATATCGCATTAGTCTATAGTCAATCGCTTATCCGATGAGGATCTCTACAAATATAGCAACACTTTGGTGGCTTACTTTTCCTTTTAAATTTGTCATTGTTTGACTTCTTGTCTTTATGATCCTTGCCTTTGTCATTATCTTAGTGATTCTTTTTGGCACCTCCTTGTGAGCATTTCCCTTGTTAGAGGATTGTGGTGATGTGGCATTTGTCTTGTGTGCTCCAGACTGAGCAATAGCAACTAGCGAACAATGGTTGAGACAATCATGTCGCTCCAACTCCATCCTAGTTTGAGAAGTAAAGTTTTGTATTTGTGTATGTACTTTCCAAGGAACAATGTCCCTCATCAAAAAATGTATGTATTCCTAAAATTAAACAATTAGAAATAAAATCTCTCTCTATTATGATGTGTGTTCCTAAGATATAACTTACAATATGAAATGAAAGTAAAGATGAAGATGTTATGTGATAAAGATAAAAAATGCAAAATGTCACTTCAAACTATCACATGATAAAAAAAAGAAAGAAGAATGAAAAAATGTCATCAGGGTTATAAAGCACCCCTGAGAAAAGATAAGGTAAGAATGAAATATGTTAACATTAAGGAGTTATAAAGAAACTCTTAGGATGTACATGTCAATAAAAATGAAATGATAAGTTATATGTCATGTATGTTTATGAATGTGATGAATGCAATTCTTATTTTATGATACTTGCAGATGATGGTCTTAAAGTTAAGCATGTATATCAAGATATTTATGTTTCAAAGAATGTTATGTCAAAGAATGAATCATAAGCACGTTGTAATGTCATGTAAGCACACTACAAGAAAATTGCTAATTCGCGACAAAATTTTGCGACGAATGTTTCGTTGCTATTTTTGTCGCTAATTGCTATTAAATAGCTACAAAATAGCAACAAAACCTTGGTGATGAAATCGGCGACAAGTTTTGCGAGGAAATTTTTTTGACAAATTTTAGCGACAAAAAGGTGACATAATAGCGACGTAAATTTTTGTCGCTATACTTCATTTTTAATTTTTTTTGGAATACATATTAGAAACGAACTAGCAACAAAATTAGCGACAAAAATGTTGTCATTTTTCCAAAACTATATCCAAACGACAACCTCAAAACATAATGCAGCCCAAACCCAAACACCCAGTGCCCTAGTTCCCTCCACCCCCTTGCCGCTGGTCATCGTTCGCTGTCGCCTGCCAGCTGCCATTGTTCGTTGTCGCCTGCCACTTGCCATTGTTCGTTGTCGCCTGCTTCCGTGCGTGCATTGCTGCCGCTGACGCCTGCCGCCTGGAGCCGTGCCGCCGTGCATTGTTGCCGCCTGCAATCATGTCATCGTGCATTGTTGTCGCTTGACTCTGTCCATCGTTGTTGCTGCCTTCCGCCTACTGCCATATGTTGCTGTTGTCTACCACCTGGCTGACGTACATTGTTGTCGCCTGTTGCCTGCCGCCATCCGTTGCCGCTGCCTGCCGCCATTCGTTGCTGCTGCATGCCCCCTCCGTTGCCGCTGCCTGCCACCTGTCGTCATTCGTTGCTGCATGCCGCCGTCCGTTGCCTTCAATTTGTCGCTCGCCGGTATGCCCTTCCTCCTCCCTCCCTTCCACTATCAATCAATTTTTCTCTTTGGCACAAAATTGCAGACATACCTTTGCTTGATTGCTAATTTTCATCAATTTTTGGTTGTTTTTTCTTCATTTAGTTACTATTTCATACAAACAATTTCCTATTCCAATTTTCAATGCAATGAGCTTTGATTTGATTGCTCATTTGCCTTCTTAGTGTCTGCTGCTTTTCTTCCTTTTACAGTGAGAGAGTTCATGCTTGATATGTTTCACGTCTCTTATTATTCAGATTGTTATGCTTATTCTGATTTCAAATTGTATGATTGTTCTGATTTCAAATTATAGGGTAGGTCATGTTGAGCATGCTCGCACACATCTCTTCGCAGCAGGATCCTGTCGAGTTGCAGAAACTCCAATCTCTTGAGAGACATTTGGCTCTATGTCTCGGAAGGTTGGAGATTGGAAATCTGCATTAAGGGAGAGTAGTGTTGCTATCACAGAAGGAGCGGATGCATATCCCTTGGTAATTCCTTCTTTCCTCAAGTTTTGCAGTAAACCTATAAGCAAATAAATGTTGCAACCTTATGGCTTTTGCTTTTTGTACCTTGTTGCAGTGAGAGTGGAGGACTTTCTTAGGCTCAATCAAATAGGTTATGCTGAGGCATCATTTTCCAATGCGTCAAAACTTGAAAGCTTATCCTCGTCGTTCTCAAATGTAAGATCTTTTGGCATGCTAGCCAATTCATACTTCTATGTCGTCCGTGCCCAAATTGAAATGGCTATTGGAAGGTAAGTCCTTAAATGTACATAATTTATGGTACTTCAAACTATTTTGGTAGCTGTGAATGACCTTATCAATTTCAGGTTTGAAAATGTTGTTGCAACAGCTGAAAAAGCTAGGCAGATGGATCCTGGAAACATAGAAGTGACAAAGGTGCTGAACAACATGAGAACAGTAGCTTAGGCTCGTGCGCTAGGGAATGAATTGTCTAATTCTAGAAAATTTATGGAAGCGTCTTTATCCTATGGGGAAGGTCTTAAATATGATCCCTCAAATCATCTTCTGTACTGCAATAGAACAGCTTGCAGATCAAAGCTTGGGCACTGGGACAAATCTATTGGGGACTGCAACGAAGCTCCCAGGATTCAGCCTAACTACACTAAGGCTCTTCTTAGATGCGCAGCCTCAAATTGCAAGGTAATTAGTCTTTTTTCATATTTGACATCTGTCATTTTTTTCCTCAAGATGTCATTATTTTTTGTTAACTGAATTTGTATTGTTTTAATATTATCCAAATTTTAGCTTGAGCGATGGTCTGAAGCTGTTACGAGGTTCTGAGAAAGCAACTTCCAGTTGATTCTGAGATTGTTGAAGCAATTTTTCTCTATCATTTTTCTCGTTGCATTACTAAATAAAGAAGGCTCGATGAGTTTGTTATGATCGATGTTATCTCGTGAATTATATGTTTAACTGAGAGAAGTTGCATCGATTTGTTTTTACTTTAGAAGGTTGTTGATTGTGTCGATATGCAAAAAGACTTCATATTTCTAGATCACTAATATTTTTTTTTTGAAATGTGAAGGCACATAAGCAATTTCAGGTATATTGTATCCATGTCCTTGTGCAATTTTCTAGGGACAACTCTGCTCATATGTTGTCATCTTTTACCCTTTCAAACAATAACTTATTTGTTTCTTACAGATACATAGCATTGCAAAAGACCTTTTGAAGCACCACTCACAAACTCTTGCTTTGGTTATCGATAGCACTGGAAGAAAGGGAGAAGCAAAACAACTTGCAAAAGGAATAAATTTAGTGGTTGCTAGACCTGGAAAACTTTTCGACCATCTCCAAAACACAAAAAATATTTTTTTTTTCGTTGTAAATAATTTGTAATTATTGCTTCTATAAATTGTCACATTATAAGATCTAATTTACTAGTGTATTGATAGTTGTCTCCTCTAAACTTCTTCTCGGTGTTTAGAAAGCAAAATTGAAGGAGTTCTATGATAAATTGAAGCCCTTGCTGGCAAACTAGCTGCTCCAGTGGTACAATTTCTCTTTCTATTTTACAACCACATATTCTTGACCTTTTCCTTAAAAACTATGATGCTTGACTGATTATCTTACTTTTAATGGAGCTAGTTTTACTCGAAGTGAAAATTCTTTCAGTCACCTGGATAGTTTTTCATTTCAATTGAAATCTCTCTTTATCATTCATTATTATAATATGTGTTTGTTTAATTCAAATTGAAGTAAAATTCATTTGGATTATGTTGTGTGTGTTGAAGTTCATGATATAAGTATTTTTTATCAAGATATGCCTTGTGTTGGAATGAAGTATGTGTCCCCGGATGTGTTTGCTTTCATTTCATTGTCTCCTACAAGCTAATTTATGCTTATATTTTCATATCCCCATATATTGCATGAGTTCTCTTATGAGTCTAATCCAATATTTTTATTTTTTATCTAATTATATGAATTTGTGTTGGTTCTTCAGAGTCCTAGGGACTGCAACTTAGAAGGAGTTGTTCCTAATCGTAGTGGCATTCCTCAGCTTGGCTACATGTGAGTTTGTCAATACTTTATTGTCCAATATGGATATATTTTAGTGTATGTTATCCTTGAGAAGAGATCTTTGTTTGTCAAATTGTTTTTCAAAAGGATCTCAAGGTCCATGTCCAATGTCAATATCAACGGTCTCTATAAACACATTGGCTTTCTACAAATTAATTTTTAATAATGTAGGAATGTAGACAAAAAATAGTATGTTCTGAATCCGCTCGCAGCAACTTAACTTATTTTTTGTGATTTTATGTGATATTTATATTTCTATTGAACTTCTAGGAAATATCAATGTAAATGTATTTTTGAATTTTTTTTAATTTTTTAAAATAATTTTGAATATTAGCAACGAAATGGCGACAAAAGTGCGACAAAAATGTTGTCGTCGTTTGCCATGAAGTTGCGACAGGCTCGCGACGAAACCAGCGACAACTCTCAACAACTTGGCGAGGAGCTTGTCGATAAATACAATATCTTTGGCGGCCAATGAGCGACGAGTTAGTGACATAATAGCGAGTATTTAGCGACAAATTGGTGACGCATTGTTTTTATTGCAAACAGCGAGTAATATTTAGCTACAAGAATGCTTTGTCGTGAAATTGTTGCAAAACTGTCACTGACTACTTTGGCGACACAATGGCGACGAATTGGCAACAAAACTTTTTGTAGCTAAAACACCTTATTCCTGTAGTTAATTATAATTATAATCCATGGCATGAGCATTCTTATTTTTATGATATTATGATGATGATGCATCGCATGTAGTATCATGTGACAAGTTGTCAAGGTATGCATGATCTTTTACATACTCTAATTAGAAAATCATACACTCTTAATTTGTGCAGGTAACCAATGTTAAGTGATGGATGGAGACTCAATTCATGATGAAATGTTACACATGCTTAAGTTTAAATAAATATTATGGTTCTAATTAAACATTGATTCATAGAATGTAATGAAGTCTTTAGGCATTTAAAATCTAATGAAATTTATAAGAAGAGATGTTATATGGTTATGAAAGAGTTTTTATTTGTTATGAATTTTTTTGATATATTAGGAACGGGCTAACGGCGCAAAATTCTCTTAAATATCCAAAATGTTTAGAATGGATTTCAGGTCGTTACAATTTTTTTACTCGTTGAGTCTTTATATTCCATTATAATTTATTTTATTCGCAACAAAAAAAATAATCATGTATAAGTGCATCTTGAATTAATCATATATAAATTATTTGTTGACATTTTATTATTTTGTATTCATAAAACAAAATAACCCTATTTAAATGCATGGTGTGTACTAAATTTCTAACACCATGATATTTATTTGTCCATAAATTGCAACTGCAAGTGAGGAAAAAAAATGACTCAAACTTATTTTCTTAAACGTATTATCTTCATGCATCCTCGGCGCAGTTCTCTGGAGCAAAAGACAACGTCTTCTGTTTCAGATCGAAGGTGAACCTTTTGTTCACCTGCTGAGTTGCCCCGATCAGGTTGAGGGACCTGTGCGGCAACACGCTCCAGCAGATGACCTCCTCTTCCCTGTTGGTGAAGAACATTTGAATGTCACCGACCTCCAAGTTGGCGCCCCCTTTAAAATGGAACGTCATGGACGGGAGGATCCTCTGCACGCCCTTCTGCAGCGGGAAGCACGTACCCACCTGCGTCGGCTTCTTCACGGGTTCCAAGTTGTTCCGCATCATGTACTCGAGCAGTGCCTTCTTCGCCTCAGCGAACGCCGGCAAGATCATGAAGGTCATTTCCGCGTCGGAGTCGATCATGACGCCGCCGGACCCGTCGGCACGCCGGCTGAAGACCCTCGGATCCAGCCTCAAGCGCCGATCGCCCACACTGACGTCGAGCAATTTGAGGTGATAGTGCCCACCGGCTGGTGGTATCACCATCGGCGTCTCCTGCACCGGCCCCCTCATTACGATATCGCTCCCGAAACGGAGGTACCCGCCGTGCCCCTCGAAACCCCTGGGAACCAAACAGTACGAGAAGCGGCCGTCGGTGATGCCAGCAAGTTGCATGGCGAACGACTCGGGGAGGCCATTCATGCCTAGGATCCCGGCGCTCTTGCCATTGACGTGCTTCATGTCGGCCTCGTGCGAACAGCCAAACGCTAGTTCCGCCACAGACTGCTCGCCGCCGGGGCCCCCGGTCGTCTGAAAGCTGAACGTCTCACGCGAGATTACGCCCCTAACGCTGCTCTTATCCCCGTACTCTATCTCATAATCGCACGTGTTTGAGACGCAGCGGTAACGGGGAGCTTTACACAAGGGATCATCGCAGCGGACTTGGCGGTACGTCGGGGAGATTCTCGGATCAAAGAGTCGTCCTTCCTGGTGGAACTGGGGTTAGCAGGGGTTCCACTGTGTCCAGGTGAGTGCACTCCCCGTGTCTAGCTCGAGCAAGTAGTCCTGCGCGCCTTCCCCCGTCCCGATCTTTACGGAGACCAAGTAGGAATTCCAGATCTCCATGGGGGGGCGTAGGTCCATTATGTTCAACGAGAATTCGAGCCACTGCACGCGCGCGTGCGAGTGCTCCAGTCGCCTCTTCAAGCGCTCATCGTCGGTGAGGTTTGCGAAGGAGTCCCGATGGATGAGCTTTAAGCTGAATCCAGTTGGTGTGCGATCGCCGGTGGTGGTGGTTGTGGTGGTGGTGATATTGGTGGTAGCCGCCGCGGCGGCAATGGTCGCCACCTGAATGACATGGAAGGCGAGGAGGAGAAAGAAAAGATTGCATGCGTGTGCTCCGATTCTAGTTTGCACCATGTTCACTTCGTGAAAGGTGACGGTCCAATTCGGATGGTGATTGCATAAGGTGATTCTCTGGATATATATCGAGAGAGAATTCTCAGGTTTCCAATTCCATTCTCAGGCCTCCAATGTCATTTATTACATCTTTTATAATGGAGAACAAGATGACAAACATGTAATTAGGGAACACTAAATATTTTATCTTTCAAAGAGACTGTTAGCAAATTGTGAGTCATTAAACTGTAATAAATATTATTAACTATTGCAATTAGTAAGATTAACAAATACTTATTCACAGTTGGTATCTCGTTGTCTCTATATATTCAAGTTTCCAAATCATTCTCAGACCTCTAGTGCCATATATTTGATCTTTTAGCAAGTAGATATTACTGTCTCATTCAATGACATATATATTTTATATGTAATGACGTGTAATTAATATTATGAGTTTTTGCAACTAAAATCATTAATCACACGTATAATAAGATAATTTTTCTTATTTCTTAAAAATTAATAGCACTACCTCATTTAGCGGCTATTTAATGTCTTATCATTTATAAGGCTATTAACAAATTATGAGTCATTATACTGTAATTAATACTATGAGTTGCTGCAATTAGTATCGTTAATTACCCATATATCAAAACACTTTCTTTTTATTTCTCAACAACTATAAATAGCACTATCTCATTTTTAATGTTTTGTCATTTATAAGACTGCAAACAAATTGTGACTCGTTGAACTCTAATTAATATTATTAGTTGTTGCAATTAGTATCATTAATTACTCATATAATAAAATCATGTCTTCTTATTTCTCAACAATTATTTAGCACTATCTCATTTAATTACCTATTTAATATCTTAATATTTATAACAATGTTAAATATTAAGAGATTGTGATTGAGAAACTGCATGTGTAGAATCATTAGATCTAATTGATATATATATTAAGATATTAAATAGGTATATACCTAAATCTGCATATATTGATCCATTGTTCTAGATTCATGTTTAATGTATCTGGGAAAAAAATTGTAAATCTTTATGATGATTGGACTTTGATGTTTTTAAAATGTTATTATGATACTTTGATGTATAAAAATCATGTCCCTATTGTTCTAAATGTTTTAGATGTTCTTTCAATGTTTATCTACTCAAAACCATAAGATTTTTATGGCTGAAAATCGGGCACTAGCGGAGCCAAGTCTTGGGATGGTCGTGATTGAACCAAGGTCGAACTGACCAAAAAAATGGCTCTCAGCCATTCTCGTGATGAACCTGTCAAAATCACGTGAGCCAAGCACGTCATGACAAATCCAATCAAGACCATGAGCGAGCAAGAAGAAAACGGGCGAGAAACTGGTTCTCCCTCACGCCCGTGACCATTGAGTTAGGCATGATCGTGACTAGCCAGTCATGATTGTGACCATCAGTTAAAAATAAAAGGGACACGGTTACTCTATGAACCACGTGTCACTTGAAAAAATCATTTTCCTTTGTCCTTTATTGGACAAATGCTTAAGTGTGTTGCATGACATAGTTTTTACTGATTTTTAGTTGATTGTCTAGGATATAATCAAATTGTTGTGGTGCAGGAAGATCAAAAAAAGACAACATTCACATGTCCTTATAAAACATTCGTATATCGTAGGATAACTTTTCACCTATGCAAAGCTCTAGCAACATTTCAACGATGCATGATGAAAATATTTTCAAATATGAATGAGAAAATTCTCGAAATCTCTATAGATTATTTTACTTTATTTGAAAGTTCTTTTGATAATTGCTTAGCTAAACTCTCTATTCTGCTGCACCGATACGAGAAGATGAACCTAAATGCCACTTTATGATAAAAGGAAGGCATAATTTTGGGTCACAAAATCTATGAAAAGTATAGCTAAAATAGTTTCATTGCAAATTTTCTCCCTTCTACATCCATGAAGGAAATGCAAAGTTTCCTAAGTCACTTAACAAGATTTATTAAAGACTTCTCAAAATTGCCAAGCCACTCATCAGTCTCTTATCAAAAGATGTCAAATTTTCTTTTGATTTTGATTGTGTATTCGCATTTGAAACTTTAAAAAGAAACTATTTTTTACATCGATTCTAGTGGCAGCTATCACTACTAGAAAAATGCTAATTACCGACGGTCCAAACCGTCAGTAATCAGTTCGAAAACCGTCGATAACGTAATTACCGATGGTTTTTCAGTCGGAATTGATCCGTCAAAAAAATGCTCGTCGTAAATTGATTTGCGACGGTCGAAAAAAATCCGTCGAAAAATCGACAGTCAAAACCGTCGGAAAAGTAACCGTCGAAAGTTTCTAACGTGTCGAAAGTTTTCGACGGTTGCAACCGCTGAAAAAGGCCGGTGGTTCGAACTGTCGAAAGTTTTCGACTATCACAACTGTCGAAACTTTGACGGTCGTCGCAACCGTCGATCTTTCAGCGGTCGCAACCGTCGCAAAAAATTTTTTAAATATAAAAAAATTAGCGGCCGGATCGGGGGGCCGGATTCCGCCGGAGAGAGAGAGAGAGATGCCGGTGCGATGCGGGAGAGGGTCGCCGGTGTCCGGTGCGGGAGAGGGTCGACGGCGTCCGGTGCGGTGCGGGAGAGGGTCCAGTGCGGGCCGGGAGAGGGAGAGGGAGAGGGAGAGAGAGAGGAGAGGAGAGGAGGGAGAGAGAGAGGAGGGAGAGAGGAATTATATATAAGGGGAAATAGGAAGCGGGAAAAGAAAAAAAGAAAAGGCGGGATAACAAAATTTTAATTACCGACGGTTTCGACCGTCGAAAACGTAAATATTAACTATTTTTAAAGTTACCGATGGTTGTGACCGTCGAAAATATATTTAGTTATATATAATATTTATTTTTTATTTTACCGACAGTTTGAACCGTCGGTAATCGTTATCGACGGTCGAAATCGTCGGTAATTGCGACGGTTTGGGCCGTAACTAGTTATATTAATAAAATACTCCTATACGATATTATTATACATTTACCGACAGTTACGATCGTCGGAAATTGCGACGGATTTTGCGACGGATGGGTATCCGTCGGAAATATCGACGTTCCTAACTGTCGAAAAATTAAATAATAATATAACAAATTATATAATTTATTATTTTCCTTTCCGACGGTCGTGACCGTCGGAAAATCCGTCGCAAATTGCGATGGATGGGTATCCGTCGGAAATATCGACGTTCCTAACCGTAGAAAAATTAAATAATAATATAACAAATTATATAATTTATTTTTTTCCCTTTTTGACGATCGTAATAGTCAGAAAATCCGTCGCAAATTGCGACGGATGGTATCCGTCAGAAATATCGACGTTCCTAACCGTCAAAAAATTAAATAATAATATAATAAATTATATAATTTATTATTTTCCTTTCCGATGGTCGTAACCGTCGAAAAATCCGTCGTAAATTACGACGGATGGATATCACTCGGAAATATCGATGTTCCTAACCGTCGAAAAATTAAATAATAATATAACAAATTATATAATTTATTATTTTCCTTTCCGACAGTAACCGTCAGAAAATCCGTCGGAAATTGCCCGTCGGAAAATGGCAATTTTCTTGTAGTGTATTTTAACTAACTTGTGATGTCAGTGATGAGTCAATATGTGCAGTTCTAAGGAAAAAGAATGGGCAATGTGTTAAGAGTCATTTATTATGCTAGTCATACACTCAAGCCATCCCAAATTAACTATGATACTAAAGAGATAGAGTTATTTGCTATTATTTGCATTTTTTTATAAATTTATATCTTATTTGATTTGTTTCAAAGTTATTGTCATTTGATATAAAAAGGGAAGCCAAATGAAGAATTGAGATGGATACTACGTGTGTTTGGTATGGGGATTTTGAGAAAAAATTAGTTCTCGAGAACTAATCGATTAGATAAAAAAAGTTTAGGTTAGTGTTTGGATGAAAAAAATATAATAATGAGGATTTAAAAAGTTGATTTGATAGATAAGTTTTAGTTGGTGGTTGGATAAAAAAGTAAGAACTAAGAATATAATTTATTATTTTATAAGGTATAAAATTATAGTAAATAAAAATATGTTAATAATATTATAATTTACGTAAATCATTATATTATTAATATTATTTTTATTTATTTTGATTAAATCTTTTAAATTTTAGTAATATTATAATTTACATAAATCTTAATATCCAAATATAACACAATTTTTATAAAAATAATTGAACATTTTAATTAATAAAATATTTCTTAATTATAAAACCTAAATATTTTATAATTTATAATTAATAACATTTAATAATTTATTTCATAAGATGACTAATAATGTATTAATAAATAATATATATTACATTACAAAATAATTAAAACTAGATGAAGTTAGGGAGCTTAAAAAAAGAAAGAAAAAGCGAAAAATTAAACGGTTGAAAAGACAGAAAACAAAAGCAAAAAAAAATTCTTGCCTTCCACAAGTTTCGGCCAGGGGTCACGTGACGAGAACTTTTAAAGTTCTTGTCACATGTGTTATTTGGCATAACAATCTTTGTTTTGCAAACAAACACGGTCGTAGTGAACAAAATGTAAAATGTTGTTAAAGGCCATATATCATGACTAGAGCTAGCACTAATAGAAGATAAAGTTATTTTAGGGGAGTTTATAAACTAAAAAATTTTCTCAATCTATCATATGAACAAATAAAAGTGAGTAAACAACTTCCCTAGTTCGTTTCTCTATGTTAAATTTCTTGTAGAAAAATGAATTTCTACTCGTTGGACCACATAGAAATGGAAGAAGTTGTTCCCTAATGTCTCTCACTATTTCTGTGAGGATCCCTAATTCTTTAAGGTTTGTGCATATCATATTATTCACAGGTCTGACACAATGTCATAATGGGATGGCAAGAGATCACTTCGTTCCCAATAGTGCTGCAAAAGTATTAGAAAGCAAATTCTATTGGCTGACCCTGATAAATAATTATATCAAAATGCATAAGTATGTCATGTAGTATTCTATCTTATGACATTATATGCATTGATCTTTGACGTATCTAACTAAAAAAATCATACACCATGAATCTGTAATGGTAACTAAACATAAATGGCGATAATAATTCAGTTCATGACAATACAGTTGCACATTGCATAGGGGTGAATAAAGAACCTTTATGTATTAGTCATGTTGAGTCAATTAGACTATTGATATTTAAGATTGATGTGAAGTTTATTGGTTATGTTAGAGACAAATAGACTATTGATATTTAAGACTGATGTAAAATTTATTAGTTATGTTGAGTCATGTCTGGTAATACACGAAAATACTAAGGATTCAATCTAAATATAGTCTAAATGTGGAGTTATGTCACGCATGTACATAGATTGAACTACTATCCAAGATTCTCAAGAACTCAAACATTCAAAGGAGAAACATAGTTGTACTCCTAGAACAGGATTTGACCCCAAATAGCAATATGTTCTGAGAAAAATAAGAATTCATATTTTAATATATTTTAAAATTTGGAATCCTTAGCACATAAATCAAAGATGTAAGTGTACAACAATCAATATAATACTTGAGGGTTCATCCTTAAGGAAAATAATTGATTTCTCACATTCAGTTTAAACTACTTTTTTTCGAAAAGTTAAATCTATGGGAAACTAAAAGAAAGTGAAATGTGAATCGACTGAAACTAAATGTTGCTTTAAATAAAAGTAAATCTAATTTTAAATGCTTGATATATCAAGAGTAGATTTTAACTAGGAAAGAGGAATACAAAGCTTGAGTTATCAACAAATGATATGAACAATAAAGCATGAAGAACACATCAAGATGCTTAGCCCAATCTTCGATAAAAAAAAAACTAAAAATGGGTAGCTAAAAAAATCGTTGAGCCGAATACCCTCACTCTTGTGATGGATACTTTCTCCAACCTCCTCCACTCTCATGTTTGGAGACTTGAGACACTGCAAAACCAATGGCAATCTACACACGACCAGCTTCTACCACTCTCGTTAGTTCTGAATTCATTTACCCCAATCCAAAAAATTGAGATTACCTCTAGGGTTGCCCCCATAAATAGAAATGTGAGCTTTTACCTCTCAAATTTTACCCAAAGGAACTAACTACAACATCTCACACTATAGGGTCCACCTAACTTCTCAGCTCCAAACGAAAATCCATTGAGTTAGATTAGTCTAGGGTAGAGGATGCAGCAACATTCAAACAAAAAAAAAAATAGAAATGTGAGATTGCACCTCACAGTTTCCTCTCAAAAGGAACTGACTATAACCTCTTCACATTAATGGAGTCCAGTAGCTCCTCAGCTCTCGGTGAACATCCATTTGATTAGATTATTCCATCTCAAATAAAGAATGCAGTAGTATGCAAACGAAAATCAAGAAAATAATAAACTCAAGTGGACGTACTCCTTCAAATTGGATGCATACACAATAACATATGAGATTCATCAAATAGGAGCAAACTCATAGCTAATGGTATCAAACACATAAAAACATGAGGCTAAACATCCATATGTAGTTTTTTCAATTCTAATTGGTTGATTAGTGACACATAGACATAAAATAAAATATAAAGATAATCTAAAATACAATTATGTTCATCACCACAATGATCAATACCTAGAAAAAATAAATAATGTTTAGAAACCGGGTAAATCGGAATAAAATTATGTCTAGCAATCACCTCCAAATTTTTTAGCCTCATTTTGCAAAAAAAAATGTTGAAACCCCAAAAAAGAGAGAGAAAACCTTATAGTCATCATCCTCAAAAGTTGAAGCACGAAATCATGCAAATAAAAATGTGGAAAATAGAGATAAATGCATTGTTTTAATGAATATATATATAATTCCTTGACATCAAATATGTTCACGAAACTCCATTATTAATGCTTTTATTGTTTGAGTTAACTTAATTTGACATTTGAATTATTAGTTTTAAATCTAAATATGTGTATGTGATGCTCATTTTTTTTCCAATAACATTGATTTTTAAGATGAATTTTCAAAATGTTACACTAGCAAACTTCAAATCTGGAAGGGAAACAAGTAATATATTAGTTAGTAAATTCTTTGTGGAAAACAAGTCACACAGTTACCGTTTTAAAATATTATATTAGTTATGTTCATCATATCAATTGTAAAGTGATGCCCCACCAACCAAATGTATTTAAATACATCTTATTATAACCTTAGCAATTTTCAATGGTTCCAAGAAAATTATAGATTTTATTATTTAGACGATATTATGATGATATAAACATGGTTGGTTAAATGAATTATAGTTTTAATTATTTAGCATAGTTTCCAATAGTTCCAACAAATTATTATTTAAATTATTATGAGAACAATATACTACACTCGATTACATAAGATATTAACATGCGTTATTCAGCATATAAGAAATTTCCGCAAAACAATACATTCTATTGTACCTTCACATGGGGGTTTGAATTGATCTTGGATGAAAATAAAATCGAAGTACATTGTATTGCATTTTTTAATAATACTAATGTACATAAATTAAAGTAAATTAATGAATAGATGAAAACATTTGTTGTCAAAATATAAAATGAAGCGGCACACTTTTTGATAGATTAAATAATCTTGAGTTCAAGTCCAATTGTGCGAGTTTTGCGTTCTTTATTTTAAAATTTATATTTCCTTTTTTGAACTAAATATTGGGACTTCTGTTCAAATAGAGAAAAAAAGGTCTATTAAACCATATAACTCTTCGTGTCCTACGATGAAATTGCATTATAACTATATTGTCTGAACAAAATAAAACCCCAACTTCCCTACATGAATGGTAAACTATAATTATGCTCCGTATTGGAGGGTCAAAAAAAATAATAATGGTAACTACATGTCCTAATGACCCTACCGGGAAAAAATAATAATAATCAGACCACTGCAAACAGCTATCGAAAGATTCAGATATTTAACCGGTAATATATCAAATGACAAAATGTTACCTGCATTCGCAAAATCACAAGTCTTATCAATTAAGCATACACAATTGGGTTCCCAGAAACGAAATTTTTGTACAGTCCACGCATGCAGAAAAGATGCTCCAAATACCACTATTATAAAGCAGAATGTAGCGCAGACGCTCAATTGTCATTCATATCCTTCGGATGTCAGCATTTGAAGCCATGACAAACTGATAAGATGATGATGAGGATGAGGGCGATGATGATGCCCAAAACAATGAGCTTTATCTTCATATTCTGTAACCACATCTTCCGCCTCACTTGTGTACCTTGTTGCCTGAAATCTTGTGCCTACAATAAAACCCAAAAACAAAGAAGGCACACAACAATATTAGGACCTCAGATGACTTTGGAAGAAGCTTCAACTAATCCAACAGTACTACAATGAGAAAAATGGGATAAAAAAATACAATCAGCTTTTACTCAACCTGTGAACGAAGATTCTCCGTCTTGTCAACCAGAATTTCAATTTTCTCCCCACGATCTAGAACCTGCAAATCCCACAATTACGATAATAATCAATCATGCATGTCACAAGATCTAGATGGCTAATTTCTGTTCAGCCAAGTGAAACATATGTCTGAACTTGGAATAAGTGGCAGCATATATAAAGGGTCACCTTCTCAATATTTTCCATCATAACTCCCTTGACTTCTGAAACTTGAGCTTTTACTTTAGCAAGTTTACTTATCTCCTCAGGATGGTCCACGCAATACTGCATATGCTCTTTCAACTTTGGCCTGGAAGGATTCCAATTCAATACTTCAAAATCAACCTTCGAAATGAAAATGATGTAACATAAAGCCTGAAGACATACCCAAATTCCTTTTTAAGACCATTAGCAGGAGCTGTAGCAGCTTTGCCCCCAGCATATCTTTTTGTAAAATCATCCTTGATCCTTTCCAAGAATGCAATAGGAATTTGTCTGCCAGCTGACTCAACTGCAACCACACAATATGCTGCAAGAGGGAAAAAATGCAAAAGTAAACATGTTTAGTATAGTGTATTTCATTCAGAAACATTGTTCAAATGTGCAATCAGCACATCTTAAGAAATTTATAAACTGAAGTCCCTTCTAATACTTTTAAAGAAAATGCAACGACTTTTGAGTATTGACACGGCAGGGACAGAGATGGAGGGCGTCATTGGTGTCTTTTTTGGCTGGTTTCGGGGCCTTATGGCTCCAGCGTAACTAGGTGATTTTTTGTGGGGAGTGATGTCAGCCATGGCATATTGTACATCACATCTCTTTCCTTCTTCGAGAGCGGGGTTTTGGATAGCTAATATACTTTTCCTTTTGTTGTTGCTCTCACTTTAAGAGCTCAGACTTGTATATCATTTTCATCCCATAATTTTATATATATATATATATATATATACATCTGGATGACAACCACATAACCTGGTGGTCATCCTTTTTCTCCTCAAAAAAAAAAGAAAGAAAATGCAACACAGTATATTACTGAAATAAAAATTTATTCAGCAAATAAGAAAGGATAAATAAGACTTTTAAGAGCATGAAAAATCAGCTACAGTACAACAATATTAATAGATTAATCAGTTAAGCATAGCCGTGACCTACAATTCCCTGAGAAATACGTGCAGAACAGATTTCTCAACTGTGAGCAGTCATTGCCAGCAGATGTTATGAAACAGTATGCATCAAGCAGCCCATCCTTAAAATGGCCAGCTAAGAAGATAGTTTCTTTTCCTCCCAAATAAATGTGAAATATAAATATGCTTACCAGATGCAAGAGTAGGAATATAATATCTGATAGTAGCATCTCATTTCTTACATGACTCATTTACAAATCTTAATTGTCATTTCAATTTATCTCAAAGAGAAAATGATACCTTTAGTATCTCCTAATCTGTCTTAATGGTTAAATATCAGAACCTTGAACGAATATTACGAAAGACCCAAAGGTGCATGGGTTTACCCAAGGTAGTCAAAAACGTGTTTCGAGTCATAGAATCGTACGATTCTACAACTCCACCTTGGTGAAACGTGCTCGTTTCTAGCTGGAATCACGTCTCGCCGACACACACTAGAATCGCGCGTCAGAACGTAAAAACGGTGGAATCGCGTCTTCACTTTTTTTCTCCCACCCACTCATTCGCCCACGTGAGACGCCACGTGATTGCCCTGGCCCCTTTTTCTCCCAAAATGCAGATGCCCTAATCGTCTGCTGCTATAACTCTCGCCACCGTGACGCTGCTGCTCCAACTCTCGCCAATCGTCTGCCAGAGTTCACTTCTGCAGCTACCCCTTTCTTGCACTTTTCGCCACCCCTGCTGATAGCCTGGTACACTCTCCCACCCTCCCTCTCTCTGTATGTGGCTGCTCACTGTGCCATCTCCTTCCTTTCTATGTGCAACCTCACTGTTCGCTGCCTAAGGATGCCCCTGCTCGTGCTGTTCATCCATGCAGCCACCGCCCACATCCTTCGCTCGCTGACCTCCTGCAGCCGTCTGCCTCTGCCGGTAAACCCTCCCTCCATCTTTCTCTTCATGTTTATGACTGTGCCCGCCCTTCCTATTTCTCGATTTGTTTACAAACAGAGGAAGGAACCTCAGTCCCTCCCACTTTCTTTGTATGTGCGAACACCTGAACGCCTGAACCTCCTTCGGTTTCTCCCTCTTTCTCTATTTGCTTGCGAACAGAGGACCTCCCTCGGTCCCTCCCTCTTTCTTTGTATGTGCGAATTACCGAACCTCCCTCAGTTTCTCTATTTGTTTGCGAACAGAGCAAGAGAGGAAGTGAGGAACCTCCCTCCGTCCTTCCACTTTCTTTGTATGTGCGAACAGCTGAACCTCCCTTGGTCCCTCCCTTGTGTTTGCAATTAGATGAACCGAGGGGTGACTGGTGAGGGGTTCAGAATGTTAGATAAGTTATTT
Source organism: Pontederia crassipes (assembly GCA_030549335.1). NCBI lineage: Eukaryota > Viridiplantae > Streptophyta > Magnoliopsida > Commelinales > Pontederiaceae > Pontederia > Pontederia crassipes. Next base: position 32,865,536 of record CM060197.1, read on the forward strand.
TGTTTGTGGTTGCCTCCATCAGATTGTCACTTACCAAGGGGATGAGGGGGTCTATGCTAATTAATATATAAAATATTTTTCTGGTAGAATCGGTCGTGTCGTGTTACGTGTATACAATTTCGTGTTTTCCCAGCTTCTCCGTGTCGTGTCTGTTTTATGTGTTTGACAACATTGGGTTTACCATCTAGCTATTTGCTTAGAGGATGGGTTTACCTTGAGCACTCTTCTTCTTCCCTTTTTTTTTTTTTTTTGAGGTATCAGAGCATGCTTCTATTACATCTCGAATAATGATGATGTAATGACCTGAGGTGTACGGACCAAGATGGTCTCATTGAATAGTCCCACATAGGCAAAACACGGAGGTGGTCATGGGCTTATATGTAATTACCCCCTTCACCTATCAAGATGCGTTTTAAATTTGTGCGGGCCGATGACCCAAAGCGAACAATATCTTGATTGGGCCGGGGGGTGTTACAGAATGGTATCAGAGCCGACCTCGCGTGCTCACTTGAGCCATGTGGGAAACACGGGCCACGAGCCAACACGGGCCACGAGCCAACACGGGCCACGGGCTAACACGGACCCCACTCAACGAGGATGTTAAGCCCTTTATGGGGGGGAAGATTGTAATGACCTGAGGTCTACGAACCAAGATGGTCTCATTGAATAGTCCCACATAGGTAAAGCACGGAGGTGGTCATGGGCTTATATGTAACTACCCAATTCACCTATCAAGACACATTTTAAATTTGTGCAGACCGATGGCCCAAAGCGAACAATATCTTGATTGGGCCGGGGGGTGTTATAGATGAAATGTCAAAACCTTCAAGAAAGGTTATGGAAGACCCAAAAATTACATACAAACATTGTATCTAGATATTTACTATAATAATTTGGAAGTCACTACAGGGTCAAACACATAAAAGGTACTCATAAATAAATTTGAACACAAATTTAGGACACCAAGTAATTAGTAACATTTCTAAATAAAACTAATGGAGTAATGGGCAACAACAAGGCTCCATACGATTCTTATGCACTTTTTTCGGAGATAATTCTTATGCATCATATCACTACTTCTTACCAACTAGCTTTAGAGTTTTTCGAGACAAACTAGCTTTAGAGCTTGGAAAGCTAAAAGTAGTATTATCTCTACTCATTAAGCAAATAGAGGTAGGTGTTCATTGTCTAATTACATTAAGATAAAGCAAGAAATTAACCATTCAACCGATAGTTCTTCTAAAACAGGTTCGTCGTCTTAGCTTGTAAATACGAGTTCACTGGGACATGAAAATAAAATTGAAATTAAGGGGAGAAAAAACTTCAAATACATATGCAACTGAGTACTAGCACACAGATCATAAACATGGTGTCCGCAAATCCATTAGCATGTCATCCAATATAGATAATCCAGCTTAGGAAACCTGCGAAGATCTGTTTAAGAGAATATTTACCTTCTCCATAGAAGTCAAATCCAAAAGAGCAGAGATTTGGTTAAAAAAATTCAAATTTGTTTCTTAAAGGAGAAATTTCTCAAATTCAATAAAATAAGATACATCCTTTATTATGTGTATTCAGTGAGGATGCAGCCAAAGACTTTGATCACTTGTTTTCTTCATGCCAGATGGCAAAAATAGTGTGGATGAAGGCAGCGAATGAGTCGAGTGCAGAGTTTTGGAAGACATTTAGAAGTGGGGGATGACAGCAACAAACCATCACATATTTATCCAAACAGAAACATCAAGCACCTAGCCATATCTATGGTCACTCTAGTCACACAGAAATGGGGCCATATTCAGAGAGGAACAATGTTTTTTTTAAGGGTAAAGAGGATAGTAGACATTTTGTCAGCCATCCATTTATTGATAAGAACTTTACATTACAAGAATGTACATGTATATATCTCTACAATGCATGACACTGATTATTCTCCCATTCCTTAATCAAACCACTTGCCATCCCCACTATAGTTTTTATATAAATTCTCTCATTTTGAAAGATATATACATTCCTGTGTCTCCATATGGCACCAATTGCTGCTATCCTTCATTTGGAAGGTACAATGTTATGTGGAGAACGTGATACTGATGGCACATCACATGATGTGACACTAGCGAACAAGCAACGAATGAATTTTATTCAAATTGTGTAACCAACCATTGAACTTGTACATATTAGTCAACAGCAATAAAGATGGATGATTGCAAACATGCCAATCATCCTTTACACTAACATGCCAATCATCCATTACACTTTCAAGAAAGATACACCCTTTATTTTCTTCTATGTTTCATCACCTTTACGTTAAAAACAACTTACAGCTTAATGTGGCATGGTTCAATGTATATGCATGATACAATTGATATACACAGTCGAGGACATGAGTTCCTCAACCTCTGAGTGTATTGGCAAATGACAGAAACATCTAAAACTAAAGAAAACCAGCATTCCTGCACATCCTAGGTGAACGAAAGCAGGGTTAAAATAAAATAAAAAAACTGAGCAGTCAAAAAACTAAACCAAAAGTTTATCTGGAAAATGAAAAGCCCGGTTAAAATAAAAGTAACAAAAATTAAGCAGTCCAAAAAACAAACCAAAAGTTTAGGAATTCTGGTTCATATTTGTTTCCCATATCAAGGGCATGTTCATATCAGAACGATGAAGAGGATTGCAAGAACAGGGAGGGGAAGACAGTACATAAGAAGGACAACGAAAATTGCAGAGTGAGGGTAAAAGAGTGAAAGAATGAAAAACAAAGTGAAGAAAATCAGAGGGAAAGAGTTGCACCTCAGGCAATTGGCAGACCTGCTCTTCCAATATATTACCAAAACAAATGCAATCTACTGGCATATCTCATTGCTTCGAACAAAGTCATATTGCCACAACATTATAGCTATACAGAATTCAGAAAAATGTAACAAAAATTTGTGTTGTTAAGGTAATTATTCTTTCCAAAACAATAACTTCTTCCAGAAAAAAGTGTTTTCTTTTTAGTAAAGGAAGGATGGCAACCATGCAGAAAAAAGATTTTCTAACCTGTAACATGTAAAAAGCAAAATTGCATATTTAAACAAATTGATAGAAGGACATCAATCGAAGTGGTTGCATGAGTTTCTTCCATGATAACAAGGTTAAAATTAAGAAAACAGTTACAAAATACATTTCCAAACCTTGAGACAATTCTAAAGGCGCAGAAATAAGCCAAGTCTATTTGCTCTTCAAAAAAAAACACACACAAAGAAACAAGTCTACTTATCACAACCTCCTCCATGGCAAAATAAATAATTCATCAACTCTTCATATAGTAGTATGAATTGAAATGCATGAAAGCAGAACGTTCAGTCTACTTGTCCTTTGGCAAGTGTCATACAAAAATAAAAAGAAGATATGAGCAACAAAAATAATACTCTGGAAGATACTATAGCTTAGCAGAGCAAAGAGAAAGGGCTACGTATGTCATCACAATGTCACTTTTTCTTATGAGGATAATCAATATAAGATCTTGAACCCAATAGCATATATGGGCCTTCAATAAAATGAATGATTACTCATGGGCCTTCTCAAAAAGAAAACAGCATATATATCTTGAACCCAACTTAATATTTTGTGTCACGCCTCAACAGTCGATATCAAAATCAACAGGCTCCAAATATGGAGCAAGAAACTGTTTCATGTCATCCTTATTCCCCCTCAAAGAAATCCTTAACCAGAGCTACACAAACATAGATATGAACAATTTTATATTTTTCAGAACCGGGAATTAGTAAGAAATTCATAGTTTATGACAAATCAGAATAGATCATGGAAATGAGCAAACACCAACTGGATTCCTCCACAAGGCTGATTCTAGAAATGGCAATGATCATAATTAACACAGTCTACCCTCTTTTTTATCTATTGCAAATACTACTAGTATTAATTTAGTGAAGAAAAAGGCAAATAAAAATAAAGTAAGATGATAAAACACTTGAAGCTTTCCCATTTCACTTCAACTTTGATTTCTGTTAGATTAATTTTTTCCTTTATTACTATATATGGCTACTATTCAATTATGGTTATATAATACAATCAACAATTTAAACAAAAGATGAATGAACAACAAAACAATAAACTAAAAGAAATCACCTTATTCACCTTTCTTTAGTTTGGATCAATAGACAGGTCTTTTAAAGCTACTTCAATTTTCCTTTTTTTGGGAGAACAGTTACTTCACTTACTTGACTAGATCAAATATGTGAACTAGCATGAATGGAACCAAGAACGAATACACATGAGGATCGTCTCGATCTCTGTGTAAGCTTCAAATCGGAACAATCTTAGATTCACGATAAATAAGGAAACAATTGTCCTCACAAGCTTAATATTCCTACGGATCACAGTAAACATGATAACTTGCAAATGCAAAATCCATCATACACACGGCCATAATATGAAAAAAAGAGATCTGAACGCAAGAGCTCCTAACCCAATTTCTCCATGACGGATAAAATTTGGTTGACGAAAACACCCCATCTCCGTCAAATAAAATTCACAATAATTTCTGCTAGTAAAAATCAAACTATCCCATGTCAACTAAACGATTCGCGATCGATTCACCAATTATCTAGTGGGATCTGTCCTCGAAATCATCCATCGGTCCATATCTCCAGATCCAGAAGAACGACACAACAGAACGCACGCAAGATTGACAAAATCCCAGCCCATTTGGGAAGGGTAAATCGTGCGAATGGAGAGAGTGAGAGAGAGAGGAGCCATACTGTAGCCCTCGTCGACGAGGTAGTTGAAGGTGTGGCCGTCGCAATTGTAGGTGAACTTGTTGTTGGAGGCCGGGAGCTTCTGCAGGCACTGGGCGGCGATGGTGGTGAAGTTGCCGCTGAACTCCGTGTACTCCGCCAGGATCACCGTCCCCCGCGCCACGAAGCTGTAGATCAAGCTCTGCTGCCCCATCTCCGCAGGCTCCTTCCCGAATCGAACCCTAACAACACCAAATCCACAGGAGGGAGAGGAGATGAGGAGGAGTGCGGCGACGGCGGCGGTGAAAAACCAAGAAAACTAGACCAAGTCTTATTTCTCTTGTTGGCTTGAAAGTTGAAAGTTGAAAACTTGAAGAGGAAGAAGTGATGGGACGGGGCAACTTTTTTTTTCAAAAAAATAAAAGAAAAAAGAAAAAAAATTCAAATTCACATGAAGAAAAAGGAAAAAAGAAAGAGGCGTTTCAAAGTTAAAATTGTCCTTTGTGTGTGTGAGGGGGGGGGGGGGGGGGGGTAATTAAAAAATGTCCCTTCTCCCTTTTTATTTTATTAGTTAGAGATCCAATGGCTCCAATAATTTTTTTGTTTCATAAAATACAAGGAAAATTATTTAATCTTTTTTATTTAGAAAGTGCTGGTTTTTTATTTATTTCATCTATTAAAATATAGCTTAAATGAATGAATTATCCTTCTTTTTTTATTTACTTCTATGTAATATGAGATAAAAAAATGTAATTAATTACTTTTTACATAACAAAATGATAAATTGCACATTTTTTTTCTCCAAACAGAAACTATGGTGATCATTGTTATGACTTGTCGTTTTTTTTTAATTATGAGACAAACGAGGAATTAAAAATATTTGGTTGTTCAACTGCTCGTTCGAGTACTTTCTTGAACTCTGCCCGGTACTTTGTATAACATCTCACGCTATTTTTAGTCAATTCAAAACGTTACTTTCTAGAAGGAAAAATTTGTACAGATTTGAATATTTTGTGATTATCATTCAATCTACACGTTTAAGTTTATGACTGTGATAATAAGCATTCAAGTTATTGTTCACCTAGGACGTTTCGGATAATATCGTTAAACAGTTAGGAGAATAAGAATATAACGATGAAAATACTTTTTACCTGAAATTATCTTAAAAGTTGTGATATATTTATTATATTCTTGTAAATAGTGAAATTTTTATTTCATCAAAATAAAAAAATACATATATTCCAATCGTTTTCATTTTTTTATCATTTATTTTATTTTTTATAATTTAACCATATATTATTATATTTATAATAATAATAATGATTAAATATCAAGTATTTATAATAAAATATTTTTATTATAAAATAAAATATATTTAAAATTTATTCCTATCGAATCAAACAAAGAAAGGATAGAATAAGAATATTATATTCTACTGAATAAAATTTTTTATTCTCCAAAAAACATTCTTCGTCCAAACGGATCTCTTGTCTCTTCGGCTGGCAGAGGGAACGGCACGCACACTTTTTATTTTTGTGGACGAATGTAGTATCGTAAATAATAATAATTAAAGATCAATCTAGTTAGAAAATAAAGTTAAAAGATAAAATTAGAAAAATGAATAAAGTTAAAGGCCATTTAGTAAATTTTAGTCTTTGTTAATGAGAGGCAACAAAAGTAGAGTGGAGAGAGGAGAATAATATAAAGATGAAATCAAAGGGATAAAAGGGAAAAAGTGATACAAGTTGTAGACCATATTTGGAAATTTTAAATGTTATTTAATATTTTCTGAATGGATTGTTTTAAGATAAAAATAATATATTTCTTGAATGGTTTTCTCAAACCTTCCATTTTTTATTTAATAATATTTGTTTTTAGTTACAAATTAAATTCAATATAGTTTGTTATTATATTTGTTAGGAGATGCTTATGGAGTATAATTTATTTTATAAATGTTCAAGGATAAATGAATTTGTATTTATTTGTACTTCGCCCCTATTTGGATTGGTGACGACAAATGGATGCGTCAACAAAAAAAAATCATCTAAATTCATCAATATTATATCAAAAGATTGAATGAACAAACAAAAGGTTGAGTCACAAGATAAAATGAAATCCGAGAAAAGGAAGAAATGGAATAGAAGGGAAAATAAAATGAAATGAATGACATTAATAATAGGATAAGGCACGACATTAATATCCTTATTATTATGGTTTATTATGGAAATATAATTTCCTTTTATTTTAAATCTGAGTCGTTAAAATAGATGACCATTATCTCTCAATTTTTCATATTCCATTAGACTAATTTAATTTGAAAATAATAATATAATTCAATTATTTAATCAAGCAGATTAGTTGACACAAATATTAAACATTTCCATGTTACTGATTTAATATTTATGTCAAGCGATCTGTCTATTAATCATGCGTAATCAAACATTTGATAGATAGATTAAAATAATATTTTTTATCAGTTTAATAATGTGATGGATATGCAGGAAATATTGTGAAATATTGGTCTAGATGTGAAAAATATAATTTTTGAAAATTTTATTATTTAAAAAAAGAAAATCTCGATTATTATTTTCCATGTGAAAATATGTTAATGTGGTCCTTAAGATAAAATGACAATGTAATATTATAAAATTATCATTTTTTAATTTTTTTAAGTATATATTTAATGAACATCAAATAGCGTTAGCATATACAATTTTGGGATATTAAATCCTTCCTTTAACACTCAAATCAAGAACACTTGGAAAAACTATAACACATCATAGGAGAAAGATTAAAATGGATAAAGTTCTTGGCATCTATCATAGGATTTAACCTTCCATTCCAACCATTTTGGGTTTTTTTATTTTAAATTTTTCTATGAATATTTCACATTGATGTTGCCCGGATAAAGGAGGAGGGTTGTGTTAGGCCCCGACAGCCAGCATAAAATCCTGTCGAATCTTATGAACATGGATCAACGAATATAGCGGAATGGCGTCGTATGATCCATGTAGCCGACCCCACCTAGTGGGATAAGGCTTTGTTGTTGTTGTTGTTGTTGTTGTTGTATTTCACATTGATGTTGATTATACTATAATGTGATATTATAATTATTGATGCACACAATTGGAGGCAGCCCTAAGTTTTTAAAACATTACCATTTTCTTCATTTTTTTTCCCTATGATTCAGCTCCTTTTTGGCATTTTCTTCATTATTTTTACTCCCAAACACCTGGCTATGATTCCCTTTCCACCTTGTACATGTGACCAACTACACTTAATTGCTGCCCCCACTCCACCAATTATCATCTGACTTTGATTATTCTATCACATGCCCTTGATGATGTTCCACCTATTCACATCACTCTCACTCAGAAAACCTTGATGGCTAGCAATGTAGTGCTCTATTGCAATTTGGATTTACTACATGTGTTAGAGTTCCTTCACATATAAAGACATATATAAGGAAAAAGGATAAATGAAAATTAACAAAGATGCACAGTACTATATCTTTTTTTTTGTTTAGAAAATAGTACATTTTAGGGAGAATAATAAAGAATAAAATTAAAAGAACTATTTTTTTACTTAAAGCATCTTTTGTTTATAAAAGGCTAAATGCTAGTTGACAAATATGTTTGGCATTTGTTATAAAGTAAATAAGTTCATAAGTAAATAAGTGCAGAAATAATGTAGAAAAAACTCCAGTGTATCATGTTCTTTTTTTTCTCACAAGGGGAGGTTATTGGCTTGATATAAAGAAAGTAAAAAAAGCTATTTACTTTAAGAAAAAGATGATTAAAACTATTACTACATGTAAAACTAGTTACTAAATGACAGTCATATATACACATATAATACACATGCATACATACTTCATAAAATAGCAACAATAATTTGTTCATATAAAATGGAAGCTTTTTTGGTCGAGGGAGGGATGATATAAAAATGGAAGCTTTCAATACCGAAGTAGGTTTGTATTAAAGATGAGTATCACCTAATTATAAAAGTTCAAATATAGCATTTTCTTACTTCAATTCAAAACATGTACAGAACTATAAAAGTTCCAATATATAATTTTTTTGTCTAGGTCTAAATGCATGTCAAAAACTTGCATGCATATTTAATACTCAAAGAACTATGACAACAATTCATTTATACTTGCATGCATGTCAAAAGAGCATTTTCTTACTTCGAAACAAGTGCAGAACTGAAAAGTTCCAATTTATAATGTTTTGTCTAGGGCTAAAGGCATTGTCAAATACTTGCCTGCATATTTAATTGCACAGGGATGGAGCTAGAAGACTAAATTTGAAGGGACCAAATATAAGGGTTTAAAATTGGTGCAAACTCAAGGATTCTAAATATATAATTAATTTAATTGTTGTACAAACTAATTCATTTTCTTCCATATTTTTATTTCTCCTAAAGAATTTGAATATATAATATCAAATAACTAATTCAAAATTTACATAATGCCCATAATCATGTATTCACTATGGATAAAAAGTCAAAATGAAAATTTAGAGGCATTAAGACACAAACTATATAAATAAATAGGCACACTACACCATCAATTTTTATGCTTATTACTAGTTAATTGAAAAAAACACTCAATTGAAAATTTTGTATGCATGCTTCCAATACTTTTTCTCATGATTTCCTTTAATTTTTCTTGTTACTCTACGAATAAAAAATATGGGTTCCCACGTATTTAATCCACAAAATATGACATCATAACTAATGAGAACTTTATTCTCTTCTATTTGAATCCTATAAGTAATTAATCTTGTTTAAAAAGAAATGATGGAAGCATATGCAATGCTAATATTCACGATGATGTTGATTTGTACATAAAACAAAGCCACTAAGAGTCCTTTATTTTATATTTCCCACTTATCTATTTGTATTAAATATTTGAATAATATCAATAGTTTATTTGTTTAGATTAAAGGAGACTCATTTGAGCTAGTTAGCTTCCTTTTTTTAGTATAACGAATTTAATTTTAGTTTATTAAGTTTATCTTTATAAGTTAATCGGCCAAATGCCTAGACAATGAAGAAATATTGATGATCGTAGTATTTCCTAGAAGGGCCTAATTTTTTAGGATACAAGAAAAATAAATAAATTTGGTTATAGGTGGTATCATAGCCCAAGGCCTAAGTCTTCCTTAGATCACAAGTAGTGGAAGATCGATTGCAAGGCATCATGAACTACCACACCATTCAATCTAAAACCCAAGTAAGGTCTCATTAACTCAAATGCAGTATAAATCTAGATTCCTCGTAATCATGCATCGACTAGCACTGATGACTACTCTGAACAACCAAATCAAATGGAAGAACCCAACGTGGATTGTCAAGTAAGTGACAATCAGCAAGAGCAATAATAAAATGACATTGTTGAGAAGACAAGCACTCTTTAAAATTTCCAAAATTCAAACTTCCTTAATTTATTAACGATTTGACACAACTAAAAGATATATTGAAGTCATAATGAAAAATATTTGTTTGGATGGCTTGTTCTAAAAATAAGAAAGTCAACTTCGCCACCAATCACCCCATTGAAGATGCAAATAATTGATGTAACTGTATTACTACACTAGAATCTCCGACAAGGATGGGGATTTCTGGATAAATTTTAAAATGATATTTGGAGAACACTATTTTACTTAATACAAGTAAGATTTGAATTAGCAAGATTAGTATGAGAACATGATATTGTCCAAATATTTGACTGAGCTCATCATAATAGGAAAGTCCACCCTTCAACAGAATGTATTGTCATGAGTTAACCATTTCATACAAGATCATAAGGATACTTACTGGGAATTGTCACACTTTGAGATTGCTACCTAATTAACAATACTAATGGAACAAAAAAAGCAAGGATACTGATCAAGCCTCCGGACAAAATCAACCAAGAAAGGAAAGTCACCAACAGTAAAAGCTAACAAAGACAATAACCAACTAAGTATTAAGGCAATTCCCTATAATACATCTCAACAAAAATATGCCATAATCACCTCCATAACATGCCAAAATACAGAAATTCAAGTTCACTAACAACTCCTAAAAAGGGTTCTTTGCAATTTATGTGGGTGGACCCGAGCTAAGGAGTGTAGGAGAAAGACAATTTAAGCACTTTTCAATAGCAATTGCCCATTATTTTCCAAGGGTGCCTAAGACCATCAAGGTGCAAGAGGCAATAATCACCTATTACAAAGTAAGGATAATAGCATGCATATAGAAGGAGTTCAATATGATTATGATGGTAATTCAAGTATTTCATATAATTGGATTATTTTCTACCTTTAGTGAAAGATATATAGTATTTTAACTCATATCAAGAGTAACAATAGATAAATAGTATGATATCATAGTATAGTATGTGCAAAGGAATACCTTAGGTAAAGAAGTTAATGCGATGAAAATGATCAAACTTGGTAATTTTTTACCCTTTCATGAACAAATTTTCTTTTAATATTGTAATAATGTAATTATTCTTGGATTTTAAAAAAAGAGATGAAATCAAAGAAAATGAAATTACATTACCTAAAGAAAAGAATAAGTGATAATTAAATTTAATTACTCTAAATCCTAAGGAGAGGACATGGTGAAGCATAGGGACACATAGGAAGATGAAAGACTTGCAAAAATATGTAGGCTTTTCATATTCTTCTTTGGATGATTTTTTGTAATTGTTTTTAACTCGTGAAAGAAGTTACTTGTACATCTAAGCATGTCTTAGGATTCTCATGTAATTCCTAGATTTTTACGATGATCGCATGTAGTTCCAAGGCCTTGAATCATGAAAAAAAAAATAAGAATTATTGGAACTAATGTTCTATGCAAACAAAACCTAGGTCGAGCTATAGGGATCTGACCTAAGTTCTGTCAGGATCTACATTACCTAATATTGATGATCAGCAACCCAATCTTCATTACATATAGTTTCTGTCCGAGTTGGTTTGGAGTATAATCGGGGAAGAGTTGTTTATCATCACATCACAACAAACACGTTCCACCCCACATCGCACGCTAACCATGCCCGAGTCCTCTTGACATAAAGAGAGGAGGAAATGTTATTTCGGTGTGCTCTAACAATGATCTTGCCTAGGTCATTAATCGATCAAATGTGAACCAACTTAAAAAAATAGGTGATTTAATTGTCTACTTAATTATAAGTTATATTTGAAATATGAGTAGACCTAAGACCCAGAAACTAATGGCTACAAATTTTAAACTTTTAATTTAACAATGTATGTAATAATAAAATATGAAAAAATAACATTAACTTATAAGTTGGGTCTTCAATTTAATAGGAAATCAATTAAGAATAATGAGATAATTTATAAATTAGAAACCATTATAATTATATATTAGATTCATATGTAGTTAATTATTACAATAACATTAATTTAAAAAAATACTAAACTGAGGATCATGATACATAGATATGGTTAAAGGAACACTTATCCAAGAATCTTGAGAATGTTCCTCTCAATTATTTTTTGTATTACAATTACAAGAATTTAATTGCTGATATCTAAGGATAATTTTTTCTTTATATTTTTTATATGATTTTTAAGCAAATACATGCACAAGAAATGAATGGATTAGCTAGACTTGTTATACAGGCATTTTTTAGTTAGAAATTGTACAGTAAAGTTTATTATCAATCAATTTATATATTGACTAATTAGAATTTTAAATATTCTTGAACAGATCAATGATTAAAATTTTGATGGCAAATAATGTACAATATCTATTTTCAGATTAATTTCTTTTCTTGTGGACCTTCTTTGTAATAAAAATATATTATATATTATATACTCAATTTATTCATAGTATAAAATGATTGCTGGAATATAAGCTCATAAGATTTTTTAAATGAATGTTATTGGTCACTTTGCTAAAATAAATAATGGTTACACTAATAAAATATCGTAATATTATGGGGTAAATTGACCCCATAACTCACCATCACTTATGACTTGAACTACTTATATGCATGTTTATTTGATCTACTAAATAATTTATTGAGCTTACTTCCATATTAATTGATAATGTGTTATAATAGTTAAATATATTAATCAAATAAAAGTTGAAGATCACGGATTGTAATTGTTTCTAATTGTATAATTTGCCATTTGTATGTATTGAAATATATTTTGTATGGCATAATAAATTTACTTGAAAGTGGCAGATACTTTTTTCATTTGTATGAATTTAAATATATATTATAATGGTCAAAGGAATTTTCCCTTTCGAATGAAGATTGAAGATGCCCTTTATACCTAAAATGAGACATTAGTTGTGGTTCGATCCTCTACTAATTCTTTCCATGAAAATAGTATGATATAAGCTTGTTATAGTATAATGGACCCTAAAGATGAAGTGAGTTGAAAGATAACTCATGTACTAGTAATGAAATGAAATATGTAATCCAACGTATTTAATACTTGACAATTGATATTTGATTAAGTGTTAATCTACTATTGATAATTGACAAAATGACATTTTCATTTGATTAATTATTTGTCAAGATTTGATCAATTGATTAATCCTCATCATTTAATTATTTATTATTTGACCACTTATTTTTTATCATTATTTAATTACTTAACTATTACCACTCGATCATCTGTTTATTTGTTATCATATGATCCTTTGAGCTATTATTCATTTCATCAATGGCGTTATTGACCAAGTACTCATTTATTTAAAATATGATTAATCGTTATTATGAAATGTTTTGTCCAATTATAATATTTGCCTCATAAATAATGAAATTTTTATTTCACTACACTTGATTAGTGTAGATAATTAATGATGTTAGGTATTGATGGAGGTGTATGTTGAGATATTAATGTTAGGTATTTGATGCATGCAAAATACAACATATTTTAGTTAATTATTTTAATTAAATTTTCTGTAATTTGAACATGGCATGCATCATTTTTAGTCACTTTTAATCATAATTCCGGATTTATCAATTTTAATTATTAAATTCTCTAAATATTTTAATTGTGGATGGATTAACTAAACTTGGATAATTATTTTGCAGGAAAATTCGAATCTCGGCCGAAATTCAAAGAAATTATTTCTTACGGCCGAAATTTGGAGGGCGTAATGGCATGAAGATGAAGGGTGTAACAATCAAATGTTTTTATCTTTTGGGCGTAACAAGATAAGTTCCTTCCTTACGGCCGAGATTTGGAGGGAGTAAAAGAAATTTTATCTCTTTGGGAGTAAAGATAAAATAATTCATTTTTACCGAGATTTGGAGGGGTAATGGCAATGAAATCATTCTTTTGGCCGAGTTTATCTTTGGGCGTAACAAGATATATGAAGGGCGTAATGATAAAAGGATTTATCTTTGGGCGTAATGATAAAAGGATTTATCTTTGGCCGAGTTTATCTCGTAAATTTTAAAGTCAACCGTACGATGTTACGGCCGAGATCAAATTGAAGGCCGTTCGCACCTATAAATACGTGAAGAATCCGTCGTTTCAATTCGTGCTCTGAAGTTCAGATTTCTTCCACGGCGAGTCGTGAGCTCTGCAGGCTACGACCAAGAGGAGAGAGGTGCGACGGCTGGAAGTTGATCGCGACCCTGATCAAGTCCGAGAGGCTGCCCGACTGTCTGCCCGTGATCCGAAGCTTCGACTTTTATCTATTTGGGTGTAATTCTTCTAATTATTATTATTTTATTATTATCTCTCCAGAATTTCTAGGATGAATTCCATATTTTTATTTATTTCATGTTAGGAGATTATTATTGAAGGAAAACTATTTGGACCCTATATTATTTGTTTTAATCTTTTCTGATCAATTAGTTAATTGTGCTTAATGCTTTAAATTTAATTACTTAGATTTCTGAATTGAGTACTTACCAGTCTGTGGATTATTTGATTTCAGAATTCATTAATTAAATTAATTGATTTTATGTGAAATTAATAATTGACATAAATTTGATAACTAGTGTGTGGAGAATCAAGTTTATGTGGTCTGTTAATCTAACCAGTTTGTGGAGTGGTTAATAGTCTAGGATTTTCATACTAATGCATCTTAATTTTAATCTTATCTGACGAATACCAGTTTGTGGGACTTTAGGTTTGATTAAATTTAAGGTAGTTTGATTTACCGGATTAAATAGCAGAATTACTAGTTTGTGGACTCTGTGATGTTAATCTTGTAAATTAATAACTTGGAAAAATTTCTAATCCATCTTTAAAGATTAAATTTATCTTTTATGGTTCAAATATTTATCCTGATCTATTTTCATCCTAAGGCCTAACTTCAACACCACTATCTTATCATTATCTTATTTTCTTTATTTTATTTCATAAAACCTCTTTCCAAAAATCCATGTTTTTCCTCTCTTATTAATTTATAAATCCAGATATTAAATTAATAATATTCCTCGTGGGTTCGACACTCTTACTCCTATTACTATATTACTTGAGCGACTAGTGCACTTGCTAGCAAATTTTATTGTTACAAATCTAACGCGTCAGTATTAAACAATAAGTAAAAGTGCCCCTCCAATTGAGACTCTTAGAATAATGTGTGTAGAAAAGAAAAAAAACTTTCCTATAAAAGTTTTGAATGTATAGACAAGACTTTTTTTTTCAAATCGAGACCCATCGATGTTCAAGACTATTAACATTTGACTAATTCGATCTTCGAATAGGAGTAGTATGAATAAATCATGGTTAAAGTAGTAACTCTAATAAATTAACTTGAGGCTACTTGCAAATCTCATTATCTAATTATACTAACCATCCTTGGTTGGATAACCAAGAGTTTAGCTATAAGGAAATGTAACCCCTTTTTTAGATAGCTACCAAGGTTGTAGCTATCCTATTTTATGGAATTGATAAAAAAAATGTTATAATCGAGACATTTTAGAGAAAAATCATTCCCCAACAACACCCTTAATATTTCTCTGAAAAAATAACACCCCTAATCTTCACCACATAGCTACCAAGGTTGTGCATGTGTGTGGTAATATTGTCCATGAATATATATATATATATATATATATACATATATATATATATACATATATATATATATATATAACATTCCTTTCAAACCAAGTAGCCCACAATGCAACTGGAATTACTCGTATGTATCTTGAGACAAATATCCTAACATCTCGTTGTCTGTCACCATAATAGAAAGATTGCCAAAAGTTTGCAACTGAGGACAAAATCAACCATTGAAATCCTAATGTATGCCATGCCTCCTTAGCCATCCTACATTCAAAGAAAAAAATTATTGATATCCCCAACAGCCACGTCGCATAAGATGCAAGCAACATCAGCTAAAAGTTGCCACCTTTGTCGGTAGGGCTTGGTCATTAGCTGTCGACGCCTAAGTATGACCAACTTCCATATAATCCCGTAGTTCGCATCTTCCAATCTATCATTCATGCTGAGTAACTCACATGTTCGGCAAATAGAAAAGCCGCCTGAGCTCCATATCCATTTGTCTAGTATGTTAGAAGGCAAAATTTTCATAATCAACCCATGGATCCTCCTAGAACTAAACATCATTTCCATTATCAATGGACAAAGATAGAAAGCATTTGATTTTAGAGAGAATTATCA
This sequence comes from Pontederia crassipes, assembly GCA_030549335.1. NCBI lineage: Eukaryota > Viridiplantae > Streptophyta > Magnoliopsida > Commelinales > Pontederiaceae > Pontederia > Pontederia crassipes. The sequence continues at coordinate 32,881,887 of CM060197.1, forward strand.
TCAAACCTTTCCAAAAAGATCAACATCCTTACAGATACAACCTTGAGTACCAAGAGATGGTTCTTGCATGGTATGCAGAAATCGCAAAAGACGAGACAAGATATGCCCATTTCGATAGCAAAATTTTATTTGTTTGCCGAATGTCCTAAATTCCTAAGACACCCTCAAGAAAATGATGACAAACCTCCTTCCTGGTCATCAGATGAACATCGATTGCCTAAATGTTTTCAAAAGAATTTGTTTCGAAGAGAGTCTAGAAGGGCCTCCACAGATTGCGATAGAAGTAATATAAACATAAAATATATCGAGATAGCAGAAAGTATTGACCGTACTAATGTGAGAAATCTCCAAACACCTTGACTAAAAAGTATATATTTCTTGGTGCCTTACAGATCCCTCGATAAAAAATAATGTATCATCTAACAACAAAATTAGAGTGTCACAATTTTGTGCATTAGTGAAACCAGAGATGAGGCCACTTTGACGGATCCAAAAGGTGCAACGTGCTAAGGCATCGACGGCCAAGATAAAAAGCAATAGACATCTACGAGGAAATGTAACCAAGTTGAAGAAAAAGAGCTTAATTATTAGGAGAATATTGAATGCGTTAAGATAATAAAAAAACAAAAAATAGTATATGTAATTATAAAAATATAAACAATTTATAAGAACTAAAGAATATATTTAAAAAGAAAAAGAAAAAAACATGGAATATGCAAAATAAACAGGAGGAAAAGTTGTTAATTGCCAATTTTACCCTCGCCAGATTGTTCTATTCCTATCTACTGCTACTTTTTTCCTCCTCCGCAGATCACCTCATCATCATCACCGCTGCCGTCGTCATCGTTCACGTCGCCGCCGATCGATCTTTCGAAGGATTAATGGCGGATCAGACGGCGAAGGGAGACGAGTTGGAGAAGAATGCAGAAAAGAAGCTTGCCGGCTGGGGGCATCTTCGGATCCAAGTACGACGACGCCGCCGAGCTCTTTGACAAAGCCGCCAACTCGTTCAAGCTCGCCAAGAACTGTACAGAAAATAACCGAAACAATGCTCCAATTTGTTTCCCCCAGATTCTGCAGATTCTTCTATTCGCGATCTGTCGATTAGGGTGTAATTGCTTCCTTTTTTCGCTGGTCCGTTTGATCTCCTCTTCTTTCACCTTTCAGGGGATCGAGCTGGTCAAGCTTACGTCAAGCTTGCGAATTGTCATATTAAGGTTTAATTCGTGCTTCTGCGCATTGTAATTTTGCATGTGCACTGTGGGAACTAATGCTGATGACTGGCTCGTGGTGACTTGCAGTTGGAGAGCAAACATGAGGCTGCCTCGGCTTATGGTGATGCCGCGAATTGCTACAAGAAAGTATCCATCGAAGGCATGACTAGTTCTGAATCGATTTTTGATTGTGCAACTAAATGATTTAAAAGGATCCTTGATAAGACATTTTTTAGATTAAGCGACTGGAATTGAAGACACTTGTTTTAGTGGATAATGAGTCAGATACGTGTTAGGACGAACTTATCCCACTAGGTGGGGTCGGCTACATGGATTATACGACGTCATTCCGCATTCGTTGATTTCATGAGATTCAACGGGGTTTTACGCTGTCGGGGCCTAACACAACCCTCCTCCTTTATCCGGGCTTAAGACCGGCTATAAGAAATTTAAACAACTGATGAGGGTTGGAAGACAATGAAAAGATGGGCTCTTTAAAGCGACAGGTGGTACATATAAATATCCCATTCATGTGTGCACACATTAATAAACCTTAGTAGTTTTTTTTTAAGTAATAAACCTTAGTAGTTAGTGACATATTGATGTGTGTGCAACCATGCTTTTTTTTCCATGTTTCAGATATTAAGAAATTTTTCCTCCAGAATTGCATAAGTCTATGAATGTGAATTTACTCCATAATTTGTTGCACTATATGCAGATGCAGCAGAAGCACTGAATCTTTTCTTGGAGATTGGTAGATTAAACATGGCTGCAAGATATTGCAAGGTATTTCATTGGAGCCTGTTAGCTTCATTTAAATATGAAATCATACTCTAGTGGTAGAGTGAAGAACCAAACAAACATAGGTAGTGATCAGTATCAATATGGTTTATATTACCTGATAAAGCTATTATCTTTCCTCTCTTCCCTGTAGTAAAATTAAGCATATACAAATCTCTTTACTGCATTTTTCAACATATATTCCGATTTCTTGTTTGATATATGATGTTATCAATTTAACAGGAAATTGCTGAGTTGTATGAGCAAGAACAGGATTTCTTGAAGGCTATAGAATACTTTGAAAAATCTGCTGATCTTTTTGATGGTGAGGGAACGTCAACTTCGGCAAACCAGTGTAAACAGAAAGTTGCCCATTTGGCTGCTCAACTGGAACAGTATATATATATCATCTTGATGCCTAATTTTCATTATGTTTTTTTTCATATTATGTGTTTTTTTCTCTTATGAAGAAAGAAAGGGGTTACTTGAAGATGGAAATTAGATACTTAGATTCAGAAGGTTGATTTTCAGGAAGATAGGGAAAGGATATAATGTAATATGAAAATTGTGCCATGAAAAGTTCTTTGATACCACTTCAAAATAATATGACCAAAATACAAAACTATCCTTGCAAAAAAAAGTACAAAACATCTTAAAACGCAAAACAAAGTTCCTGGAAAAAAAAAGCAAAATACGGAAACTATATGATTTTAACTAGCCTCTATTACTAAAGGGGGTAATGGATTAGAAGGAACGGCATCACGAAAAGGTATTTTTAAAAGACATCATATTATTATATTTGTAACAATAGTATTAATCTAAAAAAACAACAATATTAATCTCAGTTTTTTGTTGGGAAATGTTGAACTGCAGATTAGACTTATAAACCAATCTCACCTTTATATGATTTTCATTTACATATTTCTTCTTAACATTTGAATTGACCATTGATTTTTAATGAGATCCCGAAAAAAAATTGATTTTTGATGAGATAATAAACTTTTATGGACTTCTTAGGTAACTGCAAAACCAAGTTACATTCATTGTTCAAACACCATGGCAGAGACCGGGGTGCGGAGGAGTTTCGTGACTTCATTGATTCACAATCGTTGGTTGATTTTTCGGCCACCAACTGTCGATTCACATGGAGGAGCACAGCTGCACCGGTTGCCAGATCGAGGATCGATCGTTTTCTTGGCTCTCTTGAGCTCGCGGAGGCTCATCAGTTGGCGGATGTTCAGGCTCTTGATCGTCCGTTCTCGGACCATACCCCCTCTTGTGGAGGTCCAATGACGGTCAGACTCAGTGTTCCCTCTTCCGCTTCGAGAGGTCATGGCTTTTGGAGGACGGGTTTCGACAGCTGGTGGAGGACCAGTGGCGGAGGGTGGCACCCTAGGATTCCGCTGCAAGGATTTTAGCGACGCGCTTATCTAGTTTGCGCTCATTCCTCTGTCAGCACCGTCGACGGATCAGGGAGGATCAGGCTCATCTAGGACGGACGCCCTCAGGGTCATAGCTCGGATGGACCGCACTCTGAGATGGATGAGCGCAGACGCGCACAGGAGACGATTCAGCTGGAGGACAGGATTGTGGAAACCCAGTGGAGGCAGCGATCCCGTCAAACTTGGCTCCAGGAGGGGGATGCCAATACCAGGTTTTTCCACTTATATGCTAGCTCTCGCCGGAGGGCGAACAGAATTGAGCAGCTAATCATACAGGGGCAGCGGATCTCCGACCGTCAGCACATTGGGGATTCCATCACTTCTTACTTTCGCTCTACTTCTCGCCAGCAGCCTTTGAGCCCTTGGCGGTGGGCTCCTGGTGACATTCCTCGGCTGAGCGACACTCAGTCATCATTACTGATTTAGACGATCATAGAGGATGAGATATTTGAGGCCCTTCGAGACCTCAATAGCGAGGCAGCCCCTGGCCCCGATGGTTTTTCCGTCTTCTTCTATAGGGAGTTTTGGCCATTGGTGCGTGATGATGTTGCGGTGATTCGGGAGTTCACTGACGGGAATCGAAGGTTTGAGCGTCTCAACCGATTCTTGTTGTTCCTGCTCCCGAAGCACACCCCGGCAGAGCGGGTTGAGGACTTCAGACCGATCACCCTATCCAATGCCATTTACGTTCTGGTGGCTCGGGTATTGGCGAATCGACTTCGTGAGGTTCTTCCAGTACTGATACATCCTACGCAGTCGGCCTTTATCTAGGGCAGATCCATCACCGACAGCTACACCATTGTAGCAGAGACCACTGCCCAGTGGAGGAGGAGCTCCACTCAGGCCTTTTTATGGAAGGTTGACTTCTCCAAGGCCTACGATACGATTGCATGGTCCTTGTGGCATGCCCTTCATGTCAGTGGCTTTCCGGCGACCTGGATCACTTGGATGAAGCGGTGCATCACCTCCGCTTCTTTCTCGGTCCTTGTCAACGGGACCCGTTCTGGGGACTGGGTTCAGCCTCAGAGGGGAGTCCGACAGGGTTGCCCTTTGGCTCCCATGTTGTTTGTCTTTGGTGTTGATGCTCTCGCCAGATGCACCCAGGCTTCTTGCGAGGCGGGACTTTTCCGCGGTTTCTCCACGAGCCTCGTACCTCTGCTCCAGTATGCGGACGATACCATATTCATCGAGGGCTCCGAGCAGGAGGCTCGACGGGTCGCGATACTTTTTGATATTTTCAGCGCGACGACTGGTCTCCAAATTAATCATGCCAAGTCCTCGTTCATCCCCTTTGGCATGATTCCGGAGGAGGCTCATCGGTGCGCATCTCAGCTTCATACACCGATCAACACCCTTCCGATCACCTACCTGGGACTCCCGCTTTCGAACCGTCGCATCGCCTCTAGAGGTTGGACGCCAGTTATTGAACGTATGGAGCACAGACTTCACGGTTGGAGTGCACGTCTATTGTCGTGCGGGGGCCGACTCGTCCTACTACGGTCGGTGCTCTCGGCCCTTCCGACGTACTATATGTCGGTTCTGCCACTACCAGCTTAGGTTCTCAAACATTTAGACTCACTCAGGAGCAGTTTTTTTTGGCAGGGGCGTGGCCCCGATCATCGCGGCGTCTACCTGGTTGACTGGTGCAGTATTTGCCGGCCTGCCTCTCACGGGGGCCTTGGGGTCCGCGATTTACGGTATGCTAATTGGGCTCTTCTAGCCCATTGGCTCAGGCGGATTATGGGGCCAGAGGATAGTTTGTGGCGTTCGATGTTTGATACCTGCTATGGCCATGATCTATCTTGGGAGTCGAGATTCATTCTACCCCGAGGGGCATCATCCTTTTGGCGGGGTGTAGCAGCCATGGCGCCGCAGGTCCGTGACTTTATGGTTCCTTCCCTTGGCTCGGAGAGGGATTTCTCCTTCTGGCGGCACGCCTGGACTGCTAGTGGCCCTCTTGCTGAGGCTTTCCCCCGACTTTGGGCCCTCTCGACTTCCCCTGAGGCAACAGTTGCGGACACCTGGTCCGAGGAGGGGGAATCAGGCTTCGGTGTTTGGTCTCCCCGTTTCAGAGCACATTTGCCAGATCAGCGCTTCACCGACCTATTGGCCCTTCACCAGCGATTAGCCGGAATACGTCCGGACCAGTCCAGGTCAGATGGTTGGGTTTGGCTATCGGAGTCCTTCTCGGTGCATAGCCTCTATATTTGCTTCTTCCCTCCTCTACACTACCAGAGGATTTCAGGACGGATTGTAGACTTATTTGGGGTACTCGGGTGCCGCTCAAAGTCAAGATCTTTGCTTGGCTTTTACGGCGTGGACGGCTTCTTACCAGGACCTACAGGGTGCGTTGGGCTCCGCACAGCGATATTTCTTGCGTCCTTTGCAGCGAGTCGGCCGAGGACATCATTCACCTCTTTTTCGATTGCCCCACATCTCGGGGCATATGGCAGCAGACTTCCATTGCGACATTTTCTCTGTCAGATCCAGAGTCCATATGGCCAATGTTGTCAAACACGTAAAACGGACTCGACACGGAGGGCCGGAAAAACTCGTAAATCGTGAACACGTAACACGACACAGCCGATTCTACCAGATTATTTTTTAATATTAAATGTATATATTAATATATAATAATATATACAAATCATGATATTAGTAGTGAGATGCAAATTATCTTTGAACTTATAAGTACAAAATGCAATATTACATGTCCAATTTTCTAATTTTAACATCACACTTCATGATATTCATACCTATATATATATATATTAATTCATGACCTTAACAAATTGTAATAATAACAGAATAACAGACACATCAATATAATTCATTCATGAAAAATTAACACATCAATAAATAACTTTCATTATTAATAAATTCAGAATATTAAAAGCAATTGATGATTCCACTTTATTAAGCAAATATTAACCATAGTAGAGATATAAAAATGTTTTACATTTATAACATAATAGAAAATAAAAAAAAGGTAGCCAAGACCCTTGCCCACCAATGGGGAGAACTATTGGGTTCGTGGAAAAAAAAAAGAACCTGCTTCGATTTGTAGAGAGAAAGGGAGAGTGAGAGAAAGAGAAAAGGAGGAAAAAAAACATATTCCCGTGCGGGAAGAGAAATGGAGATGAAGAGGGAGGAAAAGAGAAAGGGCGAGAGACGAAGATGGGAGAAAGAGAAAGGGGGAGGGTACGGGAAGAGAAAGGGACAGGGAGAGGGAGAGAGAGAAAGGGAGAGAGGGAGAGGAGAGGAAAAGAGAAAGGGCGAGAGAGAACGAGGGAAGAAAGAGAAAGGGAGAGAGTGCGGGAAGAGAAAGGGAGAGGGAGAGAAAGAGAAAGCACGAGAGAGGGAGGGGAAGGAACCTGTTAGGTCAGTGGTGGCAGCATTAGGTCAGCAGCGCGGCGGTGGAAGCAGCGAGAGCAAACGGCGGCGACAGCAGCAGTGAGTGGCGGCAACAGGACAGCAGTGGTGGCGGCGACAGGGCACAGCGGCAGACAGCAAACAAAAAGGAAGAGATGAGTACCCATCACGCTTATACAATGGGATCGGTGGAGTCGTGCGTCTCCACCGATCTTACGGGCCAGCACGCGATTCTACCGCGTGCTGACCAAAAACGTTTCCAGGTGAGATCGAGCGCGAAATGCAAAGGTGAAGACGTAAAATCGTACGCTTTTATGAGTTAACACGCGTTTTTGACAACACTGCATATGGCAGACCTTCCGGAGCATGTTGCATCAGCGACAGAGTTGGCGAGCGCCATTGATGACCTTCTTGGTCGGTGCCTGGACCATTTGGCTTCAGCGCAACCGGATTATCTTTTGTGGGGAGCGATGTCAGCCTGAGCGTGTTGTACACCACATCTCATTTCTTATTAGAGAGTGGGGTTTTGGCTAGTTTTTCTGTTGTGACCTTGGTCATTTTTTTGCTGCTCTCTCCGAGAGCTCTCACCTGTACATCTTCTCATACTTTCATATATATACATTACTGGATGTCAACCACAACTTTGGTAGCCATCCTTTTTCTGCTCAAAAAAAAAATTTGTTCTCATTATTATTCTCTTGTGAAGAGATTCATTATTCTCATTACTTGACATGTACTTATACTTGAATGATGATTAATCGTAGAAGAATGCATTTGACGACTGTAGCTTTTTCATTAGTTAAGATAATTGCTCGCATGCTTGCATATGATTCCTCATCAAAGAAACCTTTTCTTGGAATTTCATGAATGGAACAAGATTTTTTAAACTGTGCGATGAATTCTCCACAGATATCCAAAAGCCATAGAAATATTTGAAGAAATTGCACGTCAGTCAATAAACAACAATCTTCTCAAGTACAGTGTGAAAGGAATTCTCCTTAATGCTGGCATTTGCCAACTATGTAGAGGTGACATTGTTGCAATCACAAACTCATTGGAAAAATATCAGGTTTAGATGTGTCATTATTCTGTTTCTGAGATATCATTGTATGAAATCTTAAAGTCACTCTTACCTCAGTTATGATTGCTTCTACAGGAGCTTGACCCCACCTTCTCCGATACCCGTGAATTTAAGCTTTTATTTGTAAGTTATGGATTCCAGGGTGGTTTAGACTTATGTTGCTCTTACTTACTTCAATATCCATTGACATATTATAGAAACATTTGCTATTTTATAGAAATATTATACATCCATTGACAGTTTGGACTTGTTATTAGGGTAACATTTTGGAATTTGGTTAGCTTGTTTGGCAAATGTTCTCATTATCCACTGTTATTTTTGTTCATACTTTTTTCCCTCGAAAAAAAAATTTCTCTTCATAATTTTAAAGCCATTATTAAGGAGAGTACTGGGATTTTTTTTAGGAGAAGAGTACAGGGATGTTAGTTCATATATTATTAGTTCAATGGTTTTCCATTTTTAACTGTATGCATATACTATCAAAACTTAAGTAGACATGATTCCTATCCACATTCCATTTGCTCATGGCTTGGACATGCAACAATTCTATGCTAACATTCTTGGTAGGCCTACACTTTGTCTTCAACACTAATTTTGATGTGTAGGATCGACCACTTTACCTCCAGCTAAATATGTTTTAGATTATTAACACCAATATTTTAAAGCTAGATATTAGGTTTCTCCCCTCATATACGTCTAGGAAAGGCATTCACAGACTTGGCAGCGCTGTCATAAAATGCCATTGGGCAATGACCTCATAATAAACTTTTAGTAAATTCTTTAAAGCAAAGAGCATGTGCTTTATCTTTTTGAAAAAAGAGCATAACTCTTAGAATCTGACGATCATCTTTGGTTAATGTTCTGTACCTTGGAGAATATGGTGCTAATGGCAGTATAAATCCTCCTAACCCCATCCCCCTCTCTCCCTACCCACACACACACCCCTCAAACGCCTTTCTTTAAGAATGCCTTAAAAACATTTTAGTGACACACTCTTATAGGATCAACTTGATAACTTTCATTTCCACAATGAAACAGGATAACCCAATGAAACCGACATCCTTTTCTGGGAGCACATTGTTTGTCGAAAAGCGGCAAAATTTATGTCATGATTCAGAAATTTAATTTCAGAAGTGGCTATATACTTGATCACTCTGCCTCTAAAGGCAGATCTCATCAGCATATGGTTTGACCAAGAAGTTCAGTCAATGCCGTTATGGTATTTCTTTTAGCTTTACGATGATCTCCTGGAACTCCGCCTATATTTTATAGCCGGTCCCAAGCCCGGATAAAGGAGGAGGGTTGTGTTAGGCCCCGACAGCCAGCGTAAAATCCTGTCGAATCTTATGAACGTGGATCAACGAATATATTGTGTTAATGCTAGGTCGTTACCCATAAGTAATGCGCTGTACAGCTCGGGTACAGTGATAAGAGAGCAAGAGCCGCTGCATCCTCGCCTGAATGCAGTGTTAAATGAGCAAGGGCTACCGCACTCTAATGGACGGAGGCGGTTAAAGAAGGTAGTTCATGAGATTAAGGTCAGATTAGGTTTTTGGAACATTGGGACGTTGAATGGGAAGCGCCTCGAGGTGGCACAAGTAATGGACTAGCGTAAGATTAGTATCTTATGCTTGCAAGAAACTAGATGGGTAGGAGAGGGAAGTAAAGAGATTAGGTTAAATGGTTCCAAACTTTGGTATACAGGTAATGTAAAGGGAAGGAATGGTGTTGGTATTATCGCGAATGCAGAATGGAGGAAGAATGTTGTGGAAGTTAAAAGGATTGAGGATCGAATCATATCCGTGAAAGTAATTGTTGGAAAGGAGACTATGAACATTATTAGTGCATATGCACCCCAAGTAAGAGCAGAATCACATCTCAAGGAGAAGTTTTGGGCAGATATGGAGGGTTTGATTGAAAGTATACCAACAACCGAGAAAGTTTGTATTGGGGGAGACCTTAATGGACATGTTGGTAAAGAGGCAGGACCACATGCAAGGATTCATGATGGTTTTGGTTTTGGGGAGTTGAATGAGGAAGGACAAACTATTATTGATTTTTCTTTAGCATACGACCTTAAGATTATCAACACTTGATTTAGGAAGAGAGGAACATTTAATCACATACAAAAGTGGAACTCATAGGTTTCAAATCGATTTTTTCTTGACAAGAAATACTGATAAAAGACGCTGTACTAATTGCAAAGTAATTCCTGGGCATGGGGTGACTACACAACATAGATTGTTAGTTCTTGATATGCAAATGAAATATATAAAATCAAAATCTCGAACATTTTTTTATCGAAAGATCAAGTGGTGGCAGTTAAAGGGGGAGAAGCGAGAGACTTTTAGAAGTAAGTTATTAGAGAAAAGTGTGTGGGAGTTAGAAGGAGATGCTAGTATCATGTGGGAGAATATGGCAAAAAAGGTTGAAATTGTTGCTAAAGCCATTTTAGGAGAATAAAAAGGTTTTGGACCACGAGATAAGGAGATTTGGTGGTGAAATGAGGAGGTCCAAGAAAAGGTGCGTAATAAGAAGAATTGTTTCAAGGCGATACACTTGGACAATAGTTCTGACAATTGAGAAAAGTATCGTTTGGCGAAAAGGGAGGCTAAGAAGGCAGTTAGTGATGCTCGTGCTAAAGCATATGAGGGGTTTTATAAGGAGTTAGGGACAAAGGTTGGTGAACAAAGGATTTACAAGATTGCAAGGAATAAAGAGAAGGAGTCGAGAGATTTGGATCAAGTAAGATGCATAAAAAATGAAGTTGACAAGGTTTTAGTTACTGAAGGAGATATTAAGAACCGATGGGAAGAGTATTTCTATAAGCTATTTAATGATGGATGTGAAGGTTCCCGTTGTGATTTGGAGGAGTTGACAGTTAGCGAATGTGAGCTTAATAGGTCATTTTATCGTAGAATTAGAGTCTCGGAGGTTAACGAAGCTCTTAAAAAAATGGAGAATGGTAAAGCCGTTGGACCGGATGGTATACCGATTGAAGTTTGGAAATACAACAACAACAACAACAACAACAAAGCCTTATCCCACTAGGTGGGGTCGGCTACATGGATCATACGACGCCATTCCGCTCTATATACCGATTGAAGTTTGGAAATGTTTAGGAAAAAAAGGTGTGTTGTGGTTATGTAAACTATTTAATGAGATTTTACGATCGAAAAAGATGCCTGATGATTGAAGATTAAGTACATTAGTTCCTATTTACAAAAATAAAGGGGATATTCAGAATTGTGCAAATTATAGAGGGATTAAACTTATGAGTCACACAATGAAATTATGGGAAAAGTGATTGAGCATAGATTGATAATGGAGACTAGTATTTCTGAGAGACAATTTGAGTTCATGCCAGGAAGATCCACTACAGAGGCGATTTATTTACTAAGGGGGATGATGAAGAAGTATCGAAGTAAGAGAAGAGACTTATATATGACTTTCATTGACTTAGAGAAGGCGTATGATCGGGTACCAAGGGATGTACTTTGGAAAGCCTTGCAAAAGAAGAGGGTGAGTGTTGCCTACGTTAAGGTCATACAAGATATGTACGATGGGTCATTGACTAGGGTTAGGACATCCGGAGGTGAGACAAATGAATTTCCTATAGGAATTGGCCTACATCAAGGATCAGCTTTAAGCCCGTATCTATTTAACTTAGTTATCGATGCTATAACTGAGAGTATCACAGAGGAGGTACCTAAGTGCATGCTATTTGCGGATGTTAATACTTTTAGCGGATTCAAGAGAAGAGATTAATACAAAATTGGAAATATGGAGAAATACGTTGGAGTCAAAGGGTTTTCGTTTAAGTAGGAATAAAACAGAATATATGCATAGCAATTTCACAAATAAACAACTTAGAGACGATTTGGAAGTTAGGTTAGGGGAGGATATAATTCCTCAAGTGACAAAGTTTAAATATTTCGGATCAATTGTAAGACAAGATGGTGAGATTGATGACGATGTTAATCATAGAATTCAAGTTGGTTGGTATAAGTGGAGGAAAGCCACTGGAGTTCTTTGTGATAGAAAAGTACCCAATAAAGTTAAAGGAAAATTCTATCGTACTGCTATAAGACCGGCAGTATTATATGATAGTGAATGTTGGGCTATGAAGGGACAACGTGAACGTAAAGTGGGGGTAGCCGAAATGAGGATGTTGAGATGGATGTGTGGTCATACAAGAGTAGATAAGATTAGGAATGACCATATACGTGAACGAGTCGGAGTGGCTCCTATTAGTGAGAAAATGGTAGAGAATCGTTTGAGATGGTTTGGTCATGTTCAGAGAAGACCATTAGATGCGCCAGTAAGAAGAGTAGATCAAATAATCTGGAGTCCGATTAAAAGAGGGAGAGGGAGGTCAAGGCGGACACTTGGCGAACTAATAGAGCAAGATCTATTGTTGAATAATATACCGAAAGGTTTGGTTACTGATAGAGCGAAATGGCGTCGTATGATCCATGTAGCCGACCGCACCTAGTGGGATAAGGCTTTGTTGTTGTTGTTGATGATCTCCTGGCATAAAGTTAGTGAAATAACCTTGCTTTGAGAGCAGCATGTACATGCTTCATGAACATGTAACTAATGCTTGGTCTTTGTGTTATAGGATTTAGCAACTGCAATTGATGAAGGAGATGTTGTAAAATTTACTGATCAAATCAAAGAATATGACAACATTACTCGCCTGGTATATCCTTCCATCCAATTATTATATGTCATGCTTTAACGCTTGTTTTCCAAATATAAGGACTGATGAAATATCCCCTGAGAAATTGAACAAGATATTGCAATGCTTATATAAAAATCTTGCATACAAAATGCATTAGAATTGTATGAGAAGTTCCTCTAAAATAATCTATGTGAAGAAATTTGCCCCAAAAGTATATTACAAAATTGCAAAATTTCCATTTTAGAGAAGGTTATTACTTTTAATGATTCACATTATTATCGGTTTGAATTAAATAGTTATCCAAATTTTACTTCGAAAGCTTGTTTGCAACATGTGTAATACTGGAAACTCTAATCGGTCATGTAATTGAGGGTCTTGACTTATTCCAACTTCTTGAGATCTATTCTGTTATGACTTGAAATTTATTGCCGTTCCAAACCACTTGGAATGACTACCTATTATATGCAAAGATACTTACTATTGATTTTCTGATGCACACGCATGGAAAAAAATACTTTTCTGCTTTTAAGTAATTGGATATCAAAATATCCCAGAGCTTCTATTTCCAATCATTTTAAGGTACACAAGAACTTGATACAATTCTATAGATGACGGAAAAGTACAACTATCCTATCTGGGTTAAATTATGAGGCCCCTGAAGGGCAGTAAAGGGACAAGGATTTTGGGCCAGTAACCATCCTAGACAGATCTCTTTGCATTTTCAATGCAGGCCACTCCTGAGCTATCATTTTTTTTTCTTTGGTGGTGGTGGTGGTGGTGGTGGTGGTGGGGGGGTGGGGTGGGGTGGGGTGGGGTGGGGGTGGGGGGGGGGGGTGGGGGTGGGGGTGGGTGGGTGGGGGATGACAGACATTTTCTCAGCCATCTACACTTTATTGATTAGAACTTTTAGGAAATACATCGATGGATGACTACACACTTGCTAGTCATCGTTGTAACCTTCAAGAAAGAAAAGTGTTAAATCACCGGCCACTCTTCCATTGTTTAATCAAACTTCTTACCTTCCTCAGAATATTTTCTTTATATATTCCCTCGTTTCATGGTCATTCCTTTGTCCCAGTTGGCCCAAAGTACACTGATCTTGGCTATGTGTTGTGTAGAGGGTACATCTGAGCGACTCCCAGCCTCCTGGCTGATTCCTCTAAACTATCCCAACACCATTCATCTGATTTCTTATTCTTGGTATTGTTAAGCATCACAGTCCACACTCTTCTAGAAATACTACATTTCAGAATATAAACAGTCCGCGTCCATTGCTGTCTTGCAAAGTGCACAACAGATGTCGGCCTTTGGAGCCCATCTCACCTGATATGCTCTAGTGAGTAGGCATCTTTTTCAAGAGCCGAACAAAAACTCTTATTATCCTCAGCAGGATCGTAAGTTTCCATATCAGTCAGCAATCCACATATATAATCCTTTTCCACATCACACTCAGGTGCTCTTAGAGCAGGCCAGTATACTCTTGTTTTTTTAAAGAAAGGAGGATAGGCTATCTATTATAACTTGAACCTCAGAGTCCTGGTACAGAATGTGGACTGGAGGAGGACCTTCCTCCCAAAAAGTATCAAATTTCATTATAAGTTGTTCTTTTGCCAAAAGAACGATCACCCTATTGGGTTCCCAATATATATGGTTACATGCAAAGATATCAAAACATGAAATAAGGTTCCAAATGTGCAGTAGACTTTTCAGCTGCCAGGGATACTTCAATTGTGTGATCATCAGCTGGAACAGAATCCTAAAGTCAGTTTCTGCAGAAAGGTTGCTGATGTCTCATTTCTTGCACTTAAAAGAGTCCTTCCCACACACTCCATGCTTCCAAAGCTGAATGGAAACATTGTCAAAAAGCACCTACACATACAAAATGACTGTCAGCAGTTTAAGTACATAACCTGCTTTCCCCCACCTTGTGTGGTCTAACAAAAGACCCATCCAAGTTCACACACGACTAACACTAAACTGACTAGTAAACCACAACATCCATCATATGATATTGTTTTTTGAAAACTCCTGCAAAATAGATTATGAATAGCCTTCTGCTTTTGGGTTACCATTTCTCTATTTAAAAGAATTGTTAGAATAATTCATCGTGTCATATTGATGCCTCTGTCTAAACAAAAGGGTCTGCAAGCTTTTCTGACTTGTGTCCAATATAAATTTCCGGGTAATGTTATTTTCTGATCCAGCAATCTTGAGTGACTGCAGGATCCTTGGAAAACGACACTTCTACTGAAAGCAAAGAATGCACTAAAAGCAAGGGAAGAAGAAGAGGATGATTTGACTTGAATCTCTTTCAATGAAAAAAAAACACACAAAATGAAGGAAGAAGAGATTTGACCTGAAGCTTCCTATTCACATCTCAGATCTGTGGTCAGGATTATAATTCTATGGAAGCAACTGATGTATGGAAGAAGAGTTTCTTGGTATTTACAAATATTATATACTTTTTCCCCCAAAAGATAAATAACATTAGCAACTAGGAAAAGTTTCTTGGTATTTACAGCATGAGTTTTTTTCTCACCACAGCATCTGAGGAGCTATTGGTTAAAAATTCAGATCACTATTATCTTAGACTAATCTAATTTTTTGTTACAATATTTTCATTTGATTAATACTTTAGAATATTTTTATGTTTAGAAAGAAGAGTTTTGATTTGTTTTCATATAATTTCATTTAGATTTGATTTCTACCTAAATCTGAAAATTATTCATGGCAGGATACGAGAGAACGTCGAAATGAAGGCAAGAAAATGCCTAAAATAGCTCAGAAGACTGTCACGGTCGTGACAGTTTTTGTCATGGCCGTGACAGAGACATTTTTCAGCAGAAAATTTGGCTAAGTAATTTTCAGCCTTGACAACTTTCTGTCACGATCATGCCGGAGCCTTTCATGGCCGTGACGGCGGTCTGTTAGGCCGTTTTAAAGCGGTTTTTATCCATTTTTTGGATATATTTTTTGTTTCTTTCCTTGTGGGATGAGAACCTATAAAAGGAGGCAGAAGATGGTTTGAAAAAGCATCCCTGGAGCATACTTTTGAAGCCTACAAAGAGGAGAAGATCGAGGACAATAGCGAAGCTCTGCCGGAAACTCGAGAGAGGACGCGCTTAGCCTACGCTAGAGTTTTTATTTTTTTTTCCCTACATTTTTATTCCAAATTTGATGTTGTTATTCTCAGATTTACTCCTTTATTAGGGTCATTCTAGTTGAACCCTATATATGTTTTGAAGTTTTTCTTGATATTAGTTTAGTTTGAATCTTTAATAGCATTGAAATTTCATGTTTAATGCTTCCTTTGATTTCATGATTTATGATTTAATTACTATCTGAGAAGAAATGATTATTTTCATAATAGTTTCTAGGATTGATCTTAATTATTGCATGCCAAAATTAGGAAAATCTAAAGAGACCTAATATGTGAAGTTATTAAGGTGACTTGAGAAAGTCCTTAATATTAATTCTGATTGAATGCATCTTATGATTTAATTAAGTAAATTAAAAATCAAAAGGATTGATTTATTTTAATTATTCATAAGATAGTAGTTAAAGCCTGAAATATTGATTAACTGATTTTGGGAATTCACTTTGTTATTGATTTAACAAATTCTAAGTTGAGAAAATTTATTACATTTTAGTGGTGATAATTAGATGCCTTAATCATCAAATCATTATTTCTCCAGGTGATCATTTTCTTTACTTTTATTATTTTCTTTTTATTCACCTCTCAAATCATATATTTTCTTAATTTCTTAATTAAGAAGGTTAAAATAAAATCTAAATTATTAACCGTCCTCGTGGGAACGATAGCTTTACTCATTCACTTTATTACTTGAGTGACTAGTGCACTTGTTAACGTTTGTTATCAATTCTACACGCATTAAGTTTTTGGCGCCGTTGCCGGGGACATGTTTAGTAACTTTTATTTTTTATTTTACTTGTTATTTGAGAGACTTTATTTTTCTGTTAAATTCCACGCATATTCTTTTTAATTCACATACTTTCATATCTCTTTATCTTATGTGATCAGGAAATATCTTCAAATGACAACAAAACCAAAGACTATGGGAGATTACTATTTGGAAGAACAAAGAAAGATGCTTGAAGCACAAATTTCACAAATTACAAATAACAGTATAACACTCATTCCTGTGGTACAAGGAAATTCTACAATTGAAGACAAGATGTTAAAGTTCATCACAATGGCTGAAGAAAAATTTCAACTTCAAGAAAGAGCCTTTATGAAGTTGTTGGGACAAGTAGAGCAATTGGAGGCTAGGATCCAAGTGAAAAATGATGCTCCTCCATCCACCTACTTAAAGTCAAATTCCAACATCGAAGAAAAGTTGTGCCAATTGATTAGAGTCATAGAGAAAAGATTCATCCTACAAGACTAACTCATTAGCAATCTACAATCACAGTTGACACAATTGAAGGATCAACAACCGATTATTATTTCTTCTCCTCTTCAATCCTCAAATTTTAATGTTAAGTTTGATATGATGCAGACAAAATTTCAAGCATTGGAGAAGAAAATGGAGTTGACTTCTCAGATTGCTTATGCCTCAGAGGATAATATTATGGATAAATATGTACCTATTATATGCCCATGTCACTTGTAATATTTTAATCCAGGAAGAAGACGACCGAGAAAGAACCATTATCAGAAGACATGGACTACTCAATGGAGGGTCAAGGAGACAAGTGAATATACTATGAAAGATGGACAAGTGCGAAGAAGAAATCCGCATCCAGAAAGTCCAGCAACCATCCCATCATTACCTCCAAATCATTCATTGATAGAAGGGAATACACTGTCATCACCTCTGACATCACAAAATTCGATGAATTGGAAGTCCAAGGACCAAACCCCACAGGAAGATGCAAGAAATTCTACAAAGTGGAGGGACAATACTTTGAACCTTACATCAGAGGTAAGATGGAAAAAAGTCACTTAGAATCCCTTCCAGACACTTGAGGTAACAAAAGGATAAAAGTCAAGTTAAAGATTATAACTTAGAACTATACTTTTAAACTTTTGTCCTTTTAGTTTTTAGTTTAGCATTAGTATTGGATTTTTTAATTTAGATTAGTTAACATTGGAAGTTTAGTTTAACGATTTTTTAAGCATATTGCTCCTAAAAGGGTAGTGAATGTTGGGCTATGAAGGGACAACATGAACGTAAAGTGGGGGTAGCCGAAATGAGGATGTTGAGATGGATGTGTGGTCATACAAGATTAGATAAGATTAGGAATGACCATATACGTGAACGAGTCGGAGTGGCTCCTATTAGTGAGAAAATGGTAGAGAATCGTTTGAGATGGTTTGGTCATGTTCAGAGAAGACCATTAGATGCGCCAGTAAGAAGAGTAGATCAAATAATCTGGAGTCCGATTAAAAGAGGGAGAGGGAGGCCAAGGCGGACACTTGGCGAACTAATAGAGCAAGATCTATTGGTGAATAATATACCGAAAGGTTTGGTTACTAATAGAGCGGAATGGCGTCGTATGATCCATGTAGCCGACCCCACCTAGTGGGATAAGGCTTTGTTGTTGTTGTTGTATTGCTCCTAAAAGAATTAGGAACGACCGTGCCTCTAGCATGGCATGGCTGTGCCATGTTGTTCGAAGCTTCAACGCCACTATCACGACCATGTTTTTGGATGGACAGGCCAGTGACAAAATCAGGAACGACCGTGATAATTCTGAAACAACAACTATGTTCGAACCATACCGGAAGAAGCTTGTGAGCCGCCTTTTGAAACAACGTAACTGACCTAGAAATCATCAGGTTGTCTCTACTCCTTTTACACTTTACCACATTTCTTACTATTATTTTGTTTTTTTCATGTATATGGGCCTAACACTGGGGCAGTGTCAGGTTCAAGCTTGGGGGAGGGACTTAGTCCATTTTGCATTTGCATGGCATATCTTATTATTTTGAATCAATCATCTTATTTTGTTTGGCATGCATCTAATTATGAAAATTTTAAAAATTTTGTGCCATCTTATTTTTTCTTGTTTATTATTTTATTGTTTTTAAGTTTATTTTCAGAACATCGTTTAATCTATGAAATTCAATCACTGTTTCTTTTTATCGGGTATCACTAGAGTATTGGGATTTGGATTGAGTTTGTTGCTAGGTAGAAGGACTAGCTTTTAAATAATAAATTTCTCTATTATTTACTATAATGTTAGTCTTGATTATAATTGCATCTCTATTGAAAGCATTAAGTCTTTTTGGAGCTTATAATTATGCTAATTAAATTTAATGTTAAAGAGAAAACGAAAAGAGGGCTAGTTGAGCTCCAACAGTTAAGTGAAAAGTATAAAATATCCTCTGGAACTTTGGTGTGTCCGGGTAATTAGATCCGTAGGGGATTCTTGCCTGGCGACCTAAGGGCATCTGATCTGGGATCCGTCGGTCGAAAGCCCGTTACATGAACCACTTTGTGTAATATGGAGGATTACTAAATTCTTAAAGTGAAAAAAAAAATCTTAATGCTGAAATGTGAAATAATAATAGTATGAAAATAAGCTCCTTAAAGACTTGTGGTTCAATATTGATACTCTTATGAGA
Organism: Pontederia crassipes; assembly: GCA_030549335.1. NCBI lineage: Eukaryota > Viridiplantae > Streptophyta > Magnoliopsida > Commelinales > Pontederiaceae > Pontederia > Pontederia crassipes. The sequence goes on from CM060197.1 coordinate 32,901,052, forward strand.
TTGACTAATATTTTGTAGATATGCAGGAAAGACATGTTTAAATGCTAAAAATTCTGCAAGGCTGGGTATTGATTGAGAATAGATACTCTGATGATGGTCGTGTAAAAGAACAGTGGGAGGAAAGTATTGGTTTTGTGATGGAGCCCTATGCTTTATCTGAAATTTGCTTGAGGACAAGCAAAATATTAAGCTTGGGGTATTTGATGCATGAAAAATCATGCATTAATTTGGGTCATTTGATTAGTGCTTTAGAATGTTTTTATGTTTAGAAAAGAAGAGTTTTGATTTATTTTCATATAATTTCATTTAGATTTGATTTCTACCTAAATCTGAAAATTATTCATGGCAGGATATGAGATAACGTCGAAATGAAGACAAGAAAAGACCTAAAATAGCTCAGAAGACTGTCACGGCCATGACAGTTTCTGTCATGGCCGTGACAGAGACATTTTTCAGCAAAAAATTTGGCTAAGTAATTTTTAGTCTTGACAGCCTTCTGTCACGGCCGTGACGGCGGTCTGTTAGGCCATTTTAAAGTGGTTTTTATTCACTTTTTGGATATATTTTTGGTTTCTTTCCTTGTGGGACGAGAAAACCTATAAAAGAAGGCAAAAGAAGGTTTGGAAAAGCATCCATGGAGCATACTTTTAAAGCCTACAAAGAGGAGAAGATCGAGGACAATAGCGAAGCTCTGCCGGAAACTCAGAGAGGACGCGCTTAGCCTACGCTAGAGTTTTTGTTTTCTTTTCCCTACATTTTTATTCCAGATTTGATGTTGTTATTCTCAGATTTACTCCTTTATTAGGGTCATTCTAGTTGAACCCTATTTATGTTTTGAAGTTTTTCTTGATATTAGTTTAGTTTGAATCTTTAATAGCATTGAAATTTCATGTTTAATGATTTTCTTTGATTCCATGATTTATGATTTGATTGCTATCTGAGAAGAAGTGATTATTTTCATAATAGTTTCTAGGATTGATCTTAATTATTGCATGCCACAATTAAAAAAATCGAAAGAGACCTAATATGTGAAGTTATTAAGATGACTTGAGAAAGCCCTTAATATTAATTCCGATTGAATGTATCTTATGCTTTAATTAAGTAAATTAAAAATCGAAATGATTAATTTATTTTAATTATTCACAAGATAGTAGTTAAAGCCTGAAACATTAGTTAACTGATTTTGGGAATTCACTTTGTTATTGATTCAACTAATTCTAAGTTGAGAAAATTCATTACATTTTAGCGGTGATAATTAGATGCCTTAATCATCAAATCATTATTTCTCCAGGTGATCATTTTCTTTACTTTTATTATTTTCTTTTTATTCACCTCTCAAATCATATATTTTCTTAATTTCTTAATTAAGAAGGTTAAAATAAAATCTAAATTATTAACCGTCCTCGTGGGAACGATAACTCTGCTCATTCACTTTATTACTTGAGCGACTAGTACACTTGTTAACGTTTGTTATCAATTCTACACGCATCAAAGTTTTTGAAAAAGTTTGAGTTCTCCATAAATTATCACCATGGTAAGATGAATTCTATTCCACATACACTCAACGCACAAGAAGGAAGGCTAGTTAGGCTTCAATAAGACTGCGTGAATATAAAATGATGAAGGAATTAAGCATGTGGAACCCAAATTATGAAGTCCTAAAAAGAGCAGTACTGGATGAATAACATAAGTCTTGTAAGGAAAAGTATTAGATGAATATTATAAGTCTAGATTGTGGTGCAGTTGGAAAGTACAAAGAAGTATGATGATGTAATCATAAGCCTAGGTTGTGATTCATTTGAGAAGTACACAGATGTATTAGGATGAACAAATAATAGTGACATGAAATATGAAGATACAAAAGTATGTTCCAAGTACCCAACATGTCAATGTGGAAAAAGCAGAGCATTAGAAATCTTATAAAAAAAGATGATGCATGACGTTAAAAAATTTATATAAAGATGACCTTACTTAGGAGGATAATCCTATGTAATGATGTCAATGTTAATCCTAATGATCTTTATGATCATGTACAATGATTATACGATTTATAATCAATTGTGTCCATTAGATGATGCATGCTAATGATGATGGATTATGTTCAATGACACCTTGTGAATGATCATCGATTTTGTAAATCGATGTACTTAATTGTTAATGACCCTTATGATAATTTTCTTCCACCGTGCTATGTTATGCCATTGTTGATTTTAATGATCCACATGATGACCATCCTATAATAAAGGAATGATCCTTTGATGATGATGTATCTTTTGATGTCAAATAATCAATCTTCTTGATTTTCTCGTGATGTCTCATGGTTGTATAATCAATCATATCATATGCTACCTTGATGACCCTTAATATTAGGATCGACGATGATCATGCCATATGTCCATGACTATGATTATCGCTTTTATGGAATCAATTATGAGATAACGTTTTGTTTTTCCACCCATCGATACTGTTCATGATGACTTCTACTCGTTAAGGAGGATTATGTCATTTACAATATTTCCTTTGAGACTTATATAGGGTATTATGCTACTTACATGTAGAACTGGTGTAAGTACATGTAAGAATGAGAAAAGTATATGTGAGAATGAGGTAGGTGAAAGAAAAGTTTCTAATGCCAAGAGTTGAAGTAGACAATATGAACATGTTAAGAAAGTCGAATTGATATAAAGAGGATGAAGACATCTCTGACATCATAGAAATTTTATGCTAGTAAAGGCGGATATAGACAAATCTTTAACACAATGATCAAGTTGTATTAAAAGTTTCTCCTACCCAAGAAGGCGTTTGATCCATATTACTAATCTTTAATTGAAGATAAAAAATTGACTCAAATGATGTCATGACATCCTCAAGTTTCTCATGATGATTGTTCATCTTGTGCTTGGCACCTTTAAAAATTGGATATTGGGAAGGCTTTTCTTCATGATGATCAAGGATTGTCTTTATGACACATTCTTCAAGATTCATTTATGAGGCTCATCGTGACTATGTGTATCATTTACGTAAGTTTGTCTATGGTTTAATGCAAGCACCATGAACTTGGTTTCATAATTTTGGTTTTATTTCTTCTCATATTAATAAATCGTCATAAAGGAGGCAAAAATTGATCGTCATTATTATGAGATCATCATCATATAAATATTCATGAGAGATAATTGTATGAAGATAGAAAATCGTAAAATGTATCATTTTCTTTAGATCATATTAATAATAGATCAAGAGATCATGAAAAGATCATCATAAATGTGACAAGAATCACTAATCATCATGAACAGATTTTATTATTAATATGATTCATCTTCTTCATCATCTTATTATTCATCTTTGTCTTATAGTAGGATATATTTCAACTCACGGAGAGGCGTGTCTCAACTCGTCCATCATCATCATCATAATACAGAGTTAACCCAAAACTGACCGTAAACACCCCATAATTGACCAAAGCCAATTCATAAATAACCGGAGTCAGTCCATACCTGGTCATCTCTAGTCCATCATAAAAAGAACTCTCCATTTAACATTTTTCATTTTTTACCTTGCAGCTTTTTAATTTATCCTTTATTAGAACATAAGGATCATGATTAAGTTTTGACCATCATAAGAAAGAATCAACGAATATGACTAATCAAAGATCCTAATAATCATCATCATTATACAAGACTTAATCAGAGCTACAAGACAGGATCATGAAGAGAAATCAGAAATATATGAACATCATAATCATCCTCATCGTCATAAGATAGATCAAGATCGATGAATATGAATCAGTGTTATTAGATATGATTGGAATTAAATTAAATCATCATAAGGTCATAATAGACATCATTATTATTAAGGACGTAAATAATGTAATCATATCACGATTTAAATCAGGATTACGCACACGAACCAGGGATCAAAAGAACATAAAAATCATATAAACAGCGTCGGAATCTAGGCCGAGTAGGAGTGGAACTTGGACCGAGTTCATAGGACATCATCCTTGAAAAATTGGGTTAAACCCTAGCCGGGTTCGGGTTACACTCGAGCCGGGTCGGGTCGTCGTCGAGTCGGGGCGGTCATCGCGCTCGACTTCTTCATCGTGGGTGGAACTCGGGCCGGGTCATCATCAACTCGAGCCAAGTTCGTCCGGTTGCAGAGTTCGGAGAGCGTCGACAATGGAGGATCCATCGAACTCGGTCCGGGCACGTCCTAATCCTAGCCGGGTACGGATAAACCCGAGCCGAGTTCATCTTGTGGGGAAAGTCTACATCGTGAAGTACATTTTTCAATCAACTTTTCGGCGATGGCTGACACCAATAATCATCATAATTCATAGTACTATAACTAGGAATCAAGTAGAGCATGCTTCAAGTCTAAAATCAAGATTCTACGATAAATCTACCCTAGTTCTATACCTTGTGAAGTTTTCGTTGAAACATCACATCATTTCTCTTCTTCTTCATGTTCTTTCTCTTCATTCTCCTCTTTTTGTTCCTCTTCCTCTTTATTCCGATCGTTCCCCCCTGTCCAGGGGCGTGATCGATGGCGTCCACATCCTCCGATGCGTCTCTTGTTGACAATGGTGGATGAGGAACAAAATAATGAAAGGACGCACAAAACGCGAGAGGAAAAACTAAAGCTGACTCGTAAAGAGAAAATGGTTGTTTAATTCGTTTTAATCACATATTTATAGGGAAGAGAAGATTGAAACCAATTGAGACTTTAAAAAACTGATTTGTTTCTATTCTCGGACGTTACAGTCCCACGCCACATGGAGCTAAGCCATGAACAAGTTTTGTACCATCAGAATCCAACTAAGACCCCACTCGAGATTGGGATCAAAATTGTACCCGATTCTATAGTATATAATTAATCAGTAATTATCGTGCGATTTTATATTATATTACATTGTTAGAAATTGGCCATACCATAACATGAATGTTTTGTGTTGTTTGACCAAATTTTAGCAAATTGAATGTCCAGTGTTCTGTATCAACAAAAAAGTGGTAACATTTAGGTCATTTGTGGACCTATCTACAGTCTACAAGTGAAATTCTATTACAGTGAACATATATTGCAACTCTTCTTACAATACCCAGCCGTATCCTTAGACCCCACCATGTAAAGAGGATTCTTTACGCATTCTCCAGCGGCAGCCCACTGTGGACAGAGGGAATTCTCATCCTCGCATGCCCCATTCGGCCTCCTCTTCTCGGAGCGTTCAAAGGACCTCACGTGTATCCATTTCGTCGCAGACCACTTCTCGCCGTCGATGACGGGGCAACTTCCATGTAAGCTATCCGTATCTGTTGTGGCATCAAGATGAAGGCTGAAGAAGAGCAAAGCATCGCCCTTTTCAGGTTTCACTGTAAAGAGAAAGAATATAATTAGGTATCAGCAAAGGATGCTTTCTGAACTGGTGTTCTTGCTTTCTAAAACATATTTTGTTTGCTAAAATAAGTTCATATTTTTACGTTTTCTAAATACATATCTTTTTAGTTAGTTTCGTCAGTTGCAGCATGGCCCTAAATTATTACACCCAGCATCTCTACCATCCGCTACTCAGAATGTCGCCATTGCGATATTAAGAATTGAAGGAATTCTGAATAACCAAGCTCCAGATACCTGCATATCCATTCTTCGCACAGTCAGACCAGGTGTCGTCCTTCTGTTGAGACAATTTCCCCTGCAAATTATGCAAAACATTAAAACAAAAACATCCCCTTACATCTTAAAGATCATGCAGCTTTACCCCTAAATTCATTGTATTTACCTGGGAATTTGGGAAAATCGTCTCTCCACCCTGCTTGACATCAGATAAGTACATAAGTACAGTAGCAATTCGATGTCCTCCAAGCTGCTGATTATTTTTGTCATGAAAATAATCAAAATGTGGTTCATATTTTTCCCCATTTTCATAGTGTAAAATCTGCATCGCCTCACCATTTTCTGATCAGAGAAATGGAAAGTTTGTTCATTAGTAAGGAGATACATACAACATCCATCAAAGTAAGCTTATAGGAAGAAAAGAGGACTTAGTTGCCTTCTGGCAGGAAGGTCCACGTTGCAATTCGGCGCTCAATTCGTGCAACAATATCATCCTGTACACGAAATATACAAGAATACTTTATCTGTTTCAATCAATAGAAAATGAATCCTAATTTTTATGTAATTTGGTCAAAGCCAGTGTTTTCAGTCAAAATGTAACATCCCTGACAAATTAGATATGTAAGAATTGTTCCTTATATTAATCTGTAAAATTGTGTCCCGTAAGGACTATGTCCTTCAATTGAATAGTATATTATTTTTTCACGGGCAAAAGCCGGTTAGCATGCTCTAGTCATCCAAAAAGTATTGAGATATTGTACAAATGCAGAGGCTCAATTCTGTAACCCCATAAGTTTGAGCAAGAAACCAACAGTCAAAATACCGATCAGTATGTAAATTTAGTGGCACATGACAAGGAGCATTAAAACTAAATAACACTACTCCAGTTAAACTTTTTATATTACATGAACCAGGAACATAAAATTAACATATTCTGACTTGAGGGAACGGTGACTACTAAAATTTAATAATCATTCATTTTTTGTTGGTGTGTAACGTATGAAGATCATATATTCATATGCCATGAACCAAGAATATTGGAACTAAAATTTTCTTCAGGGAGGGAAGGAAGACAATCCAATAATGAATTCATTTTGGAGATTCTCAGAAGTTGATAAATTTGAAGACAATACGAAATTCAAAAGTTACCAAATTTGGATATGATATTAATTTAGAAATTCTAGCAAAATGTTACAAATTGAACTATAGAGCATCATCTACAAACCAGATTGAATACTATAGCAAATCAAACTTCTCAACATGTTACAAATTCAACTATGAAGAGTCCACATGATTTGGTTTAAATCATGAGCTTAATTATTAATTTCAAATTTGGATTATTTGTGTAGAATATGTTGTTGAGGGTTGTAATTGGAGTTGGGTAAATTATTTAAGGAAATTAACTAGTTTACTTATAGCTTAAGTTAGGATTTTATCCCTGTCATTTTTTTTTTGAGAGGATATCCCTGTCAAGTTTGGTCTCTAAGGGCCTATAATATTGTTGCTTGTGCAATTGTGAGGAAAGTATGGTCTTTTCTGTGTGGATCGGTTGATACACAGTTGAAGACTGACTTTTGTTGGTCATCCAGCATAGGTCGACTGCATCAAGCTGACGAAATATACACATATAGGTGTCAAAGGGCAAGCTCGATTGAATTTTTTTTCCGTAGTCATAAACCTCTATTGTTTTCCTCAACAATTTATGATGTACTGAACTTAGTATCTTTTCGAGTGAATTTGAACTTAATATTTCAATATAACCTAAAAACTAATTCAGCAGCCTGTCAATTTTTCTCTGATTTTACATAATAAATAACTGGTGTTTCGCTCCTGGGGATTCTAAATCCAATTGATTTACTGACCTTGAGATCCAAAGGGTTATTAAAGGATGAAAAGCATAGATATGAAAAGATAAATGACTATGCTCGATGTTAGGCAACAGAGTAAGCTGCCATCTTACTGCCTTTATGCCCATATGGAGGCTATATTTATCTTTGGAATGAGAGCTTTATTAGAATTAGAAAAAAAAATGCTGTAACTGAAGAAAGTTGTGCTACATTATTTCAGCAAGTTTCGACACATTACCATTGTCCATGGACTCAGGAATGTATTGAAGATCTCAAGAAGAAGTCAGCTCTTCGTGGCATCAAAATCCAAATTCCAAGATTCACGATGGCAGAGAATATCTCAGGCACTCAGGTTATATGTGATATGGATACATATGTGGCAGGGATGTGATAGAGTATTATTTTGTTGAGAATGAGAATGTTTATTTGCCGAAGAAATTTTAGTAATTTGAAAAAAAGAAAATGCCAATCATTAAGTGAAATATGGAAATCCACTTTATTGTTGCTCTACTTCACTAATTGCTATATTGAACAATCAAAAGCAAAACATCAATGGCACAGCAAAATAATAATACACTTGGCAGGTGCCAGGCAAATATGGGGCACCAAAATTCAAGTGTAGGTCAGCCTTCGACTTAGATCTGGATCTAAGTCTGAGATCATTCAATTGTGGTATAAATTTCGCACTGGCCACACAGCATATGTAACCATATCGACGCATTCCTGAGCTCTGTAGAATGCATCCTTAAAATGAGCTAGACGAGAGGTTACAAAGCTTATCCACAGACAACATATATCCAGAAGCACAAAACCAAATAAAGAGACGACCTCTGAATTTGCTCAAGCAGTCCATGTAATAATGTATGCACGTAAAAGAATCACCTGGCGCTTTTCGAGGAACATGCCGGAGCTCGTCCGGACCTTGCTCATCACGCTCTTTCCGGACTCGTTGTCCGCCACCATCGACTTCTCCAGCTTCCCCTTCGCCTGAAACACTCACAACCAACCCATCCGTCCATCCACGATCAGCAAATCTAAACACAAATATAAATTCCGCGCAAAAAGAAAAAACCACCTCAATTTTTTTCCTCCCTCTTTCTTACCAATCCAGAACGTGTAGATAAAAAAACAAAGGAAGATAGATTCAATTACCAGTTTGATCATGTGATCGCACTCATCATGCGAGAGGAACCCCTTGTACAAGAATGCCCTGGAATAAAAGGAAAAACAAAAAGAGGACGGGAAGATTAAAACAAAAACAAAATTGCTGCTGGAGATGGAAGAATTGAGAGGGGAAACAAACAACCTGGGATGCCATGAGAGCTGGAGGACGCGTGTGGGATCGAAGAACTCGACGTCGCCGGATCCGGCGGCCATCGCTCCGTCAGGCGAGAGCACGAGCAGCAGCAGCAGAAGGAGAAGAAGAAGCGGCAGCCACAGCGGTAGATTCCTCATCGAAACCGAAGAAAAGGCGAAGATCCGAAAGCTGAATCCGATGTTTTCTTCTTCTTTGTTTTCGGGAGAAGAAAGATTTAGAAAATAAAAATGTGAGAGAAATTTAGACAAAGTTTTCTACTGCGACCGAGGTTGGGGGAGAGAGAGAGAAAGCCAGAAAGGAAGAGGAGGAGAGAGAAAGAGAGCTCTTGCCCGGCACTGGTCCGCGTTTTTGCGTTGATTTCTCCGATTCCCAACTGACCAACAATCCCAACCTAATTCAAGGTACAACTCGGGAAAAATTATTATAGAAGAATCCTCCAAAAAAAAAATTTATTCAGACCAATTACATTTTCCGTTTAAAAAATTTTAACTTTATCAACTTTCAAAATATGTATAATTGTTTTTTTCTTAATTTACTATGCCATAAACATTCCTTTTAGGGTCATTAATAATTAACAGTTTTTTAAAATTATAATTAATAAATATATCGAAAAATTATTTGTGAGATCGTTTAGCTCTTGGGTGGCACTAAAATACATGAGAGAGGCTATGTTTGACTAAGCTTATAAGTAATTTATAAGTTAATTTATAAAAATCTTTGTGTTTAATAATTTTAAAAATGATTGATAAGGAGATGTTAAATTTACTTATGATTCAAAAAATAAATGCTTAGTATTGATATAACAATAACAAAGCCTTATCTCACTAGGTGGGGTCGGCTACATGGATCATACGACGTCATTCCGCTCTATTAGTAACTAAATCTTTCGATGTATTATTCACCAATAGATCTTGCTCTATTAGTTCGCCAAGTGTCCGTCTTGGCCTCCCAAATAAATTACTTATTTTTAAAAAATAAATGCTTAGTATTGATATAAGTAGTTTTAATAATTACTTATTTTTAAAAATAAATTTTAACCAATAAAATACTAATTCAACTTATCATTTATTTTCTATCAGCCTAAGGACTCTAAATAATAAGCATTTAGTATTAGAACATTAAAAAAAATTTACTGCGTCTCTTTAGATAAAAGCCCATCGCATGATATTACTATTATTTTTATCTATTATTAACATGATATATTAATTGTGAATGCATGATTTGTTTATACTTCAATAGTCATTTATTGTGACCAATGCTGTGGGATATATTGTCAACATACTGAAAACAAGTCATTTATTGCGACCAATATTGTGGCATATATTGTCAACATAGTTGAAACACAAGGTCGTGTCATTTCTTAATTTTGCAATAAAATATTAGCATAAAAGTTGAATTATTATAGAATTCTCAATATTAAAATAAAAATTCTTACATTTAAATTTCTAACAGATCTTACTATTAATTATTGTAATTAATTCATTTTTTAATCCAATTTTTTAGAATTAATAAAATGGCGTGCACTATCAACATGCTATATCAACAATTTACTTGGTAACGTACAATACCAAAACATAAACTGAATAGTTATTTCTTCTTATATGTGCTCTGGTTTTAAGCTTGAATGAGATGGATGACTTAATTTTAGTCCAAAGTGATTTTTTTTAAAAAAAAGATCACACAGTGAATATGAAATGTTTTATTTTCAAACACAGGCAAAGAATAACACAATGTACCATCCTGACATAAAATAGAACTCAACATGGATGAAGGTTCCATATCATCAAGAATACTTAATAACTCTACTATTTTTACATATTTAAGCATCACAAAGTGTTCAATAAAAGATGATACTGGTGGAGTTTGATATGCCACTGCAACCATGGATTCCTGGCTCCCTTAAACAATTACAGAAATGTATACATGATTATCAACAACAATGCAAGCAGGAGGCCTTGTTTAGCCCACATTAATTACCACATGATGGAACAGAAAGCCAGACCACATCTTGAGAAGGAAAACATTCCACTCAGTTTGCCAATACTAGAAATAAGATTTGGCATAGGCCAGAAAATGAACCAGACAGAGTTTTGCTTCTACAAGTGATCAAATGCATTCATTAACTTTACAATTATAGCAGGAAAATCACCAAAACAAATTGTAAAATCAAGGTGGTTTGGCACGTTTGGGTTGCGGGTGTTTCACAATTAGCCACAGTTGGTAACTGCAACACAAGCCAGCAGCTTGTAAGTAATGTGAGGCAGCTAAAATATGCGACATGGTAAAGTGTTTTTTTTATGTTTAATCAGGTCAGTTCTGGTTATTTCCCTGCCCTATCAAGAAGGGAGAAAAACAAATGTTATTATGCTAAAATAAATAAATTTGCAGATAGAATATGTGGCCTTTGGATAAATGACTTTAAACTTCACAATGGGGATGATCAAATCCATATCATCTGATGATACTTCTGTTGAAATTGCAGCAAATCAACATTGAGACGGGCGATCGCGGAGAAGTTGGAGCTGTTGGGACTCGTCCAGACAATAAATTCTGGAACTGTATTCCTCAATTGGCGGCAGTCCAAACTTTTGACTCTAGAGCACAAATTTTTTGGTGCAAATCAATTGCTAAACTAGTTTTTAGGGCAATGATAATTTAGTGTTGGCAAAATGGCTGCACAGAACAAAACCAAAGAGTTCTTTCGGGGAAAAAATGTACAAGTTCTCACGATCAAAGAATTTGCCAAAATTTACCAAGTATGCAAAAAAACCTCTCAACTGGAAGTTTTTTAAACTAACCATTGTACAGACTAAGCAAGCATCTAAGGAATTAAGAGGGATACATTTTTTCTTTAGGAGAGTTAAGAGGGATACTTATTTGCCACAAAAACTGCCAATGAAAGTTTATATGAACCACCAATAACTCCTAGGCAGACAGGTTCATGATTCCTCTTGCAGAATTCAAGAATCCAAATTTGACGGAACATTTATTTTTCTTTGTACAAGAACATTGACTCCTTTTGTAACTAAAAAAAGTTAAATGAAAAATTGGAAGTGAAACATCAAGATTATTAAAACTTCAAACTAAAGGGCAAACTACATGCATTAAACACACTCTGAATAGGAAGTTTAGTGGATCATAAGACGCATTTGTCTGTGACCACCCACGTGCTAGCAGAGAGGTTGTTTTGATACCCATTATCTCTCAGACACTAAAACAACTTAACTAATGTGCCAAGGATGATGCTCATCTTTATCACTTCTAGAAGCCAAAGGGCTGTATTCCATAAACAAAACAAACCTGCGATAGTCTTTGGAGCGATATACTGTAAGTCACTGCAGATGTAATCACATAAGTAGTCTTTCCTAGACAGTAATTCTGCAGCAATATCAAAGTGAAAGTTCAGAACTTAGTTTTCCAAGTAGTCAATGAATATTCAGCAGAAAAACTATTTATAGTATGGAGATTACCTCTTGTCTTCAAAGACAATTGAATTGTCATAACATACTCTGCATATACATGGGAACACATTCATATCGCATATGATATTTTTCGTTGATTTTCATATTAGCTAACCTCACTGTCAAAATTCTCATTGTTGGGCTGACATTGTTCAGTTCCAAAATGACTTCAGCATTCCCCAACATCACACATATGGACAAGATCATTTTCCTTAATGTCAGAATAACTAGCACTGGAGATAACATGTCAATGAGCAATACTAAGTGGTCACAACTAAGACAAAGAAAAAGGAATGAGTAGGACATATACAAGAGCAAAAAACAAAAGAAACCCAACAGTTTTGCAGGTGAGGGTTGACTTCCATTGCGGTACATGTTTCTTTGCATAGGCTTGCACAAAACACCTCTTGACATCATTTTTTCCACAGCAGCTTTGGTAATGGGCAACCAAGTATAGTGCACATAAGCATTTCCACAACATATTTTTATATGACAACCTGTAGTGTAAAAAGGCTGAATTGAGCCAAGCTGAGCCGAAAGCCAAGTTGATCATATCCTGGAGTTCTCAGGATTCCAGCAATGTCCTTTGCATCAATGACTCCTAAACACTGAAGTAGCATTTTCTGCAAACCAGCAGCGAGAAAATGGTAATCATATCTACACAAGATATCATGCCCATTCGCCTAAAAAAAAGATATCATGCCCATTTCCACAAGGAAAAACAGAATGTGGCTCATTTTCACCCACAACCTCCCCAACTTCAACAAAGATTGTATTGTTACTGATTCAGTTTTGACCATTTTTGACACCAGACATTGCCTCAACATCAGGCCCCGAATTTGTGCTTTCTGCTGCACTCACAGTTACCCAAACTACAAGTTACATTCCCTTCCTGCAATTGGCTGATAAAATATGTGAGCTTCTTTCCCTTTTTCAAGATGACGTCCATATGCAAAATTATTTTGACAGAATTCTGGAAAGTATTTTTCTTGTTCTGTCCATGCCAATAGCTTCTTCAACCCTGAAACTAGGCATAAGGACTATTCCTCTAGAGCTAACTAGAATGATCAAGCGTTTGAAGAGAATTGGGAGCTTTTCTAGGCAATGTTCAAAGTAAAATTGGTTTCAACAAAAACGGGGTTATATTAATAGGAAAATGGTAGAGAATCGTTTGAGATGGTTTGGTCTTGTTCAGAGAAGACCATTAGATGCGCCAGTAAGAAGAGTAGATCAAATAATCTGGAGTCCGATTAAAAGAGGGAGAGGGAGGCCAAGGCGGACACTTGGCGAACTAATAGAGCAAGATCTATTGGTGAATAATATACCGAAAGGTTTGGTTACTAATAGAGCGGAATGGCGTCGTATGATCCATGTAGCCGACCCCACCTAGTGGGATAAGGCTTTGTTGTTGTTGTATACTAATAGGAAAAGTCAATAAACTAGGAAAAGAAAATAGATGGCAATAAAGATAGTAAGGAACCAGAAGAAAAGGAAAAGAAAAAAGGAACAAAGAAGGTTTACAACCTATCCCCAGCACCATCACCAACAACTTGACAATATTCCTAATGATCGGGAAAAGGAAGACATGTAAGAGATAAATGAGAAGGGAGATTATGTGCTGTGTTCAACAAGGAGAGAGGAAGAATAAGGTAGCTGTTGTAACATGATAAGGAATAGGAATAAACGTAATATTAAAAAAAAGCATGCAACAAGTACAGCTGAGAGATACCCTCAATCAATATGTTTTGACTGCCCTTGTGAACAAAAGCCTGCACCCAACTGTGTTCCACTGTTTCTTTTTTTCTAAAAGAACTGTGTTCCACTGTTGTTTCAAATAAGTGAAGTAAAACTAGAGTGCTCAATTAACAAACCTGCAGATGCAGCATTATCATCTTCTTTGAAACTGATATTATTCAATGCCATTTCCAAGGGATCCAGCATTTTTTTTTCATCTCAAAATTACTTAATTGTTTTATTTTACACGTAAATCTAATGTAAACATAAATCAGAAACACACTTTAACCAAGTGTGGTAAGTATATGAAGATGCATATCAAGCATCAATAGACAAGAAGTTGCTAACAGAACAACACAGTAATTGAAAGATTAGCTGCGACCCGCAAAGATCTCACATCATGCCATTTACAATTTTTGTGAGCTTCAATGAACCATTTAGTTCAGGAAACTTGAAGGTTCTTGTCATCTTTCTGATTCATAGTTCCATTCAAATGAACTGCTTCAAGAATTCAGTAGCGACTAAGCGTCCTCTGGTGTTTACTGATAACTTTAGCTCACTGATTTCTTTGTCAATGTCCTAAGTCATTCAGTATAAATCAAGAGGTAAGATGACTGAAAAAAAAAACAGAATGGAGAGCCAATAAAAAAGATCTTTCTTGAAAGAGAAGAAAACAGAGATATCTTACCTCCATAAATTGCACGATGAAATCAATAAGCTTATGTTTGTGCATATCCTCACAATGATAGTTTGTTATGAGAAAACTAATGTCATAACCCTGCAAAAAAACAGAATCAACCATGCCATAACTTTATTTCAAGGCATTAATGGATCAAGAAATAATGAAAGAAACTACAGAATAAACTGATGAAAGACATTTAACTGAATTAAAATTGAGTAAAATTCAATGATTAAAATCCAAAGACATGGATGAAAACAAAAAAATGTAATAGATATTATTTTTTTATGTTCAAAACCAATACAAACAGGAATTACACTTCAATGAAGAACATTCTAGTTAGTCCACGATATTTGTGAAAGCAAAGAGGCATGCACTACAAGCCCTTCACATTTCATGCTTTACAGCAATGGCGGAACCAGTGGGTTCAC
Organism: Pontederia crassipes; assembly: GCA_030549335.1. NCBI lineage: Eukaryota > Viridiplantae > Streptophyta > Magnoliopsida > Commelinales > Pontederiaceae > Pontederia > Pontederia crassipes. Next base: position 32,916,129 of record CM060197.1, read on the forward strand.
AAATTGGTAAAAATTGGTCATCACGATTCGAACACTGGTCAAATAAAGAACAATGGCCTGCTCTAACCACTCTACTAAATGAGCAATTATATCAATCGCAGTGCGGACCAGTACTTATTTGAGCTTTCCAGTGCCTGCACGTGCAGGCACCAGAAGGTACTTGGCTCTGCCATTGCTTTACAGCAAGATAATAGAAATATCAAAGTAACTTTTTTCTTCAAGATATTTTTGAGAAAAGAAAACTTTTCTGAAAGATGATATCTCAAAGTAACTTTTTTGAAAGATGATGTATCAAGTTAACTGCAAAGTTTCACAAAGTTAAAGCGCACTTAACAAAAATGATCATAAGAAAAGAACACCTGGACAGGTTTCCTCCTCAGAACTTGGAAAGCTTCTGCCCGCATAGACAAAAATCGAAGAAACTTCTTGGCAAGAATGTTCTCAAGCTCATCAGCCTGTTTCACCTGTATAAAAATGGCATAACTTAACATCATTTGTATCTACGAGTCTGAGACTCGTATAATTAAGGCATGAGAACTTCTGTATGTTTTAGGCATATACATTGTCTATCATTTCTCTAGGTTTTGTATGAACTCGTTAAGAAAGAAGGCTTTGGTGGCAAGAAGTATAGAATATTATATCCATATCACCTAAGAAATATAAGAAATACCAAATGCTGCATCTTACCTTCATGCTTATACGAATGGAATTAATTGATGTCTCTATCAAACACTTCTCTGACTCATTGCAACATATTAAAACCTATGACAAAAGCATGAGTAGAAGATTAGTTTTAAAATGAAAAATCTTAGCATTCTACAAATATGCCATGAGGAAAGTCGAAGTTGAATTAAGATGCTGAACAAATGACACATGTATAACAATTATATTATAAGCAAAAGATCAAGGATTTGGAGCCATGGAAATAGGCTCCTCATGAAGAAGTGTCTACCCTTCTACCCTATCTAGTGATTAGTGCATAGCATACAGGTCTTTTTTAGAAGTGTGGTGTTAGGATTTCTGTGCCAAAGAAATTATGCACCAAAAAATGAACCGAGAATTCTAAGACGACGCAAAATTTTATTAGATGGAAAACAGAAGATTACAAATCAGATTGATTTTTTGTTAAATTTGATGTGCTGAAAAGTTTTCTAAAAAACTTAAGCCTATAGGAAGAGCAATATCATTCATTTTATATTCTTAACACTCCCCTCACGCGTGGGCCGCCGATAACTTTTGATCTAGTCCAGCCATCACATGGACAATAAAGGGAGGAAAATACTTTTTTTTAATAAGAGCTTAGCGATGTTTGAACTCAGAACCTCCTGTGCTGACCGGTTTTCCTAAAAGCTTAAGCCTATAGGAAGAGCATCATAATTGATTTTATATTCTTAACAATTGTTCTTCAGCCCCCTAGGGAGTTTATATACACTACCTTTAATCCCTTAAAAATAGGACACATATCTCGTGATAAGGAAATAAATCAATTCCGAATCACAAACAAAATTCACTCTAGTATTTTACTTCGGAGTGCAAGGGTGTCTTTTACTTCGGAGTGTCTTGAGGACCAGATGAATTTCCAGTTGGGTAGGATTCAAGGGATTATTAACATGTGGCTTATTAGAATGAAGATAAATATTAATAAGTGACATCATCTCATGAATAAATAAGTGAGAAAAGAACAAGTTTCCTTCTTGAAATCATCTCATGAATTTGATGACATTTTTTTCCGGGAAGAGAGTAATCGGCTGACAGTTGTCATGGTCATACTTCATAGTTTAGATTGCATTAATCCTTCCATATTGTTTTTTTTTTTTTTGAGGGGAAATCCTTCCATATTGTGACTACATCAAGGGCATGAGGTAGTCAATACCATAGGCCAAGACTAATGAAGGTGCCTATAACTGGTACCAAGGCTGCACTCAAAAAGAAAAAAAAAGAAAACTTGCAATGGCACCACCTAGAACTTGAAAAGATTATCAGGCAGACAGACCCATGTTTAGTCTTTCCACGAAGTTAAAATAACAACTTAAGGTAAATTTATCATGGTCCTCTATCCAAGTTTACAATAATATCAATGCATAGAAATTATGGAGAGACAGGGGCTACCGGGTTTAATAGAAGCTCTGGGCTTGTCCTGTAAAGAGAAAAAGAAATATCAGAATCCACAACAAACCGCAGAATCAGCCAGTAGCCAATGATCATACTATGTGTTATCAACATCAAAGTTGATTATTGTAAACAAGATAAATAAATTGTACCTTTGAATTAGAAGTTGATAAAAATGTAGCAAACAAAGGAAACCGTTACTAAGGTTCATTGATATTGTATAGCAAACCAATAGCCAACCATGCACGTTCATGATTTTATAATTTTTTGTAATACAGGAAAAAGAAACCAACGTGGGAAATAGAAGAGTGCATTTATTCAGTATAAAAGAACATAATCTCATTGAACAATAAAAGATGCTTTTACTCATTCAATATAGAAGCACCAAAAACATCTCAAGAGAGTATAGAGTTTAAATTGAGATTCCAGCACTTACTTCAGTTCAACTTCTGGTTTGTTATGCCTTTCAACTTCTTGACAAGGGAAATTCTGCAAAAGCACATCACAAATTCAAATGAGTGATAGTTATCATAAATAACCCACTTAAGATTGTATGAAATGCAGCTACTTTACTTTAAACATTAAAGCAGAAGAACATCCCACTAAACATCACTAAGTTATTGGTAGCTGTTTCTGAGCATATTTAATGGCACGATCACTGTCCTGCTGATTCTGCAGCAACTGGCTGTACTCAGTGGCATGGTTACAAGGCTGAGACCAAAACCAAAAGTAAAATCTGTGTGATTGGCCAAACTGGTGCGAATCAGGATCCTGTGGATTACAGAAGGTGGATCTCCTATAAAAGGAAAGGAAGTAATTGAACTTGATGGACTGGTTGAACCCAGCATGTTCAATATATTGGGACGCATGGTTGGCTCTGACACATCAGGATGAACATCAGGATGAACCTTGTGGGAGCGGTCCGATCATGTGAAGGAGAGTCTAGGCATCACGACCCCAATTTAGATCTTAATTTAACCCATGAGTCCCGAAGTCCTGACTTATTACGGGCAATCAAACTAATTTGGCGGAGGTGTCTTTCTTATCAAATGAAAGTATGTATAATATTATCGTATTATTGATCAAAACACATTAGCAACTTATACTTGATCTCAAAGAAAAAACGCATTAACTCAAACTTATACATTGTAGAAAATTTTCTAAATATTTAACATTTGTACACAATATTATACATTAAGAGTCATGCATCCTCACAAAATGATCATTAGAGCCATAAGTCTCATCTCTATTTTCTATCCAAAAGTGTTTCTAATCCTGATAAAGGATCGTCAAGCACGGGCAAGAGAATGGATCTAACAATATGAGCAAAACATAGCTCGTTAATTTGAGAACTCGTAATCTATGTGTGACCATATAAAACACTTTAACATATGATAAACTTACAAGAAGCAAGAAAATGACAATTCTATCTATCATCATATATACTATATATATATAATCTATATATATTTGTTTTTTAAGGAAAGGGAGGACATTTTTTTTAGAGAGGGGAGGACATATATATTGAAATCAATAGATCAACATCTTATAATAAAGGTGATCCTTGGGTTACTTTCGTCCCCTCTGGAGCTTATTCCCAAGATTCTATGCTATTGCGGAGGACAAAGAGGCTAGAGTATTTTATTACTGGTGTCTCTCTGGTGTGTATCATCCTTCTTTCTCAACTCATATTCAGGATCAGCAAATTGATGAGTTCATTCTCCTGCTAAGTCTTGACACATGATATTGGTCTGCAGGATAGTTCTTGGCAAAAGGGGTGCACTCGATTCTGAGGAGAACAATTGGGCGGTATGACACTGATCTTGTACCTAATTTTTGGATGGGTTGTTAATATCGCGAGTCGGACTCAAACTCGTTATGGTGAAAAATCGAGTCAACTCTTATCATAATCGGAAATAAAAGTAAACTCAGACTGACTCACAAATCAGCTCTTTAAATTTGTTAAACTCGGATGACTCGTGCAAGTCTACTTATAGAATCTTAGAATCTATGTTCTAGATGAGAACATGATGAAATACGCTTGGATTTAAAGGTATTAATTGATAAAGATGACTATGGTTACTTCTCTCCTAAATATTATTCCTATCCTAGTCATTGAATCTCTTCATTCTTCTTATCACAAAAAAAAAGTTGTTTCTCTTGAGATATTGAGTTCACTGCAACTAGTTCAACCTTACAATTGTTTCATCCCTTGTTTCACTGCAACTAGTTCAACGTTATATAATTTCTTGTTGTATTAGTTCACTCTCATGTGATCATCACTAACTCACTGTCATCAGCTTGTCCTCGTCAATGGTAACCTTATGATTGAACTTTCTCTTTTCTATATCTTACTTTGCTTTTATAAATCTCACTTCAACTGTTCTGAGCCATTGTTCTTAGATTTTTTTTTCTTTTGCATTTACCAAATCTTGCCTTCAGAATTATCCTATGATCCCAATTATTAAAAAGTTTTTTTTGTTTTTCAGAGTGATATCAATCAAGATTATGAGGCTTTCTGATCAACATTTGGAGGTAAAAGATCTCATCCAAACACAGTTGCATAGATCCCCGAGGGAGAAGATGCTGATTTCTGCCCTCTTATGGGCATTCCGGCCGGAGTGAGATCATACGGTTTTTAGTGGAGGATGCTGTTATACAGAGAACATTTGGATATAAGTGAAATCCTTAAGTAAAAAGTGGTCTGATACTCCGTAATCTGGTTTTATCATTTCTCCTATTGTAGCCACATCGACTTTTTTATGAAAGTCTGGATGACTCACATTTCTGGTTAACCATACTTTTTTCTTGGGAGCTAAGGCGATTAAGGACTGTGTGAACCCTGTTTGTAAATATCACCAATGATGTAACTCTGCAAGCATGTCATCGATAAAAAAAAAGGATGTCTACAACTCTTGTAGACATCTTTCTTATTCTCAGAAAAGAAAATTAACACATTTCAACAAATCGGGATGAATAGGAACCCATAGGATTTTAGCATCAGCATGTCATTGAACTTTCCATCAACATGAATCAGAGTTAAAGTTTCATGACAAATTTGTTTGCTTCAATAACAATCTACAGATTATTAATAATTTCCACAACATTCCATCAGGTGAACACGATGATATATTTCATTAATAAAGATTTTTAGAGGGATATGTCATGATAAATCATGTTTGTTCAGCAACAACAAAGTCCTACAGTAGAAAAGTGAAGTTGTTATTGTTCAAATTTCAGAGTGCTAGACATTGTGGATACCATCAGTAATTCAATCAGTGAATAGCCAATGATTCAGAAAACAAGTTAACTATGGAAGGATAGAGCAACAAAATCTTACTGAAGAAAAGAGAAGTTGTTATTGTACAAATTTCAGAGTGTAAGATATCTTGGAGGCCATCGTAATTCAATCAGTAAATAGCCAATGATTCAGAAATCAAGTTAACTATGCAAGAACGGTCTCTAAAGATTTTCAGCAGTTCAAAATGTTTTGGCTATATTTGGAATCATGCCTTCGCATTGCGTAGAAGCGCATCTGTAACTGAGTCATCATCCACCCAAATTCGATTATTTGTTTATAGTATTCATTGCAAATTGTATACGGTGTTATGGGTAGTAAACCACCTTTTGTCCAAAAGAAGACATCTTTTTCTAAAAAAATGGATTACACAATTTTCCTCTTTGACAGCCACCTTCAAGATCCATTTTTGAGCGAGAACATGGGAGGTTTTATCGCTCTCAAATCCGCCAATTCCAGTAGAAATGACAAAATTCTCCAATCCCAACTTTGCAATTCCAAGATTCACGTCTCTACGGAAAAATAAAAGTACTAATAATAATTGGCCTTAGTAGACGCTACCTGCAGGCACATTGCAGCGTCCAGAGTGTTCCGAATGCAGGTCAGATACAACCGAAGGGTGTTGGCCTGCAAATCAAAACAGCCAAAAAGGAGGTAAAAATTAACAGCACGAAGGCAGATAAGTGACGCAGATCTGAAATCCACTTCGTAAGGAGTTTTGAGATTGCAGAGTAAAAAGTTCTGAAAATGTTAACAAAAAAATATCTTGTGATCTTGGATCGAGCAAAAGAATTTAGGGAGGAGGAAGCGGAACTACGCAACTTACCATCGAAACCCTGACCGCCGGACTTCCGCCTGATCCTCGACGCCGCCGTTCGACTACCCGAGAGAGAGAGAGAGAGAGGACGCTGAGTTGGGAGCGAAAGGATCGCAGAGAATTAGAGAAAAAAACTAAAAAGGAAAAAGGTATCTGCGCTGAGCATTTTTACCCACCAGGTTGGTGGCATTCTTCGGAGCCGTCGGATATAAAAATGATGGCCCAAGATTAACTTCATCTGCATTAAAAGTGAGTTCGATCTGAGCAGTAGAATCTGAATAACACACTTAAGTAAAATCTTAATGGTAGATAGATCTGATCAGATTTGACAGCAACCCAAACTAAAGCTCAAAACTAAGGACAAATAAATTTCTGTTTTGTACTTAGTTAATTCCTAGTAAGAACTGAAAAGAAAAACAGGAACTCGTTGGTATATGATTTACATTGTCATTACCAACTTAATTAAAGTAAACCCATAAAAATTTAAAATCCAATTACGTATTAAATTAGTTAGTAGCTTACATTTTTGTTTTAACTAATATACTATAACTAATATATTTTCTTATTAGTATCTTAGTCAAATGAAATTGCAAGAAATTAATCCCTGGTGGAGGGCCAAAAAAAAAAGGAAGACTAAGAAATAAGATGGATGGACATAATTTTAAAAGTTGATGATCTCAATTCTCAAGACTCCTTTTCCTTGAAAAGGTTTCACCTCCATATCGTTCAATGATCTCTTGCTGCAGACAGATTCATTTTTTTCCCCATTAAAAGGCAAGAAATGGTTGTTGCCATGTGGAAGCACTCCGATCAAAACACGCCTAATTCTTCATATGCATGATACCTCTCCCCTGGGTACAATCTTTATTGTTTCATTATAAGAAAGGCAAATATGTTCTTTCATCAAAAGAAGAAAAGAAAAAAAATGTTGATGACTCTTTGATCGAACCATTGCTTATCATTGACGTAAGATTTCTGTAGATTCATAGAAGAGACCTAGAATCAGTACCAAAGATAGAGGTGTTCAACGGGTCGGGTCTTACCCGAGTCCCCGATCCGACCCAATGCGAAGACCCGGTTTTTTTTTATTTTTTTAATTTTTTTAATTTTTAGCTTATATTATGTATACAAAAATAAAATAAAATATGTAAAATAATATTTAAATATTAAATAAGTTATTTTATGCTTTTTAAATAAATATTATATAATATTTTTATATTAAATAATAGATAAAGTAAGAAAAAAAAAAAAAAAATGGTGGTCGGGTCAGGTCACCCCTAACCAAAGACAACAATAAGTCAATGGTGGAGCCAAGAGTAATTTCACTGCTTCACTAATTAAGAGTTCATAAAAATATTTTCAAACTTTTTTATACTCATACAAATTTTGTTCTATGTTTTTGAATTAATTTTCTTTAGCAAAAATCTCTAATCCAAATGATCCATCAATATAGGATTTTATAAATAAAATAATACTAAATCAAATTAGAAAACAAAGTAACATTTTTAAATATGTATACTCGATAATTCATATTATCATAATAAAAAATAATAACGTTTAATACAAAAAGTGAGATGATAATTTAACAAATTGGACTAGTAAAATTTTTATGTTAAATATGTTAGAGCAAAGTTTTAATAACATATAAAATTATATTTTAATAATACAAAACTCGAAAGATTAAAGTTAAATGCTGAAAAAGTTTAAAGAAAAAGTTATGCTCAAAATAGTGTAGGTCGGTCAATCTGTCAGTCGAAGCAAAGAAGGTTAGTCGAGACAACACCGATCGACCGATACGAGATACCGGTCGACCGATCAATGCGTGGCTTGCCCAGTTCTACGTCGAGACTATACCAGTCGATGCATCGGTCGATCGATCAGTTCAATGGGCGTAATAAAAGATGTTGAGACTGATCGATTGATAGTCTGGTCAATCAATCAAGCGTAGAAGTTAAAGAAATCGTGCAATGGGTATAGATGTGCAGTCGTCCGGCCTCCGAATCAAATAAATAATGACGGCTATTTTCTAATGAGAAAATTGTGAGAAAAAAATTTGGACGAATTTTTCACACATTAAAACTTATAAAAGAAGTAACAAAGCCCGAAGCAAAGACATCCATTCATACATTAAAAAAACTTCATAGTATTGTAAAAAAGAGAAATAATTGTTCAGAAAAAATGATAGAACTCTTGTGTAAAATAGGTTTCATATCTTACCTTTTAAGCGAGAGAATATATAAGTTTCCTAAGAGGAGATGCCGCCTTATCTCTCGAAGCGGAGAAAAAATGGTTGATGTAAAAACTTTTCTTCCTTGCCCCATTTGACGGCCTCGAGGTCGAGAACTCGGAGCGAGAATGTAGGTTAAGATATAGCCGAACCTCGTCAATAATTACCGTGTTCATCATGTTTGATTTCTCTCTCCCCCTCTTCTTCTCATGTTATGCTTGTGATCTGTTTTAATTTATTTTTAATTTAAATATTGTTAAATCGATTTTAAGCTTCTGTGACGTATTTTGTGAAATCGATATTTTGATTTTAAACACCAATTCACTCCCTGGTGCTTTTGAGATCTTATAATTGATATCACAGCGGATTGCTTTTGTTTTGATTTTTAATCATCTTATTTCAAGATTTAATTGTCTTATTTTAATATTTAACCATCTTTAAAGTCATAGCATTAAGTGGATTTAGTTTTTATAAAAGACAATCAATTAATCATCCCCCGCTCTTTAATGCATCAAATTTTGCTTATTGAAAAATAAGAATTCAAGCATACATATGTTCTATTGATATAAACATGTGGAATATTGTTGAAAAAAGTTATTATTTACATGAAAATTATCTTCAAAACATGACGAAAAATAGAAATTTTTTTTAAAACTGGATTGGAAAACTAAAAATATTTTTTATTGTGCTTTAGATTCAACAAAATTTAATCGAATTTCTAGTTGTGAAAGTGCAATTGAGATTTAGAAGAAATTCATCACTACCTATGAAATAACGGATAAAGTTAAAAAATCTATATTAAATATTTTAAATCATCAATATGAATCCTTCAAAATTCTAGAAAATGAATCCATTGATGATATGATTATTCAGTTCAATAATATTATGAATGGCTTAGTCTCTTTGGGCGAGCCAAGAATTAACTCTCAAAATGTGAAAAAATTTCTCAGGTCTTTCTCCTCAAATATTTGGAAGAAAAAATTTTGAACAAGCTGAATTTTGATGATTTTATTGGTTCACTCTTAATCTATGTAATCAAAATTCAAGAAGAAAAATAAGCAAAAGCCCTCCAGAAGAAAATATTGGCATTGGAAGCAACGAAAAAAAATGAAGACTCAAGTGAAGAGGAAGTGAACGAAAAGAGATCCGCACGTTACACAAGAAAATTAGATAAGTATTTTAAATTGATAAAAAAAGAGAAGCCAACCAGAAGATTATACAAATAATAGACATCAAACTTTTATAGTAGAAGAGATGAAGCATACCTATACTTAAATTGAAATTATGACCCATCTAGCTCCTCCAAAGAAAACATTTATTTAGATATGAATAAAGAACTTTCCTCTCTTATAAAAGGGTACTTTTCGCTTAAAGTAGAAAATGAAAAATTACTACATGAGCTTAAAAATTAAAAGAAGAAAATGATACATATTGTGTGGAAAATGAAAACTTGAAAAATGAAATTGATATTTTGAAAATTACACATGCATGTGAAATTGTAAAACTAACATGTTCTTTAGAAAAAAGTAAAAAAGAAAATACCTTTTTGAAAATACATAAAATAATGATAAGACTATTTTTCATATAACGAAAAGTAATCTTAGGAATCATTTTAGACACAAAAACTCTTATTGAAAATCTAATCATGATATAAATTACATTTTAAATATTTTAAATGTGAATTTTATGATCATTACGCATATCAATGCAAAATAAAAAAAAATTATCATATTTGGATTCCAAAAGGAACATTGTCTAACAAAAGATGACTAAAAAAAGTTTGGGTACCAATGGTTAAATAATTGTTTTTCAGGTATGCCTTACATGTAAAGCAAATGACAAGTGAAATTGAAAATGTGAAAGCATGAAGGTCATGGTAAAAATATCATTTATATTTTTATTTCACTTAAAATTTTAAAATTACTATTTCTTTGAAAGAAAAGAAGAACATATAAAATAGAAAAAGATTGAACATAGTGATAGGTGGAGCATGTTAAAATCTTGGGTTATTTTCTCTGACCATTCCTAAACTATCGCGAATTACCACATCTAACCCCAAAGTACGAACTTCATTTTTTAGGTACCTAAACTATTAGAATTTTTTCAGTTTGGTCCTTCCATCCAATTCCGTCGACTTCTCCGTTATTTTTTATTTTTCGCATTTGTGAAAAGTCTATTATACTCCTATTCTGAATTGAATTCTATTTTTACATAAAATAAATATAAAAAATAAATACAAAAAGAAAAAAAGAAAAAGAAAACACACGCTCTGTCGACCTGCGTCATCGACGACACATGGGGGCGGCGAACCCCCCTCCCCACCCCCTTCCTCTTTCCCAGCCCCGAAAAAAAGAGGGGGTCGCCGCCCACTCTGCACGCAGGTGGGGCGGCGACCCCTCCCCCCTTTCTCTTTCCCAGTGCCGAAAAAGGGGGGGTCGTCTCCCCCTACGACGATGCAGGGGCACGACGACCTCCCCTTTCTCTTTTTCGTCGATGACGTGTCACGGGGTCATTCTCGGACACTAGACTACGTGCGACGACTAGGCGGATAGGTATCTAGCCAAGCTTATTTTGAGTTTGCAGCGGAAGTTTTATGGTTGAGACGATTATGTCGAGAGTCCCTCTTATAGACATTCAATCACGAACATGATTGGAGTGTTGGACTACTCGTCATAAGTCCGTGACATTAGCGCATTGCGACGCTAATACAGGCGCTTGAGCGCTTTAGAGTCCGCAGGGGCAGCCGAGGAACCACGAGACTCCACGAAGGGACACCGATGTAGGTTTCCACCCCACGCTCAAGGCCATGACACTAGAATTAAAGGAAAGCTTACTTGTATTAAATATGATGAAACATAACATACAATTAGGCATCGAAAGACACTAGTGAACTCCTCCCAGTGTACTGTAGGTATATGAGTCTTATTACATATTGAATATGCAAAAGACGTACTCTACGAGAACGTCACATACTTGACCATTCATAAGGACGGCCTTACAAGATAAATATCCTATGGGCGGATAACTTGGTACTTCACAATATTACGCAGTGCGGGGCGGCTGCATGTGTTCCATGATTTCGGCGCTGAGCAGCCGAGAACTATAAGTTGAGCGACACTGATGCTGCGAGGCTTTACGCTTCGTGTCACGGGAAAATACCCCGTGACAGAGGGGGGTTGCCCCTGTGTCATCGACGACGACGCACACAGGGGGGCGGCGACCCCCCGAAGAGAGGGCGGTGAGCCCCCTCCACGCGTGTTTTTCTTTTTTTTTTCTTTTTAATTATTTTTATATTTATTTTTATATATTATTTTATGTAAAAATAGAATTCAATTCAAAGGAGAGGTATAATGGACTTTTCACAATGCAAAAAATAAAAAATAACGGAAAAGTCGATGGAAGGACCAAACTGGAAACATCATGATAGTTTAGGTACACAAAAAATCATGTTCATAGTTTGGGGTTAAATGTGGTAATTCGTGATAGTTTAGGGGTGGTTAAAGGAAATAACCCTAAAATCTTCCAACGTTATTTTTGACATATCGTTGGTATTCTTGTTGTATCAAAGATATTATGCTTATATGTTCTTGTTCAAGGTTGATGATCTTAGAGTTGTTATTCATATGATTTTGTGAATATTCTTATAGGCTATGTTTGAGATAGTGGAAATGAAGTTCCGCAAAGTTCATGTGATGGTGGAGTTCTTGCTAGCATTTGCCTACTAAAGTCCTTGGCAATCAAAACTTTGGAGGACACCGCCTTCTCATCCGGTCGCTTCGAGGACGTTGTTGCCTTCTCGCCCGGGCGCTTCAAGGACGATGTCTACTTCTTCTCCGAGGCCATCAACCTTCGGCGCGGGGGCGGTCGTGGCTAGGTTGGCGTTGGGGTTCGGCAAGAGCTAGGAGGCCGTGACGTGGGTCTCATTCTTCTCCTCCCCCCTCGTTGTACTTGGATCTGAAGAAGAACTACTCGCCTACTACTGTAGCCGTCGACTTGAGTGCGGCTGGCGCAAGAGGGGCTCGACGAACGACACAATAGGAATGCGCTCATGGTGGCGCGCGAGTGGGTTTGCAGAGTGGATGTCGACAGTAGAGCGTCGCGGCAGCGGCCTTGCAGGTGAAGTTGGCGGGCGCTTGCTCGTAGAACTCACAAATCCAGACGTGCTCACAACCTTCATAGAGGTATGACCTCAACGCCTCCAATTCCATCGACATTGCCCTTAAGGAGGGCCTCGAGTTCAATCCTAGCAACGAAGCGCTCAAGGCCGGCCTTGCTAACACCCGCTACCCTTCAGCGTCCAAATATGTGAGCGGAGCTGAAGGGGGGGAGAGAGAGAGAGATAGAGAGAGAGAGAGGCGTCTGAACGAAGTTCTCGACTTTGTTGAGAACTTTTTGAAAAGAACTTTTGCCCCAAAAGTTTTACCTTCAATCACGTGACTGTGGCTGTGTTGGTAGAACTTGGCCAAGTTTTGGCTTGCCAAGCACTACCATTTTAATCATGTCAATTATTGTGATTTACTCATTATTTATTTATTTTATTAGGTTTTGTATTTTATAAATTATTATTATAATATTTTATTTTAAACTATTAGAGTCAAATAATTAGCGCACCGAGAAAATATTTCGACACGTAATGAATCAAAATTTTATAATTTTTCTTTTTTTAAAAAAGCACTGTCTATTATCAACAACACAAAACTACTTCGAGGTGCTCAATGCAATCAATGCGAAAACATACATGGGTGGATGATGTTTTCATCAGTGCTATATCTCATTCCATCCAATGTTCTTAGTATCCCTGGCCTCATGCAGTCATGCTGGGACGGCACAACTGCAAGAACAGTGCGCGCATTGACACGAGTCCATCCCTTTGTCGTCGCCTCCGTTGCGCAAATATGGCGTACACATGAACAGCAATCCAAGCATTTCAATGCGCCAAACTATAGAACGCCAAGTAAAGACCACAACACCTCAAATTAAAAATTAATTAGTGCTTCGAAAATTAGCCAGAGGAATCTGAACCGCTGTCGTCGAAGGCGTCGGAGGTCCGGCGATGGCGATCGCCGGGCGGCTGGGGGGGGGGGGGGGGGGGGGGACGGTACTTATAAAAGACTGCGCGTTCTCGTGGTCCAAGAAGACACGGATCCGCACGTGGACGTTCACGCACGCGCGTTTTCATTTAAGTAGACACATTCCTTCCCTTCTACCACTTCGCCGTTCTCCTCAAACCATCACATGGAGGCGGCAGAGCAGCAGCTGCTGCCGCGAGTCGCCGCCATCAAACCCCAGCGGCGGCCCGTCCCAGACCACCCTCCCTACGCGAAGGTAAGAATCTTTTGCTCTGACAACCCTCGCCGACGTCCCTTCGTGCGTTCCTTTGCTTCTTGGTTGGAGGAGCTGCAGCAAGTTCTTTGTTTTCTTTTTTCTTCTTCTCGTGCAGATGGTGGGCGTGGCCGTTCGTGCGTTAGCGGAGCCCGGAGGCTCGTCGGAGCGCTCCATCTCCAACTTCATCGTGTCATCCTTCTCCGGTCTCCCGCCGGGCCACGACAAGCTCCTCCCGTTCTACCTGCGCAAGCTCGTGTCTTCCGGCTATCTCTGTGTGCCCTCTTCGGGACGTTACCTCCTGTCCGACGAACCTAACCCTAAGAGCCACCCGCACTATCCGCGCCGCCTAGGGGAGGCTTCTTCCGCCCCTCGCCGCCGAGGCAGGCCTCCAAAGAAGAGCGACGCCGCCGTTTTGCCCGAGGAGCATCAGCCGTCCCATGGGCGCCGTCCCAGGGGACGGCCGAGGAAGCACCCAATTCTTTCGCCGTCACGAGATAAGGTTGTGCAGAGGCGGAAGCTGGTCGTTCGGCTTCGGACAAAACCCCCCGACGGCAGCCCTGTTGGTTCGGCGCCGACGGACGTCGCCTGCAAGGTTACCGCAAGTAACGAAAAGGAGGAATCTTGGCGGCCGCGTAGCCAGCGATCACCGGAGGATGCGCCGTGTGTGTTTAATGCGATATCTCTGCAACTGTTGTCTCTCAACAAAGCCGGTGGGGAGCCTCTACTTCTTGATCCGTTGGAAGAGTTGGTGTGGGGGTTGCCAATGCAGCCGGAGCCCGAAGCCGAGCTGTGGCTGCCTCTGATCGCCGCAGAAGCCGGGAAGCCCAAGCCAACGGTGGAACTTTTCAATGACAAAGCGGCAGAGCGGCGGCTGCCGTCAGATCTTGCAATGGTCTTGCTGCAGCAGAAGCCGGCGATGTCAACTGTGGAGCGGTGCAACCAAAAGGCAGAGGGAATTCCTCATCAAGAACTGGACAAAGAATCGGAAGGCCAGGTGGTTTCAATCACCTTGCCGGGTACAGTGGAAGAAGAACTGCTGTATTCTGTTCCTGTCACCAATGCAGAGTTAATAAATCATCAAGAACTCGATCAAGAAACCGACGACCAGGTTATGGTATCGATCACCTTGTGGAGTACAGTGGAACAACAGTTGCTGTCTTCTATTCCTGTCCTAACCTCGGAGAAGAAAAAGGTATTTCCTCATGGAGAGCAACGATGTGAATCCACAACAGATGGGAAACTGAATCAAGATGAATGCCCAGAGATGAAACAGCAGGAGACCAGTGCAGAGCCAAAAGAGTTGCAGCCTTTATCTGGTGACTTATATTTTGGCCGACAACAGCATCAGCAGACTGAAGGAGAGCTACTGTTGGTAGACATTTCTAATAAACAACATGTGGATTCCCGACTATCATGTCCTACAGCATCGGCAGGCCCTGAATGTATCACAGAGTAAGGGGTCCAGAAAGAAGAGAACTACGCCAGCTAAGAGAACTGTAACACCTATGAAGCACAGAAAGCTGTGTCATGAATGTTAAGGCTTGCAGAATAGGAGAATTAGGTTCATAATGTCATTCTAGCATTTCTTGGTATTATCTAATCAACTATATGTTGTTGATAGATTTAATTCATACTTTAGCGGTGATGGTTCTGCTACTGGAGATGATGTAAATATTTGTCATGACACCAAATGTTGGAAGGATGTACAGGAACTCTAACCTGTTCTAACAGCATTATGTCTCTGTTTAGAACTTAGGGTTGTGATAGATACTGAAACTGGATATGTTTTCATCTTGCATGATGTCGTTAGTTCATGAGAGTTTGTTCTATGACCAGCTAAGTCTGACATTAAGTTTTCGGGCACGCTCCACAGCTTAGAACATAAACCATCTCTGTGAACTGTCTGATGAACTTTAATCCTATTGTTGTTTACATCGACCTGCTATGGATCTAAGATAATTTGGTGTTATTTGAGGTTTTATAACATATATTATGGATCAAGATATCTTTCTGACATAATCCTTTTCAAAATGGAGTTTTGTTGGTTTTTAAATATACCAGAGATTTACAAGATGTTTGCTCCTTGGACTTCCTCAATAATAAGAGCATCTGCTGATGAGGATTGTGGAAATCTTGCAGCTCCTTTTGCTTCCTTGGACAGCCATGATATATATATATCTTCCTATCATGAGGAATCTACTAGGCCGCCATGTAGTATGGTGGCGGTGTATCCCACCATTCCTCTAGATTTAACTAGAAAGTCCTGCAATATCATATAAAAGTCAAGCCTTACATTCTAACAGGCAATGATCCAAGATAGTACATGAAATGCTTCATTTGATACCATCTTTTTGGATTGCCACCCTAAGGGGCTGTTTGGATGCAAACTTTTAATTCCAAAACAAAATTAAGATGACCATGCTGCTGCCCCATTAACTAAATCGGTGAGAGCAAGAATGTTCTTGGTGAGAGCAAGAATACAAATGTTCTTACTTTTCTTTGTTCTTGAAATTATTGCATGTGGGACCCACGACTTAGTTTAAATGCTGTTTGACTGCAACATTGAGAACAAGTCCTCAATTCTTGTTGTATCCCTCTACCAAACACCTCCTAAGTGGTGGGAATGAATCTCCCATGGTGACCCCATTTTTTAAGGGGCGAGAATATAATTGTCATCGTGCCAATAATTTAATATTATTGGTTTTCTATCTTTTAGTTTAATAAGAATTTATATTGTTTTCTTAATTATTTTACTTTTTTATTTAAAGTTGTTTTTATTTTTTTTCCTAAAACTTGTTTTTTTTTCTACTTAATATATAATGTGTATTTATCATTTATTTATTTTTTATCCTTTTTGTTATTTCAAAATTCTTTAATTATTTTTCTTTCATAAATAAAACAATATATCGAGATTTTATCTTTGTGACCTAGGATTTGTTACAAATTGATCCAATTGTGAATTGTCTTTATTATTTTAAAATTAAGGAATTATGCACGTATTAAAAATAATTGGCAATAATATAAAACTATATGCTTCATGTTATAAGCCATGCATTCAATAACATGACTTAAGGCGTCTCTCTTTGGGTGTAGATTTTAAGATATAGTTTTTACGATATATCTATTTTCTATGTATAATTAATTGTTGTTATGATTTCCTATATATTTATAATATTGATGAGAATTTCATTCATCTCAATTTATTCATGCGGACAATTTACGTGACACAACTAGGGATGGCAACCGCCGCTGTTCGGGGCGGGGGACACCACCCCCGCCCCGACCCCGACAACCCGCCTCCGCCCCCGACCCCACCCCGAATCCCCGGTTCGAGGGAAATTTTAACCTCCGCCACGTTCCCCGCGGGGCTCCGGAGCCCCGCGGGGAATCCGAATCCCCGCGGAGGGGGGCGAGAGCGGCGGCGGGGGGCGAGAGAGCGGCCGCGGCGGGCGAGAGCACGGCCGCGACGGGCGAGGGCACGGTCGCGGCGGGCGAGGGCACGGCGGCGGTGGGCGAGAGCACGGCGGTGGGGGCGAGAGCGGCGGCGGTCGAGAGCAGCGGCGAGTCAAGAGACCGGCGGAGAGGGTGAGAGAAAGCCGGCGGGTGCGAGAGAGCGACAGATCCGTGCCGATCTGGCCGTATCCGCGTCGGATGCAGCCGATCTCGGAGGCGGACGAAGAAGAAGAGAGAGAGAGGAGGAGGATCTCGGATGTGGCTGATCTCGAATGCGACCGATCTCTTCTTTGATGGCCGCCGAAAAGGGGCGAGAGAGCACGACGACGGGCAAGAGCGCGGTGGAGGCGGGGCGAGAGAGCGGTCGCGGCGGGCGAGAGCACGGCCGCGGTGGGCGAGGGCACGACGGCGGCGGGCGAGAGCACGGCAGTGGGGGCGAGAGTGGCGGCGGGTCAAGAGACCGGCGGAGGGGGGTGAGAGAGAGCTGGATCCGTGCGGATCTAGCCGGATCCGAAGAAGAGAGAGAGAGAGGAGGGGGCGACTGCACGGACGAAGAAGAGAGGAAGAGAGAGAGAGAGGAGGGGGTGAGAGAGAGCCGGATCCGTGCGGATCTGACCGAATCCGTGCGGATCTGGCCGGATCCGAAGAAGAGAGAGAGAGAGGAGGGGGCGACTGCACGGACGAAGAAGAGAGGAAGAGAGAGAGAGAGGAGGGGGTGAGAGAGAGCCGAATCCTTCGAAGAAGAGAGAGAGAGGAGGGGGCGACTGCGCGGAGCCGCGGACGAAGAAGAGAGAGAGAGGAGGGGGCGACTGCGCGGAGCCGCGGATGAAGAAGAGAGAAAGAGGAGGGGGCGACTGCGCGGAGCCGCGAACGAAGAAGAGAGAGAGAGGAGGGGGCGATTGCGCGGACGAAGAAGAGAGAGAGGAGGGGGCGACTGCGCGGACGAAGAAGAGAGAGAGGAGGGAAAAAAGTCGGAGAATCGGAGCCCCGACGGGGCGGGGGGAACTACCCCCACCCCGATCCCCGAAAGAGGGGGCGGGGGCAGTTTGGCCCCCATCCCCGCCCCCGCGAGGAAAAAATTCCCCGAAGATGGGCCCCGAATGGAGAATCCCCGCGGGGCCCCGCGGGGGTGGGGAATATTGCGCGGGGATGGGGAATATTGCCACCCCTAGACACAACGCCCGGCCTCCTTTGGTACGAGGATATCATCAGAATAAATAAGACCATTGTTCTCGTCATTCCAACCAAACACCATTTTTGTTACTTTGTGGGCCCCATGCATAATGGTGATAAAAAGTGAAGTTTTTAAGTTCTTAAGAGGACTTAGAATAGGACTGTTGTTGGCGAGAATAAAAAATGAGATCAGAAGGAGGTTTAAAAAAAATGTTCCTGAATATTTGTCTTGCATCCACACACCCCTAGCTCAATTATCATCTTACTTGCTACTATCTTGCATCTTGCGAAACATAATTTTATAAAGTCATCGGTACCAATGGCACATGCTATGCATTTAGGCTTTTTATATTTTTATAAAGTCATCGGTGCCGAGGACACAATGCCAAACTTTACCTCCGGAAATGTCTCTCACACAAACTCAACTTTCCTATTGGAACTCAAGTTATACTAAGTTTGGTGAATAGTTTGAGTTGATCTATGATGTGTTTGAATGGAGTGAAATTTGATGAGAAGAAATAAGATAGTTGATGTGATAGAAAAAAAATAGATGTGTTGAATTAATTTTTGGTGAGTTTTAATATAAAAATTAATATTATAAATATAAAATAAAATACTGTTAATAAATAAAACAAAATAAAAATAAAAAATTGTTAAAAAACTAGGTTTTAATAAATTATACGTAGTAAAATATTAAATTCTTTTAATGAAAATCAAGTAAAAAAATAATATTATATTAATATATTATAATAAATAATTTATATTTAATAAATAAATTATTTTATAAGATAGGAGAAAATAGAGAAAAACAAAAATAAATGAAATAAAAAATTGTCAACACGTCAATAAAAAAAACTTAGGAATGCTACAATAGAGAAAAAGGGTCATGTGACTTTATTTTTGAAATCAAATTTCATATTTGATTTCATCAAATATCACGTCATTTGATGGAATCGATTGAACGTATAATTTCAATTGCCGAATCGGTTGAACGTAAGTACGAAAGTTTTTATGGGTCGCGAAAGATCTGAGTTAGACTTAAGCATGAATTGTTTCCAATTTTTTCGTATTAGGTCAATGGATAATTGAAAAACAAAATAAAATAAAAAACAAATTTGACTGTTTACAGTTGAAATGGGCCTTCCAGAGGCCCGAAAGGTCCAATGCCGCTGCCACCACGCCACTCTAAAACCCCTCGTATAAGAGTGGCGCGCCCTGCATTCCATTTCTCCTCTCTTCGCCTCCAAAACCCTAAACGGAGGTGGGAAAACCCCTAATCCTAGAATCGCCGGTGGACGTTTCTCTACTATTTCTTCTTCTTCCTCTTCGAACTCCCTGGTGGGTTTGATCTCCAGGAAGCTTTGGACGGCTCGATTGGTGGCCGGTCATGGCGCTCTACCTGCTGTTCGAATCGGCGTCGGGGTACGCGATGTTTCACGCCTACGGGCTCGACGAGATCGGGCAGAACACGGAGGCCGTGCGCAACTCCGTCCTCGATCTCACCCGCTTCGGCAAGGCCGTCAAGTTCGTTGCTTTCCACCCTTTCTCCTCCGCTCTGGACGCGCTTAACCAATGCAACGCCATTTCCGAAGGTTTCTTTCGCAGCTATTAGAGTGATCGTGTTGAGCCTTTTTTACGGCCCAGCTACATGTTTCTGGTTGCTTTCTTATTTCTGTTTACTTTGAGAAGATATTTGATAATCGGCCAATTTGTAGGACATTGTTGATGCTTTTTTTTTTATGTTGTTCAGATGTCATTTTGTCATCAATTCTATTTCATTTTACTCTTTGAGATATTTTACTCGTTGGCTAAAAAAATTATGACTCATAGAATAATCAAAATTCATTCTGCTTATTTTTTAACTATTAGTGCAATTTTAGGGTTGATGACTGATGAGTTGAGGAACTTCTTGGAAGTAAACTTGCCCAAGGTGAAGGAGGGAAAGAAGGCGAAATTCAGCCTTGGAGTTGCAGAGCCCAAGGTTGGGTCACAGATTTTTGAGGTGACTAAGATTCCATGCCAAAGCAATGAGTTCGTTCATGAGCTCCTTCGAGGCGTCCGGTTGCACTTTGACCGGTTTATTAAGGACTTGAAGGTTCGGCCTTGCCACTGATATAATTGCGAAAGTTTGTTGTTAGAGATGGGCGATGATTCTGCTTAACTTTTCTTCTTTTGAGACCTTATAGCCAACCGACTTGGATAAGGCTCAGCTTGGTTTGGGACATAGTTATAGCAGGGCGAAGGTGAAGTTCAATGTCAATCGGGTGGATAACATGGTCATCCAGGCCATCTTTCTTCTTGACACCCTTGATAAGGACATCAATTCGTTCTCAATGAGAGTCAGGTTTGTTATGTTCTGATTTCTTCATGTATTGGAGTTCCTGCATAGTGCTATCAACTTATGTTGGTATTATGAGATTCTCTTGTCATTGTGAAACACAGGTAACATAATTAGGTTGTTTTGGGATCTCTGTTTGAGATGTCTTTCCTGTAATTTGTTATTACCCAACTAATCAGTTTCATATTTCTCATCTTAATAAGCATCTTGTCATGAGCTTATGGAGCTCAAGCATGTCTTTGAGGAGGATATGTCAATTGAGTCTCCTGTATTATGGTAGTACTAGTTTTTAAGGTTGTTAGTTAAATCATAAATGTACTTATTCTCATAAGAACTGTAAATTGTCATTCTACTCCAGTAGATATGCTGTTTATTCTGTGGCACCTAGATGTAATTGTTAATTCTTACGGTCTTCAGATGTATCCACAGTTGCACAAAAAACCAGACAGTAGAATGAAGTTGCTTCTTCATATGATTTCTGTTGTCATTCTTCATTATGAAATTCTGAGGAATCAGATCAAATTAATTTTATCATCTCCATAAGTCTTATTCTTAATTGACGTTTTGTGAAAATCAACATGTAAGACATACAAACATATCCTTTTCTAGATACCCAGTGAAATCCAGAAAAGTGATGTATGATTTAAAATATGATTTTATCATTTGTCAATATTCAATGATTTCAATCTAGTCTAAGGAATATATAGAATACGAATTGGCAAACGTATATGTGGATTTCAGAAACTTAGGATATAAAGTAGGAAAGTGACATGAAAGCTATTCATGTATTAGTTTTAATGCCTTAATGCCACTTCTTTTGCAAGTATTCTTTTATGTGTTGTCTTAGTTATAGTTGGCTCACTGTTGCTTTTAAAAAAAAGTTAGCACCCATTTAAACAATACACAATGTTATGTTCCTTTCCTTTGTTGTGTTGATCCTTTTTTTCAAAGCACCCTATTACTTGGAAAAACATGTTTGTACCCATATCAAGAATACCTGATTTTATGTTCCTTTCCCTTCATCTGAAGAACCATTTTTATACTGGCACAAATGTTTCAGAGAGTGGTATTCATGGCATTTCCCTGAGTTGGTGAAGATTATCAATGATAATTATCTATATGCAAAGCTAGCAAAGTTCATAGACAACAAATCAAATTTATCTGAGGAGCATGTTTCAGCACTGGCAGACATTGTTGGGGATGAGGACAAAGCAAAAGAAATTGTTGAAGCAGCTAAAGCATCAATGGGTAAGTGATAAATGAATTTCTGTTCCTGATGAATTTTGTTATTAATTTTCTTAATATTTCGCTTTTGCAGGACAGGATTTATCTCCTATTGATTTGATCAATGTTCAGCAATTTGCTCAGAGAGTAATCAACCTTTCTGAATATCGTAAAAACCTATATGAATACCTTGTTACAAAAATGAATGATATTGCACCAAATCTGACTTCCCTCATTGGTGAAGTTGTGGGTGCACGCTTAATATCTCATGCTGGAAGTCTTTCCAATCTCGCAAAGTGTCCTGCCTCTACTCTTCAGATTCTTGGCGCAGAAAAAGCTCTCTTCAGGTTTAAGTCTTCTTCACCTTCTTTCTCCCTTCTCACAGGAACATAATAAGTATCTTTTTTGTAAAATGTACTCTTTACTGACACTTTGATGCTTCAACGTCAAGCCACTGATCCTTCATATTTAAATTAGATAGACCAGTTCTATTAGTATAAACAATGGAAATGACTACCTAAAGAAAACATAGAAACTATCTTGTTGCCATTTTCTTTGGTGTGGTATATTAAAGTATAACACGATATGTGTTTTGTGCTTCCTAATAATAGATTGAATGTATTATGTGTTGAAGGTTGTAATATTTCTTTCATCCTTATGCAGAGCCCTTAAAACTCGAGGAAATACTCCAAAGTATGGTCTAATTTTTCACTCTTCTTTCATTGGTCGAGCACCTGCTCGAAATAAGGGACGCATTGCTCGATATCTTGCAAATAAGTGTTCCATTGCTTCTCGAATTGACTGCTTCTCTGGTTAGTTTTGTATAATTGTTTCTCCCATGTTATATATGAATTCCACATCCCTTATGTATTTTATGATTAATAGTTTGTGCGTTTCTGTTCAGAGGTGAATACTTCGATCTTTGGTGAAAAGCTCCGTGAGCAGGTTGAGGAAAGACTGGACTTCTATGAGAAAGGTGTTGCACCCCGCAAAAATTTGGATGTGATGAAAGCAGCCATCGAGAGTACACTGATCAATGGGTCCAAAGAGAATGGGGGTAATGATGTCTTCTACCCTTTATGCTGACTTCCTGCAATTCATTGCGTCACCATTCTAAGGAACTTAGTGGTCTTTTTACAATCTGTAACAAAAAATCATTTCAATACAGAAAATGAAACTGATTATGCATTAGAGTAACTTGTACACAGTACCTGAGTGATAAATTTATGCTTTTAAAAGCTGCTAATCTGATCAAGGTTACTTTTCGTGGAGCCATTGGATTTCCTTTCCTACACACTTGTTCATAATCCATAGTTGTTGTAACGATGCAAAGCTTGTAGCTTCTCTCTCCACCCAAAAAAAATCAAAGCAGATGGCTATCTAAATTTGGCAGCCGTCTTTCCCTGTTTCAAATGAAAAATGTCCTTGGTACTGTGGTTACCTGTATGTCTTCTCATGTTAGTTTTATTCCCTACAGATGGTCAGCAGAAGGATGAAACCTCTGTCAAGAAAAGTAAGAAGAAGAAATCTAAAGGCGACACTGCAGATGCTGACCCCATGGAAGAGGATAAACCTGCGGAGGCTGGTGAGCCAGAAAGTGGAAAAAAGAAGAAAAAGAAGCACAAGTTGGAGCAGGAGCAACCACATGAAATGGATGTAGAATTGCAAAATGGCGTGAATGGTGATCCTGAACAAAATGAAACTCCTAAGAAGAAGAAAAAGAGTAGAGAAGCATTGGATGATGGTGATCTTCAAATGGGCACTGAAGGCAAAAAGAAAAAGAAAAAGAAGTCCAAAGACCAATATGACAATTAATTAGAAGACAGCAAACTTGAGCGCTGTGTTTGAACTGAGATGTAGTGCTCCACATCTTTTTTGTAGCAAGGAGGCTTTATTGCTACAATCTGACCAAATGTCAAGAATCTAGTTGTATGAGATGGGTAGCTAAGTTCTCTCAGCTTAGGCAAGCTGGTCCCTTTATGCAGCTAGGTTCTCCTCTTGGTCCGGAGATGTCATTCCAAACCTGCCCACTTGGACAAAAGTGCAGGCCTTCCATCACTTAGATGTATCTCTATATGTATTTTTAAGGCTTTGTGGAGGCACACATGGAACAACTGGGCTCCTCGATTGAGATCTTTTCCCAACTTAGTTTCGCAGATCAATGCCCAATTCGTTGTATGAGATTGACTACTTTAATCTTGAATTTTGGCGATTGGAAATACATGGCTTGCAAAAGGTTCATATCATTGCTTCTTTTTGTTATCAGTATTATTGTCCAGGGAAAAGGTTGCTCATCCCTTTTAGGTTACATGAATAGTGTTTCTTCTCTTGCGCACTGGCACTATTTTATCAACATTCACCGCCGAAATTGCAATTAGGTGATTGATTGTAGCAACCAGTGAGGTTCATCGGTGGATTAAGAGGATTCAAAGTCAAATAATCATGGGTTGAAATTTATGTCTATTTTTCTTTGCAATTTCTTTAGTTCTATCCGCAAATTTATTTCCTTCCAGCAGCGTGTTGTGTCTGTACTCAACAATTCTTGTGTATTATCGCTTAGCATTGTCCTGCTTCGGTCCCTGGAGGAAAAAAGAACTTTTCTTTGTGCAGGAGGTTATACAATGTATAGACTATAGATCAAGAGATTGCCGATTTTTTTTAATGAAGTATGTTTCTTGCATTGGTCACTTTCAACAGTTCTAATTTATCTTGATATCTTTACTCCTTCCTCTTGTAATGGATTCTTGTGGTTTGATATGTTTTTTGCGCCATGCGCATTCCCTTGGGTAGGGTTGTTATTATGTAAATTTTACATATAAAACAATATTTTAATAAATATATTAATTGTTAGGTTCACTAAACTAATAGATTATGCAAGTTCAAGCTTATTTTAAGAAATACTGTAAAGAATAACCTGACTTGTTTATCACCTCAACCTTTGGGCATCACATCCAGTTTATGTAGGGACGAGTGAATATTGTTCCACAATTTTGGTTTATTCACTTAAATGCTTATTGCATTGGCACATTTTCCTATGAAACTTAGATTAGGTGCACATTTTTCTCTTTGAATGTGCAATTAATCTTTTCTCTTTTTCCTTTTTCACGTGCCAACATACATTTCAATCTACTAAAACTTTTGTACACATGGAATTTTATCCAAGGCCATAGAAACATAATCATGGGATCACTGGGCCAATGCTATTTTTTTTCTATTATAAAAAAAGGTCCAAAATATAAAGACATATATAACTTCTAATAATAAAATTTGAACTCTATTTAGGTCGAGTCAAGGGGTGCACCCCCATAATAGTAAGTTGCACAAATGGAAGCCATTATAGATCCCATGGGAAGGGCAAAATAGTTGTCACATGGCGGGCAGCATTAAATAGTTGATGGTATACAATCAAGAATCATGTTCCACAAAAATCTTATTCAAGGATTAACTATAAGAATAATTAATTATTCTCTCAAAAAAGTACCAAACACTATCAGAATAACGTTAACGTCACAACGCTGTCCCAAGATTATAATATTCCACTAATATTATAGAATATAAGAAATTCCATCTCATTTAAAGGACAGTGAGGTAATTTCAGTTGTAGTTGTACATGACTGGAATAATGCATTCTGGTTGCCTCATATTTTCCATATTTTACTCTTTAATGCAATTAGATTACGATAAGAATTATGTGTACTGTCCACAAGTTGAAGACCAGCTCACTATCAAGTTATCAAGTTCAATTAATTTGATAAGATCTATTCGAGTCGTGTGCTGAGATAAAACTCTCAATAAGAATTTTTTATATTAACAGCAATTCGAACTCGAGACATTTATTCAAGCGAAAAATAATCACACTCGCTCCATTCCAAATCTTGTTGATAATTTGTTTCTTTTTTTAACATTTTTTTTTGCATTGACCACTTTACAGCCAAAGATTTGTTTCTTATATATATTATCTTAAAATTAATACAAAGGATATATTGGTCATTTTTTATAAACCAAACACTAACCGAAATTAACATTTTAACAATCAAACACTTATAAAAGTAATGATAAGGAGAATGTCATATTCAATCGAATATAATTACTTAAAAGGGCCTCTATAGTGCCTTCGACAATACCTCAAGTTCAGGACCTGGAGAAATTATAAGATTGCTTGCAGGCAAACATATACGCACAGTGCATCGAAGTTATGCCTTCTAGTAATTCTCTTTTGGAGATTCTCCTAATAATTACTATCTAAGACTGATTTAGATGGAGAATAAAATTTAAAATAAGATATTATTTGCTTCCTTTTCATTCCCCTGTATTGTAGCATTAGGGACGACAACGCTATTCAATCTTAATAGATCGAAATGCATAGAAAGAATTCCATGTGCACTAGAGTTTCTA
This sequence comes from Pontederia crassipes, assembly GCA_030549335.1. NCBI lineage: Eukaryota > Viridiplantae > Streptophyta > Magnoliopsida > Commelinales > Pontederiaceae > Pontederia > Pontederia crassipes. Next base: position 32,942,488 of record CM060197.1, read on the forward strand.
GTACAAGCTAATCTTGATGGATTGAAACAGAAAATACAGAATTAGGAAAATGTACACTTTCATGTAGCACTTGCTATATTATCAAGTAGCCAATAGTTCAGAATGTCATGTAGTAGAAGTGAGTGGTCCGGATGCTTGGGGGCAAAATATAGCAATGCCCCTAAATGGTAGAAAATTGTATAAGAGGAAAATGAAGTGAAGCTCAAGGGGAAAACCCGGGGTACAATGCAGCACCAAGTGCCTTTCAGTAATGGTGTACGACTAAAAATATGTTAAGAGCATAAGAAAGAACAAAGCTTAATAGCAAAAAATGCTCTGCTCCTAATGCAGCCCTGCACTCTAATTTTTCTTTCTACAAGAAATAACTGTAAGCAAGGAAATCCTTATCTCAAAATTCATCACTGCTAACAGATCCAACATTTTAAATACTAATTATTCCCTTGACAAGGAAAGCTTTTCTAATTATTGTTTACACCAAAGCAATTTCCATGTCAGCCTTCACAATCAACAGCTTTGCACTTTAACAACTATGAAAGAAAGAACACAACATTTTGCCCCACAAAAGTTTACAATAAATTGAATCTTAAGAAAACTGGAGGCAGTGGGAAATGCAAAACATTCATGACATTTTTCTTGAGTTGGCGAGTGGTTGACTTGTAAAGGTTTTCACCACAGGTGCTAAAGACTAGATTAGAAAATCAATAAGATTTTCCACAGTGTATTAAGCTACCAGCACCCAAAAAGAGGCCGAAAACTGCAGCACTTCCTAGAGTCGTCTGTCCAATGTGTCTAATCTTCAGAAGCCCAGGCACCTGTGCAGACAAGATAAATTTTAGTCTCCATAGGACAAATGTAAAGACCTAGGAACAAGTGCAACATGTAAGAGACTTGTTTCTTTGGAAAAGTTTTTAGAGGATTTTGTTTTGGAGGGCAGTCCATGAACATTGTACCACTGTGACAGACTCACAGCACAAAAGATAATGCAAGGCAAACATTGGGTGGGAGATTCAAGTAAGAACACCTAAAATGATGCCAAAATTTTGAACAATCACAGATTATTTCATCAATTATAAATGAAAAGCAGAAATTTGTCCAATGAAATGCTTCAACTATCCACAAGCTCATTTTACTGAAGTTGATAGCCACTTGTACCATTGAGGTGAAAATTCATTTAGGAAAAAAGACATGTCTTGCCCATCAAAGTACATCTTCATATCTGTCAGCCATTGGCTTATGTGTTTACTTGATTTCATGAAGACCATATATGAGATACACTCCCATTAACCCAACCATCAATATTTTTATTCTCTCGAAATTCTTTTAAGAAAAATATTATCCTCAGAAAATTCCACGAGATGTGCAAATTACTTGGTAAAGGTTACCGTTCATTGCACTTGACTTTGTAATAATACTTTGACAAGCTTTCAGATAAAGGTTTCCGTCTGCTGTCTTTTTCACCATTTTGGGTAAGACATATTAACTGCTGATAATGGTGGACTTTTTCTTGGCATCAGCGAGCGAAAGACAAGAAAATGAATTCAGCTAAACCAGAATAGATAGATGATCTAGAGATATCCTCACCAATTGAATATTTTATATACAGGTACTAAATAAAAATATTGCAATAAAGATTACATAGATCCTCTTTCTCTTTTTAGATTCAGTTTTTATCATTTTGTCTTTAGAAGACAAATAACTCCGCCTATATTTTATAGCCGGTCCCAAGCCCGGATAAAGGAGGAGGGTTGTGTTAGGCCCCGACAGCCAGCATAAAATCTTGTCGAATCTTATGAACATGAATCAACGAAGCGCTAGTAATAGAGCGGAATGGCGTCGTATGATCCATGTAGCCGACCCCACCTAGTGGGATAAGGCTTTGTTGTTGTTGTTGTTTGTTGTGTCTTTAGAAGACAAATAGTTATCCAAATGTTTGCTCCCCCTGATTGTCCTATGGGGGATGTGCTTCTAGCAAAATGCATGTATCTTCAAAGGCATTCTTTTTACGTGAATAAAAATAAACTTCGGTGCTTTAAATTCGGCCAAATTGTGGGCAGCAGAATAGGGAGGAGTCTGGTTGTTAATCTGTAAATGTGATACTGCTGTAATTCTATAAACATTACAGCAACAAATTCGGATATGTACAAAACTTGGTATAAATCCTTTTTAGCTTAAAAAAAATAAAACTATGTTAAAATTTTCTTATCTTCATGTCTTAAGACTTGGATATTTTAGTCTTGGTGTTGGACTGTATAACTTTGGTGGACAAACAGATAAAGAAACATTTAATTATCTAGGAACTCCATAAGCCTTTTCTAAATTTCAGAAAAACAAAATCTAGTCTCACAATTATATCTACATATATCTACAATAACTCCCAAGTAGACATATAGCTTCCATGTTAGCTTCCAGGGAGAACCAAATAGGCTCTCTGCATCTATGCCACAACTTTTTGTTGTATAACAGTTGCATGACACACATGCATGTACTCAACTATGCAAAATCCACCTCATCTTCACCATAGTCAAACATTTAGAAAAAAAAAAAACTTATTCATCAACAAGTTCTACTTGCCTTTCCTAGTTCACTGTTAAATCTGATTTCAAACCTATAAATTTATTGCTACATAAGGAAATAGAAAATTTCATCATATGATAACAAAAAAAAGGAAAATACAAAGTACAAGTTTGGTTCTGTTTGCACTGAAAATGTAATGTTATGTGGTCCATTCTTTTAAAGGAAGGAATGCAAGGAAATAAAAGTCCTATGTTCAATTAGAATAATCACACAAACAAACTCAAAAGAGATTTATACAGTGTTAGATAATAAAAGACCTATCATTCCAAATAGACTATTCCCAACCATATCACCCACTGTCGACAACAGATTATAGGAGTTTTGGATGCCATCATTCCAATTCACTGTCTCATACTGCAAAGCTCTACCTCTTTCATATTGACAATATATAAACTTTCATAAGTTGGGCGTTTGACAAAAGATTTATCAGAACATCTTATCAAATAGTTTATAGCCCAATCAAAGAACCAATTGATCGATGCCACACTTCAAAGATTTTACTTGAGGGTAAAAGGATAAGTAGGAAAGAGCTAGTGAACAATGTGAAAGTTGCACATACAAATTGCACACATCATCGAAAACATGTTAACAAAACCATGTAAAAACGTGACTGTACAAATCCCCTAAATAAAAATATAACCAATCAAAACCATCAGTAAATTGAGTAGCACAATGTTCGGGAATTAGACTCAGCTAATGATATTACCTTGTATCTAACAGCTTCATAAGTTCCATAAACAGCACCTGTAAATCACCAAAGTGAGATCTCGGCTGTATCAAAACATCACATATATCTTTTGAGAACTTCAGTTTTAAGATACTGCTAAAGGAGACCTACTTTGTAAGGGGGAGAAGGAGACATTTTGGAAGTAATCAACAAAACTCGGAATCGACCTTATCCTCAAGAGAAACGGTAAAACAAATGGGAAAGGCATACAAAAGAAAGATAACAAATTTCAGAATCACATCATAATATGCGATTTTTGCAGGTGTTGATATTGCAATCCTGCGAGCTCAGGCAATCCAGATATACCAAAAAACGTCAGAATATCATAAAGAAGAATTCACCGCTAACCATTCAACTCCAGATGGTTAAACAGAATCAATATCATGAAAAAGAGAACAATAAATTAGAGAATAATCTTTACGCCTCGATCGTCATGGAGAAAACATCATGCAAAATATAAATTAGGGCAGCTAATCATCGTAAAGATCAGGGTTTCAGGGTTGCGGCAATTTAGTTCCCCGTATGCGAGACAGAAATAGGAGCTGGTAACAGTAGCGGTGCCTAGGGTTTTAGGGGAGCGGAGCATACCGACAGCACCGCCGACGGCACCGCCGATGGCCACACCCGCCGTGATGCGCGCTAAGCAGCTGTCCCTCGATACCATCCTTCGTCTTCTTCTTCTTCTTGGCCTCCGCCGCCCCTCCGGATTTGCTCGTTTATGATTTGGGTTGGAAAGATCTCAGAGTAATATTTTTCAGAAGACAATGCCGTAATAATAATAATAATAATAATAATAATAATAATAATAATAATAATAATAATAATAATAATAATAATAATAATAATAATAATAATAATAATAATAATAATAGGGAGCAGTAGTAATGTGATTATCGAGCTAAAAAACATTATTTTCTTAAACATTTGAATTATATTTTTTTGTCAACTTTTAAATTATAGTAATTCTAATAGCATTATAAAATATTATTATCATTTATTTGAAAAATGAATCCACTTTGTTAGCGAACAGAGATGTCGACCTAAATAAACAAAAAAATCTAAGATTGTTCAACATGAGTCTTGACATTAAAATAATTTCAATTAAATTCGCCAAGATTTTAGTTAATCCTGAAAATTAATTGAATACTAAATGTTAAAACAAATGAGAAATATTAAAATCTTAAATGGGTTGTTAATTAGATGGGCCTAAAGCCTGTTAGCACGAAGGTATATACTGGAACAATGGACGGCGAATGATTTGCTCACAGGATGATCTGTGGTCTGGATTTAGGTAGAGTTATAACGGTTGCGATTTAATCTGAAATATATCAGCGGCCAGAGTTGTTAATTAGATGAGCCTGAAGCCTGTTAGCAGAAATGTGTATAATGAAGGCTGTAACAGTGGACGGCTGACGATTGGATCACAGCAAGATCTGTGGTCTGGATTTAGGGATAGTTATAACGGTTGATATTTAATATAAAATATATCAGCGGTCAGAATTATGAGATAATTATAACCATCGTGATTTCACAAAAAACCTATCAATGGTCCAGATTCGAAGATTGTCACAACAGTCCAAAAAAAAAAACGGCGATGCTACGAAAAAGTGTATATGCGGCTCAGATTTGATCAAAACCTATATAAGCAGAGATAATGAATCAAACGGATGAGATTAAATCACAAATAAATTCTGATTAAAACGATTTGAATCCAAAGGTGAGGATTAAAAGAGCAGTTCGTCTTCTTCCCCCTAACTCGTCTGCGCGCTCAACTCTGTTCATTACAGAAACAGAAACACAAAAGGAGTAAAGGATGTTTTTATTTTCATTGATTTACGAACAACGACGCTACACATGGAAACAGAAGCAGTGGTAATAACAACAATTAGTCACACAATGGGGTAACTTGCCTTCATGGCAATGCCGCAGAGCCCCTCTTTAGAGGGAACTCCTCTAAGAATCTTTCCGATGCCGCTGTCGCCCCATGCGCTCCAGGAGTTTTTAATGAGCCAGAATTTGGTACCATCTGGCTCCGTCCCATAACCAATGATGGTGAGCGCGTGATTTCTCTCCATCCCGCAGGGACCTTTGAAGACGCCGGTGCCTTTGAATGCCATGAACGCAGGACTTGCTTCAACGCCCGAAGCTACTGGCTGCTGAGCCAGAATCCGGCGGAGGGCCTCCTCATCATTGGCAGGGACTTTTTGGTATCCGCAGATGGAGGCCTCTCTCTTGAGGCGCTGTATGCTGCACGTCTTCTGTTTCCTGCCCAGGTATGGGTACGCCTTCTCGGACACCATGCCCCCGGCACTCGACACGTAATCGAATGCCTTCCAGACAGAGCCGTTGACGCAGCCATTGTTTGTGGTCACGCAGTCCACCAATTGCTGCTTGGATAACTGAACGAGCCTCCCGGTCTTGATCTGGTGCGCGCCCTCTATGGTGGCAGCAGCAGTGAACGCCCAGCAGCTATCTGCAGCCAGCAGCATGCACGCGACGAGAGCATGAGATTTTCTGTCTAATTAACTTAATTTAAATGGATAAACAAACAACGAATCTATTTACTTATTGCATCGACCTTGATCCTGCACCGGGGTGACGGCGCCCATTCTGAGCCAGTCCACTGCGGGGGGGCTCCTCCACGTTGACGCGTGTGTGCTCAGCTTCGGCAGCTGGCTCATCTACGTGGACGTTCACTTGCGGCCGTCCCGTGACTGCCATCATCACTCACTATGCATAACAGCAGAATTCTTGAAGTCATTCTGGCTGACTAATACTACTAAATCCTCTTCTTTCAAAGTAAGATGGATGGATGCCATTAGCTAACACTGAGGGGTGTTATTTATATGCCCCGTTGGTCACACACAAACACACACAGATGATTACATTTCAATTGATAATTCTATTTGGTATCTTAATAAGATAATAAATCCTATTTTAAGAGTTCCTTAACACCAAGTGCAATTACAATATATATATATATATATTATTCTATACAAATATGTAAATTCTATTTTAGAATTTCTTAGCCCCAACCCCAATTCCCCAAAAGAAAATAATTATTCTTCACAAATAATAAATCCTATTTTAAGAATAATAAAAGGAAGAGCTCCTTCAAGTATCTCCTGGTCAAAAGCTATCGTATTAAATTTACGAAATATGGCGTAGACCAAAAAAGAAAAAGAAAAATCAAAGCTTAAGTTTGTTACATCAGTAATCAATTCATCACGGCCCAATTGCATATATAATATATAATTTTGAATTAAGATTCTACCCTCTGCCACCGTTGATCTCCACCGAACGGCTGAGATTTATGCCTGAGTTGAACCAGCAAAATCAAATACCGCGGCGGGTACTTTCGTTAAGGCAATCAAAGTAGAACTCAGCACATGACGCATGGACGCCATGTGTATTGAACACACGAAGGACAACAACAACAACTACTACCACTATCGGGCTAAAAAAAGATTATTTTCTTAAACATTTGTAATCATAACTTTTATCAACTTTTAAATTATAATAATTCTAATAGCATTTAAAAAAAAATATTAGTACTATCATTTATTTGAGAAATGAATCCACTTTGTTAGCAAACAGAGATCTAGACCCAAAAATAAGTAATTGAGTATTAAATAAAAAACAATCGAAAATTATTCAACATGACATGCAAATAATTTCAATGTAATTCGCCCAGATTTTATTTAATCCTGAAAATTAATAGAATACTAAATGTTAAAACAAATGAGAAATATTAAAAGTTTGTGGGTTGTTAATTAGATGGGCCTAAAGCCTGTTAGCAGAAAGGTCTATACTGTAAAAATGGACGTCTGATGATTGGATCACAGAAAGATCTGTGGTCTGGATTTAGAGTGAGTTATAAAGGTTGAGATTTAATCTGAAACATATCAGATGAGTTAGATAACCATTTTGATCTCCACCGTTAGATAACCATTTTGATGGATGCACGGCTGAGAGTTATGCGTGAGTGAACCAACAAAATCAATAGGACCACGGCGGGGACCTTCTGTAAGGCAATCAAAACTCACGCATGGAAAAAAAAAAACGTGTATTAAACACATTTAAATAAATATGATGTAAGGAAAAAACAACAAATAAAGCTGTCAAGCCGTTTCACATAACTTTCTTAATAGGTTTGATCTCAAATTGCAATTTTGATGGTTTTTAAATGATGAATAAAATATTTTTCTTGAAATTATCTTTATTGTTTTACGTGGCATACACTTATCCGCGTGTCACAATCAGCACTTAAATATTCTCTTGATAGCATTTTGAGAAGGCCAAATTTAAGGGGAAAAAAATAGAAGTTGCTGACTTGTTATCTTAAAATAACTAGGCATAAAAATATAATGCTGGTCCTTTTTCTACGCTTATCTCATAAATAAAAGACATGGTCACGACATTTGGCATGATAATGTATTGTCATGTGTGCTTAAAAATATTTTTTAAAATATGTTGGAAAGTATATATTATAATATTAATTAATACTCATAGTAATTAGAATGTGTACCCCTGTAACTGTACCATGTATCCTCAAAAGTATTTTAAAAAAAATATAAAATATTAATTAACGTATATGTATACCTAATAATTATCATATAGTAATTAAAATAGTAAGCGTTCAATATTAAAAAAAAACTTAATTTGATATTCCTAAATATCTTAAAATAGTCAACATTTAATAATAATAAGATATAATAAATATAAATCCAATATAAAAAGTATAATAATAAGTATATATATATTTATATATATGACATAATATCGACACGACATGTGTCATTTATAAAAAAATTAATGATTATGATTAAAATAAATATTTTTTCCTTTTAAAAAAGATACTATACAAGTATAATTTTATAAATAATATTTATTTTTCAAAAGATAATATGTCATTTAAGAATTAAAAAATATTTAAAATAAAGAATTCAATTTAAGTCCAATTGAATTAACTTTCCTTTATAAAAATATTGAATAAGTATAAAAAATATAATATTTCCTATTTAAAATATTGAAAAATCAATCCACTTTGTTAGCAAAAGCAGGTCTAGACTAAAGCATAAGGGCGGACTCACATATTTCTTGAGGTCACATATTTCTTGAGGGGGCCTTGGCCCCTCAACTTTTTTTCAAATATATTAATATTATCTGTTAAAATATAAAATTTAAGGAAAAAATATTAAGTTGCTCCCCTTAAATAATCAAGACTATTATATATTTTATTTAGCTTGTTTGTTCTCTTCTTATTGATTGATCCGGACGTCAAGGAATCAAATCTCTTTGCCAACATATTTTTGCTTTTTTTTTTAACTCAACCCCACCCCGCCAAAAAATAATTAATTGAATATAAGATAAAAAAATCGAAAATTGTTCAACATGAGTCATGACATTAAAATAATTTCAATTACATTCGCCAAGATTTTAGTTAATCCTGAAAATTAATTGAATGCAAAATGTTAAAACAAATGAGAAATATTAAAAGCTTAAATGGGTTGTTAATTAGATGGACGTAAATAATAATAATAATAATAATAATAATAATAATAATAATAATAATAATAATAATAATAATAATAATAATAATAATAATAATAATAATAATAATAATAATAATAATATGATGATGATGATGATGATGATGATGATGATGATGATTAGATGTCATTGCAATTTACATCACATCATATTATATCAGTTTGCCTTTCGAAGAGGGGATTCAGTTTTTGAAGCAGAGCATAAAAAAATAGGAATTCAAACATGTTGTAGTGACTCTCTTTTTTCAGTAGCACAAAAAAAAAAAAAAAAGGAACTTAAAAAACTGAAGGCCCCCATAGTCCATTCCAAGCTTTTCTTGAGAGAGAGATAGAAGTCATCCTCAAGAAATGAACGGTGCCCAACACACACAATCTTAAAAAAACACACACACAATAAAAATATTAATTTAAGTATGATTAAAATAAATATATTTTCTTTTAAAAAAGGTACTGTGAAAGTATAATTTTATAAATAATATTTCTTTTCCAAAAGATAATATGTTATTGAAGAATTAAAAAAATTATTTGAAATAAAGAATCCAATTTGAGCCCAACTGAATTACTTTTTACTTTCTAAAAATATTGAAAGAGGTATACAAATATAATATTTCCTATTTAAAAGATAATACATAATTTCCAAAATAAAAAAAATAAATGATTCAATTTGAGTATGACTAAAAAAATCTTTAATTTATAAAAGGTACTGTACATGTATAATAAAATAAATAAGATTTCATTTTTAAAAGACAATGCATTATTTTTGGAATTAAAATTTAAAATAATTTATTAAATTTGAGTCCAATTAATATTCATATTTCCTTTCTAAAAGAAAATAGCCAAGTATAATAAAATAAATAATAACTATATTTTTAAAGATAATGTATTATTTGTGAAATTAAAACAAATAAATGATTAAACCTGTACAAGTATAATAAAATAAGTAATATTTCATTTATTAAAGACAATTTACTATTTTAGGAATTGAAAAATAACTTTAAAACAATGGATTCAATTTGAGTCCAATTAAGATTAATATTCCCTTTCTAAAAAAATAATGGATAAATAAAATAAAATAAATAATATTTCTTTTTAAAGATAATGTATTATTTATGAAATTTTAAAAATAAATGATTGAATATAAGTATGATTAAGATAAATAATCTTAACTTTACAAAACATAGCGCGTAGGTATAATAAAATAAATAAGATTTCATTTTTAACAAAATTGGCAATTAGCGACTCAAGGTTGGAGACACTAAGAAGGCGCTATTACGTCTCTGTTGTGAAGAGCGTCTCCTTAGCGTCTAACTAGCGTCGCAAAATTGAGACGCTGGTAATCGGTGGCCAATGGTGTCGTACTAGAGTCAAAGATAATGAGACGCAACTAGCGACACTGTTGACGCTATATCGACGTTATTAAGACGCGATGTTTGCGGCTGTGCGAAGCAGGACCGCGTCGCTAAGTCGACGCGCAAGGGGCGGTAGACATGAGGCGCTATTCCGACGCCCACGTGCGGCTAATGTAGGCGCTAGTAAGGCGCTATATTGACGCAAATATGATCGTGCTTGTGTTGCCAATGAGACACTAAGATTGCGCTAAGTGCGATATATTTAAATTAGCGTCGACATGCGTTGAGACGTCAATGAGACGCTATGGTGTCGCTACTTGCACATTTTTTTTACCCGCCCCAGCATCATTTTTTCCCTTCCCACACCATACAATTTATAATGCATCTCAAAATGCATCGATATTCATCACAGGCATACGCTGAGGCCACGCAAGTATCCCCCGGGGAGCGGCACGGTCGACTATACAATGCTTCAAAGGGGGACATTTCTATTCTAGCATGGAAACATAATGTGTTGCTTTCAGAATTAAAAATGATTTTAAATAAACAATTCAATTTGTCCAATTAAGATTAATAATTTTTTTATAAACAATAATGGACAATTATAATAAAATTAACAATATATCTTTTTAAAGTCAACTTATAATTTATGAAATTAAAATAAAATAAATGATTAAATTTGAGTATGATTAAAACAAAAAACTTTACTTTCTAATAAGTAAAGATCAAGTAAAATAAAATAAATATTTTTGTTTAAAAAAAGATAATGGACAAGTATAATAACATTAATAATAATTAGTTATGAAGAATAAAATTAGTAACATTTTATTTTTTTGAAGATAATGTATTATTTTCGGTAAAATAAAATATATAGTATTTCCCTTCTAAAAAATAATGGGCAAGTATAATAAAATAAACAATATTTACTTTCACTTTTAGTATGATTAAATCTACTCATAATATATGTGAGACTAAAACTTAAAAAATTAAATAAAATTAAATCCAAAATATAAATCTAATCTGATTAGGAGTAATAATTTTAGCATTAGACATAATTACGTGCAACAAAAAATTAAATGAAATTAACTACAAAAAGACTATAATTAATTTGAGTAGGATTTTTGGTAAAATTAAATTAACAAAAATAAATTATGATATAAAAATTTCTTCCATTTTTTTTAAAAAAATGTAAACTTGATTGAGTAGGGAACTGAATTCATTCATTTTTTTAGTTTAAACAATTTATTTCCTTTCCTCTGAATTTTGGATTTGTTAATAAATCAAAATGTGTTATATAACCTTTTAAAACATCATCATGATGATGATGATGATAATAATAATAATAATAATAATAATAATAATAATAATAATAATAATACTAATAATAATAATAATAATAATAATAATAATAATAATAATAATAATAATAATAATAATAATAATAATTGTCAAGTTAACACAAAAGTTGTCCCTTTAAATATGAATTTGTCCCTTTAAATATGACAGATAGAAATTCATGAAGAGACCTAGAATCCCATTAACTTATGCATCCTTGCATCTATCTGTTTATTCATTAATATCCCAAAATAATTTTATATATTTAACTAGAACATGCATGCATCAGTGGATTCATTCAAATTTTGGAGAGTTATATTTAAAAAAATTCCTAAAAATTCTTAAATTGCCTCCAAAAATGCTACTACATGACTAGTCCAGCATTGCTTCTTAATTAAGTATGTATGCACCTCATAGCATTAATTGTATTATTTTTAAAAAGTTTAGTTGTACATATCATCATCTTTGTTTCCTTGAAGTGGAAGAAAGCAGGAATTCCTTAGAGTGAGAAGAAAGCATGAGACCTCTATTTAAACCCACGAACATTTCATGCTTCATTCACTTTGAACATATATAAAAAAATCCATCGAACTTCTCAATTAGTTTTTTGTGTTAACCCAAATATGTCTTCTGCTCCTCTTCCTCATCAACGACCTACGCGTTTTCCTCAAAAGAAGAAGAAAATGACTTTACCCTGCCGCCGACCACCCACCATGACCGAGTTTGAATGATGGATGAAGAGGTCCAATGTCGTGTACAAGAATGAAGAAGAGAAGAAGTGTCGCCTCAAGAACTTCGTGGTCAACACCTACAACGCTGAAGATAACACCTATGACCCGGACCCCAACTGGTATGGCGCCGATCGCACCAAGGAGGAGTTGGTGGTATACACAGGATATGCTTCATCTGGTGATGACGAGGACTGGGGTTGAAGGTAAATTGAGAGAGCATGTTTATGTCACAAATATAGCAATTTTCTCCTGAAGAGAAATTAAATATCTAAAAATAAGGATATATTTATGTAATGCTATAATAACAATAATAATAAAAAAAATAAGATTACTATTATTTGTAATTATTGTGACTTGGCCCTTTTTTATATTCCCAATTGCCTATAAAGTTGGACAAGAAAGATGATAAATTTCATCTCTTGTAGAGGTTGAAAATTTCTTACACCTTCATATCTTATTTTCTTTGTTCCAAATTGTTGGACTAATCCAACATTGCCTCCCAGGTAAGTATCCATGCTCATGCACAACTCTAATGATTCTAAATAACATTAATTGCATTACTTTTAAAAAGTTGAGATGTACATATCAACATCTTCGTTTCCTTGGTGTGGAAGAAAGCATTTTAATTATACTTGTAGTACATTAGGAGACCTTTATTTAATCCTATGAACATTTCGTGATCTTCACGGCTAATACTTACACCACTAGAAATTTAAGCTTTTGTGAAAAAAAATTCTATCATAAAATGGGTCGAATTTGTCACAAATGTCTATGACACATTAGCGACACACTTTTTCCAACTCATATTTTTACCCCACAGAAAGTCCTTGACAATAAACTAGGCATCCATCACAAGTTGTGATATGTTTGTGATGACATTGACCTCTGTGTGATAGTTCTCTGATAGAATATCTATGACGAAATATTATTGTGGTGTGTTTGTGACATTGTTATGATGATATCTTGTGATAGAATTATGACAGAATATCTTTGTGATGGATATGTGAGAGATCATTTTGATAACTATGTAACCTATTGATGATGGAATTGTGACGGATTTGATAATATATTTTAATGATTACTTACTAATGATAAAATGGTGATGAACTTATCAAATTTCTTACTCGTGGAATTTTAAAAATATAAAATATACACGAGTCCACAAAAAACATAAACTTGAAATGATTGAGAACAAAAACATTATCATCTATCAAGTTTTAGACTTATCAGCATGAATACAAATCCATCAATTAAAATCTTAGTCACAACATGGGAAGCATAATTGTCCAAACCTTTGTAGGTTTGGCATATGTATATCCGATCATATAAAAACAAAATCAAATTGTTTGTAATGAAGCTAACCACCAACTATATTCCAATATAATGCCTAACTTCATCTTGATAGATAAAAGATTATATAGTTTTCCACAGTAACTTGATAGACAAAAGATTCCAAAATTAGAGGATGAGGAGGCCACAACCATTCATCCAACCATTGATATCTTGATAGTCGAGGAGGCTATTGATGCATGTAGTCAATATTTGTTTGACATGTGATAAAAAAATCTAATTAGCAAACAAGATACGTCTTATAATGAGTCCTATGAATAATTAAATAAACTAAGCCTTCAAGACAAGCACCATAATTAGTAAAAAAAAGAAACATTCACCATAAGTAGTCTTCAGAATAAAATGGTTACACCTTCTTAATGCATTAGAAAACTTGTCTAATTGAATATAAAATTCATCCAACCATTCATCTTCCAAAATTATTTTCAGATAACTTCAAAAAAATATGTAATACTTTCAACATGTCATATCTATAATAACATTTATCTAAAGCTAGCAATTCATACATTTCACAAAATCTTATCATTACTAAGAAATAATAATATCTAAACTTAGTAGATTTAAAAGTCATACGAAACTTCATAACAAAATTGCATAATAATGAAGTGAACTAATTAATCATTATAATGTTTACCTCATTGAGTAAATTGTGGAAACACCATAAAAAAACTTTTCTTTCGTAGCCTCATTTGCCTTTTGAATGCGCTCTCAATTTCTTATTGCATCTCTTGTAGCACTTGTTCTCGTATTCATTCCTAATTCTTTTCTATTGTCGAATCCATTGTAGAGTCATTCAATGATGATGAAGTTGAGGCTAAACCCTTCACAAATGCTTGGGCATATTTTTCGGTGCCAAATCCGTAAACTCTTCCCCCTTTGTTTAAACTTCCTGTTGCCCATACACTTGGATCGAATTTTGATTGAGTTGAATGATCAATGTCATACTTGCTAGTAATAAAAGCAGTTCCTAAATAAAAAAAATCAAATATATGAAAAATAGATAAATACTTTATTGCACAACTAATAGGTCTAACATTTTACTATTAATATTAACTTACACAAACTTTTTGAATTTTTGTCAACATATTCATTTTCGTTCTCCCTTGTTCGATGTTTATGAATATGCTCAAACACCTCATATTGAGTTGGTTCCAATGTTTTCAGAACCGGACCGACAATCGGATCGGACTCATCATTGGATCGCGATTGGACCGGTCCGATCGGGTTCGACCGGATTGAACCATATGTTATTAAAATAATATTATTTATAATAATTATAGAGATATAGTATAAGCTATATGAATATTTTACTAATAATTTATTAAAAGTATTAAAAAATAATATAACATAATTTTTATTAATTAAAAGTTTTATAATGATAATATAAATAGATTATTAATAATTTAATATCTACTATTTAATGATGATAGATATTTTATTAATAAATTTTATCTTGAATTATTCTTATTTCTTTTTTTGTTTAACACTTTCCTTTTTATTTCCTTTATTTTATTCCCTTTGATACGTTTCTATTCTAATATTATTTAATTTTAAATACTTGCCTTTTTATTTTAATTTCTATTTAATTGTATACATATGATACTCCCTCATCTTTAAGTTTCCTTATATTCCTTTCCTTTTTTCTCATTTAACTTTCCTATTTTTATCATTTTTGAATATATTTCTTCAAAATCTGCATCAAACCGGGTTGAACCGGTTCAACAAGCTCGGTTCAACCATTTTTTCCGATTCAATGCCAAAATGGATTTTAACACCAAACCGAACCGGATCACTGGCCGATTCGTAATTGAACCGCTCGATCCGGTCCGATTTTAACAACATTGGTTGGTTCTCTAGCCAACTTCAAATCCTACAAATGAAAGGAAGTGCATAATGGTATTTTTTAAAAGTTGGAAGAGAAGATAAGCAATAACAAACATACAAGTCTTAACTTATTCTCGATCAGTACAGAACCAATTGTATGCTTTGTAATTAATCCTTCTTTTTCAACTAGCTTATTTTGTCTTACAACGTTTGATTTTTGCTTCCATTCATCTGCTACCTATAAATCCACCGTAGAATTCCAAATATCTTCTTGGATCCATGAGCGGCTAACTTAACTAGTAATTATTTTACCTGAAATGCAATCCACATATTATCACAAATATTCTTTGGAGCCATTTTCTAAGATATAAAAGGACCTCTCATCACTCTCTCAAGATTGTACTAATTGTTCTTGTTACTGAGACTGGATGAAAACTACAAAAGATGCAATTGTAATATAAGATACAATTGTTAATACAAGCATCTTATTTTTTATAACTAAGCCCAAGTTTTTTTACTTATAGAAATTATCTACAAGCTTCTTTTCTTCCGGCAATATTTCATTTATTAAAGAAAGAACTCGATCATAACATCTCTCATTCATGTCAGACTTGCAATTTAATAATTGTGATAAAATCGATAACTTAGTATGTTTCTTCCAACCCTCACAAAGTGGTTCATCAACATTATTCAATAAAACATAAAACTTTATAGCCTCATAATTAGGAGGTTCATTGGCAAAGCTCACTCCAATCATACTATAATGTTTATGGAATTTATAATCCATATCCTCCATATCCATGTTTCTATATGAATTTCTTGGCGCAACATTACCTCCACTAAGAGTGCGCCTCTCCATGGTCATCCCATGTAAAGTAATTTATTTTAAACCCTTTTATGCAAAGATGAAGAGAAATAGTATCTTGATCGTGAAACTTCAAATTCTTACACCTTAAACATGGGCATCTAATTTTTCCTTTATAAGCAACACTCGGTTGAGCAAATGTAAACTCAATGAAATTTTGTATGCCTTCCTTAAATTCATCAGTCACATATCCATCTTTATCTAAACCATGATATCCAACTATGATCACTTGTCATGATTTTTGAAGTAATATCTATGAATAATGAAGAACTTAGCATAAGTATTTATTAATTAAGAAAAAGAATGATGCACCAATGCTACAATGTACTAGTCACAGTTCTAATCACAAAATTATAAGTCGTCACAAGACAAGGAAGATGTTAATCTACGACTGTGGAAGATGTTGGTCTAGTTACAAATCCTATGAACATTTCTTGTTCAATTAAAAATGCTATGTTGCTTCCACCACTAACTTAAGACAAATGATGTATACGCCAGAACATGGCCTTATGCATAATATATGTGCATAGAAATGAGTCTTAATGGAGAATGATCTGAATCTGTCTTAGTTATGGGTAGAGAGAGAGAGAGAGAGAGAGAGAGATGCTTTGTTTGTAAAGACGATCTAAATTAAATGCCAGAGTGGCCAGCCATCCAATGACTTCACTTGTAGAACACTTGCCATTAATCAAACTCTAGAAGATGGGGAAGTCCAATTGTCCATAAACAATATCATAATTTTTTGTTCAAAAACTAGAATTTAAACTATTGTTTAGAGAGAGAATTCTATTAAACAGGAAGACAACAATAAGACTACACATTCATGATAATCCTAAACCACTTAAACACTACGATGAGCTTTAAGGAAAACTTAATCCCATTTTGGAAATGATGAGAATCAAGGAAAAGACATCTTACTAGAATGCAATAGAGGATAATCATATTCCAAATAATTAGGTAAATAAATAAAAAAATACTCACTTGGTTATCTTCGATCCACAATGAAGCCAATCGATTTTGCATGGTGCAGAGAGAGTGAAGTTGCATGTGTTGGAGCAAAATTTTAATGTCATATAAAATTATATTTTGATGATATAAATCTCAAAAGATTAAAGTTCGCTGAAAAGTTTAAATAAAAAGAGACAATTTTATGCACTAAACTTTGATTACATAATTGACTATGATCTTATTAAATTTTGGATGAATGATAAATATCAAAATTGTAGAGAATCTTGTTAGCTATCCATAGAATAGAATCAAGATTATCTAATTTGAATAACTGTACAAAATGTTATGTTCAAAATAGTGCAGGTCGATTAACCTGCCAATTCAAATAAAGAAAGTCAATCGAGACAAGACCGGTCGACCGTTCAAGGCACTTCGTTTTATGACGAGACTATACCAGTCGACGTCGAGACTATACCGGTTGATAGTCTGATCGACCAATCAAGCGTAGAAGTAGAAAAGTGCCCCCTACTTAAGTAGGGGGGATAAACATTTTTTTTTCCATACAATAGATATTAGTGATGGTTTTATCTGTGACTACCTAAAGTGAAATCAGGTATAGTAATTCTAGCTTTTGTAATTCTAACTTTTATATTATAGTAATTCTAATAGCATTTTAAAATTATTATTATTTATCTGAGAAATGAATCCACTTTGTTACCAAACAGAGATCTAGACCCAAAAATAATTAGTTTAATATTAAATAAACAATAAAACATGAAAAATATTCTATATATATATATATATAAGGAGAGATAAAAGTATGGGAGCACGACAAGTGACATCACAACATGATGGCATGTGTCAAATTTTTATATAAGGTAATATTAAACTTATTTAATTTAAAATTTTCAGAAAAAAATTATCTTATAATAATTTGTTATATAGGATAACAATTTTCTTTTTAAAAGATATATACAAATCTAATTTATTTTTTAGAAAATAAAATTATCTTATAATAGGTTGTCATATAAGGCAACAAATTTCATTTTAAAAGATATTTTATTATTTCGTAATTAAAATAATTTAAATAATAATATATTTTAAGTGAAATTAAGATTAATCATTTTTCTATCAATTTATGTATGATAAAAATAAATAATATTTTCTTTCTAATAGTTTATGTGCAAGTAAATAATTATTCCATTTTAAAAGATATTTTATTATTTTCTGAATTAAAAAATATTTCATAATAACCATTTCAAACTGAGTCAAATTAATATTAATATTTCTTTTTATCAACTTGAGTAATTATTAAAATAAATAATATATTCTTTCTTAAAGATTATGTTCAAGTCCTTTTGAAAATATAATTTATTATTTATGGAAATAAAATTAGTTGAAATAAATAATTTAATTTGAGTCAAATTAAGTTTTTTTTCAAAAGATAATATATTATTTTCGGAATTAAAAAAATAATATAATTTCAGTCAGATTAAGATTAATCTTTCCTTTTATCAAATTGAGTATTATTAAAACAAATAATATTTCCATTCTAAAAGATAATATGCAATTAAATAATGATCCCTTTTAAAAGGATAATTTGTTATTTTCGAAATAAAAAATACAAAACAAAGAATTCAATTTGAGTGAAATTAAGATCAATATTTTTTTTGTCAATTTGAGTATATTCAAGATAACAATATTTTCTTTCAAAAGTTAATGTGAAAATCCTTTTTAAAAGATCATTTTTCAAAATTAAAAATAATTTAAATAAATCATTTAATTTGAGTCGAATTTATATCAATATTTCTTTTTTATCAATCTGGGTATTATTAAAACAAATAATATTTTCTTTCTAAAATTAATTTTTAAACTATGTAATTTCATAATATTAAATAATTTAAACTAAATAATATAATTTGAGTTAAGTTAAGATTAATCTTTCATTTTTATCAATTTGAGTATCATTAAAATAAATAATAATTTGGCTCTTAAAAATAATATACAAGTCTTTATTTGAATAAAATAATTTAAAATAAATTATTGAATTTGAGTCAAGTTAGGATTAATCTTTTCTTTTTGTATATTTGAGTATGATTAAAACAAATAATATTTTATTTCGAAAATAATATTCAAATAAACTATAATTGTTTTTAAATGCTAATTTATTTTTTTCGGAATTAAAAAATAATTTAGAAATAAGTAATAAAATTGGAGTCTGAAATTGATATTTCCTTTTTATCAATTTGAGTATTATTAAAATAATAATATTTTCTTCCTTAGAGATAACGAGCAAGTAAATAATAATTCCTTTTTGAAAAACAGTGTGTTATTTTGGGAATAGAAGAATAATTTTAAATAAAGAATTCAATAAGAGTCAAATTAAGATTAGTATTTCCCTTTTATAAATTTGAGTTTGTTTAAAATAAATAATCTTTCCTTTCTAAAAGGTAAGGCACAAAGCATAATAAAATAAATAACATGTTTTTCTATTTTTTAGATTAAGTAAATAATATTTCCTCTCTAAAAGGCAATGTACAAGCATAGTAAAAAAATATCTTTCATTTTTAACAGATAAATGCTATATTGTTAAATTTAAAAATAAAACAATGAATTTAAGTATGATTAGAATAAATAAACTTTTCTTTCTAAAAGGTAATGTACAAGTATATTAAAATATTATGCTATTTAATTTTTTTGAAGATACTGTCTTACTTCCAAACTTTAAAAATAATTTAAAACAAAGAATTCAATTTGAGTCTAATATAAATTAATATTTCCTTGTAACAAGAAATAAAAATTATAAACCAGAAAAATATTTTTTGAAAAATAATTAATTATTTAAGAAGAAAATAATTTAAGTACAAATTGGGGTCATGTAGATCTAAATTGAGTTTAAACTTTTCAAAATAGACTGACCTATTTATCATATTAAGTACTAATAAATTAATTTTGATAACTATGATAAATTATAATATCACAATTATATATTACATATTTTATGTAATACTAGTCCTAAATCCCGTGCGAATGGCGAATATTACAAAAATTATATAGTATAAAATTATAATAAATAATTATTATCAAAAGATGATTAATATTATAAAAAATGTAATACAAAATTATAATATTATAATTTTTAATAATTATCAAATTTAATTTATTATCACTTAAATGTGACAAATAGGTAAAGATGTAATTCTGCTCGGCCCGCCTTCATGAAATTCTACCGAGCTCAGTCTGAGCACAATAATTGGGTTAGGCTCGGGATAGACAGTATCGAAGTGCCCAATAAGATGCTAATTACGGTCCGACCGTGGGCTAAGGAACTAGACCTAATCTAGTGAACACATGATTTATTATTAAACTATATTTATTACATATTTAAATATTTAATAATATGTTATAATTATATTACATATAGAAAGTTTATTATATATAATAATCATAATACCATATATTATATTATTTTTAATATCATATATTATAATACTTTAGTTATTATAGTATTAATACAAATTAACTTTGGACAAAGAAATTGAGTCATCCGACCATGCTGGGTTGGCATCATATCAACTGAACATGACAAGACTGATTTTTAAAATGGGTCATGTCATAATATAACATGATTTGACAGGTCCGAGTACGATATAACATGTTTGTCCATCTTTACAAATAGGTTAGTCTATTTTAAAAAGTTTAAAATTTAATTTAAATATACCATAACTCTAACATCTAATTAAATTATTTTTCTTCTTAATAATTAATTATTTTCAATAAATAGACTTATTTTGTGATTTATAATATTTTAATTACTTTTATAAGGGCATATTATTTTTATTGGACTCAAATGGAATTCTTTGCTTTAAATTATTTTTAAAATTTTAAAATAAAACAATATCTTCCAAAAAAAATGAAGTATAATCTTTTATTATACTTGTACATTGTCTTTCAGAAAGAAAAGAATATTTATTTAATCATACTGAAATTTAATATTTTTTTCTGAAATAACACATTATCTTTTAAGAGGAAAGAATTTTTTATTTTACTTGTCTATTATCTTTCAGAAAGGAAAAGCTAATCTTAAATTGGACTCAATTTCTTAAACTAATGATATTTTTAATTAAAAACTAACTCATTATCTTTCAAAACTAAAAAATAAAAAATATCTTATTTAGTTTATTATACTTCTATGATAGCTTCGACAAAGGAAAGTTTATTTATTGTAATCATAATAAAATGGAATCATTTATTTTTTATTTCTAAAATAATACAATATTTTTTTAAAAATAAAATTTTGATTATTTTAATCATACTCAAATTGATAAAAAAGAAATAATTAATCTTAATTTAACTCTAATTGAATTATTTATTTTAAAAATGAATTACTATTTACTTCTACTTACTCTTTAGAAAGGGAATATTATTTATTTAAATTATACTCAAATGGATAAAAAAAGAAATTTTAATTTTAATTTGACACAAAATGAGATCTTCATTTAAAGATATTTTTTAATTACAAAATTAAAAAATTATCTTTTAAAAAAGAAATATTTTTTACCTACACATTATCTTTTAGAAAGAAAATATTATTTATTTTAGTCATACTCAAATTGATAAAAAGTGAATATTCTTGTTAATTTGCCTCAAATTGAAATCCTTATTTTAATTATTTTTAATTTCGAAAATGACAAATTATCTTTTTAAAAATTAATTATTATTTACCTGTGCAGTATTTTTTAGAAAGAAAAATATGATTTATTTTAATCAAACTCAAATTGATAAAAAGAAAATATTAATCTTAATTTGACTCAAATTAAATTATTTATTTTAAAACAAAAGAAGTTTACTTTTAATTCAATTATTTTTTGGATGCTTATAATTATTTTAATTAAACAATCTTTCTTCTAAAGAAATTAGAATACTTAAATATTAATAGAGTTTTAAGTCCTACTTAGTAAAAAATTCCATGCATGCGGCCACCTCATGCCTCGCGAGTGCCAAGTTACCTAACTAATTGAAATCCTTATTTTAATTATTTTAATTTAAAAATAACAAAACTCATAATATATTAATTTATCTTATTTAACTAATTTTGTAGGGTTAGTTTTATCTTTTATATTTTGCGCATTACATTTTAGAAAGGGAAGATTGTTTATTTTTATCATACTCAAAATTAGAAAAAGAAAAATTAATCTTAATTTGACTCAAATTCAATTATTTATTTTAAATTATTTTTAAGTTTTGAAAATAATATATTATCTTTTAAGCTGGACTTATTTTTTTCTTGTACATTACATTTTAGAAAGAAATCTTGTAATCACTCATAAATTTAGTCTTCTTTTATTTTCTGACCTTATATAACAAACTATTATAAGATAAATTTTATTTTCTGAAAATTTTGAATTATATTTGTATATACATTAACCTATATAAAAATTTGACACATATATGGTGTTATGATGCCACTTGTGGCACTATTGTGCTTTAAAGAAAAAAATATTTATTTAATATAAAAATATATTATTTTTTAAATATTATATATTATTTATTTTATTATATTTTGTGCATTATCTTTTAAAAAGGAATGATTTTTTTATTTTAATCATAACCAATTGATAAAACGAAAAGATCAATACTCATATTAAATTGTTTATTTTTAGTTGTTTTTTTAGAATTCTACTAAAATGAATATAATCATAAATTTAATCTTCTTTTATTTTTGTTACCTTATATAACAAACCATTATAATTTATCTTATAAATTTATACACTTGTCCATTATCTTTAAAAAAGTAAATATAAGAAAAGGTTAATCTTAATTTGACTCAAATTGAATTCTTTGTTTTAAATTATTTTTAATTCCAAAAATAACAAATTATATTTTAAATAGGAATTATTATTTTATCCTTCAGAAAGAAAATATTATTTATTTTTAACATACCCAAAATGATATAAAGGAAAGATTAATCTTAATTGGACTCAAATTAAATTATTCATTTTATAATATTTTCTATTTTAGAAAATAAATTTTTTTAACAATTAATTATTTTTATCTATACATTATCATTTAGGAAAAAAATATTATTTATTCTAATCACACTAAAAAGAATATGCTTCTAATCAAAATATGCTAAAAAAATTAACCTTATTTTAATTTGTTAACATATAATTAATTCAAAAATAAATAATTTTTTCATCAAATTAACAATAAAAAAATTTAATCTAAACTTTTTTTTGATATACGAACTAATGTCATTAAATTACACGTCTTTTGTATATTAGATTTTTATTAGAATTTGGAATAGATTATGATTATTATATTTTAATGATTAGTTATAGAGTTATTTGCAGGTGATTAACTAAATTACGTTTCCAACTTTGGATGATTAATACACACAGTTTTTCTTATTGTAATATGATAATATATATTTATATATTAGGACGATATTATCAGTGTGAATATTAGGATAAGTATTAGGATTAGTTATATTATTTTTAGGATTAGTTACTTTAGGATATAAAGTTAACATATGTAAATATTTTGATAAATATTATGCCAACTTTGGATGATTAAAATTAGGATTAGTTTAAAATAATTTTATATATTTGATTGTTTAAAAAATATAATCCGATACGATGTAGTGTGATTAGTTACGTTTTTCACTCAAAGTTAACATATGTACTTATTTATATATTAGGATTATTTTATTAGGGATAATATTAGAATATTAGTTATATTATGATTATAATTAGTTATGTTTAGAACACAAAGTTGTATATTAAATAATACTAACTTTTATTAAAATGACATGTGTCATTATGTTAAAATGCCACTTGTCATCATACCCTATGCTTTTACCTCTACTTTATATATATACTAGTATGATGACCCGTGCGATGCGCGGAGGACACAAAAATTTATATATGTAAATAATTTTTTTTATAAAATAAGAAATTTTATTTTGATATAAATTTTATATACTATCTACTTATTTTCTCATCTTAGAAACTTATATATGTAAATATGTTATAATAAATTAAATTTATTTGAAATTATTTTTAAAATCTATTATATTCTATTTCATTTTTAATTATTTTTTACTCTATCTTTGCCCCATTTAACTTTGTTACTTTGTTAACATCTATTACTTAAATTTTTTATTTTATTTATGTTCATTTAGATATGACAATATAAAAACACTATGACTTCTCCTTTTAAACTATATATCTTTCCAATTTTGATATAATATAGATATAAATAGCAATTGATATCCATATTTTTTTAAACAACATCATATCTTTGAATTAAGTAAATACTATTTATTTTAATATTTTTAACAATGTTTATTATTTTGCTTTTTTTATTTTATCTATTTCATTTTCTATGTGACAATGTAAAAATGTCATATTTGCCATGATATATTTATTTAAAGTTATATAACATAAATAAATTAAATTATTATATAGACTGTTAAGATTATTTAAATATTTCAACTTTATATGTGATTTAATGAAATAGTGCCATATGTCAACTTCTACATTTCCATTTAATTATATATGCATAATATAGAGAAAGATTGATGATGAAATAACAAAGATGATAATGATATGTAAATTCTTTTATAACTTATATTTTTTTTATAATTTGTAGTTAATTATATTTTTATGTTTGTTTTTTAGAAAATGTCCATCACAATGCATTCACTTCTTAACTAAGTGTATTTTATAATGATTTATTTTAAAATATATACTTAATAGTTATAACTTTCTTCCAATAATCTACATAAACAATTATATTTTTTCATTCTTAAAAATTAATTAATATTTTTTTATCATACACAACCTAACTTTAAAAAATAAATTATCTAAATCATATTACATGGCTTCATGATAGGGTTACATCCAACTTTTAACTCTCTTTAAGTTATGTGTATATATGCATGTTATGTATGTATTAGATATAAATAATGATTGAAGTTAAATTTTTTATCTAATATAAATAAAAGTGTATATTTGGTGTTGATAGCATTTATTTTAATAAGAAATATAAGTAATATATATTTAATATTATTATTTGAGTACGAATAGAAAATTTTTCAGTTGATCATAAGTTAGTTCCATGCAAGTTCTCACCTTAGTCATACTTTTTTTTATAATATTTTACTTTTTAGTGTTTGATAATATTTACATGAGGAACTAAAAGAATATATGATATATTTACATAAATTAATATTTAGTTTATTCATGTTGTCATTATTTTATACATAATATAGTATTTAAAAGAAATTTTAAAAATGTTATTTTGTGTGTGCTAGTAGCATTTATCCCTTTTCCCTCTCAAATATAATGTGGATTATTATTAATCCATAAATTTATCTTTTTTTATTCGTCATTTGGGTTGCTTTGAATATATTTTATTCTTTATAATACAATATAGATATGAAATATGATTGTGATATTAGTTCATTATGATTCATTATTGTAATTTAATAAAAATATACATCAAATTGTGGTTAAACTTTTAGGATAATAATCTAATTGGACTTAATGTGTGTGTTCCTCCTTTAAAAAAGGGACATAATGTCTCTCCTCTTCTTATTCATCAGCTCAAGAATCTATGAATCAAATTTAAAGTCTTTAAATGAAAATGAATAAAATAAGATCCATAAATTTCTAATACAATTAATAAAAATATAGGAGACACGATGTTCCACCTTTATATATGGGACACCTTCATTTTTTCCTAATCTAATCTAATCTAATCAATATTATAGGTTATTTTAACATTTTTATTTAAAAAATACTCATGT
Source organism: Pontederia crassipes (assembly GCA_030549335.1). NCBI lineage: Eukaryota > Viridiplantae > Streptophyta > Magnoliopsida > Commelinales > Pontederiaceae > Pontederia > Pontederia crassipes. The sequence goes on from CM060197.1 coordinate 32,968,555, forward strand.
GAAGATCAAATTCATTTCATTTAAATAAACATCCCTACTCTTTCATTTAATAAATTTAAATGTGAAAATAAATAAGTAATGATTCATATTAGTTGTGTCGTCAGATCAAAATAATATCAATTTGATTGCCTAAAACGTGTAATCTCATATTGTGATTGCACCCTAATTTAAGTCATATTATAATATGTAAATTTATTTTTTTATGCATCATTCTAAAAAGATATGAAATTTATATTATAATATATGAATAATTTTTGTTCCTTCTAATACAATATTGATATTGATTGACTTAATACAAATATATAACTACCATATTTGTAAATCAACATTTTTTTATAGTCTATTCCATCTCTTTTCATATTATAAGCTTTAAATGTGAGACTAAATTAAATAACTCCAATTATCCTTATTCAAGTTATAATTAAATATGAACCAATTATGTTTTATTATTTATTTTAATAATATACTTCATTATTCATCATATTAAAACTAATTTCAAAAGAAAACATCATGAGACAGTGACATGTATCATCATCTATCATTTCTTTTAATAGTATACATATAATATTATTAACTAGTCAAAATATTATTAATCATCAATGAAATATTTTTTTATCATGAATCAACCTCATCAATTGCACATGGTTTCTTTTATAAATCAATTTAATTGTTTTCATGCAATTAATATAAAATGTGAAATTAAATTAGAATGTATATTATTAAAATTTAAAGTAGTTATATATTTATAACTTAAAATATATATAAACAACATTATATATTTTCATAACTAAATTTTTAATATCATGATTCTATTTTAACAATTCCAACAAAAAATATGTATCAAATTTTATTCATATCATATCTTAACATTTATGTATATATAAGATGTAGATATAAATTATCATAATAACATAATTTAAAAATTAATTATATTTATATTAATCATCAATAAATATCATCATCTGTATATCACCGAAAAAATAAATAGCATAATTTGGATGGGAAGATATAAGTTTTTAACTCAAGATATATACATACATACATACATATATATATATATATATATATATATATATATATGATAACCTAATTTTTTAAATATATCATTATATATATACATATTATAACATTTAATATTTTTATTAGATAGAGAGAAATTATACATGTGTGTATGTTATTTTATCATGTACAAATTTATATTTGTAAGTTTGCACGTACTCTTTCCCCTCAAAGAAAGCATCCAGTATGTTTATGAAATTGAAAGCTCTCTTTATTTATAGCTATAAATATATTATTTTAAAAAGTTGGATAAATAATGCTTTTAATAACTAACTTTTGAGTATGTATATATTTAAAACATTATCATTTTATACTTGAATTCATGAGAGCTCTACATGTGACACTCTCTACTTATGCTTATATATATTATTGTTACTCATTATAACAAATATAATTTAATCTTTTATCATTTTAAAATATAATAATAGTTGAATTTGTGAGAGTTGTCATTTGACAAATTTTAACTTTGATTTTATATAAATATATATAATCTTGTTAATTACACTTAAAATATTATTATGATATATATTAATCATTATTATAAATTAGATTATTTATTATTATCTATCATAGCTAACATACTTTACCATTGTTCCTTAAAAACTAATTCTAATGACACATAACTCAATGAGAGAGTGATACTCGTATATTCTACATTTTCTTTTATATAGATATATAAATATGGATATAAATGAATTATATATGTGTTAGATTTAACAAAAATAATTATTATCATTAAATGACGTTATACTTATTAAATTTATTAAACTATTATTTTAATGAATATTAGTTCATTATAATTGTTATCATAATATTATAATTAAAAGTTGATGATTCTTTTATTAATTATCAATATATATATTATCAGATGCAAGCTTTTGATTCAGGCACTTTCATAAATAAACTATTAATATGTTGATAATAACTTTTGAATAATTTGTTATTAGTTTATTAGAATATCTCAATCAATTAATAATTTATTATTAATAATAACAAAATGATCAAGTTTGGTTTAATATTTTGTTTTTAACTGATTGTGTATCTTATATCGATTTATAACAAAGTATTCAATAAAAATAAAATGAGTATAAACCATAATTATTAAATGATTGATATATGTAAGTCTTCTGTTCCATTGATAGAATAACATCTTGATAATAAAAAAACTATATATAACTAAAACTCATTAAGATAAATAATATATGATTATAAATATTATTAACACAAAAAATATATATGTAAACAAACATATAAATATACTTATCATAACAAATTTTTTAATAATAATAATAAAATTATTAAGTTTGATTGACTATTTTGTTATTAGGTGATCACTATTCAATATCCGTTTTATACCGAACTATGACGTATAAATATACATATAATAAATTAACGAACTTTCAATAATAATAACATAATGATTAAGTTTAATTTATTATTTTGTTATTAATTAGTTGTATATCTTTATATGAGTTTATGACAAACTATTCAATAATACTAAAATGCTTAAGAATCATAGCCATAAATGATTGATATAGATAAGTATTCTATCTCCTTCATAGAATAACAATATTATAAGAATAAAAAATAACTATATACAACTAAAACTTATTAGTAGAAATTATATATGTTTATGAATATTATTAACACAATATTTTTTATATACATATAATAATAACTTAACTATTAATAGTAATAACGAAACGATTAAGTTTTGTTGATTATTTTATTATTAGGTGATTACGTATTTATAAGGAACTATGATATATAGATATACGTATAATAATAAATTAATAAAATATTAATAATAACATAATGATTAAGCTTAGTTGATTATTTTATTATAAGTTGATTACATATCCTATAACGGTTTATAACAAACTATCCAATATAAAATATTTGATATATGTAAACTTTCTATTCCTATTCCTTGACACAATAATAACATGATTACAATAAAAAATAACTATATACAACTAAACTAATTATTAGTGAAATAATATATGATTATAAATAATACAAAAAGTATATCACTTATTTCATATATTATTTGTTATAGAAAAAAATGCTTAATTTATAGTAGTTGAATAATGTGTTTAACTTGTGTTTATATTCATTAAAGTATGAAATACATGTTGTTAACTCCAACTTCATATCATGACATAATATTTTGATGCGCACATAATCTTTACCTTCAAAGATGACGTCGAGTATGCAAATGAAAACTGAAAGTTCCTCGTGCCATTTAACATTTTTACTTAGACAAAAATAACATTTTTCTTAGACAAAAATTATATATAAGTATTTTTTTATCACGCACAGACATATATTTGTAGGCCCACGTGTTACTTTCAAAGAAGGCGTTGAGTACGCAAATGAAGATTCCCTCTATTTATAGTTACAAATATAGAATTTTAAATTATAAATAATAATATTGTATATTTTTAATAACTAACTTTTAAGTATCCATATTTATATAATGAAAATATTATCATTTTATATATTCAATTTATGAGAACTTACACGTGACACTTTTGACCTCTGCTTATATATATATATATATATATATATATATATATATCCGTCCATCACATGAGATTCAGCACTAGTGACATTAAAAATAATTTAAATGAAATTCGTCCAGATTTTAGTTAATCCTGAAAATTAATCGAATATTAAATGTTAAAACAAATGAGAAATATTAAAAGTTTAAATGGGTTGTTATTTAGATGGGCCTAAAGCCAGAAAAGACTATACAGTAATGGACGACTAATGATTGGATCACAACAAGATCTGTGGTCTATATTTAGGGCGAGTTATAAAGGTTCAGATTAAATCTGAAACATGTCAACGGTCAGATATGTTAATTATAACGGTTACGATTTCATAATAAGCCCATCAATGGTCCAGATTAAAAGATTGTCACAACATCCAAAACAAAAAGAAAAAAATAAAGATCTGTGGTCTAGATTTAGACCCAAAAATAATTAATTAAATATTAAATAAAAATCACTCGAAAATTATTCAACATGACATTAAAATAATTTCAATGAACTTCAGATTTTAGTTAATCCTGAAAATTAATAGAATACTAAATGTTAAAACGAATGAGAAATATTAAAAGTTTAAATGGGTTGTTAATTGATGGGCCTAAAGCCTGTTAGGAGAAAGGTCTATACTATAATGGACGGCATATGATTGGATCACAGCAGGATCTGTGGTCGGGATTTAGAGTGAGTTATAAAGGTTGAGATTTGATCTGAAACATACCAACAGTTAGATTTCATAATAAACCCATCAATGGCCCAGATCCGAAGATTGTCACAACAGTCCAAAAAAAAAAAAAGAGATCGACCAATTCGAAGAATAAAATATATGCGGCTCAGATTTGATTAAAACCCTAAGGCAATGGATCAAACGGACGCGATTAAATACTTTTAACAAATAAACTCCGGTGTGTTAAAAATTTGATATGTTCACCTTAAAACCTTAAAAGATTATATTCTTAACTTCTTCTTTAGATGTGGGTTATAGACTTACTGTAACACCCGAATTTGATCCTCAAATCGTCAAGGATAATTTGATCATTCGACTGTACTAACTCGTTCGTCATTACATAATCATAATAAAAATATAATTTTTTATAAACTTAGCGGAGCATAAATTCATTAAATAAGTTTAAATAATTCTTTCAATAAATACAAACTCGTTAAAATATCAAAAGTAATGTTATAGAATTCAAAACATCACCGATAACCAATAAAAGATCTTCAAATCATAGTTCAACATATCTATTTAAAAACGTAATAAAAAACTCTAAAACAATTGACTCTTAATATTCTGAACTATTGCGCAATCTTATTCGTCATGAGTTAAGCCGCAAAGAGGTTTCTCTATTAAAGTATGTAAAGGCCATGTTATGCAATATGATGATCATATACAAGATACTACATGATATGTATCATCTTTATATAAAAAAAAGTAATATGCATGTCATGTCTAAATATATGATCTACATGTCAAATATTAACATCATTCTATCATCATGCACATAAGTAATTGCATGGAAAACATATAATCATCATCATACTTATAGTATGAATATTCATAATAATTGTTCATTCAATCCATAGGCTTTATCATAATCATTGTCTTCATAATTCTCCTTAGAGTTGCTTTTTAACCCTTTCGATCTTTCACTTCCATAGGACATCATTCCATAACTTTCCTCATGGTTACTTTATAATACTTTGGACTTCCACTTTCGTGGGACTTCGTTCCATTCGATCGATCATTGATTCTTTCCTATTAATGTTATATCTTATGATAGTTGGGAGTATGTAAAGGCCATGCTATGCAATTTGATGATCATATACAAGATACTACATGATATGCATCATCTTTATATAAAAAAGTAATAATATGCATGCCATGTCTTAATATATGATCTAATGTCAAACATTAACGTCATTCTATCATATGCACATAAGTAATTGCATGGAAGACATGTAATCATCATTATACTTATAGTATGAACATTCATAACAATCATTCATTCAATCCATAGGCATATAAGTGAGATATACTTATCATAATAATTGTCTCCATAATTCTCCTCAGGGTTACTTTTTAACCCTTCCGGACTTCCACTTCTGTAAAGTATCATTTCATAACTTTTCTCAGGGTTGCTTTATAACACTTTGGAATTTCACTTTCATGAGACTTCATTTCATTCGATCAATCACCCTTTCCTATTAACGTTATATCTTCTAATAGTTGAGACTTATGTCGTTGCCCTCTTAATAGGCTAACTAGGCCTAGGAGACAATGCTCTCCTCTCACCCGAAGCTGATATCAGAATGCAGACATCATTGCCGATGTATGTAACGATCATTCTGGACTCTCACCCGAGGGTGACATCGAAATGCACACACCGTTATCGATGTGTGTAACGATTCAGAATTTTTCGATAAAGGGCTATAGATGGGCGACATATAACATCATCCACAATTGAGTTCATTATGCTTTTCAAACAACAATCATTTATATCACTTGATCTTCATATTTTAACCTACTTACGCGGGGAACACGCATATATGTGTATCTAAGTTCATATATAATCATCAAGCATCAATACATACTATTAATATCTTGAAAATAATATTTAATATGCTATAATTGGTTTCTATCACGATTGCGATTGAGATATAAGTCGTCATAGCTGTGATAGAACCCTAATTAAACCTTCCCTCTGTCACGACAGTGCCTACAAGTGTCACGACCGTACCCGCTCTGTCACGATCGTGACATATGTTGTTACAGATGTGCTGAAGACCCTGCCTTAGCCATTTCCAGATTTTCTGTCACGGACGTGATAGGTGTGTCGTGACCCCGATTTAAATCGAAGTTCGTGACTCATTACGGATGATCAGATAAAATTGCGAAAAATTATAGAAACATGATGAATGATTTTTTTATAATATAAGAATAAAAATATCACTAACAAATCATATCACTTATGATGATCATCTCAGAGCATAACAATTTCCTTAAGTTTTACATTTTACAAAATGCCTTTGTCTTCTTATAAAATACAAATAATACATATGAATTATACATAACCAAATCCCTCGACATCCTAATAAAAGGATACGAGGGACATACTTCTTCTCAATGTCTTACCACCAAAGGTGTTTGAATCCTTCTAAAATTATCTCTTCACACGATCCTCAAACAATTATACTAATCTGAAAAATATTATAAACAACATTATAAGTAAAAGTAGCTCAGTAAATTAATACCTTATAAGCTATGTGTTATCATCTAATAAATTCGGAGAGACAAGCAAAATATGAAATAATCATAACATCACAATCAGTGATTTCATATATTTGAAAATAGTATATACAATTCCTTAATTAAAATCATCACTCCTATTACAATCAATAACACTCAAATCACATCAAGTATATGTATATAAATGCAACACTCTCATATGGATGCACAGATCACCAATTGACCAGGTCTGTAGGTGGACTTTATATATGACTCTCATTATGATTAACGATGTAGCACTTAACTCCATTCTATCTTATCCCTTTCGAGAAACATATAGCACTGCAAGGAGATTACGTCGCCGGAGAGAATGGAAAGGGCAAATCAAAGAGAAAGGGATTTTGTGGAGGCAAAACTAGGAGAAAGGGGTCTGTAACATCACGTAGAAAAAAAAGGAATTAGGAAAAGAAGGAGGAGATCTTGGGGGAGGGGAGAACAATAGGAGAGAGAAAAAAATGAGAAGAAGAAAATAAAAGAAACAATAAGGAAATAAAAGAAAGAAGAGATTTTTATGAGGGCATAATGATTAGGAGAAACAAAAGGGTAAGAAGAGTTTTTTCGGTCAGAATGGGATTTGAGAGAGAATAAAATTAAAAAGAAAAAAAAAGTGAGAGAAGGAAAATTAAGTGGATAACATCAAGGCGTTAAAAAAAAGGAAAGAGAAATGTTTTGCCTAGGTCATGAAGAGAGAGAAAGAAATATGGCAAAGAAAAAAAAAGGGGCTACGTGAATAGGAGAGGAAAAGATAAAAAAATAACTCGATCTCTTTGCAGGAAAGAAAGCAAGTAGAATAAAAAGAATATACATAGAATAATAATATGGGAAAGAAAGTTTAGGCTTTGACTTATGAGATAAGGAAGAATTAGTTTGAATAGAAAAAAATATTGAAAGTTGTATTAGCATTTTATTTATTAGTCAATATTGATTTTATTATTGTTATTATTTTAATATATTGTATTGGTTTGTATTATTATTGATTGTGCTAATCATTTCTGATTATATTCTTATCATATATAATCATCATATCAGATCATATCATCATCATATATTTGATCATATTTTGTTATCATATCCGATCTTATCATTGATTATAATATTGATTCAGTAGTCTTTCTGATTGGGTCTTGTTTCACCTAAATTAAAATTGTTAAAAAATAGACATCTTAGGTAAATAAGATAAAAACCAAAAGCTGTTGGGCTCATATTCACTGATTGCCACTAAGTCGGGACCAATTGAATTGAATTGAATGTCAGATAGTGTAAAAACTATGGCTGCCTCGTGTATGGCCACTCGTCCCGCACCATACACGAACCCATTGAATTGTATCGGGCTTGTCGTGGCACTGATCCTCCACTGGACTGCATGAAAGTGGCATGATGTCCCTTAATTGACCGAGTGCTCCCATTGAATTAGATAATTCCGAACATTGTAAATTGAATTGAATTGAATTAAAAATCGAATCGAATTGAGTTGGTTTGAAATCGAATTGAATTGAATTGATCATGATCATTTGGATATTGACGTTGACTGGCATTGCCTCCGCGCCATTGAATCGAATGGAATTGTTATTGATCAATGACCATTGATATTGAATTAGAAATTGTTAAATTGAATAGTACTATAGTGATCAGGCATCATTGGCATCGTTAATTGTTAAATCAATATTGATCAGTCATTTGACCCTTTTCCTAATCCTTCCTCTTGATCTATGGCTTTATTGTCCTATTGTTAAATTGAATCATCGAATCAATCCTCTACCGTTAATTGAACAATGCCATATGGACCAGGTAATTATTAATTATTATCTCTATTGATTGGTCTCTTGACCATAACTTGATATAATTGCTCATATTGATAAATCGTTATATCGTTAATTGATTATTGTATTGATTTCTCAATTGACCTATTATTGATTATATCTTATTTTCGATTGAGCAAATTGATTGGTTAGTAGACTCTACGTACTGAATATTTTTATACTCATGGATATTTCCTTGTACCTGGATCTGTGCAGGTGAGAGAGCTTTGATAGAGGATGATGTTGCAAGTGGCTATGCTCAGTGACAGACAGATGTTGCACATGTTCTAGATCGAGTGGTCTAGATTTTATTATTTCCGCATTTATTAGAATTGTGAACTTATTGATATTTTAATTATTTTGAATATTATGGATTATTAGCTATTATTATTGAAAAAGTCTTCCGCATTTATTGTTTCTATTTCACAAAAAATATTTTATAGAAAATTGAGTAACGGCTCTAGGACGACTCTGAGCACGTGAAAGTCACATGGGTCTCGGGGCGTTACAGAATGTATCAGAGCCTAAGGAGAGATACCTCTTAGCTGTCTCTAATAGATAAAATTGAGTCAATGTGCAACTGTCACGAGCAACCACTGCAGCCATCCAGTAGGGTCAAGTAAGTATTGAATTGTGCTATTAATTATTAAGCTCACACTTATGGATTTTTATTGTTATTGTTGTGTGAGAACAGATTCCTCCTAAGATGGTATTTTCGAATCAGATACCACGGGCTCTCAGAAGTGGGTCACAGCAAGCCGGTCAGAAGGCCCAAGGTCCTCAACCTAATAATCAACGTGTTCTGAGCCAACAAATGAGTAGACAACAAGTGCATGGCTTCCAAGGGAATCAGGCTCAGGCTAATAGGCACCGAGAGGAACAATTGGGACAGGGATCACTACCACTGGAGTTCCACTTAGTGCACTCTGAGTACTCAAGTCCTAATGTACCACCTCATCATGATCGTAAAGACACTATTGAGAGATTCTTCAAGTTGCAGCCCCCTCAGTTCAACGGGAAGGGTGACTTTGAGGATGTAGAAGGGTGGATTGAGGAGATAGAACAAATATTTCTTAAGAAGAATTGCGGCGAAGATCGCAAGATAATCTATGCCACAAGAAGCTGACGGCAGATGCTAGAGATTGGTGGAAGGCTGCCAAACTCACGACGTTCTCCGGCCAGGACCACATCACCTGTGGAGAATTCAAGAAGACGTTCGAGAATCGCTACATACCTGCCTATGAAAGGGGCAGGAAGCAGAAGGAGTACCTGACACTCAAATAGGGTACTATGACTATAAAGCAATACCTTGCTAAGTTTCTGAGCCTAGAGAAGTACTCCACCTTACATCAGTTGGAACTTGATCGAGTGAAGCGTTGGGTTGATGGCCTGAAACCCAACCTCAGAAAAAGGGTGAAGGGGGGTAATTTCCAGACTCTCCAATTTGCTGAAGAATTTACCATTTATTTAGAGGATGTCGATAAGACAAGTGACAAGCAGCAAAGTCAAGCACCAGTCAATCAACATCAGAACAGCTATGAAAACAGAGATAGAAGGCAAGCACGGCGAGACCCCCACCGCAGAGATGATCGCAATCGGGAAAGATCATATTCGACAAGGAATGAGCCTCAACCGCCTAGAGCACCGTGCAACTACTGTCACAGGATGCATCCCGGTGAATGCTATCAGAGGACTGGAGCGTGCCTGAACTGTGGCAAAGTGGGTCACTTCGCTAGAGAATGCAAGGAGCCGAGATGTGCTGGACCTCCTTCGCAGCGCAACGACGGACCTCCTAGAATGGTGCAAGGCCGAGTATACAACATGAGGCATGCGGATGGGCAAAGGGCGAACGACACCATCCAATGTACGCTAAAAGTTGATGGTATTTGGATGGTGTTCATGCTAATATCCTCTTTGATTCAGGTGTTATACATTCGTTCATTTCGGAGCAATTTGCTCCGTTATTGAACATGAAGCCACAAGTGACTAGTTTTCCACTTGACATCAGCACACCTCTGGGGTCCATCGTTACCTAGAAGTACATTCCCATGTTGCCGGTCGAAGTAGAAGGCAAGGATTTCTCCGCAGATTTGATCGTTATTCCGATCAAAGACTATGATGTGGTGTTGGGTATGGACTAGTTGTCCTACCACGATGCCTACTTACATTGCCGAGCAAAGAAAATACTGATCGGAACACCAAGAGAATCTCAGACCATTGTCAGAGGTACAACACTAAAGAGCGGCAAGGTCCTGGTGTCAGCATTAAATGCACAAAAGATGTTGAAGAAAGGATGCCGGGGTTTCCTAGCAAGTATGATCAAGACGGATAGAGTAGAAGTAGATCGAGATAGCATTGCGGTGGTGAAGGAATTTCCGGACGTCTTCCCAGACGACATTTCAGGATTGCCACCACGACGGGAGATTGACTTCCGCATTGATCTGGTGCCGGGCACGACACCCATATCGAAGGCTCCCTATCGAATGGCTCCAGCGGAGATGCTAGAATTGAAGACCCAAATCTAGGAGTTGCTGGATAAGGGATTCATCCGACCGAGCATTTCTCCATGGGGCGCTCCGGTCTTATTTGTAAAGAAGAAGGATGGGTCTATGAGACTATGCATAAACTATCAGATGTTGAACAAGGTCAAAATTAAGAACAAGTATTCACTACCAAGAATCGATGACCTGTTCGACCAATTATCCTCAGCAAAAGTATTCTCGAAAATCGACCTGAGAAGCGGCTACCATCAATTATAGATAACTATTTATGATGTACCGAAGACCATTTTCAGAACGAGATATGGGCGTTACGAGTTTTTGGTAATGCCATTTGGACTGACCAATGCTCCAACAGCCTTTATGGACTTGATGAATAGAGTGTTCAAGTCATACTTGGATAAGTTTGTGATCGTTTCGTCGACGACATCCTTATCTATTCGTCAAGCCTAGAAGAACACGAGGAACATCTAAGAGTTGTGCTACAGACCTTATGGGAGCACAAATTGTATGCCAAATTTTCAAAATGTGAGTTTTGGTTGAAAAAGATTATGTTTCTCGAACATATTATCAGTGAAAATGGAATATCGGTAGATCCTACAAAGGTGGAAGTGGTTGCCAACTGGGCACAACCAAAAAACGCGTAAGAGATTAGAAGCTTTTTCAGACTTGCAGGATATTACAGGAGATTCATTCAAGACTTTTCCAAAATTGCATCGCCACTGACAAACCTCACCAAGAAAGGCGTCAAGTATGAATGGTCGCAAAGGTATGAAGATAGTTTCCAAGAATTAAAGAAGAGACTGACAACGGCGCCCATTCTAACCATACTTTCAGGCCAAGGAGGTTATGTCATATATAGAGATGCATGCGGCACTGGTTTGTGATGCGTCTTGATGCAACACGGGAAGGTCATTGCATATGCATCAAGACAATTAAAGAAGCATAAGAAGAATTATCCGACGCATGATCTCGAGTTAGCATCTGTGGTCTTCGCCCTCAAAATTTGGCGACACTATTTATATGATGAAGAGTTCGAAATCTTCACAAACCACAAGAGCTTGAAATACATCTTCTCTCAGAAAGACTTGAATATGCGTCAGAGGAGGTGGATTGAGTTTCTAAAGAATTACGAGTTTGCTATCAGCTATCATCCAGGGAAGACAAACTCAGTTGCTGACGCACTTAGTAGAAAATGGGGTGGATCACTCGCATGCTGAGAGTGAGTCGTTGGAACATGATTGACTGCATCATCCAGGTCAGTCCAGTGACCAGCAGCGACGGTATACGAATTATGGCACACCTCGACATGCAACCCGAGCTACTATTGAAGATAGGCAAAGCACAACCAAACGATAATGAATACAATCACCTACTCAAGTTGTGGGAAAAGATTTCTACAAATTTTTCGATCATGGATGGAGTAATCAGATATAAAGGACGATTGTGGGTCCCTGAGTATGAAGCATTGAGAAGACAAGTATTGGATGAATGCCACAAGTCAGAATTCGATCTCGGAAGCACGAAGATGTTCAAAGACTTGCAACGGACCTTCTGATGGAATAATATGAAGAAGGATGTGGCCGAGTACGTTGCAAGATGTCTAGTATGCCAACAAGTGAAAGTGGAACATGAGAGGCCCTACGTTTATTACAAGAACTTGGAATTCCACAATGGAAATGAGAAAATGTGACTATGGATTTCATCACTGGGCTTCCAAGAACTCAACAAGGCCACGATGCAATATGGGTGGTGGTGGATATATTTAGCAAGGCAGCCCATTTCATCCCCATCAAATGGAAGCAGTCCGTCGAAAGCTTGATGGACCTTTATATTAAGGAGGTTATCCGACTATATGGAGTGCCAGTCTCCATTGTGTCGGATAGAGATCCACGATTTACGGCCAAATTTTGGCGGAGCATACAAAGTGCTTTTGGAACGAAATTGAATTTCAGTACCGCGTTCCATCCTCAGACAGATGGGCAGTTTGAACGGACGATTCATACACTAGAAGATATTCTCTGAGCATTTGCATTGGACTGGAGTGGCAGTTGTGACACACACCTCCCATTGATCGAGTTCGCATACAATAACAGCTACCACTCCAGCATAGGTATGGCACCATTTACAGTCATGTATGGAAGGCCTTGTCGCTCCCCCATCTGTTGGAGTGAGGTGGGGGGATGAAAATTCTTGTCAGAAGAGTTAATGAAGCAAACCATGGAAGATGCTGAAAAAGTTTGCCTCATTAGAGAGAGGTTGAAAGTAGCATTCACAAGACAGAAAACATATGTAGATAAGAAAAGAAGAGAACAAATTTTCAAAGTTGGAGATCGAGTGATGTTAAAGGTTTCTCCAATGAAAGGGTCATGAGGTTCAGCAAGAAGGGTAATTTAAGCCCAAGGTATGTTGGCCCTTTCGAGGTACTGGCATTGATTGGAGATGCAGCTTGCAGGTTGGCGCTACCGCCATCATATGTGCATGTGCATAATGTCTTTCACGTGTCAATGCTACGCAAGTACCAACATAATGATGCTAATGTGGTGAATATGGAGGAACCAAATTTAAGTATAGATCTAACATATGCTGAGCAGCCTATAGAGATTTTGAAGTACCAAGCTAAGCATATGAAGAATAAGATGGTACCCATGGTAAAGGTGGCTTGGACACATTTTAGAGATGAAGATGCCACCTGGGATGAGAAAGAATTTTTCAAAATTATTTAGATAAGATAATATAATTTCTTTTGTTTAAATTCGAGGACGAATTTATTTTTAAGGAGGTTATGATGTGACAATCCTAATTTTTCAAGATTTAATAAATAGATATTTTATTGTTTTATTTTATTTTGGGAAATATTGTTATTAATATTAGTGTATTTAATAATTCCGAAAATAAATATAAATAAAATTAGAGAAGAGTTTGATTAGTGATTATTTAATTAATTTCGGAATTTATCTATTCAATTATTAGAATAAATATGAATTGGTTAAAGGGATAAATTAGAGGATTAAATTTGAGTGGAATTAGATAACATGGTTAGAGAATAGTTAAAAAAATCTATAAATAAGAATAGGAGTGTACAAAACTTATTTTTTCGAGTGCAAACGTCAGATAGCAAGGTGTGCAGGTATGTAGAGAGGATTCGTAAGTTTATTATATCGTAGGATTATTCATTCCAATCACCCGATATTGATCTCACGTTGCGCCATTATTAATTTCTCTACGTGCGCCTTTGATTCTTTGATTATTAGAGAAAAAATAATAATAACGAGATTGCAGCGCAAATCGTGATATGGTGTGGAGAGAGAAAGATATAGCACTGCAAGGAGACTGAAGAGGCCAAATAGAGAAAGGGACTTTGTGAGGGCAAAACTAGGAGAAGGGGGGGGGGGGGGGGGAGAGAACAATAGGAGAGAGAAAAAAATGAGAAGAATAAAAGAAAGAAGAGATTTTTATGAGGGAATAATGATTAGGAGAAACAAAAGGGTAAGAAGAGTTTTTTCGGATGGCAAAGAAAAAAAAGGGCTACGTGAATAGGAGAGGAAAAGATAAAAGAAATTAACTCGATCTCTTTGCAGAAAAGAAAGCAAGTAGAATAAAAAGAATATATATAGAATAATAATATGGGAAAGAAAGTTTAGGCTTTGACTTGTGGGATAAGGAAGAATTAGTTTGAATAGAAAAAAATATTGAGAGTTGTATTAGCATTTTATTTATTAGTCAATATTGATTTTATTGTTATTGTTATTATTTTAATATATTATATTGGTTTATATTATTATTGATTGTGCTAATCATTTCTGATTATATTCTTATCATATATAATCATCATATCAGATCATATCATCATCATATATTTGATCATATTTTGTTATCATATCCGATCTTATCATTGATTATGATATTGATTCAGTAGTCTTTCTGATTGGGTCTTATTTTACCTAAATTAATATTGTTAAAAGATAGACATCTTAGGTAAATAAGATAAAAACCGAAAGCTGTTAGGCTCATGTTCACTGAGTCGGGACCAATTGAATTGAATTGAATGTGACAGATAGTGTAAAAGCTATGACTGTCCCGTGTATGGCCACTCGTCCTCCATCATACACGAACCCATTGAATTGTATCGGACTTGTCGTGGCACTGTCCCCCACTGGCCTGCATGAAAATGACATGATGTCCCTTAATTGACCGAGCGCTCCCATTGAATTAGATAACTCCGAACATTGTAAATTGAATTGAATTGAATTAAAAATCGAATCGAATTGGGTTGGTTTGAAATCGAATTGAATTGATTGATCATGATCATTTGGATATTGGCGTTGACTGGCATTGCCTCCGCCCATTGAATCGAATGGAATTGTTATTGACCAATGACCATTGATATTGAATTAGAAATTGTTAAATTGAATAGTACTATAGTGATCAGGCATCATTGACATCGTTAATTGTTAAAGCAATGTTGATTAGTTATTTGACTTTTTTCTTGATCCTTCCTATTGATCTATGACTTTATTGTCTTATTGTTAAATTGAATCATCGAATCAATCCTCTACCGTTAATTGAACAATGCCATATGGATCAGGCAATTATTAATTATTATCTCTATTGATTGGTCTCTTGATCATAACTTGATATAATTGCTCAAATTGAATTATTGTTAATTGATTATTGTATTGATTTCTCAATTGACCTATTATTGATTATATCTTATTTTCGATTGAGCAAATTGATTGGTTAGTAGACCCTACGTACTGAGTATTTTTATACTCATGGATATTTTCCTGTACCTGGATCCGTGCAGGTGAGAGAGCTTTGATAGAGAATGATGTTGCAGGTGGCTATGCTCAGTGACAGACAGATGTTGCACATGTTCTAGATCGAGTGGTATAGATTTTATTATTTTCACATTTATTAGAATTGTGAACTTATTGATATTTTAATTATTTTGAATATTATGGATTATTATCTATTATTATTGAAAAAGTTTTCCGCATTTATTGTTTCTATTTCACAAAAATGTTTTATAGAAAATTGAGTAGCGTCTCTGGGACGACTCTGAGCACGTGAAAGTCACGTGAGTCTCGGGGCGTTACTTACTACTATGATCTGAACACAAGCCTATCACACATGAAACATAATTTATTGCAAAAAGTATATGAACCTTAAGTATTTACTCTTATAACTTAAGTAATTATTTAATATAAGGATTGACGTAGTATTATGACAGATTGCACACATAGTAAAGAAAATTCATATCTTCTGATATATATAATCAAATGGCATTATTCTAAATATTCCATGTTCTCATACTTTTAATTTTTTCAAATAGTAGACGTCATAGGGTGCAGTTCATAAAATTACTTGAATTTATATCTACTTGTACTGAGCACAATAAATTTAGCCAATACTAACATAATCTGCCCTAAGTTTCATCATGACAAATTGAGTAAGGCTCAGTAAAAACATTTATAACTTTCACTACACATATCATTTTAAAGTGATTCTAATTGTCAATGCAACCTAACATCAATGTATATAACACCCTAAATTATAAAATAATTTCATGACTTATTGGATTTAATACATAATTTGTAAATTCGAGTAACAATTTTGGCGGAGAGAGTGATAGTACCTTAAAAATAAGAGCATAACTTTCTCTATAGAAATCATATCAACTTGATTCCAAATCTCAATGAAAATAGACTCATAGAGGATCAATCTAAAAAAATTTATAATTTTTGGGCCACTTGAAGGTATGTAATTATTTAACTAAAAATTAAGAAACTAATTGAATATAACTAGGGTTAATCTTGCCCATGAACAACATGAGTTTTGTCCCATGATCAAATAAAATCCGAAAATAAATAGATGAGAAAGGTTTAGAAAAATTCAAATTAGGAATTATGTAGTTAAAATAAAAAGAGAATGAAGTAGGAACTCACCAAAATCCTAAAAGTAATTTCAATGTAATTCGCCCATATTTTAGTTAATCTTGAAAATCAATAGAATACTAAATGTTAAAACAAATGAGAAATATTAAAAGTTTAAATGGGTTGTTAATTAGATGGGCCTAAAGCCTGTTAGCAGAAAGGTCTACACTGTAACAATGGACGACTGATGATTGGATCACAGCAAGATCTGTGGTCTAGATTTAGGGTGAGTTATAAAGGTTGAGATTTAATCTGAAACATATCAGATGAGTTACATAACCATCTTGATGGATAACCATTTTGATGGATGCACGGCTGAGATTTATGATAGATTGCACACATAGTAAAGAAAATTCATATCTTCTGATATATATAACCAAATGGCATTATTCTAAATATTCCATGTTCTCATACTTTTAATTTTTTCAAATAGTAGACGTCATAGGGTGCAGTTCATAAAATTACTTGAATTTATATCTACTTGTACTGAGCACAATAAATTTAGCCAATACTAACATAATCTGCCCTAAGTTTCATTATGACAAATTGAGTAAGGCTCAGTAAAAACATTTATAACTTTCACTACACATATCATTTTAAAGTGATTCTAATTGTCAATGCAACCTAACATCAATGTATATAACACCCTAAATTATAAAATAATTTCATGACTTATTGGATTTAATACATAATTTGTAAATTCGAGTAACAATTTTGGCGGAGAGAGTGATAGTACCTTAAAAATAAGAGCATAACTTTCTCTATAGAAATCATATCAACTTGATTTCAAATCTCAATGAAAATAGACTCATAGAGGATCAATCTAAAAAAATTTATAATTTTTGGGCCACTTGAAGGTATGTAATTATTTAACTAAAAATTAAGAAACTAATTGAATATAACTAGGGTTAATCTTGCCCATGAACAACATGAGTTTTGTCCCATGATCAAATAAAATCCGAAAATAAATAGATGAGAAAGGTTTAGAAAAATTCAAATTAGGAATTATGTAGTTAAAATAAAAAGAGAATGAAGTAGGAACTCACCAAAATCCTAAAAGTAATTTCAATGTAATTCGCCCATATTTTAGTTAATCTTGAAAATCAATAGAATACTAAATGTTAAAACAAATGAGAAATATTAAAAGTTTAAATGGGTTGTTAATTAGATGGGCCTAAAGCCTGTTAGCAGAAAGGTCTACACTGTAACAATGGACGACTGATGATTGGATCACAGCAAGATCTGTGGTCTAGATTTAGGGTGAGTTATAAAGGTTGAGATTTAATCTGAAACATATCAGATGAGTTACATAACCATCTTGATGGATAACCATTTTGATGGATGCACGGCTGAGATTTATGCGTGAGTTGACCCAGCAAAATCAATATGACGGCGGCGGGTACTTTCGTTAAGGCAATCAAAATAGAACTCAAGCAAAATCATAATAAACACATGAAAATAAATATGATGTAGGAAAAAAACTGTCAAGCCGTCTCACATGACTTTCTTAATATAGGCTTAATCTCAAATTACATTTTTGGTGATTTTTAAATGATAAATATAATCTTATAATGTTAAAACAAATGAGAAATATTAAAAGTTTAAATGGGTTGTTAATTAGATGGGCCTAAAGCATGTTAGCAGAAAGGTCTATACTATAATATGGACGGCATATGATTGGATCACAGCAAGATCTGTGGTCTAGATTTAGGGTGAGTTATAAAGGTTGAGATTTAATCGGAAACATATCAACGTTCAGACGTGTTACATAGTTATAACGGTTACGATTTCATAAAAAAGACCCATCAATGGTCCAGATTCGAAAATTGTCACAACAGTCCAAAACAAAAAAGAAAAAATAAACGTCGACCAATGCAAAGAATAAATACATATATGCGGCTCAGATTTGATCAAAACCCGTCTAAGCAGAGTTAATGAATCAAACGGATGCGATTAAATATTTTTAACAAATAAACTCTGGTATGTTAAAATTTGATATGTTAATTATTTTTTTTAAAAGCTTAAGGTGAGAATTATTTTTAAGGTTATTTTCATAAATTTCTTTCAAATTATCATGATTTTTCGTACCTAATCCCGAATATCTCTAAACTATCACAATTTTTTCATTTTAGTTTTTTCGTGTACTTCTCTTACATTTTTTTGTTACTTTTAATCTTTTTTATTTACGAAAAATTTAAATTACCCCTCCCTCCATACATGTCAACTAATAAATATAAAAAGGGGAAAAAAGAAAAAAAATATAATTTAGTCTTTTTCTTGTTTACCACTTTAATCCTTCCAACAATTTTTTAAATTCTTATATTTGTTATTCCGTATTTTTTGGAGAGAGGGGCAATTTAATCTTTTGATAAATGGAAAAAAAAGTAAAGCTAAGGGAAGACGTAAGAGAACTGACCGGAGGACTAAAGTGAAAAAGTTACGATAATTTAGGGATAAAAAAAAGTTCGTAATTTAAAATTAGATATAGAAAATCGTGATAATTCAGGAAAGATTTATAGAAATAATTTTTATTTTTAATAGGAGCTTAATGATGTTAACGCTTGACCTTATAAGATGTTAAAATTTAATATGTTAATCAATTTTCTTAAAAGTTTAACTCATCATCAATGTTTTTATATTCTTAACAAACGGAAACAAAAACACAAAAGGTGATCGAATGTTTTCCTTATTATTAATGAACTCTGTCCCTACATAGTCGCTCTTTTGCAAGAACTCACTCCTCTCAGAAGCTTCCTAGACACACTCACGCCCTCTCTTCAGGAATTCTTAATCATCCAAAACTTGGTAGCATCGATGGTGGTGAGCATATGGTTTTTGTCCACCCCGTAGGGATCTTTGAAGACGCTGGCTGGTGGTTTTCGTGCATAAACGCGGGACTTGCTTCGACGGATGAAGACCGGAAGGCTGTTGAGCCGCAATCTTTCATAGCTGCTGGGCGTTCATGACTACTGCCAGATCAAGACCGGAAGGCTCATTCAGTTATCCAAGCAGTAATTATTGGACTGCGTGGCCACAAGCAATGGTTGCATCACAAGCTCTGTTTGTGGCCAGCAGCTATTGCTCGGATAACTGAATGAGCATCCCGGTCTTGATGGTGGCTGCTGCCAGTGCCAACCAACTATCAAGATCGTGGCTCAACCGGTAAAGGCTTCATCCATTGAAGCAAGCTCCGCGTTTATTGAATTTTGTGCCACCGGCCTCTTCCAAGGTCCCGCGAAAGAGGATCTGTACTAGCCGCTATCATCTTCCGTCGTCCGATTTATGTCTTTGAACTCAGCACTTTAGCAAGTTCCTTTTTTAAAAAAAAAAAATCTGCAGCAGCATGTAGGAGAGGATGAGAGTTCCTGTCTAACTAATTTTAAATGCATAATAAAACAACGAATTTATTTACTTACTGCATCTGACTTTGATCCTGTACAAAGCTATCACTGTGCACAACAGCAGCAGGAGCCTAGAACACATTCCATAGTACTACGAATTCCTTTCTTTCAAGGTCATTCGATGGATGTCGTAGCTAGAAATTTAGGAGTATTATTTATAGCAGAGACGAGGATTACATTTTAATTGTTTATTCTATTGATGAGAAATTAACTTTATTTGTAACGCCCCCAAATCGATCCCCGCCACGTGGTAAAGACCAACCTGAAGACGCTACGACATGCTATAACTTGACCATAATATTGACCATATCTCAGTCAAAAATTGAGACACGTCAGCGAAAGAAAAGAAATAAAAATAAATTATAACTTTAATTGCGAAAGTCTAAAAGTGGCTATATCATTATTAAGAAATAAACTAAGTTCTACATCATGAATCTAAATTACGGTAGGTAAATGAAAATTAAATAACACTCTAAAAACCCTATGATTCATGTGCTGTCCTATCGCCAGAGCATCATCACCACATGCCTACTGTTTTTTTTTCTCCCCGTGCTGTTGTTCGTGCGCGACAAGAGCAGAATTTCTCACGCCTTTGCTGGAATTCTACAGAAGGTGGCCGAGAGGAAATTAGGAAAGAAAACAGGGGACGCGGCCGTTGATCGCAAATAGAGGTGGGTGAATCGAAATCACCTTACATGGCCTCTGAATTATCTCAATTCATGCTCGAATCGTTATGAAAAGAATATGAATATGATTCAAGTTATTGTTTTTTTTAATTGTTTGATTTCTTGATTTCTTTGATTGGTTGATTGTTGCATGCATAGTTATTTTTGTTTGTTATATTTCTGTATTATTGATTGCTAAGATGTAAGATTTAGAGGGGATTTCGTTTTCGGTTTTATAACGCAATTTAATTTAAAAAGAAGTATTACGGCCGTAAAAAAAAATTGTTTGGCCGTAATTTTCTTACGGTCGAGAAAAGGATAGAGAGAGAAGGGGAAGATGGATTGGCCGTAAGAGAATTAAAAAAAAAAGAAAAAGGGATGAAGCTTACGACCGTAATGCAATAGGGGAAAACTTTACGGCCGTAAGAAAAGGATGGAGAGAGAAGGAGATGGATTGGTCGTAAGAGAAATAAAAAAAAAGAAAAGGAAGAAGCTTACGGCCGTAATGTAATAGGAGAAATTTTTACGGCCGTAATGGAATAGAGAGGTAGGGTTTTACGGCCGTAACGTGAAGGAATTCCTCGGGCGTAAAATCCAAAGAATTAGGATTTTACGGCCGTAAGGTGAAGGAATTCCTTGGGCGTAAAATCCAAAAAATTAGGATTTTACGGCCGTAAGGTGAAGGAATTCCTCGGGCGTAAAAATCTAAAGAATTAGGGTTTTACGGCCGTAAGGTGAAGGAATTCCTCGGGCGTAAAAATCCAATGAATTAGGATTTTACGGCCGTAAGGTGAAGGGGATTCTTCGGGCGTAAAAATTCAGAAGAGGTGAGGGCGTAAAATCCAACAAAATTCACCTATTAGTCTCTCTTTATTTTGATATAAACATTATTGATTTCCTTATAATTCCAACATGAACTCTTTGTCTTGATTTACCTCATACCGATCATATCTCCTTCATCACATGATACAAAGAATGAAAAGATAATAAAAGCGATTAATAAGTTCAGATGAAAGATTAATGATGGGTTACCAGTCCAAGTCAAGTGCATCAAGATAAGGGTCGCTCCCTTGGTCATGGTTTGATCATCCATTGACCCACACAATGCCGTATCGTTTGCTGGGCATACCCCAAGAATTAAAGGCACCTCAAAGTCACCCTGATTGTTAATTAATAACCAAGATCGACAAGCATGCTCAAGTTCAAGTCAAGTCAAGTATGTCATGATTCCAAGTTTACTATGTACTATTGATCCTCATGATTCATGATATCGCTGATCTTATCCTTATTATGATCCATGATACTGATATGTTATCTTTCACATTCAAGTTAAGCATGATTAATTATCGCTGATTATTATATTCATGTCATGCATTGTATATCATGTGGTTCCCCACTAGGCTGTAAAGCTTACGGGAGGACCTCCTCCCCTGTGTCTGATTTTCACAGGACCAGGTCAGTAACGTGGTGGAGTAGACGTGTGGTGATGATGCTCTGGCGATAGGACAACACATGAATCATAGGGTTTTTAGAGTGTTATTTAGTTTTCATTTACCTACCGCAATTTAGATTCATGATGTAGAACTTAGTTTATTTCTTAATAATGATATAGCCACTTTTAGACTTCCGCAATTAAAGTTATAATTTATTTTTATTTCTTTTCTTCCGCTGACGTGTCTTAATTTTTGACTGAGATATGATCAATATTATGGTCAAGTTATAGCATGCCGTAGCGTCTCCAGGTTGGTCTTTGTCACGTGGCGGGGGTCGATTTGGGGGCGTTACATTATTTTTCTAATTATTGATGAACACCAACTTTATTCCTATAAATAGAGAAAAATGTGAGGTAAGTAAATCCTATTTCAAGAATTGCCTAACACCAATTGCAATTCCCCAAAAGAAATATATTATTCTTTCCAAACAAGTAATCCTATTTTAAGAATTGCTTAACACCAAGTGCAATTCCAAAAATACATATATTATTCCTTACAAATGAGTAAATTCTATTTTAAGAATTGCTTAGCCCCAACTCCAATTCCAAAAGAAATATTACTCTTTACAAATAAGTAGATCCTATTTTAAGAATAATAAAAGAACGCCACAGAGCCCCTTTGAGCATCTCCTCCTTCTGGTCCAAAGTTATCGTATTAAATTTATGAAATATGGCGTAAACCACAAAAGAAAAAAATAAAATAAAAGCGAATGATGCGAGGACGCCATGTATTAAACACATGAAAATAAATATGATGTAAGGAAAACAAAGTCAAAATTAAATTTAAATTTCGAAAATGAAGTAAAAAAAAATATGATGACACATCAAAATTTGAAAAACAAATCGAATTTAAGTTTCAAAAAAAATTCAGAAAGAAAAAAATCTAGATGGTTAAATGAAATTAATTTAAAAATGCATATATTTCTAGCAAAATCCAACGATTCTAATTAACAACGAGTTTACAGAATGTATACAATAATTATCTAATAACAACAGGATGTGATTCAAAATTGCATACAAACAACTAAATAGTAGAATTGAAGCAATAATTCGTGAATAATAACGAAGGTAAAGGATGTTTTTGGGCCTGCATTTACTTACTTGGTTACAGAGGCCCAAAAAAATTGACATATAACTATGGGATTTGATTTCAAAATTTCAACAGGATATCTATAATTTGGTTTAACAACTTAAGCAAACCTACAATTAAATTTTTTAATATATTTTGGAAATATTTATTATGCATAAAAAATACCTTCAATAAACACAAAATAGAACGCCGTGTGCATGAAACACAAGAGAATAAATATGATGCAAGGAAAAAAAGACTGTCAAGCCGTTTTACATCTCACTTTCTTAATAGGCTTAATTTCAAATTGCAATTTTGGTGATTTTTAAATGATAAATTAATCCTTTTAATGAAATTATTT
Organism: Pontederia crassipes; assembly: GCA_030549335.1. Lineage (NCBI taxonomy): Eukaryota > Viridiplantae > Streptophyta > Magnoliopsida > Commelinales > Pontederiaceae > Pontederia > Pontederia crassipes. The sequence continues at coordinate 32,992,670 of CM060197.1, forward strand.
TATTTTTTACGTAGCATATACTTATCTACGTGGCATAATCGGCACTTAAATATTTTCTTAACAGAATTTTGAGAAGGCTAATTCTAAGAAAAAAACTTAGAAGTTGCTGACTTAATAATAATAATAATAATAATAATAATAATAATAATAATAATAATAATAATAATAATAATAATAATAATAATAATAATAATAATAATAATAATAATAATAATAATAATAATAATAATAATAATAATAATAATAATAATAATAATAATAATAATAATAATAATTCATTAAATATCCCTTTAAATGTGACGGAAAGAAATTCATGATGAGAGCTAGGATCCCATTGACTTATTCATGCTTTCATTAAATATCTCAAAAAGGATTTTATATATTTAACTAGAACATGCATGCCGTCGATTCATTCTAATTTTGGAAGGTTATATTTCTTACAAAATTTCCTAATTTTTTTTAATTTACCTCCAAAAAATTCTATTACATGACTTCTTCAGCATTGCCTCCTTAACTATCCATGAACTACATAACATTAATTGCATTACTTGTTTATAAAGTTGAGCTCTACATATCTGCATTTTAATTATACGCATACATTTCAATAAGGATAATAAAATAATTTGTTAATTGAATTGAATATATTAATAAATTAAAAAGAATCAAAAGATAATTTAAGAATGAATAAGAATATGATTAGAAAAGGGAATACAAAAAGAAAAAAAAGTTAAATTCTACTTGAAGTAGGAATTATAATTAAAATGAGATTAAAAATTTTAATTTTATTTGAAATTCAAAAGAATCTTTAATGAACATATGACTCCCATGTAAAAAAAATGATTGGAGTTTTATGACTTAAGAATACTTCAGCAACTAAAATAATATTTATTATTATTTTACTTCAAAAATTGGATGATAAAAGATTGAAATAAAATGATAAAATAAAAGTAGAGTTTGATCTTATGAAAGAGATAAAAAGTACTTTGCATAGAGTTGATTAATGATGTATGATCATGATTAACTCAAATCAGCTCAAAATTTAATGGAAGTAAAAAATTCTAGTTAAAAATTATAAATAAGGCTTAACAGATGGCTAAAAACTCTTATTAGCCTCCATAGAATTTTTGCACCATGAGCCCCACTTCTCCTCTCATTTTAGGTGAATTGAGACGTTTTAGAGAGCAATTGACGGCTGATCTCGAAGCCCCGACATGAGAACAAGATCAAAGTGGTAGCCGAGTATTTTTGGACGTCAATAGAGATGAATCTCTAGCCAAAGTTCGGTATCGATGCTACCAACAAACAACAAAAATATAGTTAGTTTTTCAGCTAACTTAACATACATATGGGATCCCTATATCGACGATATAGACCCTCAAAATCCTTGTCCTATAATTAAAGTATAGTATGAATTAATTGTTTATAGAATTGCATTGGCATCGGAAATAGGATTGAAAGTCGCATCGAAAATGCTTCTTCCCGATGGTAGCAAAACCCGGCTTGAGTTCTGCATTGTCCGGCCTAGTTCCTATGGACTCGGTGCGGATAGTATTGAAATCGAACCAAGTTCAATGAACTCGACTTAGGTTTGATAGAACGCGACCCAAGTTTAGCAATGCACGGCCCGAGCTTTAGAGCAGAAATTGAATAGACTTGATTTGGGCTGATCCGAATCAGGTTCACCTAAGATCCGACATGAGTTTTCCCTTGGCCGAGATTTGGATGTGGAACGAGATAGAACTAGACTCAAATTTCAACCCACCGGATCCCGGTTTAGTTCAAAAAAAGTATATTGAAGAATTATTGGTTATTAATTATGATAATTGTTACGTTGATGATTCCTGAACATAGTAAACTCATAGTTGATCATTGGCTATTTGATTATAGATAATGGATTGTTAGGCTTGAATTATCGATATGATAATAAGTTGTCATGAATCGTTATATAGAATAATTATTAAATTGATTATCGATAATTGACTTCTGGATAAGATTGAATTATGATCGTGATAATACTTCATCATAAATTGTTGAGATAATTGATAATGGAGAATTGAAATCAATGAAAAATTAGTTATTGAGAATAAGTGTATTGACTTATTGATTGAAATATAATTGATATGACATGGTTGATATGATCTCATGATTATACCCCAAATTGCAAAGACGCCGAATGTATAATTGATAAAGATAGACGTCAAAGATAAATAAGATAAAAGATGAAAATTGTAAGTCTAACATGCTTTGCGTATTGCGATCTTATTGGTCCCATGCAACATGATATTTTCTTCATAAATGAGAGCTAATGATACGATCTTATGATTCGTATGGTAGCTCCAAAAGTTAAACGAGTAATTGAACAATTGCATTGTGGCCTTTATGATATTGACAATTATATCGCAACCCTAGTGGTTAAAAAATAAGTAACATATAACTAATTAATTGATAACTGTATTGTGATATTTATGACATTGACGATTGTATTGGACTCTTCGTGATTCAAGAAAGGATAATTGACAATCGTCAGGTAATCATTATGATATTGATGATTGTATTGCAATCAATATGGTTGATGGATAATTGAATTTCACCTTCGTTGCTAGTTGAAAATTGAATTGCGCTTTTGTGACTTATGAATAATAGATTGCAGCCTTTGTATCTAATAGATAGATTAATAGTAATTGTTAAATAGAGCCTTCACTAACTTTGGCCAATTGAAATAGTGATTAATAGTAATTAGAAATAAAAGCGATTAATATTTATCAATCATCATTAATTTGATGATATAGATAATTATCATAATTGATCAATTACTTATTATTAATTAGTTATTGTTATAGTATGAATTATTTATCGTGAATCATATCGTTCTTTATAGATTATGTATTTTTTTATAGAATTGATAGTTATTATGGACATTGATATATGATTCATATTATTATTGTTATGGATGATCCTACATAGTGAGTTATCTCATTGAACTTTAATTATCCTTTTATTTGGATTCATGTAATATGAGTACAATGACGATGGTGAGATGATTGATGACCCTGTGATATGTAGATGGTATAAGATCTTATATTAAATAATTGTGGGTCATAATCCACATGTTATTGAACATTGTATAAATAGTTTTCACATATTGTATTAATTATCGTAAATTGAGTATTTTGTAAAGAAAATAGTTAAGTCATAAAATTGAATAATGCATCGAGATAATCTTTTTGGCAGGTAAAAAAAATCTGGAAATGTTAGAAGAGTTATTGATGACATATCAGGAGAGAGGAAGAGGAAGATGAGGGCTAATGAACTAAGTTTATATTCTGTTCTCTGTAATTGCTATGAATTTCATATGCTTTACTCGTTACGTTAAAGCTCATACAAGAAAAATAGGAGATTAATTGTGTTAAATTTTATCATTTACCGACATAATTTATAGAAAAAAGACAATGAAGTAATTTATTTCTCAATCATAATCAGAGCATAATATTATGCTGTCAAAAAAAATATTGATAATAATCTTCTGAGCTACGATACAAGTAAAGTCATTGGAAATTGATTAGTTAACCGATTTGAGTGAAATCTTTTGTTTTCCAACATGTGCATACCATCTGGATGTAATGTCATGAAAAAAAAAAACTCAAAAAAGTTTATTTGATCCCTCAGTTTGATTTTTTTTTCTCTTCAAAGGTAACCATCTCTATAACTTGATTTGATCATTTAAGTAACAATCATTGAAAAGTTGTAAGTTCCTTGATAAAATTACATAATTATCTGCAAATAGTAAACCAATCTTTTTTCTGTACGATTGTTATATTGTTCAACACAACGTTCAAAGCTATCAACAACATTTTTAAAAGCTGTGAAAGTTACTGTGTTAAAACCTCCTTATTTTAGAGCTCTTAAATGGTAAAACCTCTTTTCACATTATGAAAAGTAACTGAACTCACTTTTGTCAAATTTTGCAAGCCTCTAAAATTATCTACTATCTCCATATAGAAGTTATGAAAATACTAGTTAAACAATAAATTAATATAAGACGACAATGATTTGGTGTCGACTGTTTGATTTCTTCATTCATGGATCGGTACAAAATGCATTGATTTAATTTGGCATCAGCTTGGTGTTTCTTGTTCATAACAAACAGTACAGGCCCTTGTACCTAAAAAAAATCTAACAAGACTTATCGACATATGTAGTAACTAAAATAGAATGTAATTGATTATTGGGGATGGATGCAGCAATATTCTATTCAATGTTGAACTCTTCCGGCGTGTTCTTGCTTACTACCATCCTCCTAATGCCTTGCCTATTTATTATCATCCAAGGGTTGCACCCTTTGCCCAAGGGTTGCACCCTTTGCTCAAGAGTTGCATCATTTCAACCAACAGTGATACCAAGAGACACAACTCTTAATATCATGACTATATTGGTCATTAACTAACAACATATGCAGAGATCACCAAGAATCGATGATTTAATATCATATCTGTCCACAGTTCAACAAGGAAAAAATGAGCAAGATCCTACTAGGTGTAGTTGTGATTTAATATCATATCATGTTTAGTTCTCCATTAACTAAATATCAAAATCCACCAGCATAAGCAGTTAGCTTCAATATGAGACCGTGAATCTCATTTGGGAATCAACACACGAGGCACCTGCACCCCATGATCGCCATCTCACGAGTAGTAATTAATCCAGAATCATGCGTACTTATTTTTCTCTTTTTCATTGACACTTAACTAATTCAAAGTCGGAGTGAACCGTATTCCCTTAAGGACATTGATCGATTTCGAGACTATTAACATTCGCAAAATAATGTGGGACGCAACCCTACTAATTAACTGCGTCAACCAACATGCAGCCCTGCTAATTAACTGTGTCAACATGTTATTGGATCCTTATTCATCTCTCACACATGCTTGTCCGTGTGGCACCACCATCTGAATGGTCAAAAGACATGCATGTAATGAGTAAACAATGATGGTAGACTCAATTAGACATGCATGTACTGACCAAACAATGATGGAAGACTCAATTATGCGTGGACTCGGAGGATTAACACTACATATATGCATGCCAAAGAAGCATCACACCCGAGATCAATCCTATTGCGTGCATTTATATGCACTTCAAGGTGAAGGAATTGAATTGAGCAAGCATGGAGGCAAAGCAGTTCCAGATATTGCACATGTAAAACTGTCATGGTTCAGAAAACTTCCTGAGATGAAGGATTAAGTAACCGACTAAAAAGCAATCAGTCATCTCTTTATAGGTCTTCTTAAGTGTTCTGGAACTCGGTTTCAGTGACCGTGATGGTTGTTCAAATTCAACAAAGCCATACTACAAATCTACTTTTTGAGACTGCCCACATTTTGGTGAACTCATTGCATTCTTTAGTGTGCAGTGATTGCATCTAGCAGGATAAATTTAAATGCGATTCTTCCAAGTCCTGCTCAGCAATGTAGTGAAAGTTGCCTAAATATTGATTAGGACAGATCTCTCATATTGGTCCTATGATTTTGGGTACTCACGGTAAGCTTTCCTTGCATCCTTCAAATCCTTTATGACAACATTGGCACGTCTTTTTCTTGGAACAAGAGTTAAAACTTAAGAGTTGTATCAACATAGAATGGTGAATTGGTGATTATGCTTTGAGTCAACTTTGGTTTTACATTGTCTGTTTGAGATGATATTAACCACTGAAAAGTAGTGATTAATTAAACTCATAGCAGTCCCAGTCCATGACTAAGAAGAGATTGAACTGATCCATTAAACTATGGGGATTTTAAGCTCATTGTGACCAATTTGGATTGAGATTATCAAACATGGTGGGAGGATTAGTTACCCTTCTTATAAATTCAAGATAAAGAGATAGAGGATTGTATCCAACCTTGTTATTTGACCAAAATTAGTTAACCACATCTTTTAGTTCCCTATAGTCTAACAGTACTAGGGAACTAAATATGTGACCAAGTTGAAGTATTTTATATTAAATATGTGACCACAGCGATCACGGTGTGACTGCTTGTCTTCACGGCCGTGCGCACGATCACCAGCATTGACGATGAAGGGCTGGCAGAATCTGTCATTAAGGACCAGCCGCAGATCGTGGAGGAGTAATGATGACAGATACATCGCCGGGGTGCGGATCGTGACAACTAGTCTACGAGCAAAGTTATTTTGAAATAAATACAAATAAGAATTTCTATATTAATTTTTTTGACATATTTTAACGTAAGATAATAAATTTTGAGGAATTGTTTTCGTCACTTTTAGCTTATTTTAAGTGTTTTTTTTGGTGGATTCATTTCAAATTTATAACTTAATTTTGTTTAACTTGATTATTATTTGTACCAATAATATTTTTTGTCCTTATTGAGAGTGGAAATATAGTTTTTCTTGAGAAAGGAAAAGAATTACCTCATGAAGATGAGGACAATGATCCTCTCATTATCCTTGGGGATAATGAAAATGGCAATTTAGACATTAATCCAAAAGTGGGAGATGAATTTATGCATGACAATATACTTTTGGAGGGAGTGGATGAACCCATACTCTCCACGAGTATAACCGACAACAAAAGGTTCAAGAATCGATCCATACATTTGGATGATTATATTCTTTATGAGTGCGAGGTGTGGTGCTACTCCATGAATCCGTGGACATAGACATAGAGGATTGTACAAATCCCATGTCTTACAAAGAAGCAATGGCTTCTAAAGAATCAAAATCATGGACGATTGCCATGAGGGATGAATTGAACTCAATTAATCGTATTAGAGTATGAGCATTATGTGATTTGAAAGAAGGTAGGTAATCCGTAGGGTACAAATGAGTTTTCAAGAAAATTCAAGAGACCTATTCTTCAGTATCTAAGTTTGCATCTACAAGAATCATCTTGGCGATTGTTGCATATATGGATATGTAATTATTCAAGATGGATTTCAAAATTGCCTTCCTTAATGGGGATCTAAGTGAAAACATGTATATGCAACAATCTGATGGTTTTCAGGTGGAAGATAAGGTGAATAAGGTGTATAAGTTGAAAAAAGTCTTTATATGGCTTAAAATAATCATCACGTCAATGATATTTAAACTTCTATGCGAAAACCATACAATTTATTTTTATAATAAATAAATTAGATCATTGTGTGTATATCAAGAAAGATGTGAGCAAGTTTGTAATAATGTCATTATATGTAGATGACAATTTGCTTGGTAGAAATAAAGTCAGGATGCTCAATGAGGTAAAACAAAAATTGAGCAAGGAATTTAAAATGAAGGATATGAGAATGCATTCTACGTTCTTGGAATTCAAATTATTCGAGATTAAAGCTCAAGAATATTGAGCTTAACTCAAGAATGGTATTTGAATAAGATGCTGAAGATATTTATGATGCATAATAGCAACCTTGTCCCCACGCCACTTGTGAATAGAAAAAGTAAAGGACAGTATCCTAATCCTTAATAGAAACCTTTGGAAGTTCCATATGCACAAGCGATGGGAAGTCTAATGTATGCATAAGGTCCAATTTGGCTTTTTCAGTAAGCCTAGTTGACATATTTCAAAGTAATTCTAGAAAGGTACATTGGAAAGCCATCAAGAGGATACTACAATATCTAAAAGGCACAATGCACTTGAGGTTGACATACCATAGCCTATAGGCTATTTGGGTGCGAATTTCGATAGGGACATTCATGACTGAAAATCAACATCAAGTCACTTGTTTATGTTGGGTGGTGCAACGATTTCTTGGGAAAGCAAGAAATAAGAGTGTGTGACTAGACACACACAAGAAGCTTAATAAATTGCCTATAATATGACTATCACTCATGGAGTATGGATCAAACATTTTCTTATAGAACTAGGACTCGATCTAGTTAATAGGCCAATGTCCATGTTATGTTATAATCAAGCTGTAATAAACTTGATAAATAGTGGAGCAAATAGTTCCAAAGGAAAATATACTGAAATAGAATATCACTATATTCAAGATATAATGGAAAGAAAAGGAAGTAACGGTGACCTACATGCCTAAAAGTGATATATTGACTGATTCTCTTATGCCAGGATCTACAGGGCGCGGTGGACACCACACAGTGACACTTTGTGTGTGCTATGCCACGAGGCAGCAGAGGACACCTCCCACTTATTTTTGACTGCCCGACATCCCGGTGCATTTGGCAGCAGACTAGTTTTGCGACTAGCCCTCCATCGGATTCGGAGTCCATATGGCAGACCTTTAGGGACATGTGGCGTCAGAGACAAGAATGGAGAGCGCTGCTGGCGATATTTTTGGCCGGTGCTTGGGCCATTTGGTTTCAGCACAACTTTTTTAAAATCATTTTTTGTGGAGAAAGATGCCAGTCTGAGTGTATTGTACACCACATCTCTTTTCTTATCAGGGAGTGGGGTTTTGGATAGTTTGGCTAGTTGCCTTTTTGCAGTCTAGGATACTCCTTTACTCTTTTTTGCTCTCTCTGAGAGCTTACACTTGTATATCTCTCTCACGTCATTATATATAGCAGGATGACAATCACAATTCTGGTGGTCATCTTTTTTTTTCTAAAAAAAGATAATTCTACCTGGAACATTCATTAAACATGTTGGTTTAATGAAACTCAGAAACAACTGAGTCAAAGTAAAGTTTTCCACGAATAGTGAACGTAAAAATGACATCTCCGTAGTGGAAGTGTCGAAAATAATGATCGTAGCAGTCAAGTGGGAGATGTTAAATATGTGACCAAAACGGTCACGTGCATGACTACTTGTCTTCACGATCGTAAGTCAACGACCACTCACGAGCAAGAATAGCTGTGCATGCGATCATCGACATAGATGATGAACGGTTGGCGAAATCCATCATTAAGGGCCAATCGCGGATCACGGGGGAGTAATGATGATGGACACATTGTGCAACACCCCAAGATTTCAATAGGGACAATAAAGTAATTTGGACTAAGTTCAATTGTTAAAGAAAGATTAAGTCTTACTTGAAGTAGGAATCATAACTATAGTGGAATTAGGGATTTCAATTTGATTTGAGATTCAAAAGAATGTTTAATGAATATTGGACTCCCAAATAGGATATGGTTGATAGTTTTATAGCTTACAAATATTTCGGACAAAAAATTAAGTGATAAAATATTGTGAAATTAAATAATTTCAAAAATTAGATGATAAAATCTTATCATATTAATTAATTTTGAAAATTAGATAGATGAAGAAAATAAAAAGAAAAAATAAAGGAAAATCGGATAGGAGTTTTATTTGTGATGGCATTATTTAATTAATTTCAGAATTTATTTTATTCAATTATTAGAATAAATATGAATTGGTTAAAGAGATTAAATAAATAATTTAAATATGAGTGGGATTAGATATTATAGTTAGATTATAATTAAGAATTTTAAAATCTTATAAATAAGAATGTTAAGACCGGTTGTCGGGAGTTATTTCTCCTTTGCTTTCGCGACGATGGGAGTGACATTTCGGTGACAATAATAAGAAAGAGAAGCATATACACTGGTGATAGGAATGCATGATGTGGAATGGCTGGGCGTGATGAGGTATTCGCTATTGTGATGTGCAATCTAGTTTGAAATTTTTATTACGGCCACAAATCCGCACCGAGAGAAGAAAGGGGAGTTTTACGGCCATAGGGGATAGAGAGAAGAAAAAAGGGGGAGTCTTATTTCCGCAAGAGAGAAGGAGAGGAAAAGTAAAAGAAAAAAAGAAGAAGTTTTACGGCCCCAAGAAAAAGAGTGAAGATGGAGAGAGAAGATAAAGAGAGGAAGGAGTGAATAGTAAAGAAAAAAAAGAAAGGATGGTTCACGGCCGCCAAAAGGAAGGAGAGAGAAGAGGGAAAAAAATGCATGCATGAGAGAGAATGCACATGTGAAAAAAAAATAGTTATTATTATTATTTTTGTTTATTTATGATTTGTTGATAAGAAAATTTATTTATGGAATTTATCGGTCAGGAAAAAAAAGAATATATAAAGGAAAAAGATTGAGAGTAATTGCTAGTTAAAATTTAGCGTTCGTACAACCAACTGACGACTGGAATCAGAGTTAATTTTTTAACCAATTTGAGGTACGTAGGGGGATCCCCATGTTGTCGGTTTTTCACGACATGGACCCCATGACTCTTCTTCATTATACATAGATTATATATTATTTGCATTGATTTAATATCGAATGATATCGATAGGATTATCGATAATTATGTTGAAAACACAATTCTTGATGGTGACAGAATTCGGCTCGAGATCTGTCTGATACGTTTCGGGTTCTATTTAACATGACCCAGTTAATGATCGATGCATATCAAGTTATGAAATAGAAAGCTTATTTTTATGAATTGATTTATAATTTAATGGATAATTAAGATCGTTAGTCATTGCTGATCATTTGATTAACATCCCTGATTTTAGATCATACCTGATCATACTGTCATCATATTCATTATTATTGTCATTACACCAAATCATGATATTGATAATGATATTGATTCATTTATTATTTATTGATCCTGATCAAATTGTTATCGTATCCGATTGATCGTCACCATATATGATCATATCATTAATTAATATATTGATATAGTGATTTTTTGATTGGGTCATGTTTAATTTAAGATAATTGTTAAAGATAGACATCTTAAGTAATTGAGATAAAAGTTAAAAATTTATTGGGCCTCTACTAATTGCCACTATGACTGATAGAGCATTCGGGCTAATATTGTGTCTTCGGACTGATTGAGCCTTTGGGCTAATAGCAACTTTGAGTTGATTGGGCCTTCGGGCTAATATTGGACCTTCGGGCTAATTGTGCCTTGGGGTTATAGGACCTTTGAGCTAATTGCGCCTTCAGGCTGATGGATAATTGAATTGAAATGGATAGATAACGTAAAAATTATGCCATCGTACTCGAACTTATTAAATGACATGAAGTGGCATGGTATCCCCTAGTAATAGAGAACTCTCATATTACGCTCGAAAGGGGTGATTGTAACTCCTAATATTGAATTGATAATTAAAATGAATCGAATTGAATTGATAATTGAATTATTAATTGAAATTGCACCATAGTGGTTGATGGACAATTGATTTCGCCCTAGTGGTTGATAGACTATTGATTTCGTCTTTATGGCTGGTGGATAATCGAATTTGCGCCTTTATGGCTGATGGATAATCGAATTGCACCTTTAAGAGTGATGAATAATAAACTACGTCCTTTGTACCTGATAGATGAATTAATAAATTATTAATAGAATTAAATTGATAATTGTTATTGTGGCCTTCATCGACCTTTGGTCAATTAAGAATTGATCAATTGTTAATTGTCGAATTGTGGTCTTCATTGACCTCTGGCCAATTGGTGATTGATCAAAGGTAATTAATATTGAACTGACAATTATTATTGAATAGAATTGAGATAATCGAACTGAACTGAATTATTAATCGAATTGTGCCATAGTGGTGGATAGATAATTGATTTCGCCTTAGCGGTTGACTGATAATTGAATTACTCCATAATGAATGATGGATAATTGAATCGACAAATTGTTCATAGAATTAATAATTGATGATTATTGATTGTGATCTTAGCTGACTTATGACCAATTGGTAATTGATTTAAAATATTTGAATCGAATGGAATAGATATTGGTCATCAATAATTGATGATATGGATAATTACTATGATTGATCGAATTGCTTATAATTTATTGATTATTGTTAAATGTTATCTATTCTGACAAATTATGTATTGTTGTTTATTGATAGTATTGATATTGATTATGGTTCATATAGATATTATTATGGGTGATCTTACGTACTGAGTTATCTCATTGAGCTTTGCCCCTGTATTTGAATCCATATAGGTGATGATGATGACGATGGTAAGATGGTTAGCGGATCCTCTGATGGGTGACATGTACATGGATGTAGGGTTCATTATTGTATAGATGTAGGGTCCATGAACCTACATGTTATTGGATATTGTATAAATAGCTTCCGCATGTTGTAAAGTTTATTGCAAATGAGTCTTCCGCTTATGTAAGCTAATGTGTTGACTGATCATAGTTAAGTAATAGAATTGAATGACATCATCGAGATAATCTTCTGAGCAAGCAAAAGAAAAAAAATTTCGAGACATTACAAATGTATCAGAGCCTAACGAGAGACTTTTTAGCTGGCTCTAACAGAATAGAGTCCATGTGCATACGTAATGAGCTACCACCGTGCCATCAAGAAAGGGTCAAGTAAGTTTTCTAAACCATGATTAATATAGCTTTTAAATGCATTATGAAATATGGAGTCTTTCGAGGCTATGAATAGGGTGAGAGATGACATAGATCCTTAGACGATGGAAATAGAATTGCTTCATTAAAAATATAAGACAACGTCTAAGGAGGTTATTCCGAAAGGAATAACCAAAATTCTAAAGAGGTTATTCAAATGTAGAATAATCGAAGCATCAAGGAGGTTATTCCCATATAGTATGGTGATAGAATAAGTTATGGATAGAACACACATGATGATTTATGTTTTATGGATGCAGATGCAATCAAGGATGAGCTTTTCGCACAACATCCCACGAGCTCCCCGAAGCGGATCTCAGCGGGCCAATCAGTGGGCCCAAGGTTCTCAGATCAATGAGCAACAAACTCTGAGCCCGAGATCGAATAGACATAATGTACAAGGCCCTCTCATGAATGGGGTACATGCTAACAAGTAGGAGGAGCAACGGAGACAGAGATCACCACCTCATGAATCTCACTCAGCCCACACTTAGTACTCCCAACCTAGGAACTTCAACCTATCATCTCATCATGATCGAAGGGATAAAATAGAAAGATTCCTTAAGTTACATCCCCCTCAATTCGATGGGAAGGGAGATTTTGAAGATGCCGAGAGGTGGATCGAGGAGGTCGAGCAAATTTTTCTAAAGATGGATTGCGGTGAGGACCGCAAGATGATTTATGCAACAAGAAAATTAATTGCTGAAGCAAGAGATTGATGGGAAGTTACCAAGGTTACCACATTCTCTGGACATGACCTGATTTCTTAGAGAGAAGTCAAGAAAGTTTTTGAAAATCAGGATATACCAACCTATGAGAGAGGCAGAAAGCAGAAGGAGTATACTCCAACAGGGCTCGATGACCATCGAGCAATATTTGACAAAATTCTTGAATCTGGAGAAGTACTCAACATTGCAACAATCAGAATTGTGAAACGCTGGGTGGATGACCTTAAGCCTAGTCTTCGAAAAAGAGTGAAAGGAGGGAACTGTCAGACCATCCATTTTGCTAATGAGTTCACCGCCTATCTGAAGGATGACAATAAAGCAAATGACAAGCAACAGAACCAAACATCTGCTGACCAACATAAAAATCGACAAGGAAAGAGATATAGATCTCTTGAAAAGAAAGACCAACATAACGATCGTCAGGAATATGATCAAGGCAAAAGAGGGAATGATTTGGAGTCCAATGGACAGAAAAAGGAAAGGCTACCTTGTTTCTATTGTCAAAGGTATCGTGTGGGAGAATGTTATCGTAAAATAGGAGCATGCCTCAATTGCGGAAAGCAATGGCATTTCACCCATAATTGTTTGGAACTGAAAAGGAATGAACAAGATCAAGGAAGGAACGAAGGATCGGGTACACTGCTACCAAAACATGCGCACAATATAGAAATGGATATTGAGCAACACGTAGATGAGGAAGAATAAGGCACCATTATATAATGAATGATAGACATCTGGAATAGAGAATAAAATAATAATAGAATAATTAGTTTCTTTTATTTGGATAAATTAGTTTAAAAAAATGCAAGAACATTGATAGCAAACGTGGATGTTCTTATAATAAGCTTATTGATTGGATATTAGATTGGTCAAATTATTTTTCGCAACATTTGAGGATGAATTATTTTTAAGAAGGTTATTATGTAACATCCCAATATTTTAATAGGGGCAATAAAGTAATTTGGCCTAAGTTCAATTGTTAGATTAAGTCCTACTTGAAGTAGGAATCATAATTAGAGTGAGATTAGGAATTTCAATTTGATTTGTGATTCAAAAGAATATTTAATGAATATTGGACTCCCTAATAGATAGGATTGAGAGTTTTATGGTTTAAAAATATTTTAGCCATTAAAATAATATTTATTATTATTTTAATTTGAAAATTAAGTGATAAAATATTGTGGAATTATATAATTCCAAAAGTTAGATGATAAAATCTTATCATATTAATTAATTTCTAAAATTATATAGATGAAGAAAATAAAAAGGAAAAAAATAAAGGAAAATTGGATAGGAGTTTGATTAGTGATGGGATTATTTAATTAATTTTAGAATTTATTTTATTCAATTATTAGAATAAATATGAATTAATTAAAAATATTAAATAGATGATTTAAATATGAGTGAGATTAGATATATAGTTAAATTATAATTAATAATTTTAAAACATTATAAATAAAGATGTTAAGGCTGGTTATCGGGAGTTATTTATCTTTTTTTTGCAATGACGAGCGTGACGTTTCAGTGACAATAAGAAAGAGAGGCATATATGTTGATGAAAAGAAGGCGTGATTGACGTGGAATGGCCGGGCGTGACAAGGCATTTGCTATTGTGACAAGGTAGTTGCTATTGTGACGTGCAATCTAGTTTGAAATTTTTATTACAATCGTAAATCTGCATCGAAAGAAAAAAGAGGTGTTTCACGGCCTTAAGGGATACAGAGAAGAAAGAAAGGAAGTCTTACCGCAGCAAGAGAGAAGGGAAAGAAAAGTAAAAGAAGAAGAAGTTTTACTACCGTAAGAGAAAGCAAGAAGATGAAGAGAGAATATAGAGAGAGGAAGGAGAGAATAGTAAAGAAAAAAAAAAAGGATGGCTCACGATCGCCAAAAAGCAGAGAGAATATGGAAAAAAGTCACGTGTGAGAAAGAATGCACATGTGAAAATAATAATAATATTTTTTATTTGTTTATGATTTTTTTGATAAGAAAATTTATCTATGGAATTTCTTGGTTAGGAAAAAAAAGAATATATAGAGAAAAAAGATTGGGAGTAATTGCTGGTCAAAATTCAGTGTTCGTACAACTAACAGCGACTGGAATCAAAGTTAATTTTTTAACCAAGTTGAGGTATGTAGGGGATCCCCATGTCGTCGGTTTTCCAAGACTCTTCTTCATTATACAGAGATTATATATTATTTGCATCGATTGAATATCGAATGATATAGATAGAATTATCGACAATTATGTCAAAAATATAATTCTTGACGGTGATAGAATCCGACTCGAAATCTATCTGACACGTTGTGGGTTCCATTTAACACGGCACGAGTAATGATCGATGCAAATCAAGTTATGAAACAGAAAACCTATTTTTATGAATTGATTTATAGTTTATTGGATAGTTAAGATTGTTAGTCATTGCCGATCATTTGATTAATATCCTGATTTTAGTATGATCATACCTAATCAGATCGTCATCACATTGATTATTATTGTCATTACACCAAATCATGATATTGATTATGGTATTGATTCATTGACCTTATTATTGATTGATCCTGATCAAATTGTTATCGTATCCGATTGATCGTCACCATATCTGATCATACCATTGATTAATATATTGATATAGCGATTTTCTGATTGAATTATGTTTAACCTAAGATAATTGTTAAAGATAGACATCTTAAGTAATTGAGATAAAAATTAAAAATTTATTGGGCCCATGCCTACTGATTGCCACTGGGATTTATAGGGCATTCAAGTTAATATTGCGTTCGTTCTAATTGCACCTTCGGGTTGATTGGACCTTCGGAGTAATATTGGACCTTCGGGTGGAGTGGACTTTCGGACTGATTGGGTCTTCGGACTAATTGCGCCTTTAGGTTGATAGGACCTTTGGGCTAATTGTGCATTCGGGCTGATGGATAATTGAATTGAATTAGGTAGATAGCGTAAAAATTGTGGCTGTCCTGGGTGTGATCCTTCGTCCTTTATCATACCCGAACTTATTAATTGACATGAAGTGACATGGTGTCCCATAATAATAGAGAACTCTCATATTACGTCCGAAAGGGGTGATTGTAACTCTCAATATTGAATTAATAATTGAATTGAATCGAATTGAATTGATAATTAAATTATTAATTGAAATTGCACCCTAGTAGTAGCTGATGGACAATTGAGTGATTGATAGACTATTGATTTCGTCTTTGTGGCCGATGAATAATCGAATTTGTGCCTTTATGGCTAATGGATAATTGAATTGCGCTTTTAAGGCTGATGAATAATAAATTGTGACCTTTGTGCCTAACAGATGAATTGATAAATTATTAATAGAATTAAATTAATAATTATTATTTTAGTTTTTATCGACCAAATTGTGAATTGTGGTCTTCATCTGCCTCTATTTGTGATTGATGGAAAAAGAAAATTGAGTTAGTCTCGGCGATTCCGGAACTGTTTATATTTAACGTATAAATAAAATCGAGATCTAACTCTAAAATTATAAATCTCTACAGATAAATCTGTTTTCTTAAAAGATGGACGATTATGTCTTCTCATTAATTATAAATACAAAAGATTAGAAAAACTAAAAAATTAAGAAAAAGAAGTGTGGGGAACTCCCTGTCTTGTAGTCTGCTCAAAATT
The DNA here is from genome assembly GCA_030549335.1 of Pontederia crassipes. Lineage (NCBI taxonomy): Eukaryota > Viridiplantae > Streptophyta > Magnoliopsida > Commelinales > Pontederiaceae > Pontederia > Pontederia crassipes. The sequence goes on from CM060197.1 coordinate 33,009,362, forward strand.
GCTCGCCAATTCCTCCTTCCGAGCAGGTCCTGGCCACTCGGCCACCCGGCCATTCCTGCCGTTCTACTCAGTGCTTTGGGATCATGAATTGTTATTTTTAAGCTTCTGTGTTTTTATATATATAAATATATAGTTATATTATGGTATAATTATTATTTTTACCGTGCAATTTCATAGGTTTTAAATAGTTAGATTTACATCATTTTGATTTGACGATATAAAATATAAATAATTTGAATCATTTGATATATATATATATATATATTGGTTAATTGTAATGCAATTTCATAGTTTTAAATCAACAAATTAATATTATTTTTATCAATAATGTCTTGAATCTGAACCTATTTGTAATTCTTTTGTGATCTCTCTATGTAGTCGAGCGTTTCATCAGATTTCTCCTACGAAAATCTCTATAACAAAGAGACTCACCACTTTCCGAGGACGTAATCCGATTTAGGGTGAATCTCGTAAATCTTTATGTTCTTCTGTGTCTGTACGATCTCTCTCCATCTTTTCATAACCGTTAAGATTCAAAATACAAGTAATTTATATCATTAATATAAAATAGTTATATTTCGATGGAATTATGATTTGTATTTGCACCTGCAATTTCATAACTCCCAATCATCAGATTAATATGACAGTCTAAATACAAGTAATCTGACATTTGATTAAAATAATGTCAATCTTGTTCAAAATTGTGAATATGTACGGTATAATTACAAATTATAATTTGCCATATATATATATATATATATATATATATATATATATATATATGTGTATATATATGACTCATGGTAGTCCATGAATAATAATTGCCATGAGAAGTGAGGAGATAAGACAGAGTTTCTTTCGTTGACGACCGGTCGCATTAGCAAGCGGACACGACACACCTCAAAGACTTGACTTCACTAGTCCACCGGTCTATTATTGGATTAACGATTGGGACATGTTTTGATTTTTTTTTTTTTTGCCTGAACCAATTATCGTTTTATATCCATTTAGGATGTTGTTTCAGTGACCCATCGAGGGAGATAAATTAATATAAAAAAATTAATGTACAAATTATCGTGCAAATACAAATTAATTAGGAATCAGAAAATACTAATGTAATATAAGTAAAAAATAAATATAAATTAATTTTATTTTAATTATGCTCTTAATCTACATTTCGTTCCTGGATCACGATGCTATTAAATTCTTCCTTTAAATTTGGAAGAAAACATTACTAATGTTGCATCTTAAAAGTACTTAAATAAGAATATGTCATTAATTTTTCTATTTATTAATGATCTTTTATTCAATTTTATTATGTCACATAGAATTAACCAAAAGGGTATTTGATATGTATTATATCTTCTTTCAAAGAGGAAATAAGAAGTATAATATAAAATGTGCAAGTTTTTTTGTCGACATTGATTTTGATATTAAAAAATAAGAGTAACCGGCCCGAAAAATAATCGTTCATGCAATCAACCAAAATTTATAACTAACTTCGCTGAAATTAATATATAGTAAATTTATTTTTTTGAAATGGGCATATATACCGGCCTTCTTTTTTAATGGAACTGTTTTGGTAATATTAACTTCTTTTTAAATTAATATATCTAGTAAAAAAATTTATTTTATAAAATTTAATTACTCTTTTGGTAACTGTTAAATGCAACTCAAACTTAGGTAACTGCCTCGAGCAGCAAATGCAACCATATCTATTCCATTTTGACTATAAATGCACCATGAAATATCTACATGCATGTGTATAATTTCTCTTCTTCTTCCCTACCAATACTTCCCAACAAAGAATCAAGTCTCACTGTTTGGTTACTGCATTCATGTCTCACAATGTGTTCTTCTCCATCATTCCATTGGATCTAAGAAGCCAGAGAATATGAGACATGAATGTAGTATCAAATATGGATGTGGATCGATTCTGTTTGCATGGTTCCGTGGAGATCCGTTTAAGGCTTGGAATTATCATATTTATTTGGTCACCACATCCTTGTTTCATGCTATAATCCTTCACTTTTTTTATTACTGGAAACAAAAATGAAGGGCCAAATATATATGATGGATTTGATTCACCAAACGCAGTGCACTATTTCTTAATTTCTATTTTTGCTCATGTTTGATTGAATAATAAATCTTTTGGCTTAATTATCAACCATTTTGCAAAAAGATGGGAATGAAGGCCATCGATCTCAACGTTTCTTTATCGCATTATTTATGGATTAATTTTTTAGTTCAGAAGAAAAAGTTTAATATAATATTATAATGATTTATTCTTTTACATTTAATCAAATTACTATTTGATGTAGATCGTTTTTACATTTTATTTTTTAAGTTATTAAATAATTTACTTTAAATTCCTTTTTCCTTCTATCATTATTAATCATAGAAATATTATATACTTGGTAATATAAAAATAATTTTTATAAAATAATAAGTTATTTTTAGTTATTACTGTCTAATAGTTTTTAATTTTTTATCATTATATTTTTCATCCAATTATCAATTTCAATAAAAATTCAACTTTGTTACATCCAAACACAATCTATATGTTTTCTCGTCGATTTCAATATTGGAAGTTGTTGTTCATTAAGACTGCTTAAAGTTAAAACTGAAAGGGCTCATTATGGTCATGAGAATGTTCAATTTTGGGTTTCAAATTATTAGTTAGAGAGTTTACGTTGACTCATTTAACATTTCGTAAACTCGAACATAAACTCGTAAAGTTTATATACATGATTTTATGTATATATTTAACATTATATATTATAAAATATTTGTGAAAAATAATTTATATATGTTTGTTTCAAATGTAATGAGTTCATTGGTCACTCATATTGAATTGCATAACCATTCATTATTTTTAATAATTCATTACACTCTACAAGTACAATATGTAACTCGATGCAACACATTGAAACGTAAAGAGTTCAAAGTTGTAAATCAAATTATTAAAGTAGTCCACAAGTCATACAAATTAAAACATACAATATTCTTTATTATTAAATTATGAATGTCTAATGCTATTTTCATTTCAATTTTGACCTCAAATCTTGGTTAAATGCATAACTTTTGCATTTGACAATTCTACATGTAGATTCTATCAAGTTTACCCGAGTCTACGCGAGTCCACCAGAGTCTACCCGAGTTTATTATCAAGTCCGATTCCACTCCGAGTTGACTTGATTTCATAGCTAAATTCGTGAACTCATAAGGATTTAAGACTCAAACTCGAGAGTTTGTGAACCATGGTCATAACTGCACATGAAGTTCTATTGATCATTTGAACACTTTTTTCTATCATAAATTATCCTATATACTCATCATATACTAAGCTTATGTATACCATCATATATACCAACATATTATGAACATATGTTAAAACATCCTAAAAAAACCATCTACCAATTTATGCTTATATTGTAACATTCCGAATTTCACCCCTAAATTGTCAAGGAAAATTAGGTCATTCGGTTGTGTTAGCACATTCACCATCATATAATCATAAAATAATATGATTTTTAGTTGAATAAGCGGAAGCATACAATCATTAAAAATATAAAAAAATCCTTCGATAAAATGCGAAAAACTTCATGAAACATCAAAAGTATGATTATAGAATTGAAAACATCTCTAAACACCATCATTAATAGCAACTTAAAACATCTAAAAAACCATAGTCGGACATCTCTTTGAAAACATAATCAGAAGATTCTAAAATATAAAGACTCTAAGACTCCTAAATCAGTCTGCAAGCTTTATTGTCATGAATTGAGCCGCCATTCATCCAATCATAGTGCACATGCATGGATCTAAGATGCAGTGGTTTATCTGATTAGAGTATGTAAAGGTCATGCAATGCAATGTCATCATCCTAAACAGAATACTACATGATATGCATCATCATCTTTATATAAAAGAAATAAATAATATGCATGTCATATTCATAATATAAGGTCTACATGTCATTCATCAGCATCAATCTATCAATATCATGCATTATAACAATAGCATGACAGACATGTTATCATATTATCATACATAAAGTATGGTCATTCATATCAATCATTCATTCAATGCATAGGCATATAAGTGAAGTTCACTTACCGTAACTGTTGCCACTATAACTTTTATCGGGGTTGTTTTATAACCCTTTTGACTTTCACTTATGTAGGACATCGTTCCATTCGATCGATCATGGACCCTTTCATTATGGTTATATTTTTCGATAGTTGGGATTTATGTCGTTGCCCTCTCAATAGACTAGATAACCCATGAAGACAATACTCCCCTCTCACCCGAAGATGATATCAGAATGCATACAACATTGTCGATATATGTAACGATCAGTCTAGATTCTCATCTGAGGGTGACATCGGAATGCACACACAGTTGTCGATATGTGTAATGATCATTCCGAATAAATATCCGATAAAGGGACATAGAAGATCGACATGTAACATCATCCACAACTCAGTTCATTATGCTTAAAAAATAACAATCATTAACATCGCTCAATCTTCATGTTTTAACTTAGTTACATGGGAAATATGCATATACATGTATCTAGGTTCATATACAATCATCAAGCATCAATATATAGTATAAATACTTTGAAAATAAGTTTAAATATATCATATGTATACTCAATCTGCGAGACAATATGATCAGGTTGTAATTTTGCCTTCCAGCCCGTATTAAGGTTCTTCAAGTCCTATTTGGCTTGCACTAAAAAATACGATCAATCTGTATTTTTGCCCTTCAGATCGTATTAACTCCCTACAGGCCGTATTAGGCTCGCACCAATAAATTTAAATATATTAAAGAGCACTTACCAAATAATGTTGGAAATTTTTCTTTCATTTCTTCTTCTAGTTTACATGTTGCTTCAGTTCTATTGTGGTACTTCCATACAATCTTTACTATTTTCACCACTTTGCTTCTCAGATGACGCTCTTCATATTTTAGTATCTCTGTAGGATACCCTTCATAGGTGAGATATTCTTTGATGGTTGGATCTTCAATCACCACCACATGGGAGCTGTCATATGGTTGGCTCTTCAAATCACGTTTATCATATGATAAGACTCTCATCGTGCCCTTGCCAATGCAACTCTTTCTCTGAGCTACTAATGAAGTCATTCAAGAGCTATTGTTCCCAAGAAGTCAACTCAATCAAGTTGACATTATGCAAGTTTAGAGGAGTTGAAGCCAATAGAAACTTGATGAATGAAAAGTTGTTTGATGAAGTTAGACCACTCACACTATAGACTCCGATGGCGTTGCACAATTGATGATCCCGGATTGGATGAAGGATCACTAAGTGAAGCAAGGCTGAGGAAGGAAACCTCAGCGAGTCAAAAAATGACGCGAATATTCCTGGTGTTCCGTGATGCTGATGAAGTAAAAGTCAAGATGAAGAAGATGGATTCCAACTAGATAAGCATAGTCAAGACTAAAGACGAAGTCCCTGAAGAGGCTTGAACAATAGCGTTGGAGGCATCACCGACTTTGGTGGAGAAGAATGTCATGAGGCACATTTTGGTGACACAACACGTGAAGCCTCGTGATGCCAACACCACTCAACTTAACCTTGCGATCGCTCAATGCTGTCGCAAAGAACACGTGCAGTTGCCCTGCCTTGCGGAGTACCAAGTTATTTGCACTTGTAACATTATCTTGTAAGGTCATCCTTATGAGTGATCAAGTTACCCGTATTGGCCTTTTATATTTCCACTTTTGTATTGATTCCTTTACCTATGATACATTAGGGAGGAGTTCACTAGTACCTTCCTAAACCCATATGTATTTTGTATCCCTACATAGTGCAAGCAAGCTTTCCTAATCCTAGTGTCCATGTCTTGAGCATGGTGTGACAACCTACATCGTTGTATCTTCTCGATGTCCTGTGATTATCCGGATAATCCTTTGGATGTTAAGCACATGCATTGGTGCCTCAATGCATTAGTGTCACGATCCCACGATGATTCGTTGACACTTTCTTCATTGTCGTGATTGAAAGTCTATAAGAGCTACTCCGACAAATTGTCTCAACCACAATACTTTCACTGCTTACTCAGAACATACTTGGCTAGGTGTCACTTCTTCTAATCGTCGCACGAGGTTTTGTGATCGAGAATGGCCCCATGACACACACGGGTGATCATGTGACGCATGATGCGTGTGTGATCATGCAAGATCGCGTGCATCCATGCGTGATGGGCGCTCGTGAGTATTTCGCTTGCCCCTCGCCCAAGTCTCCTTCGACTTGTCCTTTTCCTATAAAAGGGGATCAACACTGAGGGCCTCTTTTTGTGTTGGTTCATCTATGGTTTTTGTGTAGTGGTAATGTATTCTCTCGATGTACAAGTGCGTTCGTTTGAAAGTCACAACGATCTTCTTCCACAACAAAACATGATCCACAACCTTAGATTTATGTGTTATAAATCCAATAGCAATTTTGTTAACAAATATGAAACTAGAAACACACAAATTTTATAGTGGTTCAGTCAACTAGACCTACTCCAAGGAATGCTTATCAGCTAAACACACAATTTATGTGCCCCACAGCAAGTTTCTCGTGAGCTTGTGTCAGGCCAATGAATGCTTATCATGCACTATCATGACGGTTTGTTTTCCCGGCCTAACCGGGACAGTCATGCGTCGTTCACTCGAGTGAATCACCACTCTACATCTATAGTAGAGAATCATAAAGTGACGCGCTGCCTCAAGAAGAGTGTCCTCATGCCTAGTCATACAGTGAGGTCGCACTACACGCCCAAATGCATAACTCAAAGTATTTGTGTCATATTCAGGGACTATTATCATGCCCAGTCATGATAATCTAACGCTGCTCAACATTTCCTGACATCGCATTAAAGAGCACAACTGCTCTACGATAGAACTTGGCTCAATGTCAAGCACCACGGTTCAACCCCCCTTTTGGCTACAAAATTGCGAGTATCTTGCCTTGCCGCCAACCTAGTTTGTCGCCGAAGATGACTTTTGCAAATGGGACAAAGCATCGATGTCTTGTAAACAATCTTGGATGAGTCGTTAGCCTAGCTCGCCTTGTCAAGTGTCTTCTCACAATCGACATAATATCACCTGTATAGAACTAGAACGAGCCTACTACATGCCAATACAAACTGACACCTCAGCTCTAATGACCAATTTTGCTAATGGTTTGAGTGTAGGGCATTTGGCAAACCCTTCATATATGGTTGCCAAGTGTTTTGCCGCCAAGCGAAGGAAGACATGCCTTTCCTTTTGGCGAACGCCTCGAGCAATTGAAGAGGGCCAAGCAGCCTCCAAACATCGAAGTCCAAAGCTCGAAAGGCAAGTACTTGACGTTGCCTTTTTTGAATGGAGATGGAAGTTAAGCTGAAAACTCCTACCATGAGTCGCCCCAACATCAAACCGCTTGTCATCAAGCAGAGTGTCTTCATGAGCATCTACATATCAGTGAAAACCTAGAATGGCTACTTTTCTACAAGAGTCAGTCACCTAATGGACTAGTGTCAAAGGTGCAACATCTTTGTTAATGAACACACTGACATCAGCCATCCATACCCAAAGGTGTCGCGGAGCTTCAAAATAGGTGTCAGAATCGAAAGAAGGCATATCCTAAGAAATCCTACAATGGTCAGGTTTGTCACAGGAGGATTGAGTCGAGTCTACAATAAATGTGGGAAGACTCTCGTCGCTCTCAAAAGTTACTCGAAGTAGACAAGTCACAAAGTGCCAAATCGAAGAACTATGTCTGCCTCAAACCATTGAAATCCCAAGTGACCATCAAGAGTGAGGTGGTCTTATGCCTTGCTTTCGATGAATGGATGACCCCATGTCACAACACTCTGCAACATGGAGACATCAAATCATGTATGTCAAATGATAAGACTCTTATTGTGCCCTTGCTAAAGAAACTTTTTCTCCGAGCTACTAATGAAGTCACTCAAGAGCTATTCATCCCCAATAAGCTCAACTCAATCAAGTTGATATTGTGCAAGTTTAGAGAAGCTGAAGCCAATAGAAACTTGATGAATGAGTAATTATTTGATGAAGACAGACAGCTCACATTACGGACTCTACTGACGTTGCACAAGTGGTGACCCCGGATTGGATGAAGGATCAATAAGTAAAGCAAGCATGAGGAAGGAATCCAGTCCTAAAATGGCGTGAACATTTTTGGTGTTGCGTGATGCTGATGAAGTAGAAGTCCAGATGAAGAAGGTGGATTTTAAATAAATAAGCGAAGTCAAGACTAAATACAAAGGCCCTAAAGAGGCTCAGACAACGACGTTAGGGGCATCACCGACTTTGGTGGAGAAGAATGTCATAGGGCGCTTTCCAGTAACACAACACGCAAAGCCTCGTGGCACTAACACCACTCAACTTAAGCTTGCGATCGCTCAATGTTGTTGCAAAGAACACATACAGTCACCTTGCCTTGCATAATCTTGCGGAGTACCAAGTTATCCGCTATTATGGCATTATTTTATAAGGCTATCCTTATGAATGATCAAGCCATAGAATATTGGTCTTTTTCATTTCCACTTTTATATTGAGATTCCTTTACCTATAATACATTAGGGAGGAGTTCCCTAGTACCTTCCTAAACTCATATGTATTTTTTATTCCAACATAGTGCAAGCAAGCTTTCCTAGTTCTAGTCTCTATGTTTTGAGCATGGGGTGACAACTCACATCGTTGTCCCTTCTCGGTGCCCCTTGATTATTCGGATAATCCTTCGAATGTCAAGCACTCAAGCCATGCATTGGTGCCTTAACGTGCTAATGTCAATGGTGCCCCATGATGACTCGTTGAACACTTTCTTCATGCCGTGATTGAAATCCTATAAGAGCAACTTTGACAAATTGTCTCGACCACAATATTTTCATTGCTTACTCAGAATAGACTTGGCTAGGTGCCCTTTCTTCTAATCGTCGGACGAGGTTTTGTGATCGAGAATAACCCCGTGACACACACGGGTGATCGCGTGATGCGTGGGTGATCATGCACGATCTCGCGCATCCGCGCGCGATGGTCCCTCGTGATGTATTCCATCTGCCTCCTCGCCCAAGTTTCCTTCGACTTGTCCCTTCCCTATAAAAGGGGATCCACACCGAGGGTCCAAGGCATGCCTTTTTGTGTTGGTTCATCCAGGGTATTTGTGCCGTGGTAATGAATTCTCCCGACGTATAAATACATTTGTCAAAGTGTTCGTATGAAAGTCACAACGATCTTCTTCCACAACAAAAGGTATTCCGCAACCTTAGATTTATGTGTTATAAATCCAACAACAATCTTAACAAATATGAAACTAGAAACACACAATTTTTATAGTGGTTCAGTCAGCCAGACCTACTCCACTCTTCCAACTGTTCCTCTACCTAAGAGGATATCTCAACATTGAGATGTCAGTCAGGAATTCACTAATAATAAAAGAGTATATTACACACTGACAGTCATATTTTTACATACTGAACAATGAAATAAATATACTGAACAATGAAATAAATATAAAATTCTTTGCTATCTTTTAGCTTTTTTATTTTCCCATTTTTTATTTTTATTTTTTCCCATTTTTTTTATTTTAAATTTTCTTATAATCCCAAAAGGCTTTATTTGTAGTGGAACTCTTTCTCACGCAAGCGTTGATGTGGATGCAGCCATTGAGTAACTGCGTGCGCAGAGCCCTTAGCACCATTCACTCTCAGATGTGCGGAGAGGAGGAGGTGGAAAGGATAAGTATCCACCGAAAAGAATCGCAGAATCGAGTCCCTTAAGGAAATATGTGTCGCCAACCTCCACAGATGACCCAACCCCTTCTTCTCCATCTTCTCCCGGTGTTCGAAGTACCCAACGTAAGCCGAGCAGATATCATCACACCTGAATCGCAGAATCGAGTCCCTTAAGGATAAGATGTGCGCGACTTGTTGACGGGCTTCTTCGAAAGTTGAGAATCCTGGGTGATGATTGCATTTATTTCGTCATGTAAATTGAATAACAACTCCGTAGTTGCCTTGTCCTTTATCCTTCCGATCGGTGCGGTGATGAACGGCGGGTTGAACAGGAAGGTCGTCACGTTGCTGCCTCCATCGGCCAAATTTTTCCCTACGTATGATGCGATTGCTGCCCCAAGCGAATGCCCGACCATCCAAACATTCTCCTGCCCAGCGCGTGCCACGAGCTCTCGTGCGTAGTTCAGGGCATCTTGGCACCGAGACTTGTGGTGAAGGCAATTTCCAGAAGCATAAATACTCAATTCGACATCTCGCCTCCAAGATTTCTTCTTCATGAGCACGCCACGAAAGGCGATAACAGATTTTGGGGCGTCTTCTTTAGTAGGAGGTTCTATTTCGTAGATGACACCAAATATGGAGTCATCAGCCCTGTCGACGAGCTCACTCTTGAACTTGAAATGGAAGCTCCTGCACCACATATGCGCGAGAGCTTCGTTCCCATGACGTTGGGCTTGTCGATCGCGCTCGCGAACGTAGACGCCGTTGACCAAAGAAGCTGCCACTATTCTCTGGTGATCCGGGTTGCTCCTGATCAAGTAACATTAACATATTATTATTATTATTCTTATTATTATTATTATTTCTTAGTTACATAAAAACGTACTGATTAATGTCCTTGGGATAAGCTGCATGGAAGGGTCTGCCTGCTAGTGGATTAACTCCATACAAAATTATTACTTAAGCTCATTGTACTATTTCGTGCTCGTCGACTAATATAAGTTGAACCACTAAGTTGAACCACTAAGCTCATTGTACATAAAATTATTCACTTTTGCATTTAGCATTAAGTTGAACCACTAAGCATTAGACACGAACTTGTAACTGTAATTTATTGTGTGAAATTACATGTGGTAAACAATTTTTTTAAGAGCTTAATATCTTCAGTGTCATTGATTTTATAATCTTAACATATTGATTACTTTTTGGGAAAACCGGTCCAATTCCAAATAATGAAGAAAGAGGAAAAAAAAAAGGGAAGAGAGAGAGAGAACTTAAAAAGGAAGTAAAGAGGGGAAAGAGAAAAATAATAATTGTAGTAATAGTATATCATGAAAGAATCAACAGAAAATAATAAGTAATAATTAGAAATAGAAAGAAGAGGAAAAAAAAAGCATATCCTTTATAATAAATGAGATGAAGTTTTAGGAACGTAATAAGAAAGGAAGAAGAATTATAAAGGCAAATTGGTAGGGGGAAGACTGAAATAGTAAGATGGAACAAGTAGATAATAAGAAATAATCAATAAAGGAGAGGAGAACATTATATAAGAATGAAAGATATATTGAAAAAATAACTGGTGAGAGGGGAAATGAGGAAAGAAAGAAAATTAAGAAAATATTATTTTTGAAAATATTGAAGACTTACTTTAGGAAAAAACAATACTTTGGTAGCTGTTTTTAATAAATCATAATAATCACTTATATGGTTTAATTTTATAGCATTGATTATATTATGTTTTTAAAATTCATAAATAATGTTATTTAATAAAAAATTAACTAAACTCCGATCAAACACAATGTAGCCGATCCAATAGTAATCAAATTAGTATATCCATATGTTTTTCATCCATTTATAATAACATTGAAAAATAGAAAAAATATTAAGCTACGAGTCAAAGTGACCATCCAAAAAATTTTGTGGTCATTTCTTAAGATTTAAAAATCATCACACAAAATATTTAGAGAAATAACACCTTTTAACGTGTGGATATTTTCGGAGTTAGCATAATTATAATTTGATGAATAGATAAAAATTAAATTAATATAAATATATTTAATTTTATAACTTAAAGTAAATACAGCACCAGAATTTAAATAAGACTTCCAAAATGTCATAGGAGTTAATTACAAGAATATATGATATCAATAAATAAGAAAAATAATGAATTATGAACTGATAATATAAAAAAAGGGTAATCCGTGTGTTCATAGAGTTCTTTTTTTAGTGAGGTCGTAAGTTGAGTAGATGAATTTTATGTATTAAACATAATTTTTTAGTGAGGTCATAACTTTATATATATATATTTAGTTTGATTTTCTTAAATATGATAGAATGGGATTTTCTTCGTTAAAAAAAATACATATAAATTTTATTAGTGAAATTCAAATTAGTAACCTAGGATCTAAAATTTTTTAAATCCAAACATGATATAAATCTAAGCAACTTAGTCTTACCAATCTATATAGGACATATGAGGAGGCCCAGAAACGGTTAATGCCATGTTCTTTAAGCAGTTTTTGGCACCTGTCAACAGAAAAAAAAATCTGTTTATATTCCGGAAATATTTATATTTGACGATAAATAAAGTCGAGATCTAACTATATAAATTATAAATACAAAAAAGATGGACGATTATGCTTTCTCATTATAAATACAAAAAATTGTAAAAAATATTAACAAAGATAAGAAAAAGAACTGTGGAGACTCCCTGTCTTCGAGTCTGCTCAAAACTTGCTCGCCTATTCCTCCCTCCTGCCTCCTGAGCAGGTCCTGGCCTGGCATGTATATATATATTTTTATTCATGAGTCTTGGAATTTATTATCGTCCACGAATAATAATTAGCATGAGAATATTCTTATATATATATATATATATATATATATATTAATATAGGTGTTGAGCGTTTTACATGTGAAACACATGTCAAGCAATTTTACGCATAATTTATTTTATTTTTTCGATATCATTCTTTATTAATAGTTTAGATGATCATTAATGATAATAAAAAATAATTTTATAACGTAAAAAATTATGAAAAATACGTATATCTATTATGAGGACAATAATGTACATAAGTTCGTTAAATTTTGAAAATGATAAATATAATTGTTAACAATAATTCGAATCACGTTTTTATTATCATGATTATTTAAACTATTCATAAAAAAAGATGTCGAAAAAAATAAAATAAATTATGCATAAGATCCCTTGATAACACCTATATATACATTTTTTTAATATATTGACTCATGAGTCTTGGAGTTTATTATCGTCCACGAATGATAATTACCATGGGAATTTTCTTTCGTGGAACTTGGAGAGGAGCGACTGTCTCCGCGGAAAGGTCATACAGCTCATCGAGATAACAACGTGTGGGGGCCATAAAAGACTTGACTTGACTTCACACTGGTCCATTATATTGGTTCAGTATATTAAATGTTTATTATATATATTAAATGTTTTCCCAAAATATATATAATAAATATTAAATGTTTAAGATTATATTGACTTCACACTTGACTTGACTTCACACTTTCCCAAAATATTAAATGTTTATGAGCTATTTGTTGGTTCAGTATATTGGTTTATTATATATATCCATTTAGAATGTTATTCAGGTGACACCTCGAGGGAAACACAAATTAATTCGGAAACATAAAATATTAATGTAATATACGTAGAAAGAAAAATAAAGACAAAGTAATTCAAACTTTGTTGATTTATATTCGATATATAACTCCTTAATCTACATTTTCGCTAATTGAGGCTATCAAATTCTTCGTCATCTAACGTCGAATACATTATATTCTTTCATTGAAAAAATAATGTGACAATCACTCAAACAATTAATTGATTCAAATCATTTTAAGATTGATCTTTTAAGTCATATCCAGGCCGATCAATTATGAGTTTGATCTTGAGCCTAGGACGGGGCAGGAGGCATGCTCCCATTTTCTTTTGCCCTAAATTTTAAACTATAATACATGTTTATTAGGTATAAATATAATTATATTATATTATTAAATATTTTATTATATAATAAAATAAAAATAAAAATTTTGTGATACATTGGGTTGGGCTATGTCATGCAGTGTTCAAAGTCTTGTTTAAATATTATTACATTTTACACATGTAAATAGTAATAATAATTTTTTTTCGATCTAAACCGATCGGTGTCCAGGACTATTAGCACATGACTAATCTGGTTCGGAATTGGAGCGATAAAAGATAAATCCTTGGCCAATGCGACGACTTCAAGATTCGAATCCGAAGTTACTAGCATCCGTCGAACCACTTGGGACGCAACCCGCTATCCACTACACCAACCATCGTTGGTTAGTAATAACAATTTTTCAATATTATAAAAATAATAATTTCAATCATCAAAATATTCCTAGTTTAAGTATTAATAACAAGATCCTAAGGTTTATCACATCAAAGTATTAATTGACTTTAGTTGGCTATCAGATAATTAATGCTTATCGGTACAAAACTAATACACGGTTCAATTCCATGCCTGAAGTGACCGTGGTGGTACTTGCCACGACAACAATATCACTATTTAAGAACCTTTGTTTTTTAATTTTTGTAATATTTCCATTTGACTCTATTTTTATATTTTTATAATATATATATACATATGAATTTTCATTTTGAACTTGCTAATTGGTACTAATACTAATTATTAGCAAATAATAAAAAAATATAACAATACATTTATTTGTAGATGTTTTTGTTTTCTGAAAAATAAAAGTACATACATTCTATTGTTCATTTTTATTATGATAAAAGTTATTTACAAAAAAATGTAATTATTATCAATTATATATTTTAATACTTCTATATACCTATTGTTTTATTATATTACTCCGGCTGGATCCGTAGGTGGCAAGGTCCGAATAAAATCATTTTTTAAGAATCTATTAGTTTTTTTTCGGTTTAAATCGATCGGTGTCCAGGGTTATTAACATCTGACTAATTCGATTCGGGACAGGAGCGGTAAAAGATATATCCCTGACCAACGCGACGATTCCAAAATTCGAACCGGGACTATTAGCACTCGTCGAATCACTTGGAACGCAGCTCGCTATCCACTGCCCCAATCGCCATTGGTTTATGTTAACTCTTATATGGTAATTTATCAAAGAATGTCATCCACAATTATAAAATCATTGTTAAAAATATTTATTTTGTAATATTCTGTTGACTCTATTAGAAAAAGATTCGATTCTTCTAGGCCCATTGCAAAGTTTATTATGAGGTCCGTCCTGACCTTTATTTTGTAACATTATGGTGACTCTTTTAATATTTTCTTTAAATCTAGATATTTTTTAGAATTATTTCTAATGAAAAAAGTTAATAGGAATGTTGATCATCGATCCACTGTCAATAATACAAATAAAAATAACATATTTAAATGATGAAATTTAATCATCTGTTATTTGAATTATTAATGAACTAAAACCTTATAAAATTTATAGAAAAAAATATTTAAAATATCCTAAATTAAGGATAAAATAATAGGCGTAACAGCTTAGTTTGTCTCATAAGATTTATAATTTGCACATCGTAAAAAATGAAAATAACGTATGAACTCATAAAATAATACAAAATTAATCATTTATTACAAAAAAAAATTGAGGCAACCGCAAAACCCTCAATATATTTAAATTGGATGTGAATATTTAAATAAATATTTATTAGTGTATTATTATTATGATTTTATGTCTCAATATTTAAATGAATATTTTTGACTCCGTCCTTGTTTTTAGGTCCAATAATTTAGTGTTGCAGTTCCAATTTTGTTCCCAAAATCTAAATTATTTCTCTTTTTTCTTTGGAGTGAGAGGGTGTTTGGATCTAAGAAGATTTTTATAATCTGTTCTTGGCATTTGGAAATAATTACTTCAATGATGAACATAGACAAAATTCATCTTAAAAATTTTGATCATTTAGAGGAACTTTTACATTGATAGTTCATTCGTCATACATCATTTAACAATAAAAAATTTTAACATTTCAGAGAAATCATAATAAATAAAACTCTGGAACAATTATATAACACATCTTCAACTAATATTTTATAAGTCATGAAATGTCTAAAGACTTTATTATGTAATTAGTCTCAATGTTCAACTATAATAATAAAACTTATTTAACCTTAAGCATATACATCATTTATGTCATGAGCTTGAGTCACCATTCTTTATTCTTAATTACCTGCATAAATTAAGGGTGCAAAATTTTTAATTTGGGTATTGATAATTCACCATTCATGTATTAATTTTGATGTGATTATCGCCTTAATAGAGTTATACTTCTTGATATTGCATAATATATGTGAAAAACTTCAAAATCTACATCATTTCTAGAAATGTTTTAGGAATTTTGGAGTTACGATGAAAAGGCAAAAATCACCAAAGAATATGGAAAATACGGTCACGTCGTATATCTTATTCCTCACCTATATTGGGGTTTAACGGGCCATATTGCACTTGCACCAGAAATAAGGGCTGATCATATCAAGGAGCAACAAATCGTATTAATCCCGTCGAGTTTGTATCCATCTCGCACTAGAAAATACAGTTTGTCCGTACTAAAGCCAGCCCGCTCATATCATCGATTTCCAGATCATATCGTACTTAGGAAAAATACGAGCAGACTGTAGCGTCTTGACTACAACCATATTTTCCCTTGTTTGGTTGTATCATGCTGTTCTTTTTCTTATTTCGGACATTACATGTAAAGATTATAAAAGGGGTTTTTGAGCGTCTAAAAAGGGGGGTGAAGACTTTATTTCTTGGGAGATCAAGACAATCGGAACGAATTCATATTTTTCTCTATATTTGTGTAATTTTCTTAGACTTAATCTCATTCTCTTTTAATACAATCATGTGTTTTGATAATAATTTTCTTCTCTTTGCATGGCTAAACTCCATTTTCTATGGCTTGATGAAATATGCTTTTATTGGATTGACTATCTAATTAAATAACTTGAGATCTTATTGATTACGAAAGTATTTTATCAATATTAGTTTAAATGAATGACATAAAATATATTGTTACTTAAAAATAAGGATAATTATTTTACCCATGAATCTTGATTTATAATACAATTAAAATAATTTAAGAACCTTTGTTTTTTTTTTTTGTAATATTTCCATTTGACTCTATTTAGCAAGGACCACAGGGAACTACCCTTCCACTCCACCACCCCCAATCTTAATTGCCCCAGTCCCATCCCTCCCAAATTAATGAGGGTCAAATATATACATTCCATTTTATATTTATTTATCCTATTATAATTATAGTTATAAACCACATAATTAATTATAATATATATATGAATTTTTATTTTGAACTTGCTAATTGGTATAATACTATTTATGAGCAAATAATTAAAAAAAATAACAATACATTTATTTGTAGATGTTTTTGTTTTCTGCAAAGTAAAAGTACATTCTATTGTTCATTTTTATTATGATCAAAGTTATTTATAAAAAAATGTAATTATTATAAATTATATATTTTGGTATATACCTATTATTTTATTTTATTAGTCCGGCTGGATCCGTAGATGGCAAGGACCGAATAAAATCATTATTTAAGAACCTGTTATTTTTTAAAATGTTCTGTTAACTCTTATCTGGTAATTTACGAAATAATCCGATCCACAATTATAAAATCATTGTTTAAAAACATTTATTTTCTAATATTCTGTTGACTCTATTTAGAAAATATTCGATTCTTCCAGGCCCATTACGAAATTTATTATGGGGTCCGTCCATGTGTCCTAATCAGCCCTTGGAAAACCTTTATTTTGTAATATTATGTGGCTCTTCTAATAGTTTCTAGAATTATTTATCTAGAAGTTTATTCTAGAATTATTTCGAAAGGAAAAAAAATCAACATGGACGTTGAACACATCTGTTTCATCAGTTAATGATTTAGATAAATAATATACTTAATTATTTATCCAGATACGGTAATTTTTTCTCTCCAAAGTATAAAATCTAGTGAATTAAATCCTTATAAAATTTATAAAAAAATATTTTAAAAATCCTAAAAAGAGATGTTGCTATTAAGGATACAATAATAGACATAATAGTTAAATAATAAGATGGTCTGTCACTTAAAATTTATAATTTGCACATCGTCAAACATGACAATAATGTCTTAACCCATAAAATAATGAAAAATTAAACATTTATTTCAAAAAAAATTGAGACTACATCAAAACCCTAAATATATTTTAATTTGTATGTGAATATTTTTACAAAATATTAATGTATTTATTATTATGATTCTATGTCTCCATATTTTTGTCCCCTCCTGATTTTAAATTTGACTCCGCCCTTGTTCTTAGGCTAGTGTTGTAGTTCCAATTTTGTTCTCGAAATCTAAATTATTTCTCTATTTTTTTTTTGGAGCGAGACGACGTTTGGATCTAAGAAGATTTTTAAAACTTGTCCTTGGTGTTGAGAAATAACTACTTCATTGATGAGCATAGACGGTATAACGGTTCGAAATTCAACTTAAATTTTTTTTATCATTTCGAAGAACTTTTATGTTATCAGTTTGTTCTTCATACATCATTTAATAGTGAAATTTTTTTAACATTTTAGAAAAAAAAATCATAATACATAAAACTTTCTAACAATAATGTAACATATATTCAGTTAATGTTTATAAGATATCAAATGAAGACTTTATTACATAATTAGTCTTAATGTTCAAGTAGAATCATAAAATTTATTTAACCTTAAGCATATACAACTCTTGTATCATCCTTTATTCTTGATTACCTGCACAAATTTACAATGCAAATTTTTGAGTTAGGATGTGTAAAATCATGTATGTCATGATAACGTATCACATAATATAAAAATACATGTCATGAAATATATCATGATCATTATATGACATAATATCATACTTATCATTCTTGACATAATGTTTATTGAAACATTAATAATTTATCATCTCCTACCAATATCATACGATAAGAGCATACATTTATCATGTTGAACATACCATGACATATAACTGATCAATGGATTTCTCCATCATTGCCATATATATCATAAGAGTTACTTTATAATCGAAGACCACCAATATATATCATTGAAGTCCACCAATGCTCCCTTGTGTTTGCATTCGACGTGTGGCAGTCACGCGGCGAGGAGGCCGCCGTCGGGTTCTTCTCGCGCATGCATGAGTTCGACCTCGACTGGCGCGGGTGGATCTACGCCATCCATTTAGAGCGCCACTCCATCGTGCTCATCGAGTTCATGATCCTAAGGACAGATTACCTACACTGATACAACTCCTGAGATGGCGTAGATCCACCTACGCCGGTGAGCTCGCAGAGACGCGAGGGGGACGGTGCCCCTCTTTGCGAGCTCGTGTCCTGGGGAGCTCGCATAGGGGGGCGTTGGCCCCCGTTTCTTCTTCGCGTGCATGAGAAAGATGCGAGGGGTCTGGCACCCCCCTTTCCCCCTTCATAGGTCGCGAGGGAGAAAGAGTGACATCGACCCCCCTTTTTTTGCTTCGCCAACGGCAAGCCGGCGAAGGGGGACGGGCGTCCCCCGTCGGTGCCGATGGAGAAGGGGGGCTGCCAGCCCCCCTTTTAGTTTTTTTAAAAATTTAAAATTTTAATATTAGTTATTATATATTTATATTATTTTATTATTTTTTAGATGATGTGGATGAAAGAGAAACGACCAATGTAGCAGTCACGTAACTTAGGCAACCAGAAAATTTACTATCATCGATCAAGTGGATGAATAGTGTAATAAAATAAAAGTTAAGGAATGTTGTAGTTACAAATTGAAGTTGGAGAACCCTTTAAATATCGATTTAAAATTGGGGGAGATTCATATAATTTACTCCAAAAAACTTATGAACATGAGTTTCAACACTCTTGGACAGATTCTCATGCATTAGTTCATGTTAAATTTTTGGGCTCCAGATGTTATAATTTATGCAACTCAACTTTTTCCACCTTGTCATCTTATACATAATCATTTTAGAAAATATTCTTTGACAACAATGATCTAGGTTCAAAGAAATATGATGAAAATTGGTTTTTTAATTTAAATAAAGAATAGTAGTTTGCCATATATATATAAATTAAAATTGGGCTACCAAAAAAACAATTTTAAAATATACGTGACACTAGTACTTTAAATTTGAAATAATTTAATGGTATTCTAAAATATTGTTTAAGGTTTGAATTTTAAAATACAATTCGATTTTTTTAAAATAAAATAAAATTTAAATTTCAGTTTGAAAATTAAATTTGGAAAAAGTTCAATTTTAGTCAACAAAACAAAATTGGCCACTTTTCTTATAAACCTACAGAAATTCCAAAATAAATTCAAGTTAGGAAAAAAAATAAATTTGAGAAATTTAGATTCATTGATTTATAAATTATTTACGATAATTTTAAATTTTGATTGGGTAATCCTTTATCTATATACATGAAAAATTGTTGACTTTTAGTGAGCTTGTCAAAGATCTTGAAGAACAAAATATTCTATATAGAATAAATTTTGAACTTCTCATGATAAAAAATATACAAATGGTGTTTTTAAAAATAAATTAACAATGTATATCTTCGAACCCAAAGGATAAATTTTAGAATGATAGTCGAAGAAACCTTACAAGAACAATAAAAAAATATTTTACTTGCAGATTCAGCGATCAAAATGACAAGGTTTCAGAAAATGATAAATGAGCAACCCAGAAAAGTAAAATGACTTATAGAATAAATCAACGTTCAAGATTAATCATTAGGAAAATAAAAAATCTAAGATTAAAGAAAATACTGTGTGTTCAGAAAACAGGTTGCACATATAGAACTGTCAAACAGGTTGGTTCAGAAAACTTCCTGAGATGAAGGATTAAGCAGCCGATAAAAAAGCAATCATTCATCTCTTTATAGGTCTTCCTGAGTGTTCTGGAACTCGGTTTCGATGACCAGTGATGGTTGTTCAAATTCAACAAATCCGTACTGCAAATCTACTTTTTGAGACTGACCACATTTCGGTGCATTCATTGTCTTCTTTAGTGTGCAGTGATTGCATCTAGCAAGATAAATTTAAAAGAAATTCTTCCATGTCCTGCTCAGCAGTGTACTGAATGTTGCCTATGATTTTGGGTACACACGGTATGATTTCCTTGCATCCTTCAAATCCTTTATGACAAATTTGGGACGTCTTTTTCTTGGAACAAGATTTTGTTTTGAACCAAATTTGGTTTTACATTGTCTGTTCGAGATGATATTAACCACTGAAAAGTAGTCATTAATTAAACTCATAGCAGTCCCAGTCTATAACTAAGAAGAGATTGAACTGATCCATAAAACTATGGGGAAATGAATTTCCCAATCCGAAATAAGGATCTTAAGCTCATGGGGACTAATTTCGATTGAGATTATCAAACATGGTGGGAGGATTAGTTACCCTTCTTATAAATTCAAGATAAAGAGATAGAGGATTGAATCCAATCTTGTTATTTAGCCAAAGATTACTTAACCACATCTTTTAGTTCCCTATAGTCTAACAGTTGGGAAGTACCTTCAGACCATAGAAGTCTTCTCCAGATCGTGACCAAGTTGAAGCTTTTTACAACACTTCTTTCAGTTCCCTATGGTTTGATGAACCACATTTGGCTAATTCCGAGGTATCTTTTTGGAGAGAGAAGAACGGCTACTTCGAGGATGAAAGGAGGACACACACATCTGTATTTTTGTTGCACTTTTCTTTACTGTTTTTATGTTGAAACTTTAAATTCTATTTACGTTTTAATGCAAAAACTCTTTTATTAGATGATACCCTGCATCATGTGTGGTTAAATCTCTCTTTCTAAGATTAGATGAAATATATGATTTGATCGTAGGAATTGTTTTTATATGATCATAAATGTTCTTTGTCCTTCGTATATTCGATGAAATGCTTATACTAGACCGACCATTTTGATTAGATAATTTAAGATCTTTTTTTATTTCAAAAGTAATTCACTAGTAGTAATTAAAATGAATGACAGAAATTTATTGCTTTTTAGAAATAAATGCATCAATTCTTTAAAATTATTTAGAAATAAAATAATTCACTAGCTTACCAAGATATGAATTTTGGCACATAAATTATTTAATTTCAAAAGTATGCTGGAATACCAAGATACCATTCCATATAGCAAATTACAAAATTCTGACTTGAAACGAGTGAGAAGAACATATGAGAGAAACATAAGAAAACTATTATTTTTTTTTACGTTTACTTTTATTTTCCTTATTCCAAAAGAAAACTATTGGAACATCATCTGCCGTTCCAATAAAATTTGCATGCATTAATTTCATAGTTCATTCAACGTTAGATATCAGGGTTAGCTACACATTTAGCAAATAATAAAGATTCCTCTGGGAACTAACAAATTCAGTTTTACCTGAATTTAGTCCCTCACCTAAAATTAGGCAAAATAAAACGCACCCATAATCTCGATTCTCGTGACAAATTAGGATTCTATCATGCAAAACAAATAATAAGAAAATATGGTCGATGTTGTTAAGTAATAATAAGAATAACTATTGCAAATTTTAAAATTTATCTGAATTTTACTTTATTTTTTTCTAAATAAATATTTCAGCAACCATTCAGAAGTTCATAATACAAGGTCCCCATAATGAAACAAACATGGGAAATGAATGCAGAGGAACTAAAATTGAGAGGAGATCAAGAAGTAAATAGAAAGGGAAAATCAAATGACAATGCTCGACCACCGGAACGAAGAGGCCTCGGTATTAAGAAGCTGGAACCCATGCATCGGATCGGTCGATCGTTCTCTGGGACCGGTCGAGCGATCATAAGGTTTCATCTATCTATCCATGCATAGATCGGTCGACCGCCGTGGTGGGGCCGGTCGACCGACACCGAACGGTTCGTATGGGTTCTTTGCTTAGACCGATCGATCCTTCTCTGAAATCGGTCGACCGGTCGCTGCGATAAAATAGGACCGCCGAATTTCTCCATTAATTCCGGCGGCCTTCCGACCGTCAATCGACGCCGACATGAATACGAAAAAGATAGAAAATAACTTCAAGATCATATTGAACCTAGCTTACGCATTCAACAATCATTAATTCATCGTCTAGGGATTTAAACGCTTCGGGTACCTTTTCCGATTGCACTGTCGAAGTTTTCCGATCGTTGCCCGTCGTCCGATCGTCGTCGGACGTTCATGATTGGTGCGAGGGAATCGCCCGGTCCTTGCGCACGTGAGGGAAGGGTTGAGGAACGTCGGAGAGCGATCGGTTCGCGTGTATTCCGATCGTCTCTGCTCTGCTCTGTCGTTGGTGCGCGGGGTCGCCGGTCGTCGGGAAGAAGAAGAACGAAGGGGAGTGGAGGAGGACGGGGTTCCAAGAGGGCGCAAGTGTGTCCTCCCCCCTCCTCTTATACGCCCCGGCTGACCCTTGGTCAGCCGGAGGTGAAGCGGCGGAAGGCCAGGGGAGGCGACGTCTCCCCTGTCGACCTTTCGTTTCGAATTCTTTTTTTTTTTAAAAAAAAAGCAGTTACGTTACATAATGGCTTTATCCTCTGCTTCTAGTTCTGCTGAACGTAGAATTTATATTCTGAGTAACATGGCTGCTAAGATAAAGAAGATAATAAATGAGCATATGAAGATCACAAATGATCACGAAAAGCTTAAATTAGCCAGATGATGGACCCATTCGAACTGATGTCAGTTACGAGCAGGGACGGAACTACATCTAAGTTAGGGGGGCCTTGGCCCCCCCTAACTTTTTGTGTTTTGTTATAGAGGTAATGATATACAATATATAATCTTTTAAAATAATTATGATTGGCCCCTCCTAATTTCTTGAAATATACTATATATAATAATATATCAAATTTTCGTTAAAAAGATATATTAGTAGCCCTCCTAATCTTAAGAAATTTAAAAGATTTATAGTGTAATATGTGATTTCTTTCTATAAAAAATCGAATTAATTAGTTAAGTACTAAAAAAACCATCTAATTTTTTGAAGTTAATTACTTCATATATGTATTATGTGAAATATAATTTTACATTATTTTATCTTAAAAATTCAACTTGCAAGATAAACATGATAAATAAAAAAAGACATGATGAATAATAAAAAGCTACATCTTAATTAAAATAAATAAAATTTATAATTATAAGTTATTTTTAATATACATTGTTTATAGAGTATTTTTTATTTTCTTAATTTAATTTTTTTATAATTATATATTTATACATGCAATATGTTATTTTTTATTTGCATTCTTTATATTTCGCTCCCCCCCCCCCTAACTTTCGATCATGGCTCCGTCCCTGGTTACGAGTACCCAGAGGAAACCAGTCATATGATAATTGAGCAGCAGATATTTGGAAGGGAAACTGAGAGAAGTAAGCTGGTCGATTGGCTCTTATCTGACAAGGAATCCAAACTTGAAGTATTTGCTGTGGTCGGCATGGGCGGGGTGGGGAAGACCACCCTTGCTCAACTCGTTTATAACCACCAGATTGTCAAAAAATATTTCGACCAATTGATGTGGATCTGTGTTTCTAATGATTTTAACCTTGAAAAAATCACGAAATCAATGATAGAGTGCGTTACCGGAAATCCATGTGACATGTCAGAGTGGGAGCTTCTAAAGATATCCCTTCAAGAGAGATTGCAAGGAAAGGGAGTGCTCTTGGTGTTGGACAACGTATGGGAGGTGAGTGACGATCAATGGAAATCTCTAAGGAGCACCCTTGATGATGCTGAAATGGTTAGAATCGTTGTGACGACTCGGAATGGGTCAGTCGCTGAAGTCATGAAGGCGACGGAAACTCATCATCTTGACTACTTGCCGGAGGAAGAATGTATGGAGTTGTTCCGGCGCCATGCATTTCGTGGCAGAGATCCAGAAAAGTTCACATTATTGGTAGACATTGGCAAGGAGATTGTGAAAAAATGTAAGGGATTGCCGCTAGCAGTGAAATCACTTGGAGGGCTTCTGTGGTACGAGGCAGGCGAAGATTCATGGAAGGATGTGCTAGAAAGTAATTTGTGGGAATTAGAAGAAGAAACTCATATCTTGCCAGCTCTGAAATTAAGCTATACTCGCATGCCAAGTCATTTAAGGCCTTGTTTCGCAATTTGCTCCATGTTTCCTAAGAATTACGTCTTCGAGAAAAATGAACTGGTCAGTGTTTGGGCGGCAGTAGGATGCATCCCGTATAAGATTGAAAAAGATGAGGGACGTGAATATTTTGATGAGTTGCACCGGAGATCATTTTTCGATAAGCGAAACAACATATTTCATAAGGACGGAGGAAGTTTCAAGATGCATGATTTCATCCATGATCTAGCACAAGTCATTGCAGGGGATAAGATTCGACATTTCTATATTGAAGACAAATCCTTTGATCCCTCCTTAAACCCTGGAGCACCGAGGTCGATGTCTGTGGTATTATTGCACAGAACATCGAGAACATTCAGTGATGCAATGAGACAACTGGAACCAGACACAAGCCTAAAACACCTGCGCTACTTAAATTTAAAATTCTCCCCGATGTATGAAACAATTGAGGAGGTGCTGCAGCTACCTGAGGGAATAGGAAAGCTCATCTTCCTCAGGCACCTGATACTTGATATGTACACAGTTATAAGGCTACCCAAGTCCATAGGTGGCTTATACAACCTCACTGTGCTGGACATATGTTGCAAGGGACTCCAAGAGTTACCCGATACCATGCGAAATCTTTTATCTCTACAACATCTTGCTCTAAAATGTCGGTATATAAAGGTTGAGTCTGAGCCTTCCATTTGGAATGATTCATTTTCTTTCACTTGGACGATAAGAGAGTTCCACTCTGAGCTTCCCGCATGGATTTTTTCGTCTACTTTGAACAAACTCACGGAAGTCTATCTTGAAAATTTTCCCACCGACCAACTCCCACCGTTGGGTCAGCTTTCGTCCCTCCAACATCTTTCTCTTGTACTTATCAAACGTTTGAAACATATTGGCATCGAGTTTTGCAGAGGAACGAATAGTCATGGGATGGACGTGGCATTTCCATCTCTGACCCAATTGGAATTCTACAGCATGCCTGATTGGGAGACATGGGATGGAGGGGTGCACGATGGAGACTTCCCGAAGCTTGAGAAGCTCAAAATAGTGTCTTGTGAGAAGTTATCATCATTTCAGGCTCTACCAAATCTCCGTTTCATTAAGCATTTAAGCATCGAAGATTGCCGTGCCATTCAGCTTCAGTCAGAGGGGTCTTTGCCACCAAAGCTTAAAACTTTGTGTAACATACGCAGTTCTCGCATATGTATGTCTCCTAGACGTGGCAATGATGCAGTTAAAGTAGAAAAATTGGAAGGCCAAGCTGCCATGAGAATAGAAGAGATATCTGAAATATTGGAGTGCATCGTGGACCTCAAAGATCTTGTCATAGCAGGGCTCCAAAATGTTGACCGAGTATTGGAACCTCAAGCCTATCTCAGAAGAAAAAATAATGTTGAGAGGTTGGTTCTAAAATGGTGTCGCTCGTCTGATTTTGAAGCAGTAAAAAATGATTTTGTAGTGTACTCGGAGTTGTCCAAAAATTCCAAACCTGAAGGAGAGAGGGAAAAAGCGAAGATAACTTTCCGTGTATTGGAGAATTTACAGCCTCACGAAAATCTGAAGGAGTTGCATATTCTGAAATATAATGGTTTGAAATATCCGAGTTGGATCGGCCTGCGCACCTTTGACAAACTTACCAAAATTTGCCTCACCAACTGTGAGAATGACAAGCTCCCCACGTTGGGTCAGCTTCCATCTCTCGAAATTCTTGTATTAAAATACATCTTTATCCTGGAAAGCATTGGTGAGGAGTTCTGCCGAGGCAAGTACGATAATCATGAGGTGGCATTTCCATCCCTGATCGAGCTGGAATTCTATGAAATGCCAGATTTGAAGAAATGGGATGGAGTAGAACAAGGAGACTTCCCAAAACTTGATAAGCTCACAATACATGATTGCGAAGAACTTTCGTCAATTCCGCCTCTGCAAAATCTCAAATTTTTAAGTATACGGAGTTGTCCTGCCCTGCAACTTTCTTCCGAGGGATCCTTCCCACCAAATATTAGAACTTTGCAGTACCAAGATTGTAGGTCAGCAATATGCCTGACGCCTGAAGGAAAGCTAGTCAAGTTAGAAACACTGGAGGGCGAATTCGAGGTGGATAAGGATAAGCTATTTGAAATTTTGAGGAACCTGGTCTCCAAGCCTACAAATCTTACAATAATAGGGTTGAGGAACATCAACAATGTCTTGAATGAAATGGAGGCAACTCTCAAAGTTAAGAATGAAATTGAGTGTTTGACACTGGCATGGAGTGTTTGCCTTCTGATCCGGGACCCCTTCTCTGGTTGTCAATTGGTAGTCGCAAGTGACAATAATTTCACAACAGACGAGGATAAGAGGAGCAACGAGATTGGTCCATCGACAATAATTTCACATCAGAAAAGTTTATTTTTGCTAGAAAAATTGGAGCCTGGAACAAGCCTCAAGTACTTGGAGATTGAAGGGTACGATGATAATGTATATCCACGTTGGATTGGTAATCCTTCATTCGATGAACTCAAAGAAGTCCATCTCCACGGTGTTAACATTGACCAACTTCCTACATTGGGTCAGCTCCCATCTCTTGAATATCTTTACATACGTTCTTTCTCCCAATTGAAATGTATTGGCGATGAGTTCTGCCGGCCTGACTCGCAACATTTTGAGGTGGCATTTCCAGCTCTGTTGAAACTAGTATTCAGACATATGCCTAATTGGGAGGAATGGCATGGGGTGCGTGATGGAGACTTTCCAAAGCTAGCAAGGCTCGAAGTATGGAAATGCCCGAAGCTCTCATCATTGTTTGCTCTACGAAGTATAAGTTCTCTAAAGGATTTAATCATAGAAAGTTGTCCTACTATCCAGTCTTTGCATGAGTCTTCGCGCAGATTTTATCATAGGTTCTCTAAATACCCGAAGGATTCCTTGCCACCAAACCTTGAATCTTTGTATGAGTCTTCGCGCAGATTTCTGTCAGGATATGGGAATGAAGCACTTAAACTAGAAAGATTATGAGAGATATATGAACAGTTGGAGCACATGGTGGGCCTGAAAGATCTTGTCATAACAGGGCTGCGGAAGATTGGCAGTGAATTGAAATCTCAGGACCATCTCGGAAGAAACCATTGCCTTTGAGAGTTTGATTCTTACAAGGCATAACTGGCGTCAGTTCCAAGAAATGATTAGAAATGAATATTACAAAGAGGAATTGTTAGGAGGTTACCGGGAAGAAATATTAAGAGGTTACAAAAAATTTGAAGTGTACTCGGATATAGAAGAAAAGGGGGAAATTCACATTGAGAAGTTAGATTTACGACCTTACACAGTCTTTAAGGAAGATTCCAGATCTGAAGAAGGTAAATTTCGCGTACCGGAAAATTTACGACCACACACAAGCTTGAAGGAGTTACATATTATAGGTCTGAAATATCCGAGTTGCGTCCGCATGCGCACCTTTGACAAACTTACCAAAATTCGTCTCTTTGGCTGTCGGAATCGCAAGCTCCCCACGTTGGGTGGGCTTCCATCTCTCAAATTTCTTGAATTAAGACAGATCTCTGTAGAACGCGTAGGCGAGGAGTTCTGCCGAGGCATCAATGGTAATATTGACGTGGCATTCCCATCCCTGATCAATCTGGCATTCTATAAAATGTTTTACTGGAAGGAATGGGGGGGAGTACGAGAGGGAGACTTCCCTCAACTTGAAAAGCTGACAATCAATAATTGTAAAGCACTTTCGTCAATTCCGGATCTGCAATATCTCATATGTCTTTTGCATTTAAGGTTAAGTGCATGTCCTGTGCTAAAACTTCCCTCAGAGGGGTCCTTTCCACCAAATCTAAAAACCTTGTGTTACGAATATTGTGGACCAGCAATACGTCTGTCATCTGAAGGGAAGCCTTTTTTTTTTTTTAACCAAAACTTCAATATATTAAACTGGAAGACCAAACTGGTCATTGTACAAAATTGTATGCAAACCCGGCGGAGGGTGTACAACCCAAAAAATATCATCTAGCATGCTTATAAAGATGGAAGCTAATAAAGATGGAAGAATTGAGCGGCAACTTTGCAATGGCAAAAGATGAGCTGTTTGGAATTCTGAAGAACTTTGTCACGAAAGCCCGGAGGACTAGTTATAACAGGGTTGAGGAACGTTCACGATGTTTCGAAAGCCGAGGCCAGTCTCAAAGACAAGAATCAACTTGAGCGGTTGACATTGGAATGGAGTGTTTCCCCTCTCAACTCTGACTTCTCTAATCAACTGCTGGTTTTAGGTGACGATAATTTCACGACGTCTGACGATGAAAGGTGCAACGCGATTGGTCCATGGACTCCAACTCGGAAAAGGTTCCATTTGCTAGAAAATTTGCAGCCTCACACAAACCTCAAGCGCTTGCGTATTGAAGGCTATGACAGTACTACATATCCGAGTTGGATTGGTGATCCATCTTTCGATAACCTTCGAGACGTCGAACTCAGTGGTTCCAAAGTTGATTTTGTCCCTACATTGGGTCAACTTCCACATCTTATCACTCTTGTCATACGTTCATTCTCCCAATTGAAAAGTATTGGCACCGAGTTCTGCAGAGGTAATCTTCATGGTTCTAAGGTGGCATTTCCATCTCTACAAATTCTAGATTACGAAGATATGCCTATCTGGGAGGAGTGGGACGGGGTTCTTCATGGAGACTTTCCAAAAATTTACTCTATCGGAATGCGGAACTGTCTGAAACTATCATCAGTTTTGGCTCTAAGAAAACTGAATCCCCTTCCGAATTTAAGTATAAAAGGTTGTCCTGCTCTCCAGCTTTCTTCAGAGGAGTCCTTCCCACCAAATCTTGGTGTTTTAACTCACGGCTACCGCCCAGAAAAAGAAGCTTTCGACAACTTATATGGATCGAGACCACGTCTCCCATCTGGAGGGAAGGTGGCTAAAATAGGAACAGCTCTTGGAGAGTTTGAAGTAAGAAATGACGAGTTATTCCAAGCTTTGAAAAACTTGAACCCCCTCAGATCGCTCCACATATCACGGCTCGGGAACATCCGCAACGTGCCTAATGGCGAGACCAATCTCAAGGTTAAGGATAAACTTATGGTTCTAAGACTGAAATTGACAGCTTCCGCTTACCGCGACATGGCTCATTTGCACCTGGTTGTGCTTGATGATAAATTCCTAATAGATAAAAAAGGGAAAGATGAGACTGAGAATATAAGTTTCTCTGTGCTTGAGAATTTGGAACCTCATGAAGAGCTAGAGAGATTGTATATTGAAGATTATGATGGTGTTGTATATCCCAACTGGATCGGCCATCCCTCTTTCAAAACACTCGAGGAAATCCATCTCCATGGCGGCCAAATTGACCAAATCCCCACATTGGGTCAGCTTCCAAGACTTCGTTCTCTTTTCCTGACTTCCATTTGTCGTCTTAGAAGGACCGGCGATGAGTTCTGTCGACGCAATCAAGATCAGCTCAAGGGAGCATTTCCATCTCTGGTCCGGCTGGGAATTAGTAATATGCCTGACTTGGAAGAATGGTGCGGAGTGCTTGACCAAGACTTTCCTGAGATCAGCTCGCTCAGAATTGTCAAGTGTCCGGGCCTTCATACCATCTCCTTGCCACGACGGCTCTTGGAAATATTAGCAGGTGCCTCTGTTTACCAACCAAAATGGTATTTTGATAATACAAGCAGCTGCCACTGTTTGGAAAGAGAATATGGTTTGGAGTAGTGTTCAGCGGTTGAAACGTTATTTTATCTATTTTGTTATATATATAGTTAAATAGAGTTTAACGTTTCAAATGAAAAAATTGAAAAGTTATTTCTACCAACATTTAGCTTTTAACGTTTAAAGGTTTATATTTTTTTTTCTAATTTTATTCTTATTGAAATGTATTATTTATTTTGAATTTATCTTTTTTATTTTATCACCATTCAACATTATTCCTTTTATATTCATATTTAATTTACAAATTATTTATTTATTAACAATGGATATAGAAATTAATGTAATAATTAATATTTTTATATAATGTATGAACTATATAAAATGTATTATAAATATATTTTAATAAAAAAATTACTTGTGAAATTTCATTTTTTTTCATTGAGATATTAATTATTTATTTACTAAATTTTACTAAAATTTATATAGCGATTGAATTGAATAATTTATTGTATGTCCAATTATGTCATTTTATATTCATCCGCTAATTCCACTACTAAGTTTATCAAACGCTTATTATCAATATCTTAAATGAATCGCTAACCATTAATCATTAGCCGCTATCTGCTATTTAAACCGTTATCCGCTCGTCAAATCGCTAATTATGTCAAACAGAGCTTAAGTCTCGTTAGTTCTCGGGAACTAATTGATTTGATAGAAAAGTTAGGTTTGGTGTTTGGATGAAAAAGGTAATTATGAGAATTTAAAAAGTTGATTTGATAAATAAGTTTTAATAGGTGTTTGGATAAAAAGTAAGAACTATGAATATAATTTATTATTTTATAAGGTATAAAATTATAGTAAATTAAAATATTATGTGTATTTAGTTAAAATAATAATACGTAATTATTAGTTTAACATTTTTTAAAAATAAATTGTATCATAATATATGAATATTAATTTTGATTAATTTTTAAATATGCTATTAATATTGTAATTTATGAAAATATTTATATTAAGTTAAAAAATTATTTTATAAGAAAAATGATAATATATTAATAAATAAAATATTATAATTGATTATTATTTAAGATAATATAAAAATATTCTACTAATTGAAAGTAAAAAGGAAGAAAAGGCAAAAAAAGGCCAAAAAAAGTTCGAACGCTTCGAACGAGACCTTGAAATGTTCTCACTCGAAACGAGAGAGTGTTGTCACACGCTGACGGAAATTTAAAAGTGCCCGTCAGTTCAAGTGTTTGGCTATCGGAACTTGGACGAAAGAACTGGTGCAAGTCCCTCTCGCTGGGACTCATTTGTCATTCTTGTTGGAGAAGTTCGTTTAATGGCAGCTACAAGGTGCTTCAAGAATGGTGTACAAGGTGGTTCCACTTCCAGAAGTATTCTTCACGTCCTGAATCCCAAGAGCGCCATGATCGTCGCCTGGTCAACAGATCATTGTTAGCGCGCATCCTCATGGCTAAATGAACGGTCGACCAACACCCATATCGGTCGACCGGACCACAGAACCCCCAAATAAAGAACATGGTCGACCGATCCCAGAGGACCGGTCGACCGATCCCAGAGGACCGGTCGACCGATCCCAAAGGATCGATCGATCGGTGCCAACTGAACGGTCGATCGGTTCACCAGGAACGGTCGACCGATTCTAACAGAGACTCCATTGATCCAATTGGACCGATCTACCCAAACATAACGGAGACTCTGACCAGTTCGCCTACACTGGTTGAGTCCTCCTATACAAAGACCAACATTCCGTTGGATCCTAAATCATAGATTCATAATGATTAAAGATAAACAAAGCAAGGACAAAGACATGAGATTGCTATGTGCCGCCCCCCAAAGTTAAAGTAAATATCAGAGATTAAAGCAGAGAAGGGATATGTAGTTAGCTGAGGGGACAGCGACTCTACTGTCTTAAATGACCACTATTTCTGAGATTTCAGGTTTTCTCCCACCTGTATCTCGAATGAAGGGCGATGCTAAAGGACATACCCCTTCCCTTAAAGATTAAAGTATTATGTCAGAGGGACATGTAGCTAACTGAGGAGACAGTGAACCTACGGGTCTCGTAACCGACCACTGTTCCTGAATTGTAGGAATTCTTCCCCCTACCTTCCGAACTGGGTGAGACAGTAACATCCACCCTTTTCCCTTATGGGCTTACTAGCATCAGAGAATCAGAGAGGCACCTCTGACATCCCAACCTAATAAAGTCGAGCTCACATATGACAACCAACCCTAAGGATATTCTAGTGATGTAAAAGACGTAGTGCAACTCATAGTAAAGCAAAGCAGAGTATTGTAAAGAGAATCAGAGATAATGTAGAGTAAAGTATAGCAGAGACATTGTAAAGCAAAGCCAAAGTAAAGCACAAATAAAACATTAATATAATAAAGAACAGAGTACTGATATGAATAAAGATTTATACATTTCTTTCATCGATCATTATTTCATCGTTTATTGCTAGTGTACTGGGCATTCTTTACTCATGGGTATTCTATTCCCCTGTATTGGGATTTTGCAGGTGAGAATGCCAATTGAGGAGATGTTGGAGGACGAAGAGCTTGGAGAACGCTGCACATGATTGATCTGTTTACTCCGAGCTTTTATTACATTTATGTTTAAAACATCTTATGTTCAGAGATATCATATTTTGTTTCCGCACATAGAACTTCAGACAAGCTTTATTATATTTCTGCATAATTTTCTATATGGCAAGACGCCATGAACTTTCGCATACTATCTATAATATGAATCACCATAGACTTCCGCATATTTTCTATAATACGAGACGTTGTGAATTTTCGCATTCAATTCATTATCATGATATTTCCACTACTCTTCCGCATTTAAGTCTTATAATATGTTTATTATTATTTTATTAGTGCCACGTAAGTCATTTTATTAAATGGTCAAGGTCAGTAGAGCAATAGACAATGTATGCCTCCGGGGTCAAGCTGATCGTCTACGTGATGGGAGGTGCGATTTCGGGGTCGTTACACATTACCTCTTCTTCTTTCTCCTTCACTGCATCCTTCGGCTCGATAGGTCCTACTTCAGCTCCAATCTCCACTTCAGCTTGCAACAATTGGTACTGGCACTCGTCCAGCACGTCCTCTGCATCGTAAGTGAACTCCTTGAGCTCCGTCAACCAGAGCTTCACCAACTCCTCCTTGATCTCCCTCTCCTCAGTGTCCCGCAGCAGTTTATGTGCGTTTTCCAGCATTCCCTTCAGCTCCTCAAGGTCGTCCGCAGCAGTGGTGGATGTGGATGAGGTAGAAGGTGTGCTACGGATTAGGGACAAGAAGGTGGTAGCACCCCTCAGGATGGAGGAGACCAGTAGGCTCGCCATGAAGAAACCTCCTCTCTCTCCCTCTCTCTCTCTCTTGCTCTCTCACTCTCTTCCCGAAAACTCTCTGATCTTGATACCTCAGTGAACAAACAATGGTTCTATTTATATATATATTCCCGTGTTGGCAAGAGAAATGTCACGTATTCGATTTCTACTTGCCATAATTTCATTTCATGACTTTCTCTTTGTAGTAAGAAGCATAAAGAAATAAATAAAACTTAATTGTATTAGAAAATATAGTATTTGAGATTGGGCCATTTATTAAAATATTGAGGTAATATCTTTTGTTTCAAGTTTATCTTTCATTTCCTTTTATTAGGCGTATATCTTTCATTTCAAGTTTATATTTCATTTCCTTGTATTAATCGTATTAGGGCTTGGGCTTGGCTTCCTTATGTAATCGAAAAAAAAGTCAACAAAATATCATAAAATAAAAGGTTATTTCCTCAAAACACTCCTAAACTATCAGATCTAATCCCAAACTATGAAGTTCATTTTTTGGGTCCCTAAACTATCACGATTTTTTCAATTTGATTCTTCCATTCAATCTCATCAACTTCTCGGTTATCTTTGTTTTTTTTGCATTTGTCAAAAGTCCATTAAACCTCTACCTTAGAGACATTGTCAGTCTCTTTTTACTTAAAATAATATATAATAATAGATATAAAAAATAATTAAAGAAAAAAAAGAGGCAAGGGTGATGTCCCCCCCCCCCCCCCCCCACACACTCCACCCGTTGTCTCCGGAGCGAAGGGGGATGGGAGGGGGCTCGCCCGGCCGACACTCCCATGAGCGAGCTAGCCCACCGACGAGCTCGCAAGGGTGGCGCCGCGTCCTGAGCAAAGGCCGCTCTGTGCCTCGACAGCATATCCCAGCGGGCACCAAGACCAGATGCAGGACGAGTTTGCCTGTGCTGTGCAATGTCGTTGAAGGTCACGGTCAGCTGCTTGATGTGCTTCGCCCGTGGGAGCCGGACTCATTCACTAGACAAGGGATTCGGCAGGGTGAGATTGGCGTTGTAGTCGGCCATGATCAACCAGCCACGTGAGGAGTTGATGCACCAGAGGTCGCAGGCGCGAGCATCGAGAGGTCGTAGTATTTGTTGTCGAGGAAGCTGAAGAAGACCTATTTGACAACGACGAGCCCGACGTTGTCGTCGTAGACATCGCCGCGCGATATAAAAAGCATCAGCATTGGCGGCATGAGGAGCCGGGTGTTGCAGACGAGACTATTGATGCGATTTGATGACCCAAAATGACGTTCGGCGAACCAGTTCTTGGTGATTCAGCACAAGGGTGCGACGAAGAAAAGGGGGGTTGACGGCTCCCTAAGCGAGCTCGTTCAGGGGGGCGTCGGCGCCCCCTGAGTGAGCTCACGCGCTGGCGAGCTCATGAGGGGGGTGTCGGCCCCCTGGTTCCCTAGCTGATGTGTATTCCCTCGCCTCCGCTTGCGCCACCTTGAAGCTTTTGAACCTTTCAAGCAACTCCATTGGGATTGCGGGCCGCCCGACGAGCACCATTGGTGCTGTCCTCAGGTCGCTTGAGGCGCTTGACTTCTCCTACTACAAGATTAGAGATGAACCCTGCATTTTTCTTTTTTTTTTCTTTTTTAAATATTTATTATGTATTATTTTAAAGGTTAGAAGGGTAATTTGGATTTTTTATAAATATAAAAAATAAAATTAATTGAAAATGTGACAGAAGTCGACAGAATGATCAAGTTGAAAAAATTATGATAATATAGGGACCCAAAAATGATGTTTGTAATTTGAGGTTAAATTTGAAAAATCATGATAATTTAGTGCTGATTTGAAAAAATAACTTTAAAATAAAGGTTATTAGATGAATTGTTGTCTTCGATAAATTACAAAATAAGAGTCAACGGAACATAAAAAAGTAAAGGTTCTTAAATAATGATTTTATTTTGGTGGATCTGTCTTTGCTAAATAGTCAATAAAATAAAGGTTTCTTAAACAATGATTTTATTGTGGTGGACCGTGGATCTTACTTTTTGCTAAATAAAGTCAGGTAAAATATATAAAAGAAAAGGTTCCTAAATAATTATTTTATTGTGGTGGAAGTGGAACCCCAAGTTTTAAATGACTTTAATTTTTGCGACGATAAACATTGATGACAATTAACTTATATCTCAATAATCAACAAAAATCAATATTTTTATTTCAATTTCGGGAAAATTACAAATTTAGTGAAGAGTTGATATTTTTGCTCTAAATAGAAGTATTAAAAGTCTTCACATAAATGATTTACATGGAAAGGACGAATTTGGAGAAGAAGCACTCCAACTCACAATTGAATTGGTCGCCTTATCATTTATTTATTATATGGTCGATCCGTAGTGATAAAAATTAAATGACAAGTGGTTTAATTATCAACTCACTGAGTGCAAATCTCTTTCCGTCAAATTTCATTTTTATTTTCCCTTCTTTGAGTATTCTTAAAATATTGACTTGTTTTTTAAATATCTAGTGTAGTCAATTTATGGCATCTAATTTAAAGAATAAAGATGTCCCAAACAAATGTTATAAGCACATGAAGTCACGCTTAACGATGCTAATGAAGATCACATGATCACGATGTACTTCCCGAAGTCATGAAGTCACATGCTAATAATGAAGAGCACATGATCACGATTCCCGAAGTCCATCAGATCTATCGATTTGTCAATAGTCCATGTCATAGACTGTGTTTCATACAGAAATTTTAAATTCCAGTTAGTTTCTAAAAACTAATCAATTTTTTTTAAAGGAAAAGTAGTTAACTATTGATAAAACATTCAGTGTTGTCGAGGTACAAGAGATTGAGAATCCCCACAGGAGGGGTACCCTCTTAAAAATCATCACGGTTAGATTGTCGTGTAAAATTTACAAAGTAATGAGCAACAGCATTAGCCTTGCGATTACAATGCGTAAATCTCCAGCGAGTAAAATATAGCAGCAGTGAAGTAATATCTAAGATAATATGTTGTATTGTTCTAGGTGGTCGCATTCTGCCATTCAGGAGCCGGACAAGCGTCTGTGAGTCTGATTCAATGTGTAGCTGGGTAATATGATGTTGGATGCAGAATTGGATCCCCGCCAAGATTATGCTGAGTTGGGCTGAATTGGGGCAAGAATTTGATTAGGTTTTTTCTCTGTTTGTTTGGGTTTTAAACCCGGTTTGGAGAGGCTATTAATAGCCTAATTTCTGATGTAATTTGTGTGGCGGCTGTAAACCTAAACATATAGTGGAACCTCTTTGCAGGACGTAGCCCTCATCTCAAGGGTGAACCTGGGTAAATTTCGTGTGTCTCCTCTATTTTTCTGCAATCTCTCTGCGATCTTCTCTTCTTGTTCTCGGATTTTCCCATCAATTGGTATCAGAGCACAGGTTGTTCGAGGAATTAGGGTTTATTCGAGATGTCAGGAGGATCGCGAATCGAGATAGAAAAATTTGATGGAACACGATTTGATCTCTGGAAGATGAAGATGGAGGATCTCCTTTGTGATCGAGATCTTTGGACGGCAATCGAGAAGGAGAGACCAGGCATGGAGGCGGCGAAGGTCACGGACGAGGCCTCCTCCAGTCAGGCAGATCCAAAGGCGATCGAAGAGTGGGATCGGATTGATAGAAAGGCGAAGGGTTTGATTCGGCTGTGTCTCGCGGATTCAATTCTTACGAATGTGATGGGCGAACCTACTGCCAGAGATCTGTGGAGGAAGTTGGAATCCCTATATCAAAGTAAGTCGTTGGTTAACAAGTTATTTCTGAGGAAGAAATTGTACAATCTTCGGATGCAGGAGGGTGACTCATTTTCTACCCATCTTTATAACTTTAACACGGTGATCAGTCAACTTGTATCAATCGGTGTTAAGTTTCAAGATGATGATAAGGCAATAACATTGCTCTGTTCGCTGCCGGATTCATGGGACAATCTGATTGTTGTGATTGGTGGCGGGGATAAAGAACTTTCGTATGAAAGTGTATGTGCTGCCTTGTTATCAGAGGAAATACGGAGAAAGGGATCAATAAGTTCTGGTAAAGAGGCGCTGGCGGCTAGAGGAAGGCAACCAGAAAGGAATCAAAATCAGAGAGGGAGATCCAAATCTCGTGGGCGTTCGAAGAGTAAGGATAAGAAGGTGCAATGCTGGAGATGTCAAGAGTGGGGCCATCTGAAGCGAGATTGCAAAAATAAGCCGGTTCATAAGAAAGAAGCTGAGTCAACCTCGGACAAAAAGGAGGCTGAGGCAGGAGATATGTATGTGGCTTCTGCATGTACGGCACAGTCAGATAAAGATGTTTGGCTTATCGACACTGGTGCTTCGTACCACATGACGCCTCATAAACACTGGTTCTGTGAATATGAGGAGTATAATGGTGGGGATGTCATGCTCGGAGATGACACTGCGGTTCAGATTGTTGGACGTGGCAGGGTGAAGTTGAGGATGAATGATGGCACGGTGAAGACTCTACCAGATGTGATGCATATACCACTTATGAGCAGGAGTTTATTATCTGTTGGTACAATGGCTGACTCGGGTGTTATATTCAGTTGCGATAAGGATTCGTGCAAGATGATCAGAGGGTCGATTGTAATTGCACGAGGGGTTCGCTATGGCACGTTGTACAAGTTGCTCGGAGAGACAATATCTGTGGGCTGCGGATTTATTTCTGAAGAGGCCAAAGAAGATGAAGACAGCAAATCTATGTTGTGGCATCGGAGATTAGGCCATATCAGTGAAAAAGGACTCTCCACTATAGCATCAAGTCAGATGGTAGAAGGAGTTCCAGATTGTTCTGTGGGCTTCGGGTTCTGTGAACATTGCCTCCATGGAAAACAGAACCGAGTCAGTTTTCAACACACAGGTTCAAGAGCAACGAAGATTCTCGAACTGATTCATAGTGATGTCTTTGGACCAACTCCGACTCCATCTATTGGAGGGTCCAAGTACTATGTTTCTTTTATAGATGATTTTTCGAGATACAGTTGGATTTATTTTATCAAGAATAAATCAGATGTATTCGATAAGTTTCGAGAATTTAAAGTTTTGGTGGAAAATCAATTGAGCTGCAAGATCAAGGTCCTTCGTACAGATAATGGAGGTGAATTTTGTTCAGATAAGTTTGAGCATTTCTGCGTGGATAATGGTATTGCTAGGCAGAAGACAACTCCATATACACCTGAGCAGAATGGAGTAGCTGAAAGGTTAAATCGGTCACTCATAGAGAAGGCCAGATGTATGCTGAGTTGGGCTGAATTGGGGCAAGAATTCTGGGCAGAAGCTGTAGCCACAGCAAACTACCTGAAGGATCGCTCACCGACCTCATCAGTGAAGGATCAGACACCTTATGAGGCAATGTTTGGGAAGAAGCCAAATTTGTCTCATGTTCGGGTGTTCGGATGTGACGCATATGTTCATATACCCAAGGAAAAGCGGGGTAAGCTTGATAGTAAATCTGAAAAGAACATATTTGTCGGATACAAGGAAGGGATCAAGGGCTACAAACTGTGGAATCCAAAGTCAAGGACTATTGTTTACAGCAGGGATGTTATTTTCCGTGAATCACGTTCCCAAGTTGAAGTTCAAAAAGGTGATGAACCTAAGAAAGTAGTAGTGCTTGAAGAAGATTCTGATTCTGAAACTTCAGAGGTGGATGCACAAGATACTTCAGTTGAGTCTGTTATAGAACCGGATCAAGAGGACTCGGTTAATGAAGTTGCAGATGCAGATTCAGATGAAGACCCAGATATTGGTACTACCATACCAGTTCTCAGGAGATCGACACGAGAAAGAAGAGCACCTTTGAGATACTCTCTTAGTGCTCTGAGTTCGTTTCATGCTTTGAGCATCATCGGAGAAGAACCTAGTTCTGTAAAAGATGCAAGGTCTATGGATGATGCGAATCAGTGGGAGCTTGCTATGGCAGATGAGATGCAGTCACTGGATAAGAATGAAACATGGAGTTTGTGTAAATTGCCTAAGGATAGAAAGGCAATTGGTTGCAAATGGGTGTTCAAGCGAAAGCTGAAACCGGATGGGTCTGTAGAGAAGTACAAGGCGAGGCTGGTAGCTAAAGGGTACTCTCAGGTTGAGGGAGTCGACTATGATGAGATTTTTTCTCCCGTGGCGAAAATGACTTCAATCAGATTTGTTCTATCTCTGGCAGCAGCATATAATCTTGAGGTAGAGCAGATGGATGTGAAGACGGCATTCCTTCATGGGGACTTGGAGGAAGAGATATATATGAGACAACCAGAAGGCTTTGAGGTTCAAGGTAAAGAGAAGTTGGTGTGCAAATTGAAGAAGTCTTTGTATGGATTGAAGCAGTCGCCAAGGATGTGGTACCAGAAGTTTGATACGTACATGCTCGAATTCAAGTTTGTACGTTCAGATTCAGATCATTGTGTTTATGTGAAGAGAGTTGGAGATCAGTTTGTCATTCTTACACTGTATGTGGATGACATGTTGCTGATTGGAAACAGTATGAAGATGGTGAATTCAGTGAAGGGTTTGTTGGCCAAGAAGTTTGAGATGAAAGACTTGGGACCAGCGAATTTTATTTTGGGTATGCAGATTAGAAGGGATCGTCAAAAGAGAAAGTTGTGGCTAGGACAGGAGAAGTACATAAAAGAAGTGTTGAAGAAATTTAACATGTCGGACTGCAAGCCAGTGGGTACTCCTATGTCTCTAGGAACCAAACTTTCTGCAGAGCAATGTCCGAAGACGGATGAAGAAGCCGAAGAGATGGACCGTGTGCCATATGCAAGTGCAGTGGGCAGCTTGATGTACGCCATGGTTTGCACGCGTCCAGATATAGCCCAAGCAGTGGGAGTCTTGAGTCGGTATATGTCTAACCCAGGCAGGGAACATTGGAATGCTATCAAGAGAGTTTTCAGGTACCTTCGTG
Organism: Pontederia crassipes; assembly: GCA_030549335.1. Classification (NCBI taxonomy): domain Eukaryota; kingdom Viridiplantae; phylum Streptophyta; class Magnoliopsida; order Commelinales; family Pontederiaceae; genus Pontederia; species Pontederia crassipes. Next base: position 33,050,190 of record CM060197.1, read on the forward strand.
GAACTTCAGATTTTGCTTTGTGCTTTGAAGGTGCGGGAAAAGGAAAGATGCTTGATATTGTGGGCCATGTAGATGCTGATTGGGGTGGAGACATTGATAGTAGACGGTCCACTAGCGGATATGTTTTTACTTTATTTGGGGCTGCACTAAGTTGGATGAGCAAGAGACAAAGCGTGGTAGCACTTTCTTCTACAGAAGCAGAATATATGGCTCTTACTCATGCTGCAAAAGAGGCCATATGGCTACGACGATTGTGCTTGGAGCTCGGATTTGAGCAAGGTGCTATAGAGGTGAGATGTGATAATCAAGGTGCTATTCAGTTAGCTAAGAATCCCGCATTTCACTCACGCACAAAGCATATTGACATCCAATACCACTTTATTCGGGAAAAGGTGGAAAAGAAAGAGGTTCAGCTTGAAAAGGTTGATACAACAGAGAATAGTTCTGATTTTCTGACTAAAGCAGTTACAGGTGTAAAGTTTGAGTGGTGCTCTACTGCTGTCGGATTGAAGAAGAATGTTGCTGGCAAGGCTCTCATTGGTGTGAAGTATCCACCAAGTGGGAGAATGTTAGAGTTGGTGAATACTTCAGGGCCCCTTGTTTCTCACACCGGGTTCGCCCACGTGAGCTTAGGGGAATCTGAGTATTACCCAATTAACAGTATTGCTGGCGTACGAACGAAAGGGGGGTTCGGGGGGCCCCGCCCCCCGACGGCGGTCCCGCTCGCCGGTGTGGTTCGGAGGTTCGGGGGCAGCGCCCCCGAAACCTAGACGGGTTTTGGGCTTTTGTTTAGCCAGCCCGTGTGGTTCGGATTAGGTTTTTTCTCTGTTTGTTTGGGTTTTAAACCCGGTTTGGAGAGGCTATTAATAGCCTAATTTCTGATGTAATTTGTGTGGCGGCTGTAAACCTAAACATATAGTGGAACCTCTTTGCAGGACGTAGCCCTCATCTCAAGGGTGAACCTGGGTAAATTTCGTGTGTCTCCTCTATTTTTCTGCAATCTCTCTGCGATCTTCTCTCCTTGTTCTCGGATTTTCCCATCAGCCCTAGCCTCAATCTCCAAAGCTGAGTTGCAACGTCGCGTGAGAGCACCTGCAACATAGAAGGAAGAATCGTGAGAGCGAATGATGAAACCAATGCCACTAGGATGCATGCTATCTAGAAAAGAACCATCAGTATTTAGTTTCCATCATCCCGCAGAAGGGGGCTCCCACCGGGCTAGCATGTGGCCTTGGGGGTGAGGTGCCTCAGGTACCTGGCTGGTCATACATTCATGATAGCTAGAAAGAGCTCTTTGCCAAACTGACCGAGCGGTTGTCAGCTTAGAACGGAATAAAGCTTCATTTCGAGCAGACCAAATTCCCCAAAAAGAAAAAGCCAAAATAGATCTCAATTTTAACTTTGTACTAGAATCCAGTGTGGAACCTTCAGCAAGCCAGGCCCCAGCTTGCCACTGGTTGAAAAGTTCAAGTTAAAGTTAAGCTCGGATTGGATAATGGACCAGAGGGATAAAGAGAAAAGGACAGGAGAAAAATAGATGATCCACAGTCTCCAAGTAATTGTCACAAAGTTTACATGCAGGATTACATGAGGGAATGAAATGCAAGATAACATCAGACGTAGGAAGCCGCCTGTGCAAAAGTTTCCAAAGGAAGATGTGAATCTTTGGTGCAACTTTGATTTGCCATAAGGTGTTCCAAGCTGGCCGTCCAGGCAAGGTAGGTGGTAAAAAGTCTTCTACTATGAATCTGTAAACTGAGTTAGCCTTAGGAACCCCATAGGTATCCTTCACCTAGTGTGAGGTGTCATCATAGGCATGAGCAGGTAAATAGATAGCAGTAATGCAGTTAAGCAAGTCTGAACCAAATATGTTAGCTAGCAATTGAACATTCCAACAATTATCACTAATTAGCTCATTCACTTTCATAGATTAAGATATCATATTAACATTAACATAGGTAGGCATCCAAGCAAGAGAGGTGGAGAATATCCACGGATCAAAGAAGACATAAGTGTTGTTACCATTGCCAATTTGAATTTGTAATCCTAACTTAATTTTGTCTAAAGTCTGGAGGATGACTTTTCAGCTCCACGCCATTGACCCAGCAAAGTGATGAGGGGTCCAGGGGTGCACATGCCCGAACTTGTGTGTAACTAATTGCACCCATGGATTGTTCTTATTGTTTATCAAATCGAGAGCCCTCTTAGCTAATAAGGAGGTCCTGATGTGAGCTAAATTATTAGTACCCAGGCCTCTACAGACTTTAGGTAATTGAATAATCTCCCAATTGATGAGATGAGTCCTCCTCTTACCCCCACCTGGATCTCAGAAGAAAGATCTATTATGCTTTTCAATTGCCTCAAGAATGCCATTAGTCATATAGGTGGAGCTCAGAGCATGCACAGGGATGGAGTTAATAATAGAGTTTATAAGAGTGGCTTTACCAGCTTGATTGAGGAGTAATTGTTTCCACCCAGCAATTCTATTTGTGATTTTATCCATAATTAATTTCTGATTTCTAGCAGGTATATATTTGTATGAGATTTGAACTCCAAGATATGAGAAAGGGTAAGAGCCTGTTTTAAAGTTGAGAATGTTATGAATTATGTGCTTTCTGCGAGTGGCCAGCTTGGGTGGATAGTAGATCTCAGATTTATTATAGTTTACCTTATGATTGGTCAAGCCCTCATAGTCAGTAAAGATAGTTTTGAGGACTATACAGTTGTGCTTGGTTGCAGCAATGCAAATGAGAAGGTCATCAGCATACATTAAATGGCTTACACTGAAGGTATTTATAGAGAAAGGAATTAGGGATCTACTAGTGGTGTGTTGATTCATGAGAGAAGTGAACACTTATGAAACAAGGATGAATAAGTAAGGTGAGAGGGGGTCTCCCTGCCTGATGCCCCTATTACTGGTGAATGGTTGAGAGGCAACCCCATTAATGTTGCAAGTAAAGAGTGGGGACTTGATACAAGTGAGCACCCAATTGATGAAGGTGAGAGGAAAATTCATACGAGTTAGGATTTGTTCAACAGCAGTCTAAGAAACACTATCAAAAGCCTTCTCAATATCAACCTTTAGGAGGAGGAATTTTTTTTTACCTAAAGTAATGGAATGGACAAGTTCTTGAGCTAGCATGATGTTATCTTGGATAGATCTTTGAGTGATAAATGCATATTGGGCATGATCAATGAGACTATCAAGGGTGGGTTTTAATCTCTAGGTGAGGATCTTGGTAGTGATTCTGTAAAGTACATTGCAAAGCGAAATGGGTCTGTAGTCAGTGACCTTAGATGGGTATGCATTTTTAGGGATGAATACAAGAGATGTGTTAAACCAGGCCAGGGGAAGAGTATTTTCAGTTAGGGCTTTCCTAATATGATTGCAAATGCCAGTATCAATTATGTCACAATAGTTCTTGTAGAATTTCACAGTGAAATCATCAGGATCAGGGCCTTCCCAAGTCCTAAGCTCCAAAGGAATCTCATCATTTGAGATAGGGGTAGTTAAATGGTCCACCCAGGTGGGATTGAGTTTTGGCAGATGAGGCCAAGTAATGGTGTTAGGGGGTAGGATTTTAGGGCCCATAAGGTTTTGTAATGGTTTACAAAGGCAGTTCTGATTTGTTCCTCATTTGTAATCAGGAGCCCCTCAGAGGAGGTGATAGAGTGGATGTGGTTATGTTTTGATCTGATGATAGTAGACACGTGGAAAAACTTGGTGTTCTTGTCACCATGCTTCAGCCAATTGACTCTAGATTTGGATCATCACTTGATGCTTATTTTCCTAAGAAGAGCTAGATGCTTATTGTAGGTGGCTCTAAGTGTGATTAATTCATTATCTGTCAGACCAAGCCTCTCGTCCTTGTGTTCAAGCATAGATATGAGCACTTGGGCTTCCTGAGTCTTTTCTTCTAATTTACCCAGCACCTCCTTATTCCATTTAATAGTTTTTACTTTGATGTTATTTAGGGTATCGTCAAGGTCCTGAAGATTAGGGGGATCCGGGTCCATTCTCTCCTCACAATCTCCTTAGGTTCATTGTATTCAAACAAAAAAGTTTCATACTTAAAAGATCTAGGTTTCCTAGTATGATAATTAGTTGTTAAGAGAAGAGGAGAATGGTCAGAAGCAGAACGAGGTAAAGTTTGTAGTCTAATGTTAGGATATGACATCAGCCAACCGCTATTGACAAGTAGACGGTCTAGCCTACACAGGATTCTAGCACTACCCGATCTATTGTTACACCATGTAAATCTAGATCCCTGCGGACAGAGATCACAGAGTCCTTGATTGTGGATAAGGTTTCTGAGAGCTTGTATGGATTTTGTGAGTTCGAAGACAACACCCCCTTCTTGTCGTGGGGAGTGATAAGAGAGTTCAGATCGCCAATGAGGGCCCACGGGATATTTTCCAAGTCAAGATTAGTAAGATCGTTCCATAGATTTTGACGTATCAGAGGGAGAGTACTAGCATATATGCAAGAGAGCAAAAACGACAGGTTATTGTGAGTAACGACTATATGTAAGATTTGAGATGAGACATGGAGCGGTGTCACCTGAGTATTACAGTTTTGCCATGCCACAAGTATGCCGTCAGATGCGCCGGTGCCGGCCAGGAAGTGTCCCGACCAAGCATGGCCCATACGACGGATGACCCGAGCGGAATCGTGCTGATTTGTGTGTGTTTCCAGGAGGACTAAAATGTCAGGTTTGTGTTGCTTGATCATCTCCGTGAGGCGGTCCCTGACCTTGCTACGACCCGCCCGGGGCAACTCCAGCTGATGATCTTCATTTGGCCCCAGAAGGGGAGCCAGGTGGTGCAACCTGCATAGGAACAGAAGAATATGAGTCAGTTGTGATAGAGGTAGTGATTTTCTTACCTTTTGGGGGTTTTTGGCCACAGTACGCCTCTGAGTCTGGAGATTTGGAGGCTTAACAGTTGTAGATCTCTGCTTACGAGGCGACGCAGGAGGTCCAACGAGGGGTATAAGGTCGGCGTCCTGCCCCTCATTGTCCGAGACAGCAGGAGAGGAAGCTGGTGTTTGGCGGTCCGGCAGGGTGAAACGCGACAGCACTTGATGAACTAGTGCTTGGTGCTGGTCCGTTGTCGAGGTCCGGGGCGACCTAGACGAGAACGGCACACCTGGCAATTTGTAGATTCAGAAGGAGGTAGGGTTTGCTTGGAGCGCGGCACAGACGGAGGTAAAGAGGGTGATGCCTCGGTGATCTGTTCCACGTGTACCCCGATCCTGGATGTTGAATGAGTGGTGGATGGTTGCAAGCGCAGAGGACCGTCCGATGCAGCAGACGTGTCATCTGAACCGTTCCCACTTGACCTAGATCCGGAGCCACCCAGGCCGTTGGATCGACTATCCATTTGATCCGACCGCGGCGCGTTCGAGTCAAAGGAGCCGTTGATGCACGACCGAGCGGCAGGGATCTCCGTACCAGGACCGTTGAGATCAAGAAGCCGGGCACGAGTAGCCGGCGCACGAGTAGCCGCCGGCGGCGGCGGTGGCCCCACCTGTCATTGCCCAGACGTCGCCTGACGGTGCGGTGCCCTTCCCGTCGGAGCCTGGAGCCATGGCCCAAAGAGTAGGACCCCCCTGGAGAGCTCTGCCACCGGCACCGAGTGTAGCGATGGGCAGGACTCCAGCCGGTGGCCGGGGGTACTGCACCGATAACAAAGGGCAGGCAGACCTTCATACTGGATGCGCTGGAAGTATTTCCGGCCGTCAGGGTGTTTCACCCGATACCCTGCTTCATCGGCGACGCACGATCCAGATCAACACAAATATGGGCATACTCGCATTCATCCAAAATCTCGTTCATGCGCAGAGGTGTTCCGAAATGTTTGGCAATGCGAACAATCGTTGAAGTACTCCGCAACTCAAAGGGGAGACCCGAGAGTCTGATCCAGCTAGGTGACGAGGTGATGGATTCTTCCTCCGGCCGAAAGAACGTGCGCGGAATGGATACATCGAGAATGTGGCCGGCGACCGTCCAAGGACCACCAGTAAGAACCTGCATATGATCCACATTAGATTCAAAGTGGAAGATGACATGGAAGTTACCTACTTGAACAATACGAAATGCGGATGAGAGCTTCCAGATGCCCGGAAGTTTGCGGCGAAGGGACGCCATGGAGCTACCATCGCCGACGAATCGGGCGATGAGGCACTGCTGCAGCTCCTCGATTCTACATCTGATGTCTTCGAGCGGGATTTTGAATTCTTCAGTAATAGCCTCCTTGAGGCTTCGGAGCTAATTTTGGGACATCAATGGTGGCGCTAGGGCACGCTGGTTTTTTCGGACAATATTTGCCCAGGAGGGTCGCTGGGTAGGATTTGCAACAGATCTGTCAGCATCGGCCGGCCGAGTTGAGACAGGGAGCAAATCGAAATCCAGAGGGTGATTAGGCATAGTAACTCGATCGCGAACACCACTGGAGAGAAGGTTCGGCGGAGGGGAGGGGTTGGAAGGAGGTGGTGGAGGATCGGGGGGTTCCGACAAGGTGGGATTCATGGTCGGGAAGAGGGAAAATGGAAGGTGGCACCACCGGCGGGGAGTCGCCGGGGTGGGGCTGGAAGAGGGGGGTTAGGTCAAAAGATGGCAACCGGGTTGTTGTTTCACTTCAATGCTTTGCTTTAAAACTAATCAATTTAATAAAAAGATTTAGATTAGTGTTTAGATAAAAAATATAATGATAAAAATTTTAAAAGTTAATTTGATAGATAAATTTTAGTGGGTGTTTGAATAAAAAGTAAGAATTAAGAATATAATTTATTATTTTATGAGATATATAATTATAGTAAATAAAAATATTATACATATTTACTTATTTAATTTTTTATTAAAAAATAAGTTGTGTTGCAATATATTAATATTAATTTTGATTAAATATGTTATTAATATTATAATTTACATAAATATTAAGAACCAAATACAATATAATTTTTTTATAAAAATAAATGAAAATTTTAATTAATAAAATTCTATTATATTAAATATAATATTATACATAAGTTTTTACATTAATTTGATTTAATTCATATTATAATACAATAAATGTAATTATAATATTTACATCATTGCCTGTTTGTGATAATGTATTAGTATATACATAATATATATACATTAAAAAATAATTAAAAGAAAAAAAGAAAAGAAAGAAAAAGGCAAAAAATGAAAGTTCTTGCTTCTACCAAGAACTTTTGCTTGGAAAGTTCTCGGATGACCTCACGTGACGGAATTTTTTTAAATTCTCATTTCAACCCGTTTAGTTGAACTTGCTGGAACTTGGACAAGTTCTGCTCAAGTTCCAACAGTCCAACATTGCCTTGGACATATCATTCAAATAAGTTGGTGATAGAGATTCAACCTATACAAGGTCCCAACTTACTATCAAAAGCTATGACTAGTTTCTTTATTGACTTTTCAAATGTTTCCTACAAATAACTACAAGAAATAGTGTGATTAGACACAAGATCATAGGGGTGTTTACGTGTCGGTTTGGACCCGACTCGTGAACAAACCCGACCCGACCAAGTCTGATCGGATTAAAGGTTGTTGGGGGGCCAAATCCAACCCAACCCGACTCGATTCGGATCGGGTCGGGTGACCCATTTTTTTATTTTTCTTACTATTTTTATAATTATTTAATATTAAAAATATTATTTTATATTTATTTTAAATCATAAAATAAAGTTTTAAACCATTTAATGTTATTTCTGTACTTAAAATATTTTATTTAATTTTTTTAAAAATTTTAAATCAAATATAAGATTGAGTTTAAATAAAAAAGAAAAAAATAAAAAATCGAGTTATTTGGGTCGGGTCACCTCGGGTTGGAAAAATCCAACCCGTACTCGACTCGACCCATCGGGTTGATCCGACCACCGATCCGACACCCTTGCAAGTTTGCATCTCTAAAGTGATGTTATAAGAGAGCAACACATTAGCATTGCCTCTGTGCCACAAGTGCAGCGACACCGATGATCCATATTCAATAGCATTGCACTAGCCCAATGGAGAAGATGACGTTATTAGCATTTCCTCCACGCCACAAATGCAGTGACACTAATGAACTAATGTTGGATCTAAGTTTTACTGATATATTAAATTATATTTTGATGATACAAATCTCGAACGAGTAAAGATAAAATGCTAAAAAGTTTAAAGAAAAAGAGATAACTTTATGGACTACACTTTGATTAAAAAATTGGCACTGATCTTATTAGTTTTGGATAAATGTGGAACATTAGTTATAGAGAATTCTGTTAGCTTTCCATAGACTCTAAGATCATCTAATTTGGATAACCATGCATAAAGTTATGCTCAAAATAGTGCAGGGTGGTCAACCTGTCGGTCGAAGTTATGAAGGCCGATCGAGATAGTCCGGTCGATCGATCGGAGATACCGGTCGATTGATGAAGGCATAAGCTGCTCAAATCAAAACTACGAGACTGTACCAGTCGAGATATCGATCGACAGTCTGGTCGATCGACCAAGTGCTGAAGTTGCGAAAATGAGCGCAACGGTCATATAAACCGGTCGACCGGTTCATTAATGCGGTCGACCGATCAGCTGCGGAAAATTAGGAAAATGAGCCAACGGTCATATAGACCGGTCGACCGGCCCAAAAATGCGGTCGACCGATCCATCACTGCAATGAACAGTAACGACTATACTTTGAGGAGAAAAATTTGAAATTAATTCTGGACGGATTTTCCACATATCAGAGCCTATAAAAGGAGTGCCAAGGCCAGACGCAAAAGTATCTATCCAAGCATTGAAGCTATACTTCAAGAAATCAAAAGAAGATCTTTTCCTTGAAGTTATTATTTTAGTTGTGCCCTTCTTTCTCTCTTCCACTCTTGTGAGCCTAACATTGTAAAGAGAGAAATATTTTGTTCAAAAAAATAGAGAGAGCTCCTGTGTAAAAGAGGTTCCAAATCTTACCTCTTGAGCGAGAGAAAAGATTAGCTTCCTAAGAGGAGAGGTTGCCTTGTCTCTCGAAGTGGAGAAAATGTGGTTGTGTAAAGGGCTTTCTTCCTTGTCCCATTTAGAACAAAGGAAGGGATTAGTGGAATCTCTAGTGGTCTCGAGGTCGAGAAGTCGGAGCGGGGACGTAGGCCAAGGTGTGACCGAACCTCGTCAACAACCACCCGCGTCTATTTGTGTTTGATTTCTCTCACTCTCTCTCCCTCTAATATTGCGTTTATAATTTGAATTGCAAAGGTTTTAAGAATCGGTTTTGTGCTTCCACGATGAATTTCGTGAAATCGACATTTTTGGTTAAACACCAATTCACCCCCCTCTTGGTGCCCTTTGGGATCCTACAACTAACACCAATAGCATCGCACTAGTGCCAACAGAGAAGACAACACTATTAGCATCAGCTAGCGAAACACAATAGTGACACTAAATGTCGCATGGAGAAAACATATTTCGCAACACCAGTTTCGACACCAAAGCGCGGCTAAATTCTATGATGCAGTTGTGATGCGAACGTAGCACTTTATTGTGGCACTGTGTTGACGCTAAAACCATCATCACCACTGCTTTTTATGTTGTCAAAGGCAGCACTATTTTGACTCCAAAGCGGCGGTAGGACGAGATGCAATGTCAATGCTATTGTGTTTAGGGGTGTTCACCGGGTCGGGTCGACCCGGTGAACCCGACAATCCGACCAGACCCGACCTAGTTTGGGTCGGGTCGGATCTTGGTCAGGTCGGGTACGGGTTGGGAAATCCCAACCCGAGTCGACCCGACCCGACCCGATGACCCGGCCTTTATTATTATTTTTTTAATTTTTTTTACTTTTTTTACTTATTTTTAATCCTATAATTGATTTAAAATGGAAAAAATATTAAAATAAAATATTTTAATTATGAAAATAATGCTCAAATATTCAAAAAAGCATATTTTATATTTTATAATAATTATTAATTATATTTTGTATTAAAATAAATATAAAAAAGTAAGACAAAAAATTTAGAAAAAAGAAAAAAGAGTGGTCGGGTGACCCGACCCAACCCGACCCGAACCGGGTTGGGTTGGGTCGGATTTTCTGCCCCCAAGGGGCTTGACCCGACCCGACCCGACCAAATTTGGTCGGGTCGGGTCGGATTTGTTCACGGGTCAGGTCCAACTCGACCCGTGAACACCCCTAATTGTGTTGCTAATATGAGGCGTTAATGCCACGCTAACTTTCCATCAATGTCATATCATAATCCGCTTGTAGTGCTTCACTAATGTGTCCCTACCATGATGCTAAGTGCAATATGAACATTGCAACGGTAATGTGATGCTAATTGCGATATATTTTTCCCCTAATACCCTTCTATTCTTAAATTCCCTTTTCTATACAATTTATAATGTATATACAATGCATTCTATACATCCATAACAATATAAACTAAAGCAATTATCATGCATTAAAATAAAACTAATAACATTACAAAAGGTTAACAATATAAAAAAGTATTATCACTACAAAGTCATCGATGTTACAATATTTTAATTATGTCTTAGTTAAAAAAAAATTCGGCATGACATATGCATAAATTCGTCCATACGTCATATACAACATTTCATATCATTCATCATATGCATTTCAATTTCAACAGTTTAATCATCATAGACAATTATAAGATCATTTCTAACAATTTATAGAAATCAAAAGATGGGACTCAAGCTCAAATCAATGGCTCTCAAATCAAAACTATGAGTCAGATGCTCATAAATCATATATTATGAGCGTCCATCGCTCTACACTACTAATCTAACAAATCCAAACCATTCACAACATTCTTCAAGTTAATAATTCGTATAAGAAGTGAATGAAATACAAAAGTAACCAAAAGTCACGATCACGGGTCTCACACATGGTCAATCCCTAGCCCCCTTATATTTCTTATTTCATGTCAAGCAAATAAGACTTTCATTCAACACCTGCAAAAAAATTAGATAAGAGGGGTAAGCAACTATAAGCTCATTGAGTAATGAAAATCCATAAATCTTAAAAACTCAGAAAACAACTTCTTGCGAGAATCAATATAACTTAAACGAAAATGATCCACATGCATGTCATGTATGCAAGAAAGTTTATTTTTATGTTCCACCGTCTTACACAATCATAATCCATGGGGGTCATGCGCACGTACACGCACCTCAGGCCATATTTCATGTCAAGAGTTATGACATTTACTCCTTAGTCCCTATTTCATGCCAAGGATATATACTATATAATATATATATATATATAATATATTAAGTTGCCTATCGACTAAGAATATCGCTCCTCAGGCCCTATTTCATGCCAAGAGAATTACCGCCCCCAAACGGTCATCTCGGTCTTGATCAAACATCAGAGGTAAATCATCCAAAAATATTTTTGTCATGCAATGCATGAATGCAATTTAACACATATCTAAGTGTGCCATAATTAGTAACATTTTCAATACGTCAAAAATCTCGCTCATAAAACCAACATTATAAACCCATACCATTTATAATTCATCATCGTAGCAAGGTAATATATCAACAATCATTTCGAGGGTATACTGAGGCATTCGTACACATAAAAGCATTACACACATCGGATTGAATAAAGTCCGTTCCATATCGGCATGGAAAAGAAACATGTAATTGCCAGAATATCATCGTCACTATCTTATGGATAAACCCACTCACCTTGGATTACATCGTGTCTCAACTACCTCCCGTCCGAATCTGATCAAAGAGAGAAATACCTATTACATTGATTAAACTTTATTTAAAAACATAAGCTTATCATTTAGAACATTTTATCCCTTGTAGTTATCATTTATCTTTTAACTCATTAATCACCTCATAATAATATTTTTAATGACATCTTGGTACTTATATTTAGAATTTATAAATATTTTACCTAAGTTAACGCATTATAACACAAATATAAACTAATTTCGTAAATTGATCAACACTATGGGCTTTTGGTATGCTTACCAATAGGGGAAAAGAAATCGTCAACTAATAGCACTATATTCAAACCCCCCAACGGACAGCCACCTATCATATTCAATTAACCATATAACAATTCAAATTAAACACTATGACTAATTCTTATCGATTTATAAAATTAAGTCTTATGAATAATTTCAACTACTAATCATATCCTTACCATAATAAATGAAGCCCCCCTCAAAAATCGAAACCATACTCGCCGAACGTCGAACACTACTAGTCACCTTCTTCATTAGTAGCATAATAAAATTAATTAAAATCAGTTTCATCTGTGAAATCAAATTTATTGTGCATCTTCATCCTCTTACCAATACACCCTGAGGACGAGTCATCGAAAATATCACTGACGATTGAAATCCGAAATCGATGAACTTACAAGTAATTTGTGATTAAATTTTTTACGGACAACAACCTAATACATTTCTCCCTCATGTGTGCACTTACCAGAGCGTTGTGATGAACTCAACCGAAGCCCCCCGTCGAAGTTACTGAAAAGGTTGTCGAAAAACTTCAATCTCGGCCACCTACAAAATTGGAAATAAAACACGTTCAAAATCCCTCAAAATGAACCGAATTCACTTGAGAATGATGTTCAACTCACTAGGAGAAAGATCAGTGTGAATCGTAGCTGGAAAACATCATCGGTGAACTTCCCTCTTTCTCATGTTCGACACTTACTGCATCATCTAATGGATTGATCTTCACTTATCCTATGTCAAAATGTTCATTTCATCATCCTCTTTCCAACGACATGTCCTGGACGACGAAGAACAAGTGGTCGAAAATAGAATGGTTGGGGCGTCTCACGTGAGGTACTGTAGCAATGGGGGAAGAAGACGCTACTTCTTCTTTTTTCATACACTATTTTTTTACTTTTTTTTGTTGTTGTCCGGTCCTGCACAAAGACCAAAAAGCCCCTCTTCTTAAAAAAAAACCATTTTCTTTTCTTCAATATGTATAGGACGTTACACCTCAGCCTAGGCCTTCAATATCTTGGGGATCCTCTTGTTACTCTTCCCTAGCTGTCAGATTTGTGTAGAAAGATAAAAAAATGATTTGTTGCAGTGCAGAGGTGAGGCATCGACTCGTCTAGAAGCAGAGGCAGGCGGCGATGGTTGCCATGGCAGCTCTTGTGAGACCGGGTCAGTGGCCTTCTTCTTCTTTCCTTCAGCATGAGGTCACTTGAGCTCGCCGCTTCCGAGAGCTTTATGTTGGCAGAAAAGTGGGTCCTTTGGGTTCAGAGGCAGACTGATCAGGTTCGGGGGTCATGTTGTTGTTGTCGGGAGTCTCTTCATTGGGTGATTCCTGGACGCCAAGTGGACAAAGATCCAATTCTCCCGGTTGGCGACCACGGTACGCTTGAGGCCTGACAGGCAATTCTTTTCGCTAGAGTCCTTTAGCAGCAAATAGTGGATGCCTTCCTTCGAGGAGATGAGGTGCCAAAGTTGTAGGGTACTGAGGTCCAGGGGCATTGCAATTTGCACCCCTAGGCTACTTCCAAAGAAGACAAGTGGAGGCTACAAAAGATTGCAATTGGGGTGATTAAACCACCAAAGACAATCGTGCCCTTTGGAAGTAGCACACTCTTGTGGACATGGGAAGGACGTGGCCGACTAGGTTGACCCTCTTGTCGAATAGGAAGGTGTGGATGACATGGAGGACAAGAGTCCATGTTCGGGCGATCGAAAAGAGTGCTGATGAGGAGATGGTGGAAGTAGCGGATCATCAAATTTGATAAAGTCGACGCTCTCGTGTGGGCTCTCTCTACGGGCTCACAGGTGATCTTTGCTAGCATTCCTTGGGTGTTGAATCTAGCGGGCTTCCTTCGGCTGGGCAGGTAGGAAAGGCCAAGGGCTTGGCAAGCTCCTGATAGAATTAAGTGAAGTCTCGGTTGAACAACCTGAAGTAGACTAATCCCACTGCCCTATTTAACCCAGGAAATTGAGAAATTCTACCTGGGATAGGTTGGGTAGACGAACATAAAAAAAGTCACTAGTGTCCATCTTGATTGTTTGGGACTCGAAGTCACTGATTAGGACGATGGTTGAGGATAATTTTACGCATCAAGTTTTAGCGCCAATGTCAGGAAATATTTTATTAATCAATATCTGATTTTTATAAATCATAGGAGATGTAAAATAAATTTCTGTAAATAATTTTGTAGTTATGTTTAGCTGTAATTAAGTTGTTTGTAATTTACAGTAAATAGTTGTGGTAATTATTTTTACTTTGTAAATAATCTGATAATTAATTTTGCAGATAAAGGTCACCGGTTCGTCGGTTATATTTTCGGATAAGAATAAGATATTCTTGGCTTTCGGCAAATATTTAATACCGCCTCGATAGATTTTGGGCAATATTTATTTCATCCTGACTGTTTTCAGAATTAAGTTTTGGGCCCCAATTTTTCTCTTAATTTGCACATAAGATCTAATTGAATTTCTTCGATGAATTTTTCTCGTCACTCTTCGTAGTGCGCCTTGATTTTCCGAGGTAATCAATTCACAACTTGATTAAATTCTTTTTTTTTTTGCTAGTCCCCGATATTTGAAAAGTGGGTTTGACGATCCAACTCAAGCGATATTAATAAGATCATCCTGTGTCGTTTGCCTAGTAGGTGAGACTTGCAACAAAAATTTTCTACATTCACATGGACCGAGAACTCGAGATATCTAGAAGGAGACCCAGTCCACCCTAACCCTTTGGTGGTTGATTAAATTCTTTGAAGCTTGGCAATGTGATATTTTTTTGTTCTTGCGCCCTAGGGTTTTTTCTGAGTCTTGGCGTAATCATTGATCTCTTTGAGCTTTGATGTCTGAGGGTTTAATTCTTTGAATTATATTCTTTTTGCAGCCTAGGTATTGACCTAAGAATGGTTTAACAGGGAATCCACACGTTAATCATTGTGCAAAATAATTATTTTCGTCCAGTTGGTGCCGGGGGTATCGAATAGAATTACTTTGCGCCTGACTAATTTCTATAAATTTATTTTTTTGAATTTCCGACAACTTTGTTTAGTACATTGCGCCCAACTATTTTAAGATTAATTTGTTGCCCAAAGAAAGTGTAGAGTTTTTATAGCTACATTGAATTTATGGATTTTAACATTTTCTGGAGGTCTAATTTCTATTGAAATCTTATTATCTTATGAAAATTGCTGATTAAAAGTTTTTTTTTTGTTTCATGACGTATTTGATCATAAATTTTCATAATCTTTAATGCTGGCATCGTGTTTAATTTGGCGCCTGCCATTTCTTTTATTTCCTTCCTCGGCCGAGATTATTTCTTTGCGCCTCAATTGTTATCCAATTTGATATATCTTATTTGAGATCGTGCGGACCATTAAAAATTACGGCGGTTTATGATGTTATGCGCTTATCTCTCGCAAAATTTTAATAGTCGAAATTCTGCGCCTACTTCGAGATTAAGTCGATTAATTGTGACATTATCTGCATTGATGTATTTATTTATGTTGTATATTTTCTTTTTCTTTTTCCTCTTTCATATTTTCTGATTACTAGTTGTTGCATAACTAGATTGAAAATTTAATCACCACTAATGTTAATTTTTGTTTAATTTGCACCTCGGGCGTCCTGATCAGATGCCTAATTCTTTCTTTAGATTAGAATTTGGTTAATTATTAATTGTACTTAATACTTTTATGTTACTTAATTGAATTTCTAAATTATTTTATACCAGTTTATGGAGTGTTTAATTTCAGAATTTATGATGCTAATTTTAATTAATTTTATTTGAAATTAATAATTGAAATAAATTTGATAACTAGTGTATGAAGAATCAAGTTTGTGTAATTTGTTAATCTTTACTAATTTGTGAAGTAATTAATAGTCTAAAGAATTCAAATTAATGCATTTTATTTTTAATATGATTTGATGGAATGTCGATTTATGGAGACATCAATTCTTATTAAATTAAGATTATTTAATCTGCATGCTTAGGTTGAGGGGATGTTAGTTTGTGAAGACCACAATTTAATCATCTTAGGTTAATATTTTAAGGAGACTCTAATTCATCTTTAAAGATTAGATTTATCTTTTATGGTTCAAATATTTATCTTAATCTATTTTCATCGTAAGACCAAACTTTAACACTATTATCTTATCTTATTATTATCTTATTTTTAATATTTATTTTATAATTATAAAAACCTCTTTTCAAAACCTATTTTTTCCTCTCTTATTAATTTATAAAATCGGATATTGAGTTAATAATATTGCTCGTGGGTTCGACATTCTTAACTCTTTTTTACCATATTACTTGAGCGATTAGTGCACTTGTTATCGAATTTATTTTGCTACATCATTTTATATATCAAGTTTTTGACGTTGTTGTCGGAAAATATTTTATTAGTTGATTTCTAATTTTTGTAGGTTATTAGGAGATGTATATAAAATATGTAAATAACTTTTCTGTAAATATGTATCTGTAATATTTTTTTATAAATATTATTTTTTCTTCTTTTCTCTACAAATAATTATTTATTTTGTAAATAATCTAACATTTTTTTTGCAGATAAAGGTCACGTGATCGTTAATTATTTTTGGACTAAAGTTTGTTGACTTTCGTCCAATACTCTATTCTATTTTAAAAGTTTGACGCCAAGTGAATTTTATGATTAATTGAATTTTTTTTCTACGTCGATTTATGGATTTACGACCGTGAGTAATTTTTGTCGAATTAACTGAAAATACCGTTTTGCGTTTTTCCAAGACAATCATCCCGTTTTGCGCATTAATAAGGCTAGTTTACATGCGTGTCACGTTTCCCGATTCAATTGTCCAAAGATTTCTTCACATCCATTTACTAATTTTCTTTCACGGCGTAATTTTAATTTGTCTATAATTTGGCACTTAGGATTTAACTGATTTAACATTCGATTAACTTAAGATATTTCGCCCAAGAGTTGACATCGTCTCAGTTGTAATTTTAACTATTTTTTGTTTGTCAGCCAAGCAAATCAAATTGTGTCCTAATTGACGATTGTCAATCTCTCTGAAATTATTTGATAACTTTGGCGTCCCACAATTGTTAAGTTTCTGAACTTTATGATTAATGTTGATTTGACCGTGATATTCTGAGCATTCTGTTTGGCGCCCAAGTGTTGACATTGATCACGTTTAACTTCATTGGATGATTTGTCCTTCTCTATTTGGTGCCAGTGGATTTGATATGATAACGAAAGATAATTTTTTTGGCGCCACATTTATTGTTGGGTTTCGTATTTTTCAAATTATTATCTTCGGACGTAACCTGATTAATCTATATGTTTTTGCGTCCTAGTCATGAAACAATTCAATCTTTGATCTGACGGGCAATATTTTATGTCTGGAATTAAAGTTCTTTTACGGCTAGTTTTTTTTTATAATTTCGACTCGACCATGAAGTTAATCACTTTCTGTTTGTGCCTAAATTCGTTTACCTCATTATTGACAATTTATAATTAAACAATTCATCTGAATGCAGTTTGCGCCTGTGGTTTCGATAACCTGGTTATTTCACTGAGTTTTGCGCCTAACAAATTTCTGATTAGGTTAATAATTGTCGGATTCAATTTTACGCCCTATTAGATTTTCAGCATTATCCGACAGCTTAAGTACTTGGGTGCCGTATTTTATCCTAACTCTCTTATCTTTCAGATTTCATGCCCTAAAGATTTTTTACCTAATTGTTTAACAGGGATTTCATACGTCAAATGGCGTAAAACTGAACTGATTTAATTCCTATTTTTCTTTCTTCGTGAAATGGTGCCCAATGCCAACATTTTTCCTCTCTCCATGATCCTATAATTTTGGGAATTGTTTATCCATGATTGGCGCCTCGATTTTTCTTTGCTCATGATATTTTTCTTTCTGATTGCACCTAGCATTTGTTTCTCCATCTATTGCGTCCAATTAGCACTGATTTTATCTATCTATCTATATATCGTATTGCACCTTCAATTTTAGTCGAGTTTTCTTCTTTACATATATGACGCCAAGTTTTATGATCGAGGATATTTTTTTCCTAATATCACGTTTGATATCACGTTGTGCCCCCTATAGATTTTATCTTCTCCAAATCCAGGCGCATTTGTTTTAGAAGAATTGGTGATTTTGTGACATTAATTTGTTGATTCCGGCCATGATTATCTGAAGTGTTTTTAGTGAGGATTCCGTAAATTTTATTTCCTGCATGGTGCCTGATTTTCTTCGAATGATTCCAACTGCAATCGCCTCTGTAGTAGTAATTACTGATTAAATCCATTGATTTTAGGTTGTCTATTTTATTTGAGAATTTTTTTGTGAGCAGTTTTTACTAAGGACGATTAAATCCACGATTTATTGTTGATTTTTTTCACATTCTAATCATGCCTAAGATTATATCTTTTATGGATTATAATTGTCCTGAGGATTTCACGACTTGAACATTTTTTTAACTTGACAGATGTTAATTGACATATTTTATAAAAAATTGATTGTCCGTGACCTATATTTACTTTGTAAATATGTATATTTTTGTATTTTATTATTTTATCTGATACTTGGTTGTTGAAAAAATTAATTGAAAATTTTGATCACAACCAATCTAACTATTCTTCTATTTTTTATTATAGTTAGTTAGTGTAAGACGCATGATAATGTCGATACAAAATGGAATAATCAATTT
Source organism: Pontederia crassipes (assembly GCA_030549335.1). NCBI lineage: Eukaryota > Viridiplantae > Streptophyta > Magnoliopsida > Commelinales > Pontederiaceae > Pontederia > Pontederia crassipes. The sequence continues at coordinate 33,068,870 of CM060197.1, forward strand.
TTTATCTTATTCTTATTTCATAAAATATGAAACTTGATTGCAGGAGAAAAAATAAGGTGGTATTGTTGATTTTCACGCAGCCTACGAGGTCACACATAAGAGCAGGAAGACCACCGACTTTGTCATGCCCACTACTCATAGAGTTCTAGGTAAGTATCGCCACATGTTCACTTGGTTGTTCACATTAGCGTAAATAATTTTTCAAATATGTAATGTTTAAATTTTCTAAGATGCATATAATCAAAAGATGACTGAGAAGTACGGAGATGGTCCTAGTACTCGGTCACATCTCCAAAATGATTCACATTTATATAATTCTTTTATGTTATATAATTTATATGATTTATAATGTTATATAAAATTTGTCAATTTTGTAAAGTGCATTGTTGTTTGGGAGGAGGTGGTCGGTACAACACGAGGAGGATACCTGCGTGGCCTAGGCACAACTGCTCAAGTTCCTAGGAGGACCAAAGGATATGCAAGCAGCTCATCTACTCCGAGTTCATCCACTGCATCATCCACCGCACCTGAGCTCATGTTACACTGGACTCATCTTTGAGCATCCAACTCAGTAGCGTTCTCAACATTTGGCTCCCATTTTTCAGGCGATCTTTAGCTATAGACGTAGTCCCCACGAGGCCAAGCACTGAGTACGTCGACGTCAAGTGTCAGGAATGACAAAAACGACAATAACGATTTAGGATAAAACTTTTGTATCACATATCTTTTATATGATTTTGTTTATGATTTATGATATCATCTTATTAGTACTTTTGTGATGGTTATTAATGCTTTTGTGATGGTTATTAGTGTTTTGTTTTATTATTATTGTTATCAATGTGAAGAATGGGGCATTCTATAATTTGTATCACATTATATATGCATTCTATAATTTGTACAGTGTGGGAAGGGAACAAAATGATCAGAATGGGGCAAATTGTTTGGTATTTAGCGTCCCTTTAACGTCCCAATAGTGATGCAATGTGATTAGACCTTATTTTAAATATATCATAAGTGGCGTCACTTAAGTGCCTGGTTAGCGTTGCAAGCATTGGCGTCACCTGACCGTCGCAGCAAAGATGACATACGACATCACGTTAGCATTACATTAGCGTTTCACACAAAGCAGAAGTTTAGCACCACATTCGCATCTCATTAGTTCACAGATTTCAGCACCAACTTAGCGTCAGATTAGCGACGCCCTTAAACTCTTCGCGAGTATACATTTCACGTCATGTTAACATCGAAGTAGCGCCACATTATGGGGCTAGTAGCATTGCATTTGTTGTTGACGCCATTGCAATGCTAATAGCTACCGAACGCCGACGTCTCCACTGTGTGACGCCGTTTAGACACTAATGTGCGACTATTCCTTTTAGTCACGCATTAGCGTCACCTTAGCGCCTTGCGTCGTAAATTGATAAATTTCTTATAGTGTTTCCAATTTGGTGGATAACTGAATTAGGACCGGATCTTATTCTTTCTTTGAGATTTGGCCAGTACCAAATTGGAACGGGTCCATATTATAAAAATCCAGGCCATGTACCAACTCGATATTATATATTATATTAACACATTAAATTATTTTAAAGTACTATATTTTTATTTTAATTAAAATATTATACTTGATTCTGTGCAAGTTCCCAATGTTCATCATGGTGGTAAGTGGTCCCACAAAAATTGTTCATGCAATCAACCAAAATTTACATAATCCCACTCCTTGGATTAACTTCGCTAAAAAAATAAATATCTAGTAAATTTATTTGTGAAATGGGCACACTGATCATTCTTTTTAGTCGATCCAAAGATGTTGCTAATATCGTGAAAACTTTTTTAAATTAGTTTAAAATTGTTTATTTTGCATTTTAAACCAAGGAACCAAAACTGTTCTGGTAACTGGTAAATGAAACTCAAATTTTTGTAACTCTCTGGAGCATCAAATGCAACTGTATCTCTTCCATTTTGACTATAAATACACCAAAAAAATATATGCATGCATGTGTACAGTTTCTCTCCTTCTTCTCTACCAATACTTCCCAACAAAGAATCAAGTATCACTGTTGGTCAGTGTTATCGCGACCGGACCGGCCGTTCGGACCATCGACCGACGACAACACGGTCCATTCTAGAGGCTAAAATTGGAGACCCCATTGGAATGGATTGAACTGGTCAAAAACTAGATCAAGCCAGAAAAAACCAAATCAACCCGCACTTTAGTCGGGCCGGCCGGTTAAAAAAAAAACTAAAAACAAAAAGGCCTACACAGTACATGAGTTGCATCCTTTCGTGACGACGACTAATCAGTTGCTGCAAAATCCCTAATCCAGCGAGGTGGCGACCCACTGCGTGCGACTCCGGCCATCCGGCAGTAGAGAAGGCGAAGGACGGAACGATCAACGATCCCCTGCTGGCAACCATCAACGATCTAGGGTAAGCGATTTCTAGTTTTAGTTTCGTTCATTTTCATTTCCTTCTCGAGTTCTCGTCTTCGTCGATGATCTCTGACTGTCCATCCTTCTGCACTTTGCTGTTGGCTGCAGACATCGCTATCGCAAGCACCGCACACGAGTGGCGTAGCGAGGCGGGACTCAAGAGGTCTCGCGTTGCCAGCTGCCCGCATGTTGCTGAGACCCTCTCAGGCGCGAGCTGCAGCAAGGCGGGTAGGAGGCCTCTGTGACGGCGGTTCCGGCCATTGATGATGATATAGTGGCCATCAACGGTGCTTGCGGCCATCGACAATGCTCGCGGTGGCACCCCTGAGATCGTCCTACGCTCACACCAGCGCCGCCGCTGCTCCTTGCCATGTAGCTGCCAGTATGTCACGCCTAGTTGTGAGTCTTGTGACGTTGCGCCTGGTTGTGGAGAGTCGAGATTCAAGATCGGTGCATGAGTGATGAGATTTGAGAGTGCTTGATTGATTGTATTAAATAATAATATTTTATTACCAACTGATTGATCTAACTGATCCGACCGATCCGATCTGAAATAGAATCTGAAATAGAGACTTTTTTGATTCGTTGTCCGATCCGATCATGACAACATTGTATTTGGTTACTGCATTGATGTCTCATAAGTCATAATGGTATTCTCCATCACCAGTAAGAGAGAGCACATACAGATTCCATTGGACCGAACGTGAGACATCAATGTAGTAATCTAATAGGGATGTGGATCGATTCTGTCTGCATGGTTCCCCTTAGATCCATTTGAGGCTTGAAAGCAATCAATTATCACCAATACTATTTTTTACATCTTTATTTGGTCAGTACACCCATGTTTCATGCTATAATCCTTTCCTACTTGTCACTGGAATTGATGGGACAAGAATGAATGGTCAAAAAGGAATGGAACTTGACCGCAGGGTACGATTTGACATTTTTTTATTATTTTTCATGTTTGATGGAGTAAGAAGCCTTTTAGTCTAACTATTAACCATTTTGCAAAAAGAATGCGTTGGACAGCTTCTAAGTTCTAACATTGATAAATGTCGCTCATAAGTTGTTCATCATCATGCATTGATTAATTCATTTAATCACTATTTTGATTGCACCATTAAAAGAGAGAAAAATGGCTCATTTAAGAACCAAACTTTGAGAGTCGTTTGATGCATTGCCAACTGTCCTAAATATGTGCTACTTGGCTTTTTTGATAATTTCGAGGTTGATTTATGTTGGAAATAAAACATCGAGGATCGACGAATAAACAAGACAACGAAGTAAAGAAAAAAGATGGATACAGTGATTTGATGTGATAAAATTTTATTGATTAATGTGAACAAGAGAGAAATATTTATGAGCAAAGAAGATCGTCGTTAGAAAAAAAATTTTATGAGCAAAAGAGAGTACATCATGATTCAAGCTCTTCACTTTCGTAACATATTCTCATTTTTTTTCTCATAATTTTGGGTGCAGAGTACATTAGTAATTAATAATCTTGTTATTAGTGATCAATGTGTTAAACTTGTCCCAAGGTGTTAGCTAGGATGAACAGAAAGTAGGCAGACAATTAAATTTGTATAAACAATCAAACTAATGACTTAGGAGTGGGAGGTTAAGCAATCACCGAAGAATGAAAGAGTTAATATGGAATCACTGAGTCAGACTTCCGAACTTGTAATTGTTCAATGTAGGATTTGATGTCGTCGTTTGGCCACTTCAAATTCTGCCGGACCTTTTGCTCAATATTGATTACCAACGGTTTCTTGTTTGCTATATGCGACTGAAAACTAAACGGCAATCTCTCCAAACTTTTGCACTCCAATATGTCAATATAATCTAATGAGGGGCAATCGATGGTCCCACTGTAGATGTTGCTCAATGCTGGTAACTCTCTCAAGATAATACTTTGGAGATTAGGAAAGATGGAAGGTGTCTGGCCTTCATCAGGAATTATGTCTGTCAATTCGTTACACTCATCCACATCCAAATGTGTAAGGCATGGCACATGTCTGATCCATGTAAGATTTTTCAACTTATGGCATTCACCTATCTGTAAAGTCCTGAGTTGTGGAAACGTCGCTTGAGATATCTCTGGTTTCCATACTATCATTCTCAATTCAGACAAACGGAAGAGGGCGAACCTATGGAGCCATTGGAAATGCCAGTCATCATCGCTTCTTGTTAAAGTCAATTCCTCTAGTGAGACAAAGTTGTCCAAGAACAAATTCTGAATGTTCTTGCCCACCACCAACTTATCTACTTTTGACTTCGAGTTCGGCAATCCCTCTATGTCCAACTTGCAAATGGTGTCCAGGTCCACGTATTCATGGAGGACAGAGAGCTCGTGTAACTCCATTCTAAGTCCGAGAGCCTTTATGCGTCCCCTCAAGCTCTTGAGCTCTGCGACATTTATTTTGGAAGACGAGCAGCGGCTTAGCTCAGAAGTAAATGCCACACTATAACTTCCGGAAAGGTCCAAAACTTGTAAGGCAGTGAAACTTGATATCACCCCTTGCTCAACATAACTGAGAGAATGGCATGATCTTAAGATCAAGTACTTCAGTTTTTCCAGTTTGCTCAATGTTTTGCTCAGAGATTTAACTGAAGTTTCTGACAGATTGAGATATTGAAGCTGAACAAGCAGGGTCACATCCTGTGGAAGATCAGAGATCCAAGTAGATGATATATCCAAGTAGGTCAACGCTGGAAAATATTGAAAAACATTTGGAGGAATCATTTTCAACCATTTATTTTTCTTGACCATCAAAGTAGATAGAGATGGACACATCACCTTGGGCTCCAAAAATGTCCTCATTCCGTTCATGATTGATATCCGATTTGCCAGCTCCCAATTATTAGCTCCCTTCAATTGCTCCTTGCGGACAATCCATTTGTTACTGTTCATTCCACGATCGCCGGCCATGTCTCGAACAATGTCATGCATTTTTACAGACTTCCCCTCATCACTTGATTCGAGTAGACAGGCCGACTTGAGATTGCCAATTAGATTGTGCCCGTAATTGTATGTCTCACCAATATCATCAAGAAAATCTCGGGAATCAAGCAAACCATGGCCCAAGAAGCATTCAATGAGCTCATCTTTACGGATTTCATAATCTTCTGGAAACAAGGCGCAGCACAAGAAACATTCTCGCGTTGTGTTGTCGACCAAGCGATCGTAGCTGTAACTTAGCAAACACAGCAACTCCTCCTCCGCATCTGGAACTGCTGAGGTCCAGTTGGACTTCTTCAGCGAAGTGAGGGCGTGCTCCCACTCGTTTGCGGTCTCTTTGGAGGACATGGCTCGACCGATGGTGATGAGCGCAAGGGGGAGGCCGTGGCACTGCTTTGTGACTTCTCTCGCTAACCTTTCTATCGTGGGATTGCCCTTGATGGCGTCGTCTCCAACCTTCTCCATGAAGAGTTGCCAAGCATCCTCTTCGCTCAAACATTCCACCTTCACTCTCTTTTTGGCATCCATTCGTCCACATACGTCCACCAATCTTGTAGTGAAGACCACCGTGCGTCCTTGAGTTGGGATGCCGATTGCGTCCAGATCCACGCGCTCCCAAAGGTCGTCCAGCAGTAACACGAACTTCTTGTTCTTCAGGAAGTTGGTAATCTTGCGGGGCCATGAAGCTTCCTCGTTATCCTTTAGTTCAACTTTGAATTCTGCAGCTATGGCTCTTTGCAACTCCTTCTTCCAATCAGCATTACCTCTCGAAACCACTGCCCATATTACATGTTGGAAATGCACTTCTCTTCCACCGGCGGTATCAGACCTGGCGTTGCCGTGGATGAAGTCGTTGTTGATTTTTTTCAAGAGGGTGGTCTTGCCAACACCCCCCATCCCATATATCTCCACAACTGCGACCCCGTCGGCAAGGTAACCGAGTACCTTACTGTGGTTGGACTCGATGGCTAGCGAATTGGACGGGGAGGGCAATTCTTGGCCAGGAGGTAGAGGAACTGGAACAGTGAGGCTGCCGCGCATGGTTTCTCCTAATTTTTCATACAATTCATCCACTGCCGCCAGCTTCTTGGTTGCCTCCTTATGGATTTCGTTGCAGTTGCGGATGTCATCCGAGCTTTGTTCAGACTTAGCGTTAATGAGATCAAACTTAGCTCTGATGGTACTGAGTGCACTGACCTGATAAGTGTCCATGTCTCTAACCTTGTCCAGCAGCCCTTCTACTTCTCCCGTGCGCCGTTGCGTTGGATCCCTTTCAGCTGCTTCTACTCTACTTCTGAAATCACTGGCTCTGCGTTTGAGATCTTTCATCTTGTCCTCTAGATCCTTCAGTTTTTCTTCAACGTTACCGACAGTAAAGACTTGCAGCACCAGAGTGGGGCCGCCCATGGCTCCTCCTAATTTCACGTACAAATCTTTCACTTCCGCCAGCGTCTCGCTTGCGTTCTTCCCGATACTGTAGCTTGAGAAGATGTTGCCACAGCAGCCAAAGCAATTGCATCTCTGTTCAAAATTAGTTTTAATGGCACTCACCTTGGTTCCCGTTTCGGTGACCTTGTTCAGCCACCCTTCTACTTCCATGGCGGGCCGTTGAGTTGGATCCCGTAGAGCTTCATCTCGTCGACGATGGATATCAGTGAATCTGCGTTTCAGCTCTTCCATGTTCTTCTCCAGATCCTCCACTTTTTCTTCAGCCTTGACGGCATAGGAGACATGCTCCCATACAAGACTCCAGAACGGAGGAACCAGAGTATTAACAGTGGACGTCGCCACCTGACTCGTCAATTCAGGAACCAGATTATTAGGAAAGGATGTCATGGCCGGAAAATTAGAAGGAAGCGCAGGAAGCAGCAAAATTCAAGTGGATTTTCGAGTGTTCGTCGATAGAATTTAGAGGAATAATTTAGAGGATCAACACAACAGGGATTCCAGAGGGAGATGTTTGCTACTATTTGCGCATACATATATATATATATATATATATATATGGTTTTTATAAGCATGAATTAAATTAAATGTACGTGCGAGTGATATATATATATATATATCTCACTCGCACGTACATTTAATTTAATTCATGCGTATAAAAACCATTAGGAGTGAAAGTAATTATGGTTGGATCAAATTTTCGGTAAAAAAAATCAATAGTTATATTTCGAGTCAGTTTTTAAAACTAAAAAGACAATACTAAAACCACTTAAAAAAAATAAAGATCGCCTTACTAAAATTATATATTTTGTGGGTCAATCTTTTCGAGGCCCTGTTTTTATATAATTATATTTTTAAAAATATAATAAAATTAAAATTAATACAAAATAATTAATTTTATATTAAATATAAAATATATTTCTAAAATTTTAAAATTATTAAATTAGAGTTCGATAATGTGATAGAAAAGTATAAAATTTTATTAAAAAAATATTATATCTATAACAAAAGAATTGATAACATATGAATTAATTACATAAATAAAAAAATTTAAATAAAAATGGCCCTCAATTTTTTTGAATGAATTTTAATTTATCAAAAACCACCAAGCCTCTATTTTTTTTTTCGATTTAATTTTTTCAAGATGAATAAATTTTTCGAATTGGTCAAATTTTTTCTAACACCCCTACAAAACATATACTAGTTAAACATTAATATTGTTAAAATATAATTATATTGATGTATATCCTTCTAATTAACTCAAGACGCTAGAGCATCTCGAGATTTCAAAAAGGGAAAAATCCATAGGCCATATAATTTGACGATGGTGGGAAACTAGCCGTAAAGCATAATTGTAATAGAAGAAAAAAATTGTAAAAAGAACTAGTTAACTAGTCGTCTGATTGAAGTCAGACCCATGATCTCCAAAATGGCTCTCGCAAGCATCAAATCCACGTCAATTCATTTTTTTTTTTATGATTGCCAGGTTGTCTCATTAATTTAGATGGTTCCATCGTAACCATAATTATATAAATGATGGCCTTCACTCGCAGTTGATCCGAATTCTCCAAACACATTTGGTCCACCAAAATAAATCGCCTCTGAGCTTTTCATTTAATTTTTAAATTTTTAAATTTTTGTTTCGGATTGACTTCATCGGTCTCCGGGCCTTCCCCTACTGAAACATCATTCATCACTATTAAATTGTCAAATTGTCTGCACTGAATATTATTAAAAAAAATTGATTTAAGATTTATTAATAATGTATTGAATTTAGTCGGACGCTTTAGCAATGAGACGTCTGTCATCTCTTGCGGAGGTCTCTGTTTCCTATTTTATATTAAAGTTCTCTATATAAGTTTTCGATTGGACTATTTCGAATTCTTATAATCATCGTTATTTCATAATAAAAAAAAAGTCGTTGAATGTCATAGTCCGTTTTAGGATGTAAGTCGTAAATTTCGTCCGAGTCCATTTTTTCGTCCCAACCATCTCACCATGCATCAACAGGCACGAAAGCGTCGAAAAATTCGCATCTTTTGACAGCGTAAAAAATTTCGCATTTTTTGACCTTCTTGGCTGAAAACACAAGTAAAAGGTCACGCGAAATTTCGCACCCCGGGAAAATTTTTGCCCGAGTCCATTTTTTCGTCCCAATCATCTCACCATGCATCAACAGGCACGAAAGCGTCGAAAATTTCGCATCTTTTGACAGTGTCAAAATTTTCACTTTTTTGAATTTCTTGGCTTGAAAACAAGAGTAAAATGGCGCACGAAATTTCACACCCCAGGAAAATTTTCGCCCGAGTCAATTTTTTTGTCCCAATCATCTCACCATGCATCAACAGGCATGAAAGCGTCGAAAATTACGCATCTATTGACAGTATAAAAAATTTCGCATTTTTTGACCTTCTTGGCTGAAAAAATGAGTAAAAGGGGCGCGCCCGAAATTTCGCACCCTCGAAAAATTTTCGCCCGAGTCCATTTTTTTGTCCCAATCATCTCACCATGCATTAACAGGCATGAAAGCGTCGAAAAATTCGCATCTTTTGACAGCGTAAAAAATTTCGCATTTTTTGACCTTCTTGGCTGAAAATAAGAGTAAAAGGGCGCGCGAAATTTCGCACCCCTGGAAAATTTTCGCCCAAGTCCATTTTTTCGCCCAATCATCTCACCATGCATCAACAGGCACAAAAGCGTAAAAAAATTCGCATCTTTTGACTGCGTAAAAAATTTCGCGTTTTTTGACCTTCTTGGCTGAAAACACGAGCAAAAGGGCCGCGCGTGAAATTTTGCACCGCCGAAAATTTTTCGTCCGAGTTCATTTTTTTCATCCCAATCCTCTCACCATGCATCAACAGGCACGAAAGCGTCGAAAATTTTGAATCTATTGACATCGTAAAATTTTTTGCATTTTTTGACCTCTTTGGCTGAAAACACGAGTAAAAGGCGCGCGTGCGAAATTTCGCACCCCGGAAACTTTTCACCCGAGTTCATTTTTTCGTCCCAATCATCTCACCATGCATCAACAGGCACGAAAGCGTAAAAAATTTTGCATCTTTTGACAGCGTAAAAAATTTCGCGTTTTTTGACCTTCTTGGCTGAAAACACGAGCAAAAGGGCCGCGCGTGAAATTTTGCACCGCCGAAAATGTTTCGTCCGAGTTCATTTTTTTCATCCCAATCCTCTCACCATGCATCAACAGGCACGAAAGGGTCGAAAATTTTGAATCTATTGACATCGTAAAATTTTTTGCATTTTTTGACCTCTTTGGCTGAAAACACGAGTAAAAGGCGCGCGTGCGAAATTTCGCACCCCGGAAACTTTTCACCCGAGTTCATTTTTTCGTCCCAATCATCTCACCATGCATCAACAGACACGAAAGCGTAAAAAATTTTGCATTTTTTGACCTTCTAGTCCGAAAACACGAGTAAAAGGCGCGCGCGAGAAATTTCGCACCCCCGAAAAATTTTCGCCGGAGTCCATTTTTTCGTCCCAATCATCTCACCATGCATCAACAGACACGAAAGCGTCGAAAAATTCACATCTTTTGACAGAGTAAAAAATTTCACGTTTTTTAACCTTATTAGATGAAAACACGAGTAAAAGGGGCGCGCGCGAAATTTATCACCCCCGGAAAATTTTCACCCGAGTCCATTTTTTCGTCCCAATCATCTCACCATGCATCAACAGGCACGAAAGCATCGAAATTTTTGCATCTTTTGACAGCGTAAAAAATTTCACGTTTTTTTACCTTCTTGGCTGAAAACACGAGTAAAAGGCGCGCGTGCAAAATTTCGCACCCTCGGAAACTTTTCACCCGAGTCCATTTATTCATCCCAATCATCTCACCATGCATCAACATGCACGAAAGCGTCGAAAAATTCGCATCTTTTGACAGCGTAAAAAATTTCGCATTTTTTTGACCTTCTTGGCTGAAAACACGAGTAAAAGGCGCGCGCGCGAAATTTCACACCCTCGTAAACCTTTCGACTGAGTCCATTTTTTCGTCCATATCATCTCACCATGCATCCACAGGCATGAAAGATTAAAAAATTTCGTATCTTTTGACAGCATAATAAATTTTGCATTTTTTGACATTCTTGGCTGAAAATACGAGTAAAAGGGGCGCGCACGAAATTTTGCACCCCCGAAAAATTGTTGTTCGAGTCCATTTTTTCGTTCCAATCATCTCACCATGCATAAATAGGAATGAAAGCGTCGAAAATTTTGCATGTATTGACAGAGTAAAAAATTTCACATTTTTTGACATTTTTAGCTGAAAACATGAGTAAAAGGGCGCATGAAATTTCGCACCCCTGGAAAATTTTCGCCAAAGTCCATTTTTTCGTACCAATCATCTCACATTGCATCAACAGGCATAAAAGCGTCAAAAAATTTGCATCTTTTGACAGCGTAAAAAATTTCGCATTTTTTTACCTTCTTGGCTGAAAACACGAGTAAAAGGGGCGCGCGCAAAATTTCGCACCCCCAGAAAATTTTCACCCGAGTCCATTTTTTGGTCCCAATCATCTTACCATGCATCAACATGCACAAAAGCGTCGAAAAATTCGCATCTTTTGACAGCGTAAAAAATTTCGCATTTTTTGACCTTCTTGGCTGAAAACACGAGTAAAAGGGGCGCGCACGAAATTTTGCACCCAAGTCCATTTTTTCGTCCCAATCATCTCACCATGCATCAACAGGAATGAAAGCGTCGAAAATTTCGCATCTATTAACAGCGTAAAAAATTTCGCGTTTTTTGATCTTGTTGGCTGAAAACACGAGTAAAAGGTCACGAGAAATTTTGCACCCCCGAAAAATTTTCACCCAAGTCCATTTTTTCGTCCCAATCATCTCACCATGCATCAACAGGCACGAAAGCATAAAAAAATTTGCATCTTTTGACAGCGTAAAAATTTTCGCATTTTTTGACCTTCTAGTCAGAAAACACGAGTAAAAGGCGCGCGCGCGAAATTTCGCACCCCCGAAAAATTTCGCCCGAGTCCATTTTTTCGTCCCAATCATCTCACCATGCATCAACAGGCACGAAAGCATCAAAAAATTCGCATCTTTTGATAGCGTCAAAAATTTCACATTTTTTGACCTTCTTGGCAGAAAACACAGGTAAAAGGTCACGCGAAATTTCGCACCCCCGGAAAATTTTCGCTCGAGTCCATTTTTTCGTCCCAATCATGTCACCTTGCATCAACAGGTATGAAAGCGTCAAAAATTTCGCATCTTTTGACAACGTAAAAAATTTCACATTTTTTGACCTTCTTGGCTGAAAATACGAGTAAAAGGGCGCCTGAAATTTCGAACCCTGGAAAATTTTCGCCCAAATCCATTTTTTCGTCCCAATCATCTCACCATGCATCAACAGGCACAAAAGCGTCAAAAAATTTGCATCTTTTGACAGCGTAAAAAATTTCGCATTTTTTTACCTTGTTGGCTGAAAACACGAGTAAAAGGGGCGCGCGCGAAATTTCGCACCCCCGAAAAATTTTCACCCGAGTCCATTTTTTCGTCCCAATCATCTCACCATGCATCAATAGGAACGAAAGCATCAAAAAATTCGCATCTTTTGACAGCGTCAAAAATTTCACATTTTTTTACCTTCTTGGCTGAAAACACAAGTAAAAGGTCACGCTAAATTTCGCACCCCCGGAAAATTTTCGCCCGAGTCCATTTTTTCGTCCCAATCATGTCACCTTGCATCAACAGGTACGAAAGCGTCGAAAATTTCGCATCTTTTGACAACGTAAAAAATTTCACATTTTTTGACCTTCTTGGCTGAAAACACGAGTAAAAGGGCGCATTAAATTTTGCACCCCCGGAAAATTTTCGCCAAAGTCCATTTTTTCGTCCCAATCATCTCACCATGCATCAACAGGCACAAAAGCGTCAAAAAATTCGCATCTTTTGACAGCGTAAAAATTTTCGCATTTTTTGACCTTCTTGGCTGAAAACACGAGTGAAAGGGGCGCGAGCGAAATTTCGCACCCCAGAAAAATTTTCGCCCGAGTCCATTTTTTCATCCCAACCATCTCATCATGCATCAACAGGCACGAAAGAGTCGAAAAATTCGCATCTTTTGACAGCGTAAAAAATTTCGCGTTTTTTTACCTTCTTGGCTGAAAACATGAATAAAAGGTCACGCGAAATTTCGCACCGCGGGAAATTTTTTGCCCGAGTCCATTTTTTCGTCCCAATCATCTCACCATGCATCAACAGGCACGAAAGCGTCGAAAATTTCGCATCTTTTGATAGCGTAAAAAATTTTGCATTTTTTGACCTTCTTGGCTGAAAACACGAGTAAAAGGGGCGCGTGCGAAATTTTGCACCCACGGAAAATTTTCACCCAAGTCCATTTTTTCGTCCCAATCATCTCACCATGCATCAACAGGAATGAAAGCGTCAAAAATTTCGCATCTATTGACAGCGTAAAAAATTTCGCATTTTTTGATCTTGTTGGCTGAAAACACGAGTAAAAGGTCATGAGAAATTTTGCACCCCCAAAAAATTTTCACCCAAGTCCATTTTTTCGTCCCAAACATCTCACCATTCATCAACAGGCATGAAAGTGTCAAAAAATTCGCATCTTTTGACAGCGTAAAAAATTTCGCATTTTTTTACCTTCTTGGCTAAAAACACGAGTAAAAGGAGCGCACGCAAAATTTCGCACCGCTGAAAAATTTTTGCCCGAGTCCATTTTTTCGTCCCAATCATCTCACAATGCATCAACAGACACAAAAGCATCGAAAAATTCGCATATTTTGACAGCGTAAAAAATTTCGTATTTTTTGACCTTCTTGGCTGAAAACACGAGTAAAAGGGGCGCGCGCGAAATTTTGCACCCCCAAAAAAATTTCGCCCGAGTCCATTTTTTCGTCCCAATCATCTCACCATGCATCAACAGGAATGAAAGCGTCGAAAATTTCGCATCTGTTGACAGCGTAAAAAATTTCACGTTTTTTGATCTTGTTGGCTGAAAACACGAGTAAAAGGTCATGAGAAATTTTGCACCGCCGAAAACTTTTCACCCTAGTCCATTTTTTCATCCCAATCATCTCACCATGCATCAACATGCACGAAAGCGTAAAAAAATTTGCATCTTTTGACAGTGTAAAAAATTTCGCATTTTTTGACCTTCTAGTCAAAAAATACGAGTAAAAGGCGCGCGCGCGAAATTTTGCACCCCCGGAAAGTTTTCACCCGAGTCCATTTTTTCGTCCCAATCATCTCACCATGCATCAATAGGCACGAAAGCATCGAAAAATTCGCATCTTTTGACAGCGTAAAAAATTTCGCGTTTTTTGACCTTCTTGGCTGAAAAACGAGAAAAAGGTCACGCGAAATTTCGCACCCCCGAAAAATTTTCGCCCGAGTCCATTTTTCGTCCCAATCATCTCACCTTGCATCAACATGTACGAAAGCGTTGAAAATTTCACATCTTTTGACAGCGTAAAAAATATCACGTTTTTTTACCTTTTTGGCTGAAAACACGGGTAAAAGGGCGCATTAAATTTCGCACCCCTGGAAAATTTTTGCCCAAGTCCATTTTTTCGTCCCAATCATCTCACCATGCATCAACAGGCACAAAAGCGTCAAAAAATTCGCATCTTTTGACAGCGTAAAATTTTTTACGTTTTTTGACCTTCTTGGCTGAAAATACGAGTAAAAGGGGCGCGAGCGAAATTTCGCACCCCAGGAAAATTTTAGCCCGAGTCCATTTTTTCGTCCCAACCATCTCATCATGCATCAACAGGCACGAAAGCGTCGAAAAATTCGCATCTTTTGACAGCGTAAAAAATTTCGCATTTTTTGACCTTCTTGGCTGAAAACACGAGTAAAAGGTCACGCGAAATTTTGCACCGCGGGAAATTTTTTGCCCGAGTCCATTTTTTCGTCCCAATCATCTCACCATGCATCAACATGCACGAAAGCAACAAAAATATCGCATCTTTTGACAGCATAAAAAATTTTGCATTTTTTGACCTTCTTGGCTGAAAACACGAGTAAAAGGGTCGCGCGCGAAATTTTGCACCTCCGGAAAATTTTCACCCAAGTCCATTTTTTCGTCCCAGTCATCTCACCATGCATCAACAGGAATGAAAGCGTCAAAAATTTCCCATCTATTGACGGCGTAAAAAATTATGCATTTTTTGATCTTGTTGGCTGAAAACACGAGTAAAAGGTCACGAGAAATTTTGCACCCCCGAAAAATTTTCACCCAAGTCCATTTTTTCGTCCCAATCATCTCACCATTCATCAACAGGCACGAAAGTGTCAAAAAATTCGCATCTTTTGACAGCGTAAAAATTTTCGCATTTTTTGACCTTCTTGGTTGAAAACACGAGTAAAAGGGGCGCGCGCGAAATTTTGCACCCCCGAAAAATTTTCGCCCGAGTCCATTTTTTCGTCCCAATCATCTCACCATTCATCAACAGGCACGAAAGTGTCAAAAAATTCGAATCTTTTGACAGCGTAAAAATTTTCGCATTTTTTGACCTTCTTGGTTGAAAACATGAGTAAAAGGGGCGCGCGCGAAATTTTGCACCCCCGGAAAATTTTTGCCCGAGTCCATTTTTTCGTCCCAATCATCTCACCGAGCATCAACAGGAATGAAAGCGTCGAAAATTTCGCATCTATTGACAGCGTAAAAAATTTCACGTTGTTTTATCTTGTTGGCTGAAAATACGAGTAAAAGGTCATGAGAAATTTTGCACCCCCGAAAAATTTTCGCCCAAGTCCATTTTTTCATCCCAATCATCTCACCATGCATCAACAAACACGAAAGCGTAAAAAAATTTGCATCTTTTGACAGCGTAAAAAATTTCGCATTTTTTGACCTTCTAGTCGGAAAATACGAGTAAAAGGCGCGCGCGCGAAATTTTGCACCCCCGGAAAATTTTCACCCGTGTCCATTTTTTCATCCCTATCATCTCACCATGCATCAATAGGCACGAAAGCATCGAAAAATTCACATCTTTTGACAGCGTAAAAAATTTCGCATTTTTTGACCTTCTTGGCTGAAAACACGAGTAAAAGGTCACGCGAAATTTCGCACCCCCGAAAAATTTTCGCCCGAGTCCATTTTTTCGTCCCAATCATCTCACCTTGCATCAACATGTACGAAAGCATTGAAAATTTCGCATCTTTTGACAGCGTAAAAAATATCACGTTTTTTTATCTTCTTGGCTGAAAACACGAGTAAAAGGGCGCATTCAATTTCGCATCCCTAGAAAATTGTCGCCCAAGTCCATTTTTTCGTCCCAATCATCTCACCATGCATCAACAGGCACAAAAGCGTCAAAAAATTCGCATCTTTTGACAGCGTAAAAATTTTCGCATTTTTTGACCTTCTTGGTTGAAAACACGAGTAAAAGGGGCGCGCAAAAAATTTCGCACCCCCGGAAAATTTTTGTCCGAGTCCATTTTTTCGTCCCAACCATCTCATCATGCATCAACAGGTACGAAAGCGTCGAAAAATTCGCATCTTTTGACAGCGTAAAAAATTTCACATTTTTTGACCTTCTTGGCTGAAAACACGAGTAAAAGGTCACGCGAAATTTCGCAACCGGGAAATTTTTTGCCCGAGTCCATTTTTTCGTCCCAATCATCTCACCATGCATCAACAGGCACGAAAGCGTCGAAAATTTTGCATCTTTTGACAGCGTAAAAAATTTCACGTTTTTGACTTTCTTGGCTGAAAACAAGAGTAAAAGGGCGTGCGAAATTTCGCACCCCAGGAAAATTTTCGCCCGAGTCATTTTTTTCGTCCCAATCATCTCACCATGCATCAACAGGCATGAAAGTGTCGAAAATTTCGCATCTATTGACAGTGTAAAAAATTTCGCATTTTTTGACCTTCTAGACTGAAAACACGAGTAAAAGGGGCGCGCGCGAAATTTTGCAACCCTGGAAAAGTTTCGCCCGAGTCCATTTTTTCGTCCCAATCATCTCACCATTCATCAATAGGCACGAAAGTGTCAACAAATTCGCATCTTTTGACAATGTAAAAAATTTCGCATTTTTTGACCTTCTTGGCTGAAAACACGAGTAAAAGGGGGGCGCGCGAAATTTCGCACCGCTGAAAAATTTTCGCCCGAGTCCATTTTTTCATCCCAAGCATCTCGCAATGCATCAACAGGCACAAAAGCGTCGAAAAATTCGCATCTTTTGACAGCGTAAAAACTTTCGCACGAGTAAAAGGTCACGAGAAATTTTGCACCCCCGAAAAATTTTCGCTCAAGTCCATTTCTTCATCACAATCATCTCACCATGCATCAACAGACATGAAAGCGTAAAAAATTTTGCATCTTTTGACAGTGTAAAAAATTTCGCATTTTTTGACCTTCTAGTCAGAAAACACGAGTAAAAGTCGCGCCCGCGAAATTTCGCACCCCTGGAAAATTTTTGCTCGAGTCCATTTTTTCGTCCCAATCATCTCACCATGCATCAACAGGCATGAAAGCGTCGAGAAATTCGCATCTTTTGATAGCGTAAAAAATTTTACATTTTTTGACCTTCTTGGCAGAAAACACAAGTAAAAGGTCTGCGAAATTTCGCACCCCCGAAAAATTTTCGCCCGAGTCCATTTTTTCATCCCAATCATGTCACCTTGCATCAACATATACGAAAGCATCGTAAATTTTGCATCTTTTGACAACGTAAAAAATTTCACGTTTTTTGACCTTCTTGGCTTAAACACGAGTAAAAGGGCGCATGAATTTCGCACCCCTGGAAAATTCGCCCGAGTCCATTTTTCGTCCCAATCATCTCACCATGCATCAACAGGCACAAAAGCGTCGAAAAATTTGCATCTTTTGACAGCGTAAAAAAATTCGCATTTTTGACCTTCTTGGCTGAAAACACGAGTAAAAGGGGGCGCGCGAAATTTTGCACCCCGGAAAAATTTTCGCCCGAGTCCATTTTTTCGTCCCAATCATCTCACCATGCATCAACAGGAATGAAAGCGTCGAAAATTTCGCATCTATTGACAACGTAAAAAATTTCACGTTTTTTATCTTGTTGGCTGAAAACACGAGTAAAAGGTCACGAGAAATTTTGCACCCCCGAAAAATTTTCGCCCAAGTCCATTTTTTCATCCCATCGTCTCACCATGCATCAACAGGTACGAAAGCGTAAAAAATTTTGCATCTTTTGACAGTGTAAAAAATTTCGCATTTTTTGACCTTCTAGTCAGAAAACACGAGTAAAAGTCGCGCGCGCGAAATTTCGCACCCCTGGAAAATTTTCGCCCAAGTCCATTTTTTCGTCCCAATCATCTCACCATGCATCAATAGGCACAAAAGCGTCGAAAAATTCGCATCTTTTGACAGCGTAAAAAATTTCGCATTTTTTGACCTTCTTGGCTGAAAACACGAGTAAAAGGGGCACGCGCGAAATTTCGCACCCCCGGAAAATTTTCACCCGAGTCCATTTTTTCGTCCCAATCATCTCACCATGCATCAACAAGTACAGAAGCGTCGAAAAATTCGCATCTTTTGACAACGTAAAAAATTTCGCGTTTTTTGACATTCTTGGCTGAAAACACGAGTAAAAAGGGCGGGTGCAAAATTTCGCACCCCCGAAAAATTTTTGCCCGAGTCCAATTTTTTTGTCCCTACCATTTCATCATGCAACAACATGCACGAAAGCGTCGAAAAATCTGCTTTGACAGCCTAAAAAATTTTACATTTTTTGACCTTCTTGGCTTAAAACACGAGTAAAAGGAAACGCGAAATTTCGCACCCCGGGAAAATTTTTGCCCGAGTCCATTTTTTTGTCACAATCATCTCACCATGCATCAATAGGCACGAAAGCGTCGAAAATTTTGCATCTTTTGACAGCGTCAAAAATTTCACTTTTTTGACCTTCTTGGCTGAAAAAATTTCACGTTTTTTTACCTTCTTGGCTGAAAACAAGAGAAAAAGGGCGCGCGAAAATTCGCAGCCCAGGAAAATTTTCGCCCGAGTCAATTTTTTCGTCTCAATCATCTCACCATGCATCAACAGGCATGAAAGCGTCGGAAATTTCGCATCTATTGACAGTGTAAAAAAATTTGCATTTTTTAACCTACTTGGCTGAAAACACGAGTAAAAGGGGCGCGCGCGAAATTTCGCACCCCCGGAAAATTTTCACCCGAGTCCAATTTTTCGTCCCAATCATCTCACCATTCATCAACAGGCATAAAAGTGTCAAAAAATTCGCATCTTTTGACAGCGTAAAAAATTTCGCATTTTTTGACCTTCTTGGCTGAAAACACGAGTAAAAGGGGCGCGCGCAAAATTTTTTCGTCCCAATCATCTCACCATGCATCAACAGGCACGAAAGCGTCGAAAAATTCGCATCTTTTGACAACGTAAAAAATTTCACGTTTTTTGACCTTCTTGGCTGAAAACACGAGTAAAAGGTCACGCGAAATTTTGCACCGCGGGAAATTTTTGCCCGAGTCCATTTTTTCGTCCCAACCATCTCATCATGCATCAACATCCACGAAAGCGTCGAAAAATTCGCATCTTTTGACAGCGTAAAAAATTTCACGTTTTTTGACCTTCTTGGCTGAAAATACGAGTAAAAGGTCACGCGAAATTTTGCACCCCGGGAAAATTTTTGTCCGAGTCCATTTTTTCGTCCCAATCATCTCACCATGCATCAACAGGCACGAAAGTGCCTAAAGTTTCGCATCTTTTAACAGCGTCAAAAATTTCACATTTTTGACTTTCTGGGCTGAAAACAAGAGTAAAAGGGCGCGCGAAATTTCGCACCCCAGGAAAATTTTCGCCCGAGTCAATTTTTTCATCCCAATCATCTCACCATGCATCAACAGGCATGAAAGCGTCGAAAATTTTGCATCTATTGACAGTGTAAAAAATTTCGCATTTTTTAACCTTCTTGGCTGAAAACACGAGTAAAAGGAGCGCGCGCGAAATTTCGCTCCCCCAAAAAATTTTTGCCCAGTCCATTTTTTCGTCCCAATCATCTCACCATGCATCAACAGGCACGAAAGCGTCGAGAAATTCACATCTTTTGACAGCGTCAAAAATTTCACATTTTTTGACCTTCTTGGCAGAAAACATAAGTAAAAGGTCACGCAAAATTTTGCTCCCCCGAAAAATTTTCTCCCTAGTCCATTTTTTCGTCCCAATCATGTCACCTTGCATCAACAGGCACGAAAGCGTCGAAAATTTCGCATCTTTTGACAACGTAAAAAATTTCGCATTTTTTGACCTTCTTGGCTGAAAACACGAGTAAAAGAGGCGCGCGCGAAAACACGAGTAAAAGGTCACGAGAAATTTTGCCCGAGTCCATTTTTTCGTCCCAATCATCTCACCATGCATCAACAGGCACGAAAGCGTCGAAAATTTCGCATCTTTTGACAGTGTAAAAAATTTCGCATTTTTTAACCTTCTTGGCTGAAAACACGAGTAAAAGGAGCGCGCGCGAAATTTCGCTCCCCCAAAAAATTTTCGCCCAGTCCATTTTTTCGTCCCAATCATCTCACCATGCATCAACAGGCACGAAAGCGTCGAGAAATTCACATCTTTTGACAGCGTCAAAAATTTCACATTTTTTGACCTTCTTGGCAGAAAACATAAGTAAAAGGTCACGCAAAATTTTGCTCCCCCGAAAAATTTTCTCCCTAGTCCATTTTTTCGTCCCAATCATGTCACCTTGCATCAACAGGTATGAAAGCGTCAAAAATTTCGCATCTTTTGACAACGTAAAAAATTTCACATTTTTTGACCTTCTTGGCTGAAAACACGAGTAAAAGAGGCGCGCGCGAAAACACGAGTAAAAGGTCACGAGAAATTTTGCCCGAGTCCATTTTTTCGTCCCAATCATCTCACCATGCATCAACAGGCACGAAAGCGTCGAAAATTTCGCATCTTTTGACAACGTAAAAAATTTTGCATTTTTTTACCTTCTTGGCTGAAAACACGAGTAAAAGGGGCGCGCGCGAAATTTCGCACCACCGGAAAATTTTCACCCGAGTCCATTTTTTCGTCCCAATCGTCTCACCATGCATCAATAGGCACGAAAGTGTCGAAAAATTCGCATCTTTTGACAGCGTAAAAAAATTCACATTTTTTTACCTTCTTGGCTGAAAACACGAGTAAAAGGTCACGCGAAATTTCTCACCCCGCGAAAATTTTCGCCCGAGTCCATTTTTCATCCCAATCATCTCACCTTGCATCAGAAGGTACGTAAGTGTGGAAAATTTCGCATCCTTTGACAGCGTAAAAAATATCACGTTTTTTTACCTTCTTGGCTGAAAACACGAGTAAAAAGTCACGTGAAATTTCGCACCCCTGGAAAATTTCGCATTTTTTGAACTTCTTGGCATGAAAGCGTAAAAAATTTCGCATCTATTGACAGTGTAAAAAATTTCGCGTTTTTTGGCCTTCTTGGCTGAAAACACGAGTAAAAGGGGGGCGCGCGAAATTTTGCACCCCCGGAAAATTTTCGCCCGAGTCCATTTTTTCGTCCCAATCATCTCACCATTCATCAACAGGCACGAAAGGGTCGAAAAATTCGCATCTTTTGACAGCGTAAAAAATTTCCCATTTTTTGAACTTCTTGGCTGAAAACACGAGTAAAAGGGCACGCGCGAAATTTCGCTCCGCTGAAAAATTTTCGTCGGAGTCCATTTTTTCATCCCAATCATCTCACCATGCATCAACAGGCACGAAAGCGTCGAAAAGTTTGCATCTTTTGACAGCGTAAAAAATTTCGCATTTTTTGACCTTCTTGGCTGAAAATAAGAGTAAAAGGTCACGCGAAATTTCGCACCCCGGGAAAATTTTCGCCCGAGTCCATTTTTTCGTCCCAATCATCTCACCTTGCATCAACAGGTATGAAAGCGTGGAAAAATTCGCATCTTTTGACAGCGTAAAAAATATCACGTTTTTTTACCTTCTTGGCTGAAAACACGAGTAAAAGGGCGCATTAAATTTCGCACCCCTAGAAAATTTTCGCCCAAGTCCATTTTTTCGTCCCAATCATCTCACCATGCAGTAACAGGCACAAAAGCATCAAAAAATTTGCATCTTTTCACAGCGTAAAAATTTTCGCATTTTTTTACCTTCTTGGCTGAAAACACGAGTAAAAGGGGCGCGCGCGAAATTTCGCACCCCCGGAAAATTTTCGCCCGAGTCCATTTTTTCGTCGCAATCATCTCACCATGCATCAACAGGCATGAAAGCGTCGAAAATTTTGCATCTTTTGACAACGTAAAAAATTTCAAGTTTTTTGACCTTCTTGGCTGAAAACACAGTAAAAGGGCGCATGAAATTTCGCACCCCTGGAAAATTTTTGCCCAAGTCCATTTTTTCGTCCCAATCATCTCACCATGCATCAACAGGCACAAAAGCGTCGAAAAAATTGCATCTTTTGACAGCGTAAAAAGTTTCGCATTTTTTTACCTTCTTGGCTGAAAACACGAGTAAAAGGGGCGCGCGCGAAATTTCGCACCATCGGAAAATTTTCACCCGAGTCCATTTTTTCGTCCCAATCATCTCACCATGCAGCAATAGGCATGAAAGCGTCGAAAAATTCGCATCTTTTGATAGCGTAAAAAATTTCGCATTTTTTGACCTTCTTGGCTGAAAATACGAGTAAAAGGTCACGCGAAATTTTGCACCCCCGAAAAATTTTCGCCCGAGTCCATTTTTTCATCCCAATCATCTCACCTTGCATCAACAGGTACAAAAGCGTTGAAAATTTCGCATCTTTTGACAGCATAAAAAAAATCACGTTTTCTGACCTTCTTGGCTGAAAATACGAGTAAAAGGGCGCATTAAATTTCGCACCCCTGGAAAATTTTCACCCAAGTCCATTTTTCGTCCCAATCATCTCACCATGCATCAAAAGGCACAAAAGCGTCAAAAAAATTCGCATCTTATGACCTTCTTGGCTGAAAACACGAGTAAAAGGGGTGCGCGCGAAATTTCGCACCCCCGAAAAATTTTCGCCCGAGTCCATTTTTTCGTCTCAACCAATCATGCATCAATAGGCACGAAAGCGTCGAAAAATTCGCTTCTTTTGACAGCGTAAAAAATTTCGCATTTTTTGACCTTCTTGGCTGAAAACATCAGTAAAAGGGGCGCGCGCGAAATTTCACACCCCCGGAAAATTTTCACCCGAGTCCATTTTTTCGTCCCAATCATCTCACCATGCATCAATAGGCACGAAAGCATAGAAAAATTCGCATCTTTTCACAGCGTATCAAATTTCGCGTTTTTTGACTTTCTTGGCTGAAAACACGAGTAAAAGGTCACGCAAAATTTCGCACCCCCGGAAAATATTCGCCCGAGTCCATTTTTTCGTCCCAATCATCTCACCTTGCATCAATAGGCATGAAAGCATCGAAAATTTTGCATCTTTTGATAGCGTAAAAAATATCACATTTTTTGACCTTGTTGGCTGAAAACACGAGTAAAAGGGTGCATTAAATTTCGCACCCCTAGAAAATTTTCGCCCGAGTCCATTTTTTCGTCCCAATCATCTCACCATGCATCGAAAGGCACAAAAGCGTCAAAAAATTTGCATCTTTTGACCTTCTTGGCTGAAAACATCAGTAAAAGGGGCGCGCGCGAAATTTCACACCCCGGAAAATTTTCACCCGAGTCCATTTTTTCGTCCCAATCATCTCACCATGCATCAATAGGCACGAAAGCATAGAAAAATTCGCATCTTTTCACAGCGTATCAAATTTCGCGTTTTTTGACCTTCTTGGCTGAAAACACGAGTAAAAGGTCACGCGAAATTTCGCACCACCGGAAAATATTCGCCCGAGTCCATTTTTTTCGTCCCAATCATCTCACCTTGCATCAATAGGCATGAAAACACGAGTAAAAGGGTGCATTAAATTTCGCACCACTAGAAAATTTTCGCCCAAGTCCATTTTTTTGTCCCAATCATCTCACCATGCATCGAAAGGCACAAAAGCGTCAAAAAATTTGCATCTTTTGACAGCGTAAAAATTTTCGTATTTTTTGACCTTCTTGGCTGAAAACACGAGTAAAAGGGGCGCGCGCGAAATTTCGCACCCCCGAAAAATTTTTGCCCGAGTCCATTTTTTCGTCCCAACCATCTCATCATGCATCAACATGCACGAAAGCGTCGAAAAATTCACATCTTTTGACAGCGTAAACAATTTCGCATTTTTTGACCTTCTTGGCTGAAAACACGAGTAAAAAGTCACGTGAAATTTCGCACCCCGGGAAATTTTTTGCCCGAGTCCATTTTTTCGTCGCAATCATCTCACCATGCATCAACAGGCACGAAAGCGTAAAAAATTTTGCATCTTTCGACAGCGTCAAAAATTTCACGTTTTTTACTTTCTTGGCTGAAAACAAGAGTAAAAGGGCGCGCGAAATTTCGCACCCCTGGAAAATTTTCACCCGAGTCAATTTTCTCGTCCCAATCATCTCACCATGCATCAATAGGCATGAAAGCTTCGAAAATTTCGCATCTATTGACAGTGTAAAAAATTTCGCATTTTTTGACGTTCTTGGCTGAAAACAGGGGTAAAAGGGGCGCGCGCGAAATTTCACACCCCCGGAAAATTGTCGCCCGAGTCCATTTTTTCGTCCCAATCATCTCACCATTCATCAACAGGCACAAATGTGTCAAAAAATTTGCATCTTTTGACAACGTAAAAAATTTCGCATTTTTTTACCTCCTTGGCTGAAAACACGAGTAAAAGGTCACGCGAAATTTTGCACCCCCGAAAAATTTTCATCCGAGTCCATTTTTTCGTCCCAATCATCTCACCATGCATCAATAGGCACGAAAGCGTCAAAAAATTCGCATCTTTTGACAGCGTAAAAAATTTCGCGTTTTTTGACCTTCTTGGTTGAAAACTCGAGTAAAAGGTCACGTGAAATTTCGCACACCCGGAAAATTTTCGCCCGAGTCCATTTTTTCGTCCCAATCATGTCACCTTGCATCAACAGGTACGAAAATGTCGAAAATTTCGCATCTTTTGACAACGTAAATAATTTCACATTTTTTGACCTTCTTGGCTGAAAATACGAGTAAAAGGGCGCATGAAATTTTGCACCCCTGGAAAATTTTCCCCCAAGTCCATTTTTTCGTCCCAATCATCTCACCATGCATCAACAGGCACAAAAGCATCGAAAAATTCGCATCTTTTGACAGCGTAAAAAATTTCGCATTTTTTTACCTTCTTGGCTGAAATCACGATTAAACGGGGCGCGCGCGAAATTTCGCACCATCGGAAAATTTTCACCCGAGTCCATTTTTTCGTCCCAATCATCTCACCATGCATCAATAGGCAACGAAAGCGTCGAAAAATTCGCATCTTTTGGCAGCGTAAAAAATTTCGCATTTTTTGACCTTCTTGGCTGAAAACACGAGTAAAAGGTCATGCGAAATTTCGCACCCCGGGAAAATTTTTGCCCGAGTCCATTTTTTCGTCCCAATCTTGTCACCATGCATCAACAGGCACGAAAGCGTAAAAAATTTCGCATGTTTTGACAACGTAAAAAATTTCACATTTTTTGACCTTCTTGGCTGAAAACACGAGTAAAAGGGCGCATGAAATTTCGCACCCCTCGAAAATTTTCGCCCAAGTCCATTTTTTCGTCCCAATCATCTCACCATGCATCAACAGGCATGAAAGCGTCAAAAAATTCGCATCTTTTGACAGCGTCAAAAATTTCACTATTTGACTTTCTTGGTTGAAAACAAGAGTAAAAGGGCGCGCAAAATTTCGCACCCTAGGAAATTTTTCGCCCGAGTGAATTTTTTCGTCCCAATCATCTCACCATGCATCAACAGGCACGAAAGCGTCGAAAAATTTGCATATTTTGACAGCGTAAAAAATTTCGCATTTTTTGACCTTCTTGGCTGAAAACACGAGTAAAAGGTCACGCGAAATTTCGCACCCCGGAAAAATTTTCGTCCGAGTCCATTTTTTCGTCCCAATCATCTCACCATGCATCAACAAGCACGAAAGCGTCGAAAATTTCGCATCTTTTCACAACGTAAAAAATTTCACGTTTTTTGACCTTCTTGGCTGAAAACACGAGTAAAAGGGCGCATGAAATTTCGCACCCCTGGAAAATTTTTGCCCAAGTCCATTTTTTCGTCCCAATCATCTCACCATGCATCAATAGACACAAAAGCGTCGAAAAATTCGCATCTTTTGAAAGCGTAAAAATTTTGGCGTTTTTTGACCTTCTTGGCTGAAAACACGAGTAAAAAGGGCGCGCGCGAAATTTCGCACCCCCGAAAAATTTTTGCCCGAGTCCATTTTTTCGTCACAACCATCTCATCATGCATCAATAGGCACGAAAGCGTCGAAAAATTCGCATCTTTTGACAGCGTAAAAAATTTCGCATATTTTGACCTTCTTGGCAGAAAATACGAGTAAAAGGTCACGCGAAATTTCGCACCCCGGGAAAATTTTCGCCCGAGTCCATTTTTTCGTCCCAATCATCTCACCTTGCATTTTTTGGCACGAAAGCGTCGAAAAATTCGCATCTTTTGACAGCGTAAAAAATTTCGCATTTTTTGACCTTCTTGGCTGAAAACACGAGTAAAAGGGCGCATGAAATTTCGCACCCCTCGAACAGGCATGAAAGCGTCAAAAAATTCACATCTTTTGACAGCGTCAAAAATTTCACTTTTTGACTTTCTTGGCTGAAAACAAGAGTAAAAGGGCGCGCGAAATTTCGCACCCCAGGAAATTTTTCGCCCGAGTCAATTTTTTCGTCCCAATCATTTCACCATACATCAACAGGAATGAAAGCGTCCAAAATTTCGCATCTATTGACAGTGTAAAAAATTTCACATTTTTTTGCCTTCTTGGCTGAAAACACGAGTAAAACAGGGGCGCGCGAAATTTTGCACCCCCGGAAAATTTTCGTCCGAGTCCATTTTTTTGTCCCAATCATCTCACCATTCATCAACAGGCACGAAAGTGTCGAAAAATTCGCATCTTTTGACAGCGTAACAAATTTCCCATTTTTTGACCTTCTTGGCTGAAAACACGAGTAAAAGGGCGCGCGCGAAATTTCGCACCGCTGAAAAATTTTCGCCGGAGTCCATTTTTTCGTTCCAATCATCTCACCATGCATCAACAGGCACAAAAGCGTCGAAAAATTCGCATCTTTTGAAAGCGTAAAAATTTTGGCGTTTTTTGCCCTTCTTGGCTGAAAACACGAGTAAAAGGGGCGCGCGCGAAATTTCGCACCCCCGAAAAATTTTCGCCCGAGTCCATTTTTCGTCCCAACCATCTCATCATGCATCAATAGGCACGAAAGCGTAAAAAAAATTGCATCTTTTGACAGCGTAAAAAATTTCGCACTTTTTGACCTTCTTGACTGAAAACACGAGTAAAAGGTCACGCGAAATTTTGCACCCCGGGAAAATTTTTGACCGAGTCCATTTTTTCGTCCCAAACATCTCACCATGCATCAACAGGCACGAAAGCGTCGAAAATTTCACATCTTTTGACAACGTAAAAAATTTCACCTTTTTTGACCTTCTTGGCTGAAAACACAAGTAAAAGGGCGCATGAAATTTCGCACCCCTGGAAAATTTTCGCCCGTCCATTTTTTCATCCCAATCATCTCACCATGCTTCAACAGGCACAAAAGCGTCGAAAAATTCGCATCTTTTGACAGCGTAAAAAATTTCGCATTTTTTTATCTTCTTGGCTGAAAACACGAGTAAAAGGTCACGCAAAATTTCGCACCCCCGGAAAATTTTCATCCGAGTCCATTTTTTCGTCCCAATCATCTCACCATGCATCAATAGGCGCGAAAGCGTCGAAAAATTCGCATATTTTGACAGCGTAAAAAATTTCACCTTTTTTGACCTTCTTGGCTGAAAACACAAGTAAAAGGGCGCATGAAATTTCGCACCCCTGGAAAATTTTCGCCCGTCCATTTTTTCATCCCAATCATCTCACCATGCTTCAACAGGCACAAAAGCGTCGAAAAATTCGCATCTTTTGACAGCGTAAAAAATTTCGCATTTTTTTACCTTCTTGGCTGAAAACACGAGTAAAAGGTCGCGCGAAATTTTGCACCCCGGGAAAATTTTTGACCGAGTCCATTTTTTCGTCCCAATCATCTCATCATGCATCAACAGGCACGACAGCGTCGAAAATTTCACATCTTTTGACAACGTAAAAAATTTCACCTTTTTTGACCTTCTTGGCTGAAAACACAAGTAAAAGGGTGCATGAAATTTCGCACCCCTGGAAAATTTTCGCCCGTCCATTTTTTCATCCCAATCATCTCACCATGCTTCAACAGGCACAAAAGCGTCAAAAAATTCGCATCTTTTGACAGCGTAAAAAATTTCACATTTTTTTACCTTCTTGGCTGAGAACACGAGTAAAAGTTCACGCAAAATTTCGCACCCCCGGAAAATTTTCATCCGAGTCCATTTTTTCGTACCAACCATTTCATCATGTATCAACAGGCACGAAAGCGTCGAAACATTCGCATCTTTTGACAGCGTAAAAAATTTCGCGTTTTTTGACCTTCTTGGCTGAAAACTCGAGTAAAAGGTCACGCGAAATTTTGCACCACCGGAAAATTTTCACCCGAGTCCATTTTTTTTGTCCCAATCATCTCACCTTGCATCAACATGTACGAAAGCGTTGAAAATTTCGCACCTTTTGACAGCGTAAAAAATATCACGTTTTTTGACCATCTTGGCTGAAAACACGAGTAAAAGGGCGTATTAAATTTCGCACCCCTAGAAAATTTTCGCCGAAGTCCATTTTTTCGTCCCAATCATCTCACCATGAATCAAAAGGCACAAAAGCGTCAAAAAGTTCGCATCTTTTGACAGCGTAAAAATTTTCGCGTTTTTTGACATTCTTGGCTGAAAACACGAGTAAAAGGGCGCGAAATTTCGCACCCCCGGAAAATTTTCTCCCGAGTCCATTTTTTCGTCCCAACCATTTCATCATGCATCAACAGGCACGAAAGCGTCGAAAAATTCGCATCTTTTGACAGCGTAAAAAATTTTGCGTTTTTTGACCTTCTTGGCAGAAAACACGAGTAAAAGGTCACGCGAAATTTCGCACCCCGAGAAAATTTTTGCCCGAGTCAATTTTTTCGTCCCAATCATCTCATCATGCATCAACAGGCACGAAAGCGTCGAAAATTTCGCATCTTTTGACAATGTCAAAAATTTCACTTTTTTGACTTTCTTGGCTGAAAACAAGAGTAAAAGGGCGCGCGAAATTTCGCACCCCAGGAAATTTTTCACTCGAGTCGATTTTTTCGTCCCAATCATCTCACCATGCATCAACCAGCACAAAAGCGTCGAAAATTTCGCATCTTTTGACAATGTCAAAAATTTCACTTTTTTGACTTTCTTGGCTGAAAACAAGAGTAAAAGGGCGCGCGAAATTTCGCACCCCAGGAAATTTTTCACTCGAGTCGATTTTTTCGTCCCAATCATCTCACCATGCATCAACCAGCACAAAAGCGTCGAAAATTTCGCATCTTTTGTCAACGTAAAAAATTTCACTTTTTTGACTTTCTTGGCTGAAAACAAGAGTAAAAGGGCGTGCGAAATTTCGCACTCCAGGAAATTTTTCGCCCGAGTCAATTTTTTCGTCCCAATCATCTCACCATGCATCAACAGGCATGAAAGCGTCGAAAATTTCGCATCTATTGACAGTGTAAAAAATTTCTCATTTTTTGACCTTCTTGGCTGAAAACACGAGTAAAAGGGGGGAGCGCGAAATTTCGCACCCCCGGAAAATTTTCGCCCGAGTCCATTTTTTCGTCCCAATCATCTCACCATTCATCAACAGGCACGAAAGTGTCGAAAAATTCGCATCTTTTGACAGCGTAAAAAATTTCGCATTTTTTGACCTTCTTGGCTGAAAACACGAGTAAAAGGCCTCGCGCGAAATTTCGCACAGCTGAAAAATTTTCGCCCCGCTGAAAAATTTTCGCCCCGCTGAAAAATTTTCGCCCGAGTCCATTTTTTCGTCCCAATCATCTCACCATGCATCAATAGGCACGAAAGCGTCGAAAAATTCGCATCTTTTGACAGCGTAAAAAATTTCGCGTTTTTTTGACCTTCTTGGCTGAAAACACGAGTAAAAGGTCACGCGAAATTTCGCACCCCGGGAAGATTTTTGCCTGAGTCCATTTTTTCGTCCCAATCTTCTCACCATGCATCAACAGGCACGAAAGCGTAAAAAATTTCGCATGTTTTGACAACGTAAAAAATTTCACGTTTTTTGACCTTCTTGGCTGAAAACACGAGTAAAAGGGCGCATGAAATTTCGCACCCCTCGAAAATTTTCGCTCAAGTCCATTTTTTCGTCCCAATCATCTCACCATGCATCAACAGGCATGAAAGCGTCAAAAAATTCGCATCTTTTGACAGCGTCAAAAATTTAACTTTTTGACTTTCTTGGCCGAAAGCAAGAGTAAAAGGGCGCGCGAAATTTCGCACCCCAGGAAATTTTTCGCCCGAGTCAATTTTTTCGTCCCAATCATCTCACCATACATCAACAGGAATGAAAGCGTCGAAAATTTCGCATCTATTGACAGTGTAAAAAATTTTGCATTTTTTTGCCTTCTTGGCTGAAAACACGAGTAAAAGGGGGGCGCGCGAAATTTTGCACCCCCGGAAAATTTTTGCCCGAGTCCATTTTTTCGTCCCAATCATCTCACCATTCATCAACAGGCACGAAAGTGTCGAAAAATTCCCATCTTTTGACAGCGTAAAAAATTTCGCATTTTTTGACCTTCTTGGCTGAAAACACGAGTAAAAGGGCGTGCGCAAAATTTCGCACCGCTGAAAAATTTTTGCCCTAGTCCATTTTTTCGTCCCAATCATCACACCATGCATCAACAGGCACAAAAGCGTCAAAAAATTCGCATCTTTTGACAGCGTAAAAATTTTCGCGTTTGTTGACCTTCTTGGCTGAAAACACGAGTAAAAGGGGCGCGCGCGAAATTTCGCACCCCCGGAAAATTTTCGCCCGAGTCCATTTTTTCGTCCCAACCATCTCACCATGCATCGACGGGCATGAAAGCGTAAAAAAATTTGCATCTTTTGACAGCGTAAAAAATTTTGCGTTTTTTGACCGTCTTGGCTGAAAATACGAGTAAAAGGTCACGCGAAATTTCGCACCCCGGGAAAATTTTTGCCTGAGTCAATTTTTTCGTCCCAATCATCTCATCATACATCAACAGGCACGAAAGAGTCGAAAATTTCGCATCTTTTGACAACGTCAAAAATTTCACTTTTTTGACTTTCTTAGCTGAAAACAAGAGTAAAAGGGCGCGCGAAATTTCGCACCCCAGGAAATTTTTCACTCGAGTCAATTTTTTCGTCCCAATCATCTCACCATGCGTCAACAGGCATGAGAGCGTCGAAAATTTCGCATCTATTGACAGTGTAAAAAATTTCTCATTTTTTGACCTTCTTGGCTGAAAACACGAGTAAAAGGGGGGAGCGCGAAATTTCGCACCACCGGAAAATTTTCGTCCGAGTCCATTTTTTCGTCCCAATCATCTCACCATTCATCAACAGGCACGAAAGTGTCGAAAAATTTGCATCTTTTGACAGCGTAAAAAATTTCGCATTTTTTGACCTTCTTGGCTGAAAACACGAGTAAAAGGCCTTGCGCGAAATTTCGCACCGCTGAAAAATTTTCGCCCCGCTGAAAAATTTTCGCCCGAGTCCATTTTTTCGTCCAAATCATCTCACATGCATCAATAGGCATGAAAGCGTCGAAAAATTCGCATCTTTTGACAGCGTAAAAAATTTCGCGTTTTTTGACCTTCTTGGCTGAAAACACGAGTAAAAGGTCACGCGAAATTTCGCACCCCGGGAAGATTTTTGCCCGAGTCCATTTTTTCGTCACAATCTTCTCACCATGCATCAACAGGCACGAAAGCGTAAAAAATTTCGCATGTTTTGACAACGTAAAAAATTTCACGTTTTTTGACCTTCTTGGCTGAAAACACGAGTAAAAGGGCGCATGAAATTTCGCACCCCCGAAAAATTTTTGACTGAGTCCTTTTTTTCGTCCCAATCATCTCACCATGCATCAACAGGCACAAAAGCGTCGA
Organism: Pontederia crassipes; assembly: GCA_030549335.1. NCBI lineage: Eukaryota > Viridiplantae > Streptophyta > Magnoliopsida > Commelinales > Pontederiaceae > Pontederia > Pontederia crassipes. The sequence goes on from CM060197.1 coordinate 33,100,807, forward strand.
AAAATTCGCATCTTTTGAAAGCGTAAAAATTTTGGCATTTTTTGCCCTTCTTGGCTGAAAACACGAGTAAAAGGGGGGCGCGCAAAATTTCGCACCCCCGAAAAATTTTCGCCCGAGTCCATTTTTTCGTCCCAACCATCTCATCATGCATCAATAGGCACGAAAGCGTAAAAAAATTTGCATCTTTTGACAGCGTAAAAAATTTCGCACTTTTTGACCTCCTTGACAGAAAACACGAGTAAAAGGTCACGCGAAATTTTGCACCCCGGGAAAATTTTTGACCGAGTCCATTTTTTCGTCCCAACCATCTCACCATGCATCGACGGGCATGAAAGCGACAAAAAATTTGCATCTTTTGACAGCGTAAAAAATTTCGCGTTTTTTGACCTTCTTGGCTGAAAACACAAGTAAAAGGGCGCATGAAATTTCTCACCCCTGGAAAATTTTCGCCCGTCCATTTTTTCATCCCAATCATCTCACCATGCTTCAACAGGCACAAAAGCGTCGAAAAATTCGCATCTTTTGACAGCGTAAAAAATTTCGCATTTTTTTACCTTCTTGGCTGAAAACACGAGTAAAAGGTCACGCAAAATTTCGCACCCCCGAAAAATTTTCATCCGAGTCCATTTTTTCGTCCCAATCATCTCACCATGCATCAATAGGCACGAAAGCGTCGAAAAATTCGCATCTTTTGACAGCGTAAAAAATTTCGCATTTTTTGACCTTCTTGGCTGAAAACACGAGTAAAAGGCCGCGCGCGAAATTTCGCACCGCTGAAAAATTTTCGCCCGAGTCCATTTTTTCGTCCCAATCATCACACCATGCAACAACAGGCTCAAAAGCGTCGAAAAGTTCGCATCTTTTGACAGCGTAAAAATTTTCGCGTTTGTTGACCTTCTTGGCTGAAAACACGAGTAAAAGGGGCGCGCGCGAAATTTTGCACCCCCGGAAAATTTTCGCCCGAGTCCATTTTTTCGTCCCAACCATTTCATCATGCATCAACAGGTACGAAAGCGTCGAAAAATTCGCATTTTTTGACAGCGTAAAAAATTTCGCATTTTTTGACCTTCTTGGCAGAAAACACGAGTAAAAGGTCACGCGAAATTTCGCACCCCGGGAAAAGTTTTGCCCGAGTCCATTTTTTCGTCCCAATCATCTCACCATGCATCAACAGGCACGAAAGCGTCGAAAATTTTGCATCTTTTGACAACGTCAAAAATTTCACTTTTTTTACTTTCTTGGCTGAAAACAAGGGTAAAAAGTCGCGCGAAATTTCGCACCCCAGGAAATTTTTCGCCCGAGTCGATTATTTCGTCCCAATCATCTCACCATGCATCAACAGGCACGAAAGCGTCGAAAATTTTGCATCTTTTGACAACGTCAAAAATTTCACTTTTTTGACTTTCTTGGCTGAAAATAAGAGTAAAAAGTCGTGCGAAATTTCGCACCCCAGGAAATTTTTCGCCCGAGTCAATTTTTTCCCCCAATCATCTCACCATGCATCAACAGGCATGAAAGCGTCAAAAATTTTGCATCTATTGACAGTGTAAAAAATTTCGCATTTTTTGACCTTCTTGGCTGAAAACACGAGTAAAAGGGGGCGCGCGAAATTTCGCACCCCCGGAAAATTTTTGCACGAGTCCATTTTTCGTCCCAATCATCTCACCATTCATCAACAGGCACGAAAGTGTCAAAAAATTCCCATCTTTTGACAGCGTAAAAAATTTCGCATTTTTTGACCTTCTTGGCTGAAAACACGAGTAAAAGGGCGTGCGCGAAATTTCGCACCGCTGAAAAATTTTCACCCGAGTCCATTTTTTCGTCCCAATCATCACACCATGCATCAACAGGCACAAAAGCGTCAAAAAATTTGCATCTTTTGACAGCGTAAAAAATTTCACCTTTTTTGACCTTCTTGGCTGAAAACACGAGTAAAAGGGCGCATGAAATTTCGCACCCCTGGAAAATTTTCGCCCAAGTCCATTTTTTCATCCCAATCATCTCACCATGCATCAACAAGCACAAAAGCGTCGAAAAATTCACATCTTTTGACAACGTAAAAAAGTTCGCATTTTTTTACCTCCTTGGCTGAAAACACGAGTAAAAGGTCACGCGAAATTTTGCACCCCCGAAAAATTTTCATCCGAGTCCATTTTTTCGTCCCAATCATCTCACCATGCATCAATAGGCACGAAAGCGTCAAAAAATTCGCATCTTTTGACAGCGTAAAAAATTTCGCGTTTTTTGACCTTCTTGGCTGAAAACTCGAGTAAAAGGTCACGTGAAATTTCGCACACCCGGAAAATTTTCGCCCGAGTCCATTTTTTTGTCCCAATCATCTCACCTTGCATCAATAGGTATGAAAGCATTGAAAATTTCGCATCTTTTGACAGCGTAAAAAATATCACGTTTTTTTACCTTCTTGGCTGAAAACACGAGTAAAAGGGCGTATTAAATTTCGCACCCCTGGAAATTTTCGCCCAAGTCCATTTTTTCGTCCCAATCATCTCAGCATGCATCAAAAGGCACAAAAGCGTCAAAAAATTCGCATCTTTTGACAGCGTAAAAATTTTCGCGTTTGTTGACCTTCTTGGCTGAAAACACGAGTAAAAGGGGCGCGCGCGAAATTTCGCACCCCCGGAAAATTTTCGCCCGAGTCCATTTTTTCGTCCCAACCATTTCATCATGCATCAATAGGTACGAAAGCGTCGAAAAATTCGCATCTTTTGACAGCGTAAAAAATTTCGCATTTTTTGACCTTCTTGGCAGAAAACACAAGTAAAAGGTCACGCGAAATTTCGCACCCCGGGAAAAGTTTTGCCCGAGTCCATTTTTTTGTCCGAATCATCTCACCATGCATCAACAGGCACGAAAGCGTTGAAAATTTTACATCTTTTGACAACGTCAAAAATTTCACTTTTTTGACTTTCTTGGCTGAAAACAAGAGTAAAAGGTCGCGCGAAATTTCGCACCCCAGGAAATTTTTCGCCCGAGTCAATTTTTTCGTCCCAATCATCTCACCATGCATCAACAGGCACGAAAGCATCGAAAATTTTTTATCTTTTGACAACGTCAAAAATTTCACTTTTTTGACTTTCTTGGCTGAAAACAAGAGTAAAAAGGCGCGCGAAATTTCGCACCCCAGGAAATTTTTCGCCCGATTCAATCTTTTCGTCCCAATCATCTCACCATGCATCAACAGGCATGAAAGCGTCGAAAATTTCGCATCTATTGACAGTGTAAAAAATTTCGCATTTTTTTACCTTCTTGGCTGAAAACACGAGTAAAAGGGGGGCGCGCGAAATTTCGCCCCCCCGGAAAATTTTCGCCCGAGTCCATTTTTTCGTCCCAATCATCTCACCATTCATCAACAGGCACGAAAGTGTCGAAAAATTCCCATCTATTGACAGCGTAAAAAATTTTGCATTTTTTGACCTTCTTGGCTGAAAACACGAGTAAAAGGGCGTGCGCGAAATTTTGCACCGCTGAAAAATTTTCGCCCGAGTCCATTTTTTCGTCCTAATCATCACACCATGCATCAACAGGCACAAAAGCGTCGAAAAATTTGCATCTTTTGACAGCGTAAAAATTTTCGCGTTTGTTGACCTTCTTGGCTGAAAATACGAGTAAAAGGGGCGCGCGCGAAATTTCGCACCCCCGGAAAATTTTCGCCCGAGTCCATTTTTTCGTCCCAACCATCTCACCATGCATCGACGGGCATGAAAGCATAAAAAATTCGCATCTTTTGACAGCGTAAAAAATTTCACGTTTTTTGACCTTCTTGGCTGAAAACTCGAGTAAAAGGTGACGCGAAATTTCGCACCCTGGGAAAATTTTCGCCCGAGTCCATTTTTTTGTCCCAATCATCTCACCATGCATCAACAGGCACGAAAGCGTCAAAAATTTCACATATTTTGACAACGTAAAAAATTTCACCTTTTTTGACCTTCTTGGCTGAAAACACGAGTAAAAGGGCGCATGAAATTTCGCACCCCTGGAAAATTTTCGCTCAAGTCCATTTTTTCATCCCAATCATCTCACCATGCATCAACAAGCACAAAAGCGTCGAAAATTTGCATCTTTTGACAACGTAAAAAATTTCGCATTTTTTTACCTCCTTCGCTGAAAACACGAGTAAAAAGTCACGCGAAATTTCGCACCACTGAAAAATTTTCATCCGAGTACATTTTTTCGTCCCAATCATCTCACCATGCATCAATAGGCACGAAAGCGTCGAAAAATTCACATCTTTTGACAGCGTAAAAAATTTCGCGTTTTTTGACCTTCTTGGCTGAAAACTCGAGTAAAAGGTCACGTGAAATTTCGCACCCAAAATTTTCGCCCGAGTCCATTTTTTTGTCCCAATCATCTCACCTTGCATCAATAGGTACGAAAGCGTTGAAAATTTCGCATCTTTTGACAGCGTAAAAAATATCACGTTTTTTTACCTTCTTGGCTGAAAACACGAGTAAAAGGGCGTATTAAATTTCGCACCCCTGGAAATTTTCGCCCAAGTCCATTTTTTCGTCCCAATCATCTCACCATGCATCAAAAGGCACAAAAGCGTCAAAAAATTCGCATCTTTTGACAGCGTAAAAATTTTTGCGTTTGTTGACCTTCTTGGCTGAAAACACGAGTAAAAGGGGCGCGCGCGAAATTTCGCACCCCCGGAAAATTTTCGCTCGAGTCCATTTTTTCGTCCCAACCATTTCATCATGCATCAACAGGTACGAAAGCGTCGAAAAATTCGCATCTTTTGACAGCGTAAAAAATTTCGCGTTTTTTTACCTTCTTGGCAGAAAACACGAGTAAAAGGTCACGCGAAATTTCGCACCCCGGGAAAAGTTTTGCCCGAGTCCATTTTTTCGTCCCAATCATCTCACCATGCATCAACAGGCACGAAAGCGTCGAAAATTTCACATCTTTTGACAACGTCAAAAATTTCACTTTTTTGACTTTCTTGGCTGAAAACAAGAGTAAAAGGTCGCGCGAAATTTCGCACCCCAAGAAATTTTTCGCCCGAGTCAATTTTTTCGTCCCAATCATCTCACCATGCATCAACAGGCACGAAAGCGTCGAAAATTTTGCATCTTTTGACAACGTCAAAAATTTCACTTTTTTGACTTTCTTGGCTGAAAACAAGAGTAAAAAGGCGCGCGATATTTCGCACCCCAGGAAATTTTTCGCCCGAGTCAATTTTTTCTCCCAATCATCTCACCATGCATCAACATGCATGAAAGCGTCAAAAATTTCGCATCTATTGACAGTGTAAAAAATTTTGCATTTTTTGACCTTCTTGGCTGAAAACACGTGTAAAAGGGGGGCGCGCGAAATTTTGCACCCCAGAAAAATTTTCGCCCGAGTCTATTTTTTCGTCCCAATCATCTCACCATTCATCAACAGGCACGAAAGTGTCGAAAAATTCGCATCTTTTGACAGCGTAAAAAATTTCACCTTTTTTTACCTTCTTGGCTGAAAACACGAGTAAAAGGGCGCATGAAATTTCGCACCCCTGGAAAATTTTCGCCCAAGTCCATTTTTTCATCCCAATCATCTCACCATGCATCAACAAGCACAAAAGCGTCGAAAAATTCGCATCTTTTGACAACGTAAAAAATTTCGCATTTTTTTACCTCCTTGGCTGAAAACACGAGTAAAAGGTCACGCGAAATTTTGCACCCCCGAAAAATTTTCATCCGAGTCCATTTTTTCGTCCCAATCATCTCACCATGCATCAATAGGCACGAAAGCGTCAAAAAATTCGCATCTTTTGACAGCGTAAAAAATTTCGCGTTTTTTGACCTTCTTGGCTGAAAACTCGAGTAAAAGGTCACGTGAAATTTCGCACACCCGGAAAATTTTCGCCCGAGTCCATTTTTTTGTCCCAATTATCTCACCTTGCATCAATAGGTATGAAAGCATTGAAAATTTCGCATCTTTTGACAGCGTAAAAAATATCACATTTTTTTACCTTCTTGGCTGAAAACACGAGTAAAAGGGCGTATTAAATTTCGCACCCCTGGAAAATTTTCGCCCAAGTCCATTTTTTCGTCCCAATCATCTCACCATGCATCAAAAGGCACAAAAGCGTCAAAAAATTCGCATCTTTTACAGCGTAAAAATTTTCGCGTTTGTTGACCTTCTTGGCTGAAAACACGAGTAAAAGGGGCGCGCGCGAAATTTCGCACCCCCGGAAAATTTTCGCCCGAGTCCATTTTTTTGTCCCAACCATTTCATAATGCATCAACAGGTACGAAAGCGTCGAAAAATTCGCATCTTTTGACAGCGTAAAAAATTTCGCATTTTTTGACCTTCTTGGCAGAAAACACGAGTAAAAGGTCACGCGAAATTTCGCACCCCGGGAAAAGTTTTGCCCGAGTCCATTTTTTCGTCCCAATCATCTCACCATGCATCAACAGGCACGAAAGCGTCGAAAATTTCACATCTTTTGACAACGTCAAAAATTTCACTTTTTTGACTTTCTTGGCTGAAAATAAGAGTAAAAGGTCGCGCGAAATTTCGCACCCTAGGAAATTTTTCTCCCGAGTCAATTTTTTCGTCCCAATCATCTCACCATGCATCAACTGGCACGAAAGCATCGAAAATTTTGCATCTTTTGACAACGTCAAAAATTTCACTTTTTTGACTTTCTTGGCTGAAAACAAGAGTAAAAAGGCGCGCGAAATTTCGCACCCCAGGAAATTTTTCGCCCGATTCAATCTTTTCATCACAATCATCTCACCATGCATCAACAGGCATGAAAGCGTCGAAAATTTTGCATCTATTGACGGTGTAAAAAATTTCGCGTTTTTTGACCTTCTTGGCTGAAAACACGAGTAAAAGGGGGGCGCGCGAAATTTCGCCCCCCCCGGAAAATTTTCGCCCGAGTCCATTTTTTCGTCCCAATCATCTCACCATTCATCAACAGGCACGAAAGTGTCGAAAAATTCCCATCTATTGACAGCGTAAAAAATTTTGCATTTTTTGACCTTCTTGGCTGAAAACACGAGTAAAAGGGCGTGCGCGAAATTTCGCACCGCTGAAAAATTTTCGCCCGAGTCCATTTTTTCGTCCCAATCATCACACCATGCATCAACAGGCACAAAAGCGTCGAAAAATTTGCATCTTTTGACAGCGTAAAAATTTTCGCGTTTGTTGTCCTTCTTGGCTGAAAATACGAGTAAAAGGGGCGCGCGCGAAATTTCGCACCCCCGGAAAATTTTCGCCCGAGTCCATTTTTTCGTCCCAACCATCTCACCATGCATCGACGGGCATGAAAGCATCAAAAATTCGCATCTTTTGACAGCGTAAAAAATTTCGCGTTTTTTGACCTTCTTGGCTGAAAACTCGAGTAAAAGGTGACGCGAAATTTCGCACCCAGGGAAAATTTTCGCCCGAGTCCATTTTTTCGTCCCAATCATCTCACCATGCATCAACAGGCACGAAAGCGTCGAAAAATTTCACATCTTTTGACAACGTAAAAAATTTCACCTTTTTTGACCTTCTTGGCTGAAAACACGAGTAAAAGGGCGCATGAAATTTCGCACCCCTGGAAAATTTTCGCCCAAGTCCATTTTTTCATCCCAATCATCTCACCATGCATCAACAAGCACAAAAGCGTCGAAAATTTGCATCTTTTGACAACGTAAAAAATTTCGCATTTTTTTACCTCCTTCGCTGAAAACACGAGTAAAAGGTCACGCGAAATTTCGCACCCCTGAAAAATTTTCATCCGAGTACATTTTTTCGTCCCAATCATCTCACCATGCATCAATAGGCACGAAAGCGTCGAAAAATTCACATCTTTTGACAGCGTAAAAAATTTCGCGTTTTTTGACCTTCTTGGCTGAAAACTCGAGTAAAAGGTCACGTGAAATTTCGCACCCCCGGAAAATTTTCGCCCGAGTCCATTTTTTTGTCCCAATCATCTCACCTTGCATCAATAGGTACGAAAGCGTTGAAAATTTCGCATCTTTTGACAGCATAAAAAATATCACGTTTTTTTACCTTCTTGGCTGAAAACACGAGTAAAAGGGCGTATTAAATTTCGCACCCCTGGAAATTTTCGCCCAAATCCATTTTTTCGTCCCAATCATCTCACCATGCATCAAAAGGCACAAAAGCGTCAAAAAATTCGCATCTTTTGACAGCGTAAAAATTTTTGCGTTTGTTGACCTTCTTGGCTGAAAACACGAGTAAAAGGGGCGCGCGCGAAATTTCGCACCCCCGGAAAATTTTCGCTCGAGTCCATTTTTTCGTCCCAACCATTTCATCATGCATCAACAGGTACGAAAGCGTCGAAAAATTCGCATCTTTTGACAGCGTAAAAAATTTCGCATTTTTTGACCTTCTTGGCAGAAAACACGAGTAAAAGGTCACGCGAAATTTCGCACCCCGGGAAAAGTTTTGCCCGAGTCCATTTTTTCGTCCCAATCATCTCACCATGCATCAACAGGCACGAAAGCGTCGAAAATTTCACATCTTTTGACAACGTCAAAAATTTCACTTTTTTGACTTTCTTGGCTCAAAACAAGAGTAAAAGGTCGCGCGAAATTTCGCACCCCAGGAAATTTTTTGCCCGAGTCAATTTTTTCGTCCCAATCATCTCACCATGCATCAACAGGCACGAAAGCATCGAAAATTTTGCATCTTTTGACAACGTCAAAAATTTCACTTTTTTGACTTTCTTGGCTGAAAACAAGAGTAAAAGGGCGCGCGAAATTTCGCACCCCAGGAAATTTTTCGCCCGATTCAATTTTTTCGTCCCAATCATCTCACCATGCATCAACAGGCATGAAAGCGTCAAAAATTTCGCATCTATTGACAGTGTAAAAAATTTCGCATTTTTTGACCTTCTTGGCTGAAAACACGAGTAAAAGGGGGGCGCGCGAAATTTTGCACCCCCGAAAAATTTTCGCCCGAGTCCATTTTTTCGTCCCAATCATCTCACCATTCATCAACAGGCACGAAAGTGTCGAAAAATTCGCATCTTTTGACAGCGTAAAAAATTTCACCTTTTTTTACCTTCTTGACTGAAAACACGAGTAAAAGGGCGCATGAAATTTCGCACCCCTGGAAAATTTTCGCCCAAGTCCATTTTTTCATCCCAATCATCTCACCATGCATCAACAAGCACAAAAGCGTCGAAAAATTCGCATCTTTTGACAACGTAAAAAATTTCGCATTTTTTTACCTCCTTGGCTGAAAACACGAGTAAAAGGTCACGCGAAATTTTGCACCCCCGAAAAATTTTCATCCGAGTCCATTTTTTCGTCCCAATCATCTCAGCATGCATCAATAGGCACGAAAGCGTCGAAAAATTCGCATCTTTTGATAGCGTAAAAAATTTTGCGTTTTTTGACCTTCTTGGCTGAAAACACGAGTAAAAGGTCACGCGAAATTTCGCACCCCGGGAAACTTTTTGCCCGAGTTCATTTTTTCGTCCCAATCATCCCACCATCCATCAACAGGCACGAAAGAATCGAAAATTTCGCATCTTTTGACAGCGTAAAAAATATCACGTTTTTTTACCTTCTTGGCTGAAAACACGAGTAAAAGGGCGTATTAAATTTCGCACCCCTGGAAAATTTTCGCCCAAGTCCATTTTTTCGTCCCAATCATCTCACCATGCATCAAAAGGCACACAAGCGTCAAAAAATTCGCATCTTTTGACAGCGTAAAAATTTTCGCGTTTGTTGACCTTCTTGGCTGAAAACACGAGTAAAAGGGGCGCGCGCGAAATTTCGCACCCCCGGAAAATTTTCGCCCGAGTCCATTTTTTCGTCCCAACCATTTCATAATGCATCAACAGGTACGAAAGCGTCGAAAAATTCGCATCTTTTGACAGCGTAAAAAATTTCGCATTTTTTGACCTTCTTGGCAGAAAACACGAGTAAAAGGTCACGCGAAATTTCGCACCCCGGGAAAAGTTTTGCCCGAGTCCATTTTTTCGTCCCAATCATCTCACCATGCATCAACAGGCACGAAAGCGTCGAAAATTTCACATCTTTTGACAACGTCAAAAATTTCACTTTTTTGACTTTCTTGGCTGAAAACAAGAGTAAAAGGTCGCGCGAAATTTCGCACCCCAGGAAATTTTTCGCCCGAGTCAATTTTTTCGTCCCAATCATCTCACCATGCATCAACAGGCACGAAAGCATCGAAAATTTTGCATCTTTTGACAACGTCAAAAATTTCACTTTTTTGACTTTCTTGGCTGAAAACAAGAGTAAAAAGGCGCGCGAAATTTCGCACCCCAGGAAATTTTTCGCCCGATTCAATTTTTTCGTCCCATCATCTCACCATGCATCAACAGGCATGAAAGCGTCAAAAATTTCGCATCTATTGACAGTGTAAAAAATTTCGCATTTTTTGACCTTCTTGGCTGAAAACACGAGTAAAAGGGGGGCGCGCGAAATTTTGCACCCCCGAAAAATTTTCGCCCGAGTCCATTTTTTCGTCCCAATCATCTCACCATTCATCAACAGGCACGAAAGTGTCGAAAAATTCGCATCTTTTGACAGCGTAAAAAATTTCACCTTTTTTTACCTTCTTGACTGAAAACACGAGTAAAAGGGCGCATGAAATTTCGCACCCCTGGAAAATTTTCGCCCAAGTCCATTTTTTCATCCCAATCATCTCACCATGCATCAACAAGCACAAAAGCGTCGAAAAATTCGCATCTTTTGACAACGTAAAAAATTTCGCATTTTTTTACCTCCTTGGCTGAAAACACGAGTAAAAGGTCACGCGAAATTTTGCACCCCCGAAAAATTTTCATCCGAGTCCATTTTTTCGTCCCAATCATCTCAGCATGCATCAATAGGCACGAAAGCGTCGAAAAATTCGCATCTTTTGATAGCGTAAAAAATTTTGCGTTTTTTGACCTTCTTGGCTGAAAACACGAGTAAAAGGTCACGCGAAATTTCGCACCCCGGGAAACTTTTTGCCCGAGTTCATTTTTTCGTCCCAATCATCCCACCATCCATCAACAGGCACGAAAGAATCGAAAATTTCGCATCTTTTGACAGCGTAAAAAATATCACGTTTTTTACCTTCTTGGCTGAAAACACGAGTAAAAGGGCGTATTAAATTTCGCACCCCTGGAAAATTTTCGCCCAAGTCCATTTTTTCGTCCCAATCATCTCACCATGCATCAAAAGGCACACAAGCGTCAAAAAATTCGCATCTTTTGACAGCGTAAAAATTTTCGCGTTTGTTGACCTTCTTGGCTGAAAACACGAGTAAAAGGGAAACGCGCGAAATTTCGCACCCCCGGAAAATTTTCGCCCGAGTCCATTTTTTCGTCCCAACCATTTCATAATGCATCAACAGGTACGAAAGCGTCGAAAAATTCGCATCTTTTGACAGCGTAAAAAATTTCGCATTTTTTGACCTTCTTGGCAGAAAACACGAGTAAAAGGTCACGCGAAATTTTGCACCCCGGGAAAAGTTTTGCCCGAGTCCATTTTTTCGTCCCAATCATCTCATCATGCATCAACAGGCACGAAAGCGTCGAAAATTTCACATCTTTTGACAACGTCAAAAATTTCACTTTTTTGACTTTCTTGGCTGAAAACAAGAGTAAAAGGTCGCGCGAAATTTCGCACCCCAGGAAATTTTTCGCCCGAGTCAATTTTTTCGTCCCAATCATCTCACCATGCATCAACAGGCACGAAAGCATCGAAAATTTTGCATCTTTTGACAACGTCAAAAATTTCACTTTTTTGACTTTCTTGGCTGAAAACAAGAGTAAAAAGGCGCGCGAAATTTCGCACCCCAGGAAATTTTTCGCCCGATTCAATCTTTTCATCCCAATCATCTCACCATGCATCAACAGGCATGAAAGCGTCGAAAATTTTGCATCTATTGACGGTGTAAAAAATTTCGCGTTTTTTGACCTTCTTGGCTGAAAACACGAGTAAAAGGGGGGCGCGCGAAATTTCGCCCCCCCGGAAAATTTTCGCCCGAGTCCATTTTTTCGTCCCAATCATCTCACCATTCATCAACAGGCACGAAAGTGTCGAAAAATTCCCATCTATTGACAGCGTAAAAAATTTTGCATTTTTTGACCTTCTTGGCTGAAAACACGAGTAAAAGGGCATGCGCGAAATTTCGCACCGCTGAAAAATTTTCGCCCGAGTCCATTTTTTCGTCCCAATCATCACACCATGCATCAACAGGCACAAAAGCGTCGAAAAATTTGCATCTTTTGACAGCGTAAAAATTTTCGCGTTTGTTGTCCTTCTTGGCTGAAAATACAAGTAAAAGGGGCGCGCGCGAAATTTCGCACCCCCGGAAAATTTTCGCCCGAGTCCATTTTTTCGTCCCAACCATCTCACCATGCATCGACGGGCATGAAAGCATCAAAAATTCGCATCTTTTGACAGCGTAAAAAATTTCGCGTTTTTTGACCTTCTTGGCTGAAAACTCGAGTAAAAGGTGACGCGAAATTTCGCACCCAGGGAAAATTTTCGCCCGAGTCCATTTTTTCGTCCCAATCATCTCACCATGCATCAACAGGCACGAAAGCGTAAAAAATTTCACATCTTTTGACAACGTAAAAAATTTCACCTTTTTTGACCTTCTTGGCTGAAAACACGAGTAAAAGGGCGCATGAAATTTCGCAAAAATTTTCGCCCAAGTCCATTTTTTCATCCCAATCATCTCACCATGCATCAACAAGCACAAAAGCGTCGAAAATTTGCATCTTTTGACAACGTAAAAAATTTCGCATTTTTTTACCTCCTTGGCTGAAAACACGAGTAAAAGGTCACACAAAATTTCGCACCCCCGAAAAATTTTCATCCGAGTCCATTTTTTCGTCCCAATCATCTCACCATGCATCAATAGGCACGAAGGCGTCGAAAAATTCGCATCTTTTGACAGCGTAAAAAATTTCGCATTTTTTGACCTTCTTGGCTGAAAACTCGAGTAAAAGGTCACGTGAAATTTCGCCCCCCCGAAAAATTTTCGCCCGAGTCCATTTTTTTGTCCCAATCATCTCACCTTGCATCAATAGGTACGAAAGCGTTAAAAATTTCGCATCTTTTGACAGCGTAAAAAATATCATGTTTTTTTACCTTCTTGGCTGAAAACATGAGTAAAAGGGCGTATTAAATTTCGCACCCCTGGAAAATTTTCGCCCAAGTCCATTTTTTCGTCCCAATCATCTCACCATGCATCAAAAGGCACAAAAGCGTCAAAAAATTCGCATCTTTTGACAGCGTAAAAATTTTTGCGTTTGTTGACCTTCTTGGCTGAAAACACGAGTAAAAGGGGCGCGCGCGAAATTTCGCACCCCCGGAAAATTTTCGCTCGAGTCCATTTTTTCGTCCCAACCATCATCATGCATCAACAGGTACGAAAGCGTCGAAAAATTCGCATCTTTTGACAGCGTAAAAAATTTCGCGTTTTTTGACCTTCTTGGCAGAAAACACGAGTAAAAGGTCACGCGAAATTTCGCACCCCGGGAAAAGTTTTGCCCGAGTCCATTTTTTCGTCCCAATCATCTCACCATGCATCAAAAGGCACAAAAGCGTCAAAAAATTCGCATCTTTTGACAGCGTAAAAATTTTCGCGTTTTTTGACATTTTTGGCTGAAAACACGAGTAAAAGGGGCGCGCGCGAAATTTCGCACCCCCGGAAAATTTTCGCTCGAGTCCATTTTTTCGTCCCAACCATTTCATCATGCATCAACAGGTACGAAAGAGTCGAAAAATTCGCATCTTTTGACAGCGTAAAAAATTTCGCGTTTTTTGACCTTCTTGGCAGAAAACACGAGTAAAAGGTCACGCGAAATTTCGCACCCCGGGAAAAGTTTTGCCCGAGTCCATTTTTTCGTCCCAATCATCTCACCATGCATCAACAGGCACGAAAGCGTCGAAAATTTCACATCTTTTGACAACGTCAAAAATTTCACTTTTTTGACTTTCTTGGCTAGAAACAAGAGTTAAAGGTCGCGCGAAATTTCGCACCCCAGGAAATTTTTCGCCCGAGTCAATTTTTTCATCCCAATCATCTCACCATGCATCAACAGGCACGAAAGCATCGAAAATTTTGCATCTTTTGACAACGTCAAAAATTTCACTTTTTTGACTTTCTTGGCTGAAAACAAGAGTAAAAGGGCGCGCGAAATTTCGCACCCCAGGAAATTTTTCGCCCGATTCAATTTTTTCGTCCCAATCATCTCACCATGCATCAACAGGCATGAAAGCGTCAAAAATTTCGCATCTATTGACAGTGTAAAAAATTTCGCATTTTTTGACCTTCTTGGCTGAAAACACGAGTAAAAGGGGGGCGCGCGAAATTTTGCACCCCCGAAAAATTTTCGCCCGAGTCCATTTTTTCGTCCCAATCATCTCACCATTCATCAACAGGCACGAAAGTGTCAAAAAATTCGCATCTTTTGACAGCGTAAAAAATTTCACCTTTTTTTACCTTCTTGACTGAAAACACGAGTAAAAGGGCGCATGAAATTTCGCACCCCTGGAAAATTTTCGCCCAAGTCCATTTTTTCATCCCAATCATCTCACCATGCATCAACAAGCACAAAAGCGTCGAACAATTCGCATCTTTTGACAACGTAAAAAATTTCGCATTTTTTTACCTCCTTGGCTGAAAACACGAGTAAAAGGTCACGCGAAATTTTGCACCCCCGAAAAATTTTCATCCGAGTCCATTTTTTCGTCCCAATCATCTCAGCATGCATCAATAGGCACGAAAGCGTCGAAAAATTCGCATCTTTTGACAGCGTAAAATATTTCGCATTTTTTCACCTTCTTGGCTGAAAACTCGAGTAAAAGGTCACGTGAAATTTCGCACCCCCGGAAAATTTTCGCCCGAGTCCATTTTTTTGTCCCAATCATCTCACCTTGCATTAATAGGTACGAAAGCATTGAAAATTTCGCATCTTTTGACAGCGTAAAAAATATCACGTTTTTTTACCTTCTTGGCTGAAAACACGAGTAAAAGGGCGTATTAAATTTCGCACCCCTGGAAAATTTTCGCCCAAGTCCATTTTTTCGTCCCAATCATCTCACCATGCATCAAAAGGCACAAAAGCGTCAAAAAATTCGCATCTTTTGACAGCGTAAAAATTTTCGCGTTTGTTGACCTTCTTGGCTGAAAACACGAGTAAAAGGGGCGCGCGCGAAATTTCGCACCCCCGGAAAATTTTCGCCCGAGTCCATTTTTTCGTCCCAACCATTTCATAATGCATCAACAGGTACGAAAGCGTCGAAAAATTCGCATCTTTTGACAGCGTAAAAAATTTCGCATTTTTTGACCTTCTTGGCAGAAAACACGAGTAAAAGGTCACGCGAAATTTCGCACCCCGGGAAAAGTTTTGCCCGAGTCCATTTTTTCGTCCCAATCATCTCACCATGCATCAACAGGCACATAAGCGTCGAAAATTTCATATCTTTTGACAACGTCAAAAATTTCACTTTTTTGACTTTCTTGGCTGAAAACAAGAGTAAAAGGTCGCGCGAAATTTCGCACCCCAGGAAATTTTTCGCCCGAGTCAATTTTTTCGTCCCAATCATCTCACCATGCATCAACAGGCACGAAAGCATCGAAAATTTTGCATCTTTTGACAACGTCAAAAATTTCACTTTTTTGACTTTCTTGGCTGAAAACAAGAGTAAAAAGGCGCGCGAAATTTCGCACCCTAGGAAATTTTTCGCCCGATTTAATCTTTTCATCCCAATCATCTCACCATGCATCAACAGGCATGAAAGCGTCGAAAATTTTGCATCTATTGACGGTGTAAAAAATTTCGCGTTTTTTGACCTTCTTGGCTGAAAACACGAGTAAAAGGGGGGCGCGCGAAATTTCGCCCCCCCGGAAAATTTTCGCCCGAGTCCATTTTTTCGTCCCAATCATCTCACCATTCATCAACAGGCACGAAAGTGTCGAAAAATTCCCATCTATTGACAGCGTAAAAAATTTTGCATTTTTTGACCTTCTTGGCTGAAAACACGAGTAAAAGGGCGTGCGCGAAATTTCGCACCGCTGAAAAATTTTCGCCCGAGTCCATTTTTTCGTCCCAATCATCACACCATGCATCAACAGGCACAAAAGCATCGAAAAATTTGCATCTTTTGACAGCGTAAAAATTTTCGCGTTTGTTGTCCTTCTTGGCTGAAAATACGAGTAAAAGGGGCGCGCGCGAAATTTCGCACCCCCGGAAAATTTTCGCCCGAGTCCATTTTTTCGTCCAAACCATCTCACCATGCATCGACGAGCATGAAAGCATCAAAAATTCGCATCTTTTGACAGCGTAAAAAATTTCGCGTTTTTTGACCTTCTTGGCTGAAAACTCGAGTAAAAGGTGACGCGAAATTTCGCACCCAGGGAAAATTTTCGCCCGAGTCCATTTTTTCGTCCCAATCATCTCACCATGCATCAACAGGCACGAAAGCGTAAAAAATTTCACATCTTTTGACAACGTAAAAAATTTCACCTTTTTTGACCTTCTTGGCTGAAAACACGAGTAAAAGGGCGCATGAAATTTCGCACCCCTGGAAAATTTTCGCTCAAGTCCATTTTTTCATCCCAATCATCTCACCATGCATCAACAAGCACAAAAGCGTCGAAAATTTGCATCTTTTGACAACGTAAAAAATTTCGCATTTTTTTACCTCCTTCGCTGAAAACACGAGTAAAAGGTCACGCGAAATTTCGCACCCCTGTAAAATTTTCATCCGAGTACATTTTTTTGTCCCAATCATCTCACCATGCATCAATAGGCACGAAAGCGTCGAAAAATTCACATCTTTTGACAGCGTAAAAAATTTCGCGTTTTTTGACCTTCTTGGCTGAAAACTCGAGTAAAAGGTCACGTGAAATTTCGCACCCCCGGAAAATTTTTGCCCGAGTCCATTTTTTTGTCCCAATCATCTCACCTTGCATCAATAGGTACGAAAGCGTTGAAAATTTCGCATCTTTTGACAGCGTAAAAAATATCACGTTTTTTTACCTTCTTGGCTGAAAACACGAGTAAAAGGGCGTATTAAATTTCGCACCCCTGGAAAATTTTCGCCCAAGTCCATTTTTTCGTCCCAATCATCTCACCATGCATCAAAAGGCACAAAAGCGTCAAAAAATTCGCATCTTTTGACAGCGTAAAAATTTTTGCATTTTTTGCCCTTCTTGGATGAAAACTAGAGTAAAAGGGGCGCACGCGAAATTTCGCACCCCCGGAAAATTTTCGCCCGAGTCCATTTTTTCGTCCCAACCATCTCATCATGCATCAATAGGTACGAAAGTGTCGAAAAATTCGCATCTTTTGACAGCGTAAAAAATTTCGCGTTTTTTGACCTTCTTGGCTGAAAACACGAGTAAAAGGTCACGCGAAATTTCGCACCCCGGGAAAAGTTTTGCCCGAGTCCATTTTTTCGTCCCAATCATCTCACCATGCATCAACAGGCACGAAAGCGTCGAAAATTTTGCATCTTTTGACAACGTCAAAAATTTCACTTTTTTGACTTTCTTGGCTGAAAACAAGAGTAAAAGGTCGCGCGAAATTTCGCACCCCAGGAAATTTTTCGCCCGAGTCAATTTTTTCGTCCCAATCATCTCACCATGCATCAATAGGCACGAAAGCATCGAAAATTTTTCATCTTTTGACAACGTCAAAAATTTCACTTTTTTGACTTTTCTTGGCTGAAAACAAGAGTAAAAAGGCGGGCGAAATTTCGCACCCCAGGAAATTTTTCGCCCGAGTCAATTTTTTCTCCCAATCATCTCACCATGCATCAACGGCATGAAAGCGTAAAAAATTTCGCATCTATTGACAGTGTAAAAAATTTCGCATTTTTTGACCTTCTTGGCTGAAAACACGAGTAAAAGGGGGCGCATGAAATTTCGCATCTTTTGACAGCGTAAAAAATTTCGCATTTTTTGATCTTCTTGGCTGAAAACACGAGTAAAAGGGCGCGCGCGAAATTTCGCACCGCTGAAAAATTTTTGCCCGAGTCCATTTTTTCGTCCCAATCATCTCACCATGCATCAACAGGCACAAAAGCGCGAAAAATTTGCATCTTTTGACAGCGTAAAAATTTTCGCATTTTTTGACCTTCTTGGCTGAAAACACGAGTAAAAGGGGCGCGCGCGAAATATCGCACCCCCGGAAAATTTTCGCCCATGTCCATTTTTTCGTCCCAACCATCTCATCATGCATCAATAGGCACGAAAGCGTCGAAAAATTCGCATCTTTTGACAGCGTAAAAAATTTCGCATTTTTTGACCTTCTTGGCTGAAAACACGAGTAAAAGGTCACGCGAAATTTCGCACCCCGGGGAAATTTTCGCCCGAGTCCATTTTTTTCATCCCAATCATCTCACCTTGCATCAACAGGTACAAAAGCGTGGAAAATTTCGCATCTTTTGACACGAGTAAAAGGGCACATTAAATTTTGCACCCCTGGAAAATTTTCGCCTAAGTCCATTTTTTTCGTCTCAATCATCTCACCATGCATCAACAGGCACAAAAGCGTCAAAAAATTCGCATCTTTTGACAGCGTAAAAACTTTCGCGTTTTTTTACCTTCTTGGCTGGAAACACTAGTAAAAGGGAAGCGCGCGAAATTTCGCACCCCTGAAAATTTTCGTTCGAGTCCATTTTTTCGTCCCAACCATCTCACCATGCATCGATAGGCACGAAAGCGTCGAAAAATTCGCATCTTTTGACGGCGTAAAAAATTTCGCATTTTTTTACCTTCTTGGCTGAAAACTCGAGTAAAAGGTCACGCGAAATTTCGCACCCCCGAAAAATTTTCGCCCGAGTCCATTTTTTCGTCCCAATCATCTCACCTTGCATCAACAGGTACGAAAGCGTTGAAAATTTCGCATCTTTTGACAGCGTAAAAAATATCACGTTTTTTGACCTTCTTGGCTGAAAGCACGAGTAAAAGGTCACGCGTAATTTCGCACCCCTGGAAAATTTCGCGTAAAAAATTTTGCACCGCTGAAAAATTTTCGCCCGAGTCCATTTTTTCGTCCCAATCATCTCACCATGCATCAACAGGCACAAAAGCGTCGAAAAATTCGCATCTTTTGACAGCGTAAAAATTTTCGCATTTTTTGACCTTCTTGGCTGAAAACACGAGTAAAAGGGGCGCGCGCAAAATTTCGCACCCCCGAAAAATTTTTGCCCGAGTCCATGTTTTTCGTCCCAACCATCTCATCATGCATCAATAGGCACGAAAGCGTCGAAAAATTCGCATCTCTTGACAGCGTAAAAAATTTCGCATTTTTTGACCTTCTTGGCTGAAAACACGAGTAAAAGGGCGCGCGAAATTTGGCACCCTGGGAAAATTTTTGCCCGAGTCCATTTTTTCGTCCCAATCATCTCACCTTGCATCAACAGGTACAAAAGCGTGGAAAATTTCGCATCTTTTGACAGCGTAAGAAATATCACGTTTTTTGACCTTCTTGGCTAAAAACACGAGTAAAAGGGCGCATTAAATTTCGCACCCCTGGAAAATTTTCGCCTAGGTCCATTTTTTTCGTCTCAATCATCTCACCATGCATCAACAGGCACAAAAGCGTCAAAAAATTCGCATATTTTGACAGCGTAAAAATTTTCGCATTTTTTTACCTTCTTGGCTGGAAACACAGGTAAAAGGGAAGCGCGCGAAATTTCGAACCCCCGGAAAATTTTCGCCCGAGTCCATTTTTTCATCCCAACCATCTCACCATGCATCGACATGCACGAAAGCGTTGAAAATTTCGCATCTTTTGAAAGCGTAAAAAATATCACGTTTTTTGACCTTCTTGGCTGAAAACACGAGTAAAAGGTCACGCGTAATTTCGCACCCTTGGAAAATTTCGCGTAAAAAATTTCGCACCGCTAAAAAATTTTCGTCCGAGTCCATTTTTTCGTCCCAATCATCTCACCATGCATCAACAGGCACAAAAGCATCGAAAAATTCGCATCTTTTGACAGCTAAAAATTTTCGCATTTTTTGACCTTCTTGGCTGAAAACACGAGTAAAAGGGGCGCGCGCGAAATTTCGCACCCCCGGAAAATTTTTGCCCGAGTCCATTTTTTTGTCCCAACCATCTCATCATGCATCAATAGGCACGAAAGCGTCGAAAAATTCGCATCTTTTGACAGCGTAAAAAATTTCGCATTTTTTGACCTTCTTGGCTGAAAACACGAGTAAAAGGTCACGCGAAATTTCGCACCCAGGGAAAATTTTCGCCCGAGTCCATTTTTTCGTCCCAATCATCTCACCTTGCATCAACAGGTACAAAAGCGTGAAAAATTTAGCATCTTTTAACAGCGTAAAAAATATCACGTTTTTTGACCTTCTTGGCTGAAAACACGAGTAAAAGGGGCGCGCGCGAAATTTCGCACCCCCGGAAAATTTTCACCCGAGTCCATTTTTTTGTCCCAACCATTTCATCATGCATCAACAGGTACGAAAGCGTCGAAAAATTCGCATCTTTTGACAGCGTAAAAAATTTCGCGTTTTTTGACCTTCTTGGCTGAAAACACGAGTAAAAGGTCACGCGAAATTTCGCACCCCGGGAAAATTTTCGCCCGAGTCCATTTTTTCGTCACAATCATCTCATCATGCATCAACAGGCACGAAAGCGTCGAAAATTTCGCATCTTTTGACAACGTCAAAAATTTCACTTTTTTGACTTTCTTGGTTGAAAACAAGAGTAACAGGGTGCGCGAAATTTCGCACCCCAGGAAAATTTTCGCCCGAGTCGATTTTTTCGTCCCAATCATCTCACCATGCATCAACAAGCACAAAAGCGTCAAAAATTTTGCATCATTTGTCAACGTCAAAAATTTCACTTTTTTGACTTTCTTGGCTGAAAACAAGAGTAAAAGGGCGCGCGAAATTTCGCACCCCAGGAAATTTTTCGCCCGATTCAATTTTTTCGTCCCAATCATCTCACCATGCATCAACAGGCATGAAAGCGTCGAAAATTTCGCATCTATTGACGGTGTAAAAAATTTCGCGTTTTTTGACCTTCTTGGCTGAAAATACGAGTAAAAGGGGGGCGCGCGAAATTTCGCACCCCCGAAAAATTTTCGCCCGAGTCCAATTTTTCGTCCCAATCATCTCTCCATTCATCAACATGCACGAAAGTGTCGAAAAATTCGCATCTTTTGATAGCGTAAAAAATTTTGCATTTTTTGACCTTCTTGGCTGAAAACACGAGTAAAAGGTCACGCGAAATTTCGCACCCAGGGAAAATTTTCGCCCGAGTCCATTTTTTCGTCCCAATCATCTCACCTTGCATCAACAGGTACAAAAGCGTGGAAAATTTAACATCTTTTAACAGCGTAAAAAATATCACGTTTTTTGACCTTCTTGGCTGAAAACACGAGTAAAAGGGGCGCGCGCGAAATTTCGCACCCCCGGAAAATTTTCGCCCGAGTCCATTTTTTCGTCCCAACCATTTCATCATGCATCAACAGGTACGAAAGCGTCGAAAAATTCGCATCTTTTGATAGCGTAAAAAATTTCGCGTTTTTTTACCTTCTTCGCTCAAAACACGAGTAAAAGGTCACGCGAAATTTCGCACCCCGGGAAAATTTTTGCCCGAGTCCATTTTTTCGTCCCAATCATCTCACCATGCATCAACTGGCACGAAAGCGTCAAAAATTTTGCATCTTTTGACAACGTCAAAAATTTCACTTTTTTGACTTTCTTGGCTGAAAACAAGAGTAAAAGATCGCGCGAAATTTCGCACCCCAGGAAATTTTTCGCCCGAGTCAATTTTTTCGTCCCAATCATCTCACCTTGCATCAACAGGCACGAAAGCGTCAAAAATTTTGCATCTTTTGACAACGTCAAAAATTTCACTTTTTTGACTTTCTTGGCTGAAAACAAGAGTAAAAGGGCGCGCGAAATTTCGCACCCCAGGAAATTTTTCGCCCGAGTCAATTTTTTCGTCCCAATCATCTCACCATGCATCAACAGGCATGAAAGCGTCGAAAATTTTGCATCTATTGGCAGTCTAAAAAATTTCGCGTTTTTTGACCTTCTTGGCTGAAAACACGAGAAAAAGGGCGGCGCGCGAAATTTTGCACCCCCGGAAAATTTTCGCCCGAGTCCAATTTTTTGTCCCAATCATCTCACCATTCATTAACAGGCACGAAAGTGTCGAAAAATTCGCATCTTTTGACAGCGTAAAAAATTTCGCATTTTTTTACCTTCTTGGCTGAAAACACGAGTAAAAGGGCGCGCGCGAAATTTCGCACCGCTAAAAAATTTTCGCCCGACTCTATTTTTTCGTCCCAATCATCTCACCATGCATCAACAGGCACAAAAGCGTCGAAAAATTCGCATCTTTTGACAGCGTAAAAATTTTTGCATTTTTTGACCTTCTTGGCTGAAAACACGAGTAAAAGGGGTGCGCGAGAAATTTCGCACCCCCGGAAAATTTTTGCCCGAGTCCATTTTTTCGTCGCAACCATCTCATCATGCATCAACTGGCACGAAAGCGTCGAAAAATTCGCATCTTTTGATAGAGTAAAAAATTTTGCGTTTTTTGACCTTCTTGGCTGAAAACACGAGTAAAAGGTCACGCGAAATTTCGCACCCCGGGAAACTTTTTGCCCGAGTTCATTTTTTCGTCCCAATCATCCCACCATCCATCAACAGGCACGAAAGAATCGAAAATTTCGCATCTTTTGACAGCGTCAAAAATTTCACTTTTTTGACTTTCTTGGCTGAAAACAGGAGTAAAAGGGCGCGCCAAAATTTCGCACCCCCGGAAAATTTTCGCCCGAGTCAATTTTTTCGTCCCAATCATCTCACCATGCATCAACAGGCACGAAAGAATCGAAAATTTCGCATCTTTTGACAGCGTCAAAAATTTCACTTTTTTGACTTTCTTGGCTGAAAACAGGAGTAAAAGGGCGCGCGAAATTTCGCACCCCCGGAAAATTTT
This sequence comes from Pontederia crassipes, assembly GCA_030549335.1. NCBI lineage: Eukaryota > Viridiplantae > Streptophyta > Magnoliopsida > Commelinales > Pontederiaceae > Pontederia > Pontederia crassipes. The sequence continues at coordinate 33,123,728 of CM060197.1, forward strand.
CGCCCGAGTCCATTTTTTCGTCCCAATCATCTCACCATTCATCAACAGGCACGAAAGTGTCGAAAAATTCGCATCTTTTGACAGCGTAAAAAATTTCGCATTTTTTGACCTTCTTGGCTGAAAACACGAGTAAAAGGGGCGCGCGCAAAATTTTGCACCCCCGAAAAATTTTCGCCCGAGTCCATTTTTTCGTCACAATCATCTCACCATGCATCAATAGGCACGAAAGCATCGAAAAATTCGCATCTTTTGACAGCGTAAAAATTTTCGCATTTTTTGACCTTCTTGGCTGAAAACACGAGTAAAAGGGGCGCGCGCAAAATTTCGCACCCCCGAAAAATTTTTGCCCGAGTCCATGTTTTTCGTCCCAACCATCTCATCATGCATCAATAGGCACGAAAGCGTCGAAAAATTCGCATCTCTTGACAGCGTAAAAAATTTCGCATTTTTTGACCTTCTTGGCTGAAAACACGAGTAAAAGGGCGCGCGAAATTTGGCACCCTGGGAAAATTTTTGCCCGAGTCCATTTTTTCGTCCCAATCATCTCACCTTGCATCAACAGGTACAAAAGCGTGGAAAATTTCGCATCTTTTGACAGCGTAAGAAATATCACGTTTTTTGACCTTCTTGGCTAAAAACACGAGTAAAAGGGCGCATTAAATTTCGCACCCCTGGAAAATTTTCGCCTAGGTCCATTTTTTTCGTCTCAATCATCTCACCATGCATCAACAGGCACAAAAGCGTCAAAAAATTCGCATCTTTTGACAGCGTAAAAATTTTCGCATTTTTTTACCTTCTTGGCTGGAAACACAGGTAAAAGGGAAGCGCGCGAAATTTCGAACCCCCGGAAAATTTTCGCCCGAGTCCATTTTTTCATCCCAACCATCTCACCATGCATCGAAATGCACGAAAGCGTTGAAAATTTTGCATCTTTTGAAAGCGTAAAAAATATCACGTTTTTTGACCTTCTTGGCTGAAAACACGAGTAAAAGGTCACGCGTAATTTCGCACCCTTGGAAAATTTCGCGTAAAAAATTTCGCACCGCTAAAAAATTTTCGTCCGAGTCCATTTTTTCGTCCCAATCATCTCACCATGCATCAACAGGCACAAAAGCATCGAAAAATTCGCATCTTTTGACAGCTAAAAATTTTCGCATTTTTTGACCTTCTTGGCTGAAAACACGAGTAAAAGGGGCGCGCGCGAAATTTCGCACCCCCGGAAAATTTTTGCCCGAGTCCATTTTTTTGTCCCAACCATCTCATCATGCATCAATAGGCACGAAAGCGTCGAAAAATTCGCATCTTTTGACAGCGTAAAAAATTTCGCATTTTTTGACCTTCTTGGCTGAAAACACGAGTAAAAGGTCACGCGAAATTTCGCACCCAGGGAAAATTTTCGCCCGAGTCCATTTTTTCGTCCCAATCATCTCACCTTGCATCAACAGGTACAAAAGCGTGAAAAATTTAGCATCTTTTAACAGCGTAAAAAATATCACGTTTTTTGACCTTCTTGGCTGAAAACACGAGTAAAAGGGGCGCGCGCGAAATTTCGCACCCCCGGAAAATTTTCACCCGAGTCCATTTTTTTGTCCCAACCATTTCATCATGCATCAACAGGTATGAAAGCGTCGAAAAATTCGCATCTTTTGACAGCGTAAAAAATTTCGCGTTTTTTGACCTTCTTGGCTGAAAACACGAGTAAAAGGTCACGCGAAATTTCGCACCCCGGGAAAATTTTCGCCCGAGTCCATTTTTTCGTCACAATCATCTCATCATGCATCAACAGGCACGAAAGCGTCGAAAATTTCGCATCTTTTGACAACGTCAAAAATTTCACTTTTTTGACTTTCTTGGTTTAAAACAAGAGTAACAGGGTGCGCGAAATTTCGCACCCCACGAAAATTTTCGCCCGAGTCGATTTTTTCGTCCCAATCATCTCACCATGCATCAACAAGCACAAAAGCGTCAAAAATTTTGCATCATTTGTCAACGTCAAAAATTTCACTTTTTTGACTTTCTTGGCTGAAAACAAGAGTAAAAGGGCGCGCGAAATTTCGCACCCCAGGAAATTTTTCGCCCGATTCAATTTTTTCGTCCCAATCATCTCACCATGCATCAACAGGCATGAAAGCGTCGAAAATTTCGCATCTATTGACGGTGTAAAAAATTTCGCGTTTTTTGACCTTCTTGGCTGAAAATACGAGTAAAAGGGGGGCGCGCGAAATTTCGCACCCCCGAAAAATTTTCGCCCGAGTCCAATTTTTCGTCCCAATCATCTCTCCATTCATCAACATGCACGAAAGTGTCGAAAAATTCGCATCTTTTGATAGCGTAAAAAATTTTGCATTTTTTGACCTTCTTGGCTGAAAACACGAGTAAAAGGTCACGCGAAATTTCGCACCCAGGGAAAATTTTCGCCCGAGTCCATTTTTTCGTCCCAATCATCTCACCTTGCATCAACAGGTACAAAAGCGTGGAAAATTTAACATCTTTTAACAGCGTAAAAAATATCACGTTTTTTGACCTTCTTGGCTGAAAACACGAGTAAAAGGGGCGCGCGCGAAATTTCGCACCCCCGGAAAATTTTCGCCCGAGTCCATTTTTTCGTCCCAACCATTTCATCATGCATCAACAGGTACGAAAGCGTCGAAAAATTCGCATCTTTTGACAGCGTAAAAAATTTCGCGTTTTTTTACCTTCTTCGCTCAAAACACGAGTAAAAGGTCACGCGAAATTTCGCACCCCGGGAAAATTTTTGCCCGAGTCCATTTTTTCGTCCCAATCATCTCACCATGCATCAACTGGCACGAAAGCGTCGAAAATTTTGCATCTTTTGACAACGTCAAAAATTTCACTTTTTTGACTTTCTTGGCTGAAAACAAGAGTAAAAGATCGCGCGAAATTTCGCACCCCAGGAAATTTTTCGCCCGAGTCAATTTTTTCGTCCCAATCATCTCACCTTGCATCAACAGGCACGAAAGCGTCAAAAATTTTGCATCTTTTGACAACGTCAAAAATTTCACTTTTTTGACTTTCTTGGCTGAAAACAAGAGTAAAAGGGCGCGCGAAATTTCGCACCCCAGGAAATTTTTCGCCCGAGTCAATTTTTTCGTCCCAATCATCTCACCATGCATCAACAGGCATGAAAGCGTCGAAAATTTTGCATCTATTGGCAGTCTAAAAAATTTCGCGTTTTTTGACCTTCTTGGCTGAAAACAAGAGAAAAAGGGCGGCGCGCGAAATTTTGCACCCCCGGAAAATTTTCGCCCGAGTCCAATTTTTTGTCCCAATCATCTCACCATTCATTAACAGGCACGAAAGTGTCGAAAAATTCGCATCTTTTGACAGCGTAAAAAATTTCGCATTTTTTTACCTTCTTGGCTGAAAACACGAGTAAAAGGGCGCGCGCGAAATTTCGCACCGCTAAAAAATTTTCGCCCGACTCTATTTTTTCGTCCCAATCATCTCACCATGCATCAACAGGCACAAAAGCGTCGAAAAATTCGCATCTTTTGACAGCGTAAAAATTTTCGCATTTTTTGACCTTCTTGGCTGAAAACACGAGTAAAAGGGGTGCGCGAGAAATTTCGCACCCCCGGAAAATTTTTGCCCGAGTCCATTTTTTCGTCGCAACCATCTCATCATGCATCAACTGGCACGAAAGCGTCGAAAAATTCGCATCTTTTGATAGAGTAAAAAATTTTGCGTTTTTTGACCTTCTTGGCTGAAAACACGAGTAAAAGGTCACGCGAAATTTCGCACCCCGGGAAACTTTTTGCCCGAGTTCATTTTTTCGTCCCAATCATCCCACCATCCATCAACAGGCACGAAAGAATCGAAAATTTCGCATCTTTTGACAGCGTCAAAAATTTCACTTTTTTGACTTTCTTGGCTGAAAACAGGAGTAAAAGGGCGCGCCAAAATTTCGCACCCCCGGAAAATTTTCGCCCGAGTCAATTTTTTCGTCCCAATCATCTCACCATGCATCAACAGGCACGAAAGAATCGAAAATTTCGCATCTTTTGACAGCGTCAAAAATTTCACTTTTTTGACTTTCTTGGCTGAAAACAGGAGTAAAAGGGCGCGCGAAATTTCGCACCCCCGGAAAATTTTCGCCCGAGTCCATTTTTTCGTCCCAATCATCTCACCATTCATCAACAGGCACGAAAGTGTCGAAAAATTCGCATCTTTTGACAGCGTAAAAAATTTCGCATTTTTTGACCTTCTTGGCTGAAAACACGAGTAAAAGGGGCGCGCGCAAAATTTTGCACCCCCGAAAAATTTTCGCCCGAGTCCATTTTTTCGTCACAATCATCTCACCATGCATCAATAGGCACGAAAGCATCGAAAAATTCGCATCTTTTGACAGCGTAAAAATTTTCGCATTTTTTGACCTTCTTGGCTGAAAACACGAGTAAAAGGGGCGCGCGCAAAATTTCGCACCCCCGAAAAATTTTTGCCCGAGTCCATGTTTTTCGTCCCAACCATCTCATCATGCATCAATAGGCACGAAAGCGTCGAAAAATTCGCATCTCTTGACAGCGTAAAAAATTTCGCATTTTTTGACCTTCTTGGCTGAAAACACGAGTAAAAGGGCGCGCGAAATTTGGCACCCTGGGAAAATTTTTGCCCGAGTCCATTTTTTCGTCCCAATCATCTCACCTTGCATCAACAGGTACAAAAGCGTGGAAAATTTCGCATCTTTTGACAGCGTAAGAAATATCACGTTTTTTGACCTTCTTGGCTAAAAACACGAGTAAAAGGGCGCATTAAATTTCGCACCCCTGGAAAATTTTCGCCTAGGTCCATTTTTTTCGTCTCAATCATCTCACCATGCATCAACAGGCACAAAAGCGTCAAAAAATTCGCATCTTTTGACAGCGTAAAAATTTTCGCATTTTTTTACCTTCTTGGCTGGAAACACAGGTAAAAGGGAAGCGCGCGAAATTTCGAACCCCCGGAAAATTTTCGCCCGAGTCCATTTTTTCATCCCAACCATCTCACCATGCATCGAAATGCACGAAAGCGTTGAAAATTTTGCATCTTTTGAAAGCGTAAAAAATATCACGTTTTTTGACCTTCTTGGCTGAAAACACGAGTAAAAGGTCACGCGTAATTTCGCACCCTTGGAAAATTTCGCGTAAAAAATTTCGCACCGCTAAAAAATTTTCGTCCGAGTCCATTTTTTCGTCCCAATCATCTCACCATGCATCAACAGGCACAAAAGCGTCGAAAATTTCGCATCTATTGACGGTGTAAAAAATTTCGCGTTTTTTGACCTTCTTGGCTGAAAACACGAGTAAAAGGGGCGCGCGCGAAATTTCGCACCCCCGGAAAATTTTTGCCCGAGTCCATTTTTTTGTCCCAACCATCTCATCATGCATCAATAGGCACGAAAGCGTCGAAAAATTCGCATCTTTTGACAGCGTAAAAAATTTCGCATTTTTTGACCTTCTTGGCTGAAAACACGAGTAAAAGGTCACGCGAAATTTCGCACCCAGGGAAAATTTTCGCCCGAGTCCATTTTTTCGTCCCAATCATCTCACCTTGCATCAACAGGTACAAAAGCGTGAAAAATTTAGCATCTTTTAACAGCGTAAAAAATATCACGTTTTTTGACCTTCTTGGCTGAAAACACGAGTAAAAGGGGCGCGCGCGAAATTTCGCACCCCCGGAAAATTTTCACCCGAGTCCATTTTTTTGTCCCAACCATTTCATCATGCATCAACAGGTACGAAAGCGTCGAAAAATTCGCATCTTTTGACAGCGTAAAAAATTTCGCGTTTTTTGACCTTCTTGGCTGAAAACACGAGTAAAAGGTCACGCGAAATTTCGCACCCCGGGAAAATTTTCGCCCGAGTCCATTTTTTCGTCACAATCATCTCATCATGCATCAACAGGCACGAAAGCGTCGAAAATTTCGCATCTTTTGACAACGTCAAAAATTTCACTTTTTTGACTTTCTTGGTTGAAAACAAGAGTAACAGGGTGCGCGAAATTTCGCACCCCAGGAAAATTTTCGCCCGAGTCGATTTTTTCGTCCCAATCATCTCACCATGCATCAACAAGCACAAAAGCGTCAAAAATTTTGCATCATTTGTCAACGTCAAAAATTTCACTTTTTTGACTTTCTTGGCTGAAAACAAGAGTAAAAGGGCGCGCGAAATTTCGCACCCCAGGAAATTTTTCGCCCGATTCAATTTTTTCGTCCCAATCATCTCACCATGCATCAACAGGCATGAAAGCGTCGAAAATTTCGCATCTATTGACGGTGCAAAAAATTTCGCGTTTTTTGACCTTCTTGGCTGAAAATACGAGTAAAAGGGGGGCGCGCGAAATTTCGCACCCCCGAAAAATTTTCGCCCGAGTCCAATTTTTCGTCCCAATCATCTCTCCATTCATCAACATGCACGAAAGTGTCGAAAAATTCGCATCTTTTGATAGCGTAAAAAATTTTGCATTTTTTGACCTTCTTGGCTGAAAACACGAGTAAAAGGTCACGCGAAATTTCGCACCCAGGGAAAATTTTCGCCCGAGTCCATTTTTTCGTCCCAATCATCTCACCTTGCATCAACAGGTACAAAAGCGTGGAAAATTTAACATCTTTTAACAGCGTAAAAAATATCACGTTTTTTGACCTTCTTGGCTGAAAACACGAGTAAAAGGGGCGCGCGCGAAATTTCGCACCCCCGGAAAATTTTCGCCCGAGTCCATTTTTTCGTCCCAACCATTTCATCATGCATCAACAGGTACGAAAGCGTCGAAAAATTCGCATCTTTTGACAGCGTAAAAAATTTCGCGTTTTTTTACCTTCTTCGCTCAAAACACGAGTAAAAGGTCACGCGAAATTTCGCACCCCGGGAAAATTTTTGCCCGAGTCCATTTTTTCGTCCCAATCATCTCACCATGCATCAACTGGCACGAAAGCGTCGAAAATTTTGCATCTTTTGACAACGTCAAAAATTTCACTTTTTTGACTTTCTTGGCTGAAAACAAGAGTAAAAGATCGCGCGAAATTTCGCACCCCAGGAAATTTTTCGCCCGAGTCAATTTTTTCGTCCCAATCATCTCACCTTGCATCAACAGGCACGAAAGCGTCAAAAATTTTGCATCTTTTGACAACGTCAAAAATTTCACTTTTTTGACTTTCTTGGCTGAAAACAAGAGTAAAAGGGCGCGCGAAATTTCGCACCCCAGGAAATTTTTCGCCCGAGTCAATTTTTTCGTCCCAATCATCTCACCATGCATCAACAGGCATGAAAGCGTCGAAAATTTTGCATCTATTGGCAGTCTAAAAAATTTCGCGTTTTTTGACCTTCTTGGCTGAAAACAAGAGAAAAAGGGCGGCGCGCGAAATTTTGCACCCCCGGAAAATTTTCGCCCGAGTCCAATTTTTTGTCCCAATCATCTCACCATTCATTAACAGGCACGAAAGTGTCGAAAAATTCGCATCTTTTGACAGCGTAAAAAATTTCGCATTTTTTTACCTTCTTGGCTGAAAACACGAGTAAAAGGGCGCGCGCGAAATTTCGCACCGCTAAAAAATTTTCGCCCGACTCTATTTTTTCGTCCCAATCATCTCACCATGCATCAACAGGCACAAAAGCGTCGAAAAATTCGCATCTTTTGACAGCGTAAAAATTTTCGCATTTTTTGACCTTCTTGGCTGAAAACACGAGTAAAAGGGGTGCGCGAGAAATTTCGCACCCCCGGAAAATTTTTGCCCGAGTCCATTTTTTCGTCGCAACCATCTCATCATGCATCAACTGGCACGAAAGCGTCGAAAAATTCGCATCTTTTGATAGAGTAAAAAATTTTGCGTTTTTTGACCTTCTTGGCTGAAAACACGAGTAAAAGGTCACGCGAAATTTCGCACCCCGGGAAACTTTTTGCCCGAGTTCATTTTTTCGTCCCAATCATCCCACCATCCATCAACAGGCACGAAAGAATCGAAAATTTCGCATCTTTTGACAGCGTCAAAAATTTCACTTTTTTGACTTTCTTGGCTGAAAACAGGAGTAAAAGGGCGCGCCAAAATTTCGCACCCCCGGAAAATTTTCGCCCGAGTCAATTTTTTCGTCCCAATCATCTCACCATGCATCAACAGGCACGAAAGAATCGAAAATTTCGCATCTTTTGACAGCGTCAAAAATTTCACTTTTTTGACTTTCTTGGCTGAAAACAGGAGTAAAAGGGCGCGCGAAATTTCGCACCCCCGGAAAATTTTCGCCCGAGTCCATTTTTTCGTCCCAATCATCTCACCATTCATCAACAGGCACGAAAGTGTCGAAAAATTCGCATCTTTTGACAGCGTAAAAAATTTCGCATTTTTTGACCTTCTTGGCTGAAAACACGAGTAAAAGGGGCGCGCGCAAAATTTTGCACCCCCGAAAAATTTTCGCCCGAGTCCATTTTTTCGTCACAATCATCTCACCATGCATCAATAGGCACGAAAGCATCGAAAAATTCGCATCTTTTGACAGCGTAAAAATTTTCGCATTTTTTGACCTTCTTGGCTGAAAACACGAGTAAAAGGGGCGCGCGCAAAATTTCGCACCCCCGAAAAATTTTTGCCCGAGTCCATGTTTTTCGTCCCAACCATCTCATCATGCATCAATAGGCACGAAAGCGTCGAAAAATTCGCATCTCTTGACAGCGTAAAAAATTTCGCATTTTTTGACCTTCTTGGCTGAAAACACGAGTAAAAGGGCGCGCGAAATTTGGCACCCTGGGAAAATTTTTGCCCGAGTCCATTTTTTCGTCCCAATCATCTCACCTTGCATCAACAGGTACAAAAGCGTGGAAAATTTCGCATCTTTTGACAGCGTAAGAAATATCACGTTTTTTGACCTTCTTGGCTAAAAACACGAGTAAAAGGGCGCATTAAATTTCGCACCCCTGGAAAATTTTCGCCTAGGTCCATTTTTTTCGTCTCAATCATCTCACCATGCATCAACAGGCACAAAAGCGTCAAAAAATTCGCATCTTTTGACAGCGTAAAAATTTTCGCATTTTTTTACCTTCTTGGCTGGAAACACAGGTAAAAGGGAAGCGCGCGAAATTTCGAACCCCCGGAAAATTTTCGCCCGAGTCCATTTTTTCATCCCAACCATCTCACCATGCATCGAAATGCACGAAAGCGTTGAAAATTTTGCATCTTTTGAAAGCGTAAAAAATATCACGTTTTTTGACCTTCTTGGCTGAAAACACGAGTAAAAGGTCACGCGTAATTTCGCACCCTTGGAAAATTTCGCGTAAAAAATTTCGCACCGCTAAAAAATTTTCGTCCGAGTCCATTTTTTCGTCCCAATCATCTCACCATGCATCAACAGGCACAAAAGCATCGAAAAATTCGCATCTTTTGACAGCTAAAAATTTTCGCATTTTTTGACCTTCTTGGCTGAAAACACGAGTAAAAGGGGCGCGCGCGAAATTTCGCACCCCCGGAAAATTTTTGCCCGAGTCCATTTTTTTGTCCCAACCATCTCATCATGCATCAATAGGCACGAAAGCGTCGAAAAATTCGCATCTTTTGACAGCGTAAAAAATTTCGCATTTTTTGACCTTCTTGGCTGAAAACACGAGTAAAAGGTCACGCGAAATTTCGCACCCAGGGAAAATTTTCGCCCGAGTCCATTTTTTCGTCCCAATCATCTCACCTTGCATCAACAGGTACAAAAGCGTGAAAAATTTAGCATCTTTTAACAGCGTAAAAAATATCACGTTTTTTGACCTTCTTGGCTGAAAACACGAGTAAAAGGGGCGCGCGCGAAATTTCGCACCCCCGGAAAATTTTCACCCGAGTCCATTTTTTTGTCCCAACCATTTCATCATGCATCAACAGGTATGAAAGCGTCGAAAAATTCGCATCTTTTGACAGCGTAAAAAATTTCGCGTTTTTTGACCTTCTTGGCTGAAAACACGAGTAAAAGGTCACGCGAAATTTCGCACCCCGGGAAAATTTTCGCCCGAGTCCATTTTTTCGTCACAATCATCTCATCATGCATCAACAGGCACGAAAGCGTCGAAAATTTCGCATCTTTTGACAACGTCAAAAATTTCACTTTTTTGACTTTCTTGGTTGAAAACAAGAGTAACAGGGTGCGCGAAATTTCGCACCCCAGGAAAATTTTCGCCCGAGTCGATTTTTTCGTCCCAATCATCTCACCATGCATCAACAAGCACAAAAGCGTCAAAAATTTTGCATCATTTGTCAACGTCAAAAATTTCACTTTTTTGACTTTCTTGGCTGAAAACAAGAGTAAAAGGGCGCGCGAAATTTCGCACCCCAGGAAATTTTTCGCCCGATTCAATTTTTTCGTCCCAATCATCTCACCATGCATCAACAGGCATGAAAGCGTCGAAAATTTCGCATCTATTGACGGTGCAAAAAATTTCGCGTTTTTTGACCTTCTTGGCTGAAAATACGAGTAAAAGGGGGGCGCGCGAAATTTCGCACCCCCGAAAAATTTTCGCCCGAGTCCAATTTTTCGTCCCAATCATCTCTCCATTCATCAACATGCACGAAAGTGTCGAAAAATTCGCATCTTTTGATAGCGTAAAAAATTTTGCATTTTTTGACCTTCTTGGCTGAAAACACGAGTAAAAGGTCACGCGAAATTTCGCACCCAGGGAAAATTTTCGCCCGAGTCCATTTTTTCGTCCCAATCATCTCACCTTGCATCAACAGGTACAAAAGCGTGGAAAATTTAACATCTTTTAACAGCGTAAAAAATATCACGTTTTTTGACCTTCTTGGCTGAAAACACGAGTAAAAGGGGCGCGCGCGAAATTTCGCACCCCCGGAAAATTTTCGCCCGAGTCCATTTTTTCGTCCCAACCATTTCATCATGCATCAACAGGTACGAAAGCGTCGAAAAATTCGCATCTTTTGACAGCGTAAAAAATTTCGCGTTTTTTTACCTTCTTCGCTCAAAACACGAGTAAAAGGTCACGCGAAATTTCGCACCCCGGGAAAATTTTTGCCCGAGTCCATTTTTTCGTCCCAATCATCTCACCATGCATCAACTGGCACGAAAGCGTCGAAAATTTTGCATCTTTTGACAACGTCAAAAATTTCACTTTTTTGACTTTCTTGGCTGAAAACAAGAGTAAAAGATCGCGCGAAATTTCGCACCCCAGGAAATTTTTCGCCCGAGTCAATTTTTTCGTCCCAATCATCTCACCTTGCATCAACAGGCACGAAAGCGTCAAAAATTTTGCATCTTTTGACAACGTCAAAAATTTCACTTTTTTGACTTTCTTGGCTGAAAACAAGAGTAAAAGGGCGCGCGAAATTTCGCACCCCAGGAAATTTTTCGCCCGAGTCAATTTTTTCGTCCCAATCATCTCACCATGCATCAACAGGCATGAAAGCGTCGAAAATTTTGCATCTATTGGCAGTCTAAAAAATTTCGCGTTTTTTGACCTTCTTGGCTGAAAACAAGAGAAAAAGGGCGGCGCGCGAAATTTTGCACCCCCGGAAAATTTTCGCCCGAGTCCAATTTTTTGTCCCAATCATCTCACCATTCATTAACAGGCACGAAAGTGTCGAAAAATTCGCATCTTTTGACAGCGTAAAAAATTTCGCATTTTTTTACCTTCTTGGCTGAAAACACGAGTAAAAGGGCGCGCGCGAAATTTCGCACCGCTAAAAAATTTTCGCCCGACTCTATTTTTTCGTCCCAATCATCTCACCATGCATCAACAGGCACAAAAGCGTCGAAAAATTCGCATCTTTTGACAGCGTAAAAATTTTCGCATTTTTTGACCTTCTTGGCTGAAAACACGAGTAAAAGGGGTGCGCGAGAAATTTCGCACCCCCGGAAAATTTTTGCCCGAGTCCATTTTTTCGTCGCAACCATCTCATCATGCATCAACTGGCACGAAAGCGTCGAAAAATTCGCATCTTTTGATAGAGTAAAAAATTTTGCGTTTTTTGACCTTCTTGGCTGAAAACACGAGTAAAAGGTCACGCGAAATTTCGCACCCCGGGAAACTTTTTGCCCGAGTTCATTTTTTCGTCCCAATCATCCCACCATCCATCAACAGGCACGAAAGAATCGAAAATTTCGCATCTTTTGACAGCGTCAAAAATTTCACTTTTTTGACTTTCTTGGCTGAAAACAGGAGTAAAAGGGCGCGCCAAAATTTCGCACCCCCGGAAAATTTTCGCCCGAGTCAATTTTTTCGTCCCAATCATCTCACCATGCATCAACAGGCACGAAAGAATCGAAAATTTCGCATCTTTTGACAGCGTCAAAAATTTCACTTTTTTGACTTTCTTGGCTGAAAACAGGAGTAAAAGGGCGCGCGAAATTTCGCACCCCCGGAAAATTTTCGCCCGAGTCCATTTTTTCGTCCCAATCATCTCACCATTCATCAACAGGCACGAAAGTGTCGAAAAATTCGCATCTTTTGACAGCGTAAAAAATTTCGCATTTTTTGACCTTCTTGGCTGAAAACACGAGTAAAAGGGGCGCGCGCAAAATTTTGCACCCCCGAAAAATTTTCGCCCGAGTCCATTTTTTCGTCACAATCATCTCACCATGCATCAATAGGCACGAAAGCATCGAAAAATTCGCATCTTTTGACAGCGTAAAAATTTTCGCATTTTTTGACCTTCTTGGCTGAAAACACGAGTAAAAGGGGCGCGCGCAAAATTTCGCACCCCCGAAAAATTTTTGCCCGAGTCCATGTTTTTCGTCCCAACCATCTCATCATGCATCAATAGGCACGAAAGCGTCGAAAAATTCGCATCTCTTGACAGCGTAAAAAATTTCGCATTTTTTGACCTTCTTGGCTGAAAACACGAGTAAAAGGGCGCGCGAAATTTGGCACCCTGGGAAAATTTTTGCCCGAGTCCATTTTTTCGTCCCAATCATCTCACCTTGCATCAACAGGTACAAAAGCGTGGAAAATTTCGCATCTTTTGACAGCGTAAGAAATATCACGTTTTTTGACCTTCTTGGCTAAAAACACGAGTAAAAGGGCGCATTAAATTTCGCACCACTGGAAAATTTTCGCCTAGGTCCATTTTTTTCGTCTCAATCATCTCACCATGCATCAACAGGCACAAAAGCGTCAAAAAATTCGCATCTTTTGACAGCGTAAAAATTTTCGCATTTTTTTACCTTCTTGGCTGGAAACACAGGTAAAAGGGAAGCGCGCGAAATTTCGAACCCCCGGAAAATTTTCGCCCGAGTCCATTTTTTCATCCCAACCATCTCACCATGCATCGAAATGCACGAAAGCGTTGAAAATTTCGCATCTTTTGAAAGCGTAAAAAATATCACGTTTTTTGACCTTCTTGGCTGAAAACACGAGTAAAAGGTCACGCGTAATTTCGCACCCTTGGAAAATTTCGCGTAAAAAATTTCGCACCGCTAAAAAATTTTCGTCCGAGTCCATTTTTTCGTCCCAATCATCTCACCATGCATCAACAGGCACAAAAGCATCGAAAAATTCGCATCTTTTGACAGCTAAAAATTTTCGCATTTTTTGACCTTCTTGGCTGAAAACACGAGTAAAAGGGGCGCGCGCGAAATTTCGCACCCCCGGAAAATTTTTGCCCGAGTCCATTTTTTTGTCCCAACCATCTCATCATGCATCAATAGGCACGAAAGCGTCGAAAAATTCGCATCTTTTGACAGCGTAAAAAATTTCGCATTTTTTGACCTTCTTGGCTGAAAACACGAGTAAAAGGTCACGCGAAATTTCGCACCCAGGGAAAATTTTCGCCCGAGTCCATTTTTTCGTCCCAATCATCTCACCTTGCATCAACAGGTACAAAAGCGTGAAAAATTTAGCATCTTTTAACAGCGTAAAAAATATCACGTTTTTTGACCTTCTTGGCTGAAAACACGAGTAAAAGGGGCGCGCGCGAAATTTCGCACCCCCGGAAAATTTTCACCCGAGTCCATTTTTTTGTCCCAACCATTTCATCATGCATCAACAGGTACGAAAGCGTCGAAAAATTCGCATCTTTTGACAGCGTAAAAAATTTCGCGTTTTTTGACCTTCTTGGCTGAAAACACGAGTAAAAGGTCACGCGAAATTTCGCACCCCGGGAAAATTTTCGCCCGAGTCCATTTTTTCGTCACAATCATCTCATCATGCATCAACAGGCACGAAAGCGTCGAAAATTTCGCATCTTTTGACAACGTCAAAAATTTCACTTTTTTGACTTTCTTGGTTGAAAACAAGAGTAACAGGGTGCGCGAAATTTCGCACCCCAGGAAAATTTTCGCCCGAGTCGATTTTTTCGTCCCAATCATCTCACCATGCATCAACAAGCACAAAAGCGTCAAAAATTTTGCATCATTTGTCAACGTCAAAAATTTCACTTTTTTGACTTTCTTGGCTGAAACAAGAGTAAAAGGGCGCGCGAAATTTCGCACCCCAGGAAATTTTTCGCCCGATTCAATTTTTTCGTCCCAATCATCTCACCATGCATCAACAGGCATGAAAGCGTCGAAAATTTCGCATCTATTGACGGTGCAAAAAATTTCGCGTTTTTTGACCTTCTTGGCTGAAAATACGAGTAAAAGGGGGGCGCGCGAAATTTCGCACCCCCGAAAAATTTTCGCCCGAGTCCAATTTTTCGTCCCAATCATCTCTCCATTCATCAACATGCACGAAAGTGTCGAAAAATTCGCATCTTTTGATAGCGTAAAAAATTTTGCATTTTTTGACCTTCTTGGCTGAAAACACGAGTAAAAGGTCACGCGAAATTTCGCACCCAGGGAAAATTTTCGCCCGAGTCCATTTTTTCGTCCCAATCATCTCACCTTGCATCAACAGGTACAAAAGCGTGGAAAATTTAACATCTTTTAACAGCGTAAAAAATATCACGTTTTTTGACCTTCTTGGCTGAAAACACGAGTAAAAGGGGCGCGCGCGAAATTTCGCACCCCCGGAAAATTTTCGCCCGAGTCCATTTTTTCGTCCCAACCATTTCATCATGCATCAACAGGTACGAAAGCGTCGAAAAATTCGCATCTTTTGACAGCGTAAAAAATTTCGCGTTTTTTTACCTTCTTCGCTCAAAACACGAGTAAAAGGTCACGCGAAATTTCGCACCCCGGGAAAATTTTTGCCCGAGTCCATTTTTTCGTCCCAATCATCTCACCATGCATCAACTGGCACGAAAGCGTCGAAAATTTTGCATCTTTTGACAACGTCAAAAATTTCACTTTTTTGACTTTCTTGGCTGAAAACAAGAGTAAAAGATCGCGCGAAATTTCGCACCCCAGGAAATTTTTCGCCCGAGTCAATTTTTTCGTCCCAATCATCTCACCTTGCATCAACAGGCACGAAAGCGTCAAAAATTTTGCATCTTTTGACAACGTCAAAAATTTCACTTTTTTGACTTTCTTGGCTGAAAACAAGAGTAAAAGGGCGCGCGAAATTTCGCACCCCAGGAAATTTTTCGCCCGATTCAATTTTTTCGTCCCAATCATCTCACCATGCATCAACAGGCATGAAAGCGTCGAAAATTTCGCATCTATTGACGGTGTAAAAAATTTCGCGTTTTTTGACCTTCTTGGCTGAAAATACGAGTAAAAGGCGCGCGCGCGAAATTTCGCAACCCCGGAAAATTTGCGCCTGAGTCCTTTTTTTCGTCCCAATCATCTCACCATGCATCAACAGGCACGAAAGCGTCGAATATTTGGCATCTTTTGACAGCATCAAAAATTTCGCATTTTTTGACCTTCTTGGCTGAAAACACGAGTAAAAGGCGCCCGCGTGAAATTTCGCACCCCCGGAAAATTTGCGCCTGAGTCCTTTTTTTCGTCCCAATCATCTCACCATGCATCAACAGGCACGAAAGCGTCGAAAATTTGGCATCTTTTGACAGCGTCAAAAATTTCGCGTTTTTTGACCATCTTGGTTGAAAACACGAGTAAAAGGCGCGCGCGCGAAATTTTGCACCCCCGGAAAATTTTTGACTGAGTCCTTTTTTCGTCCCAATCATCTCACCATGCATCAACAGGCACGAAAGCGTCGAAAATTTGGCATCTTTTGACAGCGTCAAAAATTTCGCATTTTTTGACCTTCTTGGCTGAAAACACGAGTAAAAGGCGCGCGCGCGAAATTTCGCACCCCCGGAAAATTTGCGCCTGAGTCCTTTTTTTCGTCCCAATCATCTCACCATGCATCAACAGGCACGAAAGCGTCGAAAATTTGGCATCTTTTGACAGCGTCAAAAATTTCGCGTTTTTTGACCTTCTTGGCTGAAAACACGAGTAAAAGGCGCGCGCGCGAAATTTCGCACCCCCGGAAAATTTGCGCCTGAGTCCTTTTTTTCGTCCCAATCATCTCACCTTGCATCAACAGGCACGAAAGCGTCGAAAATTTGGCATCTTTTGACTGCATCAAAAATTTCGCATTTTTTGACCTTCTTGGCTGAAAACACGAGTAAAAGGCGCGCGCGCGAAATTTCGCACCCCCGAAAAATTTTTTATTGAGTCCTTTTTTTCGTCCCAATCATCTCACCATACATCAACAGGCACGAAAGCGTCGAAAATTTGGCATCTTTTGACAGCGTCAAAAATTTCGCATTTTTTGACCTTCTTGGCTGAAAACACGAGTAAAAAGCACGCGCGCGAAATTTCGCACCCCCGGATAATTTGCGCCTGAGTCCTTTTTTTCGTCCCAATCATCTCACCATGCATCAACAGGCACGAAAGCGTCGAAAATTTGGCATCTTTTGACAGCGTCAAAAATTTCGCATTTTTTGACCTTCTTGGTTGAAAACACGAGAAACAGGCGTGCGCGCGAAATTTCGCAACCCCGGAAAATTTTTGACTGAGTCCTTTTTTTCGTCCCAATCATCTCACCATGCATCAACAGACACGAAAGCGTCGAAAATTTGGCATCTTTTGACAGCGTCAAAAATTTCGTGTTTTTTGACCTTCTTGGCTGAAAACACGAGTAAAAGGCGCGCGCGCGAAATTTCGCAACCCCGGAAAATTTGCGCCTGAGTCCTTTTTTTCGTCCCAATCTTCTCACCATGCATCAACAGGCACGAAAGCGTCGAATATTTGGCATCTTTTGACAGCGTCAAAAATTTCGCATTTTTTGACCTTCTTGGTTGAAAACATGAGTAAAAGGCGCGCGCGCGAAATTTCGCACCCCCGGAAAATTTGCGCCTGAGTTCTTTTTTTCGTCCCAATCATCTCACCATGCATCAACAGGCACGAAAGCGTCAAAAATTTGGCATCTTTTGACAGCGTCAAAAATTTCACGTTTTTTGACCATCTTGGTTGAAAACACGAGTAAAAGGCGCGCGCGCGAAATTTTGCACCCCCGGAAAATTTTTGACTGAGTCCTTTTTTCGTCCCAATCATCTCACCATGCATCAACAGGCACGAAAGCGTCGAAAATTTGGCATCTTTTGACAGCGTCAAAAATTTCGCATTTTTTGACCTTCTTGGCTGAAAACACGAGTAAAAGGCGCGCGCGCGAAATTTTGCACCCCCGGAAAATTTCCGCCTGAGTCCTTTTTTTCGTCCCAATCATCTCACCATGCATCAACAGGCACGAAAGCGTCGAAAATTTGGCATCTTTTGACAGCGTCAAAAATTTCGTGTTTTTTGACCTTCTTGGCTGAAAACACGAGTAAAAGGCGCGCGCGCGAAATTTCGCAACCCCGGAAAATTTGCGCCTGAGTCCTTTTTTTCGTCCCAATCATCTCACCATGCATCAACAGGCACGAAAGCGTCGAAAATTTGGCATCTTTTGACTGCATCAAAAATTTCGCATTTTTTGACCTTCTTGGCTGAAAACACGAGTAAAAGGCGCGCGCGCGAAATTTCGCACCCCCGAAAAATTTTTTATTGAGTCCTTTTTTTCGTCCCAATCATCTCACCATACATCAACAGGCACGAAAGCGTCGAAAATTTGGCATCTTTTGACAGCGTCAAAAATTTCGCGTTTTTTGACCATCTTGGCTGAAAACACGAGTAAAAGGCGCGCGCGCGAAATTTCGCACCCCCGGAAAATTTGCGCCTGAGTTCTTTTTTTCGTCCCAATCATCTCACCATGCATCAACAGGCACGAAAGCGTCAAAAATTTGGCATCTTTTGACAGCGTCAAAAATTTCGCGTTTTTTGACCATCTTGGTTGAAAACACGAGTAAAAGGCGCGCGCGCGAAATTTTGCACCCCCGGAAAATTTTTGACTGAGTCCTTTTTTCGTCCCAATCATCTCACCATGCATCAACAGGCACGAAAGCGTCGAAAATTTGGCATCTTTTGACAGCGTCAAAAATTTCGCATTTTTTGACCTTCTTGGCTGAAAACACGAGTAAAAGGCGCGCGCGCGAAATATTGCACCCCCGGAAAATTTCCGCCTGAGTCCTTTTTTTCGTCCCAATCATCTCACCATGCATCAACAGGCACGAAAGCGTCGAAAATTTGGCATCTTTTGACAGCGTCAAAAATTTCGTGTTTTTTGACCTTCTTGGCTGAAAACACGAGTAAAAGGCGCGCGCGCGAAATTTCGCAACCCCGGAAAATTTGCGCCTGAGTCCTTTTTTTCGTCCCAATCATCTCACCATGCATCAACAGGCACGAAAGCGTCGAATATTTGGCATCTTTTGACAGCGTCAAAAAGTTCGCATTTTTTGACCTTCTTGGTTGAAAACACGAGTAAAAGGCGCGCGCGCAAAATTTCGCACCCCCGGAAAATTTGCGCCTGAGTCCTTTTTTTCGTCCCAATCATCTCACCATGCATCAACAGACACGAAAGCGTCGAAAATTTGGCATCTTTTGACAGCGTCAAAAATTTCGTGTTTTTTGACCTTCTTGGCTGAAAACACGAGTAAAAGGCGCGCGCGCGAAATTTCGCAACCCCGGAAAATTTGCGCCTGAGTCCTTTTTTTCGTCCCAATCATCTCACCATGCATCAACAGGCACGAAAGCGTCGAATATTTGGCATCTTTTGACAGCGTCAAAAAGTTCGCATTTTTTGACCTTCTTGGTTGAAAACACGAGTAAAAGGCGCGCGCGCGAAATTTCGCACCCCCGGAAAATTTGCGCCTGAGTCCTTTTTTTCGTCCCAATCATCTCACCATGCATCAACAGGCACGAAAGCGTCGAAAATTTGGCATCTTTTGACAGCGTCAAAAATTTCGCGTTTTTTGACCATCTTGGCTGAAAACACGAGTAAAAGGCGCGCGCGCGAAATTTTGCACCCCCGGAAAATTTTTGACTGAGTCCTTTTTTTCGTCCCAATCATCTCACCATGCATCAACAGGCACGAAAGCGTCGAAAATTTGGCATCTTTTGACAGCGTCAAAAATTTCGCGTTTTTTGACCTTCTTGGCTGAAAACACGAGTAAAAGGCGCGCGCGCGAAATTTCGCACCCCCAGAAAATTTGCGCCTGAGTCCTTTTTTTCGTCCCAATCATCTCACCATGCATCAACAGGCACGAAAGCGTCGAAAATTTGGCATCTTTTCACAGCGTAAAAAATTTCGCATTTTTTGACCTTCTTGGCTGAAAACACGAGTAAAAGGCACGAGCGCGAAATTTCGCACCCCCGGAAAATTTGCGCCTGAGTCCTTTTTTTCGTCCCAATCATCTCACCATGCATCAACAGGCACGAAAGCGTCGAAAATTTGGCATCTTTTGACAGCGTTAAAAATTTCGCATTTTTTGACCTTCTTGGCTGAAAACACGAGTAAAAGGCGCACGCGCGAATTTCGCACCCCCGGAAAATTTGCGCCTGAGTCCTTTTTTTCGTCCTAATCATCTCACCATGCATCAACAGGCACGAAAGCGTCGAAAATTTGGCATCTTTTGACTGCGTCAAAAATTTCGCATTTTTGACCTTCTTGGCTGAAAACACGAGTAACAGGCGCGCGCGCGAAATTTCGCAACCCCGAAAATTTTTTTATTGAGTCCTTTTTTTCGTCCCAATCATCTCACCATACATCAACAGGCACGAAAGCGTCGAAAATTTGGCATCTTTTGACAGCGTCAAAAATTTCGCATTTTTTGACCTTCTTGGCTGAAAACACGAGTAAAAAGCACGCGCGCGAAATTTCGCACCCCCGGATAATTTGCGCCTGAGTCCTTTTTTTCGTCCCAATCGTCTCACCATGCATCAACAGGCACGAAAGCGTCGAAAATTTGGCATCTTTTGACAGCGTCAAAAATTTCGCATTTTTTGACCTTCTTGGTTGAAAACACGAGAAACAGGCGTGCGCGCGAAATTTCGCAACCCCGGAAAATTTTTGACTGAGTCCTTTTTTTCGTCCCAATCATCTCACCATGCATCAACAGACACGAAAGCGTCGAAAATTTGGCATCTTTTGACAGCGTCAAAAATTTCGTGTTTTTTGACCTTCTTGACTGAAAACACGAGTAAAAGGCGCGCGCGCGAAATTTCGCAACCCCGGAAAATTTGCGCCTGAGTCCTTTTTTTCGTCCCAATCATCTCACCATGCATCAACAGGCACGAAAGCGTCGAATATTTGGCATCTTTTGACAGCATCAAAAATTTCGCATTTTTTGACCTTCTTGGCTGAAAACACGAGTAAAAGGCGCGCGCGTGAAATTTCGCACCCCCGGAAAATTTGCGCCTGAGTCCTTTTTTTCGTCCCAATCATCTCACCATGCATCAACAGACACGAAAGCGTCGAAAATTTGGCATCTTTTGACAGCGTCAAAAATTTCGTGTTTTTTGACCTTCTTGGCTGAAAACACGAGTAAAAGGCGCGCGCGCGAAATTTCGCAACCCCGGAAAATTTGCGCCTGAGTCCTTTTTTTCGTCCCAATCATCTCACCATGCATCAACAGGCACGAAAGCGTCGAATATTTGGCATCTTTTGACAGCGTCAAAAATTTCGCATTTTTTGACCTTCTTGGCTGAAAACACGAGTAAAAGGCGCGCGCGTGAAATTTCGCACCCCCGGAAAATTTGCGCCTGAGTCCTTTTTTTCGTCCCAATCATCTCACCATGCATCAACAGGCACGAAAGCGTCGAAAATTTGGCATCTTTTGACAGCGTCAAAAATTTCGCGTTTTTTGACCATCTTGGTTGAAAACACGAGTAAAAGGCGCGCGCGCGAAATTTTGCACCCCCGGAAAATTTTTGACTGAGTCCTTTTTTCGTCCCAATCATCTCACCATGCATCAACAGGCACGAAAGCGTCGAAAATTTGGCATCTTTTGACAGCGTCAAAAATTTCGCATTTTTTGACCTTCTTGGCTGAAAACACGAGTAAAAGGCGCGCGCGCGAAATTTCGCACCCCCGGAAAATTTGCGCCTGAGTCCTTTTTTTCGTCCCAATCATCTCACCATGCATCAACAGGCACGAAAGCGTCGAAAATTTGGCATCTTTTGACAGCGTCAAAAATTTCGCGTTTTTTGACCTTCTTGGCTGAAAACACGAGTAAAAGGCGCGCGCGCGAAATTTCGCACCCCCGGAAAATTTGCGCCTGAGTCCTTTTTTTCGTCCCAATCATCTCACCATGCATCAACAGGCACGAAAGCGTCGAAAATTTGGCATCTTTTGACTGCATCAAAAATTTCGCATTTTTTGACCTTCTTGGCTGAAAACACGAGTAAAAGGCGCGCGCGCGAAATTTCGCACCCCCGAAAAATTTTTTATTGAGTCCTTTTTTTCGTCCCAATCATCTCACCATACATCAACAGGCACGAAAGCGTCGAAAATTTGGCATCTTTTGACAGCGTCAAAAATTTCGCATTTTTTGACCTTCTTGGCTGAAAACACGAGTAAAAAGCACGCGCGCGAAATTTCGCACCCCCGGATAATTTGCGCCTGAGTCCTTTTTTTCGTCCCAATCATCTCACCATGCATCAACAGGCACGAAAGCGTCGAAAATTTGGCATCTTTTGACAGCGTCAAAAATTTCGCATTTTTTGACCTTCTTGGTTGAAAACACGAGAAACAGGCGTGCGCGCGAAATTTCGCAACCCCGGAAAATTTTTGACTGAGTCCTTTTTTTCGTCCCAATCATCTCACCATGCATCAACAGACACGAAAGCGTCGAAAATTTGGCATCTTTTTACAGCGTCAAAAATTTCGTGTTTTTTGACCTTCTTGGCTGAAAACACGAGTAAAAGGCGCGCGCGCGAAATTTCGCAACCCCGGAAAATTTGCGCCTGAGTCCTTTTTTTCGTCCCAATCTACTCACCATGCATCAACAGGCACGAAAGCGTCGAATATTTGGCATCTTTTGACAGCGTCAAAAATTTCGCATTTTTTGACCTTCTTGGTTGAAAACACGAGTAAAAGGCGCGCGCGCGAAATTTCGCACCCCCGGAAAATTTGCGCCTGAGTTCTTTTTTTCGTCCCAATCATCTCACCATGCATCAACAGGCACGAAAGCGTCAAAAATTTGGCATCTTTTGACAGCGTCAAAAATTTCGCGTTTTTTGACCATCTTGGTTGAAAACACGAGTAAAAGGCGCGCGCGCGAAATTTTGCACCCCCGGAAAATTTTTGACTGAGTCCTTTTTTCGTCCCAATCATCTCACCATGCATCAACAGGCACGAAAGCGTCGAAAATTTGGCATCTTTTGACAGCGTCAAAAATTTCGCATTTTTTGACCTTCTTGGCTGAAAACACGAGTAAAAGGCGCGCGCGCGAAATTTTGCACCCCCGGAAAATTTGCGCCTGAGTCCTTTTTTTCGTCCCAATCATCTCACCATGCATCAACAGGCACGAAAGCGTCGAAAATTTGGCATCTTTTGACAGCGTCAAAAATTTCGCGTTTTTTGACCTTCTTGGCTGAAAACACGAGTAAAAGGCGCGCGCGCGAAATTTCGCACCCCCGGAAAATTTGCGTCTGAGTCCTTTTTTTCGTCCCAATCATCTCACCATGCATCAACAGGCACGAAAGCGTCGAAAATTTGGCATCTTTTGACAGCGTCAAAAATTTCGCATTTTTTGACCTTCTTGGCTGAAAACACGAGTAAAAGGCGCGCGCGCGAAATTTCGCACCCCCGAAAAATTTTTGACTGAGTCCTTTTTTTCGTCCCAATCATCTCACCATGCATCAACATGCACGAAAGCGTCGAAAATTTGGCATCTTTTGACAGCGTCAAAATTTTCGCATTTTTTGACCTACTTGGCTGAAAACACGAGTAAAAGGCGCGCGCGCGAAATTTCGCACCCCCGAAAAATTTTTGACTGAGTCCTTTTTTTCGTCCCAATCATCTCACCATGCATCAACAGGCACGAAAGCGTCGAATATTTGGCATCTTTTGACAGCGTCAAAAATTTCGCATTTTTTGACCTTCTTGGTTGAAAACACGAGTAAAAGGCGCGCGCGCGAAATTTCGCACCCCCGGAAAATTTGCGCCTGAGTCCTTTTTTTCGTCCCAATCATCTCTCCATGCATCAACAGGCACGAAAGCGTCGAATATTTGGCATCTTTTGACAGCGTCAAAAATTTCGCATTTTTTGACCTTCTTGGTTGAAAACACGAGTAAAAGGCGCGCGCGCGAAATTTCGCACCCCCGGAAAATTTGCGCCTGAGTTCTTTTTTTCGTCCCAATCATCTCACCATGCATCAACAGGCACGAAAGCGTCAAAAATTTGGCATCTTTTGACAGCGTCAAAAATTTCGCGTTTTTTGACCATCTTGGTTGAAAACACGAGTAAAAGGCGCGCGCGCGAAATTTTGCACCCCCGGAAAATTTTTGACTGAGTCCTTTTTTCGTCCCAATCATCTCACCATGCATCAACAGGCACGAAAGCGTCGAAAATTTGGCATCTTTTGACAGCGTCAAAAATTTCGCATTTTTTGACCTTCTTGGCTGAAAACACGAGTAAAAGGCGCGCGCGCGAAATTTCGCACCCCCGGAAAATTTGCGCCTGAGTCCTTTTTTTCGTCCCAATCATCTCACCATGCATCAACAGGCACGAAAGCGTCGAAAATTTGGCATCTTTTGACAGCGTCAAAAATTTCGCGTTTTTTGACCTTCTTGGCTGAAAACACGAGTAAAAGGCGCGCGCGCGAAATTTCGCACCCCCGGAAAATTTGCGCCTGAGTCCTTTTTTTCGTCCCAATCATCTCACCATGCATCAACAGGCACGAAAGCGTCGAAAATTTGGCATCTTTTGACTGCATCAAAAATTTCGCATTTTTTGACAGCGTAAAAACTTTCGCATTTTTTGATCTTCTTGGCTGAAAACACGAGTAAAAGGCGCGCGCGCGAAATTTCGCACCCCCGAAAAATTTTTTATTGAGTCCTTTTTTTCGTCCCAATCATCTCACCATACATCAACAGGCACGAAAGCGTCGAAAATTTGGCATCTTTTGACAGCGTCAAAAATTTCGCATTTTTTGACCTTCTTGGCTGAAAACACGAGTAAAAAGCACGCGCGCGAAATTTCGCACCCCCGGATAATTTGCGCCTGAGTCCTTTTTTTCGTCCCAATCATCTCACCATGCATCAACAGGCACGAAAGCGTCGAAAATTTGGCATCTTTTGACAGCGTCAAAAATTTCGCATTTTTTGACCTTCTTGGTTGAAAACACGAGGAACAGGCGTGCGCGCGAAATTTCGCAACCCCGGAAAATTTTTGACTGAGTCCTTTTTTTCGTCCCAATCATCTCACCATGCATCAACAGACACGAAAGCGTCGAAAATTTGGCATCTTTTGACAGCGTCAAAAATTTCGTATTTTTTGACCTTCTTGGCTGAAAACACGAGTAAAAGGCGCGCGCGCGAAATTTCGCAACCCCGGAAAATTTGCGCCTGAGTCCTTTTTTTCGTCCCAATCATCTCACCATGCATCAACAGGCACGAAAGCGTCGAATATTTGGCATCTTTTGACAGCGTCAAAAATTTCGCATTTTTTGACCTTCTTGGTTGAAAACACGAGTAAAAGGCGCGCGCGCGAAATTTCGCACCCCCGGAAAATTTGCGCCTGAGTTCTTTTTTTCGTCCCAATCATCTCACCATGCATCAACAGGCACGAAAGCGTCGAAAATTTGGCATCTTTTGACAGCGTCAAAAATTTCGCGTTTTTTGACCATCTTGGTTGAAAACACGAGTAAAAGGCGCGCGCGCGAAATTTTGCACCCCCGGAAAATTTTTGACTGAGTCCTTTTTTCGTCCCAATCATCTCACCATGCATCAACAGGCACGAAAGCGTCGAAAATTTGGCATCTTTTGACAGCGTCAAAAATTTCGCATTTTTTGACCTTCTTGGCTGAAAACACGAGTAAAAGGCGCGCGCGCGAAATTTTGCACCCCCGGAAAATTTGCTTCTGAGTCCTTTTTTTCGTCCCAATCATCTCACCATGCATCAACAGGCACGAAAGCGTCGAAAATTTGGCATGTTTTGACAGCGTCAAAAATTTCGCGTTTTTTGACCTTCTTGGCTGAAAACACGAGTAAAAGGCGCGCGCGCGAAATTTCGCACCCCCGGAAAATTTGCGCCTGAGTCCTTTTTTTCGTCCCAATCATCTCACCATGCATCAACAGGCACGAAAGCGTCGAAAATTTGGCATCTTTTGACAGCGTCAAAAATTTCGCATTTTTTGACCTTCTTGGCTGAAAACACGAGTAAAAGGCGCGCGCGCGAAATTTCGCACCCCCGAAAAATTTTTGACTGAGTCCTTTTTTTCGTCCCAATCATCTCACCATGCATCAACATGCACGAAAGCGTCGAAAATTTGGCATCTTTTGACAGCGTCAAAATTTTCGCATTTTTTGACCTACTTGGCTGAAAACACGAGTAAAAGGCGCGCGCGCGAAATTTCGCACCCCCGAAAAATTTTTGACTGAGTCCTTTTTTTCGTCCCAATCATCTCACCATGCATCAACAGACACGAAAGCGTCGAAAATTTGGCATCTTTTGACAGCGTCAAAAATTTCGTGTTTTTTTACCTTCTTGGCTGAAAACACGAGTAAAAGGCGCGCGCACGAAATTTCGCACCCCCGGAAAATTTGCGCCTGAGTCCTTTTTTTCGTCCCAATCATCTCACCATGCATCAACAGGCACGAAAGCGTCGAAAATTTGGCATCTTTTGACAGCGTCAAAAATTTCGCATTTTTTGACCTTCTTGGTTGAAAACACGAGAAACAGGCGTGCGCGCGAAATTTCGCAACCCCGGAAAATTTTTGACTGAGTCCTTTTTTTCGTCCCAATCATCTCACCATGCATCAACAGGCACGAAAGCGTCGAAAATTTGGCATCTTTTGACAGCGTCAAAAATTTCGCATTTTTTTACCATCTTGGTTGAAAACACGAGTAAAAGGCGCGCGCGCAAAATTTCGCACCCCCGGAAAATTTGCGCCTGAGTCCTTTTTTTCGTCCCAATCATCTCACCATGCATCAACAGGCACGAAAGCATCGAAAATTTGGCATCTTTTGACAGCGTAAAAAATTTCGCATTTTTTGACCTTCTTGGCTGAAAACACGAGTAAAAGGCGCGCGCGCGAAATTTCGCACCCCCAGATAATTTTCACCTGAGTCCTTTTTTTCGTCCCAATCATCTCACCATGCATCAACAGGCACGAAAGCGTCGAAAATTTGGCATCTTTTGACAGCGTCAAAAATTTCGCATTTTTTGACCTTCTTGGCTGAAAACACGAGTAACAGGCGCGCGCGCGAAATTTCGCAACCCCGGAAAATTTTTGACTGAGTCCTTTTTTTCGTCCCATTCATCTCACCATGCATCAACAGGCACGAAAGCGTCGAAAATTTGGCATCTTTTGACAGCGTCAAAAATTTCGCATTTTTTGACCTTCTTGGCTGAAAACACGAGTAAAAGGCGCGCGCGCCAAATTTCGCACCCCCGGAAAATTTGCGCCTGAGTCCTTTTTTTCGTCCCAATCATCTCACCATGCATCAACAGGCACGAAAGCGTAAAAAATTTGACATCTTTTGACAGCGTAAAAAATTTTGCGTTTTTTGACCTTCTTGGCTGAAAACACGAGTAAAAGGCGCGCGCGCGAAATTTCGCACCCCCGAAAAATTTGCGCCTGAGTCCTTTTTTTCGTCCCAATCATCTCACCATACATCAACAGGCACAAAAGCGTCGAAAATTTGGCATCTTTTGACAGCGTCAAAAATTTCGCATTTTTTGACCTTCTTGGCTGAAAACACGAGTAAAAGGCGCGCGCGCGAAATTTCGCAACCCCGGATAATTTGCGCCTGAGTCCTTTTTTTCGTCCCAATCATCTCACCATGCATCAACAGGCACGAAAGCGTCGAAAATTTGACATCTTTTGACAGCGTAAAAAATTTCGCATTTTTTGACCTTCTTGGCTGAAAACACGAGTAAAAGGCACGAGCGCGAAATTTCGCACCCCCGGAAAATTTGCGCCTGAGTCCTTTTTTTCGTCCCAATCATCTCACCATGCATCAACAGGCACGAAAGCGTCGAAAATTTGGCATCTTTTGACAGCGTTAAAAATTTCGCATTTTTTGACCTTCTTGGCTGAAAACACGAGTAAAAGGCGCACGCGCGAATTTCGCACCCCCGGAAAATTTGCGCCTGAGTCCTTTTTTTCGTCCTAATCATCTCACCATGCATCAACAGGCACGAAAGCGTCGAAAATTTGGCATCTTTTGACTGCGTCAAAAATTTTGCATTTTTGACCTTCTTGGCTGAAAACACGAGTAACAGGCGCGCGCGCGAAATTTCGCAACCCCGGAAAATTTTTGACTGAGTCCTTTTTTTCGTCCCATTCATCTCACCATGCATCAACAGGCACGAAAGCGTCGAAAATTTGGCATCTTTTGACAGCGTCAAAAATTTCGCATTTTTTGACCTTCTTGTCTGAAAACACGAGTAAAAGGCGCGCGCGCCAAATTTCGCACCCCCGGAAAATTTGCGCCTGAGTCCTTTTTTTCGTCCCAATCATCTCACCATGCATCAACAGGCACGAAAGCGTAAAAAATTTGACATCTTTTGACAGCGTAAAAAATTTTGCGTTTTTGACCTTCTTGGCTGAAAACACGAGTAAAAGGCGCGCGCGCGAAATTTCGCACCCCCGAAAAATTTGCGCCTGAGTCCTTTTTTTCGTCCCAATCATCTCACCATACATCAACAGGCACGAAAGCGTCGAAAATTTGGCATCTTTTGACAGCGTCAAAAATTTCGCATTTTTTGACCTTCTTGGCTTAAAACACGAGTAAAAGGCGCGCGCGCGAAATTTCGCAACCCCGGATAATTTGCGCCTGAGTCCTTTTTTTCGTCCCAATCATCTCACCATGCATCAACAGGCACGAAAGCGTCGAAAATTTGACATCTTTTGACAGCGTAAAAAATTTCGCATTTTTTGACCTTCTTGGCTGAAAACACGAGTAAAAGGCACGAGCGCGAAATTTCGCACCCCCGGAAAATTTGCGCCTGAGTCCTTTTTTTCGTCCCAATCATCTCACCATGCATCAACAGGCACGAAAGCGTCGAAAATTTGGCATCTTTTGACAGCGTTAAAAATTTCGCATTTTTTGACCTTCTTGGCTGAAAACACGAGTAAAAGGCGCACGCGCGAATTTCGCACCCCCGGAAAATTTGCGCCTGAGTCCTTTTTTTCGTCCTAATCATCTCACCATGCATCAACAGGCACGAAAGCGTCGAAAATTTGGCATCTTTTGACAGCGTCAAAAATTTCGCATTTTTTGACCTTCTTGGCTGAAAACACGAGTAAAAGGCGCGCGCGCCAAATTTCGCACCCCCGGAAAATTTGCGCCTGAGTCCTTTTTTTCGTCCCAATCATCTCACCATGCATCAACAGGCACGAAAGCGTAAAAAATTTGACATCTTTTGACAGCGTAAAAAATTTTGCGTTTTTTGACCTTCTTGGCTGAAAACACGAGTAAAAGGGCGCGCGCGAAATTTCGCACCCCCGAAAAATTTGCGCCTGAGTCCTTTTTTTCGTCCCAATCATCTCACCATACATCAACAGGCACGAAAGCGTCGAAAATTTGGCATCTTTTGACAGCGTCAAAAATTTCGCATTTTTTGACCTTCTTGGCTGAAAACACGAGTAAAAGGCGCGCGCGCGAAATTTCGCAACCCCGGATAATTTGCGCCTGAGTCCTTTTTTTCGTCCCAATCATCTCACCATGCTTCAACAGGCACGAAAGCGTCGAAAATTTGACATCTTTTGACAGCGTAAAAAATTTCGCATTTTTTGACCTTCTTGGCTGAAAACACGAGTAAAAGGCACGAGCGCGAAATTTCGCACCCCCGGAAAATTTGCGCCTGAGTCCTTTTTTTCGTCCCAATCATCTCACCATGCATCAACAGGCACGAAAGCGTCGAAAATTTGGCATCTTTTGACAGCGTTAAAAATTTCGCATTTTTTGACCTTCTTGGCTGAAAACACGAGTAAAAGGCGCACGCGCGAATTTCGCACCCCCGGAAAATTTGCGCCTGAGTCCTTTTTTTCGTCCTAATCATCTCACCATGCATCAACAGGCACGAAAGCGTCGAAAATTTGGCATCTTTTGACTGCGTCAAAAATTTCGCATTTTTGACCTTCTTGGCTGAAAACACGAGTAACAGGCGCGCGCGCGAAATTTCGCAACCCCGGAAAATTTTTGACTGAGTCCTTTTTTTCGTCCCATTCATCTCACCATGCATCAACAGGCACGAAAGCGTCGAAAATTTGGCATCTTTTGACAGCGTCAAAAATTTCGCATTTTTTGACCTTCTTGTCTGAAAACACGAGTAAAAGGCGCGCGCGCCAAATTTCGCACCCCCGGAAAATTTGCGCCTGAGTCCTTTTTTTCGTCCCAATCATCTCACCATGCATCAACAGGCACGAAAGCGTAAAAAATTTGACATCTTTTGACAGCGTAAAAAATTTTGCGTTTTTGACCTTCTTGGCTGAAAACACGAGTAAAAGGCGCGCGCGCGAAATTTCGCACCCCCGAAAAATTTGCGCCTGAGTCCTTTTTTTCGTCCCAATCATCTCACCATACATCAACAGGCACGAAAGCGTCGAAAATTTGGCATCTTTTGACAGCGTCAAAAATTTCGCATTTTTTGACCTTCTTGGCTGAAAACACGAGTAAAAGGCGCGCGCGCGAAATTTCGCAACCCCGGATAATTTGCGCCTGAGTCCTTTTTTTCGTCCCAATCATCTCACCATGCATCAACAGGCACGAAAGCGTCGAAAATTTGACATCTTTTGACAGCGTAAAAAATTTCGCATTTTTTGACCTTCTTGGCTGAAAACACGAGTAAAAGGCACGAGCGCGAAATTTCGCACCCCCGGAAAATTTGCGCCTGAGTCCTTTTTTTCGTCCCAATCATCTCACCATGCATCAACAGGCACGAAAGCGTCGAAAATTTGGCATCTTTTGACAGCGTTAAAAATTTCGCATTTTTTGACCTTCTTGGCTGAAAACACGAGTAAAAGGCGCACGCGCGAATTTCGCACCCCCGGAAAATTTGCGCCTGAGTCCTTTTTTTCGTCCTAATCATCTCACCATGCATCAACAGGCACGAAAGCGTCGAAAATTTGGCATCTTTTGACAGCGTCAAAAATTTCGCATTTTTTGACCTTCTTGGCTGAAAACACGAGTAAAAGGCGCGCGCGCCAAATTTCGCACCCTCGGAAAATTTGCGCCTGAGTCCTTTTTTTCGTCCCAATCATCTCACCATGCATCAACAGGCACGAAAGCGTAAAAAATTTGACATCTTTTGACAGCGTAAAAAATTTTGCGTTTTTTGACCTTCTTGGCTGAAAACACTAGTAAAAGGCGCGCGCGCGAAATTTCGCACCCCCGAAAAATTTGCGCCTGAGTCCTTTTTTTCGTCCCAATCATCTCACCATACATCAACAGGCACGAAAGCGTCGAAAATTTGGCATCTTTTGACAGCGTCAAAAATTTCGCATTTTTTGACCTTCTTGGCTGAAAACACGAGTAAAAGGCGCGCGCGCGAAATTTCGCAACCCCGGATAATTTGCGCCTGAGTCCTTTTTTTCGTCCCAATCATCTCACCATGCTTCAACAGGCACGAAAGCGTCGAAAATTTGACATCTTTTGACAGCGTAAAAAATTTCGCATTTTTTGACCTTCTTGGCTGAAAACACGAGTAAAAGGCACGAGCGCGAAATTTCGCACCCCCGGATAATTTGCGCCTGAGTCCTTTTTTTCGTCCCAATCATCTCACCATGCTTCAACAGGCACGAAAGCGTCGAAAATTTGACATCTTTTGACAGCGTAAAAAATTTCGCATTTTTTGACCTTCTTGGCTGAAAACACGAGTAAAAGGCACGAGCGCGAAATTTCGCACCCCCGGAAAATTTGCGCCTGAGTCCTTTTTTTCGTCCCAATCATCTCACCATGCATCAACAGGCACGAAAGCGTCGAAAATTTGGCATCTTTTGACAGCGTTAAAAATTTCGCATTTTTTGACCTTCTTGGCTGAAAACACGAGTAAAAGGCGCACGCGCGAATTTCGCACCCCCGGAAAATTTGCGCCTGAGTCCTTTTTTTCGTCCTAATCATCTCACCATGCATCAACAGGCACGAAAGCGTCGAAAATTTGGCATCTTTTGACTGCGTCAAAAATTTCGCATTTTTGACCTTCTTGGCTGAAAACACGAGTAACAGGCGCGCGCGCGAAATTTCGCAACCCCGGAAAATTTTTGACTGAGTCCTTTTTTTCGTCCCATTCATCTCACCATGCATCAACAGGCACGAAAGCGTCGAAAATTTGGCATCTTTTGACAGCGTCAAAAATTTCGCATTTTTTGACCTTCTTGTCTGAAAACACGAGTAAAAGGCGCGCGCGCCAAATTTCGCACCCCCGGAAAATTTGCGCCTGAGTCCTTTTTTTCGTCCCAATCATCTCACCATGCATCAACAGGCACGAAAGCGTAAAAAATTTGACATCTTTTGACAGCGTAAAAAATTTTGCGTTTTTGACCTTCTTGGCTGAAAACACGAGTAAAAGGCGCGCGCGCGAAATTTCGCACCCCCGAAAAATTTGCGCCTGAGTCCTTTTTTTCGTCCCAATCATCTCACCATACATCAACAGGCACGAAAGCGTCGAAAATTTGGCATCTTTTGACAGCGTCAAAAATTTCGCATTTTTTGACCTTCTTGGCTGAAAACACGAGTAAAAGGCGCGCGCGCGAAATTTCGCAACCCCGGATAATTTGCGCCTGAGTCCTTTTTTTCGTCCCAATCATCTCACCATGCATCAACAGGCACGAAAGCGTCGAAAATTTGACATCTTTTGACAGCGTAAAAAATTTCGCATTTTTTGACCTTCTTGGCTGAAAACACGAGTAAAAGGCACGAGCGCGAAATTTCGCACCCCCGGAAAATTTGCGCCTGAGTCCTTTTTTTCGTCCCAATCATCTCACCATACATCAACAGGCACGAAAGCGTCGAAAATTTGGCATCTTTTGACAGCGTCAAAAATTTCGCATTTTTTTACCTTCTTGGCTGAAAACACGAGTAAAAGGCGTGCACGCAAAATTTCGCACCCCCGGAAAATTTGCGCCTGAGTCCTTTTTTCGTCCCAATCATCTCACCATGCATCAACAGGCACGAAAGCGTAAAAAATTTGGCATCTTTTGACAGCGTCAAAAATTTCGCATTTTTTGACCTTCATGGCTGAAAAACGAGTAAAAGGCACGCGCGCGAAATTTCGCACCCCCGGAAAATTTTTGACTGAGTCCTTTTTTTCGTCCCAATCATTTCACCATGCATCAACAGGCACGAAAGCGTCAAAAATTTGGCATCTTTTGATAGCGTCAAAAATTTCGCATTTTTTGACCTTCTTGGCTGAAAACACGAGTAAAAGGCGCGCGCGCGAATTTTCGCACCCCCGAAAAATTTGCGCCTGAGTCCTATTTTTCGGCCCAATCATCTCACGATGCATCAACATGCACGAAAGCGTCGGAAATTTGGCATCTTTTGATAGCGTCAAAAATTTCGCGTTTTTTGACCTTCTTGGCTGAAAACACGAGTAAAAGGCGCGCGCGCGAAATTTCGCACCCCCGGAAAATTTGCGCATGAGTCCTTTTTTTCGTCCCAATCATCTCACGATGCATCAACAGGCACGAAAGCGTCGAAAATTTGGCATCTTTTGACAGCGTAAATAATTTCGCATTTTTTGACCTTCTTAGCTGAAAACACGAGTAAAATGCGCGCGCGCGAAATTTCGCACCCCCGGAAAATTTTCGCCTGAGTCCTTTTTTTCATCCCAATCATCTCACCATGCATCAACAGGCACGAAAGCGTCGAAAATTTGGCATCTTTTGACAGCGTAAAAAATTTCGCATTTTTTGACCTTCTTGGCTGAAAACACGAGTAAAAGCCGCGCGCGTGAAATTTCGCACCCCCGGAAAATTTGCGCCTGAGTCCTTTTTTTCGTCCCAATCATCTCACCATGCATCAACAGGCACGAAAGCGTAAAAAATTTGGCATCTTTTGACAGCGTCAAAAATTTCGCGTTTTTTTACCTTCTTGGCTGAAAACACGAGTAAAAGGCGCGCACGCGAAATTTCGCACCCCCGAAAAATTTTTGACTGAGTCCTTTTTTTCGTCCCAATAATCTCACCATGCATCAACAGGCACGAAAGTGTCGAAAATTTGGCATCTTTTGACAGCGTCAAAAATTTCGCATTTTTTGACCTTCTTGGCTGAAAACACGAGTAAAAGGCGCGCGCGCGAATTTTCGCACCCCCGGAAAATTTGCGCCTGAGTCCTTTTTTTCGTCCCAATCATCTCACCATGCATCAACAGGCACGAAAGCGTCGGAAATTTGGCATCTTTTGACAGCGTCAAAAATTTCGCGTTTTTTGACCTTCTTGGCTGAAAACACGAGTAAAAGGCGCGCGCGCGAAATTTCGCACCCCCGGAAAATTTGCGCCTGAGTCCTATTTTTCGTCCCAATCATCTCACGATGCATCAACATGCACGAAAGCGTCGGAAATTTTGCATCTTTTGACAGCGTCAAAAATTTCGCGTTTTTTGACCTTCTTGGCTGAAAACACGAGTAAAAGGCGCGCGCGCGAAATTTCGCACCCCCGGAAAATTTGCTCCTGAGTCCTTTTTTTCGTCCCAATCATCTCACCATACACCAACAGGCACGGAAGCATAAAAAATTTGGCATCTTTTGACAGCGTCAAAAATTTCGCGTTTTTTTACCTTCTTGGCTGAAAACACGAGTAAAAGGTGCGGGCGCGAAATTTCGCACCCCCGAAAAATTTTTGACTGAGTCCTTTTTTTCGTCCCAATCATCTCACCACGCATCAACATGCACGAAAGCGTCGAAAATTTGGCATCTTTTGACAGCGTCAAATATTTCGCGTTTTTTGACCTTCTTGGCTGAAAACACGAGTAAAAGGCGCGCGCGCGAAATTTTGCACTCCCGGAAAATTTGCGCCTGAGTCCTTTTTTTCGTCCCAATCATCTCACCATGCATCAACAGGCACGAAAGCGTCGAAAAGTAGGCATCTTTTGACAGCGTCAAAATTTTCGCATTTTTTGACCTTCTTGGCTGAAAACACGAGTAAAAGGCGCGCACGCGAAATTTCGCACCCCCGAAAAATTTTTGACTGAGTCCTTTTTTTCGTCCCAATCATCACACCATGCACTAACAGGCACGAAAGCGTAAAAAATTTGGCATCTTTGGACAGCGTCAAAAATTTCGCGTTTTTTGACCTTCTTGGCTAAAACACGAGTAACAGGCGCGCGCGCGAAATTTCTCACCCCCGAAAATTTTTTGACCGAGCCCTTTTTTTCGTCCCAATCATCTCACCATGCATCAACAGGCACGAAAGCGTCGAAAATTTGGCATCTTTTGACAGCGTCAAAAATTTCGCGTTTTTTGACCTTCTTGGCTGAAAAAACGAGTAAAAGGCGCGCGCAAAAAATTTCGCACCCCCGGAAAATTTTTGACTGAGTCCTTTTTTTCGTCCCAATCTTCTCACCATGCATCAACAGGCATGAAAGCGTCAGAAATTTGGCATCTTTTGACAGCGTCAAAAATTTCGCATTTTTTTACCTTCTTGGCTGAAAACACGAGTAAAAGGCGCTCGCGCGAAATTTCGCACCCCCAGAAAATTTTTGAGTGAGTCCTTTTTTTCGTCCCAATCATCTCACCATGCATCAACAGGCACGAAAGCGTAAAAAATTTGGCATCTTTTGACAGCGTAAAAAATTTCACGTTTTTTGACATTCTTGGCTGAAAAACGAGTAAAAGGCACGCGCGCGAAATTTCGCACCCCCGGAAAATTTGCGCCAGAGTCCTTTTTTTCGTCCCAATCATCTCACCATGCATCAACGGGCACGAAAGTGTCGAAAATTTGGCATCTTTTGACAGCGTCAAAAATTTCGCGTTTTTTGACCTTCTTGGCTGAAAACACGAGTAAAAGGCGCGCACGCGAAATTTCGCACCCCCGGAAAATTTGCGTATGAGTCCTTTTTTTCGTCCCAATCATCTCACCATGCATCATCAGGCACAAAAGCGTCGAAAATTTGGCATCTTTTGACAGCGTAAATAATTTCGCGTTTTTTGACCTTCTTAGCTGAAAACACGAGTAAAAGGCGCGCGCGCGAAATTTCGCACCCCCGGAAAATTTTCGCCTGAGTCCTTTTTTTCATCCCAATCATCTCACCATGCATCAACAGGCACGAAAGCGTCGAAAATTTGGCATCTTTTGACAGCGTAAAAAATTTCGCATTTTTTGACCTTCTTGGCTGAAAACACGAGTAAAAGCCGCGCGCGTGAAATTTCGCACCCCCGGAAAATTTGCGCCTGAGTCCTTTTTTTCGTCCCAATCATCTCACCATGCATCAACAGGCACGAAAGCGTAAAAAATTTGGCATCTTTTGACAGCGTCAAAAATTTCGCGTTTTTTTACCTTCTTGGCTGAAAACACGAGTAAAAGGCGCGCACGCGAATTTTCGCACCCCCGAAAAATTTTTGACTGAGTCCTTTTTTTCGTCCCAATAATCTCACCATGCATCAACAGGCACGAAAGTGTCGAAAATTTGGCATCTTTTGACAGCGTCAAAAATTTCGCATTTTTTGACCTTCTTGGCTGAAAACACGAGTAAAAGGCGCGCGCGCGAATTTTCGCACCCCCGGAAAATTTGCGCCTGAGTCCTTTTTTTCGTCCCAATCATCTCACCATGCATCAACAGGCACGAAAGCGTCGGAAATTTGGCATCTTTTGACAGCGTCAAAAATTTCGCGTTTTTTGACCTTCTTGGCTGAAAACACGAGTAAAAGGCGCGCGCGCGAAATTTCGCACCCCCGGAAAATTTGCGCCTGAGTCCTATTTTTCGTCCCAATCATCTCACGATGCATCAACATGCACGAAAGCGTCGGAAATTTGGCATCTTTTGACAGCGTCAAAAATTTCGCATTTTTTGACCTTCTTGGCTGAAAACACGAGTAAAAGGCGCGCGCGCGAAATTTCGCACCCCCGGAAAATTTGCTCCTGAAGCCTTTTTTTCGTCCCAATCATCTCACCATACACCAACAGGCACGAAAGCATAAAAAATTTGGCATCTTTTGACAGCGTCAAAAATTTCGCGTTTTTTACCTTCTTGGCTGAAAACACGTGTAAAAGGTGCGGGCGCGAAATTTCGCACCCCCGAAAAATTTTTGACTTAGTCCTTTTTTTCGTCCCAATCATCTCACCACGCATCAACATGCACGAAAGCGTCGAAAATTTGGCATCTTTTGACAGCGTCAAATATTTCGCGTTTTTTGACCTTCTTGGCTGAAAACACGAGTAAAAGGCGCGCGCGCGAAATTTCGCACCCCCGGAAAATTTGCGCCTGAGTCCTTTTTTTCGTCCCAATCATCTCACCATGCATCAACAGGCACGAAAGCGTCGAAAAGTAGGCATCTTTTGACAGCGTCAAAATTTTCGCATTTTTTGACCTTCTTGGCTGAAAACACGAGTAAAAGGCGCGCACGCGAAATTTCGCACCCCCGAAAAATTTTTGACTGAGTCCTTTTTTTCGTCCCAATCATCACACCATGCACTAACAGGCACGAAAGCGTAAAAAATTTGGCATCTTTGGACAGCGTCAAAAATTTCGCGTTTTTTGACCTTCTTGGCTAAAACACGAGTAACAGGCGCGCGCGCGAAATTTCTCACCCCCGGAAATTTTTTGACCGAGCCCTTTTTTTCGTCCCAATCATCTCACCATGCATCAACAGGCACGAAAGCGTCGAAAATTTGGCATCTTTTGACAGCGTAAAAAATTTCGCGTTTTTTGACCTTCTTGGCTGAAAAAATGAGTAAAAGGCGCGCGCAAAAAATTTCGCACCCCGGAAAATTTTTGACTGAGTCCTTTTTTTCGTCCCAATCTTCTCACCGTGCATCAACAGGCATGAAAGCGTCAGAAATTTGGCATCTTTTGACAGCGTCAAAAATTTCGCGTTTTTTTACCTTCTTGGCTGAAAACACGAGTAAAAGGCGCTCGCGCGAAATTTCGCACCCCCAGAAAATTTTTGACTGAGTCCTTTTTTTCGTCCCAATCATCTCACCATGCATCAACAGGCACGAAAGCGTAAAAAATTTGGCATCTTTTGACAGCGTCAAAAATTTCACGTTTTTTGACATTCTTGGCTGAAAAACGAGTAAAAGGCACGCGCGCGAAATTTCGCACCCCCGGAAAATTTGCGCAAGAGTCCTTTTTTTCGTCCCAATCATCTCACCATGCATCAACGGGCACGAAAGTGACGAAAATTTGGCATCTTTTGACAGCGTCAAAAATTTCGCGTTTTTTGACCTTCTTGGCTTAAAACACGAGTAAAAGGCGCGCACGCGAAATTTCGCACCCCCGGAAAATTTGCGTATGAGTCCTTTTTTTCGTCCCAATCATCTCACCATGCATCATCAGGCACAAAAGCGTCAAAAATTTGGCATCTTTTGACAGCGTAAATAATTTCGCGTTTTTTGACCTTCTTAGCTGAAAACACGAGTAAAAGGCGCGCGCGCGAAATTTCGCACCCCCGGAAAATTTTCGCCTGAGTCCTTTTTTTCGTCCAAATCATCTCACCATGCATCAACAGGCACGAAAGCGTCGAAAATTTGGCATCTTTTGACAGCGTCAAAAATTTCGCATTTTTTGACCATCTTGGCTGAAAACACGAGTAAAAGGCGCGCGCGCGAAATTTCGCACCCCCGGAAAATTTGCGCCTGAGTCCTTTTTTTCGTCCCAATCATCTCACCATGCAACAACAGGCACGAAAGCGTAAAAAATTTGGCATCTTTTGACAGCGTCAAAAATTTCGCATTTTTTTACCTTCTTGGCTGAAAACACGAGTAAAAGGCGCGCACGCGAAATTTCGCACCCCCGGAAAATTTGCGCCTGAGTCCTTTTTTCGTCCCAATCATCTCACCATGCATCAACAGGCACGAAAGCGTCGAAAATTTGGCATCTTTTGATAGCGTCAAAAATTTCGCATTTTTTTACCTTCTTGGCTGAAAACACGAGTAAAAGGCGCGCGCGCGAATTTTCGCACCCCCGGAAAATTTGCGCCTGAGTCCTTTTTTTCGTCCCAATCATCTCACCATGCATCAACAGGCACGAAAGCGTCGAAAATTTGGCATCTTTTGATAGCGTCAAAAATTTCGCATTTTTTGACCTTCTTGGCTGAAAACACGAGTAAAAGGCGCGCGCGCGAATTTTCGCACCCCCGGAAAATTTGCGCCTGAGTCCTATTTTTCGTCCCAATCATCTCACGATGCATCAACATGCACGAAAGCGTCGGAAATTTGGCATCTTTTGACAGCGTCAAAAATTTCGCGTTTTTTGACCTTCTTGGCTGAAAACACGAGTAAAAGGCGCGCGCGCGAAATTTCGCACCCCCGGAAAATTTGCGCATGAGTCCTTTTTTTCGTCCCAATCATCTCACGATGCATCAACAGGCACGAAAGCGTCGAAAATTTGGCATCTTTTGACAGCGTCAAAAATTTCGCATTTTTTTACCTTCTTGGCTGAAAACACGAGCAAAAGGCGCGCGCGCGAATTTTCGCACCCCCGGAAAATTTTTGACTGAGTCCTTTTTTTCGTCCCAATCATCTCACCATGCATCAACAGGCACGAAAGCGTCGAAAATTTGGCATCTTTTGACAGCGTCAAAAATTTCGCATTTTTTGACCTTCTTGGCTGAAAACACGAGTAAAAGACGCGCGCGCGAATTTTCGCACCCCCGGAAAATTTGCGCCTGAGTCCTTTTTTTCGTCCCAATCATCTCACCATGCATCAACAGGCACGAAAGCGTCGGAAATTTGGCATCTTTTGACAGCGTCAAAAATTTCGCGTTTTTTGACCTTCTTGGCTGAAAACACGAGTAAAAGGCGCGCGCGCGAAATTTCGCACCCCCGGAAAATTTGCGCATGAGTCCTTTTTTTCGTCCCAATCATCTCACGATGCATCAACAGGCACGAAAGCGTCGAAAATTTGGCATCTTTTGACAGCGTAAATAATTTCGTATTTTTTGACCTTCTTAGCTGAAAACACGAGTAAAAGGCGCGCGCGCGAAATTTCGCACCCCCGGAAAATTTTCGCCTGAGTCCTTTTTTTCATCCCAATCATCTCACCATGCATCAACAGGCACGAAAGCGTCGAAAATTTGGCATCTTTTGACAGCGTCAAAAATTTCGCATTTTTTGACCTTCTTGGCTGAAAACACGAGTAAAAGGCGCGCGCGCGAAATTTCGCACCCCCGGAAAATTTGCGCCTGAGTCCTTTTTTTCGTCCCAATCATCTCACCATGCATCAACAGGCACGAAAGCGTAAAAAATTTGGCATCTTTTGACAGCGTCAAAAATTTCGCGTTTTTTTACCTTCTTGGCTGAAAACACGAGTAAAAGGCGCGCACGCGAAATTTCGCACCCCCGGAAAATTTGCGCCTGAGTCCTTTTTTCGTCCCAATCATCTCACCATGCATCAACAGGCACGAAAGCGTCGAAAATTTGGCATCTTTTGATAGCGTCAAAAATTTCGCATTTTTTTACCTTCTTGGCTGAAAACACGAGTAAAAGGCGCGCGCGCGAATTTTCGCACCCCCGGAAAATTTGCGCCTGAGTCCTTTTTTTCGTCCCAATCATCTCACCATGCATCAACAGGCACGAAAGCGTCGAAAATTTGGCATCTTTTGATAGCGTCAAAAATTTCGCATTTTTTGACCTTCTTGGCTGAAAACACGAGAAAAAGGCGCGCGCGCGAATTTTCGCACCCCCGGAAAATTTGCGCCTGAGTCCTATTTTTCGTCCCAATCATCTCACGATGCATCAACATGCACGAAAGCGTCGGAAATTTGGCATCTTTTGACAGCGTCAAAAATTTCGCGTTTTTTGACCTTCTTGGCTGAAAACACGAGTAAAAGGCGCGCGCGCGAAATTTCGCACCCCCGGAAAATTTGCGCATGAGTCCTTTTTTTCGTCCCAATCATCTCACGATGCATCAACAGGCACGAAAGCGTCGAAAATTTGGCATCTTTTGACAGCGTCAAAAATTTCGCATTTTTTGACCTTCTTGGCTGAAAACACGAGCAAAAGGCGCGCGCGCGAATTTTCGCACCCCCGGAAAATTTTTGACTGAGTCCTTTTTTTCGTCCCAATCATCTCACCATGCATCAACAGGCACGAAAGCGTCGAAAATTTGGCATCTTTTGACAGCGTCAAAAATTTCTCATTTTTTGACCTTCTTGGCTGAAAACACGAGTAAAAGACGCGCGCGCGAATTTTCGCACCCCCGGAAAATTTGCGCCTGAGTCCTTTTTTTCGTCCCAATCATCTCACCATGCATCAACAGGCACGAAAGCGTCAGAAATTTGGCATCTTTTGACAGCGTCAAAAATTTCGCGTTTTTTGACCTTCTTGGCTGAAAACACGAGTAAAAGGCGCGCGCGCGACATTTCGCACCCCCGGAAAATTTGCGCATGAGTCCTTTTTTTCGTCCCAATCATCTCACGATGCATCAACAGGCACGAAAGCGTCGAAAATTTGGCATCTTTTGACAGCGTAAATAATTTCGTATTTTTTGACCTTCTTAGCTGAAAACACGAGTAAAAGGCGCGCGCGCGAAATTTCGCACCCCCGGAAAATTTTCGCCTGAGTCCTTTTTTTCATCCCAATCATCTCACCATGCATCAACAGGCACGAAAGCGTCGAAAATTTGGCATCTTTTGACAGCGTCAAAAATTTCGCATTTTTTGACCTTCTTGGCTGAAAACACGAGTAAAAGGCGCGCGCGCGAAATTTCGCACCCCCGGAAAATTTGCGCCTGAGTCCTTTTTTTCGTCCCAATCATCTCACCATGCATCAACAGGCACGAAAGCGTAAAAAATTTGGCATCTTTTGACAGCATCAAAAATTTCGCGTTTTTTTACCTTCTTGGCTGAAAACACGAGTAAAAGGCGCGCGCGCGAAATTTCGCACCCCCGGAAAATTTGCGCATGAGTCCTTTTTTTCGTCCCAATCATCTCACCATGCATCAACAGGCACGAAAGCGTCGAAAATTTGGCATCTTTTGACAGCGTCAAAAATTTCGCATTTTTTGACCTTCTTGGCTGAAAACACGAGCAAAAGGCGCGCGCGCGAATTTTCGCACCCCCGGAAAATTTTTGACTGAGTCCTTTTTTTCGTCCCAATCATCTCACCATGCATCAACAGGCACGAAAGCGTCGAAAATTTGGCATCTTTTGACAGCGTCAAAAATTTCGCATTTTTTGACCTTCTTGGCTGAAAACACGAGTAAAAGGCGCGCGCGCGAATTTTCGCACCCCCGGAAAATTTGCGCCTGAGTCCTTTTTTTCGTCCCAATCATCTCACCATGCATCAACAGGCACGAAAGCGTCGGAAATTTGGCATCTTTTGACAGCGTCAAAAATTTCGCGTTTTTTGACCTTCTTGGCTGAAAACACGAGTAAAAGGCGCGCGCGCGAAATTTCGCACCCCCGGAAAATTTGCGCCTGAGTCCTATTTTTCGTCCTAATCATCTCACGATGCATCAACATGCACGAAAGCGTCAGAAATTTGGCATCTTTTGACAGCGTCAAAAATTTCGCGTTTTTTGACCTTCTTGGCTGAAAACACGAGTAAAAGGCGCGCGCGCGAAATTTCGCACCCCCGGAAAATTTGCGCATGAGTCCTTTTTTTCGTCCCAATCATCTCACGATGCATCAACAGGCACGAAAGCGTCGAAAATTTGGCATCTTTTGACAGCGTAAATAATTTCGTATTTTTTGACCTTCTTAGCTGAAAACACGAGTAAAAGGCGCGCGCGCGAAATTTCGCACCCCCGGAAAATTTTCGCCTGAGTCCTTTTTTTCATCCCAATCATCTCACCATGCATCAACAGGCACGAAAGCGTCGAAAATTTGGCATCTTTTGACAGCGTCAAAAATTTCGCATTTTTTGACCTTCTTGGCTGAAAACACGAGTAAAAGGCGCGCGCGCGAAATTTCGCACCCCCGGAAAATTTTCGCCTGAGTCCTTTTTTTCGTCCCAATCATCTCACCATGCATCAACAGGCACGAAAGCGTAAAAAATTTGGCATCTTTTGACAGCGTCAAAAATTTCGCGTTTTTTTACCTTCTTGGCTGAAAACACGAGTAAAAGGCGCGCACGCGAAATTTCGCACCCCCGAAAAATTTTTGACTGAGTCCTTTTTTTCGTCCCAATCATCTCACCATGCATCAATAGGCACGAAAGCGTCGAAAATTTGGCATCTTTTGACAGCGTCAAAAATTTCGCATTTTTTGACCTTCTTGGCTGAAAACACGAGTAAAAGGCGCGCGCGCGAATTTTCGCACCCCCGGAAAATTTGCGCCTGAGTCCTTTTTTTCGTCCCAATCATCTCACCATGCATCAACAGGCACGAAAGCGTCGGAAATTTGGCATCTTTTGACAGCGTCAAAAATTTCGCGTTTTTTGACCTTCTTGGCTGAAAACACGAGTAAAAGGCGCGCGCGAAATTTCGCACCCCCGGAAAATTTTTGACTGAGTCCTTTTTTTCATCCCAATC
The DNA here is from genome assembly GCA_030549335.1 of Pontederia crassipes. Taxonomy (NCBI): domain Eukaryota; kingdom Viridiplantae; phylum Streptophyta; class Magnoliopsida; order Commelinales; family Pontederiaceae; genus Pontederia; species Pontederia crassipes. The sequence continues at coordinate 33,166,701 of CM060197.1, forward strand.
ATCTCACCATGCATCAACAGGCACGAAAGCGTCAGAAATTTGGCATCTTTTGACAGCGTCAAAAATTTTGCGTTCTTTGACTTTCTTGGCTGAAAACACGAGTAAAAGGCGCTCGCGCGAAATTTCGCACCCCCAGAAAATTTTTGACAGAGTCCTTTTTTTCGTCCCAATCATCTCACCATGCATCAACAGGCACGAAAGCGTAAAAAATTTGGCATCTTTTGACAGCGTCAAAAATTTCGCATTTTTTGACCTTCTTGGCTGAAAACACGAGTAAAAGGCGCGCGCGCGAATTTTCGCACCCCCGGAAAATTTGCGCCTGAGTCCTTTTTTTCGTCCCAATCATCTCACCATGCATCAACAGGCACGAAAGCGTCGGAAATTTGGCATCTTTTGACAGCGTCAAAAATTTCGCGTTTTTTGACCTTCTTGGCTGAAAACACGAGTAAAAGGCGCGCGCGCGAAATTTCGCACCCCCGGAAAATTTGCGCCTGAGTCCTATTTTTCGTCCTAATCATCTCACGATGCATCAACATGCACGAAAGCGTCGGAAATTTGGCATCTTTTGACAGCGTCAAAAATTTCGCGTTTTTTGACCTTCTTGGCTGAAAACACGAGTAAAAGGCGCGCGCGCGAAATTTCGCACCCCCGGAAAATTTGCGCATGAGTCCTTTTTTTCGTCCCAATCATCTCACGATGCATCAACAGGCACGAAAGCGTCGAAAATTTGGCATCTTTTGACAGCGTAAATAATTTCATATTTTTTGACCTTCTTAGCTGAAAACACGAGTAAAAGGCGCGCACGCGAAATTTCGCACCCCCGGTAAATTTTCGCCTGAGTCCTTTTTTTCATCCCAATTATCTCACCATGCATCAACAGGCACGAAAGCGTCGAAAATTTGGCATCTTTTGACAGCGTCAAAAATTTCGCATTTTTTGACCTTCTTGGCTGAAAACACGAGTAAAAGGCGCGCGCGCGAAATTTCGCACCCCCGGAAAATTTTCGCCTGAGTCCTTTTTTTCGTCCCAATCATCTCACCATGCATCAACAGGCACGAAAGCGTAAAAAATTTGGCATCTTTTGACAGCGTCAAAAATTTCGCGTTTTTTTATCTTCTTGGCTGAAAACACGAGTAAAAGGCGCGCACGCGAAATTTCGCACCCCCGAAAAATTTTTGACTGAGTCCTTTTTTTCGTCCCAATCATCTCACCATGCATCAACAGGCACGAAAGCGTCGAAAATTTGGCATCTTTTGACAGCGTCAAAAATTTCGCATTTTTTGACCTTCTTGGCTGAAAACACGAGTAAAAGGCGCGCGCGCGAATTTTCGCACCCCCGGAAAATTTGCGCCTGAGTCCTTTTTTTCGTCCCAATCATCTCACCATGCATCAACAGGCACGAAAGCGTCGGAAATTTGGCATCTTTTGACAGCGTCAAAAATTTCGCGTTTTTTGACCTTCTTGGCTGAAAACACGAGTAAAAGGCGCGCGCGAAATTTCGCACCCCCGGAAAATTTTTGACTGAGTCCTTTTTTTCATCCCAATCATCTCACCATGCATCAACAGGCACGAAAGCGTCAGAAATTTGGCATCTTTTGACAGCGTCAAAAATTTTGCGTTCTTTGACTTTCTTGGCTGAAAACACGAGTAAAAGGCGCTCGCGCGAAATTTCGCACCCCCAGAAAATTTTTGACAGAGTCCTTTTTTTCGTCCCAATCATCTCACCATGCATCAACAGGCACGAAAGCGTAAAAAATTTGGCATCTTTTGACAGCGTCAAAAATTTCACGTTTTTTGACCTTCTTGGCTGAAAAACGAGTAAAAGGCACGCGCGCGAAATTTCGCACCCCCGGAAAATTTGCGCCAGAGTCCTTTTTTTCGTCCCAATCATCTCACCATGCATCAACAGGCACGAAAGTGTCGAAAATTTGGCATCTTTTGACAGCGTCAAAAATTTCGCGTTCTTTGACCTTCTTGGCTGAAAACACGAGTAAAAGGCGCGCGCGCGAAATTTCGCACCCCCGGAAAATTTGCGCATGAGTCCTTTTTTTCGTCCCAATCATCTCACCATGCATCAACAGGCACGAAAGCGTCGAAAATTTGGCATCTTTTGACAGCGTCAAAAATTTCGCATTTTTTGACCTTCTTGGCTGAAAACACGAGTAAAAGGCGCGCGCGCGAATTTTCGCACCCCCGGAAAATTTGCGCCTGAGTCCTTTTTTTCGTCCCAATCATCTCACCATGCATCAACAGGCACGAAAGCGTCGGAAATTTGGCATCTTTTGACAGCGTCAAAAATTTCGCGTTTTTTGACCTTCTTGGCTGAAAACACGAGTAAAAGGCGCGCGCGCGAAATTTCGCACCCCCGGAAAATTTTTGACTGAGTCCTTTTTTTCGTCCCAATCATCTCACCATGCATCAACAAGCACGAAAGCGTCGAAAATTTGGCATCTTTTGACAGCGTCAAAAATTTCGCATTTTTTGACCTTCTTGGCTGAAAACACGAGTAAAAGGCGCGCGCGCGCGAATTTTCGCACCCCCGGAAAATTTACGCCTGAGTCCTTTTTTTCGTCCCAATCATCTCACCATGCATCAACAGGCACGAAAGCGTCGGAAATTTGGCAACTTTTGACAGCGTCAAAAATTTCGCGTTTTTTGACCTTCTTGGCTGAAAACACGAGTAAAAGGCGCGCGCGCGAAATTTCGCACCCCCGTAAAATTTTTGACTGAGTCCTTTTTTTCGTCCCAATCATCTCACCATGCATCAACAGGCACGAAAGCGTCAGAAATTTGGCATCTTTTGACAGCGTCAAAAATTTCGCGTTTTTTGACTTTCTAGGCTGAAAACACGAGTAAAAGGCGCTCGCGCGAAATTTCGCACCCCCAGAAAATTTTTGACAGAGTCCTTTTTTTCGTCCCAATCATCTCACCATGCATCAACAGGCACGAAAGCGTAAAAAATTTGGCATCTTTTGACAGCGTCAAAAATTTCACGTTTTTTGACCTTCTTGGCTGAAAAACGAGTAAAAGGCACGCGCGCGAAATTTCGCACCCCCGGAAAATTTGCGCCAGAGTCCTTTTTTTCGTCCCAATCATCTCACCATGCATCAACAGGCACGAAAGTGTCGAAAATTTGGCATCTTTTGACAGCGTCAAAAATTTCGCGTTCTTTGACCTTCTTGGCTGAAAACACGAGTAAAAGGCGCGCGCGCGAAATTTCGCACCCCCGGAAAATTTGCGCATGAGTCCTTTTTTTCGTCCCAATCATCTCACCATGCATCATCAGGCACAAAAGCGTCAAAAATTTGGCATCTTTTGACAGCGTAAATAATTTCGCGTTTTTTGACCTTCTTAGCTGAAAACATGAGTAAAAGGCGCGCGCGCGAAATTTCGCACCCCCGGAAAATTTGCGCCAGAGTCCTTTTTTTCGTCCCAATCATCTCACCATGCAACAACAGGCACGAAAGCGTCGAAAATTTGGCATCTTTTGACAGCGTCAAAAATTTCGCATTTTTTGACCTTCTTGGCTGAAAACACGAGTAAAAGGCGCGCGCGCGCGAATTTTCGCACCCCCGGAAAATTTGCGCCTGAGTCCTTTTTTTCGTCCCAATCATCTCACCATGCATCAACAGGCACGAAAGCGTCAAAAATTTGGCATCTTTTGATAGCGTCAAAAATTTCGCGTTTTTTTACCTTCTTGGCTGAAAACACCAATAAAAGGCGCGCACGCGAAATTTCGCACCCCCGAAAAATTTTTGACTGAGTCCTTTTTTTCGTCCCAATCATCTCACCATGCATCAACAGGCACGAAAGCGTCGAAAATTTGGCATCTTTTGATAGCGTCAAAAATTTCGCATTTTTTGACCTTCTTGGCTGATAACACGAGTAAAAGGCGCTGCGCGCGAATTTTCGCACCCCCGGAAAATTTGCGCCTGAGTCCTATTTTTCGTCCCAATCATCTCACGATGCATCAACATGCACGAAAGCGTCGGAAATTTGGCATCTTTTGACAGCGTCAAAAATTTCGCGTTTTTTGACCTTCTTGGCTGAAAACACGAGTAAAAGGCGCGCGCGCGAAACTTCGCACCCCCGGAAAATTTGCGCATGAGTCCTTTTTTTCGTCCCAATCATCTCACGATGCATCAACAGGCACGAAAGCGTCGAAAATTTGGCATCTTTTGACAGCGTAAATAATTTCGCATTTTTTGACCTTCTTAGCTGAAAACACGAGTAAAAGGCGCGCGCGCGAATTTTCGCACCCCCGAAAAATTTTCGCCTGAGTCCTTTTTTTCATCCCAATCATCTCACCATGCATCAACAGGCACGAAAGCGTCGAAAATTTGGCATCTTTTGACAGTGTCAAAAATTTCGCATTTTTTGACCTTCTTGGCTGAAAACACGAGCAAAAGGCGCGCGCGCGAATTTTCGCACCCCCGGAAAATTTTTGACTGAGTCCTTTTTTTCGTCCCAATCATCTCACCATGCATCAACAGGCACGAAAGCGTCGAAAATTTGGCATCTTTTGACAGCGACAAAAATTTCGCATTTTTTGACCTTCTTGGCTGAAAACACGAGTAAAAGGCGCGCGCGCGAATTTTCGCACCCCCGGAAAATTTGCGCCTGAGTCCTTTTTTTCGTCCCAATCATCTCACCATGCATCAACAGGCACGAAAGCGTCGGAAATTTGGCATCTTTTGACAGCGTCAAAAATTTCGCGTTTTTTGACCTTCTTGGCTGAAAACACGAGTAAAAGGCGCGCGCGCGAATTTTCGCACCCCCGGAAAATTTGCGCCTGAGTCCTATTTTTCGTCCCAATCATCTCACGATGCATCAACATGCACGAAAGCGTCGGAAATTTGGCATCTTTTGACAGCGTCAAAAATTTCGCGTTTTTTGACCTTCTTAGCTGAAAACACGAGTAAAAGGCGCGCGCGCGAAATTTCGCACCCCCGGAAAATTTTCGCCTGAGTCCTTTTTTTCATCCCAATCATCTCACCATGCATCAACAGGCACGAAAGCGTCGAAAATTTGGCATCTTTTGACAGCGTCAAAAATTTCGCATTTTTTGACCTTCTTGGCTGAAAACACGAGCAAAAGGCGCGCGCGCGAATTTTCGCACCCCCGGAAAATTTTTGACTGAGTCCTTTTTTTCGTCCCAATCATCTCACCATGCATCAACAGGCACGAAAGCGTCGAAAATTTGGCATCTTTTGACAGCGTCAAAAATTTCGCATTTTTTGACCTTCTTGGCTGAAAACACGAGTAAAAGGCGCGCGCGCGAATTTTCGCACCCCCGGAAAATTTGCGCCTGAGTCCTTTTTTTCGTCCCAATCATCTCACCATGCATCAACAGGCACGAAAGCGTCGGAAATTTGGCATCTTTTGACAGCGTCAAAAATTTCGCGTTTTTTGACCTTCTTGGCTGAAAACACGAGTAAAAGGCGCGCGCGCGAAATTTCGCACCCCCGGAAAATTTGCGCCTGAGTCCTATTTTTCGTCCCAATCATCTCACCATGCATCAACAAGCACGAAAGCGTCGAAAATTTGGCATCTTTTGACAGCGTCAAAAATTTCGCATTTTTTGACCTTCTTGGCTGAAAACACGAGTAAAAGGCGCGCGCGCGAAATTTCGCACCCCCGGAAAATTTGCGCATGAGTCCTTTTTTTCGTCCCAATCATCTCACGATGCATCAACAGGCACGAAAGCGTCGAAAATTTGGCATCTTTTGACAGCGTAAATAATTTCGTATTTTTTGACCTTCTTAGCTGAAAACACGAGTAAAAGGCGCGCGCGCGAAATTTCGCACCCCCGGAAAATTTTCGCCTGAGTCCTTTTTTTCATCCCAATCATCTCACCATGCATCAACAGGCACGAAAGCGTCGAAAATTTGGCATCTTTTGACAGCGTCAAAAATTTCGCATTTTTTGACCTTCTTGGCTGAAAACACGAGTAAAAGGCGCGCGCGCGAAATTTCGCACCCCCCGGAAAATTTGCGCCTGAGTCCTATTTTTCGTCCCAATCATCTCACCATGCATCAACAGGCACGAAAGCGTAAAAAATTTGGCATCTTTTGACAGCGTCAAAAATTTCGCGTTTTTTGACCTTCTTGGCTGAAAACACGAGTAAAAGGCGCGCGCGCAAAATTTCGCACCCCCGAAAAATTTGCGCATGAGTCCTATTTTTCGTCCCAATCATCTCACGATGCATCAACATGCACGAAAGCGTCGGAAATTTGGCATCTTTTGACAGCGTCAAAAATTTCGCGTTTTTTGACCTTCTTGGCTGAAAACACGAGTAAAAGGCGCGCGCGCGAAATTTCGCACCCCCGGAAAATTTGCGCATGAGTCCTTTTTTTCGTCCCAATCATCTCACGATGCATCAACAGGCACGAAAGCGTCAAAAATTTGGCATCTTTTGACAGCGTAAATAATTTCATATTTTTTGACCTTCTTAGCTGAAAACACGAGTAAAAGGCGCGCGCGCGAAATTTCGCACCCCCGGAAAATTTTCGCCTGAGTCCTTTTTTTCATCCCAATCATCTCACCATGCATCAACAGGCACGAAAGCGTCGAAAATTTGGCATCTTTTGACAGCGTCAAAAATTTCGCAATTTTTGACCTTCTTGGCTGAAAACACGAGTAAAAGGCGCGCGCGCGAAATTTCGCACCCCCGGAAAATTTGCGCCTGAGTCCTTTTTTTCGTCCCAATCATCTCACCATGCATCAACAGGCACGAAAGCGTAAAAAATTTGGCATCTTTTGACAGTGTCAAAAATTTCGCGTTTTTTTACCTTCTTGGCTGAAAACACGAGTAAAAGGCGCGCACGCGAAATTTCGCACCCCCGAAAAATTTTTGACTGAGTCCTTTTTTTCGTCCCAATCATCTCACCATGCATCAACAGGCACGAAAGCGTCGAAAATTTGGCATCTTTTGACAGCGTCAAAAATTTCGCATTTTTTGACCTTCTTGGCTGAAAACACGAGTAAAAGGCGCGCGCGCGAATTTTCGCACCCCCGGAAAATTTGCGCCTGAGTCCTTTTTTTCGTCCCAATCATCTCACCATGCATCAACAGGCACGAAAGCGTCGGAAATTTGGCATCTTTTGACAGCGTCAAAAATTTCGCGTTTTTTGACCTTCTTGGCTGAAAACACGAGTAAAAGGCGCGCGCGCGAAATTTCGCACCCCCGGAAAATTTGCGCCTGAGTCCTATTTTTCGTCCCAATCATCTCACGATGCATCAACATGCACGAAAGCGTCGGAAATTTGGCATCTTTTGACAGCGTCAAAAATTTCGCGTTTTTTGACCTTCTTGGCTGAAAACACGAGTAAAAGGCGCGCGCGCAAAATTTCGCACCCCCGGAAAATTTGCGCATGAGTCCTTTTTTTCGTCCCAATCATCTCACGATGCATCAACAGGCACGAAAGCGTCGAAAATTTGGCATCTTTTGACAGCGTAAATAATTTCGTATTTTTTGACCTTCTTAGCTGAAAACACGAGTAAAAGGCGCGCGCGCGAAATTTCGCACCCCCGGAAAATTTTCGCCTGAGTCCTTTTTTTCATCCCAATCATCTCACCATGCATCAACAGGCACGAAAGCGTCGAAAATTTGGCATCTTTTGACAGCGTCAAAAATTTCGCATTTTTTGACCTTCTTGGCTGAAAACACGAGTAAAAGGCGCGCGCGCGAAATTTCGCACCCCCGGAAAATTTGCGCCTGAGTCCTTTTTTTCGTCCCAATCATCTCACCATGCATCAACAGGCACGAAAGCGTAAAAAATTTGGCATCTTTTAACAGTGTCAAAAATTTCGCGTTTTTTTACCTTCTTGGCTGAAAACACGAGTAAAAGGCGCGCACGCGAAATTTCGCACCCCCGAAAAATTTTTGACTGAGTCCTTTTTTTCGTCCCAATCATCTCACCATGCATCAACAGACACGAAAGCGTCGAAAATTTGGCATCTTTTGATAGCGTCAAAAATTTCGCATTTTTTGACCTTCTTGGCTGAAAACATGAGTAAAAGGCGCGCGCAGCGAATTTTCGCACCCCCGGAAAATTTGCGCCTGAGTCCTATTTTTCGTCCCAATCATCTCACGATGCATCAACATGCACGAAAGCGTCGGAAATTTGGCATCTTTTGACAGCGTCAAAAATTTCGCGTTTTTTGACCTTCTTGGCTGAAAACACGAGTAAAAGGCGCGCGCGGCGAAATTTCGCACCCCCGAAAAATTTGCGCATGAGTCCTTTTTTTCGTCCCAATCATCTCACGATGCATCAACAGGCACGAAAGCGTCGAAAATTTGGCATCTTTTGACAGCGTCAAAAATTTCACATTTTTTGACCTTCTTGGCTGAAAACACGAGCAAAAGGCGCGCGCGCGAATTTTCGCACCCCCGGAAAATTTTTGACTGAGTCCTTTTTTCGTCCCAATCATGTCACCATGCATCAACAGGCACGAAAGCGTCGAAAATTTGGCATCTTTTGACAGCGTCAAAAATTTCGCATTTTTTGACCTTCTTGGCTGAAAACACGAGTAAAAGGCGCGCGCGCGAAATTTCGCACCCCCGGAAAATTTGCGCCTGAGTCCTTTTTTTCGTCCCAATCATCTCACCATGCATCAACAGGCACGAAAGCGTAAAAAATTTGGCATCTTTTGACAGTGTCAAAAATTTCGCGTTTTTTTACCTTCTTGGCTGAAAACACGAGTAAAAGGCGCGCACGCGAAATTTCGCACCCCCGAAAAATTTTTGACTGAGTCCTTTTTTTCATCCCAATCATCTCACCATGCATCAACAGGCACGAAAGCGTCGAAAATTTGGCATCTTTTGACAGCGTCAAAAATTTCGCATTTTTTGACCTTCTTGGCTGAAAACACGAGCAAAAGGCGCGCGCGCGAATTTTCGCACCCCCGGAAAATTTTTGACTGAGTCCTTTTTTTCGTCCCAATCATCTCACCATGCATCAACAGGCACGAAAGCGTCGAAAATTTGGCATCTTTTAACAGCGTCAAAAATTTCGCATTTTTTGACCTTCTTGGCTGAAAACACGAGTAAAAGGCGCGCGCGCGAATTTTCGCACCCCCGGAAAATTTGCGCCTGAGTCCTTTTTTTCGTCCCAATCATCTCACCATGCATCAACAGGCACGAAAGCGTCGGAAATTTGGCATCTTTTGACAGCGTCAAAAATTTCGCGTTTTTTGACCTTCTTGGCTGAAAACACGAGTAAAAGGCGCGCGCGCGAAATTTCGCACCCCCGGAAAATTTGCGCATGAGTCCTTTTTTTCGTCCCAATCATCTCACGATGCATCAACAGGCACGAAAGCGTCGAAAATTTGGCATCTTTTGACAGCGTCAAAAATTTCGCATTTTTTGACATTCTTGGCTGAAAACACGAGCAAAAGGCGCGCGCGCGAATTTTCGCACCCCCGGAAAATTTTTGACTGAGTCCTTTTTTTCGTCCCAATCATCTCACCATGCATCAACAGGCACGAAAGCGTCGAAAATTTGGCATCTTTTGACAGCGTCAAAAATTTCGCATTTTTTGACCTTCTTGGCTGAAAACACGAGTAAAAGGCGCGCGCGCGAATTTTCGCACCCCCGGAAAATTTGCGCCTGAGTCCTTTTTTTCGTCCCAATCATCTCACCATGCATCAACAGGCACGAAAGCGTCGGAAATTTGGCATCTTTTGACAGCGTCAAAAATTTCGCGTTTTTTGACCTTCTTGGCTGAAAACACGAGTAAAAGGCGCGCGCGCGAAATTTCGCACCCCCGGAAAATTTGCGCCTGAGTCCTATTTTTCGTCCCAATCATCTCACGATGCATCAACATGCACGAAAGCGTCGGAAATTTGGCATCTTTTGACAGCGTCAAAAATTTCGCGTTTTTTGACCTTCTTGGCTGAAAACACGAGTAAAAGGCGCGCGCGCGAAATTTCGCACCCCCGGAAAATTTGCGCATGAGTCCTTTTTTTCGTCCCAATCATCTCACGATGCATCAACAGGCACGAAAGCGTCGAAAATTTGGCATCTTTTGACAGTGTAAATAATTTCATATTTTTTGACCTTCTTAGCTGAAAACACGAGTAAAAGGCGCGCGCGCGAAATTTCGCACCCCCGGAAAATTTTCGCCTGAGTCCTTTTTTTCATCCCAATCATCTCACCATGCATCAACAGGCACGAAAGCGTCGAAAATTTGGCATCTTTTGACAGCGTCAAAAATTTCGCATTTTTTGACCTTCTTGGCTGAAAACACGAGTAAAAGGCGCGCGCGCGAAATTTCACACCCCCGGAAAATTTGCGCCTGAGTCCTTTTTTTCGTCCCAATCATCTCACCATGCATCAACAGGCACGAAAGCGTAAAAAATTTGGCATCTTTTGATAGTGTCAAAAATTTCGCGTTTTTTTACCTTCTTGGCTGAAAACACGAGTAAAAGGCGCGCACGCGAAATTTCGCACCCCCGAAAAATTTTTGACTGAGTCCTTTTTTTCGTCCCAATCATCTCACCATGCATCAACAGGCACGAAAGCGTCGAAAATTTGGCATCTTTTGACAGCGTCAAAAATTTCGCATTTTTTGACCTTCTTGGCCGAAAACACGAGTAAAAGGCGCGCGCGCGAATTTTCGCACCCCCGGAAAATTTGCGCCTGAGTCCTTTTTTTCGTCCCAATCATCTCACCATGCATCAACAGGCACGAAAGCGTCAGAAATTTGGCATCTTTTGACAGCGTCAAAAATTTCGCGTTTTTTGACCTTCTTGGCTGAAAACACGAGTAAAAGGCGCGCGCGCGAAATTTCGCACCCCCGGAAAATTTTTGACTGAGTCCTTTTTTTCGTCCCAATCATCTCACCATGCATCAACAGGCACGAAAGCGTCAGAAATTTGGCATCTTTTGACAGCGTCAAAAATTTCGCGTTTTTTGACTTTCTTGGCTGAAAACACGAGTAAAAGGCGCTCGCGCGAAATTTCGCACCCCCAGAAAATTTTTGACAGAGTCCTTTTTTTCGTCCCAATCATCTCACCATGCATCAACAAGCACGAAAGCGTAAACAATTTGGCATCTTTTGACAGCGTCAAAAATTTCACGTTTTTTGACCTTCTTGGCTGAAAAACGAGTAAAAGGCACGCGCACGAAATTTCGCACCCCCGGAAAATTTGTGCCAGAGTCCTTTTTTTCGTCCCAATCATCTCACCATGCATCAACAGGCACGAAAGTGTCGAAAATTTGGCATCTTTTGACAGCGTCAAAAATTTCGCGTTCTTTGACCTTCTTGGCTGAAAACACGAGTAAAAGGCGCGCGCGCGAAATTTCGCACCGCCGGAAAATTTGCGCATGAGTCCTTTTTTTCGTCCCAATCATCTCACCATGCATCATCAGGTACAAAAACGTAAAAAATTTGGCATCTTTTGACAGCGTAAATAATTTCGCGTTTTTTGACCTTCTTAGCTGAAAACACGAGTAAAAGGCGTGCGCGCGAAATTTCGCACCCCCGAAAAATTTTCGCCTGAGTCCTTTTTTTCGTCCCAATCATCTCACCATGCATCAACAGGCACGAAAGCGTCGAAAATTTGGCATCTTTTGATAGCGTCAAAAATTTCGCATTTTTTGACCTTCTTGGCTGAAAACACGAGTAAAAGGCGCGCGCGCGAATTTTCGCACCCCCGGAAAATTTGCGCCTGAGTCCTTTTTTTCGTCCCAATCATCTCACCATGCATCAACAGGCACGAAAGCGTCGGAAATTTGGCATCTTTTGACAGCGTCAAAAATTTCGCGTTTTTTGACCTTCTTGGCTGAAAACACGAGTAAAAGGCGCGCGCGCGAAATTTCGCACCCCCGGAAAATTTGCGCCTGAGTCCTATTTTTCGTCCCAATCATCTCACGATGCATCAACATGCACGAAAGCGTCGGAAATTTGGCATCTTTTGACAGCGTCAAAAATTTCGCGTTTTTTGACCTTCTTGGCTGAAAACACGAGTAAAAGGCGCGCGCGCAAAATTTCGCACCCCCGGAAAATTTGCGCATGAGTCCTTTTTTTTGTCCCAATCATCTCACGATGCATCAACAGGCACGAAAGCGTCGAAAATTTGGCATCTTTTGACAGCGTAAATAATTTCGTATTTTTTGACCTTCTTAGCTGAAAACACGAGTAAAAGGCGCGCGCGCGAAATTTCGCACCCCCGGAAAATTTTCGCCTGAGTCCTTTTTTTCGTCCCAATCATCTCACCATGCATCAACAGGCACGAAAGCGTCGAGAATTTGGCATCTTTTGACAGCGTCAAAAATTTCGCATTTTTTGACCTTCTTGGCTGAAAACACGAGTAAAAGGCGCGCGCGCGAAATTTCGCACCCCCGGAAAATTTGCGCCTGAGTCCTTTTTTTCGTCCCAATCATCTCACCATGCATCAACAGGCACGAAAGCGTAAAAAATTTGGCATCTTTTGACAGTGTCAAAAATTTCGCGTTTTTTTACCTTCTTGGCTGAAAACACGAGTAAAAGGCGCGCACGCGAAATTTCGCACCCCCGAAAAATTTTTGACTGAGTCCTTTTTTTCGTCCCAATCATCTCACCATGCATCAACAGGCACGAAAGCGTCGAAAATTTGGCATCTTTTGATAGCGTCAAAAATTTCGCATTTTTTGACCTTCTTGGCTGAAAACACGAGTAAAAGGCGGGCGCGCGAATTTTCGCACCCCCGGAAAATTTGCGCCTGAGTCCTATTTTTCGTCCCAATCATCTCACGATGCATCAACATGCACGAAAGCGTCGGAAATTTGGCATCTTTTGACAGCGTCAAAAATTTCGCGTTTTTTGACCTTCTTGGCTGAAAACACGAGTAAAAGGCGCGCGCGCAAAATTTCGCACCCCCGGAAAATTTGCGCATGAGTCCTTTTTTTTGTCCCAATCATCTCACGATGCATCAACAGGCACGAAAGCGTCGAAAATTTGGCATCTTTTGACAGCGTAAATAATTTCGTATTTTTTGACCTTCTTAGCTGAAAACACGAGTAAAAGGCGCGCGCGCGAAATTTCGCACCCCCGGAAAATTTTCGCCTGAGTCCTTTTTTTCGTCCCAATCATCTCACCATGCATCAACAGGCACGAAAGCGTCGAGAATTTGGCATCTTTTGACAGCGTCAAAAATTTCGCATTTTTTGACCTTCTTGGCTGAAAACACGAGTAAAAGGCGCGCGCGCGAAATTTCGCACCCCCGGAAAATTTGCGCCTGAGTCCTTTTTTTCGTCCCAATCATCTCACCATGCATCAACAGGCACGAAAGCGTAAAAAATTTGGCATCTTTTGACAGTGTCAAAAATTTCGCGTTTTTTTACCTTCTTGGCTGAAAACACGAGTAAAAGGCGCGCACGCGAAATTTCGCACCCCCGAAAAATTTTTGACTGAGTCCTTTTTTTCGTCCCAATCATCTCACCATGCATCAACAGGCACGAAAGCGTCGAAAATTTGGCATCTTTTGATAGCGTCAAAAATTTCGCATTTTTTGACCTTCTTGGCTGAAAACACGAGTAAAAGGCGGGCGCGCGAATTTTCGCACCCCCGGAAAATTTGCGCCTGAGTCCTATTTTTCGTCCCAATCATCTCACGATGCATCAACATGCACGAAAGCGTCGGAAATTTGGCATCTTTTGACAACGTCAAAAATTTCGCGTTTTTTGACCTTCTTGGCTGAAAACACGAGTAAAAGGCGCGCGCGCGAAATTTCGCACCCCCGGAAAATTTGCGCATGAGTCCTTTTTTTCGTCCCAATCATCTCACGATGCATCAATAGGCACGAAAGCGTCGAAAATTTGGCATCTTTTGACAGCGTCAAAAATTTCGCATTTTTTGACCTTCTTGGCTGAAAACACGAGCAAAAGGCGCGCACGCGAATTTTCGCACCCCCGGAAAATTTTTGACTGAGTCCTTTTTTTCGTCCCAATCATCTCACCATGCATCAACAGGCACGAAAGCGTCGAAAATTTGGCATCTTTTGACAGCGTCAAAAATTTCGCATTTTTTGACCTTCTTGGCTGAAAACACGAGTAAAAGGCGCGCGCGCGAATTTTCGCACCCCCGGAAAATTTGCGCCTGAGTCCTTTTTTTCGTCCCAATCATCTCACCATGCATCAACAGGCACGAAAGCGTCGGAAATTTGGCATCTTTTGACAGCGTCAAAAATTTCGCGTTTTTTGACCTTCTTGGCTGAAAACACGAGTAAAAGGCGCGCGCGCGAAATTTCGCACCCCCGGAAAATTTGCGCCTGAGTCCTATTTTTCGTCCCAATCATCTCACGATGCATCAACATGCACGAAAGCGTCGGAAATTTGGCATCTTTTGACAGCGTCAAAAATTTCGCGTTTTTTGACCTTCTTGGCTGAAAACACGAGTAAAAGGCGCGCGCGCGAAATTTCGCACCCCCGGAAAATTTGCGCATGAGTCCTTTTTTTCGTCCCAATCATCTCACGATGCATCAACAGGCACGAAAGCTTCGAAAATTTGGCATCTTTTGACAGCGTAAATAATTTCATATTTTTTGACCTTCTTAGCTGAAAACACGAGTAAAAGGCGCGCGCGCGAAATTTCGCACCCCCGGAAAATTTTCGCCTAAGTCCTTTTTTTCATCCCAATCATCTCACCATGCATCAACAGGCACGAAAGCGTCGAAAATTTGGCATCTTTTGACAGCGTCAAAAATTTCGCATTTTTTGACATTCTTGGCTGAAAACACGAGTAAAAGGCGTGCGTGCGAAATTTCGCACCCCCGGAAAATTTGCGCCTGAGTCCTTTTTTTCGTCCCAATCATCTCACCATGCATCAACAGGCACGAAAGCGTAAAAAATTTGGCATCTTGTGACAGTGTCAAAAATTTCGCGTTTTTTTACCTTCTTGGCTGAAAACACGAGGAAAAGGCGCGCACGCGAAATTTCGCACCCCCGAAAAATTTTTGACTGAGTCCTTTTTTTCGTCCCAATCATCTCACCATGCATCAACAGGCACGAAAGCGTCGAAAATTTGGCATCTTTTGACAGCGTCAAAAATTTCGCATTTTTTGACCTTCTTGGCTGAAAACACGAGCAAAAGGCGCGCGCGCGCGAATTTTCGCACCCCCGGAAAATTTTTGACTGAGTCCTTTTTTTCGTCCCAATCATCTCACCATGCATCAACAGGCACGAAAGCGTCGAAAATTTGGCATCTTTTGACAGCGTCAAAAATTTCGCATTTTTTGACCTTCTTGGCTGAAAACACGAGTAAAAGGCGCGCGCGCGAATTTTCGCACCCCCGGAAAATTTGCGCCTGAGTCCTTTTTTTCGTCCCAATCATCTCACCATGCATCAACAGGCACGAAAGCGTCGGAAATTTGGCATCTTTTGACAGCGTCAAAAATTTCGCGTTTTTTGACCTTCTTGGCTGAAAACACGAGTAAAAGGCGCGCGCGCGAAATTTCGCACCCCCGGAAAATTTGCGCATGAGTCCTTTTTTTCGTCCCAATCATCTCACGATGCATCAACAGGCACGAAAGCGTCGAAAATTTGGCATCTTTTGACAGCGTCAAAAATTTCGCATTTTTTGACATTCTTGGCTGAAAACACGAGCAAAAGGCGCGCGCGCGCGAATTTTCGCACCCCCGGAAAATTTTTGACTGAGTCCTTTTTTTCGTCCCAATCATCTCACCATGCATCAACAGGCACGAAAGCGTCGAAAATTTGGCATCTTTTGACAGCGTCAAAAATTTCGCATTTTTTGACCTTCTTGGCTGAAAACACGAGTAAAAGGCGCGCGCGCGAATTTTCGCACCCCCGGAAAATTTGCGCCTGAGTCCTTTTTTTCGTCCCAATCATCTCACCATGCATCAACAGGCACGAAAGCGTCGGAAATTTGGCATCTTTTGACAGCGTCAAAAATTTCGCGTTTTTTGACCTTCTTGGCTAAAAACACGAGTAAAAGGCGCGCGCGCGAAATTTCGCACCCCCGGAAAATTTGCGCCTGAGTCCTATTTTTCGTCCCAATCATCTCACGATGCATCAACATGCACGAAAGCGTCGGAAATTTGGCATCTTTTGACAGCGTCAAAAATTTCGCGTTTTTTGACCTTCTTGGCTGAAAACACGAGTAAAAGGCGCGCAGCGCGAAATTTCGCACCCCCGGAAAATTTGCGCATGAGTCCTTTTTTTCGTCCCAATCATCTCACGATGCATCAACAGGCACGAAAGCGTCGAAAATTTGGCATCTTTTGACAGTGTAAATAATTTCATATTTTTTGACCTTCTTAGCTGAAAACACGAGTAAAAGGCGCGCGCTGCGCGAAATTTCGCACCCCCGGAAAATTTTCGCCTGAGTCCTTTTTTTCATCCCAATCATCTCACCATGCATCAACAGGCACGAAAGCGTCGAAAATTTGGCATCTTTTGACAGCGTCAAAAATTTCGCATTTTTTGACCTTCTTGGCTGAAAACACGAGTAAAAGGCGCGCGCGCGAAATTTCACACCCCCGGAAAATTTGCGCCTGAGTCCTTTTTTTCGTCCCAATCATCTCACCATGCATCAACAGGCACGAAAGCGTAAAAAATTTGGCATCTTTTGACAGTGTCAAAAATTTCGCGTTTTTTTACCTTCTTGGCTGAAAACACGAGTAAAAGGCGCGCACCGCGAAATTTCGCACCCCCGAAAAATTTTTGACTGAGTCCTTTTTTTCGTCCCAATCATCTCACCATGCATCAACAGGCACGAAAGCGTCGAAAATTTGGCATCTTTTGACAGCGTCAAAAATTTCGCATTTTTTGACCTTTTTGGCCGAAAACACGAGTAAAAGGCGCGCTGCGCGAATTTTCGCACCCCCGGAAAATTTGCGCCTGAGTCCTTTTTTTCGTCCCAATCATCTCACCATGCATCAACAGGCACGAAAGCGTCAGAAATTTGGCATCTTTTGACAGCGTCAAAAATTTCGCGTTTTTTGACCTTCTTGGCTGAAAACACGAGTAAAAGGCGCGCGCGCGAAATTTCGCACCCCCGGAAAATTTTTGACTGAGTCCTTTTTTTCGTCCCAATCATCTCACCATGCATCAACAGGCACGAAAGCGTCAGAAATTTGGCATCTTTTGACAGCGTCAAAAATTTCGCGTTATTTGACTTTCTTGGCTGAAAACACGAGTAAAAGGCGCTCGCGCGAAATTTCGCACCCCCAGAAAATTTTTGACAGAGTCCTTTTTTTCGTCCCAATCATCTCACCATGCATCAACAAGCACGAAAGCGTAAACAATTTGGCATCTTTTGACAGCGTCAAAAATTTCACGTTTTTTGACCTTCTTGGCTGAAAAACGAGTAAAAGGCACGCGCACGAAATTTCGCACCCCCGGAAAATTTGTGCCAGAGTCCTTTTTTTCGTCCCAATCATCTCACCATGCATCAACAGGCACGAAAGTGTCGAAAATTTGGCATCTTTTGACAGCGTCAAAAATTTCGCGTTCTTTGACCTTCTTGGCTGAAAACACGAGTAAAAGGCGCGCGCGCGAAATTTCGCACCGCCGGAAAATTTGCGCATGAGTCCTTTTTTTCGTCCCAATCATCTCACCATGCATCATCAGGTACAAAAACGTAAAAAATTTGGCATCTTTTGACAGCGTAAATAATTTCGCGTTTTTTGACCTTCTTAGCTGAAAACACGAGTAAAAGGCGTGCGCGCGAAATTTCGCACCCCCGAAAAATTTTCGCCTGAGTCCTTTTTTTCGTCCCAATCATCTCACCATGCATCAACAGGCACGAAAGCGTCGAAAATTTGGCATCTTTTGATAGCGTCAAAAATTTCGCATTTTTTGAACTTCTTGGCTGAAAACACGAGTAAAAGGCGCGCGCGCGAATTTTCGCACCCCCGGAAAATTTGCGCCTGAGTCCTTTTTTTCGTCCCAATCATCTCACCATGCATCAACAGGCACGAAAGCGTCGGAAATTTGGCATCTTTTGACAGCGTCAAAAATTTCGCGTTTTTTGACCTTCTTGGCTGAAAACACGAGTAAAAGGCGCGCGCGCGAAATTTCGCACCCCCGGAAAATTTGCGCATGAGTCCTTTTTTTCGTCCCAATCATCTCACGATGCATCAACAGGCACGAAAGCGTCGAAAATTTGGCATCTTTTGACAGCGTCAAAAATTTCGCATTTTTTGACATTCTTGGCTGAAAACACGAGCAAAAGGCGCGCGCGCGAATTTTCGCACCCCCGGAAAATTTTTGACTGAGTCCTTTTTTTCGTCCCAATCATCTCACCATGCATCAACAGGCACGAAAGCGTCGAAAATTTGGCATCTTTTGACAGCGTCAAAAATTTCGCATTTTTTGACCTTCTTGGCTGAAAACACGAGTAAAAGGCGCGCGCGCGAATTTTCGCACCCCCGGAAAATTTGCGCCTGAGTCCTTTTTTTCGTCCCAATCATCTCACCATGCATCAACAGGCACGAAAGCGTCGGAAATTTGGCATCTTTTGACAGCGTCAAAAATTTCGCGTTTTTTGACCTTCTTGGCTGAAAACACGAGTAAAAGGCGCGCGCGCGAAATTTCGCACCCCCGGAAAATTTGCGCCTGAGTCCTATTTTTCGTCCCAATCATCTCACGATGCATCAACATGCACGAAAGCGTCGGAAATTTGGCATCTTTTGACAGCGTCAAAAATTTCGCGTTTTTTGACCTTCTTGGCTGAAAACACGAGTAAAAGGCGCGCGCGCGAAATTTCGCACCCCCGGAAAATTTGCGCATGAGTCCTTTTTTTCGTCCCAATCATCTCACGATGCATCAACAGGCACGAAAGCGTCGAAAATTTGGCATCTTTTGACAGTGTAAATAATTTCATATTTTTTGACCTTCTTAGCTGAAAACACGAGTAAAAGGCGCGCGCGCGAAATTTCGCACCCCCGGAAAATTTTCGCCTGAGTCCTTTTTTTCATCCCAATCATCTCACCATGCATCAACAGGCACGAAAGCGTCGAAAATTTGGCATCTTTTGACAGCGTCAAAAATTTCGCATTTTTTGACCTTCTTGGCTGAAAACACGAGTAAAAGGCGCGCGCGCGAAATTTCACACCCCCGGAAAATTTGCGCCTGAGTCCTTTTTTTCGTCCCAATCATCTCACCATGCATCAACAGGCACGAAAGCGTCGAAAATTTGGCATCTTTTGACAGCGTCAAAAATTTCGCATTTTTTGACCTTTTTGGCCGAAAACACGAGTAAAAGGCGCGCGCGCGAATTTTCGCACCCCCGGAAAATTTGCGCCTGAGTCCTTTTTTTCGTCCCAATCATCTCACCATGCATCAACAGGCACGAAAGCGTCAGAAATTTGGCATCTTTTGACAGCGTCAAAAATTTCGCGTTTTTTGACCTTCTTGGCTGAAAACACGAGTAAAAGGCGCGCGCGCGAAATTTCGCACCCCCGGAAAATTTTTGACTGAGTCCTTTTTTTCGTCCCAATCATCTCACCATGCATCAACAGGCACGAAAGCGTCAGAAATTTGGCATCTTTTGACAGCGTCAAAAATTTCGCGTTTTTTGACTTTCTTGGCTGAAAACACGAGTAAAAGGCGCTCGCGCGAAATTTTGCACCCCCAGAAAATTTTTGACAGAGTCCTTTTTTTCGTCCCAATCATCTCACCATGCATCAACAAGCACGAAAGCGTAAACAATTTGGCATCTTTTGACAGCGTCAAAAATTTCACGTTTTTTGACCTTCTTGGCTGAAAAACGAGTAAAAGGCACGCGCACGAAATTTCGCACCCCCGGAAAATTTGTGCCAGAGTCCTTTTTTTCGTCCCAATCATCTCACCATGCATCAACAGGCACGAAAGTGTCGAAAATTTGGCATCTTTTGACAGCGTCAAAAATTTCGCGTTCTTTGACCTTCTTGGCTGAAAACACGAGTAAAAGGCGCGCGCGCGAAATTTCGCACCGCCGGAAAATTTGCGCATGAGTCCTTTTTTTCGTCCCAATCATCTCACCATGCATCATCAGGTACAAAAACGTAAAAAATTTGGCATCTTTTGACAGCGTAAATAATTTCGCGTTTTTTGACCTTCTTAGCTGAAAACACGAGTAAAAGGCGTGCGCGCGAAATTTCGCACCCCCGAAAAATTTTCGCCTGAGTCCTTTTTTTCGTCCCAATCATCTCACCATGCATCAACAGGCACGAAAGCGTCGAAAATTTGGCATCTTTTGATAGCGTCAAAAATTTCGCATTTTTTGACCTTCTTGGCTGAAAACACGAGTAAAAGGCGCGCGCGCGAATTTTCGCACCCCCGGAAAATTTGCGCCTGAGTCCTTTTTTTCGTCCCAATCATCTCACCATGCATCAACAGGCACGAAAGCGTCGGAAATTTGGCATCTTTTGACAGCGTCAAAAATTTCGCGTTTTTTGACCTTCTTGGCTGAAAACACGAGTAAAAGGCGCGCGCGCGAAATTTCGCACCCCCGGAAAATTTGCGCATGAGTCCTTTTTTTCGTCCCAATCATCTCACGATGCATCAACAGGCACGAAAGCGTCGAAAATTTGGCATCTTTTGACAGCGTCAAAAATTTCGCATTTTTTGACATTCTTGGCTGAAAACACGAGCAAAAGGCGCGCGCGCGAATTTTCGCACCCCCGGAAAATTTTTGACTGAGTCCTTTTTTTCGTCCCAATCATCTCACCATGCATCAACAGGCACGAAAGCGTCGAAAATTTGGCATCTTTTGACAGCGTCAAAAATTTCGCATTTTTTGACCTTCTTGGCTGAAAACACGAGTAAAAGGCGCGCGCGCGAATTTTCGCACCCCCGGAAAATTTGCGCCTGAGTCCTTTTTTTCGTCCCAATCATCTCACCATGCATCAACAGGCACGAAAGCGTCGGAAATTTGGCATCTTTTGACAGCGTCAAAAATTTCGCGTTTTTTGACCTTCTTGGCTGAAAACACGAGTAAAAGGCGCGCGCGCGAAATTTCGCACCCCCGGAAAATTTGCGCCTGAGTCCTATTTTTCGTCCCAATCATCTCACGATGCATCAACATGCACGAAAGCGTCGGAAATTTGGCATCTTTTGACAGCGTCAGAAATTTCGCGTTTTTTGACCTTCTTGGCTGAAAACACGAGTAAAAGGCGCGCGCGCGAAATTTCGCACCCCCGGAAAATTTGCGCATGAGTCCTTTTTTTCGTCCCAATCATCTCACGATGCATCAACAGGCACGAAAGCGTCGAAAATTTGGCATCTTTTGACAGTGTAAATAATTTCATATTTTTTGACCTTCTTAGCTGAAAACACGAGTAAAAGGCGCGCGCGCGAAATTTCGCACCCCCGGAAAATTTTCGCCTGAGTCCTTTTTTTCATCCCAATCATCTCACCATGCATCAACAGGCACGAAAGCGTCGAAAATTTGGCATCTTTTGACAGCGTCAAAAATTTCGCATTTTTTGACCTTCTTGGCTGAAAACACGAGTAAAAGGCGCGCGCGCGAAATTTCACACCCCCGGAAAATTTGCGCCTGAGTCCTTTTTTTCGTCCCAATCATCTCACCATGCATCAACAGGCACGAAAGCGTAAAAAATTTGGCATCTTTTGACAGTGTCAAAAATTTCGCGTTTTTTTACCTTCTTGGCTGAAAACACGAGTAAAAGGCGCGCACGCGAAATTTCGCACCCCCGAAAAATTTTTGACTGAGTCCTTTTTTTCGTCCCAATCATCTCACCATGCATCAACAGGCACGAAAGCGTCGAAAATTTGGCATCTTTTGACAGCGTCAAAAATTTCGCATTTTTTGACCTTCTTGGCTGAAAACACGAGTAAAAGGCGCGCGCGCGAATTTTCGCACCCCCGGAAAATTTGCGCCTGAGTCCTTTTTTTCGTCCCAATCATCTCACCATGCATCAACAGGCACGAAAGCGTCGGAAATTTGGCATCTTTTGACAGCGTCAAAAATTTCGCGTTTTTTGACCTTCTTGGCTGAAAACACGAGTAAAAGGCGCGCGCGCGAAATTTCGCACCCCCGGAAAATTTGCGCCTGAGTCCTATTTTTCGTCCCAATCATCTCACGATGCATCAACATGCACGAAAGCGTCGGAAATTTGGCATCTTTTGACAGCGTCAAAAATTTCGCGTTTTTTGACCTTCTTGGCTGAAAACACGAGTAAAAGGCGCGCACGCGAAATTTCGCACCCCCGGAAAATTTGCGCATGAGTCCTTTTTTTCGTCCCAATCATCTCACGATGCATCAACAGGCACGAAAGCGTCGAAAATTTGGCATCTTTTGACAGTGTAAATAATTTCATATTTTTTGACCTTCTTAGCTGAAAACACGAGTAAAAGGCGCGCGCGCGAAATTTCGCACCCCCGGAAAATTTTCGCCTGAGTCCTTTTTTTCATCCCAATCATCTCACCATGCATCAACAGGCACGAAAGCGTCGAAAATTTGGCATCTTTTGACAGCGTCAAAAATTTCGCATTTTTTGACCTTCTTGGCTGAAAACACGAGTAAAAGGCGCGCGCGCGAAATTTCACACCCCCGGAAAATTTGCGCCTGAGTCCTTTTTTTCGTCCCAATCATCTCACCATGCATCAACAGGCACGAAAGCGTAAAAAATTTGGCATCTTTTGACAGTGTCAAAAATTTCGCGTTTTTTTACCTTCTTGGCTGAAAACACGAGTAAAAGGCGCGCACGCGAAATTTCGCACCCCCGAAAAATTTTTGACTGAGTCCTTTTTTTCGTCCCAATCATCTCACCATGCATCAACAGGCACGAAAGCGTCGAAAATTTGGCATCTTTTGACAGCGTCAAAAATTTCGCATTTTTTGACCTTTTTGGCCGAAAACACGAGTAAAAGGCGCGCGCGCGAATTTTCGCACCCCCGGAAAATTTGCGCCTGAGTCCTTTTTTTCGTCCCAATCATCTCACCATGCATCAACAGGCACGAAAGCGTCAGAAATTTGGCATCTTTTGACAGCGTCAAAAATTTCGCGTTTTTTGACCTTCTTGGTTGAAAACACGAGTAAAAGGCGCGCGCGCGAAATTTCGCACCCCCGGAAAATTTTTGACTGAGTCCTTTTTTTCGTCCCAATCATCTCACCATGCATCAACAGGCACGAAAGCGTCAGAAATTTGGCATCTTTTGACAGCGTCAAAAATTTCGCGTTTTTTGACTTTCTTGGCTGAAAACACGAGTAAAAGGCGCTCGCGCGAAATTTCGCACCCCCAGAAAATTTTTGACAGAGTCCTTTTTTTCGTCCCAATCATCTCACCATGCATCAACAAGCACGAAAGCGTAAACAATTTGGCATCTTTTGACAGCGTCAAAAATTTCACGTTTTTTGACCTTCTTGGCTGAAAAACGAGTAAAAGGCACGCGCACGAAATTTCGCACCCCCGGAAAATTTGTGCCAGAGTCCTTTTTTTCGTCCCAATCATCTCACCATGCATCAACAGGCACGAAAGTGTCGAAAATTTGGCATCTTTTGACAGCGTCAAAAATTTCGCGTTCTTTGACCTTCTTGGCTGAAAACACGAGTAAAAGGCGCGCGCGCGAAATTTCGCACCGCCGGAAAATTTGCGCATGAGTCCTTTTTTTCGTCCCAATCATCTCACCATGCATCATCAGGTACAAAAACGTAAAAAATTTGGCATCTTTTGACAGCGTAAATAATTTCGCGTTTTTTGACCTTCTTAGCTGAAAACACGAGTAAAAGGCGTGCGCGCGAAATTTCGCACCCCCGAAAAATTTTCGCCTGAGTCCTTTTTTTCGTCCCAATCATCTCACCATGCATCAACAGGCACGAAAGCGTCGAAAATTTGGCATCTTTTGATAGCGTCAAAAATTTCGCATTTTTTGACCTTCTTGGCTGAAAACACGAGTAAAAGGCGCGCGCGCGAATTTTCGCACCCCCGGAAAATTTGCGCCTGAGTCCTTTTTTTCGTCCCAATCATCTCACCATGCATCAACAGGCACGAAAGCGTCGGAAATTTGGCATCTTTTGACAGCGTCAAAAATTTCGCGTTTTTTGACCTTCTTGGCTGAAAACACGAGTAAAAGGCGCGCGCGCGAAATTTCGCACCCCCGGAAAATTTGCGCCTGAGTCCTATTTTTCGTCCCAATCATCTCACGATGCATCAACATGCACGAAAGCGTCGGAAATTTGGCATCTTTTGACAGCGTCAAAAATTTCGCGTTTTTTGACCTTCTTGGCTGAAAACACGAGTAAAAGGCGCGCGCGCAAAATTTCGCACCCCCGGAAAATTTGCGCATGAGTCCTTTTTTTTGTCCCAATCATCTCACGATGCATCAACAGGCACGAAAGCGTCGAAAATTTGGCATCTTTTGACAGCGTAAATAATTTCGTATTTTTTGACCTTCTTAGCTGAAAACACGAGTAAAAGGCGCGCGCGCGAAATTTCGCACCCCCGGAAAATTTTCGCCTGAGTCCTTTTTTTCGTCCCAATCATCTCACCATGCATCAACAGGCACGAAAGCGTCGAGAATTTGGCATCTTTTGACAGCGTCAAAAATTTCGCATTTTTTGACCTTCTTGGCTGAAAACACGAGTAAAAGGCGCGCGCGCGAAATTTCGCACCCCCGGAAAATTTGCGCCTGAGTCCTTTTTTTCGTCCCAATCATCTCACCATGCATCAACAGGCACGAAAGCGTAAAAAATTTGGCATCTTTTGACAGTGTCAAAAATTTCGCAATTTTTTACCTTCTTGGCTGAAAACACGAGTAAAAGGCGCGCACGCGAAATTTCGCACCCCCGAAAAATTTTTGACTGAGTCCTTTTTTTCGTCCCAATCATCTCACCATGCATCAACAGGCACGAAAGCGTCGAAAATTTGGCATCTTTTGACAGCGTCAAAAATTTCGCATTTTTTGACCTTCTTGGCTGAAAACACGAGTAAAAGGCGGGCGCGCGAATTTTCGCACCCCCGGAAAATTTGCGCCTGAGTCCTATTTTTCGTCCCAATCATCTCACCATGCATCAACAGGCACGAAAGCGTCGGAAATTTGGCATCTTTTGACAACGTCAAAAATTTCGCGTTTTTTGACCTTCTTGGCTGAAAACACGAGTAAAAGGCGCGCGCGCGAATTTTCGCACCCCCGGAAAATTTGCGCATGAGTCCTTTTTTTCGTCCCAATCATCTCACGATGCATCAATAGGCACGAAAGCGTCGGAAATTTGGCATCTTTTGACAGCGTCAAAAATTTCGCATTTTTTGACCTTCTTGGCTGAAAACACGAGTAAAAGGCGCGCGCGCGAAATTTCGCACCCCCGGAAAATTTTCGCCTAAGTCCTTTTTTTCATCCCAATCATCTCACCATGCATCAACAGGCACGAAAGCGTCGAAAATTTGGCATCTTTTGACAGCGTCAAAAATTTCGCATTTTTTGACCTTCTTGGCTGAAAACACGAGTAAAAGGCGCGCGCGCGAAATTTCGCACCCCCGGAAAATTTGCGCCTGAGTCCTTTTTTTCGTCCCAATCATCTCACCATGCATCAACAGGCACGAAAGCGTAAAAAATTTGGCATCTTTTGACAGTGTCAAAAATTTCGCGTTTTTTTACCTTCTTGGCTGAAAACACGAGGAAAAGGCGCGCACGCGAAATTTCGCACCCCCGAAAAATTTTTGACTGAGTCCTTTTTTTCGTCCCAATCATCTCACCATGCATCAACAGGCACGAAAGCGTCGAAAATTTGGCATCTTTTGACAGCGTCAAAAATTTCGCATTTTTTGACCTTCTTGGCTGAAAACACGAGTAAAAGGCGCGCGCGCGAATTTTCGCACCCCCGGAAAATTTGCGCCTTAGTCCTTTTTTTCGTCCCAATCATCTCACCATGCATCAACAGGCACGAAAGCGTCGGAAATTTGGCATCTTTTGACAGCGTCAAAAATTTCGCGTTTTTTGACCTTCTTGGCTGAAAACACGAGTAAAAGGCGCGCGCGCGAAATTTCGCACCCCCGGAAAATTTGCGCCTGAGTCCTATTTTTCGTCCCAATCATCTCACGATGCATCAACATGCACGAAAGCGTCGGAAATTTGGCATCTTTTGACAGCGTCAAAAATTTCGCGTTTTTTGACCTTCTTGGCTGAAAACACGAATAAAAGGCGCGCGCGCGAAATTTCGCACCCCCGGAAAATTTGCGCATGAGTCCTTTTTTTCGTCCCAATCATCTCACGATGCATCAACAGGCACGAAAGCGTCGAAAATTTGGCATCTTTTGACAGCGTAAATAATTTCATATTTTTTGACCTTCTTAGCTGAAAACACGAGTAAAAGGCGCGCGCGCGAAATTTCGCACCCCCGGAAAATTTTCGCCTGAGTCCTTTTTTTCATCCCAATCATCTCACCATGCATCAACAGGCACGAAAGCGTCGAAAATTTGGCATCTTTTGACAGCGTCAAAAATTTCGCATTTTTTGACCTTCTTGGCTGAAAACACGAGTAAAAGGCGCGCGCGCGAAATGTCGCACCCCCGGAAAATTTGCGCCTGAGTCCTTTTTTTCGTCCCAATCATCTCACCATTCATCAACAGGCACGAAAGCGTAAAAAATTTGGCATCTTTTGACAGTGTCAAAAATTTCGCGTTTTTTTACCTTCTTGGCTGAAAACACGAGTAAAAGGCGCGCACCCGAAATTTCGCACCCCCGAAAAATTTTTGACTGAGTCCTTTTTTTCGTCCCAATCATCTCACCATGCATCAACAGGCACGAAAGCATCGAAAATTTGGCATCTTTTGACAGCGTCAAAAATTTCGCATTTTTTGATCTTCTTGGCTGAAAACACGAGTAAAAGGCGCGCGCGCGAATTTTCGCACCCCCGGAAAATTTGCGCCTGAGTCCTTTTTTTCGTCCCAATCATCTCACCATGCATCAACAGGCACGAAAGCGTCGGAAATTTGGCATCTTTTGACAGCTTCAAAAATTTCGCGTTTTTTGACCTTCTTGGCTGAAAACACGAGTAAAAGGCGCGCGCGCGAAATTTCGCACCCCCGGAAAATTTTTGACTGAGTCCTTTTTTTCGTCCCAATCATCTCACCATGCATCAACAGGCACGAAAGCGTCAGAAATTTGGCATCTTTTGACAGCGTCAAAAATTTCGCGTTTTTTGACTTTCTTGGCTGAAAACACGAGTAAAAGGCGCTCGCGCGAAATTTCGCACCCCCAGAAAATTTTTGACAGAGTCCTTTTTTTCGTCCCAATCATCTCACCATGCATCAACAGGCACGAAAGCGTAAACAATTTGGCATCTTTTGACAGCGTCAAAAATTTCACGTTTTTTGACCTTCTTGGCTGAAAAACGAGTAAAAGGCACGCGCGCGAAATTTCGCACCCCCGGAAAATTTGTGCCAGAGTCCTTTTTTTCGTCCCAATCATCTCACCATGCATCAACAGGCACGAAAGTGTCGAAAATTTGGCATCTTTTGACAGCGTCAAAAATTTCGCGTTCTTTGACCTTCTTGGCTGAAAACACGAGTAAAAGGCGCGCGCGCGAAATTTCGCACCGCCGGAAAATTTGCGCATGAGTCCTTTTTTTCGTCCCAATCATCTCACCATGCATCATCAGGTACAAAAGCGTAAAAAATTTGGCATCTTTTGACAGCGTAAATAATTTCGCGTTTTTTGACCTTCTTAGCTGAAAACACGAGTAAAAGGCGCGCGCGCGAAATTTCGCACCCCCGGAAAATTTTCGCCTGAGTCCTTTTTTTCGTCCCAATCATCTCACCATGCATCAACAGGCACGAAAGCGTCGAAAATTTGGCATCTTTTGATAGCGTCAAAAATTTCGCATTTTTTGACCTTCTTGGCTGAAAACACGAGTAAAAGGCGCGCGCGCGAATTTTTGCACCCCCGGAAAATTTGCGCCTGAGTCCTATTTTTCGTCCCAATCATCTCACGATGCATCAACATGCACGAAAGCGTCGGAAATTTGGCATCTTTTTGACAGCGTCAAAAATTTCGCGTTTTTTGACCTTCTTGGCTGAAAACACGAGTAAAAGGCGCGCGCGCGAAATTTCGCACCCCCGGAAAATTTGCGCATGAGTCCTTTTTTTCGTCCCAATCATCTCACGATGCATCAACAGGCACGAAAGCGTCGAAAATTTGGCATCTTTTGACGGCGTAAATAATTTCGCATTTTTTGACCTTCTTAGCTGAAAACACGAGTAAAAGGCGCGCGCGCGAAATTTCGCACCCCCGGAAAATTTTCGCCTGAGTCCTTTTTTTCGTCCCAATCATCTCACCATGCATCAACAGGCACGAAAGCGTAAAAAATTTGGCATCTTTTGACAGCGTCAAAAATTTCGCGTTTTTTTACCTTCTTGGCTGAAAACACGAGTAAAAGGCGCGCACGCGAAATTTCGCACCCCCGAAAAATTTTTGACTGAGTCCTTTTTTTCGTCCCAATCATCTCACCATGCATCAACAGGCACGAAAGCGTCGAAAATTTGGCATCTTTTGACAGCGTCAAAAATTTCGCATTTTTTGACCTTCTTGGCTGAAAACACGAGTAAAAGGCGCGCGCGCGAATTTTCGCACCCCCGGAAAATTTGCGCCTGAGTCCTTTTTTTCGTCCCAATCATCTCACCATGCATCAACAGGCACGAAAGCGTCGGAAATTTGGCATCTTTTGACAGCGTCAAAAATTTCGCGTTTTTTGACCTTCTTGGCTGAAAACACGAGTAAAAGGCGCGCGCGCGAAATTTCGCACCCCCGGAAAATTTTTGACTGAGTCCTTTTTTTCGTCCCAATCATCTCACCATGCATCAACAGGCACGAAAGCGTCAGAAATATGGCATCTTTTGACAGCGTCAAAAATTTCGCGTTTTTTGACTTTCTTGGCTGAAAACACGAGTAAAAGGCGCTCGCGCGAAATTTCGCACCCCCAGAAAATTTTTGACAGAGTCCTTTTTTTCGTCCCAATCATCTCACCATGCATCAACAGGCACGAAAGCGTAAAAAATTTGGCATCTTTTCACAGCGTCAAAAATTTCACGTTTTTTGACCTTCTTGGCTGAAAAACGAGTAAAAGGCACGCGCGCGAAATTTCGCACCCCCGGAAAATTTTTGACTGAGTCCTTTTTTTCGTCCCAATCATCTCACCATGCATCAACAGGCACGAAAGTGTCGAAAATTTGGCATCTTTTGACAACGTCAAAAATTTCGCGTTCTTTGACCTTCTTGGCTGAAAACACGAGTAAAAGGCGCGCGCGCGAAATTTCGCACCCCCGGAAAATTTGCGCATGAGTCCTTTTTTTCATCCCAATCATCTCACCATGCATCATCAGGCACAAAAGCGTCAAAAATTTGGCATCTTTTGACAGCTTCAAAAATTTCGCGTTTTTTGACCTTCTTGGCTGAAAACACGAGTAAAAGGCGCGCGCGCGAAATTTCGCACCCCCGGAAAATTTGCGCCTGAGTCCTATTTTTCGTCCCAATCATCTCACCATGCATCAACAGGCACGAAAGCGTAAAAAATTTGGCATCTTTTGACAGCGTCAAAAATTTCGCGTTTTTTGACCTTCTTGGCTGAAAACACGAGTAAAAGGCGCGCGCGCGAAATTTCGCACCCCCGGAAAATTTGCGCATGAGTCCTTTTTTTCGTCCCAATCATCTCACGATGCATCAACAGGCACGAAAGCGTCGAAAATTTGGCATCTTTTGACGGCGTAAATAATTTCGCATTTTTTGACCTTCTTAGCTGAAAACACGAGTAAAAGGCGCGCGCGCGAAATTTCGCACCCCCGGAAAATTTTCGCCTGAGTCCTTTTTTTCGTCCCAATCATCTCACCATGCATCAACAGGCACGAAAGCGTAAAAAATTTGGCATCTTTTGACAGCGTCAAAAATTTCGCGTTTTTTTACCTTCTTGGCTGAAAACACGAGTAAAAGGCGCGCACGCGAAATTTCGCACCCCCGAAAAATTTTTGACTGAGTCCTTTTTTTCGTCCCAATCATCTCACCATGCATCAACAGGCACGAAAGCGTCGAAAATTTGGCATCTTTTGACAGCGTCAAAAATTTCGCATTTTTTGACCTTCTTGGCTGAAAACACGAGTAAAAGGCGCGCGCGCGAATTTTCGCACCCCCGGAAAATTTGCGCCTGAGTCCTTTTTTTCGTCCCAATCATCTCACCATGCATCAACAGGCACGAAAGCGTCGGAAATTTGGCATCTTTTGACAGCGTCAAAAATTTCGCGTTTTTTGACCTTCTTGGCTGAAAACACGAGTAAAAGGCGCGCGCGCGAAATTTCGCACCCCCGGAAAATTTTTGACTGAGTCCTTTTTTTCGTCCCAATCATCTCACCATGCATCAACAGGCACGAAAGCGTCAGAAATATGGCATCTTTTGACAGCGTCAAAAATTTCGCGTTTTTTGACTTTCTTGGCTGAAAACACGAGTAAAAGGCGCTCGCGCGAAATTTCGCACCCCCAGAAAATTTTTGACAGAGTCCTTTTTTTCGTCCCAATCATCTCACCATGCATCAACAGGCACGAAAGTGTCGAAAATTTGGCATCTTTTCACAGCGTCAAAAATTTCGCGTTCTTTGACCTTCTTGGCTGAAAACACGAGTAAAAGGCGCGCGCGCGAAATTTCGCACCCCCGGAAAATTTGCGCATGAGTCCTTTTTTTCATCCCAATCATCTCACCATGCATCATCAGGCACAAAAGCGTCAAAAATTTGGCATCTTTTGACAGCGTAAATAATTTCGCGTTTTTTGACCTTCTTAGCTGAAAACACGAGTAAAAGGCGCGCGCGCGAAATTTCGCACCCCCGGAAAATTTGCGCCTGAGTCCTTTTTTTCGTCCCAATAATCTCACCATGCAACAACAGGCACGAAAGCGTAAAAAATTTGGCATCTTTTGACAGCGTCAAAAATTTCGCATTTTTTTACCTTCTTGGCTGAAAACACGAGTAAAAGGCGCGCACGCAAAATTTCGCACCCCCGGAAAATTTGCGCCTGAGTCCTTTTTTCGTCCCAATCATCTCACCATGCATCAACAGACACGAAAGCGTCAAAAATTTGGCATCTTTTGATAGCGTCAAAAATTTCGCGTTTTTTTACCTTCTTGGCTGAAAACACGAATAAAAGGCGCGCACGCGAAATTTCGCACCCCCGAAAAATTTTTGACTGAGTCCTTTTTTTCGTCCCAATCATCTCACCATGCATCAACAGGCACGAAAGCGTCGAAAATTTGGCATCTTTTGATATCGTCAAAAATTTCGCATTTTTTGACCTTCTTGGCTGAAAACACGAGTAAAAGGCGCGAGCGCGAATTTTCGCACCCCCGGAAAATTTGCGCCTGAGTCCTATTTTTCGTCCCAATCATCTCACGATGCATCAACATGCACGAAAGCGTCGGAAAATTGGCATCTTTTGACAGCGTCAAAAATTTCGCGTTTTTTGACCTTCTTGGCTGAAAACACGAGTAAAAGGCGCGCGCGCGAAATTTCGCACCCCCGGAAAATTTGCGCCTGAGTCCTTTTTTTCGTCCCAATCATCTCACCATGCATCAACAGGCACGAAAGCGTCGAAAATTTGGCATCTTTTGACAGCGTCAAAAATTTCGCGTTTTTTTACCTTCTTGGCTGAAAACACGAGTAAAAGGCGCGCACGCGAAATTTCGCACCCCCGAAAAATTTTTGACTGAGTCCTTTTTTTCGTCCCAATCATCTCACCATGCATCAACAGGCACGAAAGCGTCGAAAATTTGGCATCTTTTGACAGCGTCAAAAATTTCGCATTTTTTGACCTTCTTGGCTGAAAACACGAGTAAAAGGCGCGCGCGCGAATTTTCGCACCCCCGGAAAATTTGCGCCTGAGTCCTTTTTTTCGTCCCAATCATCTCACCATGCATCAACAGGCACGAAAGCGTCGGAAATTTGGCATCTTTTGACAGCGTAAAAAATTTCGCGTTTTTTGACTTTCTTGGCTGAAAACACGAGTAAAAGGCGCGCGCGCGAAATTTTGCACCCCCGGAAAATTTGCGCCTGAGTCCTATTTTTCGTCCCAATCATCTCACGATGCATCAACATGCACGAAAGCGTCGGAAATTTGGCATCTTTTGACAGCGTCAAAAATTTCGCTTTTTTTGACCTTCTTGGCTGAAAACACGAGTAAAAGGCGCGCGCGCGAAATTTCGCACCCCCGGAAAATTTGCGCATGAGTCCTTTTTTTCGTCCCAATCATCTCACGATGCATCAACAGGCACGAAAGCGTCGAAAATTTGGCATCTTTTGACAGCGTAAATAATTTCGCATTTTTTGACCTTCTTAGCTGAAAACACGAGTAAAAGGCGCGCGCGCGAAATTTCGCACCCCCGGAAAATTTTCGCCTGAGTCCTTTTTTTCATCCCAATCATCTCACCATGCATCAACAGGCACGAAAGCGTCGAAAATTTGGCATCTTTTGACAGCGTCAAAAATTTCGCATTTTTTGACCTTCTTGGCTGAAAACACGAGTAAAAGGCGCGCGCGCGAAATTTCGCACCCCCGGAAAATTTGCGCCTGAGTCCTTTTTTCGTCCCATTCATCTCACCATGCATCAACAGGCACGAAAGCGTAAAAAATTTGGCATCTTTTGACAGCGTCAAAAATTTCGCGTTTTTTTACCTTCTTGGCTGAAAACACGAGTAAAAGGCGCGCACGCGAAATTTCGCACCCCCGAAAAATTTTTCACTGAGTCCTTTTTTTCGTCCCAATCATCTCACCATGCATCAACAGGCACGAAAGCGTCGAAAATTTGGCATCTTTTGACAGCGTCAAAAATTTCGCATTTTTTGACCTTCTTGGCTGAAAACACGAGTAAAAGGCGCGCGCGCGAATTTTCGCACCCCCGGAAAATTTGCGCCTGAGTCCTTTTTTTCGTCCCAATCATCTCACCATGCATCAACAGGCACGAAAGCGTCGGAAATTTGGCATCTTTTGACAACGTCAAAAATTTCGCGTTTTTTGACCTTCTTGGCTGAAAACACGAGTAAAAGGCGCGCGCGCGAAATTTCGCACCCCCGAAAAATTTTTGACTGAGTCCTTTTTTTCGTCCCAATCATCTCACCATGCATCAACAGGCACGAAAGCATCGAAAATTTGGCATCTTTTGACAGCGTCAAAAATTTCGCATTTTTTGACCTTCTTGGCTGAAAACACGAGTAAAAGGCGCGCGCGCGAATTTTCGCACCCCCGGATAATTTGCGCCTGAGTCCTTTTTTTCGTCCCAATCATCTCACCATGCATCAACAGGCACGAAAGCGTCGGAAATTTGGCATCTTTTGACAGCGTAAAAAATTTCGCGTTTTTTGACCTTCTTGGCTGAAAACACGAGTAAAAGGCGCGCGCGCGAAATTTCGCACCCCCGGAAAATTTGCGCCTGAGTCCTATTTTTCGTCCCAATCATCTCACGATGCATCAACATGCACGAAAGCGTCGGAAATTTGGCATCTTTTGACAGCGTCAAAAATTTCGCTTTTTTTGACCTTCTTGGCTGAAAACACGAGTAAAAGGCGCGCGCGCGAAATTTCGCACCCCCGGAAAATTTGCGCATGAGTCCTTTTTTTCGTCCCAATCATCTCACGATGCATCAACAGGCACGAAAGCGTCGAAAATTTGGCATCTTTTGACAGCGTAAATAATTTCGCATTTTTTGACCTTCTTAGCTGAAAACACGAGTAAAAGGCGCGCGCGCGAAATTTCGCACCCCCGGAAAATTTTCGCCTGAGTCCTTTTTTTCATCCCAATCATCTCACCATGCATCAACAGGCACGAAAGCGTCGAAAATTTGGCATCTTTTGACAGCGTCAAAAATTTCGCATTTTTTGACCTTCTTGGCTGAAAACACGAGTAAAAGGCGCGCGCGCGAAATTTCGCACCCCCGGAAAATTTGCGCCTGAGTCCTTTTTTCGTCCCATTCATCTCACCATGCATCAACAGGCACGAAAGCGTAAAAAATTTGGCATCTTTTGACAGCGTCAAAAATTTCGCGTTTTTTTACCTTCTTGGCTGAAAACACGAGTAAAAGGCGCGCACGCGAAATTTCGCACCCCCGAAAAATTTTTGACTGAGTCCTTTTTTTCGTCCCAATCATCTCACCATGCATCAACAGGCACGAAAGCGTCGAAAATTTGGCATCTTTTGACAGCGTCAAAAATTTCGCATTTTTTGACCTTCTTGGCTGAAAACACGAGTAAAAGGCGCGCGCGCGAATTTTCGCACCCCCGGAAAATTTGCGCCTGAGTCCTTTTTTTCGTCCCAATCATCTCACCATGCATCAACAGGCACGAAAGCGTCGGAAATTTGGCATCTTTTGACAACGTCAAAAATTTCGCGTTTTTTGACCTTCTTGGCTGAAAACACGAGTAAAAGGCGCGCGCGCGAAATTTCGCACCCCCGAAAAATTTTTGACTGAGTCCTTTTTTTCGTCCCAATCATCTCACCATGCATCAACAGGCACGAAAGCATCGAAAATTTGGCATCTTTTGACAGCGTCAAAAATTTCGCATTTTTTGACCTTCTTGGCTGAAAACACGAGTAAAAGGCGCGCGCTGCGAATTTTCGCACCCCCGGATAATTTGCGCCTGAGTCCTTTTTTTCGTCCCAATCATCTCACCATGCATCAACAGGCACGAAAGCGTCGGAAATTTGGCATCTTTTGACAGCGTCAAAAATTTCGCGTTTTTTGACCTTCTTGGCTGAAAACACGAGTAAAAGGCGCGCGCAGCGAAATTTCGCACCCCCGGAAAATTTGCGCCTGAGTCCTATTTTTCGTCTCAATCATCTCACGATGCATCAACATGCACGAAAGCGTCGGAAATTTGGCATCTTTTGACAGCGTCAAAAATTTCGCGTTTTTTGACCTTCTTGGCTGAAAACACGAGTAAAAGGCGCGCGCGCGAAATTTCGCACCCCCGGAAAATTTGCGCATGAGTCCTTTTTTTCGTCCCAATCATCTCTCAATGCATCAACAGGCACTAAAGCGTCGAAAATTTGGCATCTTTTGACATTGTAAATAATTTCGCATTTTTTGACCTTCTTAGCTGAAAACACGAGTAAAAGGCGCGCGCTGCGAAATTTCGCACCCCCGGAAAATTTTCGCCTGAGTCCTTTTTTTCATCCCAATCATCTCACCATGCATCAACAGGCACGAAAGCGTCGAAAATTTGGCATCTTTTGACAGCGTCAAAAATTTCGCATTTTTTGACCTTCTTGGCTGAAAACACGAGTAAAAGGCGCGCGCGCGAAATTTCGCACCCCCGGAAAATTTGCGCCTGAGTCCTTTTTTTCGTCCCAATCATCTCACCATGCATCAACAGGCACGAAAGCTTAAAAAATTTGGCATCTTTTGACAGTGTCAAAAATTTCGCGTTTTTTTACCTTCTTGGCTGAAAACACGAGTAAAAGGCGCGCACGCGAAATTTCGCACCCCCGAAAAATTTTTGACTGAGTCCTTTTTTTCGTCCCAATCATCTCACCATGCATCAACAGGCACGAAAGCGTCGAAAATTTGGCATCTTTTGACAGCGTCAAAAATTTCGCATTTTTTGACCTTCTTGGCTGAAAACACGAGAAAAAGGCGCGCACGCGAATTTTCGCACCCCCGGAAAATTTGCTCCTGAGTCCTATTTTTCGTCCCAATCATCTCACCATGCATCAACATGCACGAAAGCGTCGGAAATTTGGCATCTTTTGACAGCGTCAAAAATTTCGCGTTTTTTGACCTTCTTGGCTCAAAACACGAGTAAAAGGCGCGCGCGCGAAATTCGCACCCCCGGAAAATTTGCGCATGAGTCCTTTTTTTCGTCCCAATCATCTCACGATGCATCAACAGGCACGAAAGCGTCGAAAATTTGGCATCTTTTGACAGCGTAAATAATTTCGCATTTTTTGACCTTCTTAGCTGAAAACACGAGTAAAAGGCGCGCGCGCGAAATTTCGCACCACCGGAAAATTTTCGCCTGAGTCCTTTTTTTCGTCCCAATCATCTCACCATATATCAACAGGCACGAAAGCGTCGAAAATTTGGCATCTTTTGACAGCGTCAAAAATTTCGCATTTTTTGACCTTCTTGTCTGAAAACACGAGTAAAAGGCGCGCGCGAAATTTCGCACCCCCGAAAAATTTGCGCCTGAGTCCTTTTTTTCGTCCCAATCATCTCACCATGCATCAACATGCACGAAAGCGTCGGAAATTTGGCATCTTTTGACAGCGTCAAAAATTTCGCGTTTTTTGACCTTCTTGGCTGAAAACACGAGTAAAAGGCGCGCGAGCGAAATTTCGCACCCCCGGAAAATTTGCGCATGAGTCCTTTTTTTCGTCCCAATCATCTCACGATGCATCAACAGGCACGAAAGCGTCGAAAATTTGGCATCTTTTGACAGCGTAAATAATTTCGCGTTTTTTGACCTTCTTAGCTGAAAACACGAGTAAAAGGCGCGCGCGCGAAATTTCGCACCCCCGGAAAATTTTCGCCTGAGTCCTTTTTTTCGTCCCAATCATCTCACCATGCATCAACAGGCACGAAAGCGTCGAAAATTTGGCATCTTTTGACAGCGTCAAAAATTTCGCATTTTTTGACCTTCTTGGCTGAAAACACGAGTAAAAGGCGCGCACGCGAAATTTCGCACCCCCGGAAAATTTGCGCCTGAGTCCTTTTTTCGTCCCAATCATCTCACCATGCATCAACAGGCACGAAAGCGTAAAAAATTTGGCATCTTTTGACAGCGTCAAAAATTTCGCGTTTTTTTACCTTCTTGGCTGAAAACACGAGTAAAAGGCGCGCACGCGAAATTTCGCACCGCCGAAAAATTTTTGACTGAGTCCTTTTTTTCGTCCCAATCATCTCACCATGCATCAACAGGCACGACAGCGTCGAAAATTTCGCATTTTTTGACCTTCTTGGCTGAAAACACGAGTAAAAGGCGCGCGCGCGAATTTTCGCACCCCCGGAAAATTTGCGCCTGAGTCCTTTTTTTCGTCCCAATCATCTCACCATGCATCAACAGGCACGAAAGCGTCGGAAATTTGGCATCTTTTGACAGCGTCAAAAATTTCGCGTTTTTTGACCTTCTTGGCTGAAAACACGAGTAAAAGGCGCGCGAGCGAAATTTCGCACCCCCGGAAAATTTGCGCCTGAGTCCTTTTTTTCGTCCCAATCATCTCACCATGCATCAACAGGCACGAAAGCGTCGAAAATTTGGCATCTTTTGACAGCGTCAAAAATTTCGCGTTTTTTGACCTTCTTGGGTGAAAACACGAATAAAAGGCGCGCGCGAAATTTCGCACCCCCGGAAAATTTGCTCCTGAGTCCTTTTTTTCGTCCCAATCATCTCACCATGCACCAACAGACACGAAAGCGTCAAAAATTTGGCATCTTTTGACAGCGTCAAAAATTTCGCGTTTTTTGACCTTCTTGTCTGAAAACACGAGGAAAAGGCGCGCACGCGAAATTTCGCACCCCCAAAAAATTTTTGACTGAGTCCTTTTTTTCGTCTCAATCATCTCACCTTGCATCAACAGTCATGAAAGCGTCGAAAATTTGGCATCTTTTGACAGCGTCAAAAATTTCGCATTTTTTGACTTTCTTGGCTGAAAACACGAGTAAAAGGCGCGCGCGCGAAATTTCGCACCCCGGAAAATTTGCGCCTGAGTCCTTTTTTTCGTCCCAATCATCTCACCATGCATCAACAGGCACGAAAGCGTCGAAAAGTAGGCATCTTTTGACAGCGTCAAAATTTTCGCGTTTTTTGACTTTCTTGGCTGAAAAAACGAGTAAAAGGCGCGCGCGCGAAATTTCGCACCCCCGGAAAATTTTTGACTGAGTCCTTTTTTCGTCCCAATCATCTCACCATGCATCAACAGGCACGAAAGCATCGAAAATTTGGCATCTTTTGACAGCGAAAATAATTTCACGTTTTTTGACCTTCTTAGCTGAAAACACGAGTAAAAGGCGCGCGCGCGAAATTTCGCACCCCCGGAAAATTTTCGCCTGAGTCCTTTTTTTCGTCCCAATCATCTCACCATGCATCAACAAGCACGAAAGCGTCGAAAATTTGGCATCTTTTGACAGCGTCAAAAATTTCGCATTTTTTGACCTTCTTGGCTGAAAACACGAGTAAAAGGCGCGCGCGCGAAATTTCGCACCCCCGAAAAATTTGCGCCTGAGTCCTTTTTTCATCCCCATCATCTCACCATGCAACAACAGGCACGAAAGCGTAAAAAATTTGGCATCTTTTGACAGCGTCAAAAATTTCGCATTTTTTTACCTTCTTGGCTGAAAACATGAGTAAAAGGCGCGCACGCGAAATTTCGCACCCCCGGAAAATTTGCGCCTGAGTCCTTTTTTCGTCCCAATCATCTCACCATGCATCAACAGGCACGAAAGCGTAAAAAATTTGGCATCTTTTGACAACGTCAAAAATTTCACGTTTTTTTACCTTCTTGGCTGAAAACACGAGTAAAAGGCGCGCACGCGAAATTTCGCACCCCCGAAAAATTTTTGACTGAGTCCTTTTTTTCGTCCCAATCATCTCACCATGCATCAACAGGCACGAAAGCGTCAAAAATTTGGCATCTTTTGACAGCGTCAAAAATTTCGCGTTTTTTTACCTTCTTGGCTGAAAACAAGAGTAAAAGGCGCGCACACGAAATTTTACACCCCCGAAAAATTTTTGACTGAGTCCTTTTTTTCGTCCCAATCATCTCACAATTCATCAACAGGCACGACAGCGTCGAAAATTTCGCATTTTTGACCTTCTTGGCTGAAAACACGAGTAAAAGGCGCGCGCGCGAATTTTCGCACCCCCGGAAAATTTGCGCCTGAGTCCTTTTTTTCATCCCAATCATCTCACCATGCATCAACAGGCACGAAAGCGTCGGAAATTTGGCATCTTTTGACAGCGTCAAAAATTTCGCGTTTTTTGACCTTCTTGGCTGAAAACACGAGTAAAAGGCGCGCGAGCGAAATTTCGCACCCCCGGAAAATTTGCGCCTGAGTCCTTTTTTTCGTCCCAATCATCTCACCATGCATCAACAGGCACGAAAGCGTCGAAAATTTGGCATCTTTTGACAGCGTCAAAAATTTCGCATTTTTTTACCTTCTTGGCTGAAAACATGAGTAAAAGGCGCGCACGCGAAATTTCGCACCCCCGGAAAATTTGCGCCTGAGTCCTTTTTTCGTCCCAATCATCTCACCATGCATCAACAGGCACGAAAGCGTCAAAAATTTGGCATCTTTTGACAGCGTCAAAAATTTCGCGTTTTTTTACCTTCTTGGCTGAAAACACGAGTAAAAGGCGCGCACGCGAAATTTCGCACCCCCGAAAAATTTTTGACTGAGTCCTTTTTTTCGTCCCAATCATCTCACCATGCATCAACAGGCACGAAAGCGTCGAAAATTTGGCATCTTTTGACAGCGTCAAAAATTTCGCATTTTTTTACCTTCTTGGCTGAAAACATGAGTAAAAGGCGCGCACGCGAAATTTCGCACCCCCGGAAAATTTGCGCCTGAGTCCTTTTTTCGTCCCAATCATCTCACCATGCATCAACAGGCACGAAAGCGTAAAAAATTTGGCATCTTTTGACAGCGTCAAAAATTTCGCGTTTTTTTACCTTCTTGGCTGAAAACACGAGTAAAAGGCGCGCACGCGAAATTTCGCACCCCCGAAAAATTTTTGACTGAGTCCTTTTTTTCGTCCCAATCATCTCACCATGCATCAACAGGCACGAAAGCGTCGAAAATTTGGCATCTTTTGACAGCGTCAAAAATTTCGCATTTTTTTACCTTCTTGGCTGAAAACACGAGTAAAAGACGCGCACACGAAATTTTACACCCCCGAAAAATTTTTGACTGAGTCCTTTTTTTCGTCCCAATCATCTCACCATGCATCAACAGGCACGACAGCGTCGAAAATTTCGCATTTTTTGACCTTCTTGGCTGAAAACACGAGTAAAAGGCGCGCGCGCGAATTTTCGCACCCCCGGAAAATTTGCGCCTGAGTCCTTTTTTTCGTCCCAATCATCTCACCATGCATCAACAGGCACGAAAGCGTCGGAAATTTGGCATCTTTTGACAGCGTCAAAAATTTCGCGTTTTTTGACCTTCTTGGCTGAAAACACGAGTAAAAGGCGCGCGAGCGAAATTTCGCACCCCGGGAAAATTTGCGCCTGAGTCCTTTTTTTCGTCCCAATCATCTCACCATGCATCAACAGGCACGAAAGCGTCGAAAATTTGACATCTTTTGACAGCGTCAAAAATTTCGCATTTTTTTACCTTCTTGGCTGAAAACATGAGTAAAAGGCGCGCACGCGAAATTTCGCACCCCCGGAAAATTTGCGCCTGAGTCCTTTTTTCGTCCCAATCATCTCACCATGCATCAACAGGCACGAAAGCGTAAAAAATTTGGCATCTTTTGACAGCGTCAAAAATTTCGCGTTTTTTTACCTTCTTGGCTGAAAACACGAGTAAAAGGCGCGCACGCGAAATTTCGCACCCCCGAAAAATTTTTGACTGAGTCCTTTTTTTCGTCCCAATCATCTCACCATGCATCAACAGGCACGAAAGCGTCGAAAATTTGGCATCTTTTGACAGCGTCAAAAATTTCGCATTTTTTTACCTTCTTGGCTGAAAACATGAGTAAAAGGCGCGCACGCGAAATTTCGCACCCCCGGAAAATTTGCGCCTGAGTCCTTTTTTCGTCCCAATCATCTCACCATGCATCAACAGGCACGAAAGCGTCAAAAATTTGGCATCTTTTGACAGCGTCAAAAATTTCGCGTTTTTTTACCTTCTTGGCTGAAAACACGAGTAAAAGGCGCGCACGCGAAATTTCGCACCACCGAAAAATTTTTGACTGAGTCCTTTTTTTCGTCCCAATCATCTCACCATGCATCAACAGGCACGAAAGCGTCGAAAATTTGGCATCTTTTGACAGCGTCAAAAATTTCGCATTTTTTTACCTTCTTGGCTGAAAACATGAGTAAAAGGCGCGCACGCGAAATTTCGCACCCCCGGAAAATTTGCGCCTGAGTCCTTTTTTCGTCCCAATCATCTCACCATGCATCAACAGGCACGAAAGCGTAAAAAATTTGGCATCTTTTGACAGCGTCAAAAATTTCGCATTTTTTTACCTTCTTGGCTGAAAACACGAGTAAAAGGCGCGCACGCGAAATTTCGCACCCCCGAAAAATTTTTGACTGAGTCCTTTTTTTCGTCCCAATCATCTCACCATGCATCAACAGGCACGAAAGCGTCGAAAATTTGGCATCTTTTGACAGCGTCAAAAATTTCGCATTTTTTTACCTTCTTGGCTGAAAACACGAGTAAAAGGCGCGCACACGAAATTTTACACCCCCGAAAAATTTTTGACTGAGTCCTTTTTTTCGTCCCAATCATCTCACCATGCATCAACAGGCACGACAGCGTCGAAAATTTCGCATTTTTTGACCTTCTTGGCTGAAAACACGAGTAAAAGGCGCGCGCGCGAATTTTCGCACCCCCGGAAAATTTGCGCCTGAGTCCTTTTTTTCGTCCCAATCATCTCACCATGCATCAACAGGCACGAAAGCGTCGGAAATTTGGCATCTTTTGACAGCGTCAAAAATTTCGCGTTTTTTGACCTTCTTGGCTGAAAACACGAGTAAAAGGCGCGCGAGCGAAATTTCGCACCCCCGGAAAATTTGCGCCTGAGTCCTTTTTTTCGTCCCAATCATATCACCATGCATCAACAGGCACGAAAGCGTCGAAAATTTGGCATCTTTTGACAGCGTCAAAAATTTCGCATTTTTTTACCTTCTTGGCTGAAAACATGAGTAAAAGGCGCGCACGCGAAATTTCGCACCCCCGGAAAATTTGCGCCTGAGTCCTTTTTTCGTCCCAATCATCTCACCATGCATCAACAGGCACGAAAGCGTAAAAAATTTGGCATCTTTTGACAGCGTCAAAAATTTCGCGTTTTTTTACCTTCTTGGCTGAAAACACGAGTAAAAGGCGCGCACGCGAAATTTCGCACCACCGAAAAATTTTTGACTGAGTCCTTTTTTTCGTCCCAATCATCTCACCATGCATCAACAGGCACGAAAGCGTCGAAAATTTGGCATCTTTTGACAGCGTCAAAAATTTCGCATTTTTTTACCTTCTTGGCTGAAAACATGAGTAAAAGGCGCGCACGCGAAATTTCGCACCCCCGGAAAATTTGCGCCTGAGTCCTTTTTTCGTCCCAATCATCTCACCATGCATATACAGGCACGAAAGCGTAAAAAATTTGGCATCTTTTGACAGCGTCAAAAATTTCGCGTTTTTTTACCTTCTTGGCTGAAAACACGAGTAAAAGGCGCGCACGCGAAATTTCGCACCCCCGAAAAATTTTTGACTGAGTCCTTTTTTTCGTCCCAATCATCTCACCATGCATCAACAGGCACGAAAGCGTCGAAAATTTGGCATCTTTTGACAGCGTCAAAAATTTCGCATTTTTTTACCTTCTTGGCTGAAAACACGAGTAAAAGGCGCGCACACGAAATTTTACACCCCCGAAAAATTTTTGACTGAGTCCTTTTTTTCGTCCCAATCATCTCACCATGCATCAACAGGCACGACAGCGTCGAAAATTTCGCATTTTTTGACCTTCTTGGCTGAAAACACGAGTAAAAGGCGCGCGCGCGAATTTTCGCACCCCCGGAAAATTTGCGCCTGAGTCCTTTTTTTCGTCCCAATCATCTCACCATGCATCAACAGGCACGAAAGCGTCGGAAATTTGGCATCTTTTGACAGCGTCAAAAATTTCGCGTTTTTTGACCTTCTTGGCTGAAAACACGAGTAAAAGGCGCGCGAGCGAAATTTCGCACCCCGGGAAAATTTGCGCCTGAGTCCTTTTTTTCGTCCCAATCATCTCACCATGCATCAACAGGCACGAAAGCGTCGAAAATTTGACATCTTTTGACAGCGTCAAAAATTTCGCATTTTTTTACCTTCTTGGCTGAAAACATGAGTAAAAGGCGCGCACGCGAAATTTCGCACCCCCGGAAAATTTGCGCCTGAGTCCTTTTTTCGTCCCAATCATCTCACCATGCATCAACAGGCACGAAAGCGTCAAAAATTTGGCATCTTTTGACAGCGTCAAAAATTTCGCGTTTTTTTACCTTCTTGGCTGAAAACACGAGTAAAAGGCGCGCACGCGAAATTTCGCACCCCCGAAAAATTTTTGACTGAGTCCTTTTTTTCGTCCCAATCATCTCACCATGCATCAACAGGCACGAAAGCGTCGAAAATTTGGCATCTTTTGACAGCGTCAAAAATTTCGCATTTTTTTACCTTCTTGGCTGAAAACATGAGTAAAAGGCGCGCACGCGAAATTTCGCACCCCCGGAAAATTTGCGCCTGAGTCCTTTTTTCGTCCCAATCATCTCACCATGCATCAACAGGCACGAAAGCGTAAAAAATTTGGCATCTTTTGACAGCGTCAAAAATTTCGCGTTTTTTTACCTTCTTGGCTGAAAACACGAGTAAAAGGCGCGCACGCGAAATTTCGCACCACCGAAAAATTTTTGACTGAGTCCTTTTTTTCGTCCCAATCATCTCACCATGCATCAACAGGCACGAAAGCGTCGAAAATTTGGCATCTTTTGACAGCGTCAAAAATTTCGCATTTTTTTACCTTCTTGGCTGAAAACATGAGTAAAAGGCGCGCACGCGAAATTTCGCACCCCCGGAAAATTTGCGCCTGAGTCCTTTTTTCGTCCCAATCATCTCACCATGCATCAACAGGCACGAAAGCGTAAAAAATTTGGCATCTTTTGACAGCGTCAAAAATTTCGCGTTTTTTTACCTTCTTGGCTGAAAACACGAGTAAAAGGCGCGCACGCGAAATTTCGCACCCCCGAAAAATTTTTGACTGAGTCCTTTTTTTCGTCCCAATCATCTCACCATGCATCAACAGGCACGAAAGCGTCGAAAATTTGGCATCTTTTGACAGCGTCAAAAATTTCGCATTTTTTTACCTTCTTGGCTGAAAACACGAGTAAAAGGCGCGCACACGAAATTTTACACCCCCGAAAAATTTTTGACTGAGTCCTTTTTTTCGTCCCAATCATCTCACCATGCATCAACAGGCACGACAGCGTCGAAAATTTCGCATTTTTTGACCTTCTTGGCTGAAAACACGAGTAAAAGGCGCGCGCGCGAATTTTCGCACCCCCGGAAAATTTGCGCCTGAGTCCTTTTTTTCGTCCCAATCATCTCACCATGCATCAACAGGCACGAAAGCGTCGGAAATTTGGCATCTTTTGACAGCGTCAAAAATTTCGCGTTTTTTGACCTTCTTGGCTGAAAACACGAGTAAAAGGCGCGCGAGCGAAATTTCGCACCCCGGGAAAATTTGCGCCTGAGTCCTTTTTTTCGTCCCAATCATCTCACCATGCATCAACAGGCACGAAAGCGTCGAAAATTTGACATCTTTTGACAGCGTCAAAAATTTCGCATTTTTTTACCTTCTTGGCTGAAAACATGAGTAAAAGGCGCGCACGCGAAATTTCGCACCCCCGGAAAATTTGCGCCTGAGTCCTTTTTTCGTCCCAATCATCTCACCATGCATCAACAGGCACGAAAGCGTCGGAAATTTGGCATCTTTTGACAGCGTCAAAAATTTCGCGTTTTTTGACCTTCTTGGCTGAAAACACGAGTAAAAGGCGCGCGAGCGAAATTTCGCACCCCCGGAAAATTTGCGCCTGAGTCCTTTTTTTCGTCCCAATCATATCACCATGCATCAACAG
Source organism: Pontederia crassipes (assembly GCA_030549335.1). Lineage (NCBI taxonomy): Eukaryota > Viridiplantae > Streptophyta > Magnoliopsida > Commelinales > Pontederiaceae > Pontederia > Pontederia crassipes. Next base: position 33,211,437 of record CM060197.1, read on the forward strand.
GCACGAAAGCGTCGAAAATTTGGCATCTTTTGACAGCGTCAAAAATTTCGCATTTTTTTACCTTCTTGGCTGAAAACATGAGTAAAAGGCGCGCACGCGAAATTTCGCACCCCCGGAAAATTTGCGCCTGAGTCCTTTTTTCGTCCCAATCATCTCACCATGCATCAACAGGCACGAAAGCGTAAAAAATTTGGCATCTTTTGACAGCGTCAAAAATTTCGCGTTTTTTTACCTTCTTGGCTGAAAACACGAGTAAAAGGCGCGCACGCGAAATTTCGCACCACCGAAAAATTTTTGACTGAGTCCTTTTTTTCGTCCCAATCATCTCACCATGCATCAACAGGCACGAAAGCGTCGAAAATTTGGCATCTTTTGACAGCGTCAAAAATTTCGCATTTTTTTACCTTCTTGGCTGAAAACATGAGTAAAAGGCGCGCACGCGAAATTTCGCACCCCCGGAAAATTTGCGCCTGAGTCCTTTTTTCGTCCCAATCATCTCACCATGCATATACAGGCACGAAAGCGTAAAAAATTTGGCATCTTTTGACAGCGTCAAAAATTTCGCGTTTTTTTACCTTCTTGGCTGAAAACACGAGTAAAAGGCGCGCACGCGAAATTTCGCACCCCCGAAAAATTTTTGACTGAGTCCTTTTTTTCGTCCCAATCATCTCACCATGCATCAACAGGCACGAAAGCGTCGAAAATTTGGCATCTTTTGACAGCGTCAAAAATTTCGCATTTTTTTACCTTCTTGGCTGAAAACACGAGTAAAAGGCGCGCACACGAAATTTTACACCCCCGAAAAATTTTTGACTGAGTCCTTTTTTTCGTCCCAATCATCTCACCATGCATCAACAGGCACGACAGCGTCGAAAATTTCGCATTTTTTGACCTTCTTGGCTGAAAACACGAGTAAAAGGCGCGCGCGCGAATTTTCGCACCCCCGGAAAATTTGCGCCTGAGTCCTTTTTTTCGTCCCAATCATCTCACCATGCATCAACAGGCACGAAAGCGTCGGAAATTTGGCATCTTTTGACAGCGTCAAAAATTTCGCGTTTTTTGACCTTCTTGGCTGAAAACACGAGTAAAAGGCGCGCGAGCGAAATTTCGCACCCCGGGAAAATTTGCGCCTGAGTCCTTTTTTTCGTCCCAATCATCTCACCATGCATCAACAGGCACGAAAGCGTCGAAAATTTGACATCTTTTGACAGCGTCAAAAATTTCGCATTTTTTTACCTTCTTGGCTGAAAACATGAGTAAAAGGCGCGCACGCGAAATTTCGCACCCCCGGAAAATTTGCGCCTGAGTCCTTTTTTCGTCCCAATCATCTCACCATGCATCAACAGGCACGAAAGCGTCAAAAATTTGGCATCTTTTGACAGCGTCAAAAATTTCGCGTTTTTTTACCTTCTTGGCTGAAAACACGAGTAAAAGGCGCGCACGCGAAATTTCGCACCCCCGAAAAATTTTTGACTGAGTCCTTTTTTTCGTCCCAATCATCTCACCATGCATCAACAGGCACGAAAGCGTCGAAAATTTGGCATCTTTTGACAGCGTCAAAAATTTCGCATTTTTTTACCTTCTTGGCTGAAAACATGAGTAAAAGGCGCGCACGCGAAATTTCGCACCCCCGGAAAATTTGCGCCTGAGTCCTTTTTTCGTCCCAATCATCTCACCATGCATCAACAGGCACGAAAGCGTAAAAAATTTGGCATCTTTTGACAGCGTCAAAAATTTCGCGTTTTTTTACCTTCTTGGCTGAAAACACGAGTAAAAGGCGCGCACGCGAAATTTCGCACCACCGAAAAATTTTTGACTGAGTCCTTTTTTTCGTCCCAATCATCTCACCATGCATCAACAGGCACGAAAGCGTCGAAAATTTGGCATCTTTTGACAGCGTCAAAAATTTCGCATTTTTTTACCTTCTTGGCTGAAAACATGAGTAAAAGGCGCGCACGCGAAATTTCGCACCCCCGGAAAATTTGCGCCTGAGTCCTTTTTTCGTCCCAATCATCTCACCATGCATCAACAGGCACGAAAGCGTAAAAAATTTGGCATCTTTTGACAGCGTCAAAAATTTCGCGTTTTTTTACCTTCTTGGCTGAAAACACGAGTAAAAGGCGCGCACGCGAAATTTCGCACCCCCGAAAAATTTTTGACTGAGTCCTTTTTTTCGTCCCAATCATCTCACCATGCATCAACAGGCACGAAAGCGTCGAAAATTTGGCATCTTTTGACAGCGTCAAAAATTTCGCATTTTTTTACCTTCTTGGCTGAAAACACGAGTAAAAGGCGCGCACACGAAATTTTACACCCCCGAAAAATTTTTGACTGAGTCCTTTTTTTCGTCCCAATCATCTCACCATGCATCAACAGGCACGACAGCGTCGAAAATTTCGCATTTTTTGACCTTCTTGGCTGAAAACACGAGTAAAAGGCGCGCGCAGCGAATTTTCGCACCCCCGGAAAATTTGCGCCTGAGTCCTTTTTTTCGTCCCAATCATCTCACCATGCATCAACAGGCACGAAAGCGTCGGAAATTTGGCATCTTTTGACAGCGTCAAAAATTTCGCGTTTTTTGACCTTCTTGGCTGAAAACACGAGTAAAAGGCGCGCGAGCGAAATTTCGCACCCCGGGAAAATTTGCGCCTGAGTCCTTTTTTTCGTCCCAATCATCTCACCATGCATCAACAGGCACGAAAGCGTCGAAAATTTGACATCTTTTGACAGCGTCAAAAATTTCGCATTTTTTTACCTTCTTGGCTGAAAACATGAGTAAAAGGCGCGCACGCGAAATTTCGCACCCCCGGAAAATTTGCGCCTGAGTCCTTTTTTCGTCCCAATCATCTCACCATGCATCAACAGGCACGAAAGCGTCAAAAATTTGGCATCTTTTGACAGCGTCAAAAATTTCGCGTTTTTTTACCTTCTTGACTGAAAACACGAGTAAAAGGCGCGCACGCGAAATTTCGCACACCCGAAAAATTTTTGACTGAGTCCTTTTTTTCGTCCCAATCATCTCACCATGCATCAACAGGCACGAAAGCGTCGAAAATTTGGCATCTTTTGACAGCGTCAAAAATTTCGCATTTTTTTACCTTCTTGGCTGAAAACATGAGTAAAAGGCGCGCACGCGAAATTTCGCACCCCCGGAAAATTTGCGCCTGAGTCCTTTTTTCGTCCCAATCATCTCACCATGCATCAACAGGCACGAAAGCGTCAAAAATTTGGCATCTTTTGACAGCGTCAAAAATTTCGCGTTTTTTTACCTTCTTGGCTGAAAACACGAGTAAAAGGCGCGCACGCGAAATTTCGCACCCCCGAAAAATTTTTGACTGAGTCCTTTTTTTCGTCCCAATCATCTCACCATGCATCAACAGGCACGAAAGCGTCGAAAATTTGGCATCTTTTGACAGCGTCAAAAATTTCGCATTTTTTTACCTTCTTGGCTGAAAACACGAGTAAAAGGCGCGCACACGAAATTTTACACCCCCGAAAAATTTTTGACTGAGTCCTTTTTTTCGTCCCAATCATCTCACCATGCATCAACAGGCACGACAGCGTCGAAAATTTCGCATTTTTTGACCTTCTTGGCTGAAAACACGAGTAAAAGGCGCGCGCGCGAATTTTCGCACCCCCGGAAAATTTGCGCCTGAGTCCTTTTTTTCGTCCCAATCATCTCACCATGCATCAACAGGCACGAAAGCGTCGGAAATTTGGCATCTTTTGACAGCGTCAAAAATTTCGCATTTTTTGACCTTCTTGGCTGAAAACACGAGTAAAAGGCGCGCGAGCGAAATTTCGCACCCCGGGAAAATTTGCGCCTGAGTCCTTTTTTTCGTCCCAATCATCTCACCATGCATCAACAGGCACGAAAGCGTCGAAAATTTGACATCTTTTGACAGCGTCAAAAATTTCGCATTTTTTTACCTTCTTGGCTGAAAACATGAGTAAAAGGCGCGCACGCGAAATTTCGCACCCCCGGAAAATTTGCGCCTGAGTCCTTTTTTCGTCCCAATCATCTCACCATGCATCAACAGGCACGAAAGCGTCAAAAATTTGGCATCTTTTGACAGCGTCAAAAATTTCGCGTTTTTTTACCTTCTTGACTGAAAACACGAGTAAAAGGCGCGCACGCGAAATTTCGCACCCCCGAAAAATTTTTGACTGAGTCCTTTTTTTCGTCCCAATCATCTCACCATGCATCAACAGGCACGAAAGCGTCGAAAATTTGGCATCTTTTGACAGCGTCAAAAATTTCGCATTTTTTTACCTTCTTGGCTGAAAACATGAGTAAAAGGCGCGCACGCGAAATTTCGCACCCCCGGAAAATTTGCGCCTGAGTCCTTTTTTCGTCCCAATCATCTCACCATGCATCAACAGGCACGAAAGCGTCAAAAATTTGGCATCTTTTGACAGCGTCAAAAATTTCGCGTTTTTTTACCTTCTTGGCTGAAAACACGAGTAAAAGGCGCGCACGCGAAATTTCGCACCCCCGAAAAATTTTTGACTGAGTCCTTTTTTTCGTCCCAATCATCTCACCATGCATCAACAGGCACGAAAGCGTCGAAAATTTGGCATCTTTTGACAGCGTCAAAAATTTCGCATTTTTTTACCTTCTTGGCTGAAAACATGAGTAAAAGGCGCGCACGCGAAATTTCGCACCCCCGGAAAATTTGCGCCTGAGTCCTTTTTTCGTCCCAATCATCTCACCATGCATCAACAGGCACGAAAGCGTAAAAAATTTGGCATCTTTTGACAGCGTCAAAAATTTCGCGTTTTTTTACCTTCTTGGCTGAAAACACGAGTAAAAGGCGCGCACGCGAAATTTCGCACCCCCGAAAAATTTTTGACTGAGTCCTTTTTTTCGTCCCAATCATCTCACCATGCATCAACAGGCACGAAAGCGTCGAAAATTTGGCATCTTTTGACAGCGTCAAAAATTTCGCATTTTTTTACCTTCTTGGCTGAAAACACGAGTAAAAGGCGCGCACACGAAATTTTACACCCCCGAAAAATTTTTGACTGAGTCCTTTTTTTCGTCCCAATCATCTCACCATGCATCAACAGGCACGACAGCGTCGAAAATTTCGCATTTTTTGACCTTCTTGGCTGAAAACACGAGTAAAAGGCGCGCGCGCGAATTTTCGCACCCCCGGAAAATTTGCGCCTGAGTCCTTTTTTTCGTCCCAATCATCTCACCATGCATCAACAGGCACGAAAGCGTCGGAAATTTGGCATCTTTTGACAGCGTCAAAAATTTCGCGTTTTTTGACCTTCTTGGCTGAAAACACGAGTAAAAGGCGCGCGAGCGAAATTTCGCACCCCGGGAAAATTTGCGCCTGAGTCCTTTTTTTCGTCCCAATCATCTCACCATGCATCAACAGGCACGAAAGCGTCGAAAATTTGACATCTTTTGACAGCGTCAAAAATTTCGCATTTTTTTACCTTCTTGGCTGAAAACATGAGTAAAAGGCGCGCACGCGAAATTTCGCACCCCCGGAAAATTTGCGCCTGAGTCCTTTTTTCGTCCCAATCATCTCACCATGCATCAACAGGCACGAAAGCGTCAAAAATTTGGCATCTTTTGACAGCGTCAAAAATTTCGCGTTTTTTTACCTTCTTGACTGAAAACACGAGTAAAAGGCGCGCACGCGAAATTTCGCACACCCGAAAAATTTTTGACTGAGTCCTTTTTTTCGTCCCAATCATCTCACCATGCATCAACAGGCACGAAAGCGTCGAAAATTTGGCATCTTTTGACAGCGTCAAAAATTTCGCATTTTTTTACCTTCTTGGCTGAAAACATGAGTAAAAGGCGCGCACGCGAAATTTCGCACCCCCGGAAAATTTGCGCCTGAGTCCTTTTTTCGTCCCAATCATCTCACCATGCATCAACAGGCACGAAAGCGTAAAAAATTTGGCATCTTTTGACAGCGTCAAAAATTTCGCGTTTTTTTACCTTCTTGGCTGAAAACACGAGTAAAAGGCGCGCACGCGAAATTTCGCACCCCCGAAAAATTTTTGACTGAGTCCTTTTTTTCGTCCCAATCATCTCACCATGCATCAACAGGCACGAAAGCGTCGAAAATTTGGCATCTTTTGACAGCGTCAAAAATTTCGCATTTTTTTACCTTCTTGGCTGAAAACACGAGTAAAAGGCGCGCACACGAAATTTTACACCCCCGAAAAATTTTTGACTGAGTCCTTTTTTTCGTCCCAATCATCTCACCATGCATCAACAGGCACGACAGCGTCGAAAATTTCGCATTTTTTGACCTTCTTGGCTGAAAACACGAGTAAAAGGCGCGCGCGCGAATTTTCGCACCCCCGGAAAATTTGCGCCTGAGTCCTTTTTTTCGTCCCAATCATCTCACCATGCATCAACAGGCACGAAAGCGTCGGAAATTTGGCATCTTTTGACAGCGTCAAAAATTTCGCGTTTTTTGACCTTCTTGGCTGAAAACACGAGTAAAAGGCGCGCGAGCGAAATTTCGCACCCCGGGAAAATTTGCGCCTGAGTCCTTTTTTTCGTCCCAATCATCTCACCATGCATCAACAGGCACGAAAGCGTCGAAAATTTGACATCTTTTGACAGCGTCAAAAATTTCGCATTTTTTTACCTTCTTGGCTGAAAACATGAGTAAAAGGCGCGCACGCGAAATTTCGCACCCCCGGAAAATTTGCGCCTGAGTCCTTTTTTCGTCCCAATCATCTCACCATGCATCAACAGGCACGAAAGCGTCAAAAATTTGGCATCTTTTGACAGCGTAAAAAATTTCGCGTTTTTTTACCTTCTTGACTGAAAACACGAGTAAAAGGCGCGCACGCGAAATTTCGCACCCCCGAAAAATTTTTGACTGAGTCCTTTTTTTCGTCCCAATCATCTCACCATGCATCAACAGGCACGAAAGCGTCGAAAATTTGGCATCTTTTGACAGCGTCAAAAATTTCGCATTTTTTTACCTTCTTGGCTGAAAACATGAGTAAAAGGCGCGCACGCGAAATTTCGCACCCCCGGAAAATTTGCGCCTGAGTCCTTTTTTCGTCCCAATCATCTCACCATGCATCAACAGGCACGAAAGCGTCAAAAATTTGGCATCTTTTGACAGCGTCAAAAATTTCGCGTTTTTTTACCTTCTTGGCTGAAAACACGAGTAAAAGGCGCGCACGCGAAATTTCGCACCCCCGAAAAATTTTTGACTGAGTCCTTTTTTTCGTCCCAATCATCTCACCATGCATCAACAGGCACGAAAGCGTCGAAAATTTGGCATCTTTTGACAGCGTCAAAAATTTCGCGTTTTTTTACCTTCTTGGCTGAAAACACGAGTAAAAGGCGCGCACGCGAAATTTCGCACCCCCGGAAAATTTGCGCATGAGTCCTTTTTTTCGTCCCAATCATCTCACGATGCATCAACAGGCACGAAAGCGTCGAAAATTTGGCATCTTTTGACAGCGTAAATAATTTCGTATTTTTTGACCTTCTTAGCTGAAAACACGAGTAAAAGGCGCGCGCGCGAAATTTCGCACCCCCGGAAAATTTTCGCCTGAGTCCTTTTTTTCATCCCAATCATCTCACCATGCATCAACAGGCACGAAAGCGTCGAAAATTTGGCATCTTTTGACAGCGTCAAAAATTTCGCATTTTTTGACCTTCTTGGCTGAAAACACGAGTAAAAGGCGCGCGCGCGATATTTCGCACCCCCGGAAAATTTGCGCCTGAGTCCTATTTTTCGTCCCAATCATCTCACCATGCATCAACAGGCACGAAAGCGTAAAAAATTTGGCATCTTTTGACAGCGTCAAAAATTTCGCGTTTTTTGACCTTCTTGGCTGAAAACACGAGTAAAAGGCGCGCGCGCGAAATTTCGCACCCCCGAAAAATTTGCGCATGAGTCCTATTTTTCGTCCCAATCATCTCACGATGCATCAACATGCACGAAAGAGTAAAAAATTTGGCATCTTTTGACAGCGTCAAAAATTTCGCATTTTTTGACCTTCTTGGCTGAAAACACGAGCAAAAGGCGCGCGCTGCGAATTTTCGCACCCCCGGAAAATTTTTGACTGAGTCCTTTTTTTCGTCCCAATCATCTCACCATGCATCAACAGGCACGAAAGCGTCGAAAATTTGGCATCTTTTGACAGCGTCAAAAATTTCGCATTTTTTGACCTTCTTGGCTGAAAACACGAGTAAAAGGCGCGCGCGCGAATTTTCGCACCCCCGGAAAATTTGCGCCTGAGTCCTTTTTTTCGTCCCAATCATCTCACCATGCATCAACAGGCACGAAAGCGTCGGAAATTTGGCATCTTTTGACAGCGTCAAAAATTTCGCATTTTTTGACCTTCTTGGCTGGAAACACGAGTAAAAGGCGCGCGCGCGAATTTTCGCACCCCCGGAAAATTTGCGCCTGAGTCCTTTTTTTCGTCCCAATCATCTCACCATGCATCAACAGGCACGAAAGCGTCGGAAATTTGGCATCTTTTGACAGCGTCAAAAATTTCGCGTTTTTTGACCTTCTTGGCTGAAAACACGAGTAAAAGGCGCGCGCGCGAAATTTCGCACCCCCGGAAAATTTGCGCATGAGTCCTTTTTTTCGTCCCAATCATCTCACGATGCATCAACAGGCACGAAAGCGTCAAAAATTTGGCATCTTTTGACAGCGTAAATAATTTCATATTTTTTGACCTTCTTAGCTGAAAACACGAGTAAAAGGCGCGCGCGCGAAATTTCGCACCCCCGTAAAATTTTTGACTGAGTCCTTTTTTTCGTCCCAATCATCTCACCATGCATCAACAGGCACGAAAGCGTCAAAAATTTGGCATCTTTTGACAGCGTCAAAAATTTCGCAATTTTTGACCTTCTTGGCTGAAAACACGAGTAAAAGGCGCGCGCGCGAAATTTCGCACCCCCGGAAAATTTGCGCCTGAGTCCTTTTTTTCGTCCCAATCATCTCACCATGCATCAACAGGCACGAAAGCGTAAAAAATTTGGCATCTTTTGACAGTGTCAAAAATTTCGCGTTTTTTTACCTTCTTGGCTGAAAACACGAGTAAAAGGCGCGCACGCGAAATTTCGCACCCCCGAAAAATTTTTGACTGAGTCCTTTTTTTCGTCCCAATCATCTCACCATGCATCAACAGGCACGAAAGCGTCGAAAATTTGGCATCTTTTGACAGCGTCAAAAATTTCGCATTTTTTGACCTTCTTGGCTGAAAACACGAGTAAAAGGCGCGCGCGCGAATTTTCGCACCCCCGGAAAATTTGCGCCTGAGTCCTTTTTTTCGTCCCAATCATCTCACCATGCATCAACAGGCACGAAAGCGTCGGAAATTTGGCATCTTTTGACAGCGTCAAAAATTTCGCGTTTTTTGACCTTCTTGGCTGAAAACACGAGTAAAAGGCGCGCGCGCGAAATTTCGCACCCCCGGAAAATTTGCGCCTGAGTCCTATTTTTCGTCCCAATCATCTCACGATGCATCAACATGCACGAAAGCGTCGGAAATTTGGCATCTTTTGACAGCGTCAAAAATTTCGCGTTTTTTGACCTTCTTGGCTGAAAACACGAGTAAAAGGCGCGCGCGCAAAATTTCGCACCCCCGGAAAATTTGCGCATGAGTCCTTTTTTTCGTCCCAATCATCTCACGATGCATCAACAGGCACGAAAGCGTCGAAAATTTGGCATCTTTTGACAGCGTAAATAATTTCGTATTTTTTGACCTTCTTAGCTGAAAACACGAGTAAAAGGCGCGCGCGCGAAATTTCGCACCCCCGGAAAATTTTCGCCTGAGTCCTTTTTTTCATCCCAATCATCTCACCATGCATCAACAGGCACGAAAGCGTCGAAAATTTGGCATCTTTTGACAGCGTCAAAAATTTCGCATTTTTTGACCTTCTTGGCTGAAAACACGAGTAAAAGGCGCGCGCGCGAAATTTCGCACCCCCGGAAAATTTGCGCCTGAGTCCTTTTTTTCGTCCCAATCATCTCACCATGCATCAACAGGCACGAAAGCGTAAAAAATTTGGCATCTTTTGACAGTGTCAAAAATTTCACGTTTTTTTACCTTCTTGGCTGAAAACACGAGTAAAAGGCGCGCACGCGAAATTTCGCACCCCCGAAAAATTTTTGACTGAGTCCTTTTTTTCGTCCCAATCATCTCACCATGCATCAACAGACACGAAAGCGTCGAAAATTTGGCATCTTTTGATAGCATCAAAAATTTCGCATTTTTTGACCTTCTTGGCTGAAAACATGAGTAAAAGGCGCGCGCGCGAATTTTCGCACCCCCGGAAAATTTGCGCCTGAGTCCTATTTTTCGTCCCAATCATCTCACGATGCATCAACATGCACGAAAGCGTCGGAAATTTGGCATCTTTTGACAGCGTCAAAAATTTCGCGTTTTTTGACCTTCTTGGCTGAAAACACGAGTAAAAGGCGCGCGCGCGAAATTTCGCACCCCCGAAAAATTTGCGCATGAGTCCTTTTTTTCGTCCCAATCATCTCACGATGCATCAACAGGCACGAAAGCGTCGAAAATTTGGCATCTTTTGACAGCGTCAAAAATTTCGCATTTTTTGACCTTCTTGGCTGAAAACACGAGCAAAAGGCGCGCGCGCGAATTTTTGCACCCCCGGAAAATTTTTGACTGAGTCCTTTTTTCGTCCCAATCATCTCACCATGCATCAACAGGCACGAAAGCGTCGAAAATTTGGCATCTTTTGACAGCGTCAAAAATTTCGCATTTTTTGACCTTCTTGGCTGAAAACACGAGTAAAAGGCGCGCGCGCGAAATTTCGCACCCCCGGAAAATTTGCGCCTGAGTCCTTTTTTTCGTCCCAATCATCTCACCATGCATCAACAGGCACGAAAGCGTAAAAAATTTGGCATCTTTTGACAGTGTCAAAAATTTCGCGTTTTTTTACCTTCTTGGCTGAAAACACGAGTAAAAGGCGCGCACGCGAAATTTCGCACCCCCGAAAAATTTTTGACTGAGTCCTTTTTTTCGTCCCAATCATCTCACCATGCATCAACAGGCACGAAAGCGTCGAAAATTTGGCATCTTTTGACAGCGTCAAAAATTTCGCATTTTTTGACCTTCTTGGCTGAAAACACGAGTAAAAGGCGCGCGCGCGAATTTTCGCACCCCCGGAAAATTTGCGCCTGAGTCCTTTTTTTCGTCCCAATCATCTCACCATGCATCAACAGGCACGAAAGCGTCGGAAATTTGGCATCTTTTGACAGCGTCAAAAATTTCGCGTTTTTTGACCTTCTTGGCTGAAAACACGAGTAAAAGGCGCGCGCGCGAAATTTCGCACCCCCGGAAAATTTGCGCCTGAGTCCTATTTTTCGTCCCAATCATCTCACGATGCATCAACATGCACGAAAGCGTCGGAAATTTGGCATCTTTTGACAGCGTCAAAAATTTCGCGTTTTTTGACCTTCTTGGCTGAAAACACGAGTAAAAGGCGCGCGCGCAAAATTTCGCACCCCCGGAAAATTTGCGCATGAGTCCTTTTTTTCGTCCCAATCATCTCACGATGCATCAACAGGCACGAAAGCGTCGAAAATTTGGCATCTTTTGACAGCGTAAATAATTTCGTATTTTTTGACCTTCTTAGCTGAAAACACGAGTAAAAGGCGCGCGCGCGAAATTTCGCACCCCCGGAAAATTTTCGCCTGAGTCCTTTTTTTCCTCCCAATCATCTCACCATGCATCAACAGGCACGAAAGCGTCGAAAATTTGGCATCTTTTGACAGCGTCAAAAATTTCGCATTTTTTGACCTTCTTGGCTGAAAACACGAGTAAAAGGCGCGCGCGCGAAATTTCGCACCCCCGGAAAATTTGCGCCTGAGTCCTATTTTTCGTCCCAATCATCTCACCATGCATCAACAGGCACGAAAGCGTAAAAAATTTGGCATCTTTTGACAGCGTCAAAAATTTCGCGTTTTTTGACCTTCTTGGCTGAAAACACGAGTAAAAGGCGCGCGCGCGAAATTTCGCACCCCCGAAAAATTTGCGCATGAGTCCTATTTTTCGTCCCAATCATCTCACGATGCATCAACATGCACGAAAGCGTCGGAAATTTGGCATCTTTTGACAGCGTCAAAAATTTCGCGTTTTTTGACCTTCTTGGCTGAAAACACGAGTAAAAGGCGCGCGCGCGAAATTTCGCACCCCCGGAAAATTTGCGCATGAGTCCTTTTTTTCGTCCCAATCATCTCACGATGCATCAACAGGCACGAAAGCGTAAAAAATTTGGCATCTTTTGACAGCGTAAATAATTTCATATTTTTTGACCTTCTTAGCTGAAAACACGAGTAAAAGGCGCGCGCGCGAAATTTCGCACCCCCGGAAAATTTTCGCCTGAGTCCTTTTTTTCATCCCAATCATCTCACCATGCATCAACAGGCACGAAAGCGTCGAAAATTTGGCATCTTTTGACAGCGTCAAAAATTTCGCAATTTTTGACCTTCTTGGCTGAAAACACGAGTAAAAGGCGCGCGCGCGAAATTTCGCACCCCCGGAAAATTTGCGCCTGAGTCCTTTTTTTCGTCCCAATCATCTCACCATGCATCAACAGGCACGAAAGCGTAAAAAATTTGGCATCTTTTGACAGTGTCAAAAATTTCGCGTTTTTTTACCTTCTTGGCTGAAAACACGAGTAAAAGGCGCGCACGCGAAATTTCGCACCCCCGAAAAATTTTTGACTGAGTCCTTTTTTTCGTCCCAATCATCTCACCATGCATCAACAGGCACGAAAGCGTCGAAAATTTGGCATCTTTTGACAGCGTCAAAAATTTCGCATTTTTTGACCTTCTTGGCTGAAAACACGAGTAAAAGGCGCGCGCGCGAATTTTCGCACCCCCGGAAAATTTGCGCCTGAGTCCTTTTTTTCGTCCCAATCATCTCACCATGCATCAACAGGCACGAAAGCGTCGGAAATTTGGCATCTTTTGACAGCGTCAAAAATTTCGCGTTTTTTGACCTTCTTGGCTGAAAACACGAGTAAAAGGCGCGCGCGCGAAATTTCGCACCCCCGGAAAATTTGCGCCTGAGTCCTATTTTTCGTCCCAATCATCTCACGATGCATCAACATGCACGAAAGCGTCGGAAATTTGGCATCTTTTGACAGCGTCAAAAATTTCGCGTTTTTTGACCTTCTTGGCTGAAAACACGAGTAAAAGGCGCGCGCGCAAAATTTCGCACCCCCGGAAAATTTGCGCATGAGTCCTTTTTTTCGTCCCAATCATCTCACGATGCATCAACAGGCACGAAAGCGTCGAAAATTTGGCATCTTTTGACAGCGTAAATAATTTCGTATTTTTTGACCTTCTTAGCTGAAAACACGAGTAAAAGGCGCGCGCGCGAAATTTCGCACCCCCGGAAAATTTTCGCCTGAGTCCTTTTTTTCCTCCCAATCATCTCACCATGCATCAACAGGCACGAAAGCGTCGAAAATTTGGCATCTTTTGACAGCGTCAAAAATTTCGCATTTTTTGACCTTCTTGGCTGAAAACACGAGTAAAAGGCGCGCGCGCGAAATTTCGCACCCCCGGAAAATTTGCGCCTGAGTCCTATTTTTCGTCCCAATCATCTCACCATGCATCAACAGGCACGAAAGCGTAAAAAATTTGGCATCTTTTGACAGCGTCAAAAATTTCGCGTTTTTTGACCTTCTTGGCTGAAAACACGAGTAAAAGGCGCGCGCGCGAAATTTCGCACCCCCGAAAAATTTTTGACTGAGTCCTTTTTTTCGTCCCAATCATCTCACCATGCATCAACAGACACGAAAGCGTCGAAAATTTGGCATCTTTTGATAGCGTCAAAAATTTCGCATTTTTTGACCTTCTTGGCTGAAAACATGAGTAAAAGGCGCGCGCGCGAATTTTCGCACCCCCGGAAAATTTGCGCCTGAGTCCTATTTTTCGTCCCAATCATCTCACGATGCATCAACATGCACGAAAGCGTCGGAAATTTGGCATCTTTTGACAGCGTCAAAAATTTCGCGTTTTTTGACCTTCTTGGCTGAAAACACGAGTAAAAGGCGCGCGCGCGAAATTTCGCACCCCCGAAAAATTTGCGCATGAGTCCTTTTTTTCGTCCCAATCATCTCACGATGCATCAACAGGCACGAAAGCGTCGAAAATTTGGCATCTTTTGACAGCGTCAAAAATTTCGCATTTTTTGACCTTCTTGGCTGAAAACACGAGCAAAAGGCGCGCGCGCGAATTTTCGCACCCCCGGAAAATTTTTGACTGAGTCCTTTTTTCGTCCCAATCATCTCACCATGCATCAACAGGCACGAAAGCGTCGAAAATTTGGCATCTTTTGACAGCGTCAAAAATTTCGCATTTTTTGACCTTCTTGGCTGAAAACACGAGTAAAAGGCGCGCGCGCGAAATTTCGCACCCCCGGAAAATTTGCGCCTGAGTCCTTTTTTTCGTCCCAATCATCTCACCATGCATCAACAGGCACGAAAGCGTAAAAAATTTGGCATCTTTTGACAGTGTCAAAAATTTCGCGTTTTTTTACCTTCTTGGCTGAAAACACGAGTAAAAGGCGCGCACGCGAAATTTCGCACCCCCGAAAAATTTTTGACTGAGTCCTTTTTTCGTCCCAATCATCTCACCATGCATCAACAGGCACGAAAGCGTCGAAAATTTGGCATCTTTTGATAGCGTCAAAAATTTCGCATTTTTTGACCTTCTTGGCTGAAAACACGAGTAAAAGGCGCGCGCGCGAATTTTCGCACACCCGGAAAATTTGCGCCTGAGTCCTATTTTTCGTCCCAATCATCTCACGATGCATCAACATGAACGAAAGCGTCGGAAATTTGGCATCTTTTGACAGCGTCAAAAATTTCGCGTTTTTTGACCTTCTTGGCTGAAAAAACGAGTAAAAGACGCGCGCGCGAAATTTCGCACCCCCGGAAAATTTTCGCCTGAGTCCTTTTTTTCATCCCAATCATCTCACCATGCATCAACAGGCACGAAAGCGTCGAAAATTTGGCATCTTTTGACAGCGTCAAAAATTTCGCATTTTTTGACCTTCTTGGCTGAAAACACGAGCAAAAGGCGCGCGCTGCGAATTTTCGCACCCCCGGAAAATTTTTGACTGAGTCCTTTTTTTCGTCCCAATCATCTCACCATGCATCAACAGGCACGAAAGCGTCGAAAATTTGGCATCTTTTGATAGCGTCAAAAATTTCGCATTTTTTGACCTTCTTGGCTGAAAACACGAGTAAAAGGCGCGCGCGCGAATTTTCGCACCCCCGGAAAATTTGCGCCTGAGTCCTATTTTTCGTCCCAATCATCTCACGATGCATCAACAGGCACGAAAGCGTCGGAAATTTGGCATCTTTTGACAGCGTCAAAAATTTCGCGTTTTTTGACCTTCTTGGCTGAAAACACGAGTAAAAGGCGCGCGCGCGAAATTTCGCACCCCCGGAAAATTTGCGCATGAGTCCTTTTTTTCGTCCCAATCATCTCACGATGCATCAACAGGCACGAAAGCGTCGAAAATTTGGCATCTTTTGACAGCGTCAAAAATTTCGCATTTTTTGACCTTCTTGGCTGAAAACACGAGCAAAAGGCGCGCGCGCGAATTTTCGCACCCCCGGAAAATTTTTGACTGAGTCCTTTTTTTCGTCCCAATCATCTCACCATGCATCAACAGGCACGAAAGCGTCGAAAATTTGGCATCTTTTGACAGCGTCAAAAATTTCGCATTTTTTGACCTTCTTGGCTGAAAACACGAGTAAAAGGCGCGCGCGCGAATTTTCGCACCCCCGGAAAATTTGCGCCTGAGTCCTTTTTTTCGTCCCAATCATCTCACCATGCATCAACAGGCACGAAAGCGTCGGAAATTTGGCATCTTTTGACAGCGTCAAAAATTTCGCGTTTTTTGACCTTCTTGGCTGAAAACACGAGTAAAAGGCGCGCGCGCGAAATTTCGCACCCCCGGAAAATTTGCGCATGAGTCCTTTTTTTCGTCCCAATCATCTCACGATGCATCAACAGGCACGAAAGCGTCGAAAATTTGGCATCTTTTGACAGCGTCAAAAATTTCGCATTTTTTGACATTCTTGGCTGAAAACACGAGCAAAAGGCGCGCGCGCGAAATTTCGCACCCCCGAAAAATTTGCGCATGAGTCCTTTTTTTCGTCCCAATCATCTCACGATGCATCAACAGGCACGAAAGCGTCGAAAATTTGGCATCTTTTGACAGCGTCAAAAATTTCGCATTTTTTGACCTTCTTGGCTGAAAACACGAGCAAAAGGCGCGCGCGCGAATTTTCGCACCCCCGGAAAATTTTTGACTGAGTCCTTTTTTCGTCCCAATCATCTCACCATGCATCAACAGGCACGAAAGCGTCGAAAATTTGGCATCTTTTGACAGCGTCAAAAATTTCGCATTTTTTGACCTTCTTGGCTGAAAACACGAGTAAAAGGCGCGCGCGCGAAATTTCGCACCCCCGGAAAATTTGCGCCTGAGTCCTTTTTTTCGTCCCAATCATCTCACCATGCATCAACAGGCACGAAAGCGTAAAAAATTTGGCATCTTTTGACAGTGTCAAAAATTTCGCGTTTTTTTACCTTCTTGGCTGAAAACACGAGTAAAAGGCGCGCACGCGAAATTTCGCACCCCCGAAAAATTTTTGACTGAGTCCTTTTTTTCGTCCCAATCATCTCACCATGCATCAACAGGCACGAAAGCGTCGAAAATTTGGCATCTTTTGATAGCGTCAAAAATTTCGCATTTTTTGACCTTCTTGGCTGAAAACACGAGTAAAAGGCGCGCGCGCGAATTTTCGCACCCCCGGAAAATTTGCGCCTGAGTCCTATTTTTCGTCCCAATCATCTCACGATGCATCAACATGAACGAAAGCGTCGGAAATTTGGCATCTTTTGACAGCGTCAAAAATTTCGCGTTTTTTGACCTTCTTGGCTGAAAAAACGAGTAAAAGACGCGCGCGCGAAATTTCGCACCCCCGGAAATTTTTCGCCTGAGTCCTTTTTTTCATCCCAATCATCTCACCATGCATCAACAGGCAAGAAAGCGTCGAAAATTTGGCATCTTTTGACAGCGTCAAAAATTTCGCATTTTTTGACCTTCTTGGCTGAAAACACGAGCAAAAGGCGCGCGCGCGAATTTTCGCACCCCCGGAAAATTTTTGACTGAGTCCTTTTTTTCGTCCCAATCATCTCACCATGCATCAACAGGCACGAAAGCGTCGAAAATTTGGCATCTTTTGACAGCGTCAAAAATTTCGCATTTTTTGACCTTCTTGGCTGAAAACACGAGTAAAAGGCGCGCGCGCGAATTTTCGCACCCCCGGAAAATTTGCGCCTGAGTCCTTTTTTTCGTCCCAATCATCTCACCATGCATCAACAGGCACGAAAGCGTCGGAAATTTGGCATCTTTTGACAGCGTCAAAAATTTCGCGTTTTTTGACCTTCTTGGCTGAAAACACGAGTAAAAGGCGCGCGCGCGAAATTTCGCACCCCCGGAAAATTTGCGCATGAGTCCTTTTTTTCGTCCCAATCATCTCACGATGCATCAACAGGCACGAAAGCGTCGAAAATTTGGCATCTTTTGACAGCGTCAAAAATTTCGCATTTTTTGACATTCTTGGCTGAAAACACGAGCAAAAGGCGCGCGCGCGAAATTTCGCACCCCCGAAAAATTTGCGCATGAGTCCTTTTTTTCGTCCCAATCATCTCACGATGCATCAACAGGCACGAAAGCGTCGAAAATTTGGCATCTTTTGACAGCGTCAAAAATTTCGCATTTTTTTACCTTCTTGGCTGAAAACACGAGCAAAAGGCGCGCGCGCGAATTTTCGCACCCCCGGAAAATTTTTGACTGAGTCCTTTTTTCGTCCCAATCATCTCACCATGCATCAACAGGCACGAAAGCGTCGAAAATTTGGCATCTTTTGACAGCGTCAAAAATTTCGCATTTTTTGACCTTCTTGGCTGAAAACACGAGTAAAAGGCGCGCGCGCGAATTTTCGCACCCCCGAAAAATTTGCGCATGAGTCCTTTTTTTCGTCCCAATCATCTCACGATGCATCAACAGGCACGAAAGCGTCGAAAATTTGGCATCTTTTGACAGCGTCAAAAATTTCGCATTTTTTGACCTTCTTGGCTGAAAACACGAGCAAAAGGCGCGCGCGCGAATTTTCGCACCCCCGGAAAATTTTTGACTGAGTCCTTTTTTCGTCCCAATCATCTCACCATGCATCAACAGGCACGAAAGCGTCGAAAATTTGGCATCTTTTGACAGCGTCAAAAATTTCGCATTTTTTGACCTTCTTGGCTGAAAACACGAGTAAAAGGCGCGCGCGCGAAATTTCGCACCCCCGGAAAATTTGCGCCTGAGTCCTTTTTTTCGTCCCAATCATCTCACCATGCATCAACAGGCACGAAAGCGTAAAAAATTTGGCATCTTTTGACAGTGTCAAAAATTTCGCGTTTTTTTACCTTCTTGGCTGAAAACACGAGTAAAAGGCGCGCACGCGAAATTTCGCACCCCCGAAAAATTTTTGACTGAGTCCTTTTTTCGTCCCAATCATCTCACCATGCATCAACAGGCACGAAAGCGTCGAAAATTTGGCATCTTTTGATAGCGTCAAAAATTTCGCATTTTTTGACCTTCTTGGCTGAAAACACGAGTAAAAGGCGCGCGCGCGAATTTTCGCACACCCGGAAAATTTGCGCCTGAGTCCTATTTTTCGTCCCAATCATCTCACGATGCATCAACATGAACGAAAGCGTCGGAAATTTGGCATCTTTTGACAGCGTCAAAAATTTCGCGTTTTTTGACCTTCTTGGCTGAAAAAACGAGTAAAAGACGCGCGCGCGAAATTTCGCACCCCCGGAAAATTTTCGCCTGAGTCCTTTTTTTCATCCCAATCATCTCACCATGCATCAACAGGCACGAAAGCGTCGAAAATTTGGCATCTTTTGACAGCGTCAAAAATTTCGCATTTTTTGACCTTCTTGGCTGAAAACACGAGCAAAAGGCGCGCGCGCGAATTTTCGCACCCCCGGAAAATTTTTGACTGAGTCCTTTTTTTCGTCCCAATCATCTCACCATGCATCAACAGGCACGAAAGCGTCGAAAATTTGGCATCTTTTGATAGCGTCAAAAATTTCGCATTTTTTGACCTTCTTGGCTGAAAACACGAGTAAAAGGCGCGCGCGCGAATTTTCGCACCCCCGGAAAATTTGCGCCTGAGTCCTATTTTTCGTCCCAATCATCTCACGATGCATCAACAGGCACGAAAGCGTCGGAAATTTGGCATCTTTTGACAGCGTCAAAAATTTCGCGTTTTTTGACCTTCTTGGCTGAAAACACGAGTAAAAGGCGCGCGCGCGAAATTTCGCACCCCCGGAAAATTTGCGCATGAGTCCTTTTTTTCGTCCCAATCATCTCACGATGCATCAACAGGCACGAAAGCGTCGAAAATTTGGCATCTTTTGACAGCGTCAAAAATTTCGCATTTTTTGACCTTCTTGGCTGAAAACACGAGCAAAAGGCGCGCGCGCGAATTTTCGCACCCCCGGAAAATTTTTGACTGAGTCCTTTTTTTCGTCCCAATCATCTCACCATGCATCAACAGGCACGAAAGCGTCGAAAATTTGGCATCTTTTGACAGCGTCAAAAATTTCGCATTTTTTGACCTTCTTGGCTGAAAACACGAGTAAAAGGCGCGCGCGCGAATTTTCGCACCCCCGGAAAATTTGCGCCTGAGTCCTTTTTTTCGTCCCAATCATCTCACCATGCATCAACAGGCACGAAAGCGTCGGAAATTTGGCATCTTTTGACAGCGTCAAAAATTTCGCGTTTTTTGACCTTCTTGGCTGAAAACACGAGTAAAAGGCGCGCGCGCGAAATTTCGCACCCCCGGAAAATTTGCGCATGAGTCCTTTTTTTCGTCCCAATCATCTCACGATGCATCAACAGGCACGAAAGCGTCGAAAATTTGGCATCTTTTGACAGCGTCAAAAATTTCGCATTTTTTGACATTCTTGGCTGAAAACACGAGCAAAAGGCGCGCGCGCGAAATTTCGCACCCCCGAAAAATTTGCGCATGAGTCCTTTTTTTCGTCCCAATCATCTCACGATGCATCAACAGGCACGAAAGCGTCGAAAATTTGGCATCTTTTGACAGCGTCAAAAATTTCGCATTTTTTGACCTTCTTGGCTGAAAACACGAGCAAAAGGCGCGCGCGCGAATTTTCGCACCCCCGGAAAATTTTTGACTGAGTCCTTTTTTCGTCCCAATCATCTCACCATGCATCAACAGGCACGAAAGCGTCGAAAATTTGGCATCTTTTGACAGCGTCAAAAATTTCGCATTTTTTGACCTTCTTGGCTGAAAACACGAGTAAAAGGCGCGCGCGCGAATTTTCGCACCCCCGAAAAATTTGCGCATGAGTCCTTTTTTTCGTCCCAATCATCTCACGATGCATCAACAGGCACGAAAGCGTCGAAAATTTGGCATCTTTTGACAGCGTCAAAAATTTCGCATTTTTTGACCTTCTTGGCTGAAAACACGAGCAAAAGGCGCGCGCGCGAATTTTCGCACCCCCGGAAAATTTTTGACTGAGTCCTTTTTTCGTCCCAATCATCTCACCATGCATCAACAGGCACGAAAGCGTCGAAAATTTGGCATCTTTTGACAGCGTCAAAAATTTCGCATTTTTTGACCTTCTTGGCTGAAAACACGAGTAAAAGGCGCGCGCGCGAAATTTCGCACCCCCGGAAAATTTGCGCCTGAGTCCTTTTTTTCGTCCCAATCATCTCACCATGCATCAACAGGCACGAAAGCGTAAAAAATTTGGCATCTTTTGACAGTGTCAAAAATTTCGCGTTTTTTTACCTTCTTGGCTGAAAACACGAGTAAAAGGCGCGCACGCGAAATTTCGCACCCCCGAAAAATTTTTGACTGAGTCCTTTTTTCGTCCCAATCATCTCACCATGCATCAACAGGCACGAAAGCGTCGAAAATTTGGCATCTTTTGATAGCGTCAAAAATTTCGCATTTTTTGACCTTCTTGGCTGAAAACACGAGTAAAAGGCGCGCGCGCGAATTTTCGCACACCCGAAAAATTTGCGCCTGAGTCCTATTTTTCGTCCCAATCATCTCACGATGCATCAACATGAACGAAAGCGTCGGAAATTTGGCATCTTTTGACAGCGTCAAAAATTTCGCGTTTTTTGACCTTCTTGGCTGAAAAAACGAGTAAAAGACGCGCGCGCGAAATTTCGCACCCCCGGAAAATTTTCGCCTGAGTCCTTTTTTTCATCCCAATCATCTCACCATGCATCAACAGGCACGAAAGCGTCGAAAATTTGGCATCTTTTGACAGCGTCAAAAATTTCGCATTTTTTGACCTTCTTGGCTGAAAACACGAGCAAAAGGCGCGCGCGCGAATTTTCGCACCCCCGGAAAATTTTTGACTGAGTCCTTTTTTTCGTCCCAATCATCTCACCATGCATCAACAGGCACGAAAGCGTCGAAAATTTGGCATCTTTTGATAGCGTCAAAAATTTCGCATTTTTTGACCTTCTTGGCTGAAAACACGAGTAAAAGGCGCGCGCGCGAATTTTCGCACCCCCGGAAAATTTGCGCCTGAGTCCTATTTTTCGTCCCAATCATCTCACGATGCATCAACAGGCACGAAAGCGTCGGAAATTTGGCATCTTTTGACAGCGTCAAAAATTTCGCGTTTTTTGACCTTCTTGGCTGAAAACACGAGTAAAAGGCGCGCGCGCGAAATTTCGCACCCCCGGAAAATTTGCGCATGAGTCCTTTTTTTCGTCCCAATCATCTCACGATGCATCAACAGGCACGAAAGCGTCGAAAATTTGGCATCTTTTGACAGCGTCAAAAATTTCGCATTTTTTGACCTTCTTGGCTGAAAACACGAGCAAAAGGCGCGCGCGCGAATTTTCGCACCCCCGGAAAATTTTTGACTGAGTCCTTTTTTTCGTCCCAATCATCTCACCATGCATCAACAGGCACGAAAGCGTCGAAAATTTGGCATCTTTTGACAGCGTCAAAAATTTCGCATTTTTTGACCTTCTTGGCTGAAAACACGAGTAAAAGGCGCGCGCGCGAATTTTCGCACCCCCGGAAAATTTGCGCCTGAGTCCTTTTTTTCGTCCCAATCATCTCACCATGCATCAACAGGCACGAAAGCGTCGGAAATTTGGCATCTTTTGACAGCGTCAAAAATTTCGCGTTTTTTGACCTTCTTGGCTGAAAACACGAGTAAAAGGCGCGCGCGCGAAATTTCGCACCCCCGGAAAATTTGCGCATGAGTCCTTTTTTTCGTCCCAATCATCTCACGATGCATCAACAGGCACGAAAGCGTCGAAAATTTGGCATCTTTTGACAGCGTCAAAAATTTCGCATTTTTTGACATTCTTGGCTGAAAACACGAGCAAAAGGCGCGCGCGCGAAATTTCGCACCCCCGAAAAATTTGCGCATGAGTCCTTTTTTTCGTCCCAATCATCTCACGATGCATCAACAGGCACGAAAGCGTCGAAAATTTGGCATCTTTTGACAGCGTCAAAAATTTCGCATTTTTTGACCTTCTTGGCTGAAAACACGAGCAAAAGGCGCGCGCGCGAATTTTCGCACCCCCGGAAAATTTTTGACTGAGTCCTTTTTTCGTCCCAATCATCTCACCATGCATCAACAGGCACGAAAGCGTCGAAAATTTGGCATCTTTTGACAGCGTCAAAAATTTCGCATTTTTTGACCTTCTTGGCTGAAAACACGAGTAAAAGGCGCGCGCGCGAAATTTCGCACCCCCGGAAAATTTGCGCCTGAGTCCTTTTTTTCGTCCCAATCATCTCACCATGCATCAACAGGCACGAAAGCGTAAAAAATTTGGCATCTTTTGACAGTGTCAAAAATTTCGCGTTTTTTTACCTTCTTGGCTGAAAACACGAGTAAAAGGCGCGCACGCGAAATTTCGCACCCCCGAAAAATTTTTGACTGAGTCCTTTTTTTCGTCCCAATCATCTCACCATGCATCAACAGGCACGAAAGCGTCGAAAATTTGGCATCTTTTGATAGCGTCAAAAATTTCGCATTTTTTGACCTTCTTGGCTGAAAACACGAGTAAAAGGCGCGCGCGCGAATTTTCGCACCCCCGGAAAATTTGCGCCTGAGTCCTATTTTTCGTCCCAATCATCTCACGATGCATCAACATGAACGAAAGCGTCGGAAATTTGGCATCTTTTGACAGCGTCAAAAATTTCGCGTTTTTTGACCTTCTTGGCTGAAAAAACGAGTAAAAGACGCGCGCGCGAAATTTCGCACCCCCGGAAATTTTTCGCCTGAGTCCTTTTTTTCATCCCAATCATCTCACCATGCATCAACAGGCAAGAAAGCGTCGAAAATTTGGCATCTTTTGACAGCGTCAAAAATTTCGCATTTTTTGACCTTCTTGGCTGAAAACACGAGCAAAAGGCGCGCGCGCGAATTTTCGCACCCCCGGAAAATTTTTGACTGAGTCCTTTTTTTCGTCCCAATCATCTCACCATGCATCAACAGGCACGAAAGCGTCGAAAATTTGGCATCTTTTGACAGCGTCAAAAATTTCGCATTTTTTGACCTTCTTGGCTGAAAACACGAGTAAAAGGCGCGCGCGCGAATTTTCGCACCCCCGGAAAATTTGCGCCTGAGTCCTTTTTTTCGTCCCAATCATCTCACCATGCATCAACAGGCACGAAAGCGTCGGAAATTTGGCATCTTTTGACAGCGTCAAAAATTTCGCGTTTTTTGACCTTCTTGGCTGAAAACACGAGTAAAAGGCGCTCGCTGCGGCGAAATTTCGCACCCCCGGAAAATTTGCGCATGAGTCCTTTTTTTCGTCCCAATCATCTCACGATGCATCAACAGGCACGAAAGCGTCGAAAATTTGGCATCTTTTGACAGCGTCAAAAATTTCGCATTTTTTGACATTCTTGGCTGAAAACACGAGCAAAAGGCGCGCGCGCGAAATTTCGCACCCCCGAAAAATTTGCGCATGAGTCCTTTTTTTCGTCCCAATCATCTCACGATGCATCAACAGGCACGAAAGCGTCGAAAATTTGGCATCTTTTGACAGCGTCAAAAATTTCGCATTTTTTGACCTTCTTGGCTGAAAACACGAGCAAAAGGCGCGCGCTGCGAATTTTCGCACCCCCGGAAAATTTTTGACTGAGTCCTTTTTTCGTCCCAATCATCTCACCATGCATCAACAGGCACGAAAGCGTCGAAAATTTGGCATCTTTTGACAGCGTCAAAAATTTCGCATTTTTTGACCTTCTTGGCTGAAAACACGAGTAAAAGGCGCGCGCGCGCGAAATTTCGCACCCCCGGAAAATTTGCGCCTGAGTCCTTTTTTTCGTCCCAATCATCTCACCATGCATCAACAGGCACGAAAGCGTAAAAAATTTGGCATCTTTTGACAGTGTCAAAAATTTCGCGTTTTTTTACCTTCTTGGCTGAAAACACGAGTAAAAGGCGCGCACGCGAAATTTCGCACCCCCGAAAAATTTTTGACTGAGTCCTTTTTTTCGTCCCAATCATCTCACCATGCATCAACAGGCACGAAAGCGTCGAAAATTTGGCATCTTTTGATAGCGTCAAAAATTTCGCATTTTTTGACCTTCTTGGCTGAAAACACGAGTAAAAGGCGCGCGCGCGAATTTTCGCACCCCCGGAAAATTTGCGCCTGAGTCCTATTTTTCGTCCCAATCATCTCACGATGCATCAACATGAACGAAAGCGTCGGAAATTTGGCATCTTTTGACAGCGTCAAAAATTTCGCGTTTTTTGACCTTCTTGGCTGAAAAAACGAGTAAAAGACGCGCGCGCGAAATTTCGCACCCCCGGAAAATTTTCGCCTGAGTCCTTTTTTTCATCCCAATCATCTCACCATGCATCAACAGGCACGAAAGCGTCGAAAATTTGGCATCTTTTGACAGCGTCAAAAATTTCGCATTTTTTGACCTTCTTGGCTGAAAACACGAGCAAAAGGCGCGCGCGCGAATTTTCGCACCCCCGGAAAATTTTTGACTGAGTCCTTTTTTTCGTCCCAATCATCTCACCATGCATCAACAGGCACGAAAGCGTCGAAAATTTGGCATCTTTTGACAGCGTCAAAAATTTCGCATTTTTTGACCTTCTTGGCTGAAAACACGAGTAAAAGGCGCGCGCGCGAATTTTCGCACCCCCGGAAAATTTGCGCCTGAGTCCTTTTTTTCGTCCCAATCATCTCACCATGCATCAACAGGCACGAAAGCGTCGGAAATTTGGCATCTTTTGACAGCGTCAAAAATTTCGCGTTTTTTGACCTTCTTGGCTGAAAACACGAGTAAAAGGCGCGCGCTGCGCGAAATTTCGCACCCCCGGAAAATTTGCGCATGAGTCCTTTTTTTCGTCCCAATCATCTCACGATGCATCAACAGGCACGAAAGCGTCGAAAATTTGGCATCTTTTGACAGCGTCAAAAATTTCGCATTTTTTGACATTCTTGGCTGAAAACACGAGCAAAAGGCGCGCGCGCGAATTTTCGCACCCCCGGAAAATTTTTGACTGAGTCCTTTTTTTCGTCCCAATCATCTCACCATGCATCAACAGGCACGAAAGCGTCGAAAATTTGGCATCTTTTGACAGCGTCAAAAATTTCGCATTTTTTGACCTTCTTGGCTGAAAACACGAGTAAAAGGCGCGCGCGCGAATTTTCGCACCCCCGGAAAATTTGCGCCTGAGTCCTTTTTTTCGTCCCAATCATCTCACCATGCATCAACAGGCACGAAAGCGTCGGAAATTTGGCATCTTTTGACAGCGTCAAAAATTTCGCGTTTTTTGACCTTCTTGGCTGAAAACACGAGTAAAAGGCGCGCGCGCGAAATTTCGCACCCCCGGAAAATTTGCGCCTGAGTCCTATTTTTCGTCCCAATCATCTCACGATGCATCAACATGCACGAAAGCGTCGGAAATTTGGCATCTTTTGACAGCGTCAAAAATTTCGCGTTTTTTAACCTTCTTGGCTGAAAACACGAGTAAAAGGCGCGCGCGCGCGAAATTTCGCACCCCCGGAAAATTTGCGCATGAGTCCTTTTTTTCGTCCCAATCATCTCACGATGCATCAACAGGCACGAAAGCGTCGAAAATTTGGCATCTTTTGACAGTGTAAATAATTTCATATTTTTTGACCTTCTTAGCTGAAAACACGAGTAAAAGGCGCGCGCGCGAAATTTCGCACCCCCGGAAAATTTTCGCCTGAGTCCTTTTTTTCATCCCAATCATCTCACCATGCATCAACAGGCACGAAAGCGTCGAAAATTTGGCATCTTTTGACAGCGTCAAAAATTTCGCATTTTTTGACCTTCTTGGCTGAAAACACGAGTAAAAGGCGCGCGCGCGAAATTTCACACCCCCGGAAAATTTGCGCCTGAGTCCTTTTTTTCGTCCCAATCATCTCACCATGCATCAACAGGCACGAAAGCGTAAAAAATTTGGCATCTTTTGATAGTGTCAAAAATTTCGCGTTTTTTTACCTTCTTGGCTGAAAACACGAGTAAAAGGCGCGCACGCGAAATTTCGCACCCCCGAAAAATTTTTGACTGAGTCCTTTTTTTCGTCCCAATCATCTCACCATGCATCAACAGGCACGAAAGCGTCGAAAATTTGGCATCTTTTGACAGCGTCAAAAATTTCGCATTTTTTGACCTTCTTGGCCGAAAACACGAGTAAAAGGCGCGCGCGCGAATTTTCGCACCCCCGGAAAATTTGCGCCTGAGTCCTTTTTTTCGTCCCAATCATCTCACCATGCATCAACAGGCACGAAAGCGTCAGAAATTTGGCGTCTTTTGACAGCGTCAAAAATTTCGCGTTTTTTGACCTTCTTGGCTGAAAACACGAGTAAAAGGCGCGCGCGCGAAATTTCGCACCCCCGGAAAATTTTTGACTGAGTCCTTTTTTTCGTCCCAATCATCTCACCATGCATCAACAGGCACGAAAGCGTCAGAAATTTGGCATCTTTTGACAGCGTCAAAAATTTCGCGTTTTTTGACTTTCTTGGCTGAAAACACGAGTAAAAGGCGCTCGCGCGAAATTTCGCACCCCCAGAAAATTTTTGACAGAGTCCTTTTTTTCGTCCCAATCATCTCACCATGCATCAACAAGCACGAAAGCGTAAACAATTTGGCATCTTTTGACAGCGTCAAAAATTTCACGTTTTTTGACCTTCTTGGCTGAAAAACGAGTAAAAGGCACGCGCACAAAATTTCGCACCCCCGGAAAATTTGTGCCAGAGTCCTTTTTTTCGTCCCAATCATCTCACCATGCATCAACAGGCACGAAAGTGTCGAAAATTTGGCATCTTTTGACAGCGTCAAAAATTTCGCGTTCTTTGACCTTCTTGGCTGAAAACACGAGTAAAAGGCGCGCGCGCGAAATTTCGCACCGCCGGAAAATTTGCGCATGAGTCCTTTTTTTCGTCCCAATCATCTCACCATGCATCATCAGGTACAAAAACGTAAAAAATTTGGCATCTTTTGACAGCGTAAATAATTTCGCGTTTTTTGACCTTCTTAGCTGAAAACACGAGTAAAAGGCGTGCGCGCGAAATTTCGCACCCCCGAAAAATTTTCGCCTGAGTCCTTTTTTTCGTCCCAATCATCTCACCATGCATCAACAGGCACGAAAGCGTCGAAAATTTGGCATCTTTTGATAGCGTCAAAAATTTCGCATTTTTTGACCTTCTTGGCCGAAAACACGAGTAAAAGGCGCGCGCGCGAATTTTCGCACCCCCGGAAAATTTGCGCCTGAGTCCTTTTTTTCGTCCCAATCATCTCACCATGCATCAACAGGCACGAAAGCGTCGGAAATTTGGCATCTTTTGACAGCGTCAAAAATTTCGCGTTTTTTGACCTTCTTGGCTGAAAACACGAGTAAAAGGCGCGCGCGCGAAATTTCGCACCCCCGGAAAATTTGCGCCTGAGTCCTATTTTTCGTCCCAATCATCTCACGATGCATCAACATGCACGAAAGCGTCGGAAATTTGGCATCTTTTGACAGCGTCAAAAATTTCGCGTTTTTTGACCTTCTTGGCTGAAAACACGAGCAAAAGGCGCGCGCGCAAAATTTCGCACCCCCGGAAAATTTGCGCATGAGTCCTTTTTTTTGTCCCAATCATCTCACGATGCATCAACAGGCACGAAAGCGTCGAAAATTTGGCATCTTTTGACAGCGTAAATAATTTCGTATTTTTTGACCTTCTTAGCTGAAAACACGAGTAAAAGGCGCGCGCGCGAAATTTCGCACCCCCGGAAAATTTTCGCCTGAGTCCTTTTTTTCGTCCCAATCATCTCACCATGCATCAACAGGCACGAAAGCGTCGAGAATTTGGCATCTTTTGACAGCGTCAAAAATTTCGCATTTTTTGACCTTCTTGGCTGAAAACACGAGTAAAAGGCGCTGCGCGCGAAATTTCGCACCCCCGGAAAATTTGCGCCTGAGTCCTTTTTTTCGTCCCAATCATCTCACCATGCATCAACAGGCACGAAAGCGTAAAAAATTTGGCATCTTTTGACAGTGTCAAAAATTTCGCGTTTTTTTACCTTCTTGGCTGAAAACACGAGTAAAAGGCGCGCACGCGAAATTTCGCACCCCCGAAAAATTTTTGACTGAGTCCTTTTTTTCGTCCCAATCATCTCACCATGCATCAACAGGCACGAAAGCGTCGAAAATTTGGCATCTTTTGATAGCGTCAAAAATTTCGCATTTTTTGACCTTCTTGGCTGAAAACACGAGTAAAAGGCGGGCGCGCGAATTTTCGCACCCCCGGAAAATTTGCGCCTGAGTCCTATTTTTCGTCCCAATCATCTCACGATGCATCAACATGCACGAAAGCGTCGGAAATTTGGCATCTTTTGACAACGTCAAAAATTTCGCGTTTTTTGACCTTCTTGGCTGAAAACACGAGTAAAAGGCGCGCGCGCGAAATTTCGCACCCCCGGAAAATTTGCGCATGAGTCCTTTTTTTCGTCCCAATCATCTCACGATGCATCAATAGGCACGAAAGCGTCGAAAATTTGGCATCTTTTGACAGCGTCAAAAATTTCGCATTTTTTGACCTTCTTGGCTGAAAACACGAGCAAAAGGCGCGCACGCGAATTTTCGCACCCCCGGAAAATTTTTGACTGAGTCCTTTTTTTCGTCCCAATCATCTCACCATGCATCAACAGGCACGAAAGCGTCGAAAATTTGGCATCTTTTGACAGCGTCAAAAATTTTGCATTTTTTGACCTTCTTGGCTGAAAACACGAGTAAAAGGCGCGCGCGCGAATTTTCGCACCCCCGGAAAATTTGCGCCTGAGTCCTTTTTTTCGTCCCAATCATCTCACCATGCATCAACAGGCACGAAAGCGTCGGAAATTTGGCATCTTTTGACAGCGTCAAAAATTTCGCGTTTTTTGACCTTCTTGGCTGAAAACACGAGTAAAAGGCGCGCGCGCGAAATTTCGCACCCCCGGAAAATTTGCGCCTGAGTCCTATTTTTCGTCCCAATCATCTCACGATGCATCAACATGCACGAAAGCGTCGGAAATTTGGCATCTTTTGACAGCGTCAAAAATTTCGCGTTTTTTGACCTTCTTGGCTGAAAACACGAGTAAAAGGCGCGCGCGCGAAATTTCGCACCCCCGGAAAATTTGCGCATGAGTCCTTTTTTTCGTCCCAATCATCTCACGATGCATCAACAGGCACGAAAGCGTCGAAAATTTGGCATCTTTTGACAGCGTAAATAATTTCATATTTTTTGACCTTCTTAGCTGAAAACACGAGTAAAAGGCGCGCGCGCGAAATTTCGCACCCCCGGAAAATTTTCGCCTAAGTCCTTTTTTTCATCCCAATCATCTCACCATGCATGAACAGGCACGAAAGCGTCAAAAATTTGGCATCTTTTGACAGCGTCAAAAATTTCGCATTTTTTGACATTCTTGGCTGAAAACACGAGTAAAAGGCGCGCGTGCGAAATTTCGCACCCCCGGAAAATTTGCGCCTGAGTCCTTTTTTTCGTCCCAATCATCTCACCATGCATCAACAGGCACGAAAGCGTAAAAAATTTGGCATCTTTTGATAGTGTCAAAAATTTCGCGTTTTTTTACCTTCTTGGCTGAAAACACGAGGAAAAGGCGCGCACGCGAAATTTCGCACCCCCGAAAAATTTTTGACTGAGTCCTTTTTTTCGTCCCAATCATCTCACCATGCATCAACAGGCACGAAAGCGTCGAAAATTTGGCATCTTTTGACAGCGTCAAAAATTTCGCATTTTTTGACCTTCTTGGCTGAAAACACGAGCAAAAGGCGCGCGCGCGAATTTTCGCACCCCCGGAAAATTTTTGACTGAGTCCTTTTTTTCGTCCCAATCATCTCACCATGCATCAACAGGCACGAAAGCGTCGAAAATTTGGCATCTTTTGACAGCGTCAAAAATTTCGCATTTTTTGACCTTCTTGGCTGAAAACACGAGTAAAAGGCGCGCGCGCGAAATTTCGCACCCCCGGAAAATTTGCGCCTGAGTCCTTTTTTTCGTCCCAATCATCTCACCATGCATCAACAGGCACGAAAGCGTAAAAAATTTGGCATCTTTTGACAGTGTCAAAAATTTCGCGTTTTTTTACCTTCTTGGCTGAAAACACGAGTAAAAGGCGCGCACGCGAAATTTCGCACCCCCGAAAAATTTTTGACTGAGTCCTTTTTTTCGTCCCAATCATCTCACCATGCATCAACAGGCACGAAAGCGTCGAAAATTTGGCATCTTTTGATAGCGTCAAAAATTTCGCATTTTTTGACCTTCTTGGCTGAAAACACGAGTAAAAGGCGGGCGCGCGAATTTTCGCACCCCCGGAAAATTTGCGCCTGAGTCCTATTTTTCGTCCCAATCATCTCACGATGCATCAACATGCACGAAAGCGTCGGAAATTTGGCATCTTTTGACAACGTCAAAAATTTCGCGTTTTTTGACCTTCTTGGCTGAAAACACGAGTAAAAGGCGCGCGCGCGAAATTTCGCACCCCCGGAAAATTTGCGCATGAGTCCTTTTTTTCGTCCCAATCATCTCACGATGCATCAATAGGCACGAAAGCGTCGAAAATTTGGCATCTTTTGACAGCGTCAAAAATTTCGCATTTTTTGACCTTCTTGGCTGAAAACACGAGCAAAAGGCGCGCACGCGAATTTTCGCACCCCCGGAAAATTTTTGACTGAGTCCTTTTTTTCGTCCCAATCATCTCACCATGCATCAACAGGCACGAAAGCGTCGAAAATTTGGCATCTTTTGACAGCGTCAAAAATTTTGCATTTTTTGACCTTCTTGGCTGAAAACACGAGTAAAAGGCGCGCGCGCGAATTTTCGCACCCCCGGAAAATTTGCGCCTGAGTCCTTTTTTTCGTCCCAATCATCTCACCATGCATCAACAGGCACGAAAGCGTCGGAAATTTGGCATCTTTTGACAGCGTCAAAAATTTCGCGTTTTTTGACCTTCTTGGCTGAAAACACGAGTAAAAGGCGCGCTGCGCGAAATTTCGCACCCCCGGAAAATTTGCGCCTGAGTCCTATTTTTCGTCCCAATCATCTCACGATGCATCAACATGCACGAAAGCGTCGGAAATTTGGCATCTTTTGACAGCGTCAAAAATTTCGCGTTTTTTGACCTTCTTGGCTGAAAACACGAGTAAAAGGCGCGCGCGCGAAATTTCGCACCCCCGGAAAATTTGCGCATGAGTCCTTTTTTTCGTCCCAATCATCTCACGATGCATCAACAGGCACGAAAGCGTCGAAAATTTGGCATCTTTTGACAGCGTAAATAATTTCATATTTTTTGACCTTCTTAGCTGAAAACACGAGTAAAAGGCGCGCGCGCGAAATTTCGCACCCCCGGAAAATTTTCGCCTAAGTCCTTTTTTTCATCCCAATCATCTCACCATGCATCAACAGGCACGAAAGCGTCAAAAATTTGGCATCTTTTGACAGCGTCAAAAATTTCGCATTTTTTGACATTCTTGGCTGAAAACACGAGTAAAAGGCGCGCGCGCGAAATTTCGCACCCCCGGAAAATTTGCGCCTGAGTCCTTTTTTTCGTCCCAATCATCTCACCATGCATCAACAGGCACGAAAGCGTAAAAAATTTGGCATCTTTTGACAGTGTCAAAAATTTCGCGTTTTTTTACCTTCTTGGCTGAAAACACGAGTAAAAGGCGCGCACGCGAAATTTCGCACCCCCGAAAAATTTTTGACTGAGTCCTTTTTTTCGTCCCAATCATCTCACCATGCATCAACAGGCACGAAAGCGTCGAAAATTTGGCATCTTTTGATAGCGTCAAAAATTTCGCATTTTTTGACCTTCTTGGCTGAAAACACGAGTAAAAGGCGCAGCGCGCGAATTTTCGCACCCCCGGAAAATTTGCGCCTGAGTCCTATTTTTCGTCCCAATCATCTCACGATGCATCAACATGAACGAAAGCGTCGGAAATTTGGCATCTTTTGACAGCGTCAAAAATTTCGCATTTTTTGACCTTCTTGGCTGAAAAAACGAGTAAAAGACGCGCGCGCGAAATTTCGCACCCCCGGAAAATTTTCGCCTGAGTCCTTTTTTTCATCCCAATCATCTCACCATGCATCAACAGGCACGAAAGCGTCGAAAATTTGGCATCTTTTGACAGCGTCAAAAATTTCGCATTTTTTGACCTTCTTGGCTGAAAACACGAGCAAAAGGCGCGCGCGCGAATTTTCGCACCCCCGGAAAATTTTTGACTGAGTCCTTTTTTTCGTCCCAATCATCTCACCATGCATCAACAGGCACGAAAGCGTCGAAAATTTGGCATCTTTTGACAGCGTCAAAAATTTCGCATTTTTTGACCTTCTTGGCTGAAAACACGAGTAAAAGGCGCGCGCGCGAATTTTCGCACCCCCGGAAAATTTGCGCCTGAGTCCTTTTTTTCGTCCCAATCATCTCACCATGCATCAACAGGCACGAAAGCGTCGGAAATTTGGCATCTTTTGACAGCGTCAAAAATTTCGCGTTTTTTGACCTTCTTGGCTGAAAACACGAGTAAAAGGCGCGCGTGCGAAATTTCGCACCCCCGGAAAATTTGCGCATGAGTCCTTTTTTTCGTCCCAATCATCTCACGATGCATCAACAGGCACGAAAGCGTCGAAAATTTGGCATCTTTTGACAGCGTAAATAATTTCATATTTTTTGACCTTCTTAGCTGAAAACACGAGTAAAAGGCGCGCGCGCGAAATTTCGCACCCCCGGAAAATTTTCGCCTAAGTCCTTTTTTTCATCCCAATCATCTCACCATGCATCAACAGGCACGAAAGCGTCAAAAATTTGGCATCTTTTGACAGCGTCAAAAATTTCGCATTTTTTGACATTCTTGGCTGAAAACACGAGTAAAAGGCGCGCGTGCGAAATTTCGCACCCCCGGAAAATTTGCGCCTGAGTCCTTTTTTTCGTCCCAATCATCTCACCATGCATCAACAGGCACGAAAGCGTAAAAAATTTGGCATCTTTTGACAGTGTCAAAAATTTCGCGTTTTTTTACCTTCTTGGCTGAAAACACGAGGAAAAGGCGCGCACGCGAAATTTCGCACCCCCGAAAAATTTTTGACTGAGTCCTTTTTTTCGTCCCAATCATCTCACCATGCATCAACAGGCACGAAAGCGTCGAAAATTTGGCATCTTTTGACAGCGTCAAAAATTTCGCATTTTTTGACCTTCTTGGCTGAAAACACGAGCAAAAGGCGCGCGCGCGAATTTTCGCACCCCCGGAAAATTTTTGACTGAGTCCTTTTTTTCGTCCCAATCATCTCACCATGCATCAACAGGCACGAAAGCGTCGAAAATTTGGCATCTTTTGACAGCGTCAAAAATTTCGCATTTTTTGACCTTCTTGGCTGAAAACACGAGTAAAAGGCGCGCGCGCGAATTTTCGCACCCCCGGAAAATTTGCGCCTGAGTCCTTTTTTTCGTCCCAATCATCTCACCATGCATCAACAGGCACGAAAGCGTCGGAAATGTGGCATCTTTTGACAGCGTCAAAAATTTCGCGTTTTTTGACCTTCTTGGCTGAAAACACGAGTAAAAGGCGCGCGCGCGAAATTTCGCACCCCCGGAAAATTTGCGCATGAGTCCTTTTTTTCGTCCCAATCATCTCACGATGCATCAACAGGCACGAAAGCGTCGAAAATTTGGCATCTTTTGACAGCGTCAAAAATTTCGCATTTTTTGACCTTCTTGGCTGAAAACACGAGCAAAAGGCGCGCACGCGAATTTTCGCACCCCCGGAAAATTTTTGACTGAGTCCTTTTTTTCGTCCCAATCATCTCACCATGCATCAACAGGCACGAAAGCGTCGAAAATTTGGCATCTTTTGACAGCGTCAAAAATTTCGCATTTTTTGACCTTCTTGGCTGAAAACACGAGTAAAAGGCGCGCGCGCGAATTTTCGCACCCCCGGAAAATTTGCGCCTGAGTCCTTTTTTTCGTCCCAATCATCTCACCATGCATCAACAGGCACGAAAGCGTCGGAAATTTGGCATCTTTTGACAGCGTCAAAAATTTCGCGTTTTTTGACCTTCTTGGCTGAAAACACGAGTAAAAGGCGCGCGCGCGAAATTTCGCACCCCCGGAAAATTTGCGCCTGAGTCCTATTTTTCGTCCCAATCATCTCACGATGCATCAACATGCACGAAAGCGTCGGAAATTTGGCATCTTTTGACAGCGTCAAAAATTTCGCGTTTTTTGACCTTCTTGGCTGAAAACACGAGTAAAAGGCGCGCGCGCGAAATTTCGCACCCCCGGAAAATTTGCGCATGAGTCCTTTTTTTCGTCCCAATCATCTCACGATGCATCAACAGGCACGAAAGCGTCGAAAATTTGGCATCTTTTGACAGCGTAAATAATTTCATATTTTTTGACCTTCTTAGCTGAAAACACGAGTAAAAGGCGCGCGCGCGAAATTTCGCACCCCCGGAAAATTTTCGCCTAAGTCCTTTTTTTCATCCCAATCATCTCACCATGCATCAACAGGCACGAAAGCGTCAAAAATTTGGCATCTTTTGACAGCGTCAAAAATTTCGCATTTTTTGACATTCTTGGCTGAAAACACGAGTAAAAGGCGCGCGTGCGAAATTTCGCACCCCCGGAAAATTTGCGCCTGAGTCCTTTTTTTCGTCCCAATCATCTCACCATGCATCAACAGGCACGAAAGCGTAAAAAATTTGGCATCTTTTGACAGTGTCAAAAATTTCGCGTTTTTTTACCTTCTTGGCTGAAAACACGAGGAAAAGGCGCGCACGCGAAATTTCGCACCCCCGAAAAATTTTTGACTGAGTCCTTTTTTTCGTCCCAATCATCTCACCATGCATCAACAGGCACGAAAGCGTCGAAAATTTGGCATCTTTTGACAGCGTCAAAAATTTCGCATTTTTTGACCTTCTTGGCTGAAAACACGAGCAAAAGGCGCGCGCGCGAATTTTCGCACCCCCGGAAAATTTTTGACTGAGTCCTTTTTTTCGTCCCAATCATCTCACCATGCATCAACAGGCACGAAAGCGTCGAAAATTTGGCATCTTTTGACAGCGTCAAAAATTTCGCATTTTTTGACCTTCTTGGCTGAAAACACGAGTAAAAGGCGCGCGCGCGAATTTTCGCACCCCCGGAAAATTTGCGCCTGAGTCCTTTTTTTCGTCCCAATCATCTCACCATGCATCAACAGGCACGAAAGCGTCGGAAATGTGGCATCTTTTGACAGCGTCAAAAATTTCGCGTTTTTTGACCTTCTTGGCTGAAAACACGAGTAAAAGGCGCGCGCGCGAAATTTCGCACCCCCGGAAAATTTGCGCATGAGTCCTTTTTTTCGTCCCAATCATCTCACGATGCATCAACAGGCACGAAAGCGTCGAAAATTTGGCATCTTTTGACAGCGTCAAAAATTTCGCATTTTTTGACCTTCTTGGCTGAAAACACGAGCAAAAGGCGCGCACGCGAATTTTCGCACCCCCGGAAAATTTTTGACTGAGTCCTTTTTTTCGTCCCAATCATCTCACCATGCATCAACAGGCACGAAAGCGTCGAAAATTTGGCATCTTTTGACAGCGTCAAAAATTTCGCATTTTTTGACCTTCTTGGCTGAAAACACGAGTAAAAGGCGCGCGCAGCGAATTTTCGCACCCCCGGAAAATTTGCGCCTGAGTCCTTTTTTTCGTCCCAATCATCTCACCATGCATCAACAGGCACGAAAGCGTCGGAAATTTGGCATCTTTTGACAGCGTCAAAAATTTCGCGTTTTTTGACCTTCTTGGCTGAAAACACGAGTAAAAGGCGCGCGCGCGAAATTTCGCACCCCCGGAAAATTTGCGCCTGAGTCCTATTTTTCGTCCCAATCATCTCACGATGCATCAACATGCACGAAAGCGTCGGAAATTTGGCATCTTTTGACAGCGTCAAAAATTTCGCGTTTTTTGACCTTCTTGGCTGAAAACACGAGTAAAAGGCGCGCGCGCGAAATTTCGCACCCCCGGAAAATTTGCGCATGAGTCCTTTTTTTCGTCCCAATCATCTCACGATGCATCAACAGGCACGAAAGCGTCGAAAATTTGGCATCTTTTGACAGCGTAAATAATTTCATATTTTTTGACCTTCTTAGCTGAAAACACGAGTAAAAGGCGCGCGCTGCGAAATTTCGCACCCCCGGAAAATTTTCGCCTAAGTCCTTTTTTTCATCCCAATCATCTCACCATGCATCAACAGGCACGAAAGCGTCAAAAATTTGGCATCTTTTGACAGCGTCAAAAATTTCGCATTTTTTGACATTCTTGGCTGAAAACACGAGTAAAAGGCGCGCGTGCGAAATTTCGCACCCCCGGAAAATTTGCGCCTGAGTCCTTTTTTTCGTCCCAATCATCTCACCATGCATCAACAGGCACGAAAGCGTAAAAAATTTGGCATCTTTTGACAGTGTCAAAAATTTCGCGTTTTTTTTACCTTCTTGGCTGAAAACACGAGGAAAAGGCGCGCACGCGAAATTTCGCACCCCCGAAAAATTTTTGACTGAGTCCTTTTTTTCGTCCCAATCATCTCACCATGCATCAACAGGCACGAAAGCGTCGAAAATTTGGCATCTTTTGACAGCGTCAAAAATTTCGCATTTTTTGACCTTCTTGGCTGAAAACACGAGCAAAAGGCGCGCGCGCGAATTTTCGCACCCCCGGAAAATTTTTGACTGAGTCCTTTTTTTCGTCCCAATCATCTCACCATGCATCAACAGGCACGAAAGCGTCGAAAATTTGGCATCTTTTGACAGCGTCAAAAATTTCGCATTTTTTGACCTTCTTGGCTGAAAACACGAGTAAAAGGCGCGCGCGCGAATTTTCGCACCCCCGGAAAATTTGCGCCTGAGTCCTTTTTTTCGTCCCAATCATCTCACCATGCATCAACAGGCACGAAAGCGTCGGAAATTTGGCATCTTTTGACAGCGTCAAAAATTTCGCGTTTTTTGACCTTCTTGGCTGAAAACACGAGTAAAAGGCGCGCGCGCGAAATTTCGCACCCCCGGAAAATTTGCGCATGAGTCCTTTTTCGTCCCAATCATCTCACGATGCATCAACAGGCACGAAAGCGTCGAAAATTTGGCATCTTTTGACAGCGTCAAAAATTTCGCATTTTTTGACATTCTTGGCTGAAAACACGAGCAAAAGGCGCGCGCGCGAATTTTCGCACCCCCGGAAAATTTTTGACTGAGTCCTTTTTTTCGTCCCAATCATCTCACCATGCATCAACAGGCACGAAAGCGTCGAAAATTTGGCATCTTTTGACAGCGTCAAAAATTTCGCATTTTTTGACCTTCTTGGCTGAAAACACGAGTAAAAGGCGCGCGCGCGAATTTTCGCACCCCCGGAAAATTTGCGCCTGAGTCCTTTTTTTCGTCCCAATCATCTCACCATGCATCAACAGGCACGAAAGCGTCGGAAATTTGGCATCTTTTGACAGCGTCAAAAATTTCGCGTTTTTTGACCCTCTTGGCTGAAAACACGAGTAAAAGGCGCGCGCGCGAAATTTCGCACCCCCGGAAAATTTGCGCCTGAGTCCTATTTTTCGTCCCAATCATCTCACGATGCATCAACATGCACGAAAGCGTCGGAAATTTGGCATCTTTTGACAGCGTCAAAAATTTCGCGTTTTTTGACCTTCTTGGCTGAAAACACGAGTAAAAGGCGCGCGCGCGAAATTTCGCACCCCCGGAAAATTTGCGCATGAGTCCTTTTTTTCGTCCCAATCATCTCACGATGCATCAACAGGCACGAAAGCGTCGAAAATTTGGCATCTTTTGACAGTGTAAATAATTTCATATTTTTTGACCTTCTTAGCTGAAAACACGAGTAAAAGGCGCGCGCGCGAAATTTCGCACCCCCGGAAAATTTTCGCCTGAGTCCTTTTTTTCATCCCAATCATCTCACCATGCATCAACAGGCACGAAAGCGTCGAAAATTTGGCATCTTTTGACAGCGTCAAAAATTTCGCATTTTTTGACCTTCTTGGCTGAAAACACGAGTAAAAGGCGCGCGCGCGAAATTTCACACCCCCGGAAAATTTGCGCCTGAGTCCTTTTTTTCGTCCCAATCATCTCACCATGCATCAACAGGCACGAAAGCGTAAAAAATTTGGCATCTTTTGACAGTGTCAAAAATTTCGCGTTTTTTTACCTTCTTGGCTGAAAACACGAGTAAAAGGCGCGCACGCGAAATTTCGCACCCCCGAAAAATTTTTGACTGAGTCCTTTTTTTCGTCCCAATCATCTCACCATGCATCAACAGGCACGAAAGCGTCGAAAATTTGGCATCTTTTGACAGCGTCAAAAATTTCGCATTTTTTGACCTTTTTGGCCGAAAACACGAGTAAAAGGCGCGCGCGCGAATTTTCGCACCCCTGGAAAATTTGCGCCTGAGTCCTTTTTTTCGTCCCAATCATCTCACCATGCATCAACAGGCACGAAAGCGTCAGAAATTTGGCATCTTTTGACAGCGTCAAAAATTTCGCGTTTTTTGACCTTCTTGGCTGAAAACACGAGTAAAAGGCGCGCGCGCGAATTTTCGCACCCCCGGAAAATTTGCGCATGAGTCCTTTTTTTCGTCCCAATCATCTCACGATGCATCAATAGGCACGAAAGCGTCGGAAATTTGGCATCTTTTGACAGCGTCAAAAATTTCGCATTTTTTGACCTTCTTGGCTGAAAACACGAGTAAAAGGCGCGCGCGCGAAATTTCGCACCCCCGGAAAATTTTTGACTGAGTCCTTTTTTTCGTCCCAATCATCTCACCATGCATCAACAGGCACGAAAGCGTCAGAAATTTGGCATCTTTTGACAGCGTCAAAAATTTCGCGTTTTTTGACTTTCTTGGCTGAAAACACGAGTAAAAGGCGCTCGCGCGAAATTTCGCACCCCCAGAAAATTTTTGACAGAGTCCTTTTTTTCGTCCCAATCATCTCACCATGCATCAACAAGCACGAAAGCGTAAACAATTTGGCATCTTTTGACAGCGTCAAAAATTTCACGTTTTTTGACCTTCTTGGCTGAAAAACGAGTAAAAGGCACGCGCACGAAATTTCGCACCCCCGGAAAATTTGTGCCAGAGTCCTTTTTTTCGTCCCAATCATCTCACCATGCATCAACAGGCACGAAAGTGTCGAAAATTTGGCATCTTTTGACAGCGTCAAAAATTTCGCGTTATTTGACCTTCTTGGCTGAAAACACGAGTAAAAGGCGCGCGCGCGAAATTTCGCACCGCCGGAAAATTTGCGCATGAGTCCTTTTTTTCGTCCCAATCATCTCACCATGCATCATCAGGTACAAAAACGTAAAAAATTTGGCATCTTTTGACAGCGTAAATAATTTCGCGTTTTTTGACCTTCTTAGCTGAAAACACGAGTAAAAGGCGTGCGCGCGAAATTTCGCACCCCCGAAAAATTTTCGCCTGAGTCCTTTTTTTCGTCCCAATCATCTCACCATGCATCAACAGGCACGAAAGCGTCGAAAATTTGGCATCTTTTGATAGCGTCAAAAATTTCGCATTTTTTGACCTTCTTGGCTGAAAACACGAGTAAAAGGCGCGCGCGCGAATTTTCGCACCCCCGGAAAATTTGCGCCTGAGTCCTTTTTTTCGTCCCAATCATCTCACCATGCATCAACAGGCACGAAAGCGTCGGAAATTTGGCATCTTTTGACAGCGTCAAAAATTTCGCGTTTTTTGACCTTCTTGGCTGAAAACACGAGTAAAAGGCGCGCGCGCGAAATTTCGCACCCCCGGAAAATTTGCGCCTGAGTCCTATTTTTCGTCCCAATCATCTCACGATGCATCAACATGCACGAAAGCGTCGGAAATTTGGCATCTTTTGACAGCGTCAAAAATTTCGCGTTTTTTGACCTTCTTGGCTGAAAACACGAGTAAAAGGTGCGCGCGCAAAATTTCGCACCCCCGGAAAATTTGCGCATGAGTCCTTTTTTTTGTCCCAATCATCTCACGATGCATCAACAGGCACGAAAGCGTCGAAAATTTGGCATCTTTTGACAGCGTAAATAATTTCGTATTTTTTGACCTTCTTAGCTGAAAACACGAGTAAAAGGCGCGCGCGCGAAATTTCGCACCCCCGGAAAATTTTCGCCTGAGTCCTTTTTTTCGTCCCAATCATCTCACCATGCATCAACAGGCACGAAAGCGTCGAGAATTTGGCATCTTTTGACAGCGTCAAAAATTTCGCATTTTTTGACCTTCTTGGCTGAAAACACGAGTAAAAGGCGCGCGCGCGAAATTTCGCACCCCCGGAAAATTTGCGCCTGAGTCCTTTTTTTCGTCCCAATCATCTCACCATGCATCAACAGGCACGAAAGCGTAAAAAATTTGGCATCTTTTGACAGTGTCAAAAATTTTGCGTTTTTTTACCTTCTTGGCTGAAAACACGAGTAAAAGGCGCGCACGCGAAATTTCGCACCCCCGAAAAATTTTTGACTGAGTCCTTTTTTTCGTCCCAATCATCTCACCATGCATCAACAGGCACGAAAGCGTCGAAAATTTGGCATCTTTTGACAGCGTCAAAAATTTCGCATTTTTTGACCTTCTTGGCTGAAAACACGAGTAAAAGGCGGGCGCGCGAATTTTCGCACCCCCGGAAAATTTGCGCCTGAGTCCTATTTTTCGTCCCAATCATCTCACCATGCATCAACAGGCACGAAAGCGTCGGAAATTTGGCATCTTTTGACAACGTCAAAAATTTCGCGTTTTTTGACCTTCTTGGCTGAAAACACGAGTAAAAGGCGCGCGCGCGAATTTTCGCACCCCCGGAAAATTTGCGCATGAGTCCTTTTTTTCGTCCCAATCATCTCACGATGCATCAATAGGCACGAAAGCGTCGGAAATTTGGCATCTTTTGACAGCGTCAAAAATTTCGCATTTTTTGACCTTCTTGGCTGAAAACACGAGCAAAAGGCGCGCGCGCGAAATTTCGCACCCCCGGAAAATTTTTGACTGAGTCCTTTTTTTCGTCCCAATCATCTCACCATGCATCAACAGGCACGAAAGCGTCGAAAATTTGGCATCTTTTGACAGCGTCAAAAATTTCGCATTTTTTGACCTTCTTGGCTGAAAACACGAGTAAAAGGCGCGCGCAGCGAATTTTCGCACCCCCGGAAAATTTGCGCCTGAGTCCTTTTTTTCGTCCCAATCATCTCACCATGCATCAACAGGCACGAAAGCGTCGGAAATTTGGCATCTTTTGACAGCGTCAAAAATTTCGCGTTTTTTGACCTTCTTGGCTGAAAACACGAGTAAAAGGCGCGCGCGCGAAATTTCGCACCCCCGGAAAATTTGCGCCTGAGTCCTATTTTTCGTCCCAATCATCTCACGATGCATCAACATGCACGAAAGCGTCGGAAATTTGGCATCTTTTGACAGCGTCAAAAATTTCGCGTTTTTTGACCTTCTTGGCTGAAAACACCAGTAAAAGGCGCGCGCGCGAAATTTCGCACCCCCGGAAAATTTTCGCCTAAGTCCTTTTTTTCATCCCAATCATCTCACCATGCATCAACAGGCACGAAAGCGTCGAAAATTTGGCATCTTTTGACAGCGTCAAAAATTTCGCATTTTTTGACCTTCTTGGCTGAAAACACGAGCAAAAGGCGCGCGCGCGAAATTTCGCACCCCCGGAAAATTTTTGACTGAGTCCTTTTTTTCGTCCCAATCATCTCACCATGCATCAACAGGCACGAAAGCGTCGAAAATTTGGCATCTTTTGACAGCGTCAAAAATTTCGCATTTTTTGACCTTCTTGGCTGAAAACACGAGTAAAAGGCGCGCGCGCGAATTTTCGCACCCCCGGAAAATTTGCGCCTGAGTCCTTTTTTTCGTCCCAATCATCTCACCATGCATCAACAGGCACGAAAGCGTCGGAAATTTGGCATCTTTTGACAGCGTCAAAAATTTCGCGTTTTTTGACCTTCTTGGCTGAAAACACGAGTAAAAGGCGCGCGCGCGAAATTTCGCACCCCCGGAAAATTTGCGCCTGAGTCCTATTTTTCGTCCCAATCATCTCACGATGCATCAACATGCACGAAAGCGTCGGAAATTTGGCATCTTTTGACAGCGTCAAAAATTTCGCGTTTTTTGACCTTCTTGGCTGAAAACACCAGTAAAAGGCGCGCGCGCGAAATTTCGCACCCCCGGAAAATTTTCGCCTAAGTCCTTTTTTTCATCCCAATCATCTCACCATGCATCAACAGGCACGAAAGCGTCGAAAATTTGGCATCTTTTGACAGCGTCAAAAATTTCGCATTTTTTGACCTTCTTGGCTGAAAACACGAGTAAAAGGCGCGCGCGCGAAATTTCGCACCCCCGGAAAATTTGCGCCTGAGTCCTTTTTTTCGTCCCAATCATCTCACCATGCATCAACAGGCACGAAAGCGTCAAAAATTTGGCATCTTTTGATAGCGTCAAAAATTTCGCGTTTTTTTACCTTCTTGGCTGAAAACACCAATAAAAGGCGCGCACGCGAAATTTCGCACCCCCGAAAAATTTTTGACTGAGTCCTTTTTTTCGTCCCAATCATCTCACCATGCATCAACAGGCACGAAAGCGTCGAAAATTTGGCATCTTTTGACAGCGTCAAAAATTTCGCATTTTTTGACCTTCTTGGCTGAAAACACGAGTAAAAGGCGCGCGCGCGAATTTTCGCACCCCCGGAAAATTTGCGCCTTAGTCCTTTTTTTCGTCCCAATCATCTCACCATGCATCAACAGGCACGAAAGCGTCGGAAATTTGGCATCTTTTGACAGCGTCAAAAATTTCGCGTTTTTTGACCTTCTTGGCTGAAAACACGAGTAAAAGGCGCGCGCGCGAAATTTCGCACCCCCGGAAAATTTGCGCCTGAGTCCTATTTTTCGTCCCAATCATCTCACGATGCATCAACATGCACGAAAGCGTCGGAAATTTGGCATCTTTTGACAGCGTCAAAAATTTCGCGTTTTTTGACCTTCTTGGCTGAAAACACGAGTGAAAGGCGCGCGCGCGAAATTTCG
The DNA here is from genome assembly GCA_030549335.1 of Pontederia crassipes. NCBI lineage: Eukaryota > Viridiplantae > Streptophyta > Magnoliopsida > Commelinales > Pontederiaceae > Pontederia > Pontederia crassipes. The sequence continues at coordinate 33,255,089 of CM060197.1, forward strand.
CACCCCCGGAAAATTTGCGCATGAGTCCTTTTTTTCGTCCCAATCATCTCACGATGCATCAACAGGCACGAAAGCGTCGAAAATTTGGCATCTTTTGACAGCGTAAATAATTTCGTATTTTTTGACCTTCTTAGCTGAAAACACGAGTAAAAGGCGCGCGCGCGAAATTTCGCACCCCCGGAAAATTTTCGCCTGAGTCCTTTTTTTCGTCCCAATCATCTCACCATGCATCAACAGGCACGAAAGCGTCGAAAATTTGGCATCTTTTGATAGCGTCAAAAATTTCGCATTTTTTGACCTTCTTGGCTGAAAACACGAGTAAAAGGCGCGCGCTGCGAATTTTTGCACCCCCGGAAAATTTGCGCCTGAGTCCTATTTTTCATCCCAATCATCTCACGATGCATCAACATGCACGAAAGCGTCGGAAATTTGGCATCTTTTTGACAGCGTCAAAAATTTCGCGTTTTTTGACCTTCTTGGCTGAAAACACGAGTAAAAGGCGCGCGCGCGAAATTTCGCACCCCCGGAAAATTTTTGACTGAGTCCTTTTTTTCGTCCCAATCATCTCACCATGCATCAACAGGCACGAAAGCGTCGAAAATTTGGCATCTTTTGACAGCGTCAAAAATTTCGCATTTTTTGACCTTCTTGGCTGAAAACACGAGCAAAAGGCGCGCGCGCGAATTTTCGCACCCCCGGAAAATTTTTGACTGAGTCCTTTTTTTCGTCCCAATCATCTCACCATGCATCAACAGGCACGAAAGCGTCGAAAATTTGGCATCTTTTGACAGCGTCAAAAATTTCGCATTTTTTGACCTTCTTGGCTGAAAACACGAGTAAAAGGCGCGCGCAGCGAATTTTCGCACCCCCGGAAAATTTGCGCCTGAGTCCTTTTTTTCGTCCCAATCATCTCACCATGCATCAACAGGCACGAAAGCGTCGGAAATTTGGCATCTTTTGACAGCGTCAAAAATTTCGCGTTTTTTGACCTTCTTGGCTGAAAACACGAGTAAAAGGCGCGCGCGCGAAATTTCGCACCCCCGGAAAATTTGCGCATGAGTCCTTTTTTTCGTCCCAATCATCTCACGATGCATCAACAGGCACGAAAGCGTCGAAAATTTGGCATCTTTTGACAGCGTCAAAAATTTCGCATTTTTTGACCTTCTTGGCTGAAAACACGAGCAAAAGGCGCGCACGCGAATTTTCGCACCCCCGGAAAATTTTTGACTGAGTCCTTTTTTTCGTCCCAATCATCTCACCATGCATCAACAGGCACGAAAGCGTCGAAAATTTGGCATCTTTTGACAGCGTCAAAAATTTCGCATTTTTTGACCTTCTTGGCTGAAAACACGAGTAAAAGGCGCGCGCGCGAATTTTCGCACCCCCGGAAAATTTGCGCCTGAGTCCTTTTTTTCGTCCCAATCATCTCACCATGCATCAACAGGCACGAAAGCGTCGGAAATTTGGCATCTTTTGACAGCGTCAAAAATTTCGCGTTTTTTGACCTTCTTGGCTGAAAACACGAGTAAAAGGCGCGCGCGCGAAATTTCGCACCCCCGGAAAATTTGCGCCTGAGTCCTATTTTTCGTCCCAATCATCTCACGATGCATCAACATGCACGAAAGCGTCGGAAATTTGGCATCTTTTGACAGCGTCAAAAATTTCGCGTTTTTTGACCTTCTTGGCTGAAAACACGAGTAAAAGGCGCGCGCGCGAAATTTCGCACCCCCGGAAAATTTGCGCATGAGTCCTTTTTTTCGTCCCAATCATCTCACGATGCATCAAACAGGCACGAAAGCGTCGAAAATTTGGCATCTTTTGACAGCGTAAATAATTTCATATTTTTTGACCTTCTTAGCTGAAAACACGAGTAAAAGGCGCGCGCGCGAAATTTCGCACCCCCGGAAAATTTTCGCCTAAGTCCTTTTTTTCATCCCAATCATCTCACCATGCATCAACAGGCACGAAAGCGTCAAAAATTTGGCATCTTTTGACAGCGTCAAAAATTTCGCATTTTTTGACATTCTTGGCTGAAAACACGAGTAAAAGGCGCGCGTGCGAAATTTCGCACCCCCGGAAAATTTGCGCCTGAGTCCTTTTTTTCGTCCCAATCATCTCACCATGCATCAACAGGCACGAAAGCGTCAGAAATTTGGCATCTTTTGACAGCGTCAAAAATTTCGCGTTTTTTGACTTTCTTGGCTGAAAACACGAGTAAAAGGCGCTCGCGCGAAATTTCGCACCCCCAGAAAATTTTTGACAGAGTCCTTTTTTTCGTCCCAATCATCTCACCATGCATCAACAGGCACGAAAGCGTAAACAATTTGGCATCTTTTGACAGCGTCAAAAATTTCACGTTTTTTGACCTTCTTGGCTGAAAAAACGAGTAAAAGGCACGCGCGCGAAATTTCGCACCCCCGGAAAATTTGTGCCAGAGTCCTTTTTTTCGTCCCAATCATCTCACCATGCATCAACAGGCACGAAAGTGTCGAAAATTTGGCATCTTTTGACAGCGTCAAAAATTTCGCGTTCTTTGACCTTCTTGGCTGAAAACACGAGTAAAAGGCGCGCGCAGCGAAATTTCGCACCGCCGGAAAATTTGCGCATGAGTCCTTTTTTTCGTCCCAATCATCTCACCATGCATCATCAGGTACAAAAGCGTAAAAAATTTGGCATCTTTTGACAGCGTAAATAATTTCGCGTTTTTTGACCTTCTTAGCTGAAAACACGAGTAAAAGGCGCGCGCGCGAAATTTCGCACCCCCGGAAAATTTTCGCCTGAGTCCTTTTTTTCGTCCCAATCATCTCACCATGCATCAACAGGCACGAAAGCGTCGAAAATTTGGCATCTTTTGATAGCGTCAAAAATTTCGCATTTTTTGACCTTCTTGGCTGAAAACACGAGTAAAAGGCGCGCGCGAGAATTTTTGCACCCCCGGAAAATTTGCGCCTGAGTCCTATTTTTCGTCCCAATCATCTCACGATGCATCAACATGCACGAAAGCGTCGGAAATTTGGCATCTTTTTGACAGCGTCAAAAATTTCGCGTTTTTTGACCTTCTTGGCTGAAAACACGAGTAAAAGGCGCGCGCGCGAAATTTCGCACCCCCGGAAAATTTTTGACTGAGTCCTTTTTTTCGTCCCAATCATCTCACCATGCATCAACAGGCACGAAAGCGTCGAAAATTTGGCATCTTTTGACAGCGTCAAAAATTTCGCATTTTTTGACCTTCTTGGCTGAAAACACGAGCAAAAGGCGCGCGCGCGAATTTTCGCACCCCCGGAAAATTTTTGACTGAGTCCTTTTTTTCGTCCCAATCATCTCACCATGCATCAACAGGCACGAAAGCGTCGAAAATTTGGCATCTTTTGACAGCGTCAAAAATTTCGCATTTTTTGACCTTCTTGGCTGAAAACACGAGTAAAAGGCGCGCGCGCGAATTTTCGCACCCCCGGAAAATTTGCGCCTGAGTCCTTTTTTTCGTCCCAATCATCTCACCATGCATCAACAGGCACGAAAGCGTCGGAAATTTGGCATCTTTTGACAGCGTCAAAAATTTCGCGTTTTTTGACCTTCTTGGCTGAAAACACGAGTAAAAGGCGCGCGCGCGAAATTTCGCACCCCCGGAAAATTTGCGCATGAGTCCTTTTTTTCGTCCCAATCATCTCACGATGCATCAACAGGCACGAAAGCGTCGAAAATTTGGCATCTTTTGACAGCGTCAAAAATTTCGCATTTTTTGACATTCTTGGCTGAAAACACGAGCAAAAGGCGCGCGCAGCGAATTTTCGCACCCCCGGAAAATTTTTGACTGAGTCCTTTTTTTCGTCCCAATCATCTCACCATGCATCAACAGGCACGAAAGCGTCGAAAATTTGGCATCTTTTGACAGCGTCAAAAATTTCGCATTTTTTGACCTTCTTGGCTGAAAACACGAGTAAAAGGCGCGCGCGCGAATTTTCGCACCCCCGGAAAATTTGCGCCTGAGTCCTTTTTTTCGTCCCAATCATCTCACCATGCATCAACAGGCACGAAAGCGTCGGAAATTTGGCATCTTTTGACAGCGTCAAAAATTTCGCGTTTTTTGACCTTCTTGGCTGAAAACACGAGTAAAAGGCGCGCGCGCGAAATTTCGCACCCCCGGAAAATTTGCGCCTGAGTCCTATTTTTCGTCCCAATCATCTCACGATGCATCAACATGCACGAAAAAAGCGTCGGAAATTTGGCATCTTTTGACAGCGTCAAAAATTTCGCGTTTTTTGACCTTCTTGGCTGAAAACACGAGTAAAAGGCGCGCGCGCGAAATTTCGCACCCCAGGAAAATTTGCGCATGAGTCCTTTTTTTCGTCCCAATCATCTCACGATGCATCAACAGGCACGAAAGCGTCGAAAATTTGGCATCTTTTGACAGCGTAAATAATTTCATATTTTTGACCTTCTTAGCTGAAAACACGAGTAAAAGGCGCGCGCGCGAAATTTCGCACCCCCGGAAAATTTTCGCCTAAGTCCTTTTTTTCATCCCAATCATCTCACCATGCATCAACAGGCACGAAAGCGTCAAAAATTTGGCATCTTTTGACAGCGTCAAAAATTTCGCATTTTTTGACATTCTTGGCTGAAAACACGAGTAAAAGGCGCGCGTGCGAAATTTCGCACCCCCGGAAAATTTGCGCCTGAGTCCTTTTTTTCGTCCCAATCATCTCACCATGCATCAACAGGCACGAAAGCGTAAAAAATTTGGCATCTTTTGACAGTGTCAAAAATTTCGCGTTTTTTTTACCTTCTTGGCTGAAAACACGAGGAAAAGGCGCGCACGCGAAATTTCGCACCCCCGAAAAATTTTTGACTGAGTCCTTTTTTTCGTCCCAATCATCTCACCATGCATCAACAGGCACGAAAGCGTCGAAAATTTGGCATCTTTTGACAGCGTCAAAAATTTCGCATTTTTTGACCTTCTTGGCTGAAAACACGAGCAAAAGGCGCGCGCGCGCGAATTTTCGCACCCCCGGAAAATTTTTGACTGAGTCCTTTTTTTCGTCCCAATCATCTCACCATGCATCAACAGGCACGAAAGCGTCGAAAATTTGGCATCTTTTGACAGCGTCAAAAATTTCGCATTTTTTGACCTTCTTGGCTGAAAACACGAGTAAAAGGCGCGCGCGCGAATTTTCGCACCCCCGGAAAATTTGCGCCTGAGTCCTTTTTTTCGTCCCAATCATCTCACCATGCATCAACAGGCACGAAAGCGTCGGAAATTTGGCATCTTTTGACAGCGTCAAAAATTTCGCGTTTTTTGACCTTCTTGGCTGAAAACACGAGTAAAAGGCGCGCGCGCGCGAAATTTCGCACCCCCGGAAAATTTGCGCATGAGTCCTTTTTTTCGTCCCAATCATCTCACGATGCATCAACAGGCACGAAAGCGTCGAAAATTTGGCATCTTTTGACAGCGTCAAAAATTTCGCATTTTTTGACATTCTTGGCTGAAAACACGAGCAAAAGGCGCGCGCGCGAATTTTCGCACCCCCGGAAAATTTTTGACTGAGTCCTTTTTTTCGTCCCAATCATCTCACCATGCATCAACAGGCACGAAAGCGTCGAAAATTTGGCATCTTTTGACAGCGTCAAAAATTTCGCATTTTTTGACCTTCTTGGCTGAAAACACGAGTAAAAGGCGCGCGCGCGAATTTTCGCACCCCCGGAAAATTTGCGCCTGAGTCCTTTTTTTCGTCCCAATCATCTCACCATGCATCAACAGGCACGAAAGCGTCGGAAATTTGGCATCTTTTGACAGCGTCAAAAATTTCGCGTTTTTTGACCTTCTTGGCTGAAAACACGAGTAAAAGGCGCGCGCGCGAAATTTCGCACCCCCGGAAAATTTGCGCCTGAGTCCTATTTTTCGTCCCAATCATCTCACGATGCATCAACATGCACGAAAGCGTCGGAAATTTGGCATCTTTTGACAGCGTCAAAAATTTCGCGTTTTTTGACCTTCTTGGCTGAAAACACGAGTAAAAGGCGCGCGCGCGAAATTTCGCACCCCAGGAAAATTTGCGCATGAGTCCTTTTTTTCGTCCCAATCATCTCACGATGCATCAACAGGCACGAAAGCGTCGAAAATTTGGCATCTTTTGACAGCGTAAATAATTTCATATTTTTTGACCTTCTTAGCTGAAAACACGAGTAAAAGGCGCGCGCGCGAAATTTCGCACCCCCGGAAAATTTTCGCCTAAGTCCTTTTTTTCATCCCAATCATCTCACCATGCATCAACAGGCACGAAAGCGTCAAAAATTTGGCATCTTTTGACAGCGTCAAAAATTTCGCATTTTTTGACATTCTTGGCTGAAAACACGAGTAAAAGGCGCGCGTGCGAAATTTCGCACCCCCGGAAAATTTGCGCCTGAGTCCTTTTTTTCGTCCCAATCATCTCACCATGCATCAACAGGCACGAAAGCGTAAAAAATTTGGCATCTTTTGACAGTGTCAAAAATTTCGCGTTTTTTTTACCTTCTTGGCTGAAAACACGAGGAAAAGGCGCGCACGCGAAATTTCGCACCCCCGAAAAATTTTTGACTGAGTCCTTTTTTTCGTCCCAATCATCTCACCATGCATCAACAGGCACGAAAGCGTCGAAAATTTGGCATCTTTTGACAGCGTCAAAAATTTCGCATTTTTTGACCTTCTTGGCTGAAAACACGAGCAAAAGGCGCGCGCAGCGAATTTTCGCACCCCCGGAAAATTTTTGACTGAGTCCTTTTTTTCGTCCCAATCATCTCACCATGCATCAACAGGCACGAAAGCGTCGAAAATTTGGCATCTTTTGACAGCGTCAAAAATTTCGCATTTTTTGACCTTCTTGGCTGAAAACACGAGTAAAAGGCGCGCGCTGCGAATTTTCGCACCCCCGGAAAATTTGCGCCTGAGTCCTTTTTTTCGTCCCAATCATCTCACCATGCATCAACAGGCACGAAAGCGTCGGAAATTTGGCATCTTTTGACAGCGTCAAAAATTTCGCGTTTTTTGACCTTCTTGGCTGAAAACACGAGTAAAAGGCGCGCGCGCGAAATTTCGCACCCCCGGAAAATTTGCGCATGAGTCCTTTTTTTCGTCCCAATCATCTCACGATGCATCAACAGGCACGAAAGCGTCGAAAATTTGGCATCTTTTGACAGCGTCAAAAATTTCGCATTTTTTGACATTCTTGGCTGAAAACACGAGCAAAAGGCGCGCGCGCGAATTTTCGCACCCCCGGAAAATTTTTGACTGAGTCCTTTTTTTCGTCCCAATCATCTCACCATGCATCAACAGGCACGAAAGCGTCGAAAATTTGGCATCTTTTGACAGCGTCAAAAATTTCGCATTTTTTGACCTTCTTGGCTGAAAACACGAGTAAAAGGCGCGCGCGCGAATTTTCGCACCCCCGGAAAATTTGCGCCTGAGTCCTTTTTTTCGTCCCAATCATCTCACCATGCATCAACAGGCACGAAAGCGTCGGAAATTTGGCATCTTTTGACAGCGTCAAAAATTTCGCGTTTTTTGACCTTCTTGGCTGAAAACACGAGTAAAAGGCCCGCGCGCGAAATTTCGCACCCCCGGAAAATTTGCGCCTGAGTCCTATTTTTCGTCCCAATCATCTCACGATGCATCAACATGCACGAAAGCGTCGGAAATTTGGCATCTTTTGACAGCGTCAAAAATTTCGCGTTTTTTGACCTTCTTGGCTGAAAACACGAGTAAAAGGCGCGCGCGCGAAATTTCGCACCCCCGGAAAATTTGCGCATGAGTCCTTTTTTTCGTCCCAATCATCTCACGATGCATCAACAGGCACGAAAGCGTCGAAAATTTGGCATCTTTTGACAGTGTAAATAATTTCATATTTTTTGACCTTCTTAGCTGAAAACACGAGTAAAAGGCGCGCGCAGCGAAATTTCGCACCCCCGGAAAATTTTCGCCTGAGTCCTTTTTTTCGTCCCAATCATCTCACCATGCATCAACAGGCACGAAAGCGTAAAAAATTTGGCATCTTTTGACAGTGTCAAAAATTTCGCGTTTTTTTACCTTCTTGGCTGAAAACACGAGTAAAAGGCGCGCACGCGAATTTTCGCACCCCCGGAAAATTTGCGCCTGAGTCCTTTTTTTCGTCCCCATCATCTCACCATGCATCAACAGGCACGAAAGCGTCGGAAATTTGGCATCTTTTGACAGCGTCAAAAATTTCGCATTTTTTGACCTTCTTGGCTGAAAACACGAGCAAAAGGCGCGCACGCGAATTTTCGCACCCCCGGAAAATTTTTGACTGAGTCCTTTTTTTCGTCCCAATCATCTCACCATGCATCAACAGGCACGAAAGCGTCGAAAATTTGGCATCTTTTGACAGCGTAAATAATTTCATATTTTTTGACCTTCTTAGCTGAAAACACGAGTAAAAGGCGCGCGCGCGAAATTTCGCACCCCCGGAAAATTTTCGCCTAAGTCCTTTTTTTCATCCCAATCATCTCACCATGCATCAACAGGCACGAAAGCGTCAAAAATTTGGCATCTTTTGACAGCGTCAAAAATTTCGCATTTTTTGACATTCTTGGCTGAAAACACGAGTAAAAGGCGCGCGTGCGAAATTTCGCACCCCCGGAAAATTTGCGCCTGAGTCCTTTTTTTCGTCCCAATCATCTCACCATGCATCAACAGGCACGAAAGCGTAAAAAATTTGGCATCTTTTGACAGTGTCAAAAATTTCGCGTTTTTTTTACCTTCTTGGCTGAAAACACGAGGAAAAGGCGCGCACGCGAAATTTCGCACCCCCGAAAAATTTTTGACTGAGTCCTTTTTTTCGTCCCAATCATCTCACCATGCATCAACAGGCACGAAAGCGTCGAAAATTTGGCATCTTTTGACAGCGTCAAAAATTTCGCATTTTTTGACCTTCTTGGCTGAAAACACGAGTAAAAGGCGCGCGCGCGAATTTTCGCACCCCCGGAAAATTTGCGCCTGAGTCCTTTTTTTCGTCCCAATCATCTCACCATGCATCAACAGGCACGAAAGCGTCGGAAATTTGGCATCTTTTGACAGCGTCAAAAATTTCGCGTTTTTTGACCTTCTTGGCTGAAAACACGAGTAAAAGGCGCGCGCGCGAAATTTCGCACCCCCGGAAAATTTGCGCATGAGTCCTTTTTTTCGTCCCAATCATCTCACGATGCATCAACAGGCACGAAAGCGTCGAAAATTTGGCATCTTTTGACAGCGTCAAAAATTTCGCATTTTTTGACATTCTTGGCTGAAAACACGAGCAAAAGGCGCGCGCGCGAATTTTCGCACCCCCGGAAAATTTTTGACTGAGTCCTTTTTTTCGTCCCAATCATCTCACCATGCATCAACAGGCACGAAAGCGTCGAAAATTTGGCATCTTTTGACAGCGTCAAAAATTTCGCATTTTTTGACCTTCTTGGCTGAAAACACGAGTAAAAGGCGCGCGCGCGAATTTTCGCACCCCCGGAAAATTTGCGCCTGAGTCCTTTTTTTCGTCCCAATCATCTCACCATGCATCAACAGGCACGAAAGCGTCGGAAATTTGGCATCTTTTGACAGCGTCAAAAATTTCGCGTTTTTTGACCTTCTTGGCTGAAAACACGAGTAAAAGGCGCGCGCGCGAAATTTCGCACCCCCGGAAAATTTGCGCCTGAGTCCTATTTTTCGTCCCAATCATCTCACGATGCATCAACATGCACGAAAGCGTCGGAAATTTGGCATCTTTTGACAGCGTCAAAAATTTCGCGTTTTTTGACCTTCTTGGCTGAAAACACGAGTAAAAGGCGCGCGAGCGAAATTTCGCACCCCCGGAAAATTTTCGCCTGAGTCCTTTTTTTCGTCCCAATCATCTCACCATGCATCAACAAGCACGAAAGCGTCGAAAATTTGGCATCTTTTGACAGCGTCAAAAATTTCGCATTTTTTGACCTTCTTGGCTGAAAACACGAGTAAAAGGCGCGCGCGCGAAATTTCGCACCCCCGAAAAATTTGCGCCTGAGTCCTTTTTTCGTCCCCATCATCTCACCATGCAACAACAGGCACGAAAGCGTAAAAAATTTGGCATCTTTTGACAGCGTAAAAAATTTCGCATTTTTTTACCTTCTTGGCTGAAAACATGAGTAAAAGGCGCGCGCGCGAAATTTCGCACCCCCGGAAAATTTGCGCCTGAGTCCTTTTTTCGTCCCAATCATCTCACCATGCATCAACAGGCACGAAAGCGTCAAAAATTTGGCATCTTTTGACAGCGTCAAAAATTTCGCGTTTTTTTACCTTCTTGGCTGAAAACACGAGTAAAAGGCGCGCACGCGAAATTTCGCACCCCCGAAAAATTTTTGACTGAGTCCTTTTTCTCGTCCCAATCATCTCACCATGCATCAACAGGCACGAAAGCGTCGAGAATTTGGCATCTTTTGACAGCGTCAAAAATTTCGCATTTTTTGACCTTCTTGGCTGAAAACACGAGTAAAAGGCGCGCACGCGAATTTTCGCACCCCCGAAAAATTTGCGCCTGAGTCCTATTTTTCGTCCCAATCATCTCACCATGCATCAACATGCACGAAAGCGTCGGAAATTTGGCATCTTTTGACAGCGTCAAAAATTTCGCGTTTTTTGACCTTCTTGGCTCAAAACACGAGTAAAAGGCGCGCGTGCGAAATTCGCAACCCCGGAAAATTTGCGCATGAGTCCTTTTTTCGTCCCAATCATCTCACGATGCATCAACAGGCACGAAAGCGTCGAAAATTTGGCATCTTTTGACAGCGTAAATAATTTCGCATTTTTTGACCTTCTTAACTGAAAACACGAGTAAAAGGCGCGCGCGCGAAATTTCGCACCCCCGGAAAATTTTCGCCTGAGTCCTTTTTTTCGTCCCAATCATCTCACCATGCATCAACAGGCACGAAAGCGTCGAAAATTTGGCATCTTTTGACAGCGTCAAAAATTTCGCATTTTTTGACCTTCTTGGCTGAAAACACGAGTAAAAGGCGCGCGAGCGAAATTTCGCACCCCCGAAAAATTTGCGCCTGAGTCCTTTTTTTCGTCCCAATCATCTCACCATGCATCAACAGGCACGAAAGCGTAAAAAATTTGGCATCTTTTGACAGCGTCAAAAATTTCGCGTTTTTTTACCTTCTTGGCTGAAAACACGAGTAAAAGGCGCGCACACGAAATTTTACACCCCCGAAAAATTTTTGACTGAGTCCTTTTTTTCGTCCCAATCATCTCACCATGCATCAACAGGCACGAAGCGTCGAAAATTTCGCATTTTTTGACCTTCTTGGCTGAAAACACGAGTAAAAGGCGCGCGCGCGAATTTTCGCACCCCCAGAAAATTTGCGCCTGAGTCCTTTTTTTCGTCCCAATCATCTCACCATGCATCAACAGGCACGAAAGCGTCGGAAATTTGGCATCTTTTGACAGCGTCAAAAATTTCGCGTTTTTTGACCTTCTTGGCTGAAAACACGAGTAAAAGGCGCGCGAGCGAAATTTCGCACCCCCGAAAAATTTGCGCATGAGTCCTTTTTTCGTCCCAATCATCTCACCATGCATCAACAGGCACGAAAGCGTCGAAAATTTGGCATCTTTTGACAGCGTCAAAAATTTCGCGTTTTTTGACCTTCTTGGCTGAAAACACGAGTAAAAGGCGCGCGCGAAATTTCGCACCCCCGGAAAATTTGCGCCTGAGTCCTTTTTTTCGTCCCCATCATCTCACCATGCAACAACAGGCACGAAAGCGTCGAAAATTTGGCATCTTTTGACAGCGTCAAAAATTTCGCGTTTTTTGACCTTCTTGGCTGAAAACACGAGTAAAAGGCGCGCAGCGCGAAATTTCGCACCCCCGGAAAATTTGCGCCTGAGTCCTTTTTTTCGTCCCAATCATCTCACCATGCATCAACAGGCATGAAAGCGTCGAAAATTTGGAATCTTTTGACAGCGTCAAAAATTTCGCGTTTTTTGACCTTCTTGGCTGAAAACACGAGTAAAAGGCGCGCGCGCGAAATTTCGCACCCCAAGAAAATTTGCGCCTGACTCCTTTTTTTCGTCCCAATCATCTCACCATGCATCAACAGGCACGAAAGCATCGGAAATTTGGCATCTTTTGACAGCGTCAAAAATTTCGCGTTTTTTGACCTTCTTGGCTGAAAACACGAGTAAAAGGCGCGCGCGCGAAATTTCGCACCCCCGGAAAATTTGCGCCTGAGTCCTATTTTTCGTCCCAATCATCTCACGATGCATCAACATGCACGAAAGCGTCGGAAATTTGGCATCTTTTACAGCGTCAAAAATTTCGCGTTTTTTGACCTTCTTGGCTGAAAACACGAGTAAAAGCCGCGCGCGCGAAATTTCGCACCCCCGGAAAATTTTTGACTGAGTCCTTTTTTTCGTCCCAATCATCTCACCATGCATCAACAGGCACGAAAGCGTCGAAAATTTGGCATCTTTTGACAGCGTCAAAAATTTCGCATTTTTTGATCTTCTTGGCTGAAAACACGAGTAAAAGGCGCGCGCGCGAATTTTCGCACCCCCGAAAAATTTGCGCCTGAGTCCTTTTTTTCGTCCCAATCATCTCACCATGCATCAACAGGCACGAAAGCGTCAAAAATTTGGCATCTTTTGATAGCGTCAAAAATTTGGCATCTTTTTACCTTCTTGGCTGAAAACACGAGTAAAAGGCGCGCACGCGAAATTTCACACCCCCGAAAAATTTTTGACTGAGTCCTTTTTTCGTCCCAATCATCTAACCATGCATCAACAGGCACGAAAGCGTCGAAAATTTGGCATCTTTTGACAACGTCAAAAATTTCGCATTTTTTGACCTTCTTGGCTGAAAACACGAGTAAAAGGCGAGCGCGCGAAATTTCGCACCCTCGGAAAATTTTTGACCGAGTCCTTTTTTTTGTCCCAACCATCTCACCATGCATCAACAGGCACGAAAGCGTCGAAAATTTGGAATCTTTTGACAGCGTCAAAAATTTCGCATTTTTTGACCTTCTTGGCTGAAAACACGAGTAAAAGGCGCGCGCGCGAATTTTCGCACCCCCGGAAAATTTGCGCCTGAGTCCTTTTTTTCGTCCCAATCATCTCACCATGCATCAACAGGCACGAAAGCGTCGGAAATTTGTCATCTTTTGACAGCGTCAAAAATTTCGCGTTTTTTGACCTTCTTGGCTGAAAACACGAGTAAAAGGAGCGCGAGCGAAATTTCGCACCCCCGGAAAATTTGCGCATGAGTCCTTTTTTCGTCCCAATCATCTCACCATGCATCAACAGGCACGAAAGCGTCGAAAATTTGGCATCTTTTGACAGCGTAAAAAATTTCGCGTTTTTTGACCTTCTTGGCTGAAAACACGAGTAAAAGGCGCGCGCGAAATTTCGCACCCCCGGAAAATTTGCTCCTGAGTCCTTTTTTTCGTCCCAATCATCTCACCATGCACCAACAGGCACGAAAGCGTCAAAAATTTGGCATCTTTTGACAGCGTCAAAAATTTCGCATTTTTTTGACCTTCTTGTCTGAAAACACGAGGAAAAGGCGCGCACGCGAAATTTCGCACCCCCGGAAAATTTTCGCCTGAGTCCTTTTTTTCGTCCCAATCATCTCACCATGCATCAACAGGCACGAAAGCGTCGAAAATTTGGCATCTTTTGACAGCGTCAAAAATTTCGCATTTTTTGACCTTCTTGGCTGAAAACACGAGTAAAAGGCGCGCGCGAAATTTCGCACGCCCGGAAAATTTGCGCCTGAATCCTTTTTTTCGTCCCAATCATCTCACCATGCATCAACAGGCACGAAAGCGTAAAAAATTTGGCATCTTTTGACAGCGTCAAAAATTTCGCGTTTTTTTACCTTCTTGGCTGAAAACACGAGTAAAAGGCGCGCACACGAAATTTTACACCCCCGAAAAATTTTTGACTGTGTCCTTTTTTTCATCCCAATCATCTCACCATGCATCAACAGGCACGAAAGCGTCGAAAATTTCGCATTTTTTGACCTTCTTGGCTGAAAACACGAGTAAAAGGCGCGCGCGCGAATTTTCGCACCCCCGGAAAATTTTCGCCTGAGTCCTTTTTTTCGTCCCAATCATCTCACCATGCATCAACAGTCACGAAAGCGTCGGAAATTTGGCATCTTTTGACAGCGTCAAAAATTTCGCGTTTTTTGACCTTATTGGCTGAAAACACGAGTAAAAGGCGCGCGAGCGAAATTTCGCACCCCCGAAAAATTTGCGCATGAGTCCTTTTTTTCGTCCCAATCATCTCACCATGCATCAACAGGCACGAAAGCGTCGAAAATTTGGCATCTTTTGACAGCGTCAAAAATTTCGCGTTTTTTGACCTTCTTGGCTGAAAACACGAGTAAAAGGCGCGCGCGAAATTTCGCACCCCCGGAAAATTTGCGCCTGAGTCCTTTTTTTCGTCCCAATCATCTCACCATGCATCAATAGGCACGAAAGCGTCGAAAATTTGGCATCTTTTGACAGCGTCAAAAATTTCGCATTTTTTGACCTTGGTTGAAAACACGAGTAAAAGGCGCGCGCGCGAATTTTCGCACCCCCGGAAAATTTGCGCCTGAGTCCTTTTTTTCGTCCCAATCATCTCACCATGCATCAACAGGTACGAAAGCGTCGGAAATTTGGCATCTTTTGACAGCGTCAAAAATTTCGCGTTTTTTGACCTTCTTGGCTGAAAACACGAGTAAAAGGAGCGCGAGCGAAATTTCGCACCCCCGGAAAATTTGCGCATGAGTCCTTTTTTCGTCCCAATCATCTCACCATGCATCAACAGGCACGAAAGCGTCGAAAATTTGGCATCTTTTGACAGCGTAAAAAATTTCGCGTTTTTTTACCTTCTTGGCTGAAAACACGAGTAAAAGGCGCGCGCGAAATTTCGCACCCCCGGAAAATTTGCTCCTGAGTCCTTTTTTTCGTCCCAATCATCTCACCATGCACCAACAGGCACGAAAGCGTCAAAAATTTGGCATCTTTTGACAGCGTCAAAAATTTCGCATTTTTTTGACCTTCTTGTCTGAAAACACGAGGAAAAGGCGCGCACGCGAAATTTCGCACCCCCGGAAAATTTTCGCCTGAGTCCTTTTTTTCGTCCCAATCATCTCACCATGCATCAACAGGCACGAAAGCGTCGAAAATTTGGCATCTTTTGACAGCGTCAAAAATTTCGCATTTTTTGACCTTCTTGGCTGAAAACACGAGTAAAAGGCGCGCGCGAAATTTCGCACGCCCGGAAAATTTGCGCCTGATTCCTTTTTTTCGTCCCAATCATCTCACCATGCATCAACAGGCACGAAAGCGTAAAAAATTTGGCATCTTTTGACAGCGTCAAAAATTTCGCGTTTTTTTACCTTCTTGGCTGAAAACACGAGTAAAAGGCGCGCACACGAAATTTTACACCCCCGAAAAATTTTTGACTGTGTCCTTTTTTTCATCCCAATCATCTCACCATGCATCAACAGGCACGAAAGCGTCGAAAATTTCGCATTTTTTGACCTTCTTGGCTGAAAACACGAGTAAAAGGCGCGCGCGCGAATTTTCGCACCCCCGGAAAATTTTCGCCTGAGTCCTTTTTTTCGTCCCAATCATCTCACCATGCATCAACAGGCACGAAAGCGTCGGAAATTTGGCATCTTTTGACAGCGTCAAAAATTTCGCGTTTTTTGACCTTATTGGCTGAAAACACGAGTAAAAGGCGCGCGAGCGAAATTTCGCACCCCCGAAAAATTTGCGCATGAGTCCTTTTTTTCGTCCCAATCATCTCACCATGCATCAACAGGCACGAAAGCGTCGAAAATTTGGTATCTTTTGACAGCGTCAAAAATTTCGCGTTTTTTGACCTTCTTGGCTGAAAACACGAGTAAAAGGCGCGCGCGAAATTTCGCACCCCCGGAAAATTTGCTCCTGAGTCCTTTTTTTCGTCCCAATCATCTCACCATGCACCAACAGACACGAAAGCGTCAAAAATTTGGCATCTTTTGACAGCGTCAAAAATTTCGCGTTTTTTGACCTTCTTGTCTGAAAACACGAGGAAAAGGCGCGCACGCGAAATTTCGCACCCCCGAAAAATTTTTGACTGAGTCCTTTTTTTCGTCCCAATCATCTCACCATGCATCAACAGTCATGAAAGCGTCGAAAATTTGGCATCTTTTGACAGCGTCAAAAATTTCGCATTTTTTGACCTTCTTGGCTGAAAACACGAGTAAAAGGCGCGCGCGCGAAATTTCGCACCCCCGGAAAATTTGCGCCTGAGTCCTTTTTTTCGTCCCAATCATCTCACCATGCATCAACAGGGACGGAAGCGTCGAAAAGTAGGCATCTTTTGACAGCGTCAAAATTTTCGCGTTTTTTGACCTTCTTGGCTGAAAAAACGAGTAAAAGGCGCGCGCGCGAAATTTCGCACCCCCGGAAAATTTTTGACTGAGTCCTTTTTTCGTCCCAATCATCTCACCATGCATCAACAGGCACGAAAGCATCGAAAATTTGGCATCTTTTGACAGCGAAAATAATTTCGCGTTTTTTGACCTTCTTAGCTGAAAACACGAGTAAAAGGCGCGCGCGCGAAATTTCGCACCCCCGGAAAATTTTCGCCTGAGTCCTTTTTTTCGTCCCAATCATCTCACCATGCATCAACAGGCACGAAAGCGTCGAAAATTTGGCATCTTTTGACAGCGTCAAAAATTTCGCATTTTTTGACCTTCTTGGCTGAAAACACGAGTAAAAGGCGCGCGCGCGAAATTTCGCACCCCCGAAAAATTTGCGCCTGAGTCCTTTTTTTCGTCCCCATCATCTCACCATGCAACAACAGGCACGAAAGCGTAAAAAATTTGGCATCTTTTGACAGCGTCAAAAATTTCGCATTTTTTTACCTTCTTGGCTGAAAACATGAGTAAAAGGCGCGCACGCGAAATTTCGCACCCCCGGAAAATTTGCGCCTGAGTCCTTTTTTCGTCCCAATCATCTCACCATGCATCAACAGGCACGAAAGCGTCAAAAATTTGGCATCTTTTGACAGCGTCAAAAATTTCGCGTTTTTTTTACCTTCTTGGCTGAAAACACGAGTAAAAGGCGCGCACGCGAAATTTCGCACCCCCGAAAATTTTTGACTGAGTCCTTTTTTTCGTCCCAATCATCTCACCATGCATCAACAGGCACGAAAGCGTCGAAAATTTGGCATCTTTTGACAGCGTCAAAAATTTCGCATTTTTTGACCTTCTTGGCTGAAAACACGAGTAAAAGGCGCGCACAGCGAATTTTCGCACCCCCGGAAAATTTGCGCCTGAGTCCTATTTTTCGTCCCAATCATCTCACCATGCATCAACATGCACGAAAGCGTCGGAAATTTGGCATCTTTTGACAGCGTCAAAAATTTCGCGTTTTTTGACCTTCTTGGCTAAAAACACGAGTAAAAGGCGCGCGTGCGAAATTCGCACCCCCGGAAAATTTGCGCATGAGTCCTTTTTTCGTCCCAATCATCTCACGATGCATCAACAGGCACGAAAGCGTCGAAAATTTGGCATCTTTTGACAGCGTAAATAATTTCGCGTTTTTTGACCTTCTTAGCTGAAAACACGAGTAAAAGGCGCGCGCGCGAAATTTCGCACCCCCGGAAAATTTTCGCCTGAGTCCTTTTTTTCGTCCCAATCATCTCACCATGCATCAACAGGCACGAAAGCGTCGAAAATTTGGCATCTTTTGACAGCGTCAAAAATTTCGCATTTTTTTACCTTCTTGGCTGAAAACACGAGTAAAAGGCGCGCGCGAAATTTCGCACCCCCGGAAAATTTGCGCCTGAGTCCTTTTTTTCGTCCCAATCATCTCACCATGCATCAACAGGCACGAAAGCGTCAAAAATTTGGCATCTTTTGACAGCGTCAAAAATTTCGCGTTTTTTTACCTTCTTGGCTGAAAACACGAGTAAAAGGCGCGCACGCGAAATTTCACACCCCCGAAAAATTTTTGACTGAGTCCTTTTTTTCGTCCCAATCATCTCACCATGCATCAACAGGCACGAAAGCGTCGAAAATTTGGCATCTTTTGACAGCGTCAAAAATTTCGCATTTTTTGACCTTCTTGGCTGAAAACACGAGTAAAAGGCGCGCGCGCGAATTTTCGCACCCCCGGAAAATTTGCGCCTGAGTCCTTTTTTTCGTCCCAATCATCTCACCATGCATCAACATGCACGAAAGCGTCGGAAATTTGGCATCTTTTGACAGCGTCAAAAATTTCGCGTTTTTTGACCTTCTTGGCTCAAAACACGAGTAAAAGGCGCGCGCGCGAAATTCGCACCCCCGGAAAATTTGCGCATGAGTCCTTTTTTTCGTCCCAATCATCTCACGATGCATCAACAGGCACGAAAGCGTCGAAAATTTGGCATCTTTTGACAGCGTCAAAAATTTCGCATTTTTTTACCTTCTTGGCTGAAAACACGAGTAAAAGGCGCGCGCGAAATTTCGCACCCCCGGAAAATTTGCTCCTGAGTCCTTTTTTTCATCCCAATCATCTCACCATGCACCAACAGACACGAAAGCGTCAAAAATTTGGCATCTTTTGACAGCGTCAAAAATTTCGCGTTTTTTGACCTTCTTGTCTGAAAACACGAGGAAAAGGCGCGCACGCGAAATTTCGCACCCCCGAAAAATTTTTGACTGAGTCCTTTTTTTCGTCCCAATCATCTCACCATGCATCAACAGTCATGAAAGCGTCGAAAATTTGGCATCTTTTGACAGCGTCAAAAATTTCGCGTTTTTTGACCTTCTTGGCTGAAAACACGAGTAAAAGGCGCGCGCGCGAAATTTCGCACCCCCGGAAAATTTGCGCCTGAGTCCTTTTTTTCGTCCCAATCATCTCACCATGCATCAACAGGCACGAAAGCGTCGAAAAGTAGGCATCTTTTGACAGCGTCAAAATTTTCGCGTTTTTTGACCTTCTTGGCTGAAAACACGAGTAAAAGGCGCGCGCGCGAATTTTCGCACCCCCGGAAAATTTTTGACTGAGTCCTTTTTTCGTCCCAATCATCTCACCATGCATCAACAGGCACGAAAGCATCGAAAATTTGGCATCTTTTGACAGCGAAAATAATTTCGCATTTTTTGACCTTCTTAGCTGAAAACACGAGTAAAAGGCGCGCGCGCGAAATTTCGCACCCCCGGAAAATTTTCGCCTGAGTCCTTTTTTTCGTCCCAATCATCTCACCATGCATCAACAGGCACGAAAGCGTCGAAAATTTGGCATCTTTTGACAGCGTCAAAAATTTCGCATTTTTTGACCTTCTTGGCTGAAAACACGAGTAAAAGGCGCGCGCGCGAAATTTCGCACCCCCGAAAAATTTGCGCCTGAGTCCTTTTTTTCGTCCCCATCATCTCACCATGCAACAACAGGCACGAAAGCGTAAAAAATTTGGCATCTTTTGACAGCGTCAAAAATTTCGCATTTTTTTACCTTCTTGGCTGAAAACATGAGTAAAAGGCGCGCACGCGAAATTTCGCACCCCCGGAAAATTTGCGCCTGAGTCCTTTTTTCGTCCCAATCATCTCACCATGCATCAACAGGCACGAAAGCGTCAAAAATTTGGCATCTTTTGACAGCGTCAAAAATTTCGCGTTTTTTTTACCTTCTTGGCTGAAAACACGAGTAAAAGGCGCGCACGCGAAATTTCGCACCCCCGAAAATTTTTGACTGAGTCCTTTTTTTCGTCCCAATCATCTCACCATGCATCAACAGGCACGAAAGCGTCGAAAATTTGGCATCTTTTGACAGCGTCAAAAATTTCGCATTTTTTTACCTTCTTGGCTGAAAACACGAGTAAAAGGCGCGCGCGAAATTTCGCATCCCCGGAAAATTTGCGCCTGAGTCCTTTTTTTCGTCCCAATCATCTCACCATGCATCAACAGGCACGAAAGCGTCGGAAATTTGGCATCTTTTGACAGCGTCAAAAATTTCGCGTTTTTTGACCTTCTTGGCTGAAAACACGAGTAAAAGGCGCGCGAGCGAAATTTCGCACCCCCGGAAAATTTGCGCATGAGTCCTTTTTTTCGTCCCAATCATCTCACCATGCATCAACAGGCACGAAAGCGTCGAAAATTTGGCATCTTTTGACAGCGTCAAAAATTTCGCATTTTTTGACCTTCTTGGCTGAAAACACGAGTAAAATCGCCGCACGCGAATTTTCGCACCCCCGGAAAATTTGCGCCTGAGTCCTATTTTTCGTCCCAATCATCTCACCATGCATCAACATGCACGAAAGCGTCGGAAATTTGGCATCTTTTGACAGCGTCAAAAATTTCGCGTTTTTTGACCTTCTTGGCTAAAAACACGAGTAAAAGGCGCGCGTGCGAAATTCGCACCCCCGGAAAATTTGCGCATGAGTCCTTTTTTCGTCCCAATCATCTCACGATGCATCAACAGGCACGAAAGCGTCGAAAATTTGACATCTTTTGACAGCGTAAATAATTTCGCGTTTTTTGACCTTCTTAGCTGAAAACACGAGTAAAAGGCGCGCGCGCGAAATTTCGCACCCCCGGAAAATTTTCGCCTGAGTCCTTTTTTTCGTCCCAATCATCTCACCATGCATCAACAAGCACGAAAGCGTCGAAAATTTGGCATCTTTTGACAGCGTCAAAAATTTCGCATTTTTTTACCTTCTTGGCTGAAAACACGAGTAAAAGGCGCGCGCGAAATTTCGCACCCCCGGAAAATTTGCGCCTGAGTCCTTTTTTTCGTCCCAATCATCTCACCATGCATCAACAGGCACGAAAGCGTCAAAAATTTGGCATCTTTTGACAGCGTCAAAAATTTCGCGTTTTTTTACCTTCTTGGCTGAAAACACGAGTAAAAGGCGCGCACGCGAAATTTCACACCCCCGAAAAATTTTTGACTGAGTCCTTTTTTTCGTCCCAATCATCTCACCATGCATCAACAGGCACGAAAGCGTCGAAAATTTGGCATCTTTTGACAGCGTCGAAAATTTCGCATTTTTTGACCTTCTTGGCTGAAAACACGAGTAAAAGGCGCGCGCTGCGAATTTTCGCACCCCCGGAAAATTTGCGCCTGAGTCCTTTTTTTCGTCCCAATCATCTCACCATGCATCAACATGCACGAAAGCGTCGGAAATTTGGCATCTTTTGACAGCGTCAAAAATTTCGCGTTTTTTGACCTTCTTGGCTGAAAACACGAGTAAAAGGCGCACGAGCGAAATTTCGCACCCCCGAAAAATTTGCGCATGAGTCCTTTTTTTCGTCCCAATCATCTCACCATGCATCAACAGGCACGAAAGCGTCGAAAATTTGGCATCTTTTGACAGCGTCAAAAATTTCGCGTTTTTTGACCTTCTTGGCTGAAAACACGAGTAAAAGGCGCGCGCGAAATTTCGTACCCCCGGAAAATTTGCGCCTGAGTCCTTTTTTTCGTCCCCATCATCTCACCATGCAACAACAGGCACGAAAGCGTAAAAAATTTGGCATCTTTTGACAGCGTCAAAAATTTCGCATTTTTTTACCTTCTTGGCTGAAAACATGAGTAAAAGGCGCGCACGCGAAATTTCGCACCCCCGGAAAATTTGCGCCTGAGTCCTTTTTTCGTCCCAATCATCTCACCATGCATCAATAGGCACGAAAGCGTAAAAAATTTGGCATCTTTTGACAACGTCAAAAATTTCGCATTTTTTTACCTTCTTGGCTGAAAACACGAGTAAAAGGCGCGCACGCGAAATTTCGCACCCCCGAAAAATTTTTGACTGAGTCCTTTTTTTCGTCCCAATCATCTCACCATGCATCAACAGGCACGAAAGCGTCGAAAATTTGGCATCTTTTGACAGCGTCAAAAATTTCGCAATTTTTGACCTTCTTGGCTGAAAACACGAGTAAAAGGCGCGCACGCGAATTTTCGCACCCCCGGAATATTTGCGCCTGAGTCCTATTTTTCATCCCAATCATCTCACCATGCATCAACATGCACGAAAGCGTCGGAAATTTGGCATCTTTTGACAGCATAAAAAATTTCGCGTTTTTTGACCTTCTTGGCTGAAAACACGAGTAAAAGGCGCGCGTGCGAAATTCGCACCCCCGGAAAATTTGCGCATGAGTCCTTTTTTCGTCCCAATCATCTCACGATGCATCAACAGGCACGAAAGCGTCAAAAATTTGGCATCTTTTGACAGCGTAAATAATTTCGCGTTTTTTGACCTTCTTAGCTGAAAACACGAGTAAAAGGCGCGCGCGCGAAATTTCGCACCCCCGGAAAATTTTCGCCTGAGTCCTTTTTTTCGTCCCAATCATCTCACCATGCATCAACAGGCACGAAAGCGTCGAAAATTTGGCATCTTTTGACAGCGTTAAAAATTTCGCATTTTTTGACCTTCTTGGCTGTAAACACGAGTAAAAGGCGCGCGCGAAATTTCGCACGCCCGGAAAATTTGCGCATGAGTCCTTTTTTTCGTTCCAATCATCTCACCATGCATCAACAGGCACGAAAGCGTAAAAAATTTGGCATCTTTTGACAGCGTCAAAAATTTCGCGTTTTTTTACCTTCTTGGCTGAAAACACGAGTAAAAGGCGCGCACACGAAATTTTACACCCCCGAAAAATTTTTGACTGAGTCCTTTTTTTCGTCCCAATCATCTCACCATGCATCAACAGGCACGAAAGCGTCGAAAATTTCGCATTTTTTGACCTTCTTGGCTGAAAACACGAGTAAAAGGCGCGCGCGCGCGAATTTTCGCACCCCCGGAAAATTTGCGCCTGAGTCCTTTTTTTCGTCCCAATCATCTCACCATGCATCAACAGGCACGAAAGCGTCGGAAATTTGGCATCTTTTGACAGCGTCGAAAATTTCGCATTTTTTGACCATCTTGGCTGAAAACACGAGTAAAAGGCGCGCGCGCGAATTTTCGCACCCCCGGAAAATTTGCGCCTGAGTCCTTTTTTTCGTCCCAATCATCTCACCATGCATCAACAGGCACGAAAGCGTCGAAAATTTGGCATCTTTTGACAGCGTCAAAAATTTCGCGTTTTTTGACCTTCTTGGCTGAAAACACGAGTAAAAGGCGCGCGCGAAATTTCGCACCCCCGGAAAATTTGCTCCTGAGTCCTTTTTTTCGTCCTAATCATCTCACCATGCACCAACAGACACGAAAGCGTCAAAAATTTGGCATCTTTTGACAGCGTCAAAAATTTCGCGTTTTTTGACCTTCTTGTCTGAAAACACGAGGAAAAGGCGCGCACGCGAAATTTCGCACCCCCGAAAAATTTTTGACTGAGTCCTTTTTTTCGTCCCAATCATCTCACCATGCATCAACAGTCATGAAAGCGTCGAAAATTTGGCATCTTTTGACAGCGTCAAAAATTTCGCGTTTTTTGACCTTCTTGGCTGAAAACACGAGTAAAAGGCGCGCGCGCGAAATTTCGCACCCCCGGAAAATTTGCGCCTGAGTCCTTTTTTTCGTCCCAATCATCTCACCATGCATCAACAGGCACGGAAGCGTCGAAAAGTAGGCATCTTTTGACAGCGTCAAAATTTTCGCGTTTTTTGACCTTCTTGGCTGAAAAAACGAGTAAAAGGCGCGCGCGCGAAATTTCGCACCCCCGGAAAATTTTTGACTGAGTCCTTTTTTCGTCCCAATCATCTCACCATGCATCAACAGGCACGAAAGCATCGAAAATTTGGCATCTTTTGACAGCAAAAATAATTTCGCGTTTTTTGACCTTCTTAGCTGAAAACACGAGTAAAAGGCGCGCGCGCGAAATTTCGCACCCCCGGAAAATTTTCGCCTGAGTCCTTTTTTTCGTCCCAATCATCTCACCATGCATCAACAGGCACGAAAGCGTCGAAAATTTGGCATCTTTTGACAGCGTCAAAAATTTCGCATTTTTTGACCTTCTTGGCTGAAAACACGAGTAAAAGGCGCGCGCGCGAAATTTCGCACCCCCGAAAAATTTGCGCCTGAGTCCTTTTTTTCGTCCCCATCATCTCACCATGCAACAACAGGCACGAAAGCGTAAAAAATTTGGCATCTTTTGACAGCGTCAAAAATTTCGCATTTTTTTACCTTCTTGGCTGAAAACATGAGTAAAAGGCGCGCACGCGAAATTTCGCACCCCCGGAAAATTTGCGCCTGAGTCCTTTTTTCGTCCCAATCATCTCACCATGCATCAACAGGCACGAAAGCGTCAAAAATTTGGCATCTTTTGACAGCGTCAAAAATTTCGCGTTTTTTTACCTTCTTGGCTGAAAACACGAGTAAAAGGCGCGCACGCGAAATTTCGCACCCCCGAAAAATTTTTGACTGAGTCCTTTTTTTCGTCCCAATCATCTCACCATGCATCAACAGGCACGAAAGCGTCGAAAATTTGACATCTTTTGACAGCGTCAAAAATTTCGCATTTTTTGACCTTCTTGGCTGAAAACACGAGTAAAAGGCGCGCGCGAAATTTCGCACCCCCGGAAAATTTGCGCCTGAGTCCTTTTTTTCGTCCCAATCATCTCACCATGCATCAACATGCACGAAAGCGTCGGAAATTTGGCATCTTTTGACAGCGTCAAAAATATCGCATTTTTTGACCTTCTTGGCTGAAAACACGAGTAAAAGGCGCGCGAGCGAAATTTCGCACCCCCGGAAAATTTGCTCCTGAGTCCTTTTTTTCGTCCCAATCATCTCACCATGCACCAACAGGCACGAAAGCGTCAAAAATTTGGCATCTTTTGACAGCGTCAAAAATTTCGCATTTTTTTGACCTTCTTGTCTGAAAACACGAGGAAAAGGCGCGCACTCGAAATTTCGCACCCCCGGAAAATTTTCGCCTGAGTCCTTTTTTTCGTCCCAATCATCTCACCATGCATCAATAGGCACGAAAGCGTCGAAAATTTGGCATCTTTTGACAGCGTCAAAAATTTCGCATTTTTTGACCTTCTTGGCTGAAAACACGAGTAAAAGGCGCGCGCGAAATTTCGCACGCCCGGAAAATTTGCGCCTGAGTCCTTTTTTTCGTCCCAATCATCTCACCATGCATCAACAGGCACGAAAGCGTAAAAAATTTGGCATCTTTTGACAGCGTCAAAAATTTCGCATTTTTTTACCTTCTTGGCTGAAAACACGAGTAAAAGGCGCGCACACGAAATTTTACACCCCCGAAAAATTTTTGACTGAGTCCTTTTTTTCGTCCCAATCATCTCACCATGCATCAACAGGCACGAAAGCGTCGAAAATTTGGCATCTTTTGACAACGTCAAAAATTTCGCATTTTTTGACCTTCTTGGCTGAAAACACGAGTAAAAGGCGAGCGCGCGAAATTTCGCACCCTCGGAAAATTTTTGACCGAGTCCTTTTTTTCGTCCCAATCATCTCACCATGCATCAACAGGCACGAAAGCGTCGAAAATTTGGAATCTTTTGAAAGCGTCAAAAATTTCGCGTTTTTTGACCTTCTTGGCTGAAAACACGAGTAAAAGGCGCGCGCGCGAAATTTCGCACCCCCGGAAAATTTGCGCCTGAGTCCTTTTTTTCATCCCAATCATCTCACCATGCATCAATAGGCACGAAAGCGTCGAAAATTTGGCATCTTTTGACAGCGTCAAAAATTTCGCATTTTTTGACCTTGGCTGAAAACACGAGTAAAAGGCGCGCGCGCGAATTTTCGCACCCCCGGAAAATTTGCGCCTGAGTCCTTTTTTTCGTCCCAATCATCTCACCATGCATCAACAGGCACGAAAGCGTCGGAAATTTGGCATCTTTTGACAGCGTCAAAAATTTCGCGTTTTTTGACCTTCTTGGCTGAAAACACGAGTAAAAGGAGCGCGAGCGAAATTTCGCACCCCCGGAAAATTTGCGCATGAGTCCTTTTTTCGTCCCAATCATCTCACCATGCATCAACAGGCACGAAAGCGTCGAAAATTTGGCATCTTTTGACAGCGTAAAAAATTTCGCGTTTTTTGACCTTCTTGGCTGAAAACACGAGTAAAAGGCGCGCGCGAAATTTCGCACCCCCGGAAAATTTGCTCCTGAGTCCTTTTTTTCGTCCCAATCATCTCACCATGCACCAACAGGCACGAAAGCATCAAAAATTTGGCATCTTTTGACAGCGTCAAAAATTTCGCATTTTTTTGACCTTCTTGTCTGAAAACACGAGGAAAAGGCGCGCACGCGAAATTTCGCATCCCCGGAAAATTTTCGCCTGAGTCCTTTTTTTCGTCCCAATCATCTCACCATGCATCAACAGGCACGAAAGCGTCGAAAATTTGGCATCTTTTGACAGCGTTAAAAATTTCGCATTTTTTGACCTTCTTGGCTGAAAACACGAGTAAAAGGCGCGCGCGAAATTTCGCACGCCCGGAAAATTTGCGCCTGAATCCTTTTTTTCGTCCCAATCATCTCACCATGCATCAACAGGCACGAAAGCGTAAAAAATTTGGCATCTTTTGACAGCGTCAAAAATTTCGCGTTTTTTTACCTTCTTGGCTGAAAACACGAGTAAAAGGCGCGCACACGAAATTTTACACCCCCGAAAAATTTTTCACTGTGTCCTTTTTTTCATCCCAATCATCTCACCATGCATCAACAGGCACGAAAGCGTCGAAAATTTCGCATTTTTTGACCTTCTTGGCTGAAAACACGAGTAAAAGGCGCGCGCGCGAATTTTCGCACCCCCGGAAAATTTTCGCCTGAGTCCTTTTTTTCGTCCCAATCATCTCACCATGCATCAACAGGCACGAAAGCGTCGGAAATTTGGCATCTTTTGACAGCGTCAAAAATTTCGCGTTTTTTGACCTTATTGGCTGAAAACACGAGTAAAAGGCGCGCGAGCGAAATTTCGCACCCCCGAAAAATTTGCGCATGAGTCCTTTTTTTCGTCCCAATCATCTCACCATGCATCAACAGGCACGAAAGCGTCGAAAATTTGGCATCTTTTGACAGCGTCAAAAATTTCGCGTTTTTTGACCTTCTTGGCTGAAAACACGAGTAAAAGGCGCGCGCGAAATTTCGCACCCCCGGAAAATTTGCTCCTGAGTCCTTTTTTTCGTCCCAATCATCTCACCATGCACCAACAGACACGAAAGCGTCAAAAATTTGGCATCTTTTGACAGCGTCAAAAATTTCGCGTTTTTTGACCTTCTTGTCTGAAAACACGAGGAAAAGGCGCGCACGCGAAATTTCGCACCCCCGAAAAATTTTTGACTGAGTCCTTTTTTTCGTCCCAATCATCTCACCATGCATCAACAGTCATGAAAGCGTCGAAAATTTGGCATCTTTTGACAGCGTCAAAAATTTCGCGTTTTTTGACCTTCTTGGCTGAAAACACGAGTAAAAGGCGCGCGCGCGAAATTTCGCACCCCCGGAAAATTTGCGCCTGAGTCCTTTTTTTCGTCCCAATCATCTCACCATGCATCAACAGGCACGGAAGCGTCGAAAAGTAGGCATCTTTTGACAGCGTCAAAATTTTCGCGTTTTTTGACCTTCTTGGCTGAAAAAACGCGTAAAAGGCGCGCGCGCGAAATTTCGCACCCCCGGAAAATTTTTGACTGAGTCCTTTTTTCGTCCCAATCATCTCACCATGCATCAACAGGCACGAAAGCATCGAAAATTTGGCATCTTTTGACAGCAAAAATAATTTCGCGTTTTTTGACCTTCTTAGCTGAAAACACGAGTAAAAGGCGCGCGCGCGAAATTTCGCACCCCCGGAAAATTTTCGCCTGAGTCCTTTTTTTCGTCCCAATCATCTCACCATGCATCAACAGGCACGAAAGCGTCGAAAATTTGGCATCTTTTGACAGCGTCAAAAATTTCGCATTTTTTGACCTTCTTGGCTGAAAACACGAGTAAAAGGCGCGCGCGCGAAATTTCGCACCCCCGAAAAATTTGCGCCTGAGTCCTTTTTTTCGTCCCCATCATCTCACCATGCAACAACAGGCACGAAAGCGTAAAAAATTTGGCATCTTTTGACAGCGTCAAAAATTTCGCATTTTTTTACCTTCTTGGCTGAAAACATGAGTAAAAGGCGCGCACGCGAAATTTCGCACCCCCGGAAAATTTGCGCCTGAGTCCTTTTTTTCGTCCCAATCATCTCACCATGCATCAACAGGCACGAAAGCGTCGAAAATTTGGCATCTTTTGACAGCGTCAAAAATTTCGCATTTTTTGACCTTCTTGGCTGAAAACACGAGTAAAAGGCGCGCACGCGAATTTTCGCACCCCCGGAAAATTTGCGCCTGAGTCCTATTTTTCGTCCCAATCATCTCACCATGCATCAACATGCACGAAAGCGTCGGAAATTTGGCATCTTTTGACAGCGTCAAAAATTTCGCGTTTTTTGACCTTCTTGGCTAAAAACACGAGTAAAAGGCGCGCGTGCGAAATTCGCACCCCCGGAAAATTTGCGCATGAGTCCTTTTTTCGTCCCAATCATCTCACGATGCATCAACAGGCACGAAAGCGTCGAAAATTTGGCATCTTTTGGCAGCGTAAATAATTTCGCATTTTTTGACCTTCTTAGCTGAAAACACGAGTAAAAGGCGCGCGCGCGAAATTTCACACCCCCGGAAAATTTTCGCCTGAGTCCTTTTTTTCGTCCCAATCATCTCACCATGCATCAACAGGCACGAAAGCGTCG
This sequence comes from Pontederia crassipes, assembly GCA_030549335.1. Taxonomy (NCBI): domain Eukaryota; kingdom Viridiplantae; phylum Streptophyta; class Magnoliopsida; order Commelinales; family Pontederiaceae; genus Pontederia; species Pontederia crassipes. Next base: position 33,283,713 of record CM060197.1, read on the forward strand.
AAAATTTGGCATCTTTTGACAGCGTCAAAAATTTCGCATTTTTTGACCTTCTTGGCTGAAAACACGAGTAAAAGGCGCGCACGCGAATTTTCGCACCCCCGGAAAATTTGCGCCTGAGTCCTATTTTTCGTCCCAATCATCTCACCATGCATCAACATGCACGAAAGCGTCGGAAATTTGGCATCTTTTGACAGCGTCAAAAATTTCGCGTTTTTTGACCTTCTTGGCTAAAAACACGAGTAAAAGGCGCGCGTGCGAAATTCGCACCCCCGGAAAATTTGCGCATGAGTCCTTTTTTCGTCCCAATCATCTCACGATGCATCAACAGGCACGAAAGCGTCGAAAATTTGGCATCTTTTGACAGCGTAAATAATTTCGCGTTTTTTGACCTTCTTAGCTGAAAACACGAGTAAAAGGCGCGCGCGCGAAATTTCGCACCCCCGGAAAATTTTCGCCTGAGTCCTTTTTTTCGTCCCAATCATCTCACCATGCATCAACAGGCACGAAAGCGTCGAAAATTTGGCATCTTTTGACAGCGTCAAAAATTTCGCATTTTTTTTACCTTCTTGGCTGAAAACACGAGTAAAAGGCGCGCGCGAAATTTCGCACCCCCGGAAAATTTGCGCCTGAGTCCTTTTTTTCGTCCCAATCATCTCACCATGCATCAACAGGCACGAAAGCGTAAAAAATTTGGCATCTTTTGGCAGCGTCAAAAATTTCGCGTTTTTTTACCTTCTTGGCTCAAAACACGAGTAAAAGGCGCGCGCGCGAAATTCGCACCCCCGGAAAATTTGCGCATGAGTCCTTTTTTTCGTCCCAATCATCTCACGATGCATCAACAGGCACGAAAGCGTCGAAAATTTGGCATCTTTTGACAGCGTAAATAATTTCGCGTTTTTTGACCTTCTTAGCTGAAAACACGAGTAAAAGGCGCGCGCGCGAAATTTCGCACCCCCGGAAAATTTTCGCCTGAGTCCTTTTTTTCGTCCCAATCATCTCACCATGCATCAACAGGCACGAAAGCGTCGAAAATTTGGAATCTTTTGACAGCGTCAAAAATTTCGCATTTTTTGACCTTCTTGGCTGAAAACACGAGTAAAAGGCGCGCGCGAAATTTCGCACCCCCGGAAAATTTGCGCCTGAGTCCTTTTTTTCGTCCCAATCATCTCACCATGCATCAACATGCACGAAAGCGTCGGAAATTTGGCATCTTTTGACAGCGTCAAAAATATCGCGTTTTTTGACCTTCTTGGCTGAAAACACGAGTAAAAGGCGCGCGAGCGAAATTTCGCACCCCCGGAAAATTTGCTCCTGAGTCCTTTTTTTCGTCCCAATCATCTCACCATGCACCAACAGGCACGAAAGCGTCAAAAATTTGGCATCTTTTGACAGCGTCAAAAATTTCGCATTTTTTTGACCTTCTTGTCTGAAAGCACGAGGAAAAGGCGCGCACGCGAAATTTCGCACCCCCGGAAAATTTTCGCCTGAGTCCTTTTTTTCGTCCCAATCATCTCACCATGCATCAATAGGCACGAAAGCGTCGAAAATTTGGCATCTTTTGACAGCGTCAAAAATTTCGCATTTTTTGACCTTCTTGGCTGAAAACACGAGTAAAAGGCGCGCGCGAAATTTCGCACGCCCGGAAAATTTGCGCCTGAGTCCTTTTTTTCGTCCCAATCATCTCACCATGCATCAACAGGCACGAAAGCGTAAAAAATTTGGCATCTTTTGACAGCGTCAAAAATTTCGCATTTTTTTACCTTCTTGGCTGAAAACACGAGTAAAAGGCGCGCACACGAAATTTTACACCCCCGAAAAATTTTTGACTGAGTCCTTTTTTTCGTCCCAATCATCTCACCATGCATCAACAGGCACGAAAGCGTCGAAAATTTCGCATTTTTTGACCTTCTTGGCTGAAAACATGAGTAAAAGGCGCGCTGCGCGAATTTTCGCACCCCCGGAAAATTTGCGCCTGAGTCCTTTTTTTCGTCCCAATCATCTCACCATGCATCAACAGGCACGAAAGCGTCGGAAATTTGGCATCTTTTGATAGCGTCAAAAATTTCGCGTTTTTTGACCTTCTTGGCTGAAAACACGAGTAAAAGGCGCACGAGCGAAATTTCGCACCCCCGAAAAATTTGCGCATGAGTCCTTTTTTTCGTCCCAATCATCTCACCATGCATCAACAGGCACGAAAGCGTCGAAAATTTGGCATCTTTTGACAGCGTCAAAAATTTCGCGTTTTTTGACCTTCTTGGCTGAAAACACGAGTAAAAGGCGCGCGCGAAATTTCGTACCCCCGGAAAATTTGCGCCTGAGTCCTTTTTTTCGTCCCCATCATTTCACCATGCAACAACAGGCACGAAAGCGTAAAAAATTTGGCATCTTTTGACAGCGTCAAAAATTTCGCATTTTTTTTACCTTCTTGGCTGAAAACATGAGTAAAAGGCGCGCACGCGAAATTTCGCACCCCCGGAAAATTTGCGCCTGAGTCCTTTTTTCGTCCCAATCATCTCACCATGCATCAATAGGCACGAAAGCGTAAAAAATTTGGCATCTTTTGACAACGTCAAAAATTTCGCATTTTTTTACCTTCTTGGCTGAAAACACGAGTAAAAGGCGCGCACGCGAAATTTCGCACCCCCGAAAAATTTTTGACTGAGTCCTTTTTTTCGTCCCAATCATCTCACCATGCATCAACAGGCACGAAAGCGTCGAAAATTTGGCATCTTTTGACAGCGTCAAAAATTTCGCATTTTTTGACCTTCTTGGCTGAAAACACGAGTAAAAGGCGCGCACGCGAATTTTCGCACCCCCGGAATATTTGCGCCTGAGTCCTATTTTTCATCCCAATCATCTCACCATGCATCAACATGCACGAAAGCGTCGAAAATTTGGCATCTTTTGACAGCATAAAAAATTTCGCGTTTTTTGACCTTCTTGGCTGAAAACACGAGTAAAAGGCGCGCGTGCGAAATTCGCACCCCCGGAAAATTTGCGCATGAGTCCTTTTTTCGTCCCAATCATCTCACGATGCATCAACAGGCACGAAAGCGTAAAAAATTTGGCATCTTTTGACAGCGTAAATAATTTCGCGTTTTTTGACCTTCTTAGCTGAAAACACGAGTAAAAGGCGCGCGCTGCGAAATTTCGCACCCCCGGAAAATTTTCGCCTGAGTCCTTTTTTTCGTCCCAATCATCTCACCATGCATCAACAGGCACGAAAGCGTCGAAAATTTGGCATCTTTTGACAGCGTTAAAAATTTCGCATTTTTTGACCTTCTTGGCTGAAAACACGAGTAAAAGGCGCGCGCGAAATTTCGCACGCCCGGAAAATTTGCGCATGAGTCCTTTTTTTCGTTCCAATCATCTCACCATGCATCAACAGGCACGAAAGCGTAAAAAATTTGGCATCTTTTGACAGCGTCAAAAATTTCGCGTTTTTTTACCTTCTTGGCTGAAAACACGAGTAAAAGGCGCGCACACGAAATTTTACACCCCCGAAAAATTTTTGACTGAGTCCTTTTTTTCGTCCCAATCATCTCACCATGCATCAACAGGCACGAAAGCGTCGAAAATTTCGCATTTTTTGACCTTCTTGGCTGAAAACACGAGTAAAAGGCGCGCGCAGCGAATTTTCGCACCCCCGGAAAATTTGCGCCTGAGTCCTTTTTTTCGTCCCAATCATCTCACCATGCAACAACAGGCACGAAAGCGTAAAAAATTTGGCATCTTTTGACAGCGTCAAAAATTTCGCATTTTTTTACCTTCTTGGCTGAAAACACGAGTAAAAGGCGCGCACGCGAAATTTCGCACCCCCGGAAAATTTTTGCCTGAGTCCTTTTTTCCTCCCAATCATCTCACCATGCATCAACAGGCACGAAAGCGTCAAAAATTTGGCATCTTTTGACAGCGTCAAAAATTTCGCGTTTTTTTACCTTCTTGGCTGAAAACACGAGTAAAAAGGCGCGCACGCGAAATTTCGCAACCCCGAAAAATTTTTGACTGAGTCCTTTTTTTCGTCCCAATCATCTCACCATGCATCAACAGGCACGAAAGCGTCGAAAATTTGGCATCTTTTGACAGCGTCAAAAATTTCGCATTTTTTGACCTTCTTGGCTGAAAACACGAGTAAAAGGCGCGCGCGCGAATTTTCGCACCCCCGGAAAATTTGCGCCTGAGTCCTATTTTTCGTCCCAATCATCTCACCATGCATCAACATGCACGAAAGCGTCGGAAATTTGGCATCTTTTGACGGCGTCAAAAATTTCGCGTTTTTTGACCTTCTTGGCTGAAAACACGAGTAAAAGGCGCGCGCGCGAAATTTCGCACCCTCGAAAAATTTGCGCATGAGTCCTTTTTTTCGTCCCAATCATCTCACGATGCATCAACAGGCACGAAAGCATCGAAAATTTGGCATCTTTTGACAGCGTAAATAATTTCGCGTTTTTTGACCTTCTTAGCTGAAAACACGAGTAAAAGGCGCGCGCGCGAAATTTCGCACCCCCAGAAAATTTTCGCCTGAGTCCTTTTTTTCGTCCCAATCATCTCACCATGCATCAACAGGCACGAAAGCGTCGAAAATTTGGCATCTTTTGACAGCGTCAAAAATTTCGCATTTTTTGACCTTCTTGGCTGAAAACACGAGTAAAAGGCGCGCGCGAAATTTCGCACCCCTGGAAAATTTGCGCCTGAGTCCTTTTTTTCGTCCCAATCATCTCACCATGCATCAACAGGCACGAAAGCGTCAAAAATTTGGCATCTTTTGACAGCGTCAAAAATTTCGCGTTTTTTTACCTTCTTGGCTGAAAACACGAGTAAAAGGCGCGCACGCGAAATTTCACACCCCCGAAAAATTTTTGTCTGAGTCCTTTTTTTCGTCCCAATCAACTCACCATGCATCAACAGGCACGAAAGCGTCGAAAATTTGGCATCTTTTGACAGCGTCAAAAATTTCGCATTTTTTGACCTTCTTGGCTGAAAACACGAGTAAAAGGCGCGCGCGCGCGAATTTTCGCACCCCCGGAAAATTTGCGCCTGAGTCCTTTTTTTCGTCCCAATCATCTCACCATGCATCAACAGGCACGAAAGCGTCGGAAATTTGGCATCTTTTGACAGCGTCAAAAATTTCGCGTTTTTTGACCTTCTTGGCTGAAAACACGAGTAAAAGGCGCGCGAGCGAAATTTCGCACCCCCGGAAAATTTGCGCATGAGTCCTTTTTTTCGTCCCAATCATCTCACCATGCATCAACAGGCACGAAAGCGTCGAAAATTTGGCATCTTTTGACAGCGTCAAAAATTTCGCGTTTTTTGACCTTCTTGGCTGAAAACACGAGTAAAAGGCGCGCGCGAAATTTCGCACCCCCGGAAAATTTGATCCTGAGTCCTTTTTTTCGTCCCAATCATCTCACCATGCACCAACAGGCACGAAAGCGTAAAAAATTTGGCATCTTTTGACAGCGTCAAAAATTTCGCGTTTTTTTTATCTTCTTGTCTGAAAACACGAGGAAAAGGCGCGCACACGAAATTTCGCACCCCCGAAAAATTTTTGACTGAGTCCTTTTTTTCGTCCCAATCATCTCACCATGCATCAACAGGCACGAAAGCGTCGAAAATTTGGAATCTTTTGACAGCGTCAAAAATTTCGCATTTTTTGACCTTCTTGGCTGAAAACACGAGTAAAAGGCGCGCGCGAAATTTCGCACCCCCGGAAAATTTGCGCCTGAGTCCTTTTTTTCGTCCCAATCATCTCACCATGCATCAACATGCACGAAAGCGTCGGAAATTTGGCATCTTTTGACAGCGTCAAAAATATCGCGTTTTTTGACCTTCTTGGCTGAAAACACGAGTAAAAGGCGCGCGAGCGAAATTTCGCACCCCCGGAAAATTTGCTCCTGAGTCCTTTTTTTCGTCCCAATCATCTCACCATGCACCAACAGGCACGAAAGCGTCAAAAATTTGGCATCTTTTGACAGCGTCAAAAATTTCGCATTTTTTTGACCTTCTTGTCTGAAAGCACGAGGAAAAGGCGCGCACGCGAAATTTCGCACCCCCGGAAAATTTTCGCCTGAGTCCTTTTTTTCGTCCCAATCATCTCACCATGCATCAATAGGCACGAAAGCGTCGAAAATTTGGCATCTTTTGACAGCGTCAAAAATTTCGCATTTTTTGACCTTCTTGGCTGAAAACACGAGTAAAAGGCGCGCGCGAAATTTCGCACGCCCGGAAAATTTGCGCCTGAGTCCTTTTTTTCGTCCCAATCATCTCACCATGCATCAACAGGCACGAAAGCGTAAAAAATTTGGCATCTTTTGACAGCGTCAAAAATTTCGCATTTTTTTACCTTCTTGGCTGAAAACACGAGTAAAAGGCGCGCACACGAAATTTTACACCCCCGAAAAATTTTTGACTGAGTCCTTTTTTTCGTCCCAATCATCTCACCATGCATCAACAGGCACGAAAGCGTCGAAAATTTCGCATTTTTTGACCTTCTTGGCTGAAAACATGAGTAAAAGGCGCGCGCGCGCGAATTTTCGCACCCCCGGAAAATTTGCGCCTGAGTCCTTTTTTTCGTCCCAATCATCTCACCATGCATCAACAGGCACGAAAGCGTCGGAAATTTGGCATCTTTTGATAGCGTCAAAAATTTCGCGTTTTTTGACCTTCTTGGCTGAAAACACGAGTAAAAGGCGCACGAGCGAAATTTCGCACCCCCGAAAAATTTGCGCATGAGTCCTTTTTTTCGTCCCAATCATCTCACCATGCATCAACAGGCACAAAAGCGTCGAAAATTTGGCATCTTTTGACAGCGTCAAAAATTTCGCGTTTTTTGACCTTCTTGGCTGAAAACACGAGTAAAAGGCGCGCGCGAAATTTCGTACCCCCGGAAAATTTGCGCCTGAGTCCTTTTTTTCGTCCCCATCATTTCACCATGCAACAACAGGCACGAAAGCGTAAAAAATTTGGCATCTTTTGACAGCGTCAAAAATTTCGCATTTTTTTACCTTCTTGGCTGAAAACATGAGTAAAAGGCGCGCACGCGAAATTTCGCACCCCCGGAAAATTTGCGCCTGAGTCCTTTTTTCGTCCCAATCATCTCACCATGCATCAATAGGCACGAAAGCGTAAAAAATTTGGCATCTTTTGACAACGTCAAAAATTTCGCATTTTTTTACCTTCTTGGCTGAAAACACGAGTAAAAGGCGCGCACGCGAAATTTCGCACCCCCGAAAAATTTTTGACTGAGTCCTTTTTTTCGTCCCAATCATCTCACCATGCATCAACAGGCACGAAAGCGTCGAAAATTTGGCATCTTTTGACAGCGTCAAAAATTTCGCATTTTTTGACCTTCTTGGCTGAAAACACGAGTAAAAGGCGCGCACGCGAATTTTCGCACCCCCGGAATATTTGCGCCTGAGTCCTATTTTTCATCCCAATCATCTCACCATGCATCAACATGCACGAAAGCGTCGAAAATTTGGCATCTTTTGACAGCATAAAAAATTTCGCGTTTTTTGACCTTCTTGGCTGAAAACACGAGTAAAAGGCGCGCGTGCGAAATTCGCACCCCCGGAAAATTTGCGCATGAGTCCTTTTTTCGTCCCAATCATCTCACGATGCATCAACAGGCACGAAAGCGTAAAAAATTTGGCATCTTTTGACAGCGTAAATAATTTCGCGTTTTTTGACCTTCTTAGCTGAAAACACGAGTAAAAGGCGCGCGCAGCGAAATTTCGCACCCCCGGAAAATTTTCGCCTGAGTCCTTTTTTTCGTCCCAATCATCTCACCATGCATCAACAGGCACGAAAGCGTCGAAAATTTGGCATCTTTTGACAGCGTTAAAAATTTCGCATTTTTTGACCTTCTTGGCTGAAAACACGAGTAAAAGGCGCGCGCGAAATTTCGCACGCCCGGAAAATTTGCGCATGAGTCCTTTTTTTCGTTCCAATCATCTCACCATGCATCAACAGGCACGAAAGCGTAAAAAATTTGGCATCTTTTGACAGCGTCAAAAATTTCGCGTTTTTTTTACCTTCTTGGCTGAAAACACGAGTAAAAGGCGCGCACACGAAATTTTACACCCCCGAAAAATTTTTGACTGAGTCCTTTTTTTCGTCCCAATCATCTCACCATGCATCAACAGGCACGAAAGCGTCGAAAATTTCGCATTTTTTGACCTTCTTGGCTGAAAACACGAGTAAAAGGCGCGCGCGCGAATTTTCGCACCCCCGGAAAATTTGCGCCTGAGTCCTTTTTTTCGTCCCAATCATCTCACCATGCAACAACAGGCACGAAAGCGTAAAAAATTTGGCATCTTTTGACAGCGTCAAAAATTTCGCATTTTTTTACCTTCTTGGCTGAAAACACGAGTAAAAGGCGCGCACGCGAAATTTCGCACCCCCGGAAAATTTTTGCCTGAGTCCTTTTTTCCTCCCAATCATCTCACCATGCATCAACAGGCACGAAAGCGTCAAAAATTTGGCATCTTTTGACAGCGTCAAAAATTTCGCGTTTTTTTACCTTCTTGGCTGAAAACACGAGTAAAAAGGCGCGCACGCGAAATTTCGCAACCCCGAAAAATTTTTGACTGAGTCCTTTTTTTCGTCCCAATCATCTCACCATGCATCAACAGGCACGAAAGCGTCGAAAATTTGGCATCTTTTGACAGCGTCAAAAATTTCGCATTTTTTGACCTTCTTGGCTGAAAACACGAGTAAAAGGCGCGCGCAGCGAATTTTCGCACCCCCGGAAAATTTGCGCCTGAGTCCTATTTTTCGTCCCAATCATCTCACCATGCATCAACATGCACGAAAGCGTCGGAAATTTGGCATCTTTTGACGGCGTCAAAAATTTCGCGTTTTTTGACCTTCTTGGCTGAAAACACGAGTAAAAGGCGCGCGCGCGAAATTTCGCACCCTCGAAAAATTTGCGCATGAGTCCTTTTTTTCGTCCCAATCATCTCACGATGCATCAACAGGCACGAAAGCATCGAAAATTTGGCATCTTTTGACAGCGTAAATAATTTCGCGTTTTTTGACCTTCTTAGCTGAAAACACGAGTAAAAGGCGCGCGCTGCGAAATTTCGCACCCCCAGAAAATTTTCGCCTGAGTCCTTTTTTTCGTCCCAATCATCTCACCATGCATCAACAGGCACGAAAGCGTCGAAAATTTGGCATCTTTTGACAGCGTCAAAAATTTCGCATTTTTTGACCTTCTTGGCTGAAAACACGAGTAAAAGGCGCGCGCGAAATTTCGCACCCCTGGAAAATTTGCGCCTGAGTCCTTTTTTTCGTCCCAATCATCTCACCATGCATCAACAGGCACGAAAGCGTCAAAAATTTGGCATCTTTTGACAGCGTCAAAAATTTCGCGTTTTTTTACCTTCTTGGCTGAAAACACGAGTAAAAGGCGCGCACGCGAAATTTCACACCCCCGAAAAA